>CM060926.1:759970008-762508758 GCA_030737875.1 Allium sativum | reverse complement strand
GTCAGACATAAGTCTGAGCGAGTCCTATAACTTTAACAATACAATCATTAAAGTAATTACGGTATGATATAAACTTGGTACGGTAATGACTGGGGATAAATGACTACACTAAGCAGCCAACTAGACATGGGATGAACTAAGATATCAGTAAAGACGCATCTACCCACCCAAGGGTAATTACTACACTGCACCACACCAGTCGTTCCTACTTAAAGGTTGATCCCACCCATGGACTTAGAAAATATAACTAGTAGTTTCGTGTACCCCTAGCTGACCACATAGGTGCCGTCTGCCCCTATCTCCACTAGGTGTACCCACTACTCCCAAGCGATCGGCTCCCTAACGTAGATACCCGTGCTGGCCCCACAGTGGGGTGTATCACTCCCCAAAGTGGCAACCCGATACAACCAACGGTGCACGGCTTATACCTACACGATGCAACAACGTCTTACCTACCAGCCCGGGCCCACACACGCATATGAAACCCGTTGGACTTGCGTTGCCACCGCTAGCCTGTTTTGGCCTCTTATAATCAAGCCCAGTACGCGTGTCCCGTCCTTGACATGGGTCGAGCCCACAAAGATACATATGGGTTACTGGTTGAAATGGGCCCCCACAAGCTACCGACCTAAGCTTGCTCCCTCTAGTGTATCCCACTTAACCCTTTAATCATGTTTAATTGCATGTTTCCACTTTGGTTAAGTATTCTAATCGTATTTTCTATTGCCACCCAAGGCAACCACTAGATTTCCACATGCCACAAAAGGCACCCACTTAACCCCCCCATGCCCCACTACATGCTTATCTGGTTAAGTGTTTCTTAATTGATTAAGACCGTAACCTTTGTAAATACCTCTCACATTAGACTGTCTTTTATGGCAGCTGGATTTGCCGGTCGGGTCCGGGAAGCCTTACGCCATAACAGAGTCTAACCTCGTGTCTTTACACTTGTCACGTATTTAGTTTATGCCTAAGACCTCTCATATTGGGCCAATCATTTGTAGCCGCTGGATTTTCCGGTCGGGTTCGGGCAGTCTTATGCTACAAAAGGGTCCAACCTCGTGTCTTAGTCGATTAATTACACCTAATTAATCACCCCCATATTTTGAATTAATTTCCCCTAATTAATTCCAGTTTAATGATGTACATAATTGACTCAATTATGTCCATTCACTTACGGTATGCAACATCATACCAATTTCACCACAATTATGTTAACATGAATATTAACCCCATCGTTCCCCACGTAATACGCTAACATGACATACTTAAAAGGGAAGATTCATCACAAATACAATGGGTTCAACTTAGCATAACATTAGCATCAACATGGGTTTTAAAGGTGTCAACTTGCATATATGACCATAGCATCAAACCCAACTAGCATAAATAATCAACCCAAACTTGCATGAATCACATATGTCATAAAGAGGGTAACTTGCATAGATGTTCATGTCATAGACCTATCATAAAGGGATAGACTTGCATACATGTCATAGGTCTAAAAAGGGATGAACTTGCATATGTTACTCATATCATTAAAAGGGGTAAACATGCATATATATGCATGACATACAAAGGTGTAAACTTGCACATGTTACTTGCATATAATCAAACACCAAACTTGCATAACATGTCATATATGAACTTGCATATAATCAAACACCAAACTTGCATAATATGTCATATATGAACTGGCATATAATCAAACACCAAACTTGCATAACATGTCATATATGAACTTGCATATAATCAAACACCAAACTTGCATAACATGGTGTCATAATGGATCAATGTTTATCATAGTGATTTGCATAACTAGCATCATGAACATATAGCATAAAACTTGCATAACTAGCATCATGGACATATAGCATAAAACTTGCATAACTAACATCATGAGCACATAGCATATGATAACATAACTTGCATTGATCCACATTCATAACCATAACCTCATTACATCCTATCATAATTAGTTTAGCAATTGCTTGCTAAAGGCATAGAAACTCACAACTTGTTGATTAGCACTCCTATGAAGAAGATTTAGTTGCTAGAGTTGATTAGAAGTTGATTTGAGAAGCTATCTTCCTCTTTAATTTGTGGAGGCTCCTTCTAAGTTGCATTTTGACGGCATGATGACATTGTATCTATTTTTAGTATGGATTAGGGTAGTCTTAGGGTGTATTTATAGATTTAGGATGTAGTTTAGGCCCTTAGATTAACCATAGATTAGTTTAGAGCCATCAGATCTCGTCACAAGCCCCAAAACACAGCCCAAACCCCTTCAGACTGCACCCAGGCCAACCTGGCCGAGTACCCAGGTCGACACCCGTGTCGACTGGGCAGTCGACATGGGTTGGGGTGGTGTCGACTGGGCAGTCGACACCCCTGTCGACTTGGCCTGCGCGGGAATTTTCCCGCCTTCCCCCTGTGTGTTGAATTTCGAATTTGGCTTTAGTTTTAAACTGTTTTTAAACTTGAATTTTCTGAAAACTTCGTTGGGCAATAACTTGGTCATACGGACCCCAAATCACGCAAACTCGGACTCTATCTCAACCAGAATTCCGAGACGAACACAATGGCGCAACCCGTTTCCCCTAATTCCCACATCTGGGATTAGTTATTCTTTAATTTGTGAATGTTAATATTAACTGAAATTCGGGGTGTTACATTCTCCCCTACTTAAAGGATTTCGTCCCCGAAATCTCTAAGTCAAGAAGAACGTATCCTACCAACCAAACAACCATCTACTAAACCATCAAACACTGGCATCCATTGTCCTTAAAGTTTCTAATGCTGTATGAACATATGCAAAAAGTGTGTGTATGTGTTCCCTGTCTAATGCAAAATCAGGCGGTCTACTGATTCAGTTGACCTCCTTAATGCAAACCATGATAGTGCCATGCATCCAATATGTATGCGAAAGAACCATATCGACACATACTATTTCTACATGTGTGCACAACCATACACCAAAATGCATCATCCATATGATAACACAAGCATTATACATCCATTAATATAGCTACCTACACACAGTTATATGTAATATGCAACATGAAGTGACTGAACCGATCTAGCGTCTAAAGTGTGTGTATACGCATCCACGAGCAACCACTAGCAAACACTTGCATCCACACGCATCCATCAATCATAACATGTCTCAAACACATGTTTCAACCATAGGTTTACCCTATCTAAAGGTCAAAGGTACTAATGAGAGGACATACTAAAGATAAGATAAGAACTAGACAAACGATAAAGGAGAAATTAAAAGACATACCCTCAAAAAGGAATGGGTACAGTGAACGCATCTTCGCTTCTGTCTCCCAAGTAGCGTTGCTCTCATCATCTCCCCATTGCACTTTGACTAGTTGAACCTCTCTGTTTCTCAACTTCCTAATCTCTGACCCAAGGATGCGAGTAGGAGCTCGTCGAATCGTCGCATCACGCTCTACCTCCACTTCTCTAAGCAAGCTCGGCTCTACCACCTCTGCGGTCTCATGTAGGCACTTCCTCAAATGTGACACATGGAATACGTCATGTACACAACTAAGTCTCTCGGGCAAATCCACTCTATATGCCATCTGTCCAATCCTTTCCTTAATAGGAAACGGTCCTACAAACCTTGGTGCTAACTTTCCAACGGACCCAAAGCGAACAACATTCCGTAATGGAGATACTTTGACAAAGACCATGTCCCTAACATCAAACTCAAGATCAGTTCTCCTCTTATCCGCATAAGATTTCTGTCTGTCTTGCGCCACTTTCATCCTTCTTCGAATAAAATCAATATTTTTCGAAGTTTCTCTAACCATATCGGGCCCAAGCAAGATCTTATCCGTAGATTCCCACCAACATGTAGGTGACCGACAAGGCCTTCCATAAAGAGCTTCGAAAGGAGCCATGCCAATACTAGACTGAAAGCTGTTATTATACGCGAACCCACCAATGGAAGATGCTCTTCCCATGTACCTCCAAAATCCAAGATACATAGCCTCAAAAGGTCTTCTATAATACGATTCACCCTCTCGGTCCGGCCGTCCGTCTGAGGATGATATGCGGTGCTCAAACACAACTGAGTCCCTACCGCTTCTTGCAAACTCTTCCAAAACTCGCTAGTGAAGATAGGATCTCGATCACTCACTATGCTCGAAGGTACTCCATGTAACCGAACTATATCTCGAAGGTAAACTGAAGCTAGCCATGGAGCAGTCCTCTTACTCTTCACGGGTATGAAATGGGCGCTCTTAGTAAGTCTGTCTACCACAACCCAAATTCCCGTATTACCCTTCCTCGATCTCGGTAACCCATCGATAAAATCCATCGAGACGCTATCCCACTTCCATTGCGGGACTTCCAATGAGTGAAGCAACCCACTGGGTTTCTTTTGCTCCGCTTTCACTTGTTGACACACCAAGCATCTGGCGACATACTCAGCCACATCTTTCTTCATACCGGCCCAAAAGAAAACTCGCTTCATGTCTTGGTACATCTTGTCCCCACCGGGATGAATGATCATCTTCGAACGATGCACATCATCAAGAATAGCTTTCCTCAAACCCTCGTCTTGCGGTACACAAAGTCTACCGTCTCTATGCAACCACCCCCTATCGTCTAGGGTGTACCTACTCAAATGGCTGGACGACTCCCCCCTTATGAGCTTCTCTACTAACTCAACCAACTGTGGGTCATCCCACTGTGCCTCACCAACCCATCCCAAAAGAGTAGGTCTAACCTCTAAGGATGCTAGCAAACCGGGTATAAAGTCAACGGAAGGTCTAAAATCAAACATCGAGATAAATTCCAAGCTTCGTCGTTCCACGAACAATGGACTCAAGGACAACCTTTTTCTGCTTAAGGCGTCTGCCACCACGTTACCCTTGCCAGGGGTATACGCTATCTCGAAATCATAGGATGCTAAGAACTCCATCCACCTTTGTTGCCTTAAGTTCAAATCCTTTTGAGAAAATAAGTACTTCAATGATTTGTGGTCAGTGAACAATTCGAACCTCTCGCCAAGGAGATAATGGCGCCAAGTCTTAAGCGCAAAAACAATAGCGGCCAACTCTAGATCATGTGTAGGGTAATTTTTCTCATGCGCTCTCAACTGCCTTCCCCCATAGGCTATTACCCTTCCCTCTTGCATTAAGACTGCGCCTAGTCATGTCCCACAAGCATCGGTATAAACAACAAATGGCTTACTCCCATCTGGCAACACTAAGACTGGAGCTGTGGTTAAAGCTCTCTTTAACCGTTGGAACGCATCATCACAATCTACGTCCCATGTGAAGACTAGATTCTTCTTTGTCAAGCGAGTTAATGGGGCTGATATCTTCGCGAAGTCCTTGATAAACTTCCTATAGTAGCCAGCCAACCCCAAGAAACTCCTCACCTCGGTAGCATTCTTCGGGACCTTCCAATCTTGGATGGACACTACCTTCGCGGGATCCACAGCTATCCCTTCCTTGGAGACCACGTGCCCTAAGAACCGCACTTCCTTCCTCCAAAAGTGACATTTAGAGAATTTAGCCTTAAGGCTATGCGCTCGAAGAGTCTCCAACACTTCCCTAAGATGTAGGGCATGCTCTTCTTCATTCTTAGAAAAGACTAAGATGTCATCCACAAAGACCACCACGAACTTATTAAGGTACTCCCTGAACACCCTGCTCATCAAATCAACAAAGTATGCAGGGGCGTTCGTCAAACCAAAGGGCATCACCAGCCACTCATAGAAACCATCTGGAGTCCTAAAGGCAGTCTTCTCTATACTATCCTCAGCCACTCTCAACTGATGAAACCCCGTGGCTAAGTCCAACTGTGAAAACACTGAGGCGCCAACCAATTGATCAAAGAGATCATCAATCCTCGGCAATGGGTGTCTATTCTTCTTTGTAAGCTTATTGAGTTCTCTATAGTCTACACAAAGTCTGAGGGACCCATCCGCCTTCGTGGCAAAAACTACTAGAGCACCCCACTCCGATATACTTCGTCTTATGAACCCCTTCTCAAGTAACTCCCCTACTTGCTTATGGAGTTCCCTCCTCTCACGAGGAGCCATGTGGCGCACTGGCAAAGATACCGGCTTAGCATTGTCTACCAGATATATTCGGAAGTCGATCTCCCGCTTCGGAGGTAAGCCATTCACCTCCTCAAACACATCCGAGTATTCCCGGACCACTCTAACAGATCGCAAACTCTCGACCGAAGCGTCAAGCGATTCAAGATAACTTAGCATAACAGAATCCATGGGATTACAAGAGATCTCGAGAGTGTTACCCAAGCGGGTCATGAGCCTAACAACTCTCCTTTCACAATCAAGAACGACACCATTACTGGATAACCATTCCATGCCCAAAATCAACCCATAGCCCGTGAAGCCCAAAACAAAAGCATCACATCTAAACTCAACGCTAAGTATAGAAATCTTCAAACCCAAACATATCATGGACAAATAAGTGGAGCCCCCAATTGGGTTTGAAACAACCAAGGGATCATCTACTAGACTGGTGTCTAAGTGCAGTGACTCAACTAATGATGATGAGATAAACGAATGCGATGCGCCAGAGTCGAATAAAGTACGGACAAGATGATCAAACAGAAAAACTAGGCTTTCAACCGAAATAGTTCTACCTCTTTCCTGAATCGGTGGAACCGCGAGAGCCTGAACTTGCCCCCTTGTCTGACCTGGTGCCATAAGAGCCTGCACCTGTCCTCCTGAGGTAGATCCCGTCCTCTGCCCCTTCTTAGGGAAGTCCTTCACTAGATGCCATGTTTGCCACAATGGAAGCAGCCAGTCTTCTTCTTCTTCCGACAATCTTTGCTTAGGTGGCCTGGTGTCCCACAATTGAAGCACTTCTTCTTTTCCTTGCCACCGCTGCCTTTCCCACCCTTGTTTTGCTGTTGCTGTTGAGGTCTCTTCTGATCTCCTTTCTTCTCGGGTGCCTTATTAGCATTGGGACCCTTCTCTTACTCATGCATAAATGCCATGTCTACTAGCTTCTCAAAGGTGGCCCCCATAGGGATGTGAGTCATAGCCAATCCATGCATCGGTTCATTCAAGCCTTTAACGAACCTCAAAGCCTTCTTCTCCGATGTATTCACCATGTCTATGTCAAACCTTGCCAACTGATTAAACTTATTGACATATTCCTTCACTGATAGGTTTCCTTGCTTTAGAGTCAAGAACCTTTCCATATACAGATTTTCTTCCACCCTTGAGAGAAACTTTGCCACAAACCTTTGCCTGAAATCCGCCCAAGAGTCAACAGGGCGCTCTCCATTAGTGACCTCCCACCAGAACGAGGCCTCTCCCTTCATTAACTAAGCAGCTAACTTGACTTTCTTTCCTTCTTCCATCTCAAAGATGTCTATCAACTCTTCCGTCTCCTTAAGCCAATCCCTAGCTTCCACAAAAGTTTCTGATCCTTGAAAAGGTTTCCCTCCCATAGCCTTAAATTCCTTGCAAGTCTTAGCAAAAGTATCCGCGCGAGGAGGAGGAGGGGGAGGAAGATCGGGTGCAACTGGTGGTGGAGGAACATTTGCTGGACCCGCAGCGGTGGCCCTAGCCTCCATCAATCTCCTATACCATACTGGTATCGTCATGCCCTATGGAAAGTTAAGATCTTCAGCCATGCTGAAACGAAAAAGGAAAGATTCAAAACGGAGAATTCGAAAGATAAAGATATGGCTATTAGGGATTATGCTTTTCTTTCAAAAACTTTTCTCTTAAAAGACATGTTTTTGAAAATACTTCTTCCAAAAATGTTTTTAGAAAAATAGTTATTCTAAAAATTTTATCTGTTCTGGTAACCTGGCTCTGATACCACGTGTAACACCCCACACCCGCTAAGGTCACTCACTAAGGGAATGCCTTAACTTCGGTGGAGTATTTTAAGTGAATATAGAACAGAAAAATTACAACAAGACAGATATAAATAATACTTGAAAATCTAAAACATCATTTCATTGCAGCAGAAGATAAACATGTTTGGTTACAATACCAAAACCAACTAAAACAAGAGTCAAGTACTAAATATCCAACCTGATAGAAACAAAAGTACATAATCCCACTACACAACTAATAGCCATAATAGAAAAGATAAGTTGAGCTTTACATCAACGGTCCAAGCTCTAAAAGATAGATAAAGAAATCTGATCAAAGCCCACTAGAGCTAGGACCAACCTGAGGACTTGAGGGGGAAAAAGATAAAAACAACGGGGTCAGACATAAGTCTGAGCGAGTCCTATAACTTTAACAATACAATCATTAAAGTAATTAGGGTATGATATAAACTTGGTACGGTAATGACTGGGGATAAATGACTACACTAAGCAGCCAACTAGACATGGGATGAACTAAGATATTGGTAAAGACGCATCTACCCACCCAAGGGTAATTACTACACTGCACCACACCAGTCGTTCCTACTTAAAGGTTGATCCCACCCATGGACTTAGAAAATATAACTAGTAGTTTCGTGTACCCCTAGCTGACCACATAGGTGCCGTCTGCCCCTATCTCCACTAGGTGTACCCACTACTCCCAAGCGATCGGCTCCCTAACGTAGATACCCGTGCTGGCCCCACAGTGGGGTGTATCACTCCCCAAAGTGGCAACCCGATACAACCAACGGTGCACGGCTTATACCTACACGATGCAACAACGTCTTACATACCAGCCCGGGCCCACACACGCATATGAAACCCGTTGGACTTGCGTTGCCACCGCTAACCCGTTTTGGCCTCTTATAATCAAGCCCAGTACGCGTGTCCCGTCCTCGACATGGGTCGAGCCCACAAAGATACATATGGGTTACTGGTTGAAATGGGCCCCCACAAGCTACCGACCTAATCTTGCTCCCTCTAGTGTATCCCACTTAACCCTTTATTCATGTTTAATTACATGTTTCCACTTTGGTTAAGTATTCTAATCGTATTTTCTATTGCCACCCAAGGCAACCACTAGATTTCCACATGCCACCTAAGGCACCCACTTAACCCCCCCCCATGCCCCACTACATGCTTATCTGGTTAAGTGTTTCTTAATTGATTAAGACCGTAACCTTTGTAAAGACCTCTCACATTAGACTGTCTTTTATGGCAGCTGGATTTGCCGGTCGGGTCCGGGCAGCCTTACGCCATAACAGAGTCTAACCTCGTGTCTTTACACTTGTCACGTATTTAGTTTATGCCTAAGACCTCTCACATTGGGCCAATCATTTGTAGCCGCTGGATTTGCTGGTCGGGTCCGGGCTGTCTTATGCTACAAAAGGGTCCAACCTCGTGTCTTAGTCAATTAATTACACCTAATTAATCACCCCCATATTTTGAATTAATTTTCCCTAATTAATACCAATTTAATGATGTACATAATTGACTCAATTATGTCCATCCACTTATGGTATGCAACATCATACCAATTTCACCACAATTTTGTTAACATGAATATTAACCCCATCGTTCCCCACGTAATATGCTAACATGACGTACTTAAAAGGGAAGATTCATCACAAATACAATGGGTTCAACTTAGCATAACATTAGCATCAACATGGGTTTTAAAGGTGTCAACTTGCATATATGACCATAGCATCAAACCCAACTAGCATAAATAATCAACCCAAACTTGCATGAATCACATATGTCATAAAGAGGGTAACTTGCATAGATGTTCATGTCATAGACCTATCATAAAGGGATAGACTTGCATACATGTCATAGGTCTAAAAAGGGATGAACTTGCATATGTTACTCATATCATAAAAAGGGGTAAACATGCATATATATGCATGACATACAAATGTGTAAACTTGCACATGTTACTTGCATATAATCAAACACCAAACTTGCATAACATGTCATATATGAACTTGCATATAATCAAACACCAAACTTGCATAACATGTCATATATGAACTTGCATATAATCAAACACCAAACTTGCATAACATGGTGTCATAATGGATCAATGTTTATCATAGTGATTTGCATAACTAGCATCATGAACATATAGCATAAAACTTGCATAACTAGCATCATGGACATATAGCATAAAACTTGCATAACTAACATCATGAGCACATAGCATATGATAACATAACTTGCATTGATCCACATTCATAACCATAACCTCATTACATCCTATCATAATTAGTTTAGCAATTGCTTGCTAAAGGCGTAGAAACTCACAACTTGTTGATTAGCACTCCTATGAAGAAGATTTAGTTGCTAGAGTTGATTAGAAGTTGATTTGAGAAGCTATCTTCCTCTTTAATTTGTGGAGGCTCCTTCTAAGTTGCATTTTGATGGCATGATGACATTGTATCTATTTTTAGTATGGATTAGGGTAGTCTTAGGGTGTATTTATAGATTTAGGATGTAGTTTAGGCCCTTAGATTAACCCTAGATTAGTTTAGAGCCATCAGATCTCGTCACAAGCCCCAAAACACAGCCCAAACCCCTTCAGACTGCACCTAGGCCAACCTGGCCGAGTACCCAGGTCGACACCCGTGTCGACTGGGCAGTCGACATAGGTTGGGGTGGTGTCGACTGGGCAGTCGACACCCCTGTCGACTTGGCCTGCGCGGGAATTTTCCCGCCTTCCCCTTGTGTGTTGAATTTCGAATTTGGCTTTAGTTTTAAACTGCTTTTAAACTTGAATTTTCTGAAAACTTCGTTGGGCAATAAATTGGTCATACGGACCCCAAATCACGCAAACTCGGACTCTATCTCAACCAGAATTCCGAGACGAGCACAATGGTGTAACCCGTTTCCCCTAATTCCCACATCTGAGATTAGTTATTCTTTAATTTGTGAATGTTAATATTAACTGAAATTCAGGGTGTTACAGATTATGTGAATAAGTTCAATCGGCTGGAAAGAATTGGTCTGGACTTGGTGAACACACCCCATGAGAAGGCCCTTAGATTTGCAAAAGGATTAAATCAACCTCTCCAAGGACTTGCATTATCTCATATACTGATGGGGGCGACGTTTGAAGGGCTGGTTGACATGAGTCTAACGCACGAAGATGGCAAGGATGAGAAGAAAGACAGTAAGACTAAGGACATACATGCTAAGAGAGAGAAACATAAATGATGGCCTATAAAGGAAAGCAAAAAAAAGGAGGAAAGCCTGACAAGGCTCTAATCAAGAAAGATACAAAATGTCATGGTCGTGGAGCTATGGGTCATTTTGTGAAAGACTGCAGAAAGACGAAGAAAGCCATGTTTAATTGTGGTCAAGTGGGACACTTTACTAAGCAATGCCCTAGCAAGCAAGGACAAGTGGAAGGAAGGAACTTCCGGATAAGTACATGTTCCTGAGGTTATTGGCCTGATCGAGGTAAGAAAGTCACAGTTGAAGGTTTGATTTCCCTTGTTGACTATCCTGTTAGAAGCCTGTTTAATTCTAGTGCTTCACATTCATTTATATCTAGTTCTTTAGTGGATACTCTGCACCTTAATACCGGTATAGTCTATTATCCTAGAATGGTCTCAAACCCCATAGGGCGTACAACTTAATTATCCATGATATGTAGGGGTTTGAGAATTTTTATCTTGGGCGTCGAATTTGAATGGGACACATACATGCTTGACTTTATGGGCCATGGTTTGATTCTAGGAATGGATTAGCTAGCCATGTATTGTTCCATTCTTGATTGTGAAAAGTGAGTAGTTAGACTTCTTACTTATCATGCTAGAACCCTCAAAATTTCATGTGACCCATGGGGTCGGTGAAGCTTAGTTTTCTAGAATCACTTGATACATCTATTGATGATTTGCGATATGTACCCATAGTCAGAGATTATACAGACATGATTGAGGAGGTAAAGGGTTTACCTCCAAGGCATGTAATAGACTTTTGGATTTATTTGGTAGAGAATGCTAAGCCAGTTGCTCTATCAGTGTGCCACATGGCTCCTTGAGAGAGGATGGAGCTTAGTAAGCAAGTAGGGGAGCAATTCGAGAAGGGATTTATTATGCAAAGCATATCAGAGTGGGAAGCTCCAGTCGTCTTCGCAACTAAGGCAGATGGCTCACTTTATTTGTGTGTGGATTATAGAGAGCTGAATAAGCTCATCAAGAAAAATAGGCACCCACTTTCGATAATTGACGACCTGTTTGATTAGCTAGTAGGTGCATAATTTTCCCGTAGATGGATTTGGTCATAGGATTTCACCAATTAGGGGTGGTAGAGGACAACATTGATAAGACTGCAATCAGAACTCCAGACGGTTTCTTTGAGTGGTTGGTTATGCCTTTTGGGCTAACCAATGCACCCGCATATTTTGTTGACTTGATGAGTAGGGTGTTTAGAGAGTTTCTGAACAAGTTTGTGGTGGTCTTCTTGGATGGAATTCTGATCTTCTCAAAGGATGAGGAGGAGCATGACTAACACTTAAGAGAGGTTCTACGCACTCTCAGATCGTATTAGCTCAAGGCAAAATTTTCTAAGTGTCCCTTTTGGAGAAAGAAAGTAAGGTTCCTAGGGCATGTGGCCTCCAAGGACGAGATAGCTGTGGACCCCGCTAAAGTCATCATAGTTCAAGATTGGAGGGCTCCAAACAATGCGATGGAGGTGAGAAGTTTTCTAGGGTTGGCAGACTACTATAGAAAGTTTATTAAGGACTTTGCAAGAATATCAGCTCCACTTACCCGATTGATGAAGAAGAACTTCGCTTTTTAGTGGAGCACTGATTTTGAGGAAGCCTTTCATAGGTTGAAAAGGGCTCTAATAACAGCCTCAGTTCTAACTCTCCCCAATGGAAGCAAGATGTTCATGGTCTACACAGATGGTTATGGCACAATTGGTGCCACTCTGATGCAAGAGGGAAGGGTAGTATGCTATGGTAGCAGACAACTTAGAGTTCATGAGAAGAACTGCCCTACCCATGATCTACAGTTGGCTGCAATAGTGTTTGCATTAAAGTCTTGTCGACATTATCTACTTGAACAGAGATTTGAGCTATACACGGATCATAAGTCGCTCAAATACTTGTTCTCACAGAAGGATCTCAACCTAAGGCAACAACAGTGGATAGAGTTCCTAGCGTCCTACGACTTTGAGATAGCTTATACCTCGGGAAAGGGTAATGTAGTTGCAGAGGCATTGAATGGGCAGAGGATGACTTTGAATCCTCTGTTCGTAGAAAGGCAGAGTTTCGAATTTATATTGACCTTCGATTTCAAGCATCTACGGATTTCACATTAGGATTGTTATCATCAATAGAGGTGCGACCTACTCTATTGAAGTGTATTGGATCTACGCAACGGGAGGACCCCTAAATATCGTACATCTTGGATAGGATCGGTAGAGGCTAGACTTCTAGTGACCTAGCTAGATACAGTGTGGACGAGAAAGGGTAGCTGAGACGAGATGGAAGGCTATGTGTCCCTAGAATTGGGGAATTGCTAAAGGCAGTGCTTGAGGAAGCTCATAATTCTCGGATGACTATCCATCCAGGCGACGACAAGATGTATCGAGACATGAAGAGAGTTTTCTTTTGATCCGACCTGAAGAAGGATATGGTCGAATTTGTACCCCGATGTTTGACTTCCCAGCAAGTAGTGGCTAAACAAAGGAAATCTGGCGGATTGCTTCAGCCCTTGGATGCCCCACAATGGATATGGGAGTGTGACGACTGCCCATAGCCTCTACACTAAACAAGAGGAATTATGCGCTAAAAGGTGTGCCAGACAGCTATAGACGATCAATGGAGTAGATAAACACAAACGGAACCTGTCGTATAACTCACAGTGCAAGGATAAAGTATAATAGAACATATACGACATGCAATAATAGTGGAGCACCACATAACAAACTTTTAAACTTTCATAACATCTTGAAAGATCATCCATATATCAACTGGATATAACATCAAAGTCTGTACATGAAACCTCACTGCAACACTCATCAAACAGCGGAAATAAAGATACTAGGTTATAACAAAGTAATACGCCAGCCTCCCACTCGTCATCGCACATCAGCATCATCTCACCAGTCACCTATCACCTTCCACGAGTCTGCCCATCCAAAATCGGATGAACAACCTAAGGTATAAGAAGAAAACATAAAACCTTGAGTTAGACAACAACCTTAGTGAGTGATAAAACAGCTTCGAACATCATCAACAAAGTATATCAGAATAGGTAGACTAATAAACCAATCTACTCAAAACTCCAGAGAACAACCAACATCTGTTTTCCCCACATATGACAGTGATAGCCTTTACATGCAACCATTTCAACCATGCACCCATGGAAACCAGAACAACCATCCATTCATGGATATCAGAAGTAACCAAGCAATAGAAATCATAGCAACCAAGCTATATATATCTCACATAAACTATGACGACCCGCACTTCCACCTACATCAAACCAACCAAACTGAAACCCATGTCGATTCAAGGTAAGCAAAAATACGTTTCGTTAGGGTTTATCAGAGCAAACACAGCGGAATACAAAGCTCACAACAGAACAAATAAAATATAATAAGAATATATCATTGCAGTGGAAATGCTTTTGAATACAAATATGATTTTACATACCATTACTCTATCAAAATTTAACATAATACACCGATAATAGGATCCGACCTTCATATGAAACTCTAGCTTTCTATGGAACTACAAGTCTTCAATCTTGAGCTCGATTTCAAAAACTGAAAAGAAAAAAAACTAATAGACTGCCCGTGTGGAAATTATGGGGACCCGCAGTTTGCAAGGGAAAAACAAACTACGAGTCAGTCATGGGACTGGTGTGAGAAAACTTTATTAAATAATCTTATACTTAGCCTTATTTTGAATAAGGTATCTCGAGACCACGCCGCAAGTCACGGAATGGGTTTCCTCCCAAGGATATGTGCACAATCATAGCAATCAGGACCAAACATAGCAACCATAAACCAGATTTTGAAAACATGACTTTAGAAAAATGAACGATTATAAGCCCTAAGTCCCATCATATAATGCAAGCGCACACCAAAGGATAGGGGTTTGCCTTATAATCGCAAAACATGCTTGATATATTTTAAAACAAAAACATTTGATATTATTATAATGACTTGGGTGTGAAAAATCCTTTCGAAAATAACTTATGAATCTTAGCTCGCATAGTGCTCCATCCCACTATGTTGGCTACATAGGTATACAACTGAAAATCATAAAGGGTATCGTATTGGAAGTTGGATTTCCATCAATGAGCCTGGGCTAAGGATCTTCCTAGTCTGATTCAGAACCCTCAGCTAGGTTCTGAGATCCCGTCTGGCTCCTTTAGAGCGGCAAGGTCAGTCCACCCTATTTCGTGGATTAAAGTAACAGCCTGAACATAACGTCCCTCAGTCTGTGTATAGACTTTCATCTAGGTATATTGACCTAGTTCGAGGCGCCTCATCCAACAAACTACATAAGTAAATGCCTGGGATTCATACCATGGCGTCACCTTTTTCTAGATGGAACGTTAAGTCCCTTCCCCTGCGGTCTATAATCCTGTTTCGACTCAATCCGGGTTGTGAGGTCCGCGAGGTTACGTCATACACAAAGCTACGCATTTAAGCCATGCTTTACTCTTCAACCACAAGGCCTTACTTTTCAACAAAAGCTTGGAGTTTTCCACTTATCATGCCACACTATCATTCTTTAAAACACAAACAGCTATCCACCAACATACAACCTTTGAGCTTGTACGTCTCAAAGAAGGGTGTTAAGGAAGAGAATAAACTTTCCGCCACCAAATAGAAGTATGTTTAGTAGTACACGTCAGTTTGTATTCTATAAAATATAGTGTTAGACACAAAATCCATCAACAAGTCCATTCCGGGAATAGGAATGAAACCGAAGCACTACAACAAATATGTTTATTGGCAGCATTGAAAAAATGCTGTTATTTAATTTTACAGCATTTTAAGAACGCTCTCTATTGACACGTTGTTATAGGTCATGGGAATATCACAATACTTGGAAAACGCTGTAGAAAAAGGACATACTACAGCGTTTTAGTTAGTGTTTTTGTTATGTTATGTACAACATTTTAATTGGCGTTGTCTATACAACGTTTTGTGTTGTTGTGTTTGCATAGCTAACACAATTTATTCCTTCTTCATCACATATATAACAACATTTTATATGGGTTAGAAACGTTGTTATCGTCTTCATACAACGGCGTTTTTATGAATATATAACAACATTTTAAAACGGCTATAACTATAGTTATCGTCCATTTATTATAGCATTTTCAACATATATAACAGCGTTTTATAATGTCCAGAAATGTTATGACCGTCCATATAGCACAGCGTTTTCCAACATACATTACAACGTTTATTTCTGGTTAGAAAAGTTATTACTCTTTACATATCACAACGTTTTATCATATATATCACAGTGTTTTTTATCATCTGCAAATATTGTTCTTTCCCGCATGCCACAACGTTTCTGTAGTGTTGTTGAGGTACATCTATCAGCATTTATCATTTTTACACGATGTAGTTCAAATCATCACGAAATTCAAACATCACAAAAGAATTATAATTATAAAACTATATCACATAAGATAAAATAATTCCATATGCCAAATATACAATAGTTGGACATAACATTTTGTAATCGATGTTCCCACCTAACTTGTTTTTTAAAAAGATCCTTACTGACAAAAAAGAAAAATATAAGTCGTTTAAAGTCCAAGCTTGTGTGCTCCAAAGTTGAATTCCGGTCATGCATCAAACATCAACACCTGATTTGGCAGTAAGAAAATACTTAACTACTTTTGTTGTATATGTATGACATTGAGAAACATCTAACAACTAAACTAAAAAGTACGACTAAACATGGCAATGTGGAAAGAAAACGAGGTCAAATGTGATCAAGTCATCTTGTTGTTGGATTCAGTATAAATATAACATTTCTAATATTGGCTTGTTTGACTGGTCATAGTGCTTAAACTACTTGACAGCGTTGGCATGGTTCAGTTCCATGCACAGGAAACATATTATTTTTCCAACCAGCATCCTAAACTTCGCAACATTTCTTGTGTCAACAAATATGCATACGACTTAGTACGACCAAATTGCAAGAAAGAAAAATTGTATTAGATAAAAATGTTTGAGCACATCTAGGTCATCGTATCTTCTATTTTTTCCGGTTTTATCTACCTAAACGAAATTTAAATATTAATTCAGTTTTAAGAGGAGAAAAGGGAAATCATACTTGAAGTAAAATTCTAGCAAAACAATCATAATAAGGAGTATTTCCATCATTCATACTGACGATAGGTAAAGAGAAGTATAAGTCATTCTTACTTGAAGACGATTCTGTGGTGACATTTGCAGAAGCCCAAGCCATAGTAGAACCAATTGCATCTTCAGTAAACTCAAACTCAGATGTAGGTCTCCATAAAGACGCATTTGAAACTTTAACAATATCAACCCAAACTTTAACAGCACCTTCTCCCAAGCGAACAAAATGGACCATCACATTTGGGTCAGTCAAAGACACATGTCCTTCAGCAACAACTTCTTTCTCTCCATGAACACTAATCAACTTGCATTTAATGTTTGACTTGAAACTAGTGGTCTGTCATGCAATATTTGAAATAGTTTAAATATGTTTTCTACAAAACAGAACTGATTATAACAATAAAACAGTATCAAGGTATATGCATGTTTTTATAAATTAAATACATAAACTACAAATTACTGCTGAATGCGATACTATATTTGGCGGATCAGCAGACTCTATAGCTTTAATATCCTCAAGAACGACATTTTTTTGCGGCCAAGCTAATTTGCACCCAATAGCTTCTCCAACGTATGTCATACCAAATTGTGCTCTCCATAAGAATGCGTCTGATTTTTTTGGCGCATCAATGAAAACAAGCACAGTAGACTGTCCAAGTGAAATATTATCCACGAGCTGATTTGAATCAGTAGAGTACAACCACCCTTTGACAACTAATTCTTTACTTGCATTTCTTATTTTCTGATGAAATTTTACTCTAGTAAAAAAATATTATCAGATTCTTATATTACATCATAGAGCTAATGAGTGCATAAAGAATTAAGTATACCACATTTTCATCATTTTCAGAGACTATCGTAGTGTGGAGTACAACTCTGTCAAATGTCCATGCTACTATCTCATCCTTAGCTTCTCCAATATGTGAGATCATTCTAGGAGTAGACCTCCATAAATAAGCATACAATTTCTTAGGGATTTCTATCAAAATTTTCATGGCATTTGGTCCAAGTGGAATATTGTATAAAAGCTCTTTAGGGTCATTTAAAAGAACGCTTCCTTCAGCTACTATTTCGTCCATCCCAGTCCAATCCAACAAATTACGTCTGACATTCGGTTGGTCATACTTACTCTAAATTTAGTCAAAATCATTTATATTATATATTAAATCAAAATAAATTCCATTGTTATGGAAACAATAATATAAATCATTTGTACCACCTGAGATGAACTCTCATCTTTACTGCTTCCTTTAACTTGATAAATAATTATGCAAGTAATTATTAATTGCTGGTGATCGTGATGCAATTATGTAAACAGTTGTGCAAATTAAGGGGACGTCTCTCAAAAAATTAAAAACCAAACGTCTGAATCAATAATCGAGAAGTCTGAAAATTGGCAGGGTTAAAATAAAAAACAGGAAAACTAAAATCAGACGTATGAAAAAATTAGCAGACGTCTGAAAATAAACACCGGTTTAAAAATCACCCAACACAGATGTGTGAAACTATTCCCATACGTCTGGAAACTTCCTCGGGTTGAAAAAACCCTAAATCAAACGTCTGTTTTTCAAACCTGAGGTCTAATTTTCAAAACGTCAGTTATTTCTATATAAAAATAACCGCAACCTTCTATTCCTTACTCTTCCATTTCACCGATCAAATTGAAACTTCTATAACCCTAAAATCCCAAATCCAGTCCAAATCATGGGTCCTAAAAAAAGGCTCATCAAAATGAAAAAGGGCAGATGAAGAATCATCAAATCCTCTACAAACTACTGAAGAAACACACTAACTAGTTTCGTAATTATGAATCGACAAATGGATGAACAAAGCACCCTTGGCAATAGAAAGATGTGGATTGATGCAGAATAAAATCCTACATACTGGTCCATTCTACAGTCTCATTGATTTTCCGATGTATGATTTACATAGTTTATGCCAGGATGCTGGTCTTGTAACACTGGTCTCATTCCCTTCTAATCACTTTCACATTGACCAGTTATCCATATTTCTATCCTATGCCAACTTAGATAGTACAGATTTTTGAAATCCTCAAGTCGAAAAAGATTGGATTTGGTCAAGTGTTAGCGGGGTTACTATTAGATTCACAGCTAAGGACATAGAAGATATATTGCAATGTTTTAACACCGGGACAAATATCAATGATATTCCCGATATGCGTTTTAAGCCATGGGATAACATTACTCATCAAATTTGGGAAGATGATATGCCTAAGTTTTCTACTAAATATTTAAGAGCAAAAGCGAGATTTCTTACCCAAGTTCTTATAAATACAGTGTTTCCTTGGTTTGGAAGCCATGAAAAAATACTTGATCTAGAGCATAGGGCCTTATATGCTATATTTGGTGGTATTCAAGTTAATTGGGCTCAATTTGTCTTTGACAAACTAAAGGAATTTTGGAGTAGGTCTCAACAAACAATTATCCATGCTCCGTTTATTATGAGATTATTAAAGGCAAAAAAAGTTCTGACTTATTTATCAACGTTTGAGGAAATTCCGGTTAAGAAAGCAGGTAAAAAAAATATTCTCCTTGATGCGTACCCCAGAAGAACCACCAACATTTTGCACTCTAGACGAATGGAGAGATAAACGTCAAGGTAAACAAGATCTACCGCAAGAGCATCCTCAACAGCATATTTAGGATATGCCGGAATCTTCCTCTCAACAAGCTGGTCAATATTGAACTTTTGAAGGTATGACTTTTCCCAAGGCACAAATTCTTCCAAACGGATCATTTCGTCAAGTCATCATTCATAATCAACTAATATTGTATCAGAATCAAGTTGCCTCGGGGAATCGTATTGCGAATATGGAACTTACAATAGCAGCTCGTCTCGCAACTATTGAGAATACAATGAGTGCAACAGCATGGTCTCTAACCGAAATTTTACGACGTACTCGACTACGGATTGCGCCATCCCCACCATCTCTAACCTTTTCATTATATAATTCTAAAGAAAAAGAAGATCCAAATAAATCAGGTGACAAAGAGGAGAAAGTGGAAGAAAAAGAAGGGGAAGGCAACCCAAAAGAAGCGAGCATCGAACCTAAGAAATCCGATGACAAGGAGGAGATAGAGGAAGAAAAAGAGGGGGAAGGTGACCCAAAAGAAGCGATCATCGAACCTAAAGAAAAAGAAGATCCAAAGACATCTGATGACAAGGAGGGGAGAGAGGAAGAAAAAGAGGGGGAAGGCGACCCAAAAGAAGCGAGCTTGGAACCTGAGGATAAAGAAGTTTTAAAGAAATATGATGACAAGGTGTACATAGGGGTAGATAAAGAGGGGGATAGCGACTCAACAAAAGCGAAAGTCCAACCTAAAGACGCCGATGCTTAATTTACAATTTATGAAAAATTATCTATGTATTAAACTTTATTTTGTAACATGGTTGTGTTTTGATTGTGACTTTGATGTGTGTTATGCTCGTGATAACTAGATGATGTTAGTTTGTTGTGTTTTGATTGTGACTTTAATGGTTGTGTTTTGGTTGTGACTTTGACGTATGTTAGCTTATGATAACTTGTAATAACTTGATGATAATGCAATATCTGTATCTGTATCCATAATTATTTTTGGATAGCGGATAATCCGCTTAATTTTCGGAAATCGGATATCTGTATCCTCTTAATTTTCGGATACGGACGGATATCAAAATGTAATGATTTTGTAACTTGCATAGCTGATTTTGGTGTGTCAGACATCTAGATATATTGCCAGACGTCTGATATCAGAACCAGAAAACCATCTGAAAGATAATCAGACAACTAATATTTTACCCAGATATCTGGATTTCATCTCTGTCTAAAATATTATTCCTGAAGTATTCAGACGTCTGAAATTTCTCTCCGCCTAAAAAATGTGAATGAAGCAGCAATTAGACGTCTGGATTACATCTCGGCCTAAAATATTATGCATTAATATTCATTCAGACGTCTGGATATTTTATCCAAACGTCTAGATATTTTCTTGACCTAAAATAATGTTTGCAGAAGCATTGAATATCATAATGAACACATCGATGTATTAGACAAATTGATATACATGTAGAACATAACGATATATTAGACAAATTGACATACATGTAGAACACAACGATATATTGGGCAAATTGATATACATTTAGAATACAATGATATATTGGACAACTTGATCAAATATCAAAATAAACAATCTATTGGACATAGCGATATATGATAGCAGTGTAGCTCCTTTAAATGTTAAGCAGTGTTGCCTCAAAGTTTGTTTTCAGAACTATGTAGATGAGGTATTCAGTATCTTTAAGGTACTGAATACCCCTCTACATGGATCTGAAAATAACCTCATGACAGTACTAATGTTAACCAACGCAGGATGGCTTCAATTAACCAAGGCGGCATGACTTGCTCCCAATAGATGCGAGCATGGCATCACTGCTTCATGACTGACATGGTAATAAGGCTTGTGTAAGAGGAAAGAAGTAACTTAAAGACAGTAGGACTGTGTCTTTAAGTTACTATGAGTGTGGTCTATCATAATATTTTGAAGTATGGTGAAGACAAGAAGTAACTCTACTAACAAGTTTTAGATAGGGATGAAAGAGCCAGCTCATTTCTGACAAGGAACAACATGTACATGCAGCTCATTTTGATTAGTTCTAGATGAGGAGATACATGTACACATATTGAGTCATCTTTTATGAATAGGGTCCAACTTTTATGTTTTGGCATACAGTCATGATTCATTGATTCACGTTTTGAGCATACCACAACATAGAAACCATGTGTACATGCAGCAGTGTCAAGCCTGTATACGCAGCAGTGTCCAGCTTGAATTTATTTTATATCTGGATTCATCTTTTGGTTTTGCAAAAAGTGAAGTATGAAACTGCTGCATGTACTCAATCTTTATTTTATCTTTGGGTTTATATGACAACTTAAATTTTATAATAAATTATTTATGTAGTCATTACTCAACAAAGAGTTTATTCAATGATTTACTGCGATTCTAAACTCACAGAATGCAAATAACTAATTGCTATGTAAAAGTTATAACTTATTGCCGTTCGTTTTAGAAATACCTGGTTTTGTGATACTAGCATTTGAACCATCTTCGCCAAATCTGCAACTTTGTTTTGTAGTTGCATTGTTTGTTTTTGATTAGCTTGTGACAAAACAAACTTGGTGTGGGTCATACCTCTTCCCATTCCTCTTAATCGTCCTGGTATATCGTTTCCCAGTACCGCTGAATGAGCATCTTCTCCCGCAAAAGTTGTCGAGGTAGCTTGTGGTTTAGCATTAAACTTTTTAATCTTCTCCTTTAAAGGACAACATACATTGTAACTTTCAACATTATCACATTCTAAAATCATTTGTAATATGTCAATTTAAAATTAAATCACAAGCAATAGTTTCTTCAACAACCGAGCTTGTTGGCTCACCGTTTTTTCGACTGTGAGATTTAATCCAAACATCAGATCGACTGATAGAAGAGGGATTTGGACTCTCGTTTTTCTACGGTAATAAAAATTGGAATAAAATAATTTATCATAACTCTATAAATGGCATGACAAGATCACAACATTAAAATTATTTCTGACCAAATCAGCAACTACGCGTGTCATTCCTTTATGGCTGCATGTATGTGGCATCTGTCTGCGTCTAATGGCTTTGAATGTTTGACTTTGTTGCTGAAATAAAAAATTTAAATATATTGACTAGTAAATTTACGAAGATGACCATTTATACATAATTTACCTTAAACTTTGGACTAGTTTTCAAGTTGATAAAATCATTCCACTCCGTCATAGTTTTGATATTATCCGGTTTCATTTGAAGTCTTTCCTCCTTGGACTTTGCTTTGACCAATTTATTAACTAACGTGCATTTTGAACACCTAAAAATACACCTCATTTGCCAAAAGAAGGGGACCTTTTGCCATTCCACATTCAATACAAATCTAGCCTGTAATTAAAAAAAAGAAAATTTGCATTTAGCCCTCTTCTAAGAACTTATAACGGATGTAAATTGCTGGTTTATGCCTCATTTGGGTATAAAATTCAGTGGCCTCCTAAAATTAACTTCAATGGCCAAAAATCAAAATTTTCCTCTGAAATTAACTTACATGGCGTCCTCTTATTGTCAACCGCCTCCTACAAGTAAATTTGCCTAACTTTGTTGTATAATGCTTGTATGTGTATGTTTAAAATTAAACTTGTGATTAAAGTTCAAGTTATCCATATTTAGTTGTGTATTTGTTGATTGAGTGATGTACTAATGCATGTATCTTAACTGTTTACAGACTATGAAGCAAACGAAGCGGGACCAAGCTGAAAGTTAAATCGGTGATCGAATAGGTGGATCCATTTTAACGCACGACCTAATCGGGCTTTCATGCTTTAATAGCTTTATTCAAGGGACAAATTTTGCTTCACTTAACGTAATGAAATTTACAACTACTTGAAGTTCAGCAATTTATTTTGAAGCAACTTTTACTATCTTTGAAGCAAACCATGTAGTGTAGGTAATATACATTTGTGTTGCTGTAGGGAAGTGATTTCTCGAGGTTATCTCCTTTTCTTTTGCTGCAGTGGAAAAACAGATAACCCCATGAAAACATTTCCCAAGTACAGCAACACAAATGTATATTACTTCCACTACACAGTTTGCTTCAAATATAGTAAAGGTTGCTTGAAAATAAATTGTTGAACTGCAAGAAGTTGCAATTTTCATTACGTTAAGTGAAGCGACATTTGACACTTGAGTATAGTTAATAAGCATGAAATCTCGGTTGGGTCCGTGCGCTAAAATGCATCCACCTAGTGAATCACCGAGTTAATTCTTAACCAGAAATTAAGTTAAAACCTTCAACTTGGATGTGTTATGTTCAATATGCAATTCGGGCATGTTGTTGCTATGTTCGCTATGATATTTCGGTATGTTATTGTTATGTAATTCAGATATGCTATTGTTGTGTAATTCAGTTATGTTATCGTGGATGGAAAATATTGTGGATATGGAACTTTAATTATATATGGCTATAGCTTGACAATAAGGAAGACATGCACAGGTGAAACATGTGTGTCATACGTCTGGATATTTTTCCAGACTTCTGAGAGTAGAAGAAGAAAGCAATTTGAATATCAATCAGACGTCTTAAAATTTATCCAAATATGGATTTTTCTTCGGCCTAAAGTAAAACGTCTGAAGATGTTTTTAGACGTCTGGATATTTTACCTAGATGTCTGATAGTGTTCTCTATTTTAAAAAAAAAATATTTGTAAAAGAATTCAAACGTCTGAGATTTTATCCAGACATCTGGATTTTTTTGGGTCTAAAGTAATATGCCTGAATAAATATTCAGCTGTCTGGTTAGTTTAGCCAGACGTCTGATAGATTTCTCGGGTTAGAGAATTATATCTACAGAAGAATACAAACGCCTGATATTTTATCCAGATGTCTGGATTTTGTTCTCAGCCTAAAATATTAAGCATGAAGAAATCCTTAGACGTCTGGGTATTTTATCCAGACATCTTATATTTTTTTGGGCCTATAATATTATGCCTTAATAGGTATCCAGACGTCTGATACTAAATCCAGACGTCTGGATTTTTTATTTGGCATAAAACAATGAGTTAAATAGACACAACTAGATTAAAATTACAAAATATACTTGAATTCAATCCCATAAAATGGCTTTCAGGCCAGCGTCAAGGTGTCTCCAATTAATAAGTGTGACTGGAACGTGCTCTCGTACAAGTAGTCCTAAAAAAGATGATAAATGGACCGATTCTAGACCTATTGGTTCAACATTCTCATTAAATTCAACTTCAACACGATTTGTGAAGCTTGAAGGAAGTCTCTTCATTTTCGTAGGACCTCTACTCTTTCTTTTCTTTGGCCTACTGGCATTTGCATTTTCATTTGGTCCATTGGCTTCCACGTGTTGTTCGTTTTGCATTGTACGGTTCTCAAATGCACTAGGATTATCTTCTACTCCTTGTGCATTATTTTCTAATGCTTATGTTCGATTATCTTCTACTACTTGTGGATTATTTTCTACTGCTTGTACTCAATTATCTACTACTACTTATGGATTATCTTCTACTGTTATTTGTGGATTTCCCTCGCTTTGAACGTTGTTGTCTTCAATATGCTTCTTCTGATTATTAGGCTTATGCAATATATTTTTGGCTCCTTTGCTTCTTTTATGTTGTCGCGTTATTGGCCTCATTTCCTATTACTAAAACATGAGGAAAAACATAAAATATATACCAGAACTATACAATCCAAACACTTGTGCGCTAAAGCCATCCTGAATATGCTACAGCTCAATATGTCATTTACAGGAAAACAACATTGCTTTTCACAGCAAATAACGGCAATTTAGGAGACTTTAAAACATAGAAGTACAGTTATAGCTACAACAAAATATGAGTTAGCCTAAATAATTTGTTATTGTCAGTTAGCCTAAATCATATATGTTATCGAACTTAACATTTGTGCTTATATTTATGTGCTCACCGTGACAATACCACCTACTTGTCTTATATACACGATCCATTCTTCTTATAATCAGATGCTTAACTACCACCTTCTCATATTGATGACTAAGATTTTGACAATCTAAGCAAGGACATAGAATTTTTTCTACATTTCCAGAAGTTTTCATAGCGGTATGCACAAACTTCCGAGCTCTTAGCTGATACTCTCTACCAGTTCTTTAAAGAAAAAATCTTTTAGCTTTTGTCAAAATATATGATTTGATTTGCAAATTACATTTATGTTGAGAATTATGTAGTTACCTATGTAAATTCACCCAATTTTTATCCATCATCATCTAATACATAAGTAAGCAGCTTTCTAAAATTTAATGTAATAGTCAATGTTGTGTACAAGCAAATTACCTTAACTACTTATATAAAACAGTGATACTAAAGGAGACACAACAACGTATAAATTGGTAATAGCACAGTCAACGTTTTCAGCAGGCATAACATATGTTAAAAAAATACTGAAGATTGGCTAATCAATGAAAAAAATAAAATAATCAAGGCGACGCTTACTTTAACTTGAGGATGACGAAACCTGAACGGAATCTATGGGTGCGACCTCCACTGGAATGGAAATTCCTCTACTGGAACCGATCGGCTTCCATTATAGCAACCGAGAGACCAGAGCAATAGTGCAAATTACGGAAATTCGAAAAAGAGACGGAGACCAGGCGGACGACGAAATTGCAATGGAAAAATTGTATTTGAGATTTTAAAATTTAAGGGATTTTTTTTGGATACGCGACCGAATTTAGTAGGAGTGGAGGGAAGTGAAAAATAATTCCCGCGTTAATTTACTTAGCGTTTTAATCTAAAAACAACGTACTAATGTTTGGTTTTTACAACATGGAGAAGAAAACGGTGTGATTTGCAATTGTAAATAACCCCTTTTCTTGTAGTGAATGCACTTGATTCCATCCCCGCCTGCGACTGCAAGTCCTTGCAATCCGATACGCTTAAAGTACGGTCAGATAATGCCATCACTTTAATATTCTGAGGAGCGACCCCGAGGAATCGACAAGTTGTCCATCCGTGTGAAGAATATCGGTCCTCAACTGTCTTCATCGTCATTTTGATATCAGCATCACGTCATATAATTATTCGAAATTGGTAGAAACCCGGCCTTTCCAAATAATTAGCGCAATTTTAAAAACATAATTACAGAACACACAAGCTTTCATCCAATGTCCTTCCATCTTAGATTTGTTAATTAAACTACTTTAAACCTATTCTCAAATTATCTTTAACAAATTCCATATTTTAACTTTTCTCCTTTAAAACACATCCTTTATCAAAGATAATATAGCCTCAAAACCTCAATTAATTTCTCGTTTGATAACTCGTTATCCAAATCCTGTTTATTTTGAAAACACTTGAGCCATAGTTACGAATCAAAACGTTATTCAATTCTTTAATCTTAATTAAAGATTATACTTCCTTCCCAATTCCTTATCTTCAATTTCTTCAAATCAAAGATTTGATTAAATCCCAAATTGTGATATGAACTTCCACAACTTAATCTCATCAGGTTTCAGGAATAACATTATTGAAGAAACCATTCACGATAAAATCCAAATCAATCGATATTGAACATAAGTTACATAGAAATTGTATCTACTTATATTCAATGTCAATTAATTCTCATAATCGACGAATATCATAAGAGGAATAAGGATATAATAATAATATCTTCCAAATTCCTCAAATAGTATATGTTTACACCACAAATATTCATATCAAATATTCAAAGTTTATTTTTTTTTTCAACTTAACTCATCAAATTAGGAAACCCGTATCTTAATTAAAAGATTTATCCAACTCTTTGACATTAGATCTGGATAGAAGTACCATCAACTTATCCTGAACATTAATCTCCATATCCAACTCATATTATAAGCGGAATAATGGTGAATTACCTTTTAATTACCTCGAATAGTAAGAGTCATCATCTACTGAATTAATATCAAACATCCGAAGATTTATCTCCAACCATATACAATGATTTAAAATCGAAAAACCCGTTTTAATATTAAGTAAATCAATTTAATTTCCATTAAAAAGATTTTCTATAAATTTTTGAAAACATTCCACCAATCATTTACTTATAGTTCGGAAAACGGTTCGCGGGTTAAAAACTTCGAAATAGATAGCTTTCAAAGAAAGTGTTACAATAGTGTTTCAAAGGTGTTAAAAAAGTGTTACAAAACCATTATCTTAACTACTTTGATCAAAATATCGTTTATCTTAGAAAAAACTTTTACTTTACAAATCAAAACACTTTTACATAATTTGCACTAATTTTACAATTTTTTTCCATATTTTTAAAATATTTAAAATAGATGTTTATAGCTATGGCCGACGACTGTTCTTACAACGACCTTTTCAAAACGGTTTTAAATATAACTTGAAAATTATAACCCGAAATTAAAATATGCTTTCACTCGTTTGAAAGCTCTCGTAAATAAGAATCAAACGTACTTTGTTTCCATGGAAATATGTGTTAAATTGCAAATGCTACAAGTATTTATATTTGTAAACACAATACACGAATTGTCACTGTGCAACAAACTCTATTTTGACCGCAAATAAAATTATTCTGCGATACTTCGAAATACTTTCGAAAACCATTATATACTTATATAAACCATTTAAAAATTAAACTGACTTTCCAAATAATTTTGTTTTTTAACATTCAACTTTTATTTTTTTCTAAGTAAATTAAATTTCAATTTATTTCTAATCTCAGACAATTTCAAATCAGGTTTTAATTATCCAATCCATTCGTCGGTTCAGCTAGGGATAGCCAGGGAGAGCAGGAAACTATATTTTACAAACCCAAGCCTAGACATTATCTTCTCTGTCATCCTTGAATGTTCCGCTATTTATTTATTCATTTAATGAGACTTTATCATTAATGATTATCCTTCAACTTAAAAAATACTGCTTCTAATTATGAAGGAGATTTGCCGATCACCAATGTAATACCATAATTGATGTGTCATGGTGTGTGCGAAACAACAACCATTATAAACATTCATAGCAACCATCATTAACATAATTAAATAATTGTGCACAAGCACAATAACACTAATGCTTAATTGTTTGTGTGTTCTAAACTACATAACCATCATCCATCATAATGAACATCATACATGCAATCATTAAATCAAGCAACAAAACCCTTTAAAGTTCATTTTTTTCTCACCCCGTGAAGTCCAAGCTTTTTCCTAAGGGTCCCTGGCTTCTAGTCTTACCCTCCTTTCTCCTTTTCTTCCATTTCCTTTGCTTTTTTTTAAATTAATGATTTTCAGCCATAGCCATGAGCTTAAGGGAGAGTGAGGAAGAAGAAGATTTTCAAGAGAAGAAAGAGAATGAGATGGTAAAGAAGGTAAGGGTGGTGGGCATTTATAAGGGTGAAAACGATGTGGATTGCTCATGTGTCTTAAATCTAAGGGTAGAAAATTTGTGGCTAGGATTAAACCTTGAGTTTCATGCTTGTCCACTTATGAATAGTAAAATGTGCTTTCTCAAGCACCTTCCGGCCTCGAACTGGAGTATCAAACGATAACGGTTTTCAGAAATTCTTCAATCATATTATCCGGTTTCTAACGTATTTCAATCCTATGTGTTCAAATCCAAAATCGGAGTTCGTTTGGATTTTTAAATAATTCATTTTAATTTCGTTTTCTTAATAACTTTCTATATTCGATACGGGATTTTCCCAAACTTCATACATATCTAATATTCAATGTTCTAAATTTATTTGGATGGGTCTCAGGTTCCAATTTTGCCGTTAGCGCTATCATTTCCAATTACCGTCAAAATTTAGTTCGAATTTTGGCCTTTTATTTCTTTTCCCCATACGGATGTTGTTTTATGCGAAACTTCCCTGAGTACTAAAATTCACTATTCCGGATCCAACGAAGGTGGTCTCACAATCTAGCGATATTCTGTTGCCAAGATATCCTCAAAATCGTCCATTTTTAGTTCAAATTTTGAATCTTTTGTGAATTTAACATATCTAACGGATGCCATTTTTGACGCAACTTGGTTGCTTACCTAATTTCATCATTCTGGATTTAATAAAAAATGATTCCATTGAAATCCGGGTTCATTAGCTACTACTTCCTTTGTAAACGTACTATTTTTAATCCAAAATTCATTCTTTTTGGGCTATTTCAATTTTATTCCTGCCCAAATCCAAATTAATTCTGGTCTTTATGAAATTTGAAAATTTTAAATTGGCTCCAAATTTCCGGGTTGTTAAATTCTCCCCCACTTAAAATGATTTCGTCCTCAAAATCGAAGTCGGAGTACACTTAACCAATACCTTGATTATTAACCCTAGAGCTTGTTGGTTAGCTCCACTATTTAATTTTATCTGTTTATTCATTGGGCATAAGACTGCATAACGTACCTCTTTATAATAGCAAAAAACCCATAAATTTTGCTTTATTCTTATCCTTTCAGGAGTAACAATGAATATACTTGCATAGGTCCAACCTATTTCTTTCTTCTATCTGCTCATAAATCCCTTTCGCTTGTTTTCGACTTATCATCTTAGGTTTAATTCCAAATAGAACACAGTTATCTATACCCTACAACTTTTAATATTTTACCAAAAAGTTTTATAATCTTTTTAGCGAATGCCTCAACTTTCCAAAATCATCGAGAATTCAAATTTCTTAATTAGTTATACTAATTATTATCTCCAGCAATCAATTAGTGGATTAAATTTTCCAAAACATAACTTTCATCAAAACATATATCCCTTTTTATGAAAATATACTTTGGACAAATCTATTTCATACAAAATGGGTTAGACTGCTATATTAAAGTGTTTAGAAACACCCATCGATACAGTGAGCTCTTACTGTACCGACTAATGTTCATAACCCACCCAACAAATTAATCCAACACAAAACCATTTATATATCAAATTACAAATACGTCTCTCTCATATATATATATATACACACACACACGCACACACACACACTCACAACTCATTCTAGGGTATTACAAACCCTATCTTTAATGAGTTACTTTTCCTAGGATATTACCGATCCTATCTCTGACAAGTCTGTATCCCACAGAGCCAAGGTTTATCTAACCAAAGCTCTAGTACCAACTGTGACGACCAGCACTTCCACCTACTTCAAACTGACCAGAACCGAAACACATGTCGATTCAAGTTAAGCAAACGTACGTTTCATTAGGGTTTATCAGAGCAAACACAACGGAATACAAAGCACACAACGGAACAGATAAAATATAATAAGAATATTTATTGCAGCAGAAACATTTTTGAATACAAATCTGATTTTACATACCATTACTCCTTGAAGATTTAACATAATATACCGATAATAGGGTACATCTGGCCTTCATATGAAACTACAGCTTTCTCTGGAACTCCATGTCTTCAAGCTTGAGCTTGATCTCAAAAACTGAAAAGAAAAAAAAACTAACAGACTGCCTGTATGGAAATTATGGGCACCCGCAGTTTGCAAGGGAAAAACAAACTACGAGTCAGTCATGGGACTGGTATGAGAAAACTTTATTAAGTAATCTTATACTTAGCCTTATTTTGAATAAGGTATCTTGAGACCACACCGCAAGTCGCGGAACGGATTTCCTCCCAAGGATACGTGCACAATCATAACAAACAAGAACAAACATAGCAACCATAAACCAGATTTTGAAAACATGACTTTAGAAGAATAAACGATTATAAGCCTCAAGTCCCATCACACAATGCACGCGTACACCAGAGGACAGAGGTTCGCCTTATAATCACAAAACAGGCTTGATATAGTTCAAAACAAAAACATTTGATATTATTATAATGACTTGGGTGTGAAAAATCCTTTCGAAAATAATATATGAATCTTAGCTCGCATAGTGCTCCATCCCACTATGTTGACTACATAGGTATACAACTGAAAATCGTAAAGGGTTTCGTGTTGAAAGTTGGATTTCCATCACTGAGCCTGGGCTAAGGATCTTCCCAGTCCAATTCGGAACCCCCAGCCAGGTTCTAGGATCCCATCTGGCTCCTTTAGAGCGGTAGGGTCGGTCCACCCTACTTTGTGGATTAAAGTAACAACCTGAACATAACGTCCCTCAGTCTGTGTGTAGACAGTCATCTAGGTATATTGGCCTAGTCCGAGGCGTCTCATCCAACAAACCATATAAGTAAATGCTTGGGCTCCATACCATGGCGTAACCTTTTGCTAGATGGAATGTTAAGTCCCTACTCCCGTGGTCTATAATACTGTTTCAACTCAATCCGGCTTGTGAGGTCTGCGAGGTCACGTCATACACAAAGCTATGCATTTAAGCCATGCTTTACTCTTCATCCACAAGTCCCTGCTTTTCAATAAAAGCCTTGATCATTTCCACTTATCATGCCACACTATCATTCTTTAAAACACAAACTGCTATCCACCAACATACAACCTTTGAGCTTGTACGTCTCAAAGAAGGTTGTTAAGGAAGAGAATAAATTCTATGCCACCAAATAGAAGTATGTTTAGTACATGTCAGTTTGTATTTTATAAAATATAGCGTCAGATGTGAAATCCATCAACAAGTCCATTCCGGGAATAGGAATGAAACCGAAGGCACTTGATTCCACATCCCCACCTAGGAGTGCAAGTCCTTGCAATCCGATATGCTTCTAGTACGGTCAGATAATGCCATCATTTTAACCTCTTGAGCAGCGACCCCGAGGCATCGACAAGATGTCCATCCGATATGAAGAATATCGGTCTTCAACCATCTTCATCGTCATCTTGATATTAGCATCACGTCATATAATTATTCGGAATAGGTAAAAACCCGGCCTTTCCAAATAATTAGCGCAATTTTAAAAACACAATTACGAAACACACAGGCTTTCATCCAATCTCCTTCCGTCTTGGATTTGTTAGTTAAACTACTTTAAACCCATTCTCAAATTATTTTTAACAAAATCCATATTTTAAGTTTTCTCCTTTAAAACACATCCTTTATCAAAGATACTTTGGCCTCAAAACCTCAATTAACTTCTCATTTGATAACTCGTTATCCAAATCCAGTTTATTTTGAAAACCCTTGATCCATAGTTTCGAATCAAAACGTCATTCAATTCTTTAATCTTAATTAAATATTATACTTCCTTCCCAATTTCTTATCTTCAATTTCTTCAAATCAAAGATTTCATTAAATCCCAAATTACGATATTAATTTCCACAACTCAATATCATCAGGTTTTAAGAATGACATTATTGAAGATACCATTCATGAAAAAACCCAAATCAATCGATATTGAACATATGTTACACCGAAATTGTATCTACTTATATTCGGTATTAATTCTCATAATCAACGAATACCATAAGAGGAATAACGATATAATAATAATATATTCCAAATTCCTCAAATAGTATGTGTTTACACCACAAAATTTCATATCAAATATTCGAAGATTATTTCTGTCCAACTTATCTCAATCAAATTAGGACACCTGTATCTTAATTAAAATATTTATCCAACTCTTTGACATTAGATTTGGATAGAAATACCATCAACTTATCCTCAATATTAATCTTCGTATCCAACTCATACTATAAGAGGAATAACGACGAACTACCTTTTAAATTCCTCGAATAGTAAGAGTCATCATCTAATGAATTAATATCAAACATCCGAAGATTTATCTCCAACCATATCCAATGATTTAAAATTGAAAAACCCATTTTAATATCAAATAAATCAATTTAATTAACATATAAAACATTTTCTATAAATCTTTGAAAACATTCCATCAATCATTTACTTATAGTTCGGAAAATAGTTCGCGGGTTAAAAACTTCAAAATCGATTGCTTTTAAAGAAAATGTTACAACAGTGTTTCAAAGGTGTTACAAAAGCATTACAAAACCATTATCTTAACTACTTTGATCAAAATATCGTTTATCTTAGCAAAAAATTATACTTTACAATTCAAAACACTTTTACACAATTTACACTAATTTTACAAAAAAAATCCATATTTTTAAAACATTTAAAATAGATGTTTATAGTTATGGCCGACAACTGTTCTTACAACGACCTTTCCAAAACAGTTTTAAATATAACTTGAAAATTATATCCTGAAATTAAAATATTCTTTCAATCATTGGAAAGCTTTCGTAAATTGGAATCAAAAGTACTTTGTTTCGTGGAAATCTGTTTTTAAATTGCAAAAGTTTTAAGTATTTATATTTGTAAACAAAATATACGAATTATCGCTGTGCGACAAACTCTATTTTTACCGCAAATAAAATTATTCTGCGATACTTCAAAATACCTTTGAAAACCATTATATATTTATATAAATCATTTAAAAAATAAACCGACATTCCAAATTATTTTGTTTTTTAACATTCAACTTTTATTTTTCTCTTAATAAATTAAATTCCAATTTATTTCTAATCTCAAATAATTTCAAATCAGATCTTAATTATCCATCTTATTCGACGGATCAGTTAGGGATAGCCAGAGAGAGAAGGAAACTATATTTTCCAAACCCAAGCCTAGACACTATCTTCTCTGTCATCCTTGAATGTTCCGCTATTTATTTATTCATTTAAAGGGACTTTATCATAAATTATTATCCTCCAACTTAAAAATATTGCTTCTAATTACAAAGGAGCTTTGTCGATCACTAATGTAATACCATAATTGATGTGTCATAGCGTGTGCGAAACAACAACCATTATAGACATTCATAGCAACCATCATTAAAATAATTAAATAATAACTGTGCACAAGCGCTATAACACTAATGCTTAATTGTTTGTGTGTTCTAAACTACACAACCATCATCCATCATCCATCATAACAAACATCATATATGCAATCATTAAATCAAGCAACAAAATCCTTTAAAAGTTCAGTTTTCTCATCCTGTGAAGTCCAAGCTTTTGCCTATGGGTCCCTGGCTCCTAGTCTTACCCTCCTTTCTCCTTTTCTTCCTTTTCTTTGCTTTTTATTTTTTATTTTTATATTAATGATTTTCGTCCATGGCCATAAGCTTAAGGGAGAGGGAGGAAGAAAAACATTTTCAAGAGATGAAAGGGAATGAGATGGTAAAGAAGGTAAGGGTGGTGGGTATTTATAAGGGTGAAAACAGCGTGGATTGCTCATGTGTCTTAAATATATGGGTAGAAAATGTGTGGCTAGGATTAAACCTTGAGTTTCATGCTTATCCACTTATGAATAGTAAAGTGTGCTTTCTTAAGCACCTTCCAGCCTCGAATCGGAGTATCAAACAATAACGGTTTTCAAAAATTCTTCAACTATATCATCCGGTTTCTAACGTACTTCAATCCTATGTGTTCATATACAAAATCGGAGTTCGTTTGAATTTTCAAATAATTTATTTTAATTTCTTTTTCTTAATAACTTTCTATATTCGATACGGGATTTTCCCAGACTTCATACATAGCTAATATTCTATGTTCTAATTTTTTCTGGATAGGTCTCAGGTTCCAGTTTTGTCATTTTCACTATCAAATTACAATTACCATCAAAATTTAGTTTAAATTTTAGCCTTTTTTCTTTTCCCCATATGGATGCTGTTTTATGCGAAACTTCCCTAAGTATTAAAATTCACTATTTCGAATCCAACGGAGGTGGTCCCACAATTTAGCAATATTCCGTTGTCAAGATATCCTCAAAATCGTCCGTTTTTTGTTCAAATTTTGAATATTTTGTGAATTTAACATATCTAACGGATGCAATTTTTAATGTAACTTGGTTGGTTACCTAAATTCATCACTCCGGATTTAATGAAACTGATTCCATCAAAATCCGAGTTCATTAGCTACTACCTCCTTTGTAAACATACTATTTTTAATCCAAAATTCATTCTTTTTGGACTATTTCAATTTTATTCCTGCACAAATCCAAATTAACTCTGATCTTTATGAAATCTTGAAATTTTAAACTAGTTCCAAATTTCTGGATCGTTACATAAACCATCTTAATCGAGCTCAACATCCCTCAAGCACAAGCCCAAGAGGCCTAAACCAATATCAGATAAGCACCTAAGAAACATCTCCTTCGATGTCAGACGGTCTACATGAGACGATACAAACAAATAACCAAACATCCAATATCCATGAATGACTTTAGCCATCACTGCCAATCCTGCTTTGAGACCATCGTTAGTCGTATGACGGCCTCATGCTATATGTCAAGTACTAATGGAAAACCCTAGTTCTAGCAAAAACTCCATACGCCTGCATGACTCGTATGTTTGTCTTCTCAAATCTCGACAGCTAGGCCCTTCACGACTTCTCAAGGTACGAAACCCTTCACAACTGCCCAAAGTACCCCTGCATTAAGTCCGCTAGAACTTACGACAACGATAATCTCTTAGACTTCGCATCTCTAGTCATCACCACCGGCGATTATTCACAACTCAAGTCCCTCTTGAGTAACCATTATCCACAACTCAACAACCAAGAGTTGTCTTCACATCTGTTGCATTACACATATCAACGAACACATCACATCGCTTCGAACATTCCACCTTGAACTTGTGTCGAAGCTAGAACCATCATCGAGCCAATAAAAATAAACATCATTTGGTCATATAATCGATGGATCAATATTGGTCCCTCCAACGGATCACTACCAATAGACCACTGCCAGTAGACCACTACTGATGGACCACTACCAATGGACCACTGCCGATGGACCACTACCGATGGACCACTACTGATGGGACACCTATGGACCACTGCATATGGACCACTACCGATGGACCTACCTATGGACCACTGTCAATGGATCACTACAGTGCTGATGGACCGCTGCTGATGGACCTCTGCCGATGTACCACTGCCGATGGACCGCTGCCGATGGACTGCTGTTGATGGATAACTGTCAATGGACCACTGCTGAACCAATTCAACTGTAGCGAACCAGTAATTTCAACATATTTAATATAGTAGTTAAATTAAAATTTAACGACAAAATAAATATTTATATTTGGATTTTTATGTAGAATTTGGAATTTTACCTATTTTGAACCAATTTGAATCCTTAAAGTTAAAATGCCTTTGTTGTTTAGAATACGAACGCTATTGACACAAGAGTTACTACCATTTTTATTTTGTAACCCTAATATTGATCTTGTAATGTGGTTTATAAAAGGAAAATATGTTTGTACTTGAAGTCTAATTTAGAAATTGGATTGTTATTTATTTAGAACGGAATTTGGATATGTTTATATATGGATTACTTTGTAAATTAAATTTTTACATGAACATTTTGCTAATAAAAAATTACCTTATCAAACCGACCGTTAGGGAGGTTTCCCTACTGTAGGAGGAGCTAAATCAATTTGTCTGTGCCAATGAATTTAGCCTATAATATTGCTCTATGTATGGTAACATCGCTTTGCATATTTTATCTCCTTCCCAATTTTCCGAAATCTACTCCTCGATTTATGTGAAAATTCCAAATATCTCGTTTATTACTTCTCTTTTTTTCATCCTCCACATTTCAAATCAGATTTAAGCAAGTATTTCCAGTTTATCGCACTATTTTATTTTTCACGCGATGTTTTCTTGCTCTGTTCCTCCTCCTAAATCATTCAACGCAGCCAAATTTTTCTCTGATCTTTCTTTTCTCCAATCGTCGTCTCAAATCATGGTTCTGATGAATTTAAAAACCAATCGATCTTTCTCTCTAGTTTATCAAATCATTATGCGATTTCCTCTGATCTTTTACCATTCATTTTGAAATCAGAACTCCAATCTTTCAAAACCAACTTCTAAAATTAAGATCCGAAAGCACAAAAACTAATATCGAATCCACAAAATCCAAATCAGCAATCAATAGTCAAATTCCAAAGTTCAAAGGATGATTCGCATTTGTGTGTTTGTCATTAGGCTTCTATTGTGGATTTGTGAGTGTGAATTCTGAAAAGATATTTTTTTACTCTGATTTATGTTTAAATTAAGAGGCAAAAAATAATAGCAGCAGTTTTTTTAGGGAGTAATACTAATGTATAGAAAGCTTGTTCGCATTTCAGCACAGTTGATGAAAGTTATATATGTTGATATTTTTCATTGATTTTTTTTGTGATTTGAAAAGGTAAAAGTAATAATATTGTTTTTGTGTAGCAGCTACGAAAAGGCCACAAGAATTAAATGGGACTGGAGAACCGATTCATCATCGGCAACATTTTGCCTCCTCGGCTAGGCATAGCCCTTGTCCAATACAGTTATCTGAGAGAAAGTAAGTTTTGGTTTGACAATAAAATTACTTGAATTTGTTAATTTTTTGTTATTTGTTTATTTAAAAAGGCATTTTGTAGTGTTTGCAGAAATTGATTACTATATCCAAGCACCAACCACCTAAAATGGAGCAATCACCACTTGTGTCTTCTACTATTCTGGAGATAGAGATTGCTGAAGTGTTATTTGGAATGACAAGGCAAGCTCCAATGCCTGTAGTTGACATTCAAGAAGCTAGCAAAGCTGAAACTAAGGATCACAATCCTGATGGGTTGAATGCAGAAGCGAAATCCATGGTGGCATCGCCAAATTCGGTATCTCAGACTTAAGCATTTTCTACTTTATTCTATCTATTCTTCAAAAATAAACAAATAGATCTATGGAGCCAACGTGTCATTAGACACTTCTAGTCTTTGGTCTTGTGCATGTTCATTTTCTAAGCATATATCTACCTCTGCTGATCTTACACTAGTTTATAATAAACTTGCATCAAATTATGCCAGTTTATAATACTGCAGAGATTGAAAAAAGCATTATAGTGGAATCTTTTACAGCAGTCATTAATTCGAGCCATTGTTGAACATAATTTGGCATCTCTCCTTATCACTCAATTACACTTGCATACTTTTCCGTGGATGTTTATACTATATAACCTTTCATTTTTCATGCATGTGTACCGCTCCTGGAATCCCTAATTGATTTGGTCTCCTTTGTAAATATGTCTCCTTACACAAATCATTGCTTCAATTTTTATGTTCTTAATTTGCTCGATAATTTACATTCTTATAGGTGATATAATTATAAGAAAAAGGTCCAAGAGAAGGTTTTACATAAAGGAAGAAGGGATTTTTTGAGGTAAAATGCGAACAATATCTTATCAAGTTACCATTGATCATTTCCTTATTATCCACGACATATCTTACAAGCAAATAGGGCTTTTTTGATGTAACCGTTGGTTACTTTCGATGACATGTTTTGTCCATCTAAAAAAAACACTGCAACCATGTGTTTTCTCCTTGTTGTAAATCATTGTCACATGCACTTTTTTGCAGTGCTTCACCTCTGCCTAATATGGTCAATCAACTTCCTCCTTGTAATACAAATCCTTTTGGAACACCTACATTTGTTCCTCTGATGTCCATGCTATATTCTTTTAATATATATTTTAATTTTGCTGACTGGTGGAGCTATACATGCATAAACATTGTTTTAATATAAATGTTTTAATACATATATTATGGACACAAGCGCAGTTGTAACTTAGTTGTGAACAAAGGAGATGATATATTAGTCGTGCAAAGGTGGACCCACCTCGTGATCTAAGTTTAATCATTATACATCTTTAACTCTTTGATTTTCCAAATGAGTGTTAATTTTTTATTAGCAAAACAAAAATAATAGAAAGAATCATGAAATGGGAAAATTAGATCCAAGGTTGGTGTTTTCTTAAGAGATAATGGAATCATAGTTAGCCTTCCCTTGTTAGATTCGCTTTCGTTTGTGCTATCATCACTTATTTCACCATTGTTTGACCAAGGATAGATGCTGAAAACTTGAGTTCATGCAAAAAACACAGTAGAAGCTAAAGATTGGCGTCTTCTACGTTGCTCATTGTTTGATGGCACCTATTGATTTTATGTTTTTTCGTTAGTAACTTTTTATAAATTATTTTTCTCATTACTTGTGTTTGTACTATGTAAGAATAATTTTTTGCTTGGACATTGTTGCATTATGAATACTTGCTTTCAGACCATGTTTCTGCAGATGTAAGAACTTCTAACTAAATTACTTTGCTCATGATCAAAACACACACACAGTGAATATTTTATGAAGGCATCCAATAGTTAAATGGGTAACTTGATTCAGTGGTTATTAGCTTTTTATGATTGGTCCAACGAAAACCATCATGTCACCTTCAGTGAAATCAAAACATCAGTTAACTGCAGTGGCAAGTTTGAGACTGGTGCCATTATTTCAGTAACAGAAAAGATGACATCTTCGATCTCGTTGTGGACTCCACCTGCGATAAAGCCGAAAATCGGTAATGAAAAGAAACAGGATTGTTACTCGGCTTTCTTCAGTTATGTCGCCAACTCCATCTGAATTTTGAACCTTTTTAACCCGTGGTTGGGTTTTAGTTTTTGTCTTTTTAGTTGTTGATTGCCATGGCGAGTTAGGTTGGGTGAGCAAAAGGTGCATACGAATCACAAAACCCTTCCCCTTTTTTTCCTGCTTGTTTTGGATGAAAGACTTGTAAAACAATGTCTACATATGGTTTTACTGCTATGGCTACTAATAATTATACAACTGCTGGCTACGATGTAAAATGGTTTAAGAGCAAATCCTTGAGGCATGCTTAATTTTTGAACTACCAAAATAGATTTTGGATGAATTGCGTGGATCAATTTGAATCTTATTGGTTTTTACGAAGATATTGTGATTTTAGTACATTTTCACTTGTTGGTGAATATGGGCGTATACATTGTTGGAGATGGTTTGTTTTTCTGTCGTAACCTTGTCAGCAACTCCTCCATTATTGAAATCCAATAATCGAAAGTTCTGTGCTTGTGCTATGTTGTACATGGTTGTTTTGTTCACTGGTCATTCATTCCACGACGATTTTATTTGAACGAGAGGGGCATAACATAGAAGAGAAGGGTTATTGGTAATGGGGGTTGTGCATCAATAAACTAATATTAGAGTGTTGCCAGTTTCTCTTTGGTGTTCTTTTGATTATGTTGTATGTTTTTGTCCAGTATTTTTCTTACTAGTAAAGTTAGTTGCAATACATAATCAACTTGATTAATTAAGTTTTCCAACTACAATGATTTATCAAGAAGGAATGGAGAAAAAGAAAATGCTACAAATTTTTAAATCAATCATGCTTTAATCAATTAATTTATAAGTATAACATTTTTTTTAAATTATATAACCAAACGGTCGGTTTTTCCCACCGTTGTACGGTAATACTAGTTAATCAACTTTAAATTATATATATATATATATATATATATATTCGGGAATCTCACTTTGAATTATATCTTATTTAATTTAGAAAGAAATTTTATCATTGGCAAATATTGATTTCAAAGTAAACGTAAGGTTTAACATAAATAGTGATTAATTTGGGAATAAACCGCTAAACTTAAATTGATGTCAAGACGGCACCATTTGCAGAATAGTTAAATGTAATAGAAAAGAAGAAAAAAGAATGAATTAACAATTTTAAACGAAAGAAAATGAATTAGTGGTTTTACTATTGAAAACAAAATTTTATGTTAATTTCTAAAATTTAACGTGGAGAAGTTTCAATATTTTCCATAAAATAAATTTCAGCATTGTTTATCCGCAGTGCATGTTCACTAATATATCTGAAATTATGTGTTAAACAGTTTTACGTTCGTTAGCACGTTCACTACATTGTCTGTTCATGAATAAATAATAAATAGTAATAAATAAAAGAAAGAAAAAGATTTTTTTTTCCTTAATCGTGTTAGCCAAATAAGGAAAAAATTGAATAGTTAACGCGAATTTAAACCATGTAACGGCGGTAGATATTTTCAGCCAAAATTAACAAAGGTTCATTCTATCATTGAACTGGTCATTCACGTTGCTCTTAGTTCTGAATATTTCAACTCTTCTTTAATTATGGCAACGACATCTTTCCATGTCTGTTGCAAATATTTGAAACCACACCACTGTTCAAGATTGAAAAATCTCCCTGTGGATAATATTTGGCAACAGTAAACCAAGATCTGAAAATATACGTCGCAGGGAATTCAAAGCTTTCTCTAATAAAAAAAAATCGAACTGCAGAAATAAGAAGAGCTCCAGACTTTCTTGCGTAACCCACTTTTTCTCCTACCCCATTTCTTCTTCACGCACTGACCTTTTCTCTTACCTATTTCTACATCACAAACTCTAAAGTTTCCAGAAAGAAAGGCAAACATTTGAAATGCCTGTAAGTAAAGCACTCCATTCTCTTTCACGTGAACCCTTTCCTCTTCCTACCCATTATCATTCATTTTCTCAGTAACCCATTATTCTTGCCTTCCATTTTTGGACAGCACTCAAACCAAGAAGAAAAAAAAAGCAATCAACAAATAACAACAGAAAAGGAAGAACTAAAGCTTTGGAATAACAAGAGAGAATCATGTCTTGCTTTTATCCCCCTTTTGAGCAGTAACCCACTTCCATTCTAACCATTCCTCACTCCACCTTACCATTCACATGACAAAACGTTAGCTTCCTACTCGCATTTGTGCAAAAACCGCATCCCCACACTTCGTTCCAACCAAGCAGCTCCTTCATGTGAGAAGACCATTGCTCTTACACCATTTCTCTCGCCACCTACTTCACGGGGAACGCCAAGGAAAGGATCCTTTACCCTCTTCAAGATTGTTCTTCGCTAACCCATTGCACTTCAACCATCCTTCACCGACGCTGCCGATGCCGCCGGTCGCCAAATACGTTACCAAAGCTTCTGCTTGCACCGCACCAAACTCGAAGCTAGTTTCCTTCTCTCGCGCAAGACTGAACTAGAAAGGAAAGATACATATAAAAAATAGAGAGAAAAAACAGCAAAAAACATTAGAACAGACAGCAGCAGTTATGTGAAGGAATGTAAATGAGTTGCTACAGCAGAGCTCAAAAAAAAGGAAGATGAAAGAATCTTTTTTATTTTATTTTTATCTCTCTCACATATAGTACTTTTCCATAACATGCTTATATAGCTTCTACTTAACATTCTAGAGAACTCTATAGATGACCTTTGATTACTTGGTTCATGAACCTACAATAAATAAATATGAAAGTCATTTGATTACTTGGTTCATGAACCTATAATAAATAAATATAAAAGTGCATTAATTTCAACACTCCCCCTTAATGCACTTGTTTGATAACTCCAATGCGTTCACGTAAGTAGCAGAATTTTTCTTTTGGAAGAGCCTTTGAAAAAATGTCTGCTAGCTGTTCTTGAGTCTTACAATATTGTAGCTGTATCTCCCCTTCTTCAACTGCAACCCTGATAAAATGATATTTGATTGCAATGTGCTTCGTCCTCTCATGACACACTGGATTCTTAGCTATAGAAATGGATGATTTATTGTCAGAGTAGAATTGTAGCTTCCTTTTGTTTTTCTCTAATATCTTCAAGTATCCTCCTTAACCAAATTGCTTGAGATGTTGCTTTTGAAGCTGCCACATATTCAGCTTCAGCTGATGATTGTGCAACAACTTTCTGCTTCTTTGACAGCCAGGAACAAATGTTTGTTCCAAGTAAAAATGCATAGCCAGATGTACTTTTCATGTCATCAATGCTTCCAGCCCAATCATTATCTGAGTAAGCAATTAGATTCAGATTTTCTCCATCTTTGTACAAGACCCCATAGTCAATTGTTCCCTGCAAGTATCTCAGGATTCTTTTTGCTGCTCCAAAATGTGTTTGACTTGGGTTTTGCATAAATCTTGACAGTAGAGTTGCTCCAAACATTATGTCAGGCCTTGTTGCTGTAAGATATAACAAGCTACCCACTAAACTTCTGTAATGAGAGCAATCTATTTTTGATGTTCCATCATCTTTTGATAATTTTTCACTTACAACCAACGGTATTGAAACTGGCTTGCAATTTGGCATTTTAAATTTATCAAGGATACTTTTTGCATACCACTTTTGTGAAACAAAAATCCCATCTGCTCCTTGTGATACTTCAATGCCCAAGAAATAATGAAGTAGCCCCAAATCACTCATCTCATAGGACTTCATAATGTGTTCTTTAAAGCTTTCTATCATCACTTTATCATTTCCTGTAAAAATGAGATCATCGACATAGAGACATACAATGAGGATCTTGCTTCCTTGTTTCTTTACATAAAAAGTTGCTTCATTCTTGCTTCTTTGAAATCCATTTTTCAGAAAATATGTGTCAATCTCCTTGTACCATGTACGAGGTGATTGTTTAAGTCCGTAAAGGGCCTTTATGAGTTTGTACACTTTGTTTTCTCCCCCTTCCACCAAGAATCCTTGTGGTTGCTCAACGTAAATTTCTTCATCTAGCTTTCCGTTTAAGAATGCTGACTTAACATCGAGCTGGAAAATTTTCCATTTCTTTTGTGCAGTAAGAGCAATCACGGTTCTTATGGTTTCAAGTCTTGCTACTAGGGGAAATGTTTCTGAAAAATCAACGCCGGGCTTTTGAGTAAAGCCTTTAGCGACTAGCCTCGCCTTATGCTTTTGAACTTCTCCATTTTGATTTAATTTTGTCTTGTAGATCCATTTTAACCCGATAATTTCTCTTCCTTCAGGTTTGTCTACAAGCTCCAATGTTTTGTTCTTCTCAATCATGTGCATTTCTTCTTCCATTGCTTGCTGCCATACTTCATGTTTCTCAGCTTCTTCAAAATTTTCTGGTTCAGTAACCACAAAATTACAAGATTGATATATTTCACTCATTCTTCTGAATTTTCTTGCTGGAGTTTCATTCTCATCCTCTGATTCAGATGTGTGAATGTGTTGATCTTGTTCTTCTCTTTCTTCAGTTTCTATGTTTGTTTCCAGAGAACTTGGTAGATTGACATGTTCAACTTGTTTTTCTTTCCAATCCCAGGCTGCATTTTCATCAAATAGAACATCTCTACTAACAACCAATTTGTTAGTTTCAACATTAAAAAGCCTGTAACCTTTAGTCTCCAGAGTATAACCAGTAAAAATACATTTTGTACTTTTATCATCAAGTTTAGAACGTTTTTCAGCAGGTATATGAACTTAACCAATGCAGCCAAATATTCTTAAATTACTTACAGATGGTTTTTCCCCACTCCATGTTTCAATAGGTGTCATGTTTCTTACAGCTTTTGTGGGACACCTGTTGAGGATGTACACAGCTGTGTTTGTAGCTTCAGCCCAAAATGTCTTTGGCAGTTCTTTTTCATTCACCATTAACCTGGCCATTTCAACAATTGTTCTATTTTTGCGTTCTGCAACTCCGTTCTGTTGTGGACTGTACCCTGCTGTGAGCTGCTTCCAAATGCCTTCATCTTTGCAATATTCTTCAAATTCTTTAGAGGTATATTCATCTCCTCTATCACTCCGTATGCACTTAATGTCACAGCCACTTTGTTTTTCTACAAGGGCTTATATCTCTTGAAAGTAATGAATGCTTCTGATTTTTTCCTTTAGAAAATAAATCCAAGTCACTCGTGAAAAATCATCAATGAAAATTATAAAATACCTTTGTTGTCCCAACGATAGTGTTTTCATTGGACCACAAATGTCATTATGTATAAGTTCCAAGCATCCTTTTGCTCTCCATGATTTTCCTCTTGGATATGACATTTTGTGGTGCTTTCCCATGATGCATCCTTCACACGGGTTCTTTTCATTTTGTATTTTGGGAAGGCCGTCCACCATGTTCTTTTCTTTGAGAAGCTTTAATCCCTAAAAATTTAGATGGCAATATCTTTTATGCCAAAGCCATGATTGATCTTCCACTTCAGCCTTTAGAGCATTGTAGTTGAATATTAGTGGAAAGTTCCTGTTCCTTTCCATCTTTACTTCTGCAATGGCCTGTCTCTTGTTTTTTTTTCTCAAAGATTCTGCACATATTATCCTCAAATACAAGACAATAGTCATGTTCCAAAAGCTTCCAACACTTAATAAATTTTCTTTTAAATATGGAACAAGAAGAACATCTCGTATATATTTGACTCCAGATTTTGTGTTGATAGCAATTGTTCCTTTGCCTTTTGCTTCTGCAACAGCTCCATTACCCATCCTCACCTTTGGGTTTATTGTTGTATCAATCTGCACAAAGATATTTTTATCTTCACACATATGATTGCTGCATCCACTATCTATATACCAGGCTTTCTTGTCTTCAGGAAGGCTGGAATGACAAGCATAAAATATTTTCTCTTCCTTGCTGTCCTCCTTTTCTTCTGTAAAATTTACCTTCTCGACAATTTTAAATCTGTAGTCTTTTTCAATATGGCCAAACCTTCTACAATAATTACATTGAGGCTTACCCTTGAACCAACATTTAGATGTTATATGACTGGTTCGTTTGCAGATGTTGCAAAAAAAATTTGGGTTAGAACTTGTACCTCTATTATTCTGATTATTTTTGTAAGTGCTGGAATTGTCTTCTCTCTTCTTCCTCCAGTCTGACTTCTTTTGCTCCTGGTTGTAACCACCCTTCTTTGCAAATTGTTGTGGCTTCACCTTTTCTTCAGATAGAAAAGCATTTTCTGATTGCTCAGCCTGTTTAAGTCTTCTTTTTTCATGTTCTTGAAGAGAGCCCATCAATTCTTTTACGGACAACTTGGTAAGATCTTTTGTTTCTTCAATAACGGCAACAATATATTCATATTTATCTGTTAAACTGATCCAAATTTTCTCCACAACATGTTGATCAGAAATATTATCACCATAGGTTTTCATTTGATTCACAATCTCTATTACACGAGCATGATAACTTTGTATATTTTCAGAATCCTTCATTCTTAAATTCTGAAAATCTTTTTTAAGGGATTGGAGATTTATGCTTCGTACCTTTTCATCTCCATGGAATTCACCTTCTAGAATATCTCATGCCTCTTTTGCTGTTGAAGCTGTTGATATCCTTGTGAAAATTGGTTTTGTGACTCCCATCTGAAGTTTGCTCAGTGCTTTTGCATCTTGGCGATGAGACGTTTCAATTTTCTTTAATTCTTGTTCAGGCAAGTTTGTTTCATCTTCAGGTTCTGTAAACCCTTTCTCCACAATATTCCACAAGCCTTCTGCCCTTAGAACAGTTTTTATTTTGATCTTCCAGTAGTCATAATCTTCACCATCAAAGACAGGAATTAGAGATGATTCTGAATTTGACGCCATGAAATCACTTCTTGTTTCAATCCCAGATTAGAATCGAAAAACCGCTCTGATACCAATTTGAAGGAATGTAAATGAGTTGCTACAGCAAAGCTCAAAAAAAAGGAAGATGAAAGAATTTTTTTATTTTATTTTATTTTTATCTCTCTCACATATAGTACTTTTCCATAACATGCTTATATAGCTTCTACAGAACATTCTAGAGAACTCTATAGATGACCTTTTCTAGAGAACTCTATAGATGACCTTTGATTACTTGGTTCATGAACCTACAATAAATAAATATGAAAGTCCTTTGATTACTTGGTTCATGAACCTATAATAAATAAATATAAAAGTGCATTAATTTCAACATTATGTTGGCATCACAACTTTTCCGGTCGAACCCCAACTCATCGCTGCCTCCGCCAGTCGAAATCGCCTGCCTTCGTCCGAATTACAACCTTCCGTCCAACGACCTGAGCTAGGGTACCGTGAGTTTCTCTCCCACCTTTCTTTGCTTGCTTATTACAATATGTTAAACTCTATACCGCTGCTTGCGTGAAACCCATTTTGGAGCCACTTCATCATACAATTGGCATAAACTGATAAACACAATGAAATGGGTTTGGTTTATTTTTCCTAAGTACGTAGGGTGTTCACAAAGGAAGCCACTTGTTTTGACTTTTTATAATACACACCAGGCTGTGAAGAAATGATGGTGTACTGTTGGAAGGGTATGGTACACATGCAGACCTTAGTACAGTGTGTACTATTTCCAGTCATCTATCGATAAGACCACCTTTCTTTGTTTCAAACAGGTCTGATGTATGACTAGAAACTGAGAGGCAATTAGTTCAAATCTCGTTGTTGCCATTTGGTTTTAGTCAATTATTTTGACTGAAACAGGTTGCATAAATTTTTGCATGAAATTTTAGTCCGTATTTTCAAATAAAAATTGTGCTTTTATTCTAGGTAGCGAATTTTTCCTTGTAGCCGTTAGCTACGTTCTACTCATATCATGTCATCCCATTTTTCCATGGAAGGTGGATTTTTCTCACTCACAGACTAACTGATTATTAAGTGAATTAAAAATATGAGATGTTGAATGAAATGTTAAGGTGCTCTAGATTTATTTGCTTCGTGGTTGTGCACGTGCGACATACACGATTATATCATATGACACAATATGGATGTATGCATGATATGCTATGTTTATTTTTCTCACTATGCAAGTTCCCTTTATATTAGAAAACCATTACGGGTTGAAATGATATATACCCGAACCCCTTGTGTATTCGAATCGATTTGGGATGCGGGTTGAAATGATACATACCCAGGATTCAAATATTTTAAAGAATGGATTGAAATGACAAATATCCGTATCACTTGACCATAGGGTAAAAAATTATATACGGACACCATGATCAATAAAACAAAAATATTTTAAATATTATATCATTTTAAAAGTAGAAATTTTAATGGAATTTTCCATATAGTATAAAGAAAGGGCTAAAAGAAATTTTGTGAAAAATTCTTACTTGAATTTTATGAGAATTAAATGTGTTTTTGCAAGTTAACACTTAGAATTTTTATTTATTTAAATAACTTTTCATAACTTTATGTTATACAGTGAATGTAATAATATGACAAATTTTGAATTGAATAATTCAATGTAAAAGATTTGCAAAGATTTGATAAATGTTTTCAAAAACATATTTTAATATATGATTTGTCAAATGAAATTTTGCCATGTGAATGTAAGAAGGATTTTGTCTAAATGTACGTGTTAGGTTCAAGTAGAAAAAGGAATACATTTATTCAAGTCATGATGGATACAAGTTTTGTTACAGAGCTAAAATTTAACAAATCACATTTTGATTTATAGCCAACGCTTAAAGTGGTCTGGGGATTTATTACATGAAATGGATATGTGAAATCAAAGGTAAACATTGGTTTGGAAATCATTTAAACATGATTACTGAAATTAAACCTAATAAAAGGGAATTCGATCAAATGTGAAATTTTGATGTGAAAAGAGATTGTGAAACATGGATTTGGATTGGATCAATATTATTTGAATACAATTTCAATTTCATAAAAGTAATTTTTCCTCATTACTTGATTTTGTAAATATTTTTTTATAAAATGGTTCGATTACTTTAACTATATGAATTTTATAATACTTTTCCAACTATATATATACGCACAATATTTTCAATTTAATATACATATACCTTTTCAACTATATATATATATGTTTATGCATTACTTTCAGTCTAATATACATATACTTTTCCAACTACATATACTTATACATTACTTTCAATTTAATATACATATATTTTTTCCAACTATACATATGTTTATACATTACTTTCAATATACATATACTATTTTCAAAACTTGACTTTCTAAATATATTTTTAATTCGGATAAAAATCTATGTCCAATCCAGTCCAGTGAGTCCAAGGGTGAACATGGGTTTATAATCTTAATCGAACCAATGATAAATGTTTTGGGTAATGGATTTTGGGGCGATACTTAAAATGGATCAACCTGCGATACTTGAAATATGATTTCAAATCTAACGACCACAGTGTGAAAAATGTAAACGTTTGGTTAAAGAGACTGGAGTCGGTAGGTGTCATACTCTCTGCCAATACCGATACCACTTTAACAAATGAGTATGCGGTGGAGTTCCAGAAAAGAAGTAGGATGGTATGGAAGCGATTACTAGATTCGAAGAAAGAGAATGCTGATGGATTAGCCTTGACCTTCGAGTCATAATTAAAATGTCTAAAACAGGAGCCATACCCGGGTTAAGTGAGGTAGCACCTCTGATCGAACACGCTTCTTCGATACCATCTCTATTACTATGTGATTGATTTGGGGCCCCTTTTTTTATTATGGGAGTATTGTTCGAGGTGGGCGGTAGTGGCTGCTATGCGTTACCACCGGCCCGGGAGCCGCAATCCGGTAGAATCTTACCGTGGGTATTCCTCGTGTGCCTTGTCATATTATCTTTATCAAGCCCCTACGATTTTAATTTGTATCGTACCTATGTAGTGCCCTCTGATGCCATCGGTTTACGGTGGGTTTATAGTATCGTATTGACTACGGTATTACAAACAACGTAAGGGTAATATGGTAATCCCACTTACGCTATTTTCATTATATTTACTTTACTGAATAGACATTACCATAATAGCGTATTATTATATAGATATTAGTTTCGCGGATCCTTAGAGGATGGAAATCCCGAACATCCTTTAAATTATTGTACATTTCAGTGGACACTTCATTTGAGTTAATTCACTTATATGAGAATGTTAGTCCTGACTCGTGTATTTTGTTTGTTTTATTCCTTGTAAAATGCCTGAGTCAGATCGAGTATTTCAACTTGGAAATATGTCTGTTAGCGCTTGAGATTCATTGGAGATCCATCCATCCATCTACCATGTCATATGCAGTTATGCCCATCTCTGCTTACTACCGAATATTTGTATGTATTTATATTCATCCTTCCGCTGTTTCTATATTTATTATGTACTTTGATGTCATGAAAAATTGAAGATTTTGTAATATTTTATAAATTTTACTTCCGCTGTGAGATATTCTGTGTTTTGTGTCTGTGATTCTATGATGATTTATATTTCAACTACATAAGAAATAACAATCTGTCGTTTTGGACGGTCCGAGTTGATTTAATTACTGACTTGGATTGGTAAAAAAGCCAGGTCGTTACACCAACAAAGCAAATCGGATCCAACCAATTTTCCACCAAAACGACTAGATCTACTTTTCTAATTTCGAACCAAATCTCGCGCTAAAACCTAATCGATTCCAACATGTTTGCAACCATTAATTCAACCAAAATCCAACAAGAGTTCACAAAGCAATCATCAATCATTCCAAACAACAATTGTCATAAAAATTACACAGAAAACTTATCGATTTAAGTTGATACTTATATCTTATGGTGATCTGAGTTAAAATCGTACTTACATCGATTAGATCTATGCAAAAACAATTTGAAATGATGTACAAGCAATCAAACAATTCATATACTTGATTGAATCCGAGCAAGAGATTCTAATCACTCACAAAATCTCCAAAACAACACAAAAACAATGAATCTCGATTCCGAACAGCGAAGAATGTTCTCCAAATCTTTCAATTTGGTGAAATCGATCTTCACTCGACATAGATCTAGCTTTAAGTGATGTAGATATTTGATTCTCTTATGTAGATCTAGATTTTTAATGGTGGAAAGTGTATTTGTTTGAGCAAGGATTAATCACAAGCTCAACCAAATGAGAGAATGAAGAAGTAACCCTCTCTCCATACCTCTAATCCTCTACTTATAGCCTCCCACCAACCCACTAATGAGCCTCTCCAAATCAGCCCATTAAGGCTCTAAAAACATGAACAACAAACAGTGGAACACTAAAACAGCGATTCCTCACAAACCGTTGAATCAAATCTTTAATGTAACCAATCTACGGATTGGGAAACATCATTCACTTTCCATTGAGACCAACCTTAGTACCTGATTCAATCCGAGTCAAAAGCTATTCCTTGTACAAGACTGACAGGGGGAAATGACCACAAATAAAATTGGTAAAAATTATGGATATGTCTCACATCCCCATAACCAACATATTAAAATATGAGAATGATCCAACCCTTAGGGAATTAAATAAAATTATTTTACGATCCTACAATGTGTAAAATGCGGGTTGTTTCATTCTCCCCTCTTAAGAATTTCTCCCCTGAAATTCCAACAACCATCAGCAACCACAAGAAAACAAACAATTATGCATGCCTATCATCCATGAGCAGCCAATTCTATTGTCCAAACTAGCGCCATCAAAGCATACATCCTTAGCCTTATCCTATCATATGGAACTCTAACAACAATCGTAACCACAATAGTACAAGTTACAATGAGGTAAGGTGACACGATACTAATGGGTCATCCCGACGAAGAGTTCTGAATGGATCGCCTTCATACTTCATTCCGTCTCCTATGTACAATCGTCATTATCCTCACTCCATTGTACCTTGACCAATTAACTGTCTTCCTCCTAAGCATTTGTGTCATTCCCCACAACACAAAGCAGATTAGGAGGCTTCGTAGCTACAGACTCGACCTCTTGGTCTCCGTACTGATCTGGAGGTACCACCATATTCGAATCATGTACAAACTTCCGAAGAAACGACACATGGAAAACATTATGCATGCTTGACATTTTCTCGGGTAACTCCAACCTATACGCGAGCTTCCCAATTCGCTCAATTATCGGAAACGGTCCAATAAATCTTGGAGCTAACTTTCCTTTGCTCCCAAACTGCACAACGTGCTTCAGTGGTGAAATCTTCACGAAGACCATATCATCAACATCGAATTCCAAATCTTTCCGACGCTTATCGACGTAACTCTTCTGATGATCTTGGGATGCCTTCATTCATTGTCGAACGATCTCGATATAATCTGAGGTCTCTCTAATCATCTATGTCCCAAGTATCAATTTATCTCTAGTTTCTAACCAACATGTCGGAGAATTACACGGTTTACCATACAACACCTTGTATGGTGTCATCCCAATGCTTGACTGATAGCTATTATTATATGCAAACTCAACTGGATGTAGATGGTATTCCCACGATCCCCCAAAATCCAACACATAAGCTCTTATGAGATCTTCCAAAACTCGGTTTGACCCTCAGTCTAGGGATAACAAGCCGTACTCAAACACAATTCGGTACCCAAATCTTCTTGCAACTCTTCCAAAATCCGCTTGCGAGCAACAAATCACGGTCACTTACTATGCTCTTAGGGATACCATGGAATCAAACTATTCATTTAACATAAAGCTCAGGCAACTTCGATGTTGTCCTAGTCGATCTGACAGGAATAAATCTTGCACTTTTGGTCAAACAATCCACGATGACCCGAATTCCTTTGTTTCCTCCCCTGGTTCTAGGTAGTCCATCGATAAAATCCATCGATATCTGCTCCCACTTCCATGTAGGAACTTCCAATGGCTTAAGCAATCCACTCGGCTTCTTCTGTTCAGCTTTCACCAACTGACAGTTCATGCACTTGAAAATGAACTTTCCAAAATCTATTTTCATCCCTTCCCAGTAGTAAGATAGCTTCATATCCTAGTACAACTTATTACCACCAGGATGAATCGTCAACTTCGTGTGATGACATTCCCTCATAATCTCATCCCTCAGTCCGTCCATATCAGGAATAACCAGTCGTCCTTTCTTTCGAAGCCAACCCTCTCGATCGACCTCGAACTCCTTATCCTCTGGTATCAACTTCTGGATAAATTTGAATTTCATCTCGCTTTTGGCTCTTGCCAATGATTTCAGTAGAAGTAGGTCTTATCGATAAGGCTGCCAACATTTCAGGTTCCAATTCACAACTTAGTCTGAAATCAAACCCTGCCAATACCTCAAGGCTCTTCCATTCCGAAAACATTGCTCCCATTCTTGCATGTCTTCGACTCAATACATCTGCAATTGCGTTACCTATACTAGGAGTGTAGGCTATACCAAAATCGTATGATGTCGAAAACTTTAACCACCTTTGCTATCGAAGATTCAAGTCCTTTTGGGAGAAAAGATACTTCAACGACTTATGATATGTAAACAACTCGAATCGAACTTCCAACAGTTAATGTCTCCACATCTTCAGAGCAAACACAATCGCTGCCAACTCCAAATCATGAATTGGATAATTCCTTTCGTGTGGCTTCAACTGTCGATTTGCGTAGGCCACAACCTTATCTTTCTACATTAGCACTGCTCCAAGTCCAGTACCACATGCATCATTTCCTCATTCCCACTTTGAATTGTCAAAACAGGAGTACTCGTCAGCCTTTCTTTCATGATTCTGAAAGCTTGCTCACACTTTGCATCCCATGTGAACATCTGATTCTTTCTCGTCACTCATGTTAACAGTGCAACTATCTTAGAGAAATCCTTGATAAATCGTCGGTAATAACCAGCCAACCCAAGGAAACTTCTCACATCCGTCGCATTCTTAGGTCTATCCCAGTCCTGGAATGTTGCCAGTTTAGCGGGGTCTACCGCTATCCCATTTCCAGAAACAACATGGCCTAAGAATCTCACTTTGCTCTTCCAAAAGTGACACTTCGAAAACTTAGCCTTCAGCTGATGCTTTCGCAAGATTCCCAAAACAACTCGCAAGTGCGTCTTATGTTCTTCCTCGTTCCGGGAGTAAACCAAAATATCATCCATGAACACAAGCACGAACTTGTTCAACTAATCTCTGAAAATCTTATTCATAAGATCCCTGAAATACACTGGGGCGTTAGTCCACGCAAATGACATCACCAACCATCCGAAGAAATCGGATGGTGTCCTAAAAGCAGTCTTCGAAACACTATCCTTTGCCACCCTCAACTGGTGGAATCCCGTTGCCAAATCCATCTGAGAAAACATCTTGGCTTCGTGAAGATGATCGAACAAGTCATCTATCCTCGGTAAAGGATACTTGTTCTTCTTAGGCACCTTGTTCATCTCACGATAGTCCACACACAACCTCAACAAGCCATCAATCTTAGTTGCAAATACAACTGGTGCACCCTATTCAGAAACACTTCTCCGAATGAATCCTTTTCCCAAAAGGTCACGAACCTGCACCTCTAACACTCGCTGTTCCTTAGGCGTCATCCACTAAAGAAGCATAACAATTGGTCTAGCACCCTCAGCTAAATAGATTATAAACTCAATATTGCGATGCGGTGGTAAGCCTTTGACTTCTGCAAAGACATCCTCAAAATCATTTGCGATCAACACAGATGACAATTCTTCTTATGGATTCACAAGAGAATACAAATAGTTCACGAAGACCCTGTCTTCGGGCTTACATCAAATCAATAACTTTCGCCCTTCCACATCCCCGACTCTTACCTCTAGCTTCTCACAATTCATTCTTGCCGCATACCTCTTGAGCCAATTCATGCCCACGATGATCCCAAACCCAACGAAGTTCAAAACAAAACATTCGCATACAAAAGAGCAACCATGACTCGATAACAGAGACCATGAAAAAACATACAAAGACTGGATGAACCCCCAACTGGGTTAGTCACAACCAAAGGTCTATCACAAATCTCGGGTTCTAAATCCAAGCGTTACATAAGCTCATTACAAATGAACGAATGTGATGCTCCATTTTCAAACTACACTCGAACTGAAACACCTCTAACTGAAAGCGCACCTTGAACAACAACATCCTTTCTCTTCTCCTCTACAGTAGGAGCTCTTAAAGACGATGGTACTGCTTCCAAAGAATAAGCCTTCACTATCTACTTTCCCTTACCCGATTTTGGACAGTCCTTCTTGAGATACCCAGACTTGCCACAATTGTGACACTTCATCTCAACCTTTGGGTTCTTGCACTCATTAGCAAAATGATCTTTTTGTTGGCAGTTAAAGCAAACCACATCACTCTTAGGTTTCTTCTTTCCATCCTTTCCTTTCTGTTGTTGTTTCTTTCTCTTCTTATTGTTATTACCACCCGGCTGTGGTTTCTGTGCTTCCTTGGTTGCAAAAACAACAGTTCCTTCCTTTGGAAACAAGCTATCATGTCTCACGACTTTTTCCACAATATTCTCATATGGATTATCAAGATGATCCACCAATGGTCTGCCTATGTAGGTGTCCAAACCCATAGCAAACTTCTCGTTCTTTTGATAAGAAGTATCCACATATGAATGAGCATAATTCGACAAGGTCTCAAAATTAGAAATATAATCAAGCTCTGGCTGACCATTCTGTTTTAGCTCTACAAGTTTCGTGAATATAATAAACTTCTGAGTAGTGGAGATAACATATTTCTCAAACTTAACTTGGAACTGCTCCCAAATTGTCTCTTCTTCCGAAGTCTCAAGGGTAACAGAATTCAACCACTCCATTGCCCTGCCTTGCAGCTGCCTTGATGCATGCTTTCTCTTAGTTGCATCATCTATACTCAAATCTACAAAAATGCGAATACAAGCATTTAACCACCTATGAACGTCTTTAGTCGGCTCAGTCCCTTTAAATTGCTTTCCTCCTAGAGATGTGAAGTCTTTACACAGTTTCGCAAAGTCCATAACCCTAGGCATTTACACACCTACATCTACCGTAGTAGCCACTAAAGCAGGTACCCTTCTTATGAATGCTTCCATCATGGCCTCAAACATGGCTGGGTAATCTGGTGTATCGCCATTTCCCCATCCAGGCACAGCCTCCTCCCTAGGAGTATGCCTTGAAGTTCATTGACTCATTTTAAGTCTGAAATTCAGAACGATTAGCCACTTACAATAAAAGTTGCTAATGGAGTTCAAGCCCTACTATACTATATACTACTATATAGTATGCATCCATCAGAAATCTACAAGTACGTCTCTCTTATGTAATTACGTCCTCGAATTTAGCTAAAATCGTTAACCAGAGCTCTACTACCAAATGTGACAACCGCCTATAACCTCTACACTAAACAAGAGGAATTATGCGTTGAAAGGTCTGCTAGACAGATATGGACTATCATCGGAGTAGGTAAACACAAGAGGAATTTGTCGTATAACTCACATCGCAAGGATAAAGTATAGTTGAACATATATACATGCAATAATAGTGGAACATCATATAACAAACTTTTAAACTTTCATAACATCCCGAAAGATCATCCATACATCAACTGGATATAATATCAAAGTCTGCACATGAAGCCTCACTACAACACTCATCAAACAGCGGAAATAAAGATACTAGGTAGTAGCAAAGTAATTTGTCGACCTCATGCTCGTCATCGCACAGCAGCATCGTCTCACAATCACCTGTCACTTGCCACCTAGTCTGCCCATGCAAAATCGGATGAACAGCCCAAGGTAATAAGAGAGAAACATAAAACCTTGAGTCAGACAATAGTCTTAGTGGGCGATAAAATAGCTATCTAACATCATCAATAAAGTGTATGAGAATAGGTAGACTAACAAACCAATCTACCCAAAATTCAAGAGAAGAACCCACATCTGTCTTCCCCACATCTGACAGTGATAGCCTTTACATGCAATCATTTCAACCATACATCCATGGAGACCAGAACAACCATCCATTCATGACAATCAGAAGTAACCAAGCAATAGTAATCATAGCAACCAAACTATATATCTCACGTGAACCATCTTAATAGAGCTCAACATCCCTCAAGCACAAGCCTAAGAGGCCTAAACCAATATCAGACAAGCACCCAAGAAACATATCCTTCGATATCAGACAATCTACGTGAAATGATACAAATAAACAACCAAACATCCAATATCCATGACTAACTCTATCTATCGCTGCCAATTTCTCTTTGAAACCATCGTTAATTGTATGACGACCTCCTACCATATGTCAAGCACTAATGGAAAACCCCAGTTCTAGCAAAAACTCCATATGCCTTCATGACTCGTATGTTTGTCTTCTCAAATCTCGACAACTAGTCCCTTCATGACTTCCCAAGGTACGAGTCCCTTCACGACTGCCTAAAGTACCCCTGCTTTGAGTCCGCTAGAACTTTCGACAACAATAATCTCTCAGCCTTCGCATCTCTAGTTATCACCACCGGCGACTATTCACAACTCAAGTCCCCCTTGAGTAACCATTATCCACAACTCAACACCTTAGATAGTCTTCACATTCGTTGCTTTACATTGATCAACGAACACATCACATCGCTTCGAATGTTCCACCTTGAACTCGTGTCGAAGCTAGAACTATCATCGAGCCAATAAAAATAAACATTATTTGGTCATATACTTGATGGATCAATATTGATCCATCCGATGGATCACTATCAATGGACCACTAAAAGTGGACCACTACCGATGAACCACTGCTGATGGACCACTACCAGTGGACCACTGTTGATGGATCACTACCAATGGACCACTATCGATGGACCACTACCTATGGACCACTGCCATTGAACCACTACCTATGGACCACTGCCGATGGACCACTATCGATGGACCACTGCCGATGGATCACTACCTATGGACCATTGCCGATGGACCACTGTCGATGGGCCACTACTGATGGACCACTGAGGATGGATGATGGACTACTGTCGATGGACCACTGTGGATGGACCACCACTAATGGACTACTGGTGATGGAACGCTACAGATGGACCACTGCTAATGGACCGCTATTGATGGACCGCTGCTAATGGACTGCTACTGATGTAACGTTGTTGATGGACCACTGCTGATGGACCATTACTGATGGACCGCTAATGATAGACCATTGCTGATGGACCACTACTGATGGACCACTGCTGATGGACCACTACTGAAGGACCATTGCTGATGGACCACTGCCGAACCAATCCAACAAAGCAAATCGTATCTAACCAATTTTCCCACCAAAACGACCAAATCTACTTTTCAAATTTTGAGCCAAATCTCGCGCTCAAACCCAATCGATTCCAACATTTTTGCAACCATCAATTCATCTAAAATCCAACAACAATTCACACAACAATCATCAATCATTCAAAAACAGCAATTATAATAAAAATTACATAGAAAACTTACCGATTTAAGTTGCTAATTAGGTCTTCTAGTAATTTGAGCTAAAATCATACTTATATTGATTAGATCTATGCAAAAACAACTCGAAATGATGAATAAGTAATCAAACAACTCATATACTTGATTGAATCTGAGCGAGAGATGCTAATCACTCACCAAATCCCCAAAACAACATAAAACGACGAATCTCGATTCCGGACAGCAAAGAATGTTCTCAAAATCTTTCAATTTGATGAAATCAATCTTCACTAGACGCCGGTCTAGCTTCAAACGGTGTAGATCTTCTATTCTCTTATGTAGATCTAGAATTTTAATGGTGGAAATGTGTATTTGTTTGAGCAAGGATCAACCACAGGCTCAACCAAATGAGAGAATGAAGAAGTAATCCTCTCTCCATACCTCTAACCCCCTATTTATAGTCTCCCACCATCCCACTAATGGGCCTCTCCAAATCAACCCGTTAAGGCTCTAAAAACATGAACAACAAATTGTGAAACACTAAAACAACGATTCCTCCCAAACCGCTGAACCAAATCTTTACTATAACCACTCTATGGAATGGAAAACATCGTTCCCTTTTCAATAAGACTGACCTTAACACCTGATTCGATCCGAATCAAAAGTTATGCCTTGTACAAGACTGATAGGGGTAAAATGGTCACAAATAAAATTGGTAAAAATTAAGAACATGTTTTATATCCCTGTAAACAACATATTAAAATATGACAATGATCCAATCCTTAGGGAATTAAAAAATATTATACGATCCTCCGATACGTAAAATGCGGGCTGATACATGGAGAGTGTCTCTATGGATTTCACCAATCGAGGAAGGGCAATACGAGCATTTGGGTGATAATGGACAGACTTACGAATAGCGCTCACTTTATTCTTGTCAAGAGTAAGAGGACGAAAGCTTGGCTAGCACCGGTATATATTCGAGAGATAGTCCGACTTTATTGGTACCTTCCAATATAGTAAACGATCGGTGACAGACTGAGACGGTGAATAGAGTTCTTGAGGATTTTCTTAGACTGTGTATCCTGGATTTCGGAGGAACTTAGGAGAACATCTCCCATTGGTTGAGTTTTCTTACAATAACAATCATCAGTCGAGCATAGGCATGGCAACCTTCGAAGCATTATATGGACGACGCTATAGTTCGCCGACTTGTTCGTAGAAGTCTACGAACAAACTTCTTCTTGGACCTGATATGATTCTAGATACTTCCGAGAAGATTTTGTTATCCACTAAAGAATGAAAGCAGCTCAAGATAAACATAAATCATATGCCGATAAAAGGAGGACCGATTTGGAATTCGAAGTGGGGCATATGGTCTTCATCAAAGTATCACCGCCGAGGAATGTAGTTCGTTTTGGCTCAGTAGGGAAGTTGTCATCGAGATTCATTGGGGTCATTCCCCGTAGTGGAGAGAATAGGTCAGATGGCCTATAGGATCAGACTACCAGACTGATTGGCAGGCATACACGATGTGTTTCACGTTTCTCATCTGAGGAAATGTTTACATGATGCAACACAGATAGTGGAGCCTAACACACTTGAGGATGTGGAAGTTGAGAAGGAAGCCTCGGTGAGAAGAGTTCCTACTCATATTCTTGGATCAGAAATCAAGAAACTACGCAACAAAGAAATCAGATTGGCAACAGTGTGGAGAAGACTGCGAAGATGCAGCATGGAAAACTGAAGACAAGATTCGCGCTTCTTATCCTTCTCTTTTTGAGAGTATGTTCTTGACTTCTTTTTAGAGCTCTTATTTTGCATTTTCTTCTACCATTCAAGTATGGTTATCTTATCATTCGAACCTTCGATCCTTAAGAAGAATCCAATGGTCGGAAACATATGTTTGAGACATGTTATGATTGATGATTACAAGTGTATGAAAGTGTTTGCTAGTTGTTGCTTGTGGATGCATACACACACACTAGGCACAAGATCGGCTCAAGCACTTACATATTGCATATGGATATGTGTGCATTTTGATTTCCTATGGATGGAAATGGGTGAATCATCATATGTAAGTTGCAATTTGGTGAATGATTATGCACACATATAGAGTTTACATGTTATTCTAGGGTTATTTTCATACATCTAGGATGCATGGTACAAACATATATTGCATCAAGGAGGTTAATTGAATCAGTCGACTGCCTGATTTCCGCATTAGAATAAGGAAATATACGCACAACACCTTTGCATGTGTTCAAACAAGCATTAGAAATCCTTAAGGACTATGGATGCATGTGGATGATGGATGAGTAGATGGTTGTAGGTTTTTGTTAGAATAGTCTTATCTTAGAGATTTTGGGGACGAAATCCTTTAACTAAGAGAGAATGTAACACCCCAAAAATTTAATACACTATAACCATAGCTTAAAGACAATAAAAAGGGAATTACTGAATTAAATATTCAGAATTAAGTAAAACCATCTTTATTGTTGTGCTCGTCTCTGAATTCTGGTTTAGATAGACCCTAATTTTGCGTAAATCAGATAACGTATGAAGAAGTTATGAAACTTAGAAGTTTGTGTGTGTATATATATATATAAAAAGATTATATATGAATAAATTCAAACGAAATTCAATTAAGTTAGGTCGACTAATCAACGCAGAAACCAGCGTACATGGGGCGACCCATTCCCTGCCTGGGTCGACCAGGTGGGTTGATGGGTCGATCCACTCAGATCCAGGTCGGGTTCAAAATTCTGTGTTTTGACTGTTTTGTTGGCCAGGTTCATTCAGTGACTCGGCACTATGTGTATGGCCTAGATTGAAAACCTAATATCTAAAAGTTAAGATTAGTTTTGTAAATCTATAAATAGGTGGCTCACTCCCATTTTAATACACACAATTATTCTTCATATTCTCTTCCTTCATGAATCTATTCTAATATATATATATATATATATAATGGGAAGATGCTGCTGAAGCCTAGATCTACAGAGATAATTCAAAATACAAGATTTGCATACAACAGTAAAATAGATAGAAGTGGACTTTTCTATAACGACATATATATAAGAGATTTAATCCCTTCTTCACCAAGACTCGCCATGAGTTCCGTGTTATTTTCAGATCTGACACCGAGAACTATATCATGACAGTAATGAAAATTGGGTTTATATCATACAGTGTTTATAAGATAATTTCTATACATGTTCTTCACTTTTATTCACCTATGTCGTTGTTATAAGTTGTATGCTTTTACTGTCAGATAGTTAATTGGTTATGTGTATCTATCTTCCTTTTCCCTATCTCTATTGTTTTAGTTTATTCCCAGTCTTGCCTATGTGCTTTAATTCTATTCTCCTTCCTCTATTTTTAAGATAATTGGTTTTTGTTTACGCTAAGCCTAGGGCTTGGAAGCCTAGTCCATGTCCGATTAAAGTTTGTGTATAGTTAAAATTTGGGATAATAAGAAATGACATAAAAAGAAGAATTTGGGGCATGTTGTTAATTTAAGAACTGTTTGACTGTAATTTGGGAAATGGATAATATGCATATACTTGTACTTGCTGTAAATTGGAGATGTGATAAATGGGCGTAATATTCATATAGTTGTACTTGCTGTAAATTGGGAATGTAATAAAAAAGGGAGAATACGCATAAACTTGTACATGCTGTAATTTGGGGACATAATTAAATGGAATAATATGCATATGTATAAACATGTTAGATTTGACTTAGTACAGACATTAAGTAAAGCACATTTTAAAAATTATGTACGTACTAGATGTAGGTTAGGTAAACAAAATTACTTTAGTAATTATATATACATTTGGGCAGCTGTTTTGGGGAAGGGTTGTACACACATAATAACATGTAATATTACAACCATGCTTATTAGTAAACCTAAATCTGCTAGGTTAAACCTGATTATTAATAAGCTGATAGGTCCCTCGTTCTGCTGTTGTATCAAGTTTTGGGGACTCATTAATCCTAGTTACTTGGGGGCACAAGCCTAGGGGGTTTGGCTTGTGTTAATCTTACTATGTTGGATCCATATCAGTAAGTATCCCAGTTGGTATTTAATGAGGGTCTCGCACTAGGTAAGGCCAGGGCATGCTTTACTGGACTGGATAGTAAGAGGTTCAAAGTGGGGAAGGTGGGTACTGGCGCGTTCTGGTAGAGTCATGAGCGTGCATGAGTCCGATTAGGAAAACTAAGCAGTTGTAACACCAGTAAATAGGTCTGTATATAAGTTGTCGGGTTAGGGAGTAATACACTCTACTGTCGGGGCTGACACTGGGTATTTGCGTATTGGGGAGTCGATCACATGGGTAGTAGTTAGGGTATACCTAATCCCGCTGTTATGAAATTAAGGTAACAACTAATCCTATTATGTAATTAGGGTATACCTAATCCTGCTGTTTAACCATGCTGTTACTGTTAAGTAATTATGTTAATGCCTAAATCCTGTTATACTATTATTAGTGCAATCAAAACCTACTTTTTTAGGATATAAATGTGAAGCATTGCTCGATCACTGTTATTCCTGTTTATATGATATTATACTTTCTCATCCAGTATTGTTTACCTATCTTGGTATCTCTATTTTATGCATATTTGAAAATCATTGGAACTCGCCGGACTTTATATTTGACCCTTTTTTCGCTTCTTTCTTCCTTTCTCCCCCCAGGTCCTCAAAGTGGTAGACTCCTCAGTGATTAAGACTTTCTCTTTCAGCTTGGATATAGATTTCCTGAGATGTACTGCTTTGACTTACTTTCTACTGTTATGGCTTGCTATGAGAGATATGGTTTTATATTATTGCACTATGTTATTTTGCACTATGAGACAGATTTGAGATACTTGGTTTTTGATGTAACTGGTTTGATGATGTAATATGTTTTTAGACTATGTTTTATTTTAATAATAAAGTTGAAATTTCTGCTGCTTATTTTATATTCGTCTTATGAATTTCTGTACAGATTTCCTATTGTGTTCATGAAACTTAATGCATTCTCTTATGAGTGACATTAATGGGCATAGGGTGTCACATAACCTCATACCATATGTGGGTCGACTCAGGAGTCAGTACACCCTAGAGGTGGGTCGACACGCTAGTCGGCCCACAAAGGGTCTAGGTCGACCCATCCCTGAGCTAATTGATGTTATATTTTTGATCTTTATGGTTTGAATTTTATTATATTTAATTTGACAGACTAGAATTTCGTGTACACTTATAAATAGACTAGCAGAGCCTAGCCTCCAACTCGTATTTTCTGAGACGATACCAAGGCTCTGTTGTTTTCTTTCTTCTCCAAATATTTTAGAAATAAGGATATTAAGTTTTAGGAATTCTGATTCAAGATTTGAAAACATAATGTAGATCTACGGTATAGGTGTTCAAATTTCTTGTTTATGTAAGGTAAAATCTGTAAATCTGAATTTTTAGGATTTCTTTTATTCTTTTAGCTTCAGATCTGTAAATCCATGCTTATTTCAATATTAGATTCGATTAGGAAGACCACGGAGTAGCAGATATGAATCAGATTCAAGGATTCAAAAGCAGTTAGGTGAGTGGATTTAAATTATACATTTTGAAAATGGTATATTTATCATTTAAATTCCCCGTAAGTCCTTAATGTAACGAATTATTGAAATTGTGGTATAATCCATTCCCTAAGTACATTAAAAAGTTATTGTACAAATCTATTCCGTTAACTTTCTGTTTGGGTTGAGAATTACTGTAATACTAAAATTGTGAATTTGACTGTAATTATGCATATATTCTTAAAATTGCTATTCTTTGGTAAATTGGATATGTTGTAAAAAGAGTTACATTGAGTTGCAGAAATAATGGAAAAAAGAATTATTATGCCTAATTTTGTATGGAAATTTACAATAATTGGAATTGGTATAGGAAAAACAAGAATTTCTAGCTAAGAAAAAGAGAATTAGTAGTGGACCAAGTTAGTTGGGGTTGAAAAGAAAAGGGATACATTTCCATGATTACCATCACGGTAAAATTACTGAGAACGTAGTTGCAAGAAGAGAAAGGGAAAAGGAATTAGTGTGAAATAGGGGTTCTTTTATCGCATTGCGCACTAATCAAATAAACAAATATAGATGTCCACGATGTAAATAAAAGAAATAGTTTGCAACTACGGATCTTAATTGATGTACATCATGGAAATAGATCTTTATATCTTTTCGCTAACCGATATAATGAAGTGTGCGAAACATTTTTCTGAAGTAATAAGAAAGTACAAAACGGTAAATAAAGGAAGGATACAACAGTAAAAGTTGGTTAATATTAAGGAACCTAAGGAAAATGTGACGAACGGGAAATATAACACATTATAATTAATTAGATGAATGGGAAGGAAATATAAAATGTAGGCTTTTCCTAGAGATAAATGAAATTACAATATAAGTTATAATTAATAATAAACAAAGAACTTATTAATACACCTTAGTTAAGGAAACTAAGTTAATAAGCAAATAGACAACAACGGTTGTGGTAACAATGTAAGATAAAGTTATAATTGAATAAGAAAGAATAAAATAGTCTTATTATTAGTTTACTTATAATTGAAAGTATTAAGTGTAATAAATGTAATAATAATAATAATAATAAGCAGAAGTCTGCTCCGGCGGTATAGGGCTGACTAAGGAAAGTAAACAGCCAATGGTGAGCTAATGAACCAAGCATCTTGAAAAATAAAGTGGATATATGAAAAATCAAGTTAATTAGCAACGTGATAAGATGAAGCAAGCGCATGATTAAAAGATTAGACGTAGGATCTAATAACGCGATGATGTGATACGCTGGGACCTATACGTATGGTATAAAGAACCCAACGGGATAGATCACAGTGGTGTCTAGAGACATGAGAGGGGCACGTCCAACTGATTATTCTACGGGACTGGAGGGAAGCATGGGGCTTCTACGGAATGTGGTAGGATACTCTAGGATGGCCCTTTGGGGAACAACCGGATGAAGCCGTCGCTCGGAGGCAGGTCTGTTGCACCATCTAGAGTATACCTTGACTGCAACTATGGTGTAACAGTCAGATGGTTGTGGCAGATGACGTTGGGTGATTCAGCAGTTCACCTCGCTCTTGGACTAAGTTGGTCATGACCAAATTATGGATAGTAATCGTCGGATATCTTCCATCAACAGTCAGTGTGATGCAGAAAGACTAAGAACTAAACCAACATACCAACGATCTTTCACTATTGGGACGTTGGTTGAGGGACACGCCACATTGGATGCTAGATTGGTTGTTAGGGGAATACCATTAGCTCTTAATGTAGTCTTTCATTAGTTGAGGGAGGGGCCATTGTGGAGCCATAACCACCGTGAAAAGAGACAAACCATATATGAATATGTATTTAGGCCTAACGAAGCTGACCTTTACAGGTATTGAAATCTTCCGACCGAATTCCGTGCATTGGATGTAGTCCTATTACGGGACTCAGATTGTAGTAGGCAGTACGTTCGTCTGAGGGTTTAGATACACACACTAGGTGGTTTATTGTAGATGTGAGAGCATTACTCTGTGTCGAGATGTGATTTGACCGAGGAGTTCCGATATGAGGATCCGTACACGCCTACGTGGCATAATGGTCGTGGTTTGTGCGATTATGTGGCAAACGATATAGATTTATGTATGCAGTCTGGCGTAAGATGGAGGTTGTGCGTACTTCCGTGGTGTGACGACGGAGACCATACGAAGAGGGTACTATGGGGGCATAGCTACACATATTATATTAGGTTGAATCCACCTTGGAGTAGACGAGTGCGACGGGTTTGCAGAGCCTGTGTTATTAACCCGAATAACTCAATAATTAAGAAAATGTAACTGAACGGTATATGTAGGGATATTTCAGAATGTATAATTTATCCTCTCTCCAGAACTTATATTCTGACCCCTCCTCATACATACTAGCAGGTTAGATTTATGGCAGAGATTTGGTAGCTTTTGGACACTTGTTAGACAGTGTTATTATTTTGGTAATGCTATATTTTATTATTATATTTTATCCATTCCACTATGAGGTGTTTTATCGAGCTCTGATATATTTATTATCTCTCTCTTTTCTGTAGGATACTCGAGCTTCGATAAATTGAGATTTTTGAGAAAAAATCGGTCTATCGAAATCCAAATTGTTACATCATTTATCACTCATACGAGATGGTTGTCTGACTCAAGACTTTATGTTTCATCTTATTATCCTAGGATGCTCATCAATGGTGTTGTTGAGTAGATAAGTAGCACATTTGGTGACGGTGTTGTTGTTCGGTGACAAGCTGGAGACTGATGTATTAATTTACTATATATCTGTATTTTCGTTTTCTTCTATTTGATCAACATACTCTGAGAGATCTTGTAGTGAAGCTTGATGTACTAAGATTGTTGACATGTTGTATTAGATTCTGAGATTTTAGTTTGGAGATGGGATTCCTGCTTTATCATGTTTCACTGCTATTCTATCATATATTTCTTTATTATATTTTATCCATGCATTGTGAGATATGTTTAGGTTTATTTTTCCTTGGTGATTGTTCCATATTGATTTGGCGTGCTTTACAATGCATACTTCTTAGCATTCATGCAAGATGTATGGGGCTGCCGTCACAGGTGTCGATCCATAACCTATGGATTTTGAGAGTATTAAGTTTGAAAATAAACAGTGGATCCTAGTTTCCCTGATGGTAAACAAAATGGCTTCAATCACGGTAAACTGGCTTATCAAAGAAAACATTTAAATGTGTAAGCAGCTGCAATTGAAAAGTGCAACTATTGAAACCTTCAACATATGGGTGGTAGGTTCTGTATTTTGACCATGTAACAGCAGTGATACTCTGGGCTAACTGCTAGCTAGCTGTGTATATTTATGCTGTCATTATCAGATTATTGTTCATACCAAATCAAATGATAAAAACAAAAAGTAATAATTTATCAGATTATTGTTTATACCAAATCAAATGATAAAAACAAAAAGTAATAATTTATCAGATTATTGTTCATACCAAATCAAATGATAAAAACAAAAAGTAATAATTTATCAGGAAACATTAAACAAATGCAGGCCGCCAATGTCCCGCAAAAAGAAAAGGATTGTTCCTTTCTACTGAAAACTGTTTAAGCATATATAATGAGAGTACCTAAAGTTTTCTGTCCCCTGTACTTAACCAATAAAAATCCCTAATTTTTATCTTTCTGCAATTAAATCCAAGAATAAAAGAGGGTTTAATCGCAAAAAGCTAAAATTCAGGTGGTGCTGATTGATTGGGTACAGAGGGACAGATAATTTTGGGAACAGCTAATTTTATTTGAAATATAGGGTGTGTTCTTTGCAAGCGGAAGCGGAGAATTTAAGTGGAGAATTTGAGCGGAGTATTATAGCGGAGAATAGTAGTTAGCGGACCATGCGTTTGGCGGTTTTAGCGGAGTATTTATATTTAGTAATTTAACTAATTACATATTAAAACATAACATTATAATTATTGCAGAATAACACAGTTAACAAAACATAACAGTTCATTACATAAAAACAGTACAGAAAGTGATACATTGCAGAAATACAAAAAAAGCAGCTAAAGGGATACATTGCAGAAATAAGAAAACAATAGATAAAGTGATACACTGCAGAAATCTACTAGTGCAATCCTGCTACATCAAGCTCGTCTCTTATGTGATCGCGACGCACTGTCATATCAGCACTGCCTTAATAGCGTTGAACCGGTGCTAGGTCATTATTGCCTATGTTTCGCACGTCGGCGTATTCTTGTTCGTACTCTTCTGGAATAAGATTTGGATCATCATCATAAGCCATAAAATCTGGATCACCCATATTGTATTTGCGTATATAATTGTGTATAGCCATCGTAGCAACAACAATTTTTTTTTTGAGCCGCGAACTTGTAGGTTGACATATTTCTGAGTATAACAAATTTCTTTTTGCATATTTCGAATGTCCTCTCAGTTGCCATACGTAAACTAGAATGGTAGAAATTAAAATTTTCAATATGGGATTTCGGTTGATTTGTGGTCATACGAAATTGGGGAATGTGATATCTAACATTTCGATATGGTGGTATATACCCAGTTGTAAGTGGAAAACCGGAATCGACAACATAACACTGGCCAGTAGGAGGATGAGGAAAATTGAAACTTCTGTCATTCACCACAGAATTAAAAATTCGACTGTTGTATGCAGTACCTTCCCATCCAGATACAGCATATGTAAATAGTAAATCGAACGAGCATACAGCCAAAATATTCTGTGTAGCGTATCCTTTTCGTCCGATATACGGAACAATTCGATCTGGAGGTAAGTGTGTCATAACATGAGTGAGGGGAGGATTTATAAGGGTAGAGGAATGAGGGAAGAATGCCAATGGTTGGGCCGTTGGCGTCGGACGCGTCCTACGCCAACGGCTCAACTTTGAGCCGTTGGCACAACGGCTCAAAATGAGCCGTTAGGAGCCAAAGAACAGCCCCATAATATGCTTATTATGTAAGCGGAAATGCTACTTCGACCGAAAATTACTACGTCAAATCAACCGAAAGTGAAACGTGCGGTTGGATTATGCATCCCCTGAATTGCGTGATTCCAATCCTACGCACCATGTTCTTCCCGTATATGAATCGGTTGATTTTCACCGGTTGAAGTAGCAGAGTTCTTATGTAAGATTGAAGTGCCCGAAACAAATAGATAGTTATTTTCCACGGTAGCATGAACACAAATGTACACAAGCTTCTAGCTGGTAAAAAAAAGAAGGAAAACTTTAATAATAATAAATTGTAATAACCCATCGGATATCTCTGATGTCTATACAAGGCAGGCAGGAATCTCACGATTGGTGAGAACAAAAGAACAATTACATGGATTATACAATCCCTACAGTGCCATCTTGTTCTCTTTATCTTGTACAAAAAACCAATATTACATTTCTTATATATATATATAAAAAGATCAACGTCTAAATGTTGCATCGATCATAATCAGAGAACCATGAATGTGGCTTCGTCCCTTTTGAGAAGTCATCATCGTTTTGGTTAAAAGGCGCAAATTCTTCTCTCCACTGCTGATCAGATACACTCTCCCCTATGTCATCATATAAGGTATTTGACTGATTCGTATTGGCTCGGTAAGATGTAGGTTTTATAGCTTCTTTCGGCAAACGTGACTCTGCAAGAAATTGATTCAATGTAGTGATTTGTTGGTCATAGTTTTTCTTCAGCATATCTATCTCTTGGTAGGCCTTCTCAGTCTCAAATTCTGCCTTCAAAACTTGATCCTGTGTAGATAAGTCATAAAAATGCATGCATGTAAATAAACGCAGCGTTTGCTGCTTAAAATTATTATTTTCATCATTCCTTTTTGTTTTTTGTAATTTTGTTACCGCAAGGATTGATACAATTTTATGTTCAAAAATTTATTTTACATAAGTTTATAGATTTATCAATTGTTATGGGATGTTCGTCCGTTATTCACAAATATCCAAACATGATTTCAGATACAAATTAACAAATATATATATGGTGGTACTTGAGATGTCCACTCCATATATATGGTGGTACTTGAGATGTCCACTCCATATGTATTAAACATCTGGAAATGTACATAAAGCTAAGAATATTCTAGCATAGAAACCATGCTTCTCTGGTTATTCTCAATATATGTACTAAACAACAGGTTATACTAGTAAATATAAATGTACCTTAGCTTTAGCAGCAACTTCCTCTGCTTCCTTCAATCTGACAAGCAATTCTCCAGCAGCCTGTACAGCTTCAGAAGTGTCCCTAAGTTGGGCCTGAAGGCCTTTTTTCTCATCTCTCCAGTGCCTCCTCTCCTTTTCTCTTTCTGCTTTTAAAGCAGAAAGTTCAGCAGCCAGTGATTTGATAAATTTTGACTCTGCGCCTTTAACTCCTGCTTTAGCAGCTGCTTTCTTCACATCTTCAATCCCTTCACTCATATGTCTATGCCTCCCAAGCAATGAAATATGCTTCTCTTGCAGGTCAGCATACTGTTCAAGAATTCTAGCATGGCCTTGCATTGCTGCTTGTAATGCTTCTTTTAGTTCATCTGCACACTTTTTCTCAGAATCAAGTTCCACCTTTCTTTTCTCTGCAAGAGATCTGTTTGTTTCTAGCTCTACTCTAAGTTCCTCGCACAGTGATATCCATTTGCTTTCTTGTTCGGTCCAATTGCCTCTCTCATCTTCCATTTTTTCGTCTAGAAGTTCTTCATTTGATTCTGGGATTGCAGTAAGAGGAGGAGATGGCATGTGTTGAACTGAGCGGGCTAGTATTTGCAATGGAGTCTGATTTATATTCAATGCTGAAGGAGAGTCCACGTAAATTTGTAATTGGCATTTGAGATCTTGAACTTCTTCCAGTAGTACATCCCTTTCTCCCAAATCAAAAAAGTTTCTATACTGCTCTAGTTCATCTCGAACTCTCTTCAGTTCAATATTCAAACGTAGTACTTCAGGATGGTTATCGTATTTTTCTTTCAGAAACTGCAATATAGCAGATGGGAATTTTAGTTATATTTTAGTTAGTTCTTGCTGAGAACCCAGAAATTTGGAGAGAAATATATTACCTTGTATTCATTTGTCAAAGAGATGAACTCTTCATCCATGAACTCTTCAGCAGGTAGAATGCCATCCATTAATTTTTCAAGACGAGAAATTTTATATTCCCGTGTCCGTTCGATTACTGCATTGCATTCACGCTCATGTTTGTATTGGTGAATCTACGAGTGTCAGCATTCAGTGATAATTAGAAAAAAAGAGAATAGGGGGGGGAAAAAAAAAAGTCAACAGATCAATAATATGCTGCAGGGAATCACACTTACCAAACGATTGAGCTGGGTGATTTCAGCTGACTGTTTTGTACAATAATCTTCCAATGCCATCTCCCGCCTGATAGAACCAGCCAAAACTTTTTGCACAACCTAATAGTTACATTTAGTTAGAAAATAAAATATTTGTTATTATTAAAATTAATAATAGCAAAATGAATACAACATACGTACTTTAGGTACTTGAGTCCTGCATTTATCAAAAGATTCTGGTTCATCTACAGGGACCATCTGCAATTCTTTGGCAGTACTGCTGCTATCATCACCATAATCAAGTGGAAGTGGTTTATTTTTGCAATAACTACATATATATGCAAACGATTCCTTCAATGCATTAGATTCTTCAGAATATGTCTGAGTGCCAACATCGACCTTAACTATAGATTTAGTTGGGAATTTGAAAGCTGAGTGACTTAGATTCATGCTACTCTGATGGCTATCAATGATCTGAAGGCCACGATTAAGGCTTGCTTCTAGGTGTTCAGTTGGCAAGAGAGAACTATTATTTGTTTGGGTCGAGAGATCATTTGAAATCTTCTTTTTCAAAATATCAGAGAAAGATAAATTCAGTACATCCCCTTGTGATGCTGAAGCAGAAGATGACTTCTTCAAACTTTTCCTGCTAGAGTTCTCGATTCTAGGCGAAATGCTTAAAGTAGGTGTTTGTATATCAGGAGATGCCTGATACAGCACAATGCTAAGTGGAGAAGTGCACTCAACAGAATTTCTACTCACTCCAGAAGTTTGGTTTGCTAAATTTTCCCGAAAAGAGTTCTCTTCAACCACCATGTCGTTGTTTGGTGAAATAGAACTACAAATCACTGACATTGTTTCTCGAGGCACTGTCTCTTGGACTTCATTTTTGTGACCACTCTCTTTCACCATAGAATGCTTAGAGTTTTCTTCATTTGCTACCACTTCAGATGTATTGTTGACTTTACTATGTTTCTCATCCTGTTCCTCTACTATTTCCATCTCTTCATCGCTGTCATTTTCAGAAACAGACGATAGTTGAGGAGGGTTTAAGCTCATCCGTAGAAGGTTTAAGCTTCTACGTGCATTCCATCCTGTTGAATAACTTCCATTACTTTCAGCAGCAGTTTCATTAGACTTCATTCGAAGAAGTTCATCCTGCCGGTGATATGCATTGTCAGTTAAGCATGATATATATAAGCTAACCAGCACACAGAAGCTAGCAAACTAAATTCCTGCAAAGTGAAATGCGTTCGTTCACCTTCAGTTGACGAATCTGCTCTCTTAAAACATTGACATCATCATGTGTTATTTCATTTACAACTGCTTGGTTCTTTATCGCTTTAGCTCTTTGAGCAAACCTCAAAGTGCTGAAAGTTTCGCTCTTACAACTGTTTAACATTACATAAGAAAATTGGTAGTAAATGGATAAAATAGACGGTACAAATCAAGTGAAATATATACCTCTGTGATGGTGAAATAGCACAAATCATTGCTAGCTTCGCGTTACCACCAAGAGATTCTTGTAATAGAAATGTAAGCTTGGAGTCTCGGTAAGGAATATGCCTTGGTTTTCCAGACATAGAAACTTCTGCCAGGATATTAATTAAATTCCTGCATCCTCCACAAACCTTGGTATCAGAATGTTTTAGAATACAAAGTCACATGAAACTATCCTAGCATTAGTACCTCATTCTATATTAATGTTTGCAATCAACAGAGAAAAAGAATAGGATGTAATACTTAAAATCAGGTGAAATGGAAAAATAAAATGATATGGTCTAGCTAAAAATGAGAACTGTATAACCGTTCCTCTTTAAGCCAGGTATTCAAAAGCTGAGAAACGTAAAGTTTTGTTGACTGCGTAAAATAAAAAAGAAATTTGATATGAAACCAAAATAGTTTCTATATATCGTTATTATGAAACATTCCAAAGTGAAATAGATTTGAGGGTCAAACCAGCTATCAGTGATTAGAAATCACAAATCACATTACTGTTACTTTTTGTTCGATCTTGATTGGTTTTCTAACATTACAAATGTGTAAAGTTGGAAACTGGATTCAAATTGTAAAGTTTACAGTGTGGAAAGAAACTGGATTTTAATGCTTTTATGTGCGAATATGTAGAACACCAAACAATATTTAAGCATGTAATTAAAATTGAATTTTCCATTTGTAGTAAAATTTGTACTTTTGAAATTGATGTTGCTGCTTTGGGTTCATCCATCTAAAACCAATGTTGTTTTCTTTACTCTATCTTGTAAACAATGAAATTTAAAAAGTACAGTGGAAAATTGTATGTTTGTGTGCATGTTTCAGAGCATGCGCGCTGTATGGTATTAGTATTTTCATTTCAACTGTAATTTTACCTGAATTTTGAAGCATGATATGATAATAAGTTGAAATAATAAGTTAAATGCGTTCTGAAGCTGGGCGGGATATCTGTGGCACTCACAGAATCACTCGGCTGTATTCGGCAGAGAGTATGTCACAGTAGTCCATCATCAAGTTATTTATCTTGTAGATTGTGTAATATATGTTCCATGCATTGTGTAACCATGCTAACTGTCTGAATCATGCGTGTGCCTTTCAGAGTTTTTTCTGGCAAGACAAATTGTTGAGGTCCTACTTTGTGAAGTGAAACTGAGTGGTGAAAAAAAGGATACAGATATGTGGTGAAAGGCTTGGTATCTATATGTGTAAAGGGGAAAATTAAGTGGGCTAAAAGTAGAATATGCTTGTACAGAAAAATGGTTGTCTGCCGTCGGAGAAACGGTAAAAAAAAAGGGAAAGAGCTAGCTGATGTAAGGTTGGTACAGACAAAGAATTACCGCAACTCTATGACCAGTCTTATGCGTTGCCTCAGGTAAGGAGAAGAGAGAGAGGGGCGGGGGGGGGTTAGTGCTAGTGAATGTAACGCTGGTACAGAGAAATATCATCTGATGGTAGTTTGTCGGAGAAACGGTAAAAAAAAAAAAGGGAAGTGATAGCTGATGTAAGGTTGGTACAGACAAAGAGTTACCGCTGCTCAGTGGCCAGTTTCACGCATTTCCTCCCATCATAGGGTCCGTGCTGTCAACCACTCACGAACTTTGAATACCAATTGCACAATGTACACCAAATACAACAATTCAGTTTATATTCCATCACTTGGATGCCCCATTTGTTTACAAACTCCACCTACTTACCTCAGCAATTTCTCTGCAGAGGATTTAATACTTGTATAGAATTATTAGCTAATGTTTGGTGATGTTGGACTAAGATGACAATTTTAGCTTACTTATGTGTCGGTCTTTAGTGGAGTAGAATTAATCTTTTCCCATAAACTCAGGTCTAGCATATGGCTGGTAACACAGAAATTCAGTGTATACGTGCTTTAAGAAAACTCAGTTTGATTGTTGGGTCTTTTAATTTAACTCCATTAATCATCCCAAACAGGAAGTAGAAACATACAGATTAGGTAATTCAATTATACTGATGAAAATGTCAAATAAGTTGACACCGAAATCCAATAAATAAGAAGAGCAACATCTCAAACTAAACTTAAGAAGGAAAACATACCCTAGTTGTGAAAGTGACCGATTGATATTGCCTGCTTCTTTTAAGCGCTCCCCTGCTGCACCCGTCAACTTTTGTCTTTCTGACCCAGCAAGGTCAACTAGGTTGATTCTGCTGGTTCTTAAACTTCTGATACCATCAGCTTTGCTCTAAAATCGTTACAATGATAATCAGCATATCGTTGAAAGGAATAATAAGTAGCATAGGAAAACATGGAAAAAATTGTCAACCCAAGCACTAACTTAACAGTTGCCACTTTACCAAGATAATATACTGTTGCCGATTTAGGCACCAACTTAAAGTTGTCATTTGAACTAGAAAATAAAGTCTGATATAGAGACATTTACATGCAGTCTCAGTAGAGTACAGGGTCGCCATGAAGAATAGAAGTATATGCAACTCCATGGGCATAACAGGATTCAGTTACATAATTAGTTTAGCTGCAGGCAAGTAACACATATTATGGTTATATTCTACAGGCAAAGCACGGTAGTAAGCCTCGCAAAAAAATGTATAGCAAAATACGTTTTCGAACCACATCGATCACCTTTGATTTCATACACTGGAGGATAGCCATATAAAATAAAAGTCAAGATCCAATTTATAAGCAGTATATTCATATACTAGTTTCTACAGCATATGCAAGTTTACGCCCTCGTCAAGGTTGTGGTCTCAACAATGAAAAAATGACCTCTAATTATATGTACACACTCCAGCCATACAAAAGATAGCAATGGAAGATTTTTTTTTTTTTTTTTTTTTTCATGTGACCTAAATTTTCGAAGTTACCTTGGATTGAGATTCAACAACACAAGTAAAAACACAATGTGAACGAGAACTCTCCGTATTCATGCTCGTTGCACCTGTCCTTCTATTGGCTAAACCCTGCAATGGTTTAATAATCGACTGATGATCATCATATTTGTAAATACTAGATATGACTTGTGAACTCAAAGACTCAAACAAAACAAAACAAAAATGAAATGAGCATTTCAATTTGTCAATTTTTGAATCATGCATTTGTTCTCAAACTCCAGATAACCTAAGATGCAAACTCCAAACTACAACAAATAAGATTGATTGACTTTCAGTATGTTCAGCCAGCATCTCATTCCATGCGAGAAAGACAGAACAAAATGTAACTTGCTGAACATGCTTGCTCGGAAAATAAAATATTCATAGCCAAATAACCATTGATGACAGCGGTATAACGTTTGATTGTGTAATATCACAAATTACTCAAAGTTCATTTCTCTATGCATGTATTATAACCAAATAATTTATTTTATTTTTCTTCTACAAAAACCACAAGTAACTCAAGGTAATGCATAGGCTTTTGTGTAGTAAATGAAGAATTATTAGCAATTTGGCATAAATTCAAGACAAACAAGTACCACCAACCACTCAATAAAATGTTTTTACTATGCATACCTTATCCAGTAGTTTTACAACATCCTTCATTGTGCACACGTTCTCCTCGGTTAAGCAATCAACATATATGCCAACCTTGACATCTTCTCTTATCTATTAAGAAAAGCATAAATTATAACAAGAAAGGAGACACGACATGAAATAAAAAAGCATCACATAAACTTTTGCTTATTTATCACCTGAAGGTTCCCTTGTGTTGGGTCTAACAGGTCAGTGATTTGCTCGTTGTATATCTGCAAAACACACAAATGGTCATGGATATGATATAGCAACATTAACTTAATCAGTAGACCAAAGTCCATGTGCAGTGTAAGAATACTTGCCTCCAAAAATGAACAACGGCATTGGTAAGTCAGATGCTTATCTAAATGCTTAGCTTGTTCCTACAGATGTATACCCTAAATCAGTTATATTGAAACTGGGGTGATAACAGGATTAGGACAACATATAATGCTGGCTTACCTCTTTTATACGAGAGAAGAGTCTCTCAAATACTCGTGGTGTTAGCCCTCTTTCCTCGCTTAATGAGTCCTTTGCTGACAAGGCGCTTGGAGGTCCCCACATAGTATAAGTCTTCCCACTTCCAGTCTTTCATAGTTCCATTAAGTCAAGAAAATATAATGATTAAACATATGTCGTTAAACAAAAACAAAAACATATATGCATTTACTCTATGCAGATAAAAAAATACCTGTCCATAGGCAAAAATAGAACTATTAAAACCAGCCAAACAGTTTTCCACCAAAGGAAGTCCAACAAGTTCAAATATTTCATGCTGATAAAAGTTAAATGAAGTGATTAAAGTCATATGATACAAAATGAAAAAAATACACTCTGGCGAAAATTTGAAAAATGATTACCTGACTGGATTGAGTATCAGCTACTGAGTCAAACGTGAACATATGGTCAAGAATTGAAACAGAATTCGAAGATGTCTTCTGCACAATCTGGTCACTCTCCTCGTCTTCTTTGTTTAAAGGTCTCATTCTCACGATCACCTGCGCAGATTAGAAGCAGAAATATCTATATTACGCATTTATTGTTTACCAGATTTATTTTTAACAGTCAACACTTACCATTTAAAAGTTATTTGTGCAAATTAATTAAGACTTGACGCATACCAAATTATCACGTGTGATCTAATCAACGCACATAGAAATAAAAGTGCATCAAAATTTTATTTCACCCTCAATCGACAATTACAGTAATATTTTCTTATGGTAGTGCTTTTGAGCTCTAAATACCAAAATTCAAGTTTAGGATTGTTGCCTAATATAAACTAGTATATTCTATGTACTGCGTATCCCTTTTCGTGTAACTTGAAGTACCTTTAATAGGTCTGACAAGCAAAATCAGGCTCTGCATATCAGCCCAGAAAAATCATCAACGAAAGCACAAAGATTAAAAAGAAGCACCAATTATTCAACTCGACCCCATACTAAAATAAGAGATTCACCGAGCTTTAAAATTCAACATCTTTCTAAGACATTTTCCATTGCTCTTTTTAGCTAACAGATGCATATTTGTCTACATTATTGTTAAACTTACATCTGTACTGCAACTAAATAGTAAATATGCACAAAAATTTCTACCTGAACGCCAGAATCAGACGAGCCCGAACTCGTCCCACCATTTTCAACTACGGTTTCCAAATTCAGCTTCCTTTTAAGGGGATTAGCATTTGGATTCGCCGGAGGTCGTGGTGGCAACGGGCTCTTGCTTTTAAACCCTAAAAACTTTGATCGGAACGAACTTGAGTTCGGCTCAACTGCCACAGTGTTCGGATCCGCATTCTCCTTAGCCGACCGAGGCGTCCTCTGCTTCTGAGAAGATTGTGGAGTTAGAGAGTGGGGATCTTTGCGGAATATGGATTTCATATCTTGAACCCTAGAGGAGAGCGAGAGTCAAGGAGAGCGAAAGAGAGACGTTGTGAGATGTTGATATGCTTTGTTTTCTTTTTGTCCTAGATGGAATTTGAAATGCGCAGAAGAGGGTATAAATGGAAATTCGTTGGTTTAGGATTTAAACATGGAGCGTAAACCGATTGACGTTTCATTTTGTTTTCTCTTGGGAGCGCTTAGAGGTTGGCAAAAGATGCATTGAATTTGAATTAATTAACTTCTCAATCTCAACCACGGTAGTTTCCATGCTGGTATTTTTTTTAATCATTATTATTATAGATGCATTCTTTTGCAATCTGAATGTAATGCATTCTTGGATAAGTAAACTAAGATAGCGATCGTTGAGTTAATTATGTTAATTAATAGAGTTTATATTTTTATGAATTTCGAAAATTAATAATTAAATGAGATCTGTTTGAAACGTAATTTTTTACATTATGATTGTATCATAGTATTCTACTTAATGAAGTTCGCTTAAATAAGATGTTAGAGATTCATAATTTTATTTATTTATTTTTGCAAAATATTGACAAGTATTGTTTCTTGAAAGACAAGTAATTGATTAATTATAAAATTAAATTAAAATCATATTAAATATCATGTTTATAGCAACAAAACGCATTTTTCGTTTATTCAACTTCCCTGCTTAAAAAATGAAGCAAACATAGTGTATACAGTTATGAACGACCTTAGGACCAAGCGCATTTACATTTTATGACCTTAGGACTAAGCGCAGTTTTCAGGATGTTAATTCTATGGAAATACCACGTTTAATCATGCTCGACCTTAGGACGATCATCGGGATTTAAAAAATGAAGCAAACACAGCGCGTGACATGTCGTAACACATGGATAAAATGTAATATCACAGATATAACAAAAGACATAGTAATAACTACATGAACAAATCATTAATTTAACATATCCATAGAGTTATGCATTGAAAGTAGTAGAGTTCATACAACATAACCAAACTCAATAGCTACATTATCACTAAAAGAATAAGCAAGCTCTATCAGGGCCCCACCGTGCTACGTAGCGAGTAAGTATAGAATCCATATATATGTATATAATACGAGATAGTTTCCTTGAGCTTGTCCTCTACAAAACTACTGCATCACCTAAACATGTTATCTAGTCACTCATTTAAGAGTACCGAAGATAATAAGAAATAAAACATTGGGTCAAATAATGGTTTTTGTGGGCATTAAATGAATCTCAAATGTTATGCATGTGAATATAGCAAAAAATAGAGGTACCTGAACCATATTTGACATGTCTTTACAACCAAAGAGTTAGCACATAACAACAGAATATGATACTCTATACATTTTTTTTTCAAATATAAATGTATATAACAAAAGGGAGAATCTAGTCATTCTCCAACGGCTAAGAAAAAACAGATTATATATAAATGGCTACATAATATGTGCATACACACACACAAACATGAATAAACAAGAATAACAGCTCACAAAAACAAATAAATACAGCCAAAACCCAACGAAAAAGGAGAGTCAAGACCAAGCGGACCCTCTATAGTCACTCACCAAAGACGAGGAAGATGCCAAAACCTCTGCAAATCCAATGAACAAGGAATGAGATCCAGGACTAGTCGCTTGAAGAGGTAAAAATGCAAAGCCAGACAGCTATAATCTCCAACTCCAAGTCAACTATAATAACCCAGCTGAAAGCTCCAGCTCCATATCCAATGCTCCATCTCTAAAAAGCTCCAGATTGCACTCTAGTTAACAAAAAGCCCGGTGAGATATCATCCAAAAGAACCTATAAAACCAGGACCTGCGGCACTAGCAAACAGTATAAGAAACAAAAAATGGAGTGAACTGAGGGTGCGAGGAGGAGAGTGGAGTAAGTGCCCGCACTCACAAAAATCCGGAGCGGCTTCAGCCGATCCTCGCTCTAGGAGAAGACGGTACTGTGGAAACAAACATAATACCCGTCAGCCTCCTAGAGCGGAAGCCAACCACTCCCCTAAACGGCCTAGCACAGAATTTAAGGAAAACATCGTTCCTTACACGCCGAATGATAGTAGGAGGATCCATTGGAATTTCGTCAAATATTGCCTTGTTTCGCGAGCACCAGATATGCCAGCAGATAAGGCAAGGAATAAGAATAAATATGATCGAGCGAATAGATTTACTTGAGATGTCAGTCCACTAGTGTCTCGGTAAATCAGAAAGCAAACTGGCATTACCTCGGAGATCAACTAGATTTCCGAAGTAGTTCCATACACCAGTAGCAGAATAGCTACAAAAAAACAAGTGAGTTAAGGATTCCAACTCACCTGATCCGCAGCACCTACAACAAGACATAATAGGGATGCCAATTCTCTAAAGGTTCTCGTCTAGTGATAACCCGTCATGTAGGGTTCTCGACATAAACAAAGAAACCTTCGGAGGTATCAGACATCACAAATGATAGAAAAAAGATGAAAATGTGGAGTCGGGGTCCTAGCCGAACTCCACGCCGCCTTAATCGAGAAAGGGCTGACATCCCATCTGGATCCACCACCATGTGAGTCCGAAAAGGATTTAACAGATTGCAAGTGTTTCCACGTCTCACCAGCATAGGACATGGATCCAGTGTAATTCCCGCTCGATAGCATGTGGTACTTCGCGTGAAGGAGCGTTGCCTACAAGGAATCCTTCACTCCAAACCGTTCCCACAACAAGCAAAGGCAGTACAAATATCCTTTGGATTTCTAAGACCCACCCCTTACTTTTGGGACGACAAACGACATCCCAAGAAATCTAGTGGTGTCTATGAACATTGTCTTTTTACCCCAGAAAAAGGACGAAGCCAACGAACGATAAGGTGGAAGAAAGTGAAGGTTAATTTGGCTCGATTTCAAATATTATGATTGAAATTGCAACCAAGTAAACAGGATCTATACTTTAAAATTTGTAAATCAAGAATTAAATCATACCTTTTCGAAGCTCCATAAGTTCACGAACTCGAATCAGGATAGATCTGCTCCAATTTGAACACTGAAAACTAAGGAAGCGTTGAATCGTGAGCAAGACAAAACGCGTTGCCTCCATAAGTATCCAAGAACACGCGATCTTGGATTTCGTCAAAAAAAATCAAGAAATAAGGGTAGAAGGTGCTAGCCGATTTGGGTATTAGAGTTTTTCTTTATTTCAAATTTTACAGAATTAGGTCTTCTTAAAAAATTAGTGAAAGAAAGAACATCGGCCTTCTAAATATTATGTGGTACCTAAAATTCAAAATAAGGTTATACCAAAAATGCCCTCATACTAATTCAAAACTAGAGATTAGTCAACATTTGATCCTCTTTTCTTATGAACGGTTCCCATCCTTTTTCAAGCGTTCTTATGTGTGACCCTATAGGTTATTGCAACGTTGGTAATGATTTTAAATCATATTTAAAATCATAAAAAGAGATTGGTATCTAGCAATACGTCACTGCTACCTAAGTTATAATAATATTGACGATTCTATACAACCTTTTTGTGACCAATGTATCAATAATATAATCCTTTTAACCATTATATCCAGGATTAAACTCGAGGCATGGAACGTATCAACCTCTTCATAATTTAATTCGTTTATCTTGATCGATGAGTAGACTGTTTAAAACAAATCAATATTTGAGCATGGCCATGCATTTTAGTCTCACTCAATCAAGAGGCCCGTGGATATCACTACAAATATATTGTAGGGTTAAATTCCATCTAGATCATTCATAATTTCATTTGATTCGAGATGTATCCAATAATCACTGTTATCGTCTACTCTGTTACAAGTAACTTTAGATGATATCAAAACACAAATATCCTCGAATAAAATTATAATGATTTCAGGTCTGAGGACCATTACATCACTGTTACGGTGAGAATAACTTATGATAATGTTAATTATATTCCATGTAGTTTTTCTCATGTTGGGTCATCCCAATATGCTATTCTACAATACGTATTTATGTCTTGACATTAATATCACGTTTATTAATGATCAATGAGATGTGATCATCAGTCAATCAACATACTAGTCTCAATGTTTTATTGTTGCCCTAAATATAAACAATAAAACTTGACTAGGGACATTTAAGAATCATAATACTTAATATATCATATAATCTCAAATTCAAGTCTTAATCGAACTACATAATTCTGTATTATTGTTCTAAGGACTTCTACTATGTTAATATTTATATTACGCAGTAAATATAACATAATAGAATATCTTTATTCCAAATAAAATAATAACATCAACAACGTTATTAATTACATCAAATGGATTGCCTCTAGGGCATAAACTCTAACAATCTCCCACTTGCACTAGAGTTAATCATTCATGTATCATATACTCATGAAACTAGTGTGACTATTAAAATTCAACTGCGAAAGAGTTTAACTCAGTAGGTTTGCAACATTACAACTTTTGCAACTTTGTAGATATGTTTATTTCCTTTATGAACAACTTCACTTAAAAATATATTTCTTATATACATATATATGTGTGTGTGTGTGTGTATGTGTGTGTGTGTGTGGATCGATAACGGGTTTAAGGTTTTAGGCCTGAGCAATAGCCACATTATTATCGCAATGTAAATCATTGGATCAACAATGAATTAAGTTCAATTATGAACTTCTTAATCCAAACTTTTTGTTTCTTAGAATCAGTATCTATTTCTTGTTTTAACAACTAACATTATTCACAATAATTAATATAACATTAGAATTATTGTGTCACTCCGACTTAATTTCTTGTCTATACAAGATTCAATGGTATTTTATGATTTCCGAGGCATTTTGAATTCTATTTCATTCCCATCGGTATCTTAGAGACTGGCTGTCCTTTAAAAGGATACCAATTCAAGCAATAAACATTTTATTCTCAGAGGATTTATAGAAATAACATCCACTTGTTTCTGTTGGATATTCCACAAAATAGTTATATGATTTGGGTCTGATCTTACCAGAGGAAGTACGTTTAACGAATGCCTTACATCCCGGATTTTCGCATTAGGCATACTCGGTCATTTCCTAGTCCATATCTTATATGGCGTCTTTAAATTGTTTTAACAGGATTAAATGCAATTTGTTCTAAATTTAATTTATTGGAAGATATATACGACTTATAATCAATCGTATTATATCTCATAAGGTGCAATTTCTCCTTTTAGACACACCATTCTAATATGGTGTTCTAGGTGGATAGTCATTAAAATAATTGGCTTAAATATTCTTTTTCGATCTGTTCGATAAGTATTTATTTCCTATTAAAATTGGTTTTTGACTTCACTTTGAATTCTTTGAACTTTTCAAAGGATTCTGATATGTGTTTCATAAGGCACACATATCTGTATCTTCTGATATCATCAGAAAATATAATGAAGTAATAAAACATGCCTCTAACTTATGTATTCATTTCTCCATATACATCATTATGTATGGAACCCAACACTTTATCACTCATTCACCGTGTCAAGTGAAAGATGATTCAGCTATTTTGCCTAATAAACAAGATTTGCATTCTTCGTATGATTCAAAATCAAATGATCTCAAAATTCCATCATTATGGAGTTTTCGATATGCTTTTCTTGTTTATATGGGATAACTAACAATGCTAGAGGTAGGATGGATTTAAATCACTAAATTTAATCCACTCACTATTTATGTCATGTACATTATAGTTAACGATTTATAAAGATCATTAACTATTTGTGAAATTCCATAAGATATTTCATTTAAATAAAATGAATAACAATTGTTCTTTTATTACAAATGAAATTTAAAATTGTCTAAACAAGATTTATAATTACATTTATTTTAAATGGAATTTCGTAATAACAATTATTTTGTTTATTTAATTAAGCCAATATACATAGAACAACAATCAACTTCCTGTGAAGAATCTTACAACATTTGTTTCAATTCCAATCGTAAGTCCACTTGTCCTTTTAACAGATTTCTACTTATTTTGCAATTTCTGTAAATTTACATACATTTTTTTTTGAAAATTGGTTCACTTTATTATCTAAAAAAACAGTACAGCAGATAGGTTAGCATACTAACCTTTACACGAACATAAAAAAAATAACAGGAATTACAAGTAAAATAAATCTAGAAAAAAAACATTAAACCGGCCCATGATTAGGCCGCAGTCCCACAGCACTGTGAAAAACCTTTGCACTCCACTTGAGCCAAATGCTCCACTCCAGAACCAACTCCCTATACAAACTTCAACTTCAAAATGCATTATCTGGTACCAATTCTTCTTTCCACCGGATTAAACTATGCTATTATAACATTGATCAAACAATATACTGAAAGCTCCATACAGATACACTCAACACCGCAACTAATACATTTCATAAACCATGATCTCTCAGCCTTGAATGCAATAGTTCTTAAATCAGCTTTTCTCTACCTTAACACATTCAGTAAGCAACTTCTTAACTCCTTCGCAATACCAATGTCAGACCTAAGTAACTTCTATTGTTCCAAACCCCAAAACAGCAAGACATAACAACAGCTTGTAGGAATAAATAGTCTCTTAACGCTTTCATGAAATCCTAGAAATTCTTCATTTCAAAGCATTAAATCTGGTTGACGACTCACAGACGCCTGTGAATCAGTCTTAATGCTAGAAACAACAGCATGAACTTCTTATAATAATGCATCAAGGACTATATCCAAACCAACACTGCCATGTTATACATGATGTAAATCACTCGAACATATGCTAGCTGGAATCTGATTATGACACTGGAGTACTAGAAATCATGTTATACATGATGCAAATTTACATACATACATATATATATATATATATATATATATATATATATATAGGTGAGTGTTCAACGGCACCCTAAAAACTTAGCACCCGAAGAGCCCCATAATACAAAACCCCTCATTTATATTAAAATAAGTGAGTGGAAGGTGAGAGAATTAGTGAAAGGAGAGAGAGGGGAAATACTTGGTGGAAAATAGGGAGGCCAAAGGGGTGCTCCCCTGTTTCGGGTGCCATTGAACCTGCCTCATATATATATACATGTATGTATGTATGTATATGTGTGTGTGTGTAATTCATATCTAGTATCTAATACTAGAGATGTATAAGTAGATTTTATAACGTTTATGTCATATTCGGTTGAAGTTGTAACGACCCGCATTTTTCAGGGATATAATTAATTTATTTAATTATATAAATAGTGATTTAGAATTTAAATGGTCGTTGAATTAAATAACTTTGAATAATTAATTAAAATAATAACTAAATAATATATTTAATTTTGAAATAATCAGAATTAGTGGAATTCACGATATGAGGTGAATTGGGAGATTCAAAATATATAATTCAGTTTAAAATTGAATTACGATAACGAATATATTATATAAACGACAGTTGAACATATTAATTATAATATAATTATAATCGAGCCCGAAATGGCGCGGTAGTTCGCGAATTGGCGATTTGAACTTTAAACGAATATACAGAAGCCGTTTTAAATCGGATTTCCGTGAAACAAGAAACGTTAGGAGCTGGTGAAGTATATTATTCTAGTGGAAGAGAAAAATCAGGATTTCGTCGTGTAGATTTTAGTTATGTCCAAATCAAATATTCAGAAAAACAGCGGTATATTCGTTCGTGGCCATAACGGTTATTTAAGTATATTTGAATATCGGGTTTGAATTTAGACAAGGTTCTTTAGGGACATAACGATAATTTAATTTTTAGAATTTTACTGTAATTTTTAATTAATTAAATAAAAAACTTTTTATTTGGAGTATTTTGCACCCTATATCAGCGATTTTGGGGTTTCACAAAATGAGTTGAACTACCGATATTATTATATTTCTGGGATCGTGGCACCTTACTGAATACAACGGTATCTTTATTTCAGTCTGTAGGTGAAAGGAATTTTATGAAACGAGGTACGTTAAATTTTATAATATCTGAAACCTACCCTAAAATATCTCAACCCTTTCTTGGATCAAAAGAGGCCACGCACTGTTGTTTTCTCAGCCACCACGAAGAAAAATGCCAAACGTGGAGCATCTTCCAAGAATCAATGAATGGTTTAAATCAAGACATACGCATGTTATATTTCTACCACTAGATACCTCAACAACTAAGCTTCCTCATTTATAAATACATACGAAATCGCATATGCCATTCTTTTTCTGAAACCAACCAAGTCCAATGAAAATCAAATAAAAATCACCCACACGACATAAAATCCCAACAATTGTATTTCTGAACTCAAGACAGTATAAGATTCAACCCGGTACCCTTCATATGTTGTGCAATCGAGATTTGGGATGCTTGATTTTTGCTACAATGAGCCTAGGGCTGACTTTCATCGTCAACGTTGGGAGTTTTGGGGCAAGGGAAGGTGACAGGATGGATCGAAGGGTCGAGGCGCAGGTTTCGGTGACACCGGAGTAACCTCTGATCGTCGGAAGTGGAACGCGTCACATATAGTGTCAGAGGGAAGGTAGCAGGTTGAATTTTTGAATGGACCTCGACTTGGAGATGGGGGTGGCAATTGGGTAGAGTTCTCGACGCTGAGTGGAATGGTGGTGGCGGCAGCCCTGATAGGTGGCCGAGGTGGAAGGGAGGAACGGTCAAAGGGGAGGTCAACGCAGAAGTGGAATCCTGGAGAGGTTCGGTTGTGAAAATCGATTTGGGGAAGGAAATGCTTTGGAGCGGATGGGTTTAATTATGGACGGTTGGGCCATGTTCAAAGGTTAAGGCCCATTCTTTTGTTTTAAATAATAATTGGTTTGAAATTTAAATATAATTATGTATTAACTTGTGTATATGATATCTTGACCATACGGTATCAGATTAACGAATGGTCAGATCCATTAGGATCGTATAGACGGATACTACCTAATGGAACTGACTGGAAGTGGAGTGGAGCTCATATGAGTTTATGGTGAAATAAATTGTTTGATTCAAATCAAACAACAATTTATCGTTCTTTAACGATGAACTGCCAATGTGAGTAAATCTCACTAACTCTAAACAATTTATATTTTTATAATGTATTTTTAGAACTATTAAAAATCGGTTGATTGACTATGTGTTGATTGTTTGATTGAACTGCTAGTCGGTCGATTGAAATATATATATATATATACATCATTAAAAATATATTGATGCTACCTATCAGAATATTTCATATTGATCTGAAACAGAGGATAATTATGTTGTTTAACATCTGTGATGCAGGGAAACAGGTTGAGGATTCAACTGGATTCCTCAATATTTATAATACTGTTCTGTTCATATATTGTAATATATGATGTGATATATAATCTGTTGTGGATTATGCGTGTTTGAATGATATCGATCACTGTTATTCGGTATTTTAAATATCGTAAGAAATACTGGGATGTAAAAAGGGGATTTTCAAAGTATATAGTGAAAATAAATTATTTATAGAAAATCAATGGATTTTCTATATAAAAGGAAAAGGGTTTTATAAAAGGAAATAAGTATAAAATCAAAGAGTTAAAAGAAAGTATTTGTGAAAACAAATATGAAGGAAATTATTTGTGAAAACAAATATAAGGGAAAAATATTTGTAAAACAAATATAAAGGAAAATATTTGTCAGACAAATAGAAAGAGAAATACTTGTAAAACATTTACAAATAAAATAGAAAGAGAAATATTTGTAAACCATTTACAAATAAAATATAAAGATAGAAAAGGAATATTTATTTGTTAAACAAATAGAATTGAAAAGAATTATTTATTTAGGAAATAAATAGAAGTATAAAGGAAATATTTATTTAGAAAATAAATAGAAGGAATATTCATTTGGGAAATAAATAGAAAAGATAAAGGGAATATTTATTGGTTAAATAAATAGAATTGAAAGGGAATAGTTATTTGTTAAGTAAACAAATAGAAAAGGAATTATTTGTATAAACAAACAAAAAAGGAATTAATCGAAAGGAGTTAATCGATGTTAGTTTAATCAAAAGGAGTTAATCGATGTTAGTTTAATCGAAAGGAGTTAATCGATGTTTGTTTAATTGGAAGGAGTTATCGAATATTGGTTATTCGAAGTGAGTTAGTCGAATATTGGTTATTCGAAGAGGAGTTAATCGATGTTAGTTTAATCGAAAGGAGTTAATCGATGTTAGTTTAATCGAAAGGAGTTAATCGATGTTTGTTTAATTGGAAGGAGTTATCAAATATTGGTTATTCGAAGTGAGTTAATTGAATATTGGTTATTCGAAGAGGAGTTAATCGACGTTATTTTAATCGAAAGAAGTTAATCGATGTTAGTTTAATAGAAAGGAGTTAATCGATGTTAGTTTAATCGAAAGGAGTTAATCGATGTTAGTTTAATCGAAAGGAGTTAATCGATGTTAGTTTAATCGAAAGGAGTTAATCGATGTTAGTTTAATCGAAAGGAGTTAATCGATGTTAGTTTAATCAAAAGGAGTTAATCGATGTTAGTTTAATTGAAAGGAGTTAATCAATTATAGTTTAATCGAAAGGAGTTAATCGATTAGTTTAATTGGAAGGAGTTATCGAATAAGTTATTCGAAGAGAGATGACTGAATATTAGTTATTCGAGAGAAGAGCTATAGAATATAATTTATTCGAAGAGGAGTTAATCGAATATTGGTTATTCGAAGTGGAGTTAATCGATGTTAGTTTAATCGAAAGGAGTTAATCGATGTTGGTTTAATCGATGTTGGTTTAATCGAACGGAGTTAATCGATGTTAGTTTAATCGAGAGGAGTTATCGATTTTTAGTTAATCGAAAGGAGTTATATCGAATATAGCGTATTCGAAAGAAAGAGATCGATAATCGATGTTAGTTTAATCGAGAGGAGTTATCGATTTTTAGTTAATCGAAAGGAGTTAAATCGAATATAGCATATTCGAAAGAAAGAGATCAAATATAGTTTATTCGAAAGAGTGAGTTAATCGAATATAAGTTGTTAAATCGAATATAGCGTATTCGAAAGAAAGAGATCGAATATAGTTTATTCGAAAGAGTGAGTTAATCGAATATAAGTTATTCGAAGAGAGATAATCGAATATAGGTTACTCGAAGAAGAGTTAATCAATTAGAGATTACCCGAAGAGAGTTAATCATCGAATTCGATTGTATCGAATTCGGGAAAGTACTTATACTTTCCGGTGTTTAAATCAAGATTTGTTTATTTATAAATTTGGTGTTTATTTATTTATTCACATTAAAGAATAAAGGTTAAAATTGGAATTAGATATTTCGGAAGGAGGGATTATAACGTTATTGTTATAATCAATGTTTTCAATAAAGAAGTGGGTACGTAAATAGAATCTGAGAGTTACGTAAGGAAGATTGTTAAAGGTTTAAAAGATAAACCTTGAGTATTTCGAAGTTAAAACGTTGTTCAGTTAAGGTCTGAGAGGTAATTATACCCCAACTTGATTGACTTCCTTCTTAACTAAGGAATGGTAAGGTTTGATAGTGAATGATGGTTAAGTGAATTTAGTAAATGGTTTGAGTTGGCATAGCGATGTTTTATTTAAACATCTGTTTAAATCCAATGAAGGAGATTTGGAAATGTTTTCCAAATAAGAATCAGAAATGCTTTCTAATACAGAAAACAAGAAATGGAAATGTTTTCCATTGTTAATAACGTATATTTTCTAAATTTAGAAAATAAGAAATGTTGAATATATGGAAACAGGAGATGAAAAATTGAATAAGTTAAATAGAGAGATAAATGTTAAATGATGATTGATCGATATGATTTCCATCTGGAAATGATATCGTTGTTTGCACACCTGTTTTCCTTTGATAGTAAACTCACCGACTATCCAAGTTTTTGACCATTTTAACGTTGTTAATATGGAGAGACCGGTTGGATTATTATCCGAAGATCCACTCCATATTGGCATAAGCGTTGTGAATTATATATGCCAAAGATAACTGAAGACGGAGTAAAGTGCAAGGGCTGTTGTGTAAATCTTAGATAATAATTGCCTAAAATGGATGTATTGAATAGTGCCTTCGGTTTGTCCAGTCCCAGGACGACCTGTATGGAAGAATGTCTGACAGAGTATATCTAAAGGATCGCGTAAGTTGATCTCTTCAAACGTATTTACGTTTGGTGGCGGAGGAATTTGTTTCTCTTAGTTGTATACCCGTGGTATTTTTGGGGAAATCAATTTGTGATTTGGCGAGTATGACGATGTGACATTCAAAGTGAATATTTGCGTGATCTGTCAGAGATAAGCGTGGCCTCTAGCCTCACAACCGGGAAATGACAGAAATCGGCCACACAGCATGGCTATGTAGGTCGCACCTATTAGGGTGTATAATCGCCTGATCTAGAGTTTCATTTACTTCTAAAAATCTATTGTCGATGCTGTCCCATTCGGGAAACGGTTGCTGATCCCAACCGTTGGTGATATACATTCGATACACTCAGCTAAATGAGTGGCCGGTCATGTGTGGCCGGGTTGCAAGATGTTCTTGTTGAACCCAGTGTATTCCTCTCTAGAGGTACACTAGCAAAAGGTGGTTCCATACCTTGTCATAGTTGCTTGCGGTTTCGATTGTATACTATATATGTAGAACGTGAGATGAAAGCATTTCTGCTAGATGATTATTATATTGTGGTTGATAGACATCATGATAACATCAGTAAGTTTTGATATAAAGATTATGTTGGATTCTCATAAGAGAAAAACCCATTCCGTTATACGGCGTGGTCTTATGAGATACCGTTTACTTGTTCAAACTGTTTTTAACTGTTTTACTCATATGAGTCCCATGACTGACCCGGAGTTTATTTTGTTTTGTTTTCCCTAAACTCTTGGCTGCTCAATTTTGTACGGGCAGTCAAATAGTCGGGATTTACAGATATCTGAAGAGTTGGAGCAGGAGGCTTCAGAAATGATATAGCTATGGTTATTTTCCGCTGTGTTGTAAGTGCTGTACTTTGGAAATGATATGTATATTCAAGTACAGATGTAAATTTCAAAGTTATGTTATATATATTATATGTTATTCGTTCCGTTTGTGGGGTTCGTGTTACTCTGATGTTGTGTTCTTCTTCTTCTTATATTCTAAGTTTCTATCTTATCAATTCTCACCCTCTAATTTCTTTCATTAACTACCGGTATTTTTCGATGTTTAGTTAGTCATCATTGAGTTTATGGTGATAACCAAAGTCGACAAAAACCGGGTCGTTACAGTTGGTATCAGAGCTTAAGGTTAAGTATTACCTTGGCTCTATGGCGTGACTCGGTAGAGATAGGGTTAGCAATACCTTAGATTGAGTTGAGTGTATATATACGAGTGAACGTATTTGTTATTTGATATACAACTGTTTTATATTGTGGAGATTTATTGGTTGAGTTGTTTGTGTGTTCTGGTCGATCAGTTTGATCCACTGTATCGATAGGAGTTACTAAACACTTGAATACGATGAGCCGACATGGTATGTTTTGAAAAGAGGGTAAATGAAATAATTTTACCCAAATTATATTTTGATATCAAAAATTGATATTGAAATGATTATAATATATTGGATATATTGGTTGTCATTATAATCGAATAAGATTATAATTGAAACGGTTATGTAAATAACCAATCAGAATTCGTATAAGTGTTACGAGATGAATTGAATCCGAAATTAAAATCAAAATTTAAATTAAACCCTGGAAATTTGAATAAGAGTTTGTAAATAGATTTGGATTAAATATATGTAAATTTTAAGATCTTGGGAGATTTTAAATTGTATTCCAAGCATTTGTGAATGATATTTTGAACTGATTTTAAAATAAAAGTGTTTAAGAATGATTTTGAAAGTGATATAGTATTGAACTCACTTCGATAGCTGGAAATAGACTCCGATGATGATAATGACATCATCGGTGTTCAATTTCGAGTTGTAAGAGACAGATTACTACCGAAAAGATTTTGTTTTTGAATAGTTTTGAGAGAAACATGTTGTTTGAAAACCAAAAAAAAAGAATATTTGGTTTTAGAAAAGCAAAGCTGTTTAAAACTCCCAGGAAGAGACTGTTTGAATTAAAAACAAATTTAAATAGAAATTTGTGAAACTGAGCTGGAACTAAATTGAAACCAATTAACTGGAAGTTAAATTGGATACGATATATCAAGAAGAATCAGATTTTGAATTGTGAGACAGAATCTGAAATGGTATTGGATTGATGAGTTAAGAATTTAAAAACCAAAAATGGAACTTTGATTTGAAATTGAATTCGACTTAGGTATAAGCGAATGGTTGGATTTGTGGATGAAAACAGATTGGAATTTGATTGGGATGACCCTTGTATCTGCTGAATTGATAACAGGTGGAAAGGATACAATGATATGCCGACAAAAAGGTACAAGTTTATATTTCTATTGGATATAAGATTTATGAGCTGAATTGGCAAGCCGCTTGGCTGTTTGATTTTCTTTTGGGTGGAGATGGCCCAGAGAGGCGAGTTGGAGTTTGACCTATTGACCAGTACAAAGGAAGTGCTGGCGAAATTTTTTCGAAAAATTAAGGTGTTAGGAAATTTTCAGGATTTTTGAAAATTTTCGTTGATAAGAATTAAAAAAATAATTTAATTAAAATAAATTGGTTTAGTGAAACCGGAGTTAAGAAGTGAAGAAATAAATTAAACCCAGTTAGTGGAGTTTGTTTTCTACCTTAGCAATTTCGAGGACTAAATTATTTTAAGTAGGGAAGAATGTAACGACCCGCATTTTTTAGGGATATAATTAATTTATTTAATTATATAAATAGTGATTTAGAATTTAAATGGTCATTGAATTAAATAACTTTGAATATTTAATTAAAATAATAATTAAATAATATATTTAGTTCTGAACTAATCAAAATTAGTGGAATTCACGATATAAGGTAGGAGATTCAAAATATATAATTCAGTTTAAAATTGAATTACGATAACGAATATATTATATAAATGACAGTTGAACGTATTAATTATAATATAATTATAATCGAGACCAAAATGGCGCGGTAGTTCGCGAATTGGCAATACGAACTTTAAACGAATATACAGAAGCCGTTTTTAATCGGATTTCTGTGAAACAAGAAACGTTAGGAGCTGGTGAAGTATATTTTTCTAGTGGAAGGGAAAAATCGGGATTTCATCGTGTAGATTTTTAGTTATGTCCAAATCAAGTATTCAGAAAACAGCGGTATATTCGTTCGTGGCCATAACGGATATTTAAGTATATTTGAATATCGGGTTTGAATTTAGACAAGGTTCTTTTGGGACATAACAATAATTTAATTTTTAGAATTTTACTGTAATTTTTAATTAATTAAATAAGCAACTTTTTATCTGGAGTATTTTGCACCCTGTATCAGCGATTTTGGGGTTTCACAAAATAAGTTGAATTACCGATATTATTATATTTCTGGGATCGTGGCACCTTACTGAATACAACGGTATCTTTATTTCAGTCTGTAGGTAAAAGGAATTTTATGAAACGAAGTACGTTAAATTTTATAATATCCAAAACCTACCCCAAAATATCTCAACCCTTTCTTGGATCAAAAGAGGCGACGCACTGTTGTTTTCTCATCCACCACCGAAGAAAAATGCCAAACGTGGAGTATCCTGTTCCAAGAATCAATGAATGGTTTAAATCAAGACATACGCATGTTATATTTCTACCACTCGATAGCTCAACAACTGAGCTTCCTCATTTATAAATACATACGAAATCGCATATGCCATTCTTTTTCTGAAACCAACCAAGTCCAATGAAAATCAAATAAAAATCATCCACACCACATAAAATCCCAACAGTTGTATTTCTGAACTCAAGAAAGTATGAGCTTCAACCCAGTATCCTTCATATGTTGTGCGATCGACATCTGGGATGCTCGATTTTTGCTACAGTGAGCCTAGGACTGACTTTCATAATCGACGTGGGGAGTTTTGGGGTAAGGGAAGGTGACAGGATGGATCGGAGGGTCGAGGCGCAGGTTTCGGTGACATCGGAGTAACCTCTGATCGTCTGAAGTGGAACGCGTCACCTACAGTGTCAGAAGGAAGGTAGCAGGTTGAATTTTTGAATGGACCTTGAGTTGGAGATGGGGGTGGCGATTGGGTTGAGTTCTCGACGGTGAGTGCAACGGTGGTGGCGGCGGGCCTGATAGGTGGCCGAGGTGGAAGGGAGGAACGACCAAAGGGTAGGTCAACGCAGAAGTGGAATCCTAGAGAGGTTCGGTTGTGAAAATCGACTTGGGGAAGGAAATGCTTTGGAGCGGATGGGTTTAAGTATGGACGGTTCGGCCATGTTCAAAGGTTAAGGCCCATTCTTTTGTTTTAAATAATAATAGGTTTGAAATTTAAATCAAATTATGTGTTAACTTGTGTATATGATATCTTGACCATACGGTGTCAGATTAACGAATGGTCAGATCCGTTAGGATCGTATAGACGGACACTACCCAATGGAATTGACTGGAAGTGTAGTGGAGCTCATATGAATTTATGGCGAAATAAATTGTTTGATTCAAATCAAATAACAGTTTATCGTTCTTTAACGATGAACTGCCAATGTGAGTAAATCTCACCAACTCTGAACAGTTCATATTTTTATAATATCTTTTTAGAACTGCTAAAAATTGGCTGATTGACTGTGTGTTGATTGTTTGATTGAACTGCTAGTCAGTTGATTGAAATATATATATATATATATATCGTTAAAAATATATTGATGTTGCCTATCAGAATATTTCATATTGATCTGAAACTGAGGATAATTATATTGTTTAACATCTGTGATGCAGGGAAACAGGTTTGAGGGATCCAACTGGATTCCTCAGTAGTTATAATATTGTTCTGTTCATATATTGTAATATATGATGTGATATATAATCTATTGTGGATTATGTGTGTTTGAATGATATCGATCACTGTTATTCGGTATTTTAAATACCGTAAGAAATACTGGGATGTAAAAAGGGGATTTTCAAAGTATATAGTGAAAATAAATTATTTATAGAAAATCAATGGATTTTCTATATAAAAGGAAAAGGGTTTTATAAAAGGAAATAAGTATAAAATCAAAGAGTTAAAAGAACATATTTGTGAAAAAAAATATAAAGGAAATTATTTGTGAAACAAATATAAAGGAAAAATATTTGTAAAACAAATATAAAGGAAAATATTTGTCAAACAAATAGAAAGAGAAATATTTGTAAACCATTTATAAATAAAATAGAAAGAGAAATATTTGTAAACTATTTACAAATAAAATAGAAAGATAGAAAAGGAATATTTATTTGTTAAACAAATAGAATTGAAAAGAATTATTTATTTAGGAAATAAATAGAAGTATAAACGAAATATTTATTTAGAAAATAAATAGAAGGAATATTCATTTGGGAAATAAATAGAAAAGATAAAGGGAATATTTATTGGTTAAATAAATAGAATTTAAAGGGAATAGTTATTTGTTAAGTAAACAAATAGAAAAGGAATTATTTGTATAAACAAACAGAAAGGGAATAGTTATTTGTATATCACCAACCGTTGGTGATATACCTTCGATACACTCAACGAAATGCGCGGTCGGTCATGTGTGGCCGGGTTGCTAGATGTTCTTGTTGAACCTAGTGTATTCCTCTCTAGAGGTACACTAGCGAAAGGTGGTTCCATACCTTGTCATAGTTGGAAATCCAGTACCCAATACGTGCTTGCGGTTTCGATTGTATACTATATATGTAGAAAGTGAGATGAAAGCATTTCTGCTAGATGATTATTATATTGTGGCTGATAGACATTATGATAATATCAATAAGTTTTGATATAAAGATTATATTGGATTCTTATAAGGGAAAACCCCGATCCGTTATACGGCGTGGTCTTATGAGATATCGTTTACTTGTTCAAACTGTTTTTAACTGTTTTACTCATACGAGTCTCATGACTGACCCGGAGTTTATTCTGTTTTGTTTTCCCTAAACTCTTAGGTGCCCAATTTTGTACGGGCAGTCAAGTAGTCGGGATTTACAGATACCTGAAGAGCTAGAGCAGGAGGCTTCAGAAATGATATAGCTATGGTTATTTTCCGTTGTGTTGTAAGTGCTGTACTTTGGAAATGATATGTATATTCAAGTACAGATGTATATTTCAAAGTTATGTTATATATATTATATGTTATTCATTCCGTTTGTGAGGTTCGTGTTACTCTGATGTTGTGTTCTTCTTCTTCTTCTATTCTAAGTTTTTATTCTATCTATTCTCACCATCTAATTTCTTTCATTAACTACCGGTATTTTTCGATGTTTGGTTAGTCATCATTGAGTTTATAGTGATAACCAAGGTCGACAAAAACCGGGTCGTTACAGAAGTCACTTCAACTCTCATTTTATATCTTCTTTATTTATGAAACAATTGTGTTTAATTTGTTTGAGGACGATCATAAATTTCAATGTTAGCCAAGAAATTTGATTTAATTCAATTTATCCTTCTTGAGGATTATTTAAATTATTGGAGTTATTTATTATTTAATATCTACAGTAGATAACAAATAATAACCGAATCTTTAATATTCATTTAATAAAATATAAAAAAATTGACAATCAAAATTTATTTAACATAAATGTATAATTTAAAACGCTCCCACTCAAATTAACATCCCTTTGTTTATATGTATCAGTATATATATACAATGGTGTTCCAAGATCCATATCTAGTCATGCCTTGACCTAGCTTTGGCTAACACCCCAAAACACGACTTTTTAAGTAGACATCTTATGTCAATTATATCGTATATATAACTCTTGGATCGCATGATGAACATTTTGTTCGATATTATTCATTTGCTCAAAATGTAGAATAATTCATGCTATTGTCTCTAAGGCCATAATCCTATTATGCAGCCTTAGTTAAATCAGACCCAATAATATAGTTGAAGCACCATAATTACTCCTACCGCATATAACCAAAATAAAAAGTGCACAACGTTTTGGCGTTAGTTGCATCCAATAAGACTGGCATTGATGGGTGTATTATTGGAAGACTTCACCATGGTTTAATATAACAAAATTTGCTTTAATGGAAAATTTTATAATTCGTAGTGGCGAACGATATTAGTTTTATTTACATATATCATAATATATGTATTTTATTTTCATAATATAAATTGGATTTAAATAAAATATATGAATCAAATATATATATATATAGTATTTAAATTCAATGGAGTATATAGGTTTCAAGTCTTTCCTTTTGAACATTTCAAGGTAAACGGTCTTGAACATTATCTCAATTTAACCAGATATCGAGAATTCAATATAAATGGTATTTGACATTTCAAATATTGCATGATTCTTAAATTTCATTTATTCAGACACATCATATGCAAGAATATATATAAAAAATCATGCATTATCATTTTAGAAGTAATATTAATGTGAGTTGACTCATCAACATATGTTAAATACATAATGCATGCTTAAAGATTTAGAATTTAACTTCATCTGCATAAGACCATTATAACGCGAGCATTCAATAAAAATAATTGGCTAATCAATGTACACAGCAGTAACCAAAACAAAATCAAGTTAACACTCAACCGTCGTATGCATTCATATATAAACAGTATTATATGTATAACAAATTATACATTTTACTGCACATTCTAGATATACACAGCACTTTACTTATTTGTATACTTTATACAAAATATGTGTATAAATGACATTTATATCCTCATACATTTTTTACATCACACAAATGAAACAAGTCATACTTTCCCCTTTTATCACCATTGATTTGTTGCATGTGTGGACTTCTTGCGTTTCCCAGACATTGGTTAGCTCCTCGACAATTGAATCATGATACTAATCTGGCATCACATTTAAAACCCAACCATTAAAATTACATATAATTTCAAGCACACGGCTTCAAAAGCCTTACTACTTATATGTCTGAGTTCAGGCAGTTTTATATACATATGTATTGATATGATACAATGCATAAGCTAAATCAGTGTATGTTATAGTACATTATATTTGGACATGGTTTCAAAAACCAAACAATTTAAACGTCCAATCGCCTTAATTTTTGATCTAATCATCAAATCAGGTTTCAAGCTTAAATAAACAACTAGTTTTAACAACAATTAATATTCAGTGTATGGATATATTTAAATATTTGCAACTTATCACATGATGCAAAAGAATCAACATTGAATTCATGTATTTAACTTTTACTGCCAATTTTATAGCAAAGGATCAATATGGTTTTAAAGATCCTTTCATTCTTCTAATTTATCATCTACTATCAAACAAGCAGCATAATTATGTCCCAATTAATATTTGAATATATAATGACTATAAAAGATCCACATATCAATATGGGCATATAGAGTAAAAAAGAAAAACAAGTCAAAACTTGATGAAGCCTTTTAATATCACTTATTAAACCACATTTTACCAATACAAACCTTCAACAATCATATATAAAATTATATAACATATTATATTAGTTGTTAAAACTTAAGATTCCTAGTTCATAAATATAAACATAGGCTTTTGCAACTAAGAAAATATTACCAAAAAATATATAACTTATGTGTTTTGGTGAATCACTCTGTCGTAAACTTAATGAAACAAGATTATTTGTAATTTCAGATCCACAGCTCAGTAACTAGGTTCTTTCAATTGATAAAAAAATTTGTCCAAAATAAAAGAACTTGAAATTGGGTGATTATAAAATTTTAGGAATTAAACAAGTGTATAAATTCAAACCCATACTAACCTGTATACTTTATACAATCTAAATCAAGTTGATTGATTCAACAAAGCAGCACAGTGATTAATATATATATAACATAAATATATGTCATATTTCAATGTTTTTTGAATGGTACATTTCGCAAATGTGTTTACAGACTTCCACATATGTATATCCATACCAGTCCAAAAAAAATGTAAAAGGATTTACATGTCAACTACACTAAATACTTATATTCAATACCACATTGAATATCATGAGTATATCAGATATATATCTCAACACCTATTATCACTAACATACACCTATGTTTCATTCACACACACACACACATAAATATATATATATATATATATATATTTCTACTTACATATATATATATATATATATGTGCATATCTAAATATGAAGCATAGTGGGGTCATATCTATGCTTATTTCAACCTGCTATAAGGTCAAAAGTCCAAGTTTTAAAAGGTGATATCAAACCATATTTTAAAATTCATTTAAATAAAATATGACATGTAACAAGTATTTGCCAATAGATATATATACATATATATATATATATATATACATTTATATCAATGAATATGCAAGGTAAACTATTTTAACATAGCAGATTCTTTGATGTTTATAAATGTATGGATATATATATATATATACGGGAAAGTCTATTTTGACACAATTTGGTGACACAATTGGTGACACAATGAATTCTCACCATTGGATAGCCCCTTGAGTTCCACCTTCCCATGTAAAGACAAAAAGATCCAATGGTGCAGATCTTTTGTGTCACCATTTGTATCACCAAATTGTGTCGAAATAGACGCTCCCTATATGTATATATATATATATATATCAAAGTTAATTCGGAATTAACTATAATATATATATATATATGTATATATGTTAATTTCCATATCAAATACAGAGTTCATTTATATAGATACAGCTTTTGATCTGATAAAATTTACAAATTTTATATTTACAACTGTAAGTAGGTGTCAAATATGCAAATCAAATTTACAATTCATATACCGATATTCATATATATCATATATATACATATACATATTCAAATATACATAATCACACAATATATCATATATTTGTGAAAATAACAAAATTTGCAGAGTATGATCACATATGTTATATAGTTATGTGTACCACAAATATATACATATACTTCAACATAATGGAGAAAGTCATCTAATATCAAAATGATTTGAAATTCACTTATTTAACTATGAACCCAAAATTCTCAATTATGAATCTATAATTCATCCATTTGATCAACAAAAGGAAAATATTTCTTTTGACCAAATGTGTAATCTGAGTGAATCTGTGATTATTTTTCAAATCATCATAAATAATAATGGTTAAGACAGTTTTTAACTCAGATTATATTTTAGCATCTAAAGATTATGATATAATGGATCCAATTTAAAATTGTGATTGCCTTTTCAACAACAATTGTTTCAAAGTAATTCACAATTTCTTCTAATCTAGCAATACAATATTCCAGGAAATTATTATCCACACAAAAATGGCTTTCAATTTAATCAATCAAAATTGCGATGGCATTTTGGAGGAGGAGAGGATTTAGGGTTTGGACGAGGGGTCGGTGATGACCTTGGGTTGTGGTGTGATTTGTGGAGGGGGTGGCGGTGGTTCGCCGGTGGGTAGAACGAGATGCAGGTGCACCATGCACGAGTGTACACTGGGAATGGCTACTGGAACGAGGGGATAAAGAAAGAAGAAAAGAAAAGTAGAGAATGGGTAGTATATTTGATTTACCTGGAGCATTCAAACTAAGGCGTGATGTTTTGTCTTGCGTGGGCTAAGTTAGGGGAATTGGGCTGGGTCGAAATAATTTAATATAAAAATATAAAAAGGCGGAGGGGTTATTATGCTAAGATTCCGGGCCTAAGGGAAAAAAAATATAGGAATGGGAAATATACGAAAGAAGGGATGGTAGGCTAAGATATATATTAGGCAAGTAAATTCAAATGGAAATGAAAAGAGAATTCGAACCCAAGAAGAGAAATGATTTTTTTTAAAAGGATTTTAAGATTTATAATTTTTTTAAATATTCATATATATGTATATATGTAAAGAAGTTACAGTCACTGTCTTGACTATGAACATCACAGTAAGTTTCAATTTTGTTGGTCAAAGTTTATTTAAACCAAATTCTCTAATTCAAAGAATCTATGATTTGTTCAATGTTATATACATATGAAATAAAATAGGAATTTAAAGGTATTGAAGTATGGATAAGTGATCAACTATCTGTGTTATTAGTCTTGAACCAAAGCAAATTAAAGGTATTGTATTGTTATTCAATTCAATCGACTTAAGTTGATTATTGTTTACTTTAAAAAAACAAATGTCTCAAAATAAAATAAAGGTTTTATTTTAAATAGGATTCCTTAAGTATCATCTGACCTTAAAAGACATCACGTTGAACATTTCGAAGAGACCGAAATTTATATTCCACTTCGACTCGATTTGTACATCGCGTGTCAGAGATTATTGAAGATAAATGCAGATGGAGTTATGGAAGGTCTGTTTTGTTTATCCTAGGTAGAAATTGCCTAAGATGGATTACATAAAAGTGTCTTTGGCTTGTCCAGTCCCAGGACAACTTGTATGGTTGAATGTTTGGCAGAGTATGTCTATCAGGTCTTACCCATTAATTTTTCTTAAATATATTACGTTTGTTGGCGGAGGAATTCATTTCTCTTAGCTTTATGCCCGTAATATTTTTGGTAAAATAAATGAGTGTTCTAACAGATATGACGATTTGGCATTCAAAATAATCCAAGAAGTGATCTCTCAAAAAGGTAATCGTGACCTCAACCCTCATAACCTGGAAATGACAAAAATCGGGTAGGCATGGCTAGTTGGGTCGCACCTAAGCAGGGCGTATTATCACCAATCTAGAGAAATTCCTTATTTCTTCTTCTTTCACTTTTGTATCTCCCGGGAATAGTTACGTTGCTAGCAGCGTGGGTGACAGTACATTCGGTCCACTCAAGTTAAATGAGTGACCGGTCATGTGTGGTTGGTTGCAAGATGTTCTTGTTGCACCCCAGTGTAAAGTGTATCCCCTCTAGAGTACAATGATCGGAAGGTGGACCTATACCTTAGGAAAATTATATTCCACTTCGATTCGATTTATACGTCGCATGTCAGAGATTATTGAAGATAATTGCAGAAGGAGTTATGCAAGGGTTGTTTTGTTTATCCTAGGTAGAAATTGCCTAAGATGGATTTACATAAAAGTGCCTTTGGTTTGTCCAGTCCCAGGACAACTTGTATCATTGAATGTCTGGCAGAGTATGTCTATCAGGTATTACCCATTAATTTTTATTAAATATATTACGTTTGGTGGCAGAGGAATTCATTTCTCTTAGCTTTATGCCCGTAATATTTTTGGTAAAATAAATGAGTGCTCTAACAGATATTACGATGTGGCATTCAAAGTAATCCAAGAAGTGATCTCTCAAAAAAGTAATCGTTACCTCAACCCTCACAACCTGGAAATGACAAAAATCGGGCAGGCATGGCTAGTTGGGTCACACCTAAGCAGGGCGTATTATCACCAATCTAGAGAAATTCCTTATTTCTTCTTCTTTCACTTTTGTATCTCCTGGGTACAGTAACGTTGCTAGCAACCGTGGGTGACAATACATTCGGTCCACTCAAGCTAAATGAGTGACTGGTCATGTGCGGTCGGTTGCAAGATGCAGGTGCACCATGCACGAGTGTACACTGGGAATGGCTACTGGAACGAGGGGATAAAGAAAGAAGAAAAGAAAAGTAGAGAATGGGTAGTATATGTTGATTTTCCTGGAGCATTCAAACTAAGGCATGGTGTTTTGTCTTGGGTGGGCTAAATTAGGGAATTGGGCTGGGCCAAAATAATTTAATATAAAAATATAAAAAGGAAGAGGGGTTATTATACTGAGATTCTGGGCCTAAGGAAAAAAAATAGGAATGGGAAATATACGAAAGAAGGGATGGTAGGCTAAGATATATATTGAGCCAGTAAATTCAAATGGAAATGAAAAGAGAATTTGAACCCAAGAAGAGAAATGATTTTTTTAAAAAGGATTTTAAGATTTATAATTTTTTTAATTATGCATATATATATATATATATATGCAGAGAAGTTACAGTCATTGTCTTGACTATGAACATTACAGTAAGTTTCAATTTTGTTGGTCAAAGTTTATTTAAACCAAATTCTCTAATTCAAAGAATCTATGATTTGTTCAATGTTATATACATACGAAATAAAATAGGAATTTAAAGGTATTGAAGTATAGACAAGTGATCAACTATATGTGTTATTAGTATTGAACCAAAGCAAATTAAAGGTACTGTATTGTTATTCAATTCAATCGACTTAAGTTGATTACTGTTTTCTTTAAAAAAAAATGTGTCAAGGTTTTATTTTAAATAGGAATCCTCAAGTATCATCTGACCTTAAAAGACATCATGTTAATCGTTTCAAAGAGAGCGAAATTTATATTCCACTTCGATTCGATTTAATGCGTCGCATGTCAGATATTATTGAAGATAATTGAAGACGGAGTTATGCAAGGTCTGTTTTGTTTATCCTAGGTAGAAATTGCCTAAGATGGATTTACATAAAAGTGCCTTTGGTTTGTCCAGTCCCAGGACAACTTGTATGGTCGAATGTTTGACAGAGTATGTCTATCAGGTCTTACCCATTAAATTTTCTTAAATATATTACGTTTGGTGGCGGAGGAATTCATTTCACTTAGCTTAATGCCCATAATATTTTTGGTAAAATAAATGAGTGTTCTAACAGATATGATGATGTAGCATTCAAAGTAATCCAAGAAGTGATCTCTAAAAAAGGTAATCGTGACCTCAACCCTCACAACTTGGAAATGACAAAAATCAAGCAGGTAGCATGGCTAGTTGGGTCGCATCTAAGCAGGCGTATTATCACCAATCTAGAGAAATTCCTTATTTCTTCTTCTTTCGTTTTTGTATCCCCCGGGAACAGTTACGTTGCTAGCAACCGTGGGTGACAATACATTCCGTCCACTCAAGCTAAATGAGTGACCGATCATGTGCGGTCGGTTGCAAGATGTTCTTGTTGAACCCCAGTGTAAAGTGTATCCCCTCTAGAGTACACCGATCGGAAGGTGGTCCTATACCTTGTCATAGTCGGAATCCAATCTCCAATAAGCACCATGCGGTTTTTGATTTTAATGTAGAGCGTGAGATGCAAGCGCTCCGCTAGATGGTTATTTATTTGATAAAAACTATTATAATATCAGATGAGTTTGATATCAAAATGTTTTGGATTATCGTATATGTTACTTGTGTGGATCGGTCCTACGATTATCCTTTCTTTCAAAAGTTTTTCTGAAGTTAAATCAATATGTTCTCATAAGAGAATAACCCGTTATGTTTTTAATACATAGTCATATGAAATAATTTCTTGTTTTCAAGCTATTTAAAAATTGTTTACTCACACCAGTCCCCTGACTGACCCAGAGTTTATTTTTCTGTGTTTTCCTAAACTCTTGTGTACTCATAACAATTATTATGAGTAGACAAGTGATCTAGATGATAAATGGAATCTTTTGAAGTATTTTGGACCGGAATCATGAAGTCATCTTAATAGTTATATCTATATCTAAGTATCGAGTTTGTATGTTGTACTGGCCCCGTAATCATGTAAGATGTATTATAATGAAGTGTTCTATGATATAATAGACTCGGATATGTAATATATAATGTGATATTATATTTTGTTAAATTCTATTATGAGATTCTGATGTTTTTATTAGTTCTTTTCTCTATCTATTTTTGTTCCTTTAATAATGACATGACTTCCGAGGTCATCGAAAGTCATGCCATTATAGCTTGTATCAGAGCATACGTTTACCAAATGCCTAGGCTCTAGGTGAGCATTAAGAAAGCGTATTTGTAATTTGAAACTATTATATATGTACTTAGTAATGATCAACTCCAGTTATCGGCTTGAGTTACTTTTAAAATATCCCCGGGTCAAGTATTGATTATCAACCTGTTATACATAGAAAACTGAAAATGAGTTCACGAGGAAGAAGAGGCCGAGGAGCGAGTGAGACAACCACAACAACCAGTAGGAATACTGTTACACCAAACTCGGTAGAGACTTCAGAAGTAGTCCCAGCTTAAACTCAACCAAATTTTGCTTGGTTCTGTAAGAATTACACCACTTTGGGAGGAAAAGTTTTTAAAGGAACTGAATCATTGATGGAAGTTCAAGCCTGGATAAGGTTATGTGAGAAAATACTTAAGGGATTGAAGTTGGATGCTATGAGCAGAAGCGTCTTTTGGCTTCATGGCAACTTGAAGAAGCCGCAACAATCTGATGGGATGCCCAAACTGCTAATACTCCTAAAGAAGAATTTACTTGGGAAAAGTTCAAGGAAGCGTTTGAAGCACAGTTTCTGCCAGCCACAGGAAAGACAAGAATGTACCGAGATTTCAATGATCTAAAGAAAGGAGACATGTCAGTAATTGAATACGAAAACAATTTTAATGCACTCTTAAGATTTGGACCAAAGTTGATTAACACTCCGCTGAAGAAAAATGAAATGTTTGTAGCCGGTCTGAAGGATAGTTTTCAAACCAAATTGATGGGACACTTGAAAGTTTCGTCTGGTGAATTGGGTAGAGTTGACACTCATATATTAAGCTTTAGAGGTTATGAAGCCAGTAGCCAAGGCTCAGACTGGAGAAATCAGTGGAGAGAATCCCTTGAAAAGGAAATTCAATCCAAATTGGAGGAACAAGGAAAAGGGAAATACAGGGGAAGAGAAGTCTGAGAATCGTTTCAAGAACAAGATATGCCACAACTGCAAAAAAAAAAGGGACTTATCGCTAGATTTTGTAAGGAGTTGGAGGATAAGAAGCCAGAGCAACCTTAACAACAATAGGAATAGGGTAATGTCATAATCTTGAAGACTCTATGTTATAAGTGTCATCAACCCAGGCACATGATTAAAGATTGTCCTCTTATGAAGAAGGCAGCACAACCTAAAGTCTATGCCATCATGAATGAGCCGTCAACTTCCGAGGACGTGAAAGGAAAAGGAATCCTGGAAGGTACCTTAAATTTTGATAAAAGGAGTCAAAAGAATTAGGGTCAGCCTCAGGATAAATTAAATAGAGTTGAACTGAATTCATGTGGAATTAATACAAGAAATAAAGTTGAATAGTAAAATAAAGTTCTAAAGTATTAATTGGATTAAAAACAAGTTTGCCGCGACGCGGTAATTCGTAATTTAAAAATTTTAGCATAAATTTAATGTATAGGATTCATTTTGAGTTGGAATTCTTTGAAACGTAAAACATATTTTGAGTTCTAATCAATTAATCAAATAGGAATTTATCTGTGATGTGTGATAAGTAGTTACAGATGTGTGTTATAAGTATTTGACTTTAGTTAAAACTAAAATATAGTCGTTACTCTTTAATTTTGGGGACGAAATTCTTTTAAGGGGGTGGATTGTAATGTCCCGATTTTTAAACGACTTTGTTTAATAATAAACATTGATTTTTTTTGAGTTAATTAAAATAAAATGAAATTAAAATATATAATAATTAACTTAAGTAAGTTTTTGTCTAGAATCTATGTATGAATAAATATAAATATGTATGTGTATAAAAGTGTACATGTGTATATGTTATAGGAAATGAGGATATGTAAATTTTGGGATTATAATTTTGAATTTAATTCTTTATTGCTTAAGAAAATTAAGATATCCTTTTAAATTAAAATCATGTATATGTTGTTGAGTAAAGCATGTATATGGACATATGTTTCAAACCAACACAACCTTTATAAAACATATACGGCCTGAGCTAAACCTTATTTTTATAAACATGATTTTTCCAATTGTCACCATAATGTAAGATCTTGCTGCATATTAAAACAAACAAAGAAGTTAAACATTTAATATGATTTAACATTGCAATCGGTACAAATCAAAGAAGGATGTGGCTGCATATATGTTTCCTTATATCTAAGCATATTAGTATAACATTTTAATGTGACTACACAATTTGATTTGCAGCAAATAATGAAAAGGTATGGACGTGTATATATATATATATATATATATATATGTTAACCATTTTCTAAACATAAGAGCAAAAAATTTAAACGTGATAAGCATGAAAAATCTTTTAAGTTAATGTCATGCAAGTGGGTAGATACTACCTAGCATAACCTAAAGAAGCCTAAGTAGTGCAGCTAATAGAAAACTAAATTATTTTATAATTTCAACAAAACAAACCTACCTAGTTACATTTCGGCAGCATACATTTATTTGATTAACCATAGGAAAAGATATCATGTTTCTAAAAGCTAGGAAAAAGAACAAATTGTACAAAAATATGGCATATCTATAGTCAGCCATGCATGTGCTTCTCCTGATAAACAAATCAAACTAAGGATGAGAAACCTGAAGCTAATATTTGCCTTAACACCAATATTCAATCTATAGGGAAAAAGTATTGCAATCATTCAATGAAGACAAATATTTTAATATTTAAATTTACCAATAAATACAATTTATAAACCCATACACTCCTTACACAAACAATTGAACCAGTGAAGATTAATTACTACAACAAAGTCTAAAAACAGAGAGGAGCTGGAAAGAGGTGAGTAAACTCTCCCTTTCTTTTTTAAACCATTTCGAATGATATGATGTATGAAGACATAAATATGCATATGTATATGTAGCTAGTTGTTCTTCACATCAATCTGGAAAATAAAAACATGAAAACAGTGAATAAACCTTTTTCTTTATTACATATTGTTGTTGTATATATATTTATGCATTCACCTTTTTTGTTGGAAACCTGGAATGGAAATTCAGTATACAAGAGTTAATCCATTTGCTAATTTATAAACTCGATTTATATGTTACATATACTTGTTTATGGTGCGCTATATCTTATATTTAGCATAGAAATGATTACAAGAAAAAGTAAAACGTTGAAAGACAAAAACTGGTAGTGGTGAGTAAACTTCAGTTAAAGTCTTCCAGTTTCAATAACCATCTGACTATTTGTTTTCGATGTCTGGTATATACTAATCTTGCTTACTTGTGATATATGGGGTCAGTTATAATACAATACTGAAATTATATGATGAATTTGGAACTCTGTTACCTTTGAATCTACCAGTGTGTTGAAAACAGAGACAGTAAGAAATATGGGGTGTGAACACTTTTGTTGTTCCTTTACCTAGGTCATGCCTATTTCATGCTGTATATGACTAGAGTCCTCATCTATACCGGACATACTTATGATTTTCTTTTTTCTTTTTTTTTAAAATACCAAATATTTGATCTTAGACAGATACACTGATAATGTACATGAACCATATTTGTGTGTCTATATTGGTTCCATATCTCCTTCCCTACCAGTATTAAAATCAATAAAAACAAATTCGAGTACGAAATGGACTTTGAGTTCAACATAAAATTACTTATATAGGTCTGTAGTATATTCTAAAAATATTTGCAACTCAAGTATAAGAAGTATATGTACAGGTATACAGTACGAAGTTTAATAGCTCAAAATTTGATCATCTTAAAAATGAATATCAGGCATACCGGTAACTCCTCATTGGAAAGGTATGATTTTTAGAGCAAATTTTAGGATTTTTAGTTAAGCATAACTTAGGTCTAAACGAATGTTTGATTTTGGGTAAATAATTACATTCTGGAATTCGAGAAAATGAAAATGAAAACTTCTTCTGGAGGAGTTTCACTGGGTATAGACAAGCGTACGGACCGGGGTGGCAAATTTTGGCGGTCGAGGTTGGTCGGGAAAATTGATTTTTGGTTTGGAGTCATTATTTGGAGGTGGGTTTTTAAATTTGATTTTGTATGTGATGTGGTGGATCAAGTGGGGTATCGTTAAGTGGGGAGGAGCTTGCGAGGTTAGGGAATCGGTGGATGGAGGTTTCGGGTGAGGCAGTGGTTGGAGTCGACCGCGGTGGAGGATTTTTGGGGGTCGACTTAGGAACCTTTTTCGAGTTTAATAGCGTTGATGGCATTTTGGAGGAGGAGATGATATAGGGTTTGGACGAGGGGTCGGTGATGACCTTAGGTTGTGGTGTGAGTTGTGGAGGGGGGTGGCGGTGGTTCGCCGGCGGAAAAAACGATGGTGCACGTGCACCATGCATGGGTGTACACTAGGAATGGCCATTGGAACGAGGGGATAACGTAACACCCCAAACTTTTGTGCACCCAAATTTTGACAAAAATCAAAATTTGAACAAATCCAAGCATAGAGCGTATATCTAGTACATGTAATAAATTGGTATGAGCATAATCAGAGTATGATAAATAAAACTCACAGCTAAAACAAGATAGGATAAATTAGTATTAACTTAAGCAACTATCTTTTTCAAAGTAAGTCACTTTGCCAATACCGAGCATGAGAGAGAACGAGAACCGAAAGCCAAACTTGATCATCTGTGAGAACCCGACCTACTCTATGAAACTTGAAGGTTGTAATGAGGAAAAGGGGGTTAGAACAACAAGTTCTGGTGATTAAGAAATGTACAACACGGTCTGTAACACAAATATGTATTCCGTTTGGTTGAACCCAAGCTATATGCCAAACCAGGTTAGTGATTCTAGCCCAACCCAGTAAATATTTATGCACGACTTTACTATTCGGCCTAAAGCAGCATTCCCAAATTATATTACCAAGATAGGACATTTTCATACACTTTTGTGAAACCTTTGTACCAGAGTTTAACTGGTTAATTATATTGAGAGTTTTCCACTAATTTCGGGATATATATCTATATCCTTATTCTCTGTTCTTTATTATTAAATGCCTCGCTATCAATGATAGATAGGTTGGATTCTCGCTGATCACTTGAGACCTTAGGTGGACCTATTGGTCACTTATTAACCCTCTATAATATATTAAATGTTAACATAAAACTAGAGGGCACTAGCTACGGGCCCAACTAGTTAAGGCTTCCGTCATTCACGCATATACCCTTACCTCGCATAAGGTGAGAGTTGGTATTTTATCGTTCGCTATACCTTCTAGCTGATCTTATTAGATAACCTCCTTAGTCACTTACTACTTCTCGTAGGATAGGTGGCCATATTTGTCCCTTTTAATTTCCAGCTTTGGGTACGTTAACACACACTCGCCATTTAAGACCCCTATACTGGAAAACCTATTCCCAAGTGTACTCTTTAACCTTAGTCACTTAGCCTTTTAGGACCCAGGAAGCGGACCATATGCGAGGGTTATTAGTTCGTCCCCCATTTGCCTTTAAAACCTTTCCCTTTTTGGGATAAAGCAGGCTACGTTATTAAGCCATTCATGTTTAATTCCTTTATACGGAAATACTATACGTACACAATTTATTTGCATCACAGATTTATATGGTTAGTAATATCTTACATTAATAACCTACTAAGTCCAACAATATTTTTAATTATAAGCTTTATTGACATAAATAAGGAAGGTTTATATTCTCTTTTCTCTAGGGTATTTATTTAATTTCTTCCATAATTTGGACTTAGTATTTAAATGACAATCCATATACATTAATCCTCCTTTTGACACTCATTTCCCTTTATTTCCTTTTTATTGCCCTTTACGACTCTAACGGTTATATTTTCCTAAGGCAACTATTTATCAGTCCCAATTTATCTATTGTTGTACCCCAACGAACAATTTCTATTTTTATTCATTTATTTAATTCTTGGTTGACTGTTATATATATATATATATATATATATATACACATATGTGTGTGTGTGTATATACATATTTACATATCAGGCCTCTCACATTAAGTTGACTACTTGTGGATGCTGGATATGCCGGTCTATTCCAAGTAGACTTCTACCACAAATGAACTTAATTTCGGGCCTTAGTACGATTATATTTATGCATTAGACCTCTCATTTTAAACTGACTACCATTTGGTTGCTGGATTTGCCTGTTGGTTCCCGACAGGCTTACACCACAAGTTGAGTTTAACCCCGTGTCTAAATGTGGTTATAATTTAAATTCCTAATTAGGGTCCACAATAATTATCCTAATAGATTTTAGGAACTGTAACCATTTTCCTATTCACATTTATTTCCCTAAATCAATATTGGTTACAATGGTTATCCCCTTATGTGCGGTCTCATTTATGGAAACTAATTATATTTATTGCTACAAATGGTCACCATAAATATATAAATTAAAAATGGATTATGTTTACACATAATTCCATAATAGAACCTTATCCAATCATTCAAATATTTCATATAATTTACATTTTACCGTTTTATGCTGATTTGGACAGATAATATGTATATATTCATTTTTATGTTTTCATGACCAATGTAGTTATTAATATATATTTATTATTTTACAATACTTATTTTTAAATCAATGATTTGGTCTAATCAATTAACCAGACATTCCATTTTTACATTCAATCTTGCCAAAAAGGTTTCAAGTCACACAAGGACCGTTAGCCAAAATCACTGTAAATCATGCCTATTTTGTGGAATTGACACATTTCCAAATCACAAGAAATATATGTACTATTTTATTTTGGAATAGTCGATGAAAATTACATACAAAACATGTATTTATTTTTATATGTACCTTTGCACCACTTTTCCCTTTTTTACTTTTTTTGTCATACTTCTTGTGATTTTAAAACAAAGCCTCTTTCTTTAAAATTGAAGAAAATGACATAATTTACAATGCTTAAGCCAAAAACCCAACAATACTGAATGTGAACAAGGAATATTTATTTTATTCTTACAATCACATAATACACAAATTCATTTGTTTACCCAAATTTACATATTTCATATTTCAGCACTGAACTAAAGATCTGGAACATAACTACAACAATTTATGTTCAATGGGACTGATTTCCTGGTCCACAGTGTTATGCGACATATACAACATATTTCATAATTCATGATATAACTTGTAGGATTATATGGGAATGTATATATAAATCCTACAATTCATATTTATACATAATCACAACTTTCTCATTTACCAATTTCAAACATATTCATAATCAGATCTGATGGTTGTCACTATTTACAATTACTTGAATAACAGATCTGATAGGCGTAAAACATAGATTGGATTCAAACGAAATAGATAGATCATTATATATGTATTAGTAAATTTCCCACTCACCTTACAGCTTCAAATTTCTGAATTTTGAACTTTTTAGGCTTACAAACCCCAAATTCTTGCAAATCTACAGTTAATCTAGAAAGGGAAAAATTCTAAATCTATAGAAATAGAAGAAAAAGGGAAAAGGGCAAAGAAATCTATTGTTTAGCACCCTCTTCTATTGAATCTATTAATCTTCCCAATTCCATATGAATTTGTTTTGATTTGGTATGTATGAGTATATTTTATTTAGAAATTAGGTTAGAAGAGGAAGAAAAATGGTTGAGCTCCGCTACTTTCATAGATTTGAATCGAAAAGAGTGAGGCTCTACCCCCTTTATTTATAGGAGTGGAAATGGCCTAGAACTGTCAGATTAGTTTTAAGTTATATCCATCCATCTGTTATAGTAATATAATAAAACAATTCACCAAAACCTAGTCGTCACTGGGTAGTTTGACGCCCAATAGGATGACCTGGGCGGTCGACCGCCAGTCGACCCCCATGTCGACCGCTTGGGCATCAAACTGCCCAGGTCAGCTGGGTTATATATGGTAAATTGTTAATTATATATTTTATTTATTTATTTTTCATCTGAATTCGTATTTCGTCCGTAATTTTTTCATACAGACACCGTTCGCGAAACTCCAAACATGAAATTTGACCAGAATTCCAAGACGAAAGCAACGGTTAAAGTTTCATGGCCAAATTCCATCATTTGTAGAAATTTCTATTGTTGAACTTTTAATAATTAATTTATATCGCCAAAATTTCTAGTTATTACATTCTTCCCTCCTTAAAAGGAAATTTGTCACGAAATTCTGACGTCTAAAATCCTATGCTACACAACCAATTTATGTACATACACTTTGCAACCATGTGTACATGTGCATGGTGTACATAATGCAATTTCAACCAAAAATAAGCATGCAAGATGATTCTAATCAGATCCTCTTATATGCTTGCATTAAACTTTTTTTGTGAAATATTTTTGAAAGCATGATGCAGAACAACCTAAATATAGTGGCAGTTCTATATGAATGCAAATTTTGAAAATTCTTTTTCATCCATAACCTCCACACAATTACGAATAGAAGTGTAAAACAACCAATTTTGCATCCAAACCCTACCATCCAAAACTTACGCAATCTAATTATTTCCTGTTTAATTTCTCCTAAATTAGGAAAAAGGAAATTAAGGCGAAGAAATTTAACATTCTCTTCGCTTTCAAATATTCCATTTCCTGACCTACAGTGGAATTTTCACCTCAGTTACCCAAAATTTCCAACTATAAACTGTAAAGAGGCTTATAATATGCTCTAAAATGTAAAACGAGTTAATTAATAACTCGCGCTCATCGTTGACAAGGTATGGAAATAGCGTTTCCAAGGCTAAAACAACATTTTCCTTGTTACCGTTAACGTTTTTATCGCATCGTTAGTCCTATTGCGCAACTAAAACACACACATAAAGCATCCAAAAATCTTCCTTACACCGTTCATATTACCAAAAATCAAAATTTTTCATAAAAATAAATTTTCGCTTAAAAACTTGTCTTGTTTATTTTGAAAATTTCCTTTTAAAACTGTTTCATTTCCCTATAAAATTAGAAAATGGTAAAAAAAATGTTTTTTTTCAAACAACATTTTCCATAAACTTTTAAAAATGTATTTTGCAGAAAGTCAAACGATTCATGTCACATGTTGACGAATAAGGAAGTCAATCACGCCAAAAATGCGAAAACTGAAATCACACAAAAGACGAAAATAAATTTTAGTTTTGACAACGAACGGTGGTTTATTTATTTTTATACCTGTGACATAAAACCATTCCTTTACGAAAATTATTCAACACAGAATTTTAATCATTCCAGCTCTAGGACAAATGCTAGTAAATAAACGAGATTTCATTAAATTAATTGTGCATGAATGACAAACATTTTTCTCCAACATAGAAATCTCATTAATAAAGTCGTGCGAATTTTTCATTACTAGCAAGTTCTACATCAAAGGAAAAGAAAAATGCTGGAAACGGGAATACACGATACAAGATACAACATGCATAAAGCATGTTCTAATAACAAAAACAACGACTAATACTACCCACTGTAGGCTAGTCTACCTCCGCGGCTGGAGCTAATCCATTACCATGTCTGCGCCAGGAGCGTAGTATAGTGAAGGTGCAGCCAATCTCTCGTGCATGTCGGCGCTGCTCCTCTCGAACCTCCGAGAGGTCGACCAGCATGGCTCGGATGGCAGTAAGCTATAGGCTCTCATGACCAAGATGTTGAGATGGTGGTGTGGGTGCAGGAGCATCGGCTAACTGGATACCCATCTTCTGGAGAGTGGCGCGGCTGATGGCGGTCGGTGCCTTCTTCTTAAGCGGCTCCCCAGAAAGTCTCACTTGGAAGTGCTGGAAGATACCAGTGAGAAGATGGCTATAGGGAAAATGGCTCTGTGGGGTGCTGAAGAAAGGATCATTGAGATGGATCACAAGCACGCGCCCCCAATTGACGGCTACGCCGCCAAGGATAACATAGGTCGCATGGCGAACAGAAGGATAAACCTGCTCCAAGCTTCCCATCTTCAGGATAATGATGTGTTGTATGATGCGCACAACTACACGGGCTACTGGTTGCAGACTGGCGGTGGTCCAAGCTCCAGGCTCACCAACAAAGATACATTGAAGGATCTAAGGGTCCTCCATCTCAATAGCATCTAGCTTGGCTGCATCTACCGGGATACCCAAAATATGGTCCAAGTCAGCATTAGTGAACTCGATGCGGGTGCCCATGACCTCAAATCTAATGACACAGGACTTATCATCGATATCAGCATCCATTTGGGCATCGACTAGACGGATACAACACGGATACACTTCGCGTTCAAAAGTGTCGAAGCGTAGGATTAGTGCTAGACCTGCGGCGACAAACAGCTCCTCAAAACCAAATGCGGCGAAGTCAGCGAACTTCACTGGGCGACCAATTTGGTACTCATAACTGGTCGTAGGTAGGAACTGCTTAATCTTAGCATCATCACAATTTAGCTAAGCGGCTTCCTGGGGCATGAGACCGGGGTATAATCGGGTAGAGATCTGCACGAGGAGGATTTTGGTGGTAATTAGGGGTGAAACAGAGCGAGGGTTTGTCGGATTAGAGCTTGGAAAGGAGGAGTGTTTGGGTTTTTCGGGGAAATGGGGGTTTGGGGAGAAGGGTCGGCTAAACGATGTTATAAACATCGTTCAATACGAAACGGGTTGGGTCGACCGCATCCTTGCGTGGGGGTAGCGGTCGATCTGGCCCTTAAAGGGCGGTCGACCGCTTACCCCATGCCGGGCGCGGTCTGAACCTCGGCCTAACGACCCGTTTAATTTATATAATTATATATTAAAATGTCTATTTACGTCGAAACAACTTCTACTCCCAACCAAATTCTCGTATCGACTTACACCACTCGTTTAGTCGAGAATTTAATTTTTCCAACATCTTTTCCCTGCCTCCAAAAAAAATTTGCGACCACCGAAACGAACGAACTTAAAATAGAAAATCAACTAGAAATCCGAAATAAATTTCTAAAACAGATTTTTCCCCTTACTAGCCGACATAGACTAAACGATTCAAATTCAAATACCCCAATAATCAAGCTGAAGGATTTTTCTTAGCCTTTTCCGAAGAAAAATTTAAAACTTTTTCCAAAAATGAGATTTATCGATAAACTAATGATTTCGTATTTATAAATCCATTTTATTACTATTATTTATATCCTATTTTTATAATTTAAACTGGGGAGACCTTTTTACGCTTAAAAATATTGGAGCTTTAAAACAATTTAGAATAATCCTACTAAATTTAATAAATTATCCGATATATATATAGGAAGACAGATACTAAAAACCACAAGGAACAGATATTTATTATTCTTGAGTTTTAGTGGTATATTCCTTGTTATTTTTAATTCCTTCTTTCCTACCAGTCAGACCATATCTATTAAAATTACCGAATGACCCCAAAAAATTTAAAACACGAATTGATTAAAAAAATTAAAAACCATATCTTCACAAACTATTTTCTGAAACTGTATTTCAAAGTCGTTGAAATCCATTCCTATTTTTCAAATAGTTTTAAAAAATAAATTTCCTCAAATACAAGGCTAAGAACTCAATTGAATATTTCAACAAAGGTAGATTCGGAATTTTAACGAAGTAACAAATGGACATACCGCGTAATTATATTTTTGAAAAGGATATGACATATTAACGTGGGATTTTTTTCCGTTTTGGATCAAGTGATGTCTTAACTGGAACTACCAACGAAACCATACTAGGAATTTATGACTATCTCGGTTGTAGCTAGATTTTGTATTAACGTGTATTTTATTTCGATTTCCAAATCTTGAATCAGCGGAATCCACCATATGTCGTCTTATGCTCTTCACAACGAGATTGCCAACATACTATGGGGTAAGACAGAATTGGCTAGGAACCCGAACTCAAAATATTTCAACTCTAAGTCGCTCAAGCCCCATTATATATAATTAGGCCCACGACTAATTTCTATAGTCGAAATAAATTAAAGTCAAGTAAGAAAGACGAAGAAAAACAGAACAGAAGATCGAATTACATTCTCTCATGATTCCTAATTTAACTAATTCCTCTAACCGTTTAATCAAAGCTCTAATACCAAATGTTACATCCCATACTTTTCTACACACAAATTTGACAAAAATCAAAACTTGAACACATCCAAGCATAGAGCGTATATCTGGTACCTGCAATAAATGAGCATGAGCATAATCAAAGTACGATAAATAAAACTCACAGTGGAAACAAGATAGAATAAATTAGTATTAACTCAAGCAACTATGTTTTTCAAAGTAAGCCATTTTGCCAATACCGAGCATGAGAGAGAACGAGAACCGAAAGCCAAACTTAACCATCTATGGGAACCCGACCTTCTCTATGACACATGGAGGTTATAATGAGGAGGGGCATTCAGAACAACAAGTTCTAGTGACTAAGAAATGTACAACACGGTCAATAACACAGATATATATTACATTTGGTTCAACCCAAGCTGTATGCCTAACCAGATTAGTGATTCTAGCCCAACATAGTAAATATTTACGCACGACTTTACAATTCAGCCCAAAGCAGTATTTCCAAATTATAATCCCAAGATCGAAAATTTACATACATTTTTGTGAAGCCTTTACTCTAGGGTTTAACTGGTTAATTATATCGAGAGTGGGCCTCTAATTTCAGGGTTTCTATCTATATCCTCATTCTCTATTCTTTATTATTAAAGGCCTCACTATCAATGATAAATAGAGCGGATTCTCCCTGATCACTTAAGACCCTTGGCGGACCTACTGGTCACTTATTAACCCTCAATAATATATTAAAAGTTAACATAAAACTAGAGGGCACTAACTACGGACCTTACTAGTTAAGGCTTCCGTCATTCACACATATACCCTTACCCCGCATAAGGTTAGAGTAGGTATTTTATCGTTCGTTATACCTTCTAGCTGACCTTATTAGATAACCTCCTTATCCACTTACTACTTTCCGTAGGATAGGTGGCCATATCTGGCCCTTTTAATTTCTAGGTTTGGGTAGGCCAACACACACCTACCATTTAAGACCCCTATACTGAAATACCTAATTCTAGGTAGACTATTTGATCCTAGTCACTTAGCCTTTTAGGACCTAGCACTACAACAAATATGCACTTTAATAGCGTTTAATATCCGCTACAAAATAAAACTATAGCGTTTTTATAAACGTTATATATCAACGAGCTATAATAGGTCAGAAATATACAATAGCGTTGGTCAAACGCTATAGAAAACCTTATTTTATAGCATGTTTGTTGCTATTTTAGACGCTATGTTTCAATACAAATACCTTTTATAGCGTTTCATCGCTTGCTATAGAACATGTGCATAAAATAATGCTGCTAACATTTATGACGTCGTTTAATTGCTATAATATGTTGACATGTTATTTTCTATAGCATCAAAAAAACGCTATAGAACAATTTGTGACTACCTTTTGTAGCATCGTTTACTTGCTATAAGAACTGCTTATAGCAACAACATGAACCTATAGTATATGAATGCTTGGAAAAACGGTCTTTTCATAGCATCATTAAAACGCTATAACTATTATCATTTCAGATTGTCTTATACAATCACCTTATAAATTACAGATCTAATAGTATATTGTAAATTTCAAAATACCAAAATTATTACATTAATGTACGTAATAAATGGAGTCAAAAGCCACAAAAAGTATACATATATCCATAATAATTTTTACATTCAACATATAAATATTTGTGACTACAAGTTATCTTGTATACAATGAATTGTAGCTAAACAAACAATACAAACTTACAACAATGACCTATGAACGTCAATCAAAATACATTAATGCAAGCATTCTTCCTTCCAACTTTGAGCAATCCATACGCCACCTGTCATACAAATGTGATTAGCAACAAGCACGTTTAAATTTTTAACAATTTAACAGTTATATTATAATTTGTTTATAAATTTATTATTATTATTATCATTATTATATTATTTCTATTATATTATAATTTTACTATTATTATATTATATAATATCCTTCATTCTGTTAAACAATTGTAATGCCTCACTGCTTTTCTTACATTATAGTATAGGAACATAGAACTCGTCAAACAACCACAAAAGAAGTAGAAAGAAAAAACACGTTTCCGAAACTCACCAGCTTTCCCATGTTAGCTGATCATGTTGGTGTGAGCTTTCTATGAAGTGAAACAAACCATGTCTTGAACATTTTAAATATGTCAACAACATAGTGCAACTAAAAATTTTAACTAAATTTAATAGTAGAGTGCAATAAGGTTCAGTTGTAGAATTTTCGAACCTTATTCACTGTCATGGCCAGACGAACTAAAACAAAAACAGTGATAGCTTGAAATCAAGAAATTAAAGAGTTACATGATGTTATCCGAGCAGAGCAATTTTTTTGACAATCAGTTCTTGTAGCTTTTTGTTGAATAAACAGCTATGATCCTCCTCTGAAACTCCACTTGACGTTTCTGATTTTTATATACACTACTTGTATTCCAGTATATTCATAATTTTTAATTCTATTTGATAAAACTGCATATCTATCCTGAGTATTCCATGAATGAACAGCCTATAAAGTTTAGAGGATATAACTAAAAGAGGTTATAACTATTGACGGAAGTAAGATAACTTTCTTTTCCATAAGCAGTATTCGCTTTTAAAGAACAAACAAGGAAAGGGAACAAACAAATTTATACAGTGAAGATGTTTTATTCCATTCATCTAACTTTTGCTTTTGTGAAATAGAGTTCAACTTTAAGAAACTAGAGGAAAAAAGAGACAAGAAACAAAATTAGATGGAAAGCTCAGTTCCATTTTATTATTGATGCTCTTGGGGTATTTGACAATTGAAAAAGTGGAGCTAGTTTAACTTTCTATGTGCAAAGAAGAGTAATCGTTAAGTACACAATATTGTGATGTGTGCCACAACACTCCAAAGTAAATATCTGATCTCTCCACCCATGGCTATTGCAAAAACAAAAGTATAACCAAAATAGAACAAAGGTTCAAACCACTGACAATAATGATCAAACAAAATCTATCTTACAATTTCCGAAATGAATAATAGTACGCCATCTAACATTCCTTGTGTAACACCCCACATCCGTTAGTGTCACTCGCAAAGGGAATGCACTAAGTTCTGTGGAGCATTTAGGGTAAAAGATGCAGATAAATTACAAGACAGACAGAAATTAAACAGCGGAAAAATAAAACTTTACTTTATTGATAAGATAGTTTGTACAACAATTGCTTTCCAATATCAGAGTATCATCTGTCTTACAAAATAAAGAAGCATAAAAATACATTTATATTCCCCAATGTAGCATAAGCCAGCCGTAGCAACGAAAAGGAGAGTCCAAAGCACTTTGTCCAAGAATCTTCAAGCTTGGGAAGAGCAGCGGTCCAATCTAATCTGAGCTGAACTATTCCCTCCTCAACTACCTGGGGGGGAACGTAAGAAAAGAAGACGAAAGAAAAGTAGAGTCAGACATAAAGCCTGAGTAAGTCTAGTGACTATTCAGTCTATGGATAAGAAAAAGAGCATGATAAGTATATGCTGGAAATGGGAAAGCACCCTAAACTAAGTTAAGTTATCTCGAACCGAATATACTATTGTACCCCATACTAATCTCTGCACCACCTGACTAATGTCCCAACTAGTAATGATAACGTGATCCCAATCCCTGTAATTTTTGTTGCCTTCAGACATACATTTATTGTTTCTGACCTAGATCTAATCTAGGATTTACGCTATCTTCCGAACGATGCCCTCTAGTCTAGGACACACTACCTAGAGTGGTATATGTTCCTAGACTTTTTCCACGTATGTGTCGCGAATCGTTATCGCTTGTCTAGATGCACATGTCCTGTAATGTGCGGCCCGAGTTCCGTGTCAGGGCTACTCTAGAAATACGGAACTCGGTCGGGAGCTATCAGATATCCGCCGATGCAGATGCTGAGGTCTGTTTTTTTTCTAGTGGCTATGGTCCCACTCGACCCCTCCCTCAACTAATGAAAGGCCATCCTTGAAAAATGAAAACTATGCGCAGGCCCCCCTATGCGCCACTGTCCTATGGCCATCCGCAACCATAACTAGATAGCAAGTATATGGTCTTTTGGAGTTTTCCGCATTTCCGCTTCACGTATCTCGATTGACTCAATATGGTAGGTAGACGACGAGTTGCTATCACAGGGCTACCGTCTTCTCGCCGAATCACGCTGGTCCATCCTAGTCTTTAGGTTGCCATATTTTGCAACCAAGGCATACCCTTGGTTCTTCTAACGCAGACCTTAACCTCTGTTAGCCCAGGAGGATCATCTGCAGCCTCATAAAGGATACCAAGAGTACCCTCACCTCCCCTCGAAGCCTCGGGCTTCGTAACCCAATTCGTTGGAGCCTTCTAGAATCAGACGGACGTACGCTCCTTCTCGTGTTCTACTAAGATTTACTACTTAGTTTCTTTCCTTCATCAAGTTGGTTAAGTGTCATTAGTCAATTCAAGTTAACTTAACCCATCTGTTTTGTCATATTATACTGGTTAAGTGTTGGCCCCTTGTGTTAACTTAACCTCACCATCTGTTTAACTAACCTGTTACAACGGTTAAGTGTCTCCTTATATAACTTGAGACGACCCGAAATCCCGTTCAGATGGAAACAAGGGTTATCTTTGGAATATAACACAACAACCAATCCAATTGTTTTTAACCTTCAAAAATATACTAATCAAATCCTATACCCTTTAAAAATCATTCAGACTATATAATTAAAAGTGCACATCTATGAAAAGAAAATAACAATAGAGTAGAGAATTGAATGGTAGTGCAAAGTAGGGTAAATGTACCTGGCACCGGAGTCAATCAAAGATATCTACTCGGCATCTGGGATAAGCTTTCTGAATGCTCTCCTCAGTTTCCCAAGTACAATCTCGCGGATCTCCACTCCATTGCACTTTGACTAAGTGAACCTTCTTGTTTCTCAGCTCTTTGGTTTCTTTGCCGATGATCTTTAGCGGCTCTCGCCTCACAGCTAATTCTGGAGTAATTTCAATATCCTGCTGAGCTGCTTCTTCCACGATCAAGTCTGGATCATGAATGTGCTTTCGAAGTTGAGATACATGAAATACATCATGCACTCCAGGCAACCAGTCAGGCAGTTTGACCCTATAAGCGAGAGTCCCAATCCGTTCCAGAATAGGAAGCGGACCAATGAATTTGGGTGCCAACTTTCCAGTTTTACCGAACCGGATAACTCCTCTCATCGGCGATACTTTCAAATATACATAGTCGCCAACTTCAAAGGATATATCTCTTCTTCTTCTATCGGCATAGCTCTTTTGTCGGCTTTGAGCGACAAGTAATCACTTCTTAATAAAATCGACTTTGTCGGCAGCTTCTCGAATCATATCGGGACCCAACACAAGTCTATTTCCTGGCTCGACCCAACAAGCAGGAGATCGGCACGGTCTACCATACAATGCTTCGAATGGCGACATTGTCAGGCTTGCCTGATAGTTGTTGTTATAAGAGAATTCAGCCAAATGCAGATGGTCTTCCCATGATCCACCGAAATCTAGAACACAAGCCCGCAATAGATCTTCTAAAATGCGATTCACCCTCTCAGTTTGACCGTCTGTCTGAGGATGATAAGCGGTGCTTAAGTTCAACTTCGTTCCCAGCTCGACTTGAAATGCTTCCCAGAATTTGCTAGTGAATATTGTATCTCTATCACTTACTATACTGAGCGGCACTCCATGCAGTCTAACTATTTCCCTGAAGTAAATCTGCGCCAGACTCTGAGCGGTTCTGTTTGATCTGATAGGTATGAAATGGGCGGTCTTCGTGAAGCGATCTACGATCACCCAAATACTGTCGTTCCCTTTTCTGGTTCTGGGCAAACCATCAATGAAATCCATAGAAATATGTTCCCACTTCCAACCAGGAACTTCTAGTGGTTGTAACAGTCCAGCTAGTTTCTGTTGGTCGCTCTTGACTAGTTGGCAAGTAGGGCATCGGCTAATATATATTGAAACGTCTCTCTTCATAGCCTTCCACCAGAATGTTCTTTTGAGATCGTTATACATTTTGGCCTTGCCAGGATGGATACTCAGCTTGGACTTGTGACACTCGTCTAACACTTCCCTTTTTAACTCTGGGACGTCGGGAACACAAATCCTTCCTTTCAGTCTCAAGGTCTCGTCGTTATCTATTCGAAAACACGAGGGTTCGCCTTTCTGAATCCTTTTGATCATATCCTTAATAAAGTTATCCTCCTTCTGAAGAATAGATATTTTGTCAATCAAGGAAGTCGTGATAATAAAGCTGGCGATCATTACATTCTTTCGGCTTAATGCATCGGCCACGACATTGGCTTTCCCGGGAGTATATATAATTTCAAAGTCATATGCTGCAAGAAACTCCAGCCAACGCTGTTGTCTCAAATTTAAGTCCTTCTGAGTGAACAGATACTTTAACGACTGGTGATCTGTAAACAGTTCAAATCTCTCGCCCAGAAGATAGTGTCTCCAGATTTTCAAAGCGAATACTATAGCTAATAACTCAAGATCATGAGTTACGTAGTTCTTCTCGTGCGGCTTAAGTTGACGGCTAGCATAAGCAATCACTTGACCTCTTTGCATTAACACTGCGCCAAGGCCATCTCTAGAAGCATCAGTCCATACTTTTAAATCTTGGTTGCCATCGATGATGGTTAACACTGGAGTTGTTGTTAGTCTTAACTTTAGCTCTTCGAAAGCCTCCTCACTTTCTGGAGTCCATTTGAATTTAGAGTGCTTCTTGGTAAGCTTCGTTAAGTGGCCTGATATCTTCGAAAAGTCTTTAACGAATTTCCGATAATAACTAGCCAATCCGAGAAAACTGCGGACTTCAGTGGGGGTACTGGGCTATTTCCAGTTCTGAATAGCTGTGATTTTACTTGGATCCACAGCAATTCCTTCTTTCGATACGACGTGGCCTAGAAATTTTACTTCATCTTGCCAGAAGATACATTTGGAAAATTTGGCTTTTAATACATTCCTTCTGAGGATTTCTAGAACCGGTTCCAGATGCTTTTCATGTTCGGCCTTTGATTTAGAGAAGATTAGAATATCGTCAATAAAAACCAGAACAAATTTATTCAATACTCCCCTAAATACTCTGTTCATTAGATCGACGAAGTAAGCGGGAGCGTTACATAAGCCGAACGGCATTACTAACCACTCGTAGAATAAGTCGGGGCCTCTGAACGCTGTCATTGGAACACACTCTTCGGCAATTCGAAGTTGATGGAAGCCTGTAGCTAGGTCCATTCGTGAGAATACTTGTGCTCCATTTAATCGATCCAACAAATCATCAATCCGCGGCAATGGATATTTGTTCTTTATTGTCTGTTTGTTCAGATCACGATAATCCACACATAGACGTAGAGTACCGTCTGATTTTGGGACAAATACCACGGCTGCACCCCAATCAGAGAAACTAGGCCTGATCAGACCCTTCCATACCAGCTGCCGTGTTTGATTGTCTAATTCCTCCTTCTCTTTCAAGGATATTCTTCGAATAGCGTGAACTACCGGCCTTGCATTGGGAATCAAAGCAATCTTGAAATCTATTTCTCTTTGCGGAGGTAAGCGAACAACTTCTTCGAACACGTCCGCATAGTTCTTAACGACAGGAATGTCTTTGATGAGGTCAGGAATATTTTCTGAGGCTTCTGGGATATTTTCTATTTGAGCTGGAGAAACATCCAAAGCTGCCCAGAAATCCTTTCTATTTGATGTTGGGCCTTCACAAGGTATGGTTATATAATTCCCCCATTGTGCTTTTGCCTTTACAACCCTCTCGGCGCATCTAACCTCCGCTTCATATTTGGTTAGCCAATCCAATCCCAGAATAAGATCGAATTCATTAAAATTCATGACGATAGAGATAATAGGGAATTTATAGCAAGAAAAAGAGACAGGTACTGCACAAATCCAACTGAGATTGATAGAACCCCCGACCGGATTCCGGACAGTCATTGGTTCCTTGAGCTTCCTCAAGTTCAAATCCAGTTTCTTAGCGGCACTCTTTGATATAAAGCTTCGCGACGCGCCTGTGTCAAACAATACTTTAACTGGAATGTTTTTGACAGTAAGCGTGCCTTCTAAAACATCAGATCTTCCCTGATTATCTGAGGGTGCTTAGGTTTCTGCTACTTCATTTACTTGAACCATTTTGGTCTTTTTCAACATCCAACAGTCTCTCTTTATATGACCAGTCTTATGATAAAGATTGCACTCCCGGGTCACTTGAAACTTATTCTTGGATTTAGATTCATCCCTTTTTGGTTTCTTTAGAGATCGGCAACTTATCGAGAGATGCCCTTGCTTATTGCAGTTAGAGCATACAGTTGTCGTTACTGGTTTCTTCTCAGATTTGGCCCTTTTTCTCTTGGCACTGGCCTTCTTACTGATCTCAGACATTGTACTTGCCTCAAGATAACCAGTTTCAAACTCAATTTTATTACTAGAGCTGACTTCCTCTTCGTACTGTAGCATACCTTTCTTATCTAGATCTTCATATTGATAAGCCATATAAATCATTTCTGAAAAAGGAAGCTTCACATGCCCCAATACTTTATTCTGGTATTTCCTTTGAAGCCCATTGATAAACCTCAAATTCTTCCTCTTCAGATTTTGAATTAGATGAGGGGCAAAGTGAGAAAGTTCATTGAATTTCTTATGATATTCGGGAATGGTCATGTCTCCTTGTATCAGATAAGAAAATTCATCGCATAACCGCTCAGTTGCTTCGGGAGGAGTAAATCTTTCTAAGAAAATCACTTTGAATCTGTCCCAGGTGATATCACCTTCTGGATTATCCTTAATAACTAAATCCCATCAGAACAAAGCTTCTTCTTTGAGCGCCCAGGAGGCCAGCAATCTTTTCTGGTCATCCCTCAACTTTAATGCTTCGAAGATTTTCTCGGCCGAGCGAATCCAAGCTTGTGTTTTCATAATTGATTCTTCACCCGAGAAAGGTTTTCCACCCAAATTCCTATATTTCATAAATAGAGCTTCTATATCCGGGTCAGTTTTACTTCTTCTGTTTCTGGCACTCATTTTCTAGTTCTTCTGCAAATAGCAGATCAAGTGTCAGGTCAACATGAAAGATATTTCAAAATATAGAGACAAATACTTGAATGTAAATGTGTCTATCCAGGTGTTATTTCATTCTGCTTTACTCATACTAGGATATTGTTGATCCTATCTGTATTGAGTTACCCGTCCTAGAACACTACTGGTTCTATTTCTGACGAGTTCGTTCAAATGTTATATTCCAGAACTAAGCTTAACCAAAGCTCTGATACCACGTTGAGATGACCCGAAATCCCGTTCAGACGGAAACAAGGGTTATCTTTGGAATATAACACAGAACAGAAAATAGCAGATTAAAATTAAATAAATACACCAGATAATGAACAATAGAATATACTGGATAAAAGTAATCATCAGAGTTACACAATGCACAGGATCTTACTTAGTACAAATACAGTTCAGCTATACATAAATGTCTACAGCGGAAATAAACAAAATATGTACAATAGGAGCTGAACAGCATAAAAAGAAATAAATGATAGAATCCATCTTCAGCTCCAGCTATCCAGAAAAAGAACCAGCTAAACCTGAATACAAGGCTGCCCGTGTAGAAAAAGGGGCACCCGAGTTTGAAAGTGAAACAAACTACGAGTCAGTCATGGGACTGGTATGAGAAATCCACTCAACACATATATAATTGGCTAATCACAGGACCACGCCACTTTCATGGAACGGGTTTACTCCATTGGATTGCCAGTGCTTTAAAACAAACTTTTCTTTTAAACATCGCTATGCTTTTTATAAAAATGAAGCCGTTATAAGACTCAGTTCCCATCACACAATGCAACGCAAACCGGAGGATAGAGTTTTTACCTTATAACGGCCAAATATGCTTGATACGAATAAAACAAAGGCATTTGATATTATTGCTAGTGTTTATATGTTTTGAAAACAATTTCAAATCATAACTATCAATCATAGACGGCATTAATGCCCCATACCACTATGTCGCCATATATAGGTATACAACCAAAACCGCACGATATCGTATTTGGAAATTGTTTTCAAAACATATAAACACTAGCAATAATATCAAATGCCTTTGTTTTATTCGTATCAAGCATATTTGGCCGTTATAAGGTAAAAACTCTATCCTCCGGTTTGCGTTGCATTGTGTGATGGGAACTGAGTCTTATAACGGCTTCATTTTTATAAAAAGCATAGCGATGTTTAAAAGAAAAGTTTGTTTTAAAGCACTGGCAATCCAATGGAGTAAACCCGTTCCACGAAAGTGGCGTGGTCATGTGATTAGCCAATTATATATGTGTTGAGTGGATTTCTCATACCAGTCCCATGACCGACTCGTAGTTTGTTTCACTTTCAAACTCGGGTGCCCCTTTTTCTACACGGGCAGCCTTGTATTCAGGTTTAGCTGGTTCTTTTTCTGGATAGCTGGAGCTGAAGATGGATTCTATCATTTATTTCTTTTTATGTTGTTCAGCTCCTATTGTACATATTTTGTTTATTTCCGCTGTAGACATTTATGTATAGCTGAACTGTATTTGTACTAAGTAAGATCCTGTGCACTGTGTAACTCTGATGATTACTTTTATCCAGTATATTCTATTGTTCATTATCTGGTGTATTTATTTAATTTTGTTCTGCTATTTTCTGTTCTGTGTTATATTCCAAAGATAACCCTTGTTTCCGTCTGAACGGGATTTCGGGTCGTCTCATAACTTAACCCTACTACTTGTTTAATTAACAGGTTATAATGGTTAAGTGTTGTCCATTCACGTTTAACTTTACTACAAGTCAAATTACACTGGTTAAGTGTTCTTGTTACTTAACTCTAGTCATTCATATTATATTGGTTAAGTATTTCTAACTTACTTAATCCTAACCCACTTGTCAAATCAGCTTGTTATCATGGTTAAGAGTTCTAATTTTACTTAACCTCAATCACTTGTTTCACTAACATGTTTCTATGGTTAAGTGTTCTAATTAACTTAACCCCAATCACTTATCTCACTAACATGTTTCTATGGTTAAGTGTTCTAATTAACTTAACCTCAATCACTTGTCTCACTAACATGTTTCTATGGTTAAGTGTTCTAATTAACTTAACCTCAATCACTTATCTCACTAACACGTTTCTATGGTTAAGTGTTCTAATTAACTTAACCTCAATCACTTGTCTCACTAACATGTTTCTATGGTTAAGTGTTCTAATTAACTTAACCTCAATCACTTGTCACACTAATATGTTTCTATGATTAAGTGTTCTAATTAACTTAACCTCACTCTCTAGTCCAGTTTAATCATGTTAGAATGGTTAAACATTTGCTTAACCTTACCCACTCCCCTAGTCAACATATTAAATTGGTTAAGTGTCCAGATTAACCTAACCCTACCCACCAATTCAGTTAACATGTTGAATTTGGTTAAGTATTAATTCAATTGACTTAACCCTATCAATCCTGACTCGGCCTTAATTTATTAATTAAAGCACCAACCACTCACATTAGACAGATATTGTTGTGGTAACTGGACAGCCGGTCGGTTCCGGGCAGGTTTACACCACAACTCATGTCTAACCTCGGATCTTTATTGGGCTCAATGCTTAACCACCCACATTGGATAGATATTGTTGTGATTACTGGACAACCGGTCGGTTCCGGGCAGGTTTACATCACAACTCAATCCTACCTCGGGTTAAGCATAACGTATTTTCTAAGTTTACATATTTGTCTCTTTTCAATTTTATATGTAAATGTTTTGTGGCCCATTATCCAAATTCGTTATTCTTGGGTATAATAATTTATACCACTTAAATTTCACAAGTCGTTGGCATGTGCCAAACATGCCAACACATATATTTTAATTAAACCAAGCGTTATTTTCCCCGTTTGTACGTTCGCAATATTATAACATATGTTGGGCTTCAACATTTCAGCCCAACTTAGAAACATAAAAAAAAGAGGCTTAGAACATGATATATTCTAAGTAACATAAAAGAGGTGTGTGAACGCATGAACTTACAACATAGCGATTTAACTAACATAAATTATGTGGTGCATGAACTTGCAATATAGCGATTTAATTAACATAAATTAGTGGTGCATGAACTTGCAATATAGCGATTTAATTAACATAAATTATGTGGTGCATGAACTTGCAATATAGCGATCTAATTAACATAAATTAGTAGTGCATGAACTTGCAATATGGCGATTTAACTAACATAAATTAGGGGCTTGTGTACTTGCACTGTAATAACATATAATTTTGACATAAATCATAAACCTAAACATGAGTCATGGGTTTCAATCTATTCATGTAAACTTGCATTAAAAATATGAACCTAACTAAATTAGGTGTCACTTGTATTAGCATATGATTTTTATAACAACATAAGCCTAAAACATATTTTTATTTAGGCATAACACTAAACATAAACTAGTCATTTCCATAAAGTCACTATATGTTCACAAAGATGCTTACTTTTGTCACTAATACAAAAGTATAGTTTAACTTGAATTATGAGGCCTATTCCAACATAAACATATATGAATCATGTTACCCAAATGGATCCAACTACACTTGAAATGATCATAGGCATATATATACAAAGATCTAAATCATGTAGGCATAACAGTGAATTATGTTTACATAAGTCTCAACTTGATTGTAACAAAATATATACAACTTCTTATTAACCACAACATATAAATGTCAATTTCCAACATGAATCGTATACTTGCAAGGGGTGTTACTTTTCATTGCAAATGTACAATTAATCCAATATCATGTTAATTATACTACAACATCCCAAATCCATTTATAATAAAATCAGAACAACATACAATTATGAACTAGCATCGTTACAATTAAAGTACGATTCCATTTTCATTCTACACAAATCAAGTCTCAATTTTTATTCATATCGGAATAGTACTCTACTTACAACGTATGATGAATCTTGTATTCAGGATTCTGAATTTGGTGATGCTATCCTTTGAGGTTGACGTTGTTTTGATTTATTTGTTGTAGTTTTAAGCTTTGAATCAACTCTTAATCGTCTCTTAATTTGACGGATACTCCTAGTCTCTCTTCAGCAGCATGACGGCTCCTTCTTTTTTTTTGGTGTGAATTAGGTTGTGAGAGCTATGTTGTTTATATAGAGTTGCAAGTTAATTTGAGCCGTCGATGAAGCCAAGGTTAATACAAGCCGTCCGTTCTAAGGAGAAGCCAATTATGTTCACAGTTTAAGGGATGTAAATTACTCCTATTTCAAATTATGTCATAATTACTTTCTTAATGTACATTATCAACATTTATTATTATTTGTCAATCCATCAAATATAAATATGTACACATTAGATACATCTCCCATTTACACATTTATTATTATTCTTTTTTTTTGTATGCACATTAGATACATCTCCCCTTTACACATTTATTATTATTTTTGAATTAGCAACTTTAGTGTTAACAGAAATACGGGGTGTTACACCTTGTATGTGAATCTTTCCAACTGGCATTACATAAGAATAAAGTTGTTCAACAAACACTGCCTTTCCTAAGTTTTACTAATGGTCCATAGATTAGTTAACCACAATTTAGTTGCACCAAATTCAAGTAGCAAAATTTTGCATTAGATGACACATGCCAAGAGTATATATCAAACAATTGAATAAAAAGTTAGCGGAACTAAGTTATTATAATATATCATATTATGGACAGACACTTAAATAATGTTAAATAAATGTCCATACCTTCCGCCATTCGTTCTAATCCTTTTCCATTCACCTCTCGCATCTTCAGTTTTCTACTCTTGAATGACCCTACCTTCATAGATGCCATAATCCCCCCCCCCCCCCCCCCCCATTTGAGTTCCCACTGCCTGCTCTATTGGGTCCTTTCTCCCAGTCCATGTCGCTCATCTCTATAGAAAGCCATTCCATTCCCCAACAAGTCCTGTATTCGCAACAAACTTTCAGCTATAGAGATTTTATTTGGTTCTCAAATGATAATTATTGCCGTAAATGTATAAATCGCCTTCAGCTTCTATCATCTTTGCACCAAGTTTTCCATTTTTAATTCATTACACTTAAAATTGAGAAGTCAACTGATTGTTATGCTCCCAGGTGAAGTAGTTAATATTATTACGTGCAAACTTCAAGCAAATTTTATGAATCCTGGTGGCAAAGTAATAATACTCCCATCATTTCTTTCAACTATAAGCTAAGAAGGAACATTTATATTATGCTCCTAATTACCTCTTCTTTTCTTAAAAAATGTGCCCTTTTTGTTATACGTCTAAAGCCATCTATATTGCTTGCATGCAAACCACTGTATTTGAACATCATAAGTGTGTCATAACTGTTATCAGTACATTTATTAGAAGTTCTAATGAAATGACTATCATAATATAATGGGAGAGTCATTACATAGTACCAAGAATTACCAATGTGCATGCACAGCTGCTAGATGTTTAAAATGATCCAGCCATCTCTTAATTTGATCCAGCTCGTGGGTGATGCCCTTTGCTCCTCTTCAACCACCAAACTCATCACTTCAAAACAACAACCCTCTACACCAACCGTCACTTCTGGCCACAATCATCTGCAACCATTATACAATATACACCCACTCATCAGCAAACACCAAACATAAAAACCATTCAATCATCCCCTCCTCAATCAAACTCTTGAAGTTCAACTTAAACCAGCCTGCACAACTCCCCATTGCTTGAACGACAACTAACCTCACAACTGTCTCTATCTCCCTACTACACCAATGCACCACTACAAACTGATCCAATCATCTTTGGCATCCAATAACCTCCTTCATAATCAAAGTCACCTATCCCAAAAAATAACTACTCTATGCCTCACATCAAGACAACAACTAACATGCTGCACACAAAACATCAACTTTCTACACCCTCCACCTAAGACACAATCAACAACACTTACTCTATCACATTCCATCCCCCATTCACCCTGCAGCACCCTGCATCACAACAGCATCACGACAACCGTCAACTCGCCACTACAAATGAAATACCACTTCCAAATAGTCTTCACAACATCACCACCGTTCTACCTCAATCCTCCCTCCTTCATCATGCATCTCCTTACTAATACTACAACACACCATAATTCTTCCTAAAAAATGTGGATCAAACAAAGGATTTTAAAATCATAGTTCCAAAAACCAAACATGTCTTCACAACTTCACCACCATTCTACCTCAGTCGTCCCTCCTTCATCAAGCATCTCCTTCCTAATACTACAACACACCATAATTCTTCCTAAAAAATGTGGATCAAACAAAGAATTGTTAAAAGCATAGTTCCAAAAACCAAACATGTCATAATTGGCAATTGTTATATAGTTTAGATAATTTTTATGAACTTAATTAATTTTTATAAACTTAATTAAGTAATATTAACTTTGTTAACATGGTTATTTTTTATTGACATTAACTTCAAAAAATGTCATTATTTTTTGAATTTTAAATGGTTTTTATAAAACTTAATTGAACAATATGAAAGGCTGGCTCATTTTGAAAATCATTCTTGAAAACAACCCTTTTTCCATTGGCATCATAAAAATGCACAGCCAGTACCTCCATTGGGTACATGTAATCAAAGCAAAAGATACTTTAAGTCATTAACTGGAATGTCAATTATAGTGAAAACTATTAGCATTAAATTATCAAGCCATCTGTTGCATAAATTTGAAGATGGGATCAGAGAATACTTACAGGTTTCCTCTAATATCATATAACTCCTATTTTAATATGAAATAAGTCACTACCTATATATATTCAGCAGCAGCAAAAGCCATGTCATTAATTGGTTCATTAGAGATCACTTTTACTAAATCCAGTAAACCTGAAATCGCGCCCAAGACATAATGAGTGACACTGAGATATAGATATGCTATAATAGATATAACTTTTAACACTTACCAACATGTTCATGCTTAGGCCTCTGATTTCTAATCGGCTAGAAGTTATTGCAATGGAAAACATTGCATAAGCTGACCACCTGTGAACAACAGTTAAAGGTTTAATCAAATCAAAACTTTGTTTGGTTTGAAATAGTCATTCATGCACTAAAAGAATCAAGAAGCCATAATCACAGCTACAAAATATATCCTAAAAGAATTGTAAAAGAACTTAAATGATAGGTGTACAGTGATACCAGAAACCAATGAAGCATCCAAAATCTGAAGCAACTCATAAGCATCCCCATGCAGTGTTCCAGCCATTCAGCGTAGGCTATAATTTACACCGCGTCCATGCAATGTTTAACAGAATGTTACTGCACATATATTTCAAGATTGTATACAATTTCTCTTATGTTAATATTGTAATACATGTTTTATTTGGTTCTTACGGATTCTTTGTTTGATTATTACTACCTTTCAAATTTAGCTTGTTAACCACCTATATTCAGGTAAAAATCTACTATTATGTTTCACATTCGAAAACCCATACCTATAAAACCTTAAAAGATATGCTTCTTTTAAATAATTCTCATGCTTTCTCTTTTTGTGTTAACGATAACATAAATTATTTTCAATCATCACTCTTATGACACAATGCACTTTTTTTTAATGATATAGTCAAGTGCATTATAATATTGAAACGGGTATTATTAGGAAAACAAAGTTAATAATAGTGTGGATTTCAGGTAACTGATCTGTATGTCAGCCAATCTTTAATGCATTTTCAGGTAACTATAGTTATTTAAAACAAATACACATCAATTTATTATCCTACTTGGTTTATTTTAAATTTACCAGTGCCCGTGTGACGGCCCGCCTCGCACCAGCCTGCATTTCCTCCAAGAATGCGCTGTACACATGCCCGACTAGCACAAGACGGTCGTCAGAAGAAAGGAAAGAAGAGAATGAACTAATCAAAGAACCTGTAGAATGTCTCACAGCGCATGGGATAAAATATAATAATAACATACTTGACATAAAACAGGCGAGACAGTGCATAAGCTGATAACTAATAATCAATGTCAACATCAAAGCAGCGGAAATCCATATACAGCTTATTACAACTTTCCAAATTTACTGTCTCTAACCAAAAGAAAGCTAAAATAGAAGATACACCAACAATGCCCAAGCAGTGATCTTCAACAACATAGGGAGAATATTATGTATATAGTACGTGGAAGCCTCCTGCTCGTCTCCGGACCATCTACCCGTGCATCACCAGCTAACCTGTCTCTAGTCTGCTCGTGTGAGCACCCAGAGTAATAAGAAGAGACATAAAACTCTGGGTCAGACATAAAGCCTGGTATGAGCGATAAGCATCTAGACAGGGAAATAACAGGTATACTAAACCATACCTGAACCTGGACCTGCAACCAAAGAGTTAGTACCACATACCGTACAATACTCCAAGGTGCCATAATAAACAGTGTAAGAATACGGGGGTGGGGTGTGCATGTCACAATGATAGCAAACAAATCATCCATAGCAACCTTTCTCGCATCTCTCACTCAGTGCGTAAAGCGTACGGCATCTACCACTTTGAAACACTAGACAAACTGAGGCAACGACGAATCCCGACTTGTAGAAACCCTGCTATGACCAAGCCAAACACTTGGAGTCATGACCAAACATTTCAATGACCCACTTCATTGGTCGTAGCCCTTGGTTCTACCAATGCCATAATGGCCCTGAATCCGCCTTCGTACCTCCTACCATAGTGGTCCAAAGCTATAGGTGTCGACAACTCCTTAGCACGCGTCCCGCAGCAAAGCCCAACCATGAAGTGAACTCGTTGATTCCCATCTGAATCTTAAGCTCGAACTTCTCATTTGGACTTCCTTTGCATCTCGGGTTTGGTTGAATTGGAGTGGGTCTTCAGAAGAGTTGTCGTACATTAACAGTTCTAGAATTCTGTTCGGTTCGGTAGTCATCACCATCATCGGTTCGGGTCGGTAGTCATCTTCTTCATCGGTTCGGGTCGGTAGTCATCTTCTTCATCGGTTCGGGTCGGTAGTCATCTTCTTCATCGGTTCGGGTCGGTACTCCACTTCGGGTCGGTTGTCTCTGTTTGAGTTCGGTGGTTGCTCCCTTCTGAGTTCTCATGCCGATCCTGTCCTTCTCCAATTGCCGATCCGCTCCGCCCCCTTAGCGTACTCCGATCCAATCCTCTCCCATCCGATCCACTCTCTAGTTTCGATCCGATCCGCTCCCTAGTTCCGATCCGATCCCCCTTGTCCACTCCAACTCTAAGCAATGGCCTTCCTTCCTGCCAAGCTTCTTCCAGTGGCAAGTCCTCATCCAGTTCGAATTCCCTTGGTCGGTTCCCTAGTCCGATCCGACCCCTTTTCTCCGATCCGAACCGGTTCGGAACCTGCACACTTCTGCAACTTTCCAGCGAGCTTTTTACGCCATTCGACGACGTTTTCGAGCAATTTAACTATTCTAATCAATCATGAAACATACCATAGAGTCATAGCAACATGTAATAGCAACCACAAACAGCAAACAACAATTTAAATGAATCAAAATGAATCAAAAGTAGCTAAAACCTCACATTTGCCTATAATCCCTCTTAATCATGTTTAAGCATATGATTAGCAAAACACATCGAAATTAAGCCAAATTTCTAACAGAGCCTTAAAACATTATTTTAGAATTTTAAGAATTTTTCCAGAATTTATTTACGTATAAATTCGCTAATCTTCACTAATTACCCCTAATCACCGTAATTAGTGCAAAAACTATGCAAATCACTCACCTTGGCCACAAATGAAATTCTCAGAACTGAAACTCCTCTGTTTTGGGGCGAATACTGATGTCTAACAGCGGCTCCAACCTTGCTTTGGTGCTTTTTCTCCTTAATTTGGTGTTGCTAAGCCTAATCTTCAATTAGTGAGTGATTTGGGGTGTTTTAGATGTAGGAAGCCATTACTAAGGTCTCAAGGAGGTTTGTGGCGGCTCAAAACTGAAATGAAAGTGATAACCTAACCCTAATCAGACCTCCTAAACCTCTAAACCCGAAATTCCCCTTGGGCCTAGCTGCTAATCACCCGGTTAAGCCCAATTAAGCTGTTTTTCACCATCTGAAACTTGTTTCAGCCATATCTCCCAAACGGTAAGTCCGTTTGGCTAATGTGACCACTCTACGGAAAGAGAAACCATCATCCGAAGCCAATGGAAGTGGTTTCAGGTCAAAATTCCTTTCCAGTCAAAAGTTATGGCCAAAACAGTGCCAACTAGGGGTAAAATGGTCATTTAAAAATCGGGAAAAATCATGAACATGGGAAATGACCCCAATAGTCGTCTCCCAAAGTTACACGACCATACGACTTCGTATGTGAAAGAAACAAATATTCTACGATCCTATGATGCGTAGAATGCGGGTCGTTACACTCTCCCCCCCTTAAGAAATTTCGTCCCCGAAATTCCTTAACCCAAAACACACAAAGGACCCCGCATGCCTAACAACCACATATAACAAAAATCAAACATGCAAAACAAGCAAACAAGCCTATCCTAGCATGCGGAAAAACTAAATCGAAGTCAAAATCTTACCAGGCAAAGAGTTCAGGATAAGTCTTCCTAATGTTCTCCTCTGTCTCCCAAGTACAATCATTCTCGTCCTCACCCCACTGAACCTTGATTAGTTTCACCGCCTTCCTTCGAAGTTGCTTCATGTCGTGCTCGACAATACGGGCCGGCTTGCGGTTCCCAACCGCCTCGGGTTCTACTTCGAAGTCCTCCAACTGATCAGGTGAAATAGTCATATCTGAGTCGTGAACGAACTTCCTTAGTTGGGAAACATGAAATACGTTATGAACTCCCGCCATCTTCTTCGGTAAGTCAATTCTATATGCCAAATTCCCGACTAATTCAAGAACATGGAATGGGCCAACAAACCTTGGTGCCAACTTGCCTCTCCTGCCAAATCGTATTACGCTCTTCAACGGAGAAATCTTGACAAACACCAAGTCGCCAACGGAGAATTTTAAGTCTCTTCTCCTCTTATCAGCATAACTCTTCTGCCTATCCTGGGCAGCCTTCATTCGTTGTTGAATGACCTTGATCTTATCCGAAGTTTCTCTCACCACATCTGGTCCAAGCATAAACTTCTCGCCAGTCTCTATCCAACATGATGGTGAGTTGCACGGTCTTCCATACAAAGCTTCAAATGGAGCCATACCGATACTGGATTGGTAACTATTATTATATGCAAACTCTACTAGATGCAAATGGTCATCCCATGATCCACCAAAATCCAATATACATGCTCTCAAGAGATCTTCCAAAATACGATTCACCCTCTCCGTCTGACCGTCGGTCTGAGGATGATATGCGGTACTGAGATGTAACTCTGACCCTAGAGCCTCTTGTAAGCTCTTCCAAAACCCACTAGTGAACAACGGGTCTCGGTCGCTCACAATGCTTTTAGGTACTCCATGAAATCTCACTACCCACTTCATATACAACTCTGCTAACTTAGCCGTCGTTCTTGTCGATTTGACTGGTATAAACCTTGCACTTTTAGTCAGTCGGTCTACAATCACCCAAATGCTATCATATCCCGATCTAGTCCTTGGTAAACCATCGACGAAATCCATCGAGACTTGCTCCCATTTCCATTCGGGAATTTCTAATGGCTGTAACAGACCACTAGGCTTCTTTTGCTCGGCTTTAACTAGCTGGCAATTCATGCACTTGGATATAAACTTCCCAACGTCTCTTTTCATTCCTTCCCAGTAGTAAGTCTGCTTCATATCTCGATACATTTTGTTACCACCGGGGTGTATAGTCAGTCTTGAGTGATGACATTCTCTAAGCACTTCGTCTCTCAATCCATTGACATTGGGTACAACGAGCTTTCCATTCCTTCTAAGCCATCTATCTTGATCAAGCCCATACTTGCTCACCTCCTCATCGACACCCATCTCTAACTTGGAGATGATTTCCAATAGGTTAGGATCGTCCCTCTGACTAGAGCCGATCCGCTCAATCAAAGTGGGTCTGATCGTCAAACTCGCTAACATTTCTGGATCCAATTCGCACTTTGGTCTGAAATCAAATCCCGCGATAAACTCCAGTTGCTTCCATTCAAGGAACATAGCCCCCAAGCTGGCATGTCTTCTACTCAATGCATCAGCCACCGCATTGCCCTTTCCTGGTGTGTATGCGATGTCAAAATCATAGGAAGCTAAGAACTCTAACCATCTCTGCTGACGGAGATTTAAATCCTTCTGGGAGAATAGATACTTTAACGACTTATGATCCGTAAATAGCTCAAACCTTTCTCCCAAGAGATAGTGTCTCCACATCTTTAACGCGAACACGATCGCTGCCAATTCTAAATCATGGGTAGGGTATCTTCTCTCGTGCGGTTTCAATTGCCGACTTGCATAAGCTACAACCCTACCGCCTTGCATCAATACAGCACCCAGTCCGGTACCACAGGCATCCGTGTATACCGTCATCTCTTCATCCCCCTTAGGAATGACTAACACTGGTGCGCTTGTCAACTTGTCCTTTAGGCTTTTGAATGCATTCTCGCACCTTTCATCCCAGACAAAAGCTTGATTCTTCTTGGTCAACTGGGTCAATGGTGCTGCTATCTTGGAGAAACCTTGGATAAACTTACGATAATATCCCGCTAACCCCAAGAAACTCCTTACATCTGTCGCATTCTTGGGCGTAGGCCAATCTTGTACCGTAGCCACCTTCGCTGGGTCCACGGCAATACCATTCTCTGACACAACATGGCCCAAGAACCTCACTTCCCTCTTCCAGAAGTGACACTTAGAAAACTTTGCTTTCAATTGGTGTTTTCTCAACACCTCCATCGCTACTCTTAAATGTTCCTTGTGTTCTTCCTCTGTCGTCGAATAGACCAAAATATCATCAACGAACACAAGGACAAACTTATTCAACTGATCTCTGAATACCCTATTCATAAGATCCACAAAATATGCTGGGGCATTGGTCAGCCCAAATGGCATAACTAACCACTCATAAAATCCAGACGGCGTTCGAAATGCCGTTTTAGCTATACTCTCAGCTTCCACTCTAAGCTGATGAAAACCTGTCGCGAGATCCAACTGAGAAAATACTCTCGCGCCACTCAACTGATCAAACAAATCATCTATCCGCGGTAGAGGATACTTGTTCTTCCTCGTCACTTTATTCAACTCGCGGTAGTCTACACACAAACGAAGGGAACCATCCGCCTTGGTAGCAAACACAACTGGTGCTCCCCATTCAGAAACACTCCTTCTGATAAATCCCTTCTTCAAAAGATCGCTGACTTGCACCTCGAGCTCTCGCTGCTCCCTTGGTGCCATACGACGAAGTGGCATCACTATAGGTCTGGCATCCTTTACCAAATCAATACGAAACTCAATCTCTCGGTGTGGTGGAAGTCCGGTCACTTCTTCGAAAACATCCGGATACTGGCCAACCACGGGCAAACCTGACAACTCACTATGCGGAATGTCGAGGGAGTTTAGAAAACTAGCCAATACCCCCTTACTGGGTAGACCACCAAACACTATCCTCCGCCCATCATCCGCTCTAGCTGTCACCAACAAGCCCTCACAGTCAACCACCACCCCGTATCTTTGGAGCCAATCTACTCCCAAAATAATGCCAAACCCAGTAAAGCCCAAAACAAAGCAATCACAAACAAACATGCATCCATGACTCGATAAGACCACATTACGACAAATCATGCTAAGGCTAGTCGAACCGCCAATCGGGTTCGTCACTACTAAAGGTCTATCGACAATCTCGGGCTCCAATCCCAACCTACCTACCAGGTCACTAGATACGAAAGAACTGGAAGCTCCGGTATCAAACAAAACTCTAACAGGAACATCATAAACAGAAAGCATACCTTGAATGACGACACTCTTTCCCTTCTCCGCCGCAGTTGGGGCATTCGACGAAGAAGGAATAGCATTAAGAGCATATGCTTTCACCATTTGCTTTTCCTTAGGGGGCTGTGGACACTTGTCCTTGTGATGTCCCAATTGGCCACAATTGAAGCACTTCCTATCCGCTGGCTTGGCCCGACAATTACTAGCATAATGGCCCTTCTTACCACAGCTGAAGCACTCCACATCTTGCTTATTCTTTTTCTTCTGGCCATCCTTAGCTTGGTTCTGCTTTCTCTTATTCTGGGAACCACCTTTGCCTCCACCACTAGCTTGTGGCTTCGGCTCATCTGCGGATGCAACCTCAGTCTTCGACTTAGGGTAGAGACTCTCTGATCTTAATGCTTTCCCCACAATCGACTCAAACGTCTCATCGATGTGGTTAATAAGCCTTTCCCCTAAGTACTGATCCAAACCAGTTATGAATTTCTCATTCTTTTTCTCGGCAGTATCAATAAGAGATAAACCATATTTTGACAAAGTGTCAAATTCAGCAATATACTCCGAGACAGCCCTGCCATTCTGCTTGAGCTCCAAGAATTTCTTAAACAACATTGACTTCTGAGCAGCTGGAATGAACTTCTCACTAAAGCGAGCTTTAAACTGCTCCCAAGTAATCTGATCTTCGGGAGTAGCTGCCTTTATAGCATTCCACCAATTCATTGCCCGCCCTTGCAGCTGACGGGACGCTAGCTTTCTCTTCATCGCATCCTCGATACCCAAATCCTCGAAGATACGTTCGCAACTATCCAACCAATCTTGAACATCTGTGGCCGACTCCGTTCCGTGGAACGGCTTCCCACCAAGGCTAGTATAATCCTTATTCAGCTTGGCGAAGTCGACCCTCGGCGCCTGCACTATTGGACCACCACCATTTCCGCCATTGGGAGCTGCTCTCTGAACATCTCTAAGCATCTCTCTCATGAGGTCTGTAAACATCGCCCTCATGTCAGCAGCATTCCCATTATTGGCTCCCCTACCAGCACCTCTAGTATCTCGGCTCATCGTCAATCTGAAAAAGGAAATGATTAACGACTCCATAGTGGTGCTAGTGCAGTACGACTTCATCCTTATACTACTAATAGTATATATATATAGCTTTTAAAAACCAAAGTAATCACAAATACGCTCTCTCGTATACGTATATTATCTCTCCCTGATAACTTCCCTAGGCTAACTACGCAACCTAGAGCTCTGATACCAAGTGTGACGGCCCGCCTCGCACCAGCCTGCATTTCCTCCAAGAATGCGCTGTACACATGCCCGACTAGCACAAGACGGTCGTCAGAAGAAAGGAAAGAAGAGAATGAACTAATCAAAGAACCTGTAGAATGTCTCACAGCGCATGGGATAAAATATAATAATAACATACTTGACATAAAACAGGCGAGACAGTGCATAAGCTGATAACTAATAATCAATGTCAACATCAAAGCAGCGGAAATCCATATACAGCTTATTACAACTTTCCAAATTTACTGTCTCTAACCAAAAGAAAGCTAAAATAGAAGATACACCAACAATGCCCAAGCAGTGATCTTCAACAACATAGGGAGAATATTATGTATATAGTACGTGGAAGCCTCCTGCTCGTCTCCGGACCATCTACCCGTGCATCACCAGCTAACCTGTCTCTAGTCTGCTCGTGTGAGCACCCAGAGTAATAAGAAGAGACATAAAACTCTGGGTCAGACATAAAGCCTGGTATGAGCGATAAGCATCTAGACAGGGAAATAACAGGTATACTAAACCATACCTGAACCTGGACCTGCAACCAAAGAGTTAGTACCACATACCGTACAATACTCCAAGGTGCCATAATAAACAGTGTAAGAATACGGGGGTGGGGTGTGCATGTCACAATGATAGCAAACAAATCATCCATAGCAACCTTTCTCGCATCTCTCACTCAGTGCGTAAAGCGTACGGCATCTACCACTTTGAAACACTAGACAAACTGAGGCAACGACGAATCCCGACTTGTAGAAACCCTGCTATGACCAAGCCAAACACTTGGAGTCATGACCAAACATTTCAATGACCCACTTCATTGGTCGTAGCCCTTGGTTCTACCAATGCCATAATGGCCCTGAATCCGCCTTCGTACCTCCTACCATAGTGGTCCAAAGCTATAGGTGTCGACAACTCCTTAGCACGCGTCCCGCAGCAAAGCCCAACCATGAAGTGAACTCGTTGATTCCCATCTGAATCTTAAGCTCGAACTTCTCATTTGGACTTCCTTTGCATCTCGGGTTTGGTTGAATTGGAGTGGGTCTTCAGAAGAGTTGTCGTACATTAACAGTCCTAGAATTCTGTTCGGTTCGGTAGTCATCACCATCATCGGTTCGGGTCGGTAGTCATCTTCTTCATCGGTTCGGGTCGGTAGTCATCTTCTTCATCGGTTCGGGTCGGTAGTCATCTTCTTCATCGGTTCGGGTCGGTACTCCACTTCGGGTCGGTTGTCTCTGTTTGAGTTCGGTGGTTGCTCCCTTCTGAGTTCTCATGCCGATCCTGTCCTTCTCCAATTGCCGATCCGCTCCGCCCCCTTAGCGTACTCCGATCCAATCCTCTCCCATCCGATCCACTCTCTAGTTTCGATCTGATCCGCTCCCTAGTTCCGATCCGATCCCCCTTGTCCACTCCAACTCTAAGCAATGGCCTTCCTTCCTGCCAAGCTTCTTCCAGTGGCAAGTCCTCATCCAGTTCGAATTCCCTTGGTCGGTTCCCTAGTCCGATCCGACCCCTTTTCTCCGATCCGAACCGGTTCGGAACCTGCACACTTCTGCAACTTTCCAGCGAGCTTTTTACGCCATTCGACGACGTTTTCGAGCAATTTAACTATTCTAATCAATCATGAAACATACCATAGAGTCATAGCAACATGTAATAGCAACCACAAACAGCAAACAACAATTTAAATGAATCAAAATGAATCAAAAGTAGCTAAAACCTCACATTTGCCTATAATCCCTCTTAATCATGTTTAAGCATATGATTAGCAAAACACATCGAAATTAACCCAAATTTCTAACAGAGCCTTAAAACATTATTTTAGAATTTTAAGAATTTTTCCAGAATTTATTTACGTATAAATTCGCTAATCTTCACTAATTACCCCTAATCACCGTAATTAGTGCAAAAACTATGCAAATCACTCACCTTGGCCACAAATGAAATTCTCAGAACTGAAACTCCTCTGTTTTGGGGCGAATACTGATGTCTAACAGCGGCTCCAACCTTGCTTTGGTGCTTTTTCTCCTTAATTTGGTGTTGCTAAGCCTAATCTTCAATTAGTGAGTGATTTGGGGTGTTTTAGATGTAGGAAGCCATTACTAAGGTCTCAAGGAGGTTTGTGGCGGCTCAAAACTGAAATGAAAGTGATAACCTAACCCTAATCAGACCTCCTAAACCTCTAAACCCGAAATTCCCCTTGGGCCTAGCTGCTAATCACCCGGTTAAGCCCAATTAAGCTGTTTTTCACCATCTGAAACTTGTTTCAGCCATATCTCCCAAACGGTAAGTCCGTTTGGCTAATGTGACCACTCTACGGAAAGAGAAACCATCATCCGAAGCCAATGGAAGTGGTTTCAGGTCAAAATTCCTTTCCAGTCAAAAGTTATGGCCAAAACAGTGCCAACTAGGGGTAAAATGGTCATTTAAAAATCGGGAAAAATCATGAACATGGGAAATGACCCCAATAGTCGTCTCCCAAAGTTACACGACCATACGACTTCGTATGTGAAAGAAACAAATATTCTACGATCCTATGATGCGTAGAATGCGGGTCGTTACAGCCCGTGCTCTACGATTCTTGGTAGTTTTTCATTTCACCGGAATTTGGTTTGTGTAGTTCATTGTTGTTGCCTAGCTAGAGCATGAGGTCAATATAGCTGCATTAATGTAAAAAATGCTTGAATATTAATATATAATTAGCATTACAGTGAAAATTAGAATAATTTTCAAAAAATTTGCTTTGTGTTACTTTTATTTATGTCCTTATAATAATATAATAACCTTGTTTAATAGTTCTTGTTAATTAATATAATAGTTCACGCGGTCCTAAGTTCACACGGTCCTTTATGATACTGCTCACACAGTCCTAAGTTCATAAAATGACAATTGTCCTAATTCCCTAACACATATAAATTTATATCATAAAAACAAAAGCACATTTTTATAACATGTTGCATGTGTGAAAAGTGCACGATGATGTTTCTTAAAACCCCTTCCTAATTCCCTAAGGCACAGCCGGTGAACTTGATCAGCCCACCTACCATTCCCAATTCACCACCGACAACAACTTCACTATCCACGAATATTTATGGCATGTAATTTCCACGAACATTTATGGTAAGGGATACATAAATGTATAATCCAAGTTTAAGGAGCATGTTGTATGATTGCATCATATTTTATTTGGCCATACATATCAAAAATCCAAACTTGAAAGGATGATCTTAAGTGTAGCTTGCCTTGTAAGCATTCCATCCCTGAACTCGGTATTCTCTGGCAGCTTCAGCAGGATCTGCTGTCTTTATGATTCCTCGGCCAATCATGATTACATCATTACCTCTCTCCTTAATCACCTGGGATATTATACAATTGTTTCACGTCGATTAGTCAAAAAGCTCTTCTTTTCATTGCTTAGGTACTTAATACAATTAGACAGTTTGAAAATAGCAAAGGGCAAAATATAAACGGTTTTCCCACCTGAATATATACTGCTAATATAAACCAATAACAATATTTGACTGACAAATAGTTGAGCTATAGCTCGTTCATTCTGCTTAAAACATGCTATTAAACCTTCTTAACATAGACTAACATAAGAACTGCACAGTAATTTATCCTTTATTTCATCAAACTTATGCCTTCACAATCTACCTTATAAACCCTGTTTTCATAAGAGAGGAGCACTACTTTGATCCAGAAAGAGGGTATCAAAATCTCGTATAGACCTTAGCTGTTGACATGTGTTCTTGAAGTTAAAATGGGATGCATTTGAACAATGATTTATAAACATGTCAAAAACTTGATAATTCTGTTCCAAAAATATATACAAACATTTCCATATCATAGTTTTTATTTACACCGTGGGACAAATTCTTCTATCTAAGATTTCATGAGCTTATGCATTGTTCACCATTCACCAGATGAATAGAATCAATAAAGCATATACGTAATTTTGACCATGTATAATATCAATAAGCAAATTTTAGATGTTGGCACTGTCAATAATACATGTTCCTTAGCCACTTGATAAATTCAACTTGTTCACCATTCACCAGATGAATAGAATCAAGAAAGCATATACGTAATCTAGACCATGTATAATATCAATAAGCAAATTTTAGATGTTGGCACTGTAAATAATATATGTTCCTTGGCCACTTGATAAACTTCAACTTTCAATAGGTTGTGAAATGGCATGCAACTGATATCATGTTTGATGTGCTAAAAAACTAAAAGCATCAAGAATACTTGACCTACCATTTTAAAAGGAACCTACAATTTGGACTATTGTATTGGTTACCAATCACTATCATGACTGATTTGGTTAGCATAAACCAAATATTTGTCCTAAACAAGGTTGAATAATTGAACTTGTTATTTTTTTCATTTTCCTAGCAAAATTATAAATCACTATTTGTTTTTCGATTGGTTATTAAGAATTCCTTTTAAGTAGAAAATATGAAAAATAATATGTTAAAAGTTATTTCATAATATCTTGTAATATTTTATCATGCTTAAACTGAATACTAATACATTGCTTTTATCGATCAAAAATTTGTTAATTTTTAATGAAAATATGGTTATTTTTTAAATTCCAACCCCTCTAATTCAAATATTTGCATATGCCACTGGCTATGCTCACACTAGAACTGGTGTTCTTGAGATAAATCTCCAATGCAAATTCATCAAACCAACCATTCTAGATAGACTAATTCTCACTGTTTAACTTTCAGCTTTAAAGTTTGCATCACATTTCAAAACTAAGCATGCTTCCCTACTAAATTTTTAAGGTGTACAGACAAAGGATATTTAGGTGTTAAAAAAGGTAACTAATAAGTAATTAACACACCAAAAATGTCACAAAGTTTACCAGAATAAAAAAATTATTTCGATTGAAAAGCCAACCAAATCAATCATTTTATTATTACTATGTTTTTTGCATCTTTTATGATATTCTCACATCAGACAAGTCAGGAAATAGTTTAAGAAAAAAGAAGACATATCCAACTTTTGGGACAAAATAAAGTATTTTTATTAATAAATTAAATATACGCACTATTTTCATTTGTTTTCTTATGAAGGTAAGCATACTAAGAAAGAAAGAGAACACAAGGAATAAACATTCTATTTTTTATAAAATTTAATGCCTATTATTTCTTAGTTTTTTTTGGGGAATTTTTGATACGCTACTAGTCCTTAGAAGAATTATTAGAACATTAAAAATCTCAGAAAACTTCAAATTTTCTATTAAAAAACTAACCATTCCGTAATTTGTGTCTTATTATTGAATGTTAAATTCTTTAAAAATGATACTTAACACTGCATTAAGAATTAACTAAACTAATCAAGTCATAACTGTTACTAGAAGCACTTGATCTTGTTCACCTTATATTTTATGTTTTAAAGTATTTTTTGTCCAAATATACAAGTAGCGATATGAACTGGTAGAATGGAATTATCTGAAACATGAGATTGATGTGAAACATTGAACTTAAAAATAAAGTAAATTGAAAATATGCTAATAATAGATTGATGTAAAACAGGAGACTGCCACCCATAGTTTATTCAGTGCTTTTCCTTGCTGAAGGGTAGAGTATTTCCTTCAGATTTCATACCAAGGAAAGAAAATATGCTAACAACAGACTGAACAGAGCTCACCCACTATCCTGTAGGAAACTGCAAAGAATATGAGTATCATATATGCACTGGAGTTGTCATTCCCAATGATAATTTTTCCTCTAGAAAGCATAATAAACAAAGCCAATCACTAAGTCTAAAATCGATCAAACCAAAAAGCTTCCAAATTTCTCAAGTTTATTTTTGACTTGTACAAATTCAGTTGGGAGGAAAAATCAACTTCAAGTTAATGAAAAGCACATATTTGATATGCATTTTTATTCATAACCAGTTGTAGCTAGTGCAATTGATCAAGGTAATGATTATTATTCATTACCTTAATCAAACTTAATGAACTAATATAGTCTATGAGATAATGTCAAATCACTATCATGCTTGATTAAACTAGCATTTTTTGAGATAAAACTCACCTAATACTTGCGTTCATTTTCTTATCGCCTAATACCATGACAACACCATCACACTCATCTCCCTTCGCCACTTCACCAATAATAACAGCAACCAACATCCATCCTCCTGCACATAAAGCTCACGTAAACATTCTTCAATACAGGAATTCAACTTTATTACCTGTTTATCAAAAATCCAGACCACCTTCTCTCAAGCAGCACGCGCTGCTTCATCCTCCGAAACTCGTAATTCAACCTCCACAACTTCCATATGACCAACAACAACCCACTTCCCACTGTGCGAACCAACAACAACCCACTATAACCACCACTTCCTCTCAACCAAACTGTTTAGCTTCACCTACCGACCATCTCTCCTTAAATGCACACACCTTCTCGACCTCTTTAACATCTATAACCGCTCCACCATCATAGCCATTCCACTAGAATTTCCTACTACAACAATGCCAACGAACTGCAATCGTCTAAAGTTAAAATTCTTCCCCTTTGCACTCAGCATCACCATTTCTCCAACTTGCTAACCCAGACTCAGTCATTAACATTGCTCTGTCAACTAAAACCTACAAACAATCTCCTTTACCTAACACCATCAAAGGAAACCGCAACCCGAATGCACTTCGGAACCAAAGCTTCAAACTTGGCTAAGTACCAAAGTTCAGTCATTGCTCCAGCACTTACACAACTCCAGAAAAAATTAGAACACTGAATCCACTTCAATGACCAATCGCGACCTGAAAACATCAATTGCTAAGTACCAAATTAGAAAAAATTCAGACCTGAAAACATCCTGAAATCACAATCGTGACCTTCAATGACCAATCAACTTCAACTTTCATTTCCAATCCCCAAATCAGCAGATCCGAACCAAAAAGCGACATCAGTTGCAGTTTCTGCTTGCTGTTCAACTCAGGATTTTCTGATTCGTGATCAGTTTCAAATTCTTCAGCCAGTTTTTCGTTTATTCTAAACAAATATTTTTTGAGATAAAACTCACTTAATACTTGCGTCATTTCCTTCTCCTGCTTATTCCTTAGCACGCATGCAAATCCCAGTTCACAACCACATGAGCAGCACCCCAGTCCACGCACGCAGGCTCTATTCCTGAATAAAGTGATAGAGAGGCCGAATAAAGTGATTTAAGCTTTAGCTTTCTCGATAGTCGTGTAGAATCAAGAACTGAGCGAGATTCAGCTCCAGCTTCATAGTTAGGCTGAATAAAGTGATTGAGAGAGTTGGGATTCAGGCGGGGTTTGGTAAGTGAAGAGAAGGGGAAAGGGACAACTATTAACCTAATTAATTTCCATTCGTGTGTAGAAGTGAAAAGCGAAGCGGGAGGAATAAGAAAGAGGTAAAATTGACCGCCAAAAATTTGGTCTAAAGTAACAGCGTAGAGCACGTCATCTTTTAACCCAAAAAGAAGGCAGCGAGGAATATAATAGCAAGGCAAGTTTCAGTGCAATACTACTTGCTATAAAAACAATATTTTCTTGTAGTGTAGGAAGTGGACTATACGCGAAGGTTATTAGTTCGTCGCCCATTTGCCTTTAAAACCTTTCCCTTTTTGGGATAAAGCAGGCTACGTTATTAAGTCATTCCCTGTTATATGGAAATACTATACGTACGCCGTTTATTTGCGTCACGGGTTTATATAGTTAATAATATCTTACATTACTAACCTAATAAGTAAAACTATATTTTTAATTATAAGCTTTATTGACATAAACAAGGAAGGTTTATATTCCCTTTTCTCTAGAGTATTTATTTAATTTCTTCCCTAATTTGAACTTAGTATTTAAACGACAATCCATATCCATTAATCCCCTTTTTGACACCCATTCTCTTTATTTCCTTTATGTTGCCATTTATGACTCTAACGGTCATATTTTCCTAAGGCGGCTATTTATTAGTTCCAAGTTATCTATTGTTTTACCCCAGTGGAAAATTTCTATTTTTATCCATTTATTTATTTCTTGGTTAACTGTTATATATATATATATATATATATATATATATATGTGTGTGTGTGTGTGTGTGTGTGTGTGTATACATACTAGGCCTCTCACATTAAGTTGACTACCTGTGGATACAGGATATGCCGGTCGGTTCTGGGCAAACTTCTACCACAAGTGAACTTAACCTCATGCATCGGTACGATTATATTTATGCATTAGACATCTCATATTAAACTGACTAACTGTGGTTGCTGGATTTGCCAGTCGGTTCCGGGCAGGCTTACACCACAAGTTGAGTTTAACCCCGTGTCTAAATGCAGTTATAATTTAAATTCCTAATTGGGGTCCACAATAATTATCCTAATAGATTTTAGGAATTGCAACCATTTTCCTATTCACATTATTTCCCCAAATCAATATTGGTTACAATGGTTATCCCCTTGTTTGCGGTCTCATTTACGGCAATTAATTATATTTTGTTGCTACATATGGTTACCACAAATATATTAATTAAAAATGGATTACGTTTACACATAATTCCATAATTGAACCATATCCAAACGTTCAAATATTCCACATAATTTACATTTCATCGTTTTACGCTGATTTGGACGGATAATATGTATATATTCATTTTTATGTTTTCATGTGGTCAATGTAGTTATTAATATTTATTTATTATTATTTATTATTTTGCAACACTTATTTTTAAATTACTGATTTGGTCTAATCAATTAACCAGGCATTCCCTTTTTACATTCAATCTTGCCAAAAAGGTTTCAAGTCATACAGGACCGTTTGCTAAAATCACTGTAAATCATGCCTATTTTGTGGAATTGACACATTTTCAAATCATAAGAAATATATGTACTATTTTATTTTGGAATAGTCGATGCAAATTACATACAAAACATGTATTTATTTTTATATGTACTTTTGCACCACTTTTCCCATTTTTATTCTTTTTCTCATACTCCCTATAATTCTAAAATAATGTCTTTTTATTTAAAAATGAAAAAAATGACCTAATTTACAATGCTTGAGCCAAAAACCTAACAATATTGGATGTAAACAAGGAATATTTCTTTTATTTTTACAATCACATAATACACAAATTCATCTTTTTACCCAAATTTGCATATTTCATATCTCAGCACTGAACTGAAGATCTGGAACATAACTGCAATAATTTATGTTCAGTGGGACTGATTTCCAGGTCCACAGTGCTATGCAACATATGCAACATATTTCATAATTCACGACATAATTTGTAGGAATATGTGGAAATATATATATATATATATATATATATATATATATATATATCCTATAATTCATATTTATACATAATCACAACTTTCTCATTTACCAATTTCAAACATATTCATAATCAGATCTGATGGTTATCACAATTTACAATTATTTGAATAACAGATCTGATAGGCATAAAACATAGATTGATTCAAACGAAATAGATAAATCATTATATTTGTATTAGTAAAGTTTCCACTCACCTTATAGCTTCCAATTTCTGAATTTTGAACCTTTTTAGGCTTACAAATCCCAAATTTTGACAAATCTACAGTTTATCTAGAAAGTGGAAAATTCTAGATCTGTAAAAATGTAAGAAAATGTGAAAAGAGCGAAGAAATCTATCGTTGAGCACCCTCTTCCATTGAATCTATAATTCTTTCCAATTCCATATGAATTTGATTTGATTTGGTATATGTATGAATATATTTTATTTAGAAATTAGGTTAGAAGAGGAAGAAAAATGGCAGAGCTCCGCTGCCTTCATAGATTTGAATGGAAAAGAGTGAAGCTTTACCCCTTTATTTATAGGGGTGGAAATGACCTAGAACCATCAGATTAGTTTTAAGTTATATCCGTCCATCCGTTATAATAATATAATAAAACAATTCACCAAAACCTAGTCGTCGCTGGGCTGTTTGATGTCCCATAGGTCGACCTGGGCGGTTGACCGTCGGTCGACCCCCATGTTGACCGCCTGGGCATCAAACTACCCAGGTTGACTGGGTTATATATGGTAAATTATTAATTAAATATTTGGTTTATTTATTTTCCGTCCGAATTCGTATTTCGTCCGTAACTTTTTCATACGGACTCCGTTCGCAAAACTCCAAACATGGAAGTTGACTTATTTTGTCCGTAACTTTTTCATACGGACTCCGTTCGCGAAACTCCAAACATGGAAGTTGACTAGAATTCCAAGATGAATGGAATGGTTAAAGTTTCATGGTCAAATTCCATCGTTTGTAGAAATTCCTATTTTTGAAATTTCAATAATTAATTTATATCGCCAAAATTTTGAGTTGTTACTGATAAAGAAAGAAGAAAAGAAAAGTAGAGAATGAGTAGTATTTGTTGGTTTGCTTAGAGCATTCAAACTAGGGCATGGTGTTTCGTTTTGCGTGGGCTAAGCTAGGGAAATCGGTCTGGGCTGAAATAATTTAATAGAAAAATATAAAAAGGAAGAGAGGATATTGGGCTGAGATTTCGAGCCTAAGAGAAAAAAATTATAGGAATGGGAAATATAAGAAAGAAGGGATGGTAGGCTAAGATATATATATATATATATATATATATATATATATTGGGCTAGTAAATTCAAATGGAAATGAAAAGAGAATTTGAACCCAAGAAGAGAAATATATTTAAAAAAAAGGATTTTAAGATTTTTAAATTTTTAATTTTGCTTATATATATATATATATATATATATATATATATATATATATATATATATATATATATATGCAAAGAAGTTACAGTCAGTGTCTTGACTATGAACACTATGGTAATTTTGAATTCTGTTGGTCGAAGTTTATTCAAACCAAATTCCACTACACCAGAAAAAGCCTTTCGTAGCGTTGTAAAAACGCTACTAAAACTTGTCGTAGCGTTTCGATAAACGCTACGACACGACATGCAACTAAAAGTCCCAAAATTTTCGTAGCGTTACAGTAAACGCTACCAAAAATAAACATATTGTAGCGTTTCAGAAACCCTACCAAATGTGTTTTGGCAGCGTCTTAAAAATGCATCCAAAGTCGTACTTGTATCTTCTTTTTTATTCTTTGCAGCATTTTTTCTACGCTACTATAATATTTTTGTAGTGTTTCAAAAACCCTACCAAAGCCAATTAATATATTTTTTGTTGCTATTTACTGTTAATGGCTTGTATCATTTCCAACAATCACTTGTATATAATAGCAGTATTTAAATAAGTAATCAATCACATAATTATCATTTTCAAGCCAACATTGATAATCACCGTATTTTAATAATTAAAAAACACATTAATCGCATAATCATGTATAATATCTATAATCATTTCAATAATAGTATTTCGACAAAATCAACAAATTCACATACCAGAATCATTTACAAACAAGTCTACACAACTATTACAAAAAAAAAACATTATAATACATAATAGTTGAAGTCTTGTTCATTGCTTAATTACCATCAGTTCTTTGGTGCGGCTGTTCTTCACTTCAGAAATACTAATTACCTGTGTAGAAGTATAAGGCCAACGGTTAGAATCTAGTATAACATGTGAAAACATCAACAAAACAGCAAAACAACAACAGTTAAAATTTCAATAGAATTGTTCACAGTGCGATGCTGTTGAAGTTTGTCATAGCTTCCCTTTGGACATCTCCTCTCCTGCCTGCACGTATTGTTACAAGATAAACATCATAAACTATATAATTGCAATTAAACCTATAAATAGGCTAAAAGGTAATTACCTGTTGGAGTTCAGAATGAGTAGATTTGGACATGTAAAGGCAATGTCGCTCTATGTCAGAATGAGTAGATTTTAGCAAGTTATCCATTCTTCTCCATCTTCACGGCCAGTACCTGTCAACATTAGGTTAAAATATTAGTTTTAGGTCTGTATCAATTACAACCAAATAGATAAAACATGAACAAAAAAAAAACTTGGCCCTGTTTAAACTGGCAAGGTGTAGCATAACATGTATAATTAAACATCATTAATATAGATTTTTAAAACATGAGAAAGTGGCATCTTCATGATCGTCGACCTAGCTTGACTTTCAGGCGAGTGAAATTTAATCTTGTTTCTCGAAGTGAACAATGCAGTCAATATCAACATATTAGAGTATTGTTGTTACGGTCTCAACGGTCTAACCTCGTAAATTAATGCACCTAAGATACTGTATTAGTGTCGGTTCAATGAAGTCCACCTGGTAGCTTCTATAACTCATCTTAAAAATATATTAGATGGTGTAGATTAGTAACTATTCATCGATTAATGGAGCAGGGCTATATTGAAACCCAATTAGTTGAATCTCAAATGAAATTATACAATTGGCTAATTCAAATATTTCTTACCAATACGAATGCCCCAGCAGTGAGAGCGCTACTGTCACCAAAAGAGCATGGATCCTCTGAAAATGACTTAACTTTTTTTAGTTCAACCCATATGTCTCTACTAATTCGGTCCTCTGAACATTATGGCTTAGCTTTAACAGTGGTGTGCTGGTCTTTCCTTCTCGTTTCCATAAAAATTCTGAATATAAAGTTTCTTAATGGTATCACTAAACATGAAAAATGATGAGCATGGGTCGTTAACAAAAACTATGACAATAAGTGTTGAGTTACATGCAATTTAACAAAAACTACGACAATATATCTACTGCTAATGCAGGTGACTGCACCAAACTATTCGGATCATTAGGCTCTTCTTGGGTTGGTGCTGAGCAATATGAACCATCGGTTACAGAACAGGGAGTTCGCAGGTGACATGAGACCTGGGTCATGTGTCTGTCTACACCAGGGACCTGAAACACATGGCTGTAGTTATGCAAAAGCTTGATTTCTTCTCCATCGCTGAATTCAGCAAGATAGACAGGGCATTGTATTTGTACTGTGCTTCCATTGTAGACTGATGCAGTTATTCCACTACCAAGTAGCCAATGCACAAAATTTCATATATTCTTCTTAATTTTGCCCCTCTAATTTGTGAGATAAAAAAGAATAATTAGGAATAGAAAACGAAAATATCAAGGGTAATGGTAAATAAGTTTAGTTATGTACTTTTTTGTTTGAAACTAGCAGTACTCTGCATCAAAAAATAATGAATAACAGCAGTAATATGTTTATATCCAACAAGTTCATGCATTCAGATGGTGCTTACTCAGGCCCGGCCCTGGCACCAGGCCAACTAGGCGGCTGCCTAGGGCCTCGGGTCCGCCGGCGGGAGGAAGAGGGAGATGGAGGGCCTCAAAGTTTTGAAGTTTTAAACATGAAATGTTCAATTACTATGCCTTACAAGTTAGGCTGTTGGCTGGGTGGTAAAGCGTTAGGGCTGTCATGTGTGTGACCAGTGTTCGATTCCTGCTGAGTTCATTTTACGTTTTTGCTGTTCTTTCTTCTCTAAACCTGGGGCCTAAATTTTTATTTTTGGCCTAGGGCCTATGGTAGGTCAGGGCCGGCACTGTGCTTACTAGCTGGTCACTTTAAGTTGTGCAAGGATGTTTTTAGCTGTGCAGTGACAGCCAAACTTAAAGATAATATAGAAGAAAGAGAACAAAATAGAACCTTAAAGCTAAAAGAGAACCTTGAATCCGAGACTACTTTCAATACGGAAATATGCCAGATTCTGTTTTTGCCCAAAAAGGTTGGTTACCTCCCATCCGTTTTACATTTTTCTACAATGTGTATATTACATGTATTCATATAATGATACATATAGTGACATATGACAAAACATTAAACAGCCAAGGAAAAAAGTAAAGTAGCGTACCTGGATTCTAGAAATCTGGTTAGTGCAGTAGATCAAAAAAAAAGCATAGATAAACATGTGGCAATATAAAAAAATGAGAAGAAAAACTTTTCAATCATTAATAACAATGAAACAGAGTTACCATTTGTTAAGTAATTTCACTATGAAGTCTCTAAAGTCAGAAGTCAATGAAGGCCATGGATACCTTTGAAATTTGAGGATGCTCTAAAGACATAGAAATATGCAGTCCTTATCATGAGAAGCTGTGTAAGGACCTTCCAGAAACATATGATTCTAACATCAAGGACTGCAATCTGAGGAACTAAAGTTAGTATGAATACAAGTTTACCTTTCAATTACCTGCAGATATCAAACAAATTAATCTAATAAAGGTACTTACTTCATTGTAAATCCACTGCATATTATCAGAACCATCTGCATTTAAAAAAAAAGGGGGAGGTTCCTCTGCCTCTAGTAAGTTTATATTCTTCTTCTCATTGTAAAACGGTATGGGATACATTCACATCTTGACACACAATTGAAAGACAAGTAGCAGCAACCACATCTTGATTTCTCCCTCAGCTAAGTTTAAGGTCTTCTGCTTTCTTGTATAATTCACTAGCTCAGTCCTTCAAAATCTACATCAAAAATAAAAACTAGTATTTATAAGGGAAAAAATAAAAGAAAATAACATATAATACATTGTATAATATTAGTGATCATGAAACTGATTGTAATACAGAGAAACAAAACTAAAAACTAAAATCTACACTACAGGAGTATCAAAACTTGAATAAATGATATGTCATAAATTTGAAAACCAGCTAATTTGATCCTTAATAAAAATCTAAAATTTAAACAAGTTACACGTATATGTTCACAATAGATTTCTGTCTGAATTACTATGCGATGAACCAGGCTTGAGATTTTGCACAGTGATTGATGTAAATATTTCAAGATACGAGGTTAGTAATAATTATGAATTTATGGCAACTGAACCAAGAAAACAATAACTGTGAATGAAGAGAGATAAGAAGAATTACCCGTAGCCAAATACATCTAAGCACTGCCCCATTAAAACTCATCACAATGACCAATTGAAGAAAAACTCATCACAGCTTCATATCTGATAACAAGGAAGAAGTAACGTTGAAGATTACTATAATATATAAAACAGACAAAGAGAGAATAATACATACCTTCTTTGGCAAATACACATGCAAGTTAAAGTATAAACAATGTTTCACTATCTTCTTATGCATTCTACAACATAGTAAAATAAAAAGGATACCTTAGCAGGAATACGTTCAAACGCAAGACCATATTGAAATATGTAACAAATTCTTCCATTTCAAGCTTTAACAGCACACATCAATTTGAACACTTCTACATTCATCTCCATTTTCTACCATATAAAAGCCTTCATTGTCAACAAATACTTCAACTTTGACCAACTGTCACAAACCTTGGTTATTTGAATTGAACGTTCAACTTGAATATGCATCTGAAATTGAATTTACAGCTGGTCTAATAGAGGCTGTACTTCCTTTAAAAACAAATACTTCAATTTTGACCAATTTGTTGGTTTGTATTTGTTTGGACTTCTGCTGCACTTTTAAAAATAAATTTTATGTGATGGAGATAATGATAATGGATTTCATATTGGAGATGTGATACCCAGGAAACCTGTGTCTAAGATTCAGTGAGAAATAAATATTTAACATTTTAAAATAAATTAATCAACTTTTAATGCTCCTTAAAAAAAACAGTAAATCACCTGAAACATGGCATTTGACTGAGTTGAAATGGCCAATAGCTTATGTCCCTTAAGTTTGTCTCTAAAATCAACACATATCTCCATATCTAGCTAGCATTTTGTTTACTTTTTAGTTGCCAAAAGTCTTTTGTTCCAATAAATTCCTTGAGACCATGCTGCCCAGATTTATTTTCTTCCATTAATGACGTTATTTAGATAAGTAGTAAACATGGGTCCATACAAATTTGATGGACTGCCCATTATTTTTGCTGCCCAAATTTTGACAAAAATTCCTTTACTTCTCGGGTCCATACAAACTTGATGGACTGCTCACATGGGGTTGCTGCTTATTTTTACAGGGTGACGTACTGATATATTTGAACTTTATTGGACCTATAATCTCAAAAAAGAACATTATATGACTCAATGTTTGGACCTATAAAATTTGGCAATATAAAAACCTGACTATAATGTATATATAGGAGAAACAATGTTAAAAATCTTTGGTTAACCAAATGTCTTATTGCCATTACCTATTGTCTTCATTGGTAACTCTTGTTGTTTTTGAATGATCATACTGCGAAGTATTTTCGATCTTTGTCGCTACATTAACTGAAAATGAACTCAAAGAAATGTCAAAAAAAAAAGGATGGCTTTGTACATGCCCATCCAGATAAAACCGTACCTCTCCTAACGACACACACTCTTAGTTTTCTAGGTCTTCAAAGACAATCTGGTCTACGGAAGAGCTCAAACCTCGACAAAGGTGTGATTGCAGGAGTATACCCGGGCATGCATCATTCAACAATGATGGCCTTCCACCTCCCCCTAAAAGTTGGAAGGGCTATTGCGATTTCGAATTTGGCTGCACTAACAAGATCATAGGAGCACGAAGTTACATGGATTCGAAAGGCCAAGTCTCTGTTGATAGCAAAGGTCATGGATCCCATGCAACAAGCACAATTGCCGGGAATTTCATCACTGACGTGATGGCACCTCATACACATTTGACTATCAAGCGTGATTCGATGGGTAGCTCCATTAGCCGGGTTGGATGATGCTATCAAGGACGGTGTAGACATTCTATCCCTATCACTTTGTCTACCATCTGTGCCCTACAATCGAGATCCTATTGCGATCAATACGTTCAAGGCAAACAAAAGCAAAGGGCATCACTGTTGCATGTGCAGGTGGAAACAGTGGGTTAGTAGCTAAATCCCTCTCAAATGAAGCACCATGGATTCTAACTGTCGGTGCAAGCACTGTCGACAGAAGTTTCATAGTAAGCATAAAGCTTGATAATGGTGAAACGGTCAATGGAGAGTTGCTTAACCACTTACAACTTCAGTTCGAAACCTTATCATGTGCACTTCGGTTCATGCAACCTATCAAATGTGAAAGCGAAGATTTCAGTTTGTCCTTCGATTTTAGCTCAAAATCCGAAGTCGGTACCTGCTGCTAAAACAACAGGAGCAGTTGGAATGATACTTTATAATGAAAAGGGTACAAGTCATAATGTAAAAATTAGAGACTACCTGGCACAAATGCCTGGAGCGTTTCTAACGCATGAAGATGGAATGAAGGTCAAGGGCTTTCCGACTGTTTCTTTAACCTTCAACCTTCAACCGTACAGTTCGGTAATCTTCAACAGATGTGTCTTCATTGAACAAAATTTCCATTACTTCTCGGGTCCATTCAAACTTGATGGACTGCCCATTATTTTTGTGGGGTGACATATTGATATATTTGGACTTCACTGGACCTATAATATAAAACAAAGAACATTATATGACTCAATGTTTGGAACTTTAGCAGTTGGCAATGTAAAAACCTGACTATAATGTATGTATAGGAGAAAAAGTGTTAAAAAAATTTGGTTAACCAAATGTCTTATTGCCATTGCCTATTGTCTTCATTGGTAACTTGTATTGTTTTCCAATGATAGGCTATATAGACCTGCCTTCATTATATAATTCGAGCCCCTCACCACCAGACACCATCACTCCTTGGTGGCCCTACTACCGACGTCTTCCTTCTTCCTCGTCCTCTTCCTCTATGTCCACTTTTTTTCCTTTAGATTTATGCTACTGCAACACCATGCTTCTTCCTCCCCTACTGCTTTCCTCTTTTCTTCTACTTTAGCTGTGCTTTTTCTCGTACTTTAGCTGCGCTTTTTCTCGTCATGTCTTGCTGCTTTACCACAAACTGGCCCTACATAATACTAAATAATGTTTCAAATATGCAAATTATTTAAAATCGTATTTCTATCATATGACACAACAAGCATACGTATAGCAAAAGAGATTGAAACATGAAAACATGACTTGTTTTCACAAAACCCACAGAAATTAATATATCAGCAAATAATTTAGAAGATAAATGGCAGTAATCAAGAAACATAAACAGGCACATAACTAACATGGAGTACATCAATCAGATTAATAGCTAGTAAATAATCTCATCAACAAAAAAGGAAAGAAAACGGAAACAACTACATGATAAAAAAATGTTTCAAATATGCAAATTATTTAAGATCATATCTCTATTGTACGACGTAACAAGCATATGTATAGTAAAAGAAATTGAAACATAAAAAAATGACTTATTTCCATAGAACTCGCATACATTAATAAATAAGCAAATAATTGGGAAGATAAATGGATATAATATAAAAACATGAATAGGCACATAACTAACATGGAGTACATCAATCGGATTAATAACTAGTAAAAAATCTCATCAACAAAAAAGAAAAGAAAAAGGAAACAACTACATGATTTAGTATTATACCCAAAATTTCTTTGTGCCATCATCTAACAAAAACTCAAAGGTCAAAGCGGTAGAGGACTCTAATTACACGTGTAAACCAGCATTGATTAAAAAAAGCACATCTCAATTATTGAGCACCAGTTCAAATCCAAACAGCAACCAAACAGTTAAACTAAGAACTACTCCACCACTCTGACATCAACAAACTCCCACAACCCAAGAACTAATAAAACTTTTGCTTTTGGTTAAGTCTACTGCACTTAGATTATTCAGCACCGCAATGAAGATCAACATTGTATACTGCCCCGAAATTTGTGTCGTGGTTAGTAATTCAAATGCAATTAAATCCACTATAAACTTGCATCCTATAATACAAGTTAATATTTTTGCTTTTATCAGAACAAATATTTGGTTGCTCTACCGAAACAAACTCAAACAACGAAATAGTTATATAAGATTTGGAATACTTTTATAAGATCCACAATCAATTCAATATTACATGATGATTCCCGATTTTCTGACTTTTCAGCTAAAATTAAAATCTGTTCCGAAATTTGTTTTCTATAAAAAAATAAAACAATTTGGTCCATAAAATAGAATCCAATTTTATGTACCTTGAATCAGTTGCCAGAAGTAAACCCTAGGATCCACGAAGATGAAATAAGACAAGCCGACACCTGTGGTGAGGGGAAAAACGTGCAAGAATCGGCAGGTAGATTTTGGTGAAAGCAGAAAAATATAAGAGGACATTAAAATCGGCAGGTAGATTTTAAAAAATACAAGTGGAGGAAGCTGAAGCAAGATAGGAGCTTTAGCGTGAGGATGGAAAAAAAACGTAAGAGGGGGTGAATTATGGGAAAAGCGGAAAGGGCTATGCGAGTGGAGGGAAACGAAAAGGGAAAAAATGTAACAAGTCCGCCAAAAATTTTAGGAATAAGCAAATATAACGTAAACATCCCTAGAAACAGTAATTTAGTTACATTTACAATATAAACGCTGCCAATAGATGTAACTAAATGTATGTTTTCTTGTAGTGTTCTCTAATTCAAAGAGTCTATGATTTGTTCAATTTTATATACAAATGAAATAAAATAGGAATTTAACGGTATTGAAGTATAGACAAGTGATCAACTATCTGTGTTATTAGTATTGAACCAAAGCAAATTAAAGGTATTGTATTGTTATTCAATTCAATCGACTTAAGTTGATTACTGTTTTCCTTTAAGAAAACAAATGTCTCAAAATGAAATAAAGATTTTATTAAATCGGATTCCTTAAGTATCGTCTGACCTTAAAAGACATCACGCTGATCGTTTTGAAGCGGTCGAAATTTATATTCCACTTCAATTCGATTTATACATCGTGTGTCAGAGATTATTGAAGATAATTGAAGACAGAGTTATGCAAAGGCTGTTTTGTTTATCCTAGCTAGAAATTGCCTACGATGGATTTACAGAATAGTGCCTTCTGTTTGTCCAGTCCCGAGATAACTTGTATGGTCGAATGTCTGACAGAGTATGTCCATCAGATCTTACCCATTGATTTTTCTTAAATATATCATGTTCGGTGGCCGAGGAATTAGTTTCTTTTAGCTTTATGCCCGTAATATTTTTGGAAAAATAAATGAGTGTTCTGACAGATATGATGATGTGGCATTTAAAGTAATCCAAGAAGTGATTTGTTAAAAAGGTAATCGTGACCTCAAGCCTCACAACCGGGAAATGACAAAAATCGGGCAGGTAGCATGGCTAGTTGGGTCGCACTCAAGCAGGGTGTAGTATCACCAAACTAGAAAAATTCCTTATTTGTTCTTTTTTCACTTCTGTATCTCCTGGGAATGGTTACTTGTTAGCAACCATGAGTGATAATACATTCGGTCCACTAAAGCTAAATGAGTAACCGGTCATGTGTGGTCGGGTTGCAAGATGTTCTTGTTGAACCCCAGTGTATCCCCTCTAGAGTACGCTAATCGGAAGGTGGTCTTATATCTTGTCATAGTCGAAATCCAATCTCTAATAAGCGCCCTGCGGTTTTTTATTTAATACTATGTATGTGGAGCGTGAGATGCAAGCATTCCGCTAGATGGTTATTTATTTGATAAAAACTATTATAGTATCAGAAGATTTTGATATCAAAATGTTTTGGGTTATTGTAAAGTAAAAACCATCCACGTTTATGTGTGGATCAGTCTTACGACTATCTTTTCTATCGTAAGGTTTTATGAAGTTAAATCAGTCAGTTCTTATAAGAGAATAACCCGTTTGGTTTTAAAGACATGGTCATATGAAATAGTTTCTTGTGTTCAAGCTATTTTAAAATTGTTTACTCACACCAGCCCACTGATTGACCCAGAGTTTAAGTTTTCCTAAACTCTTGGGTACTCATAACAATTGTTATGAGTAGACAAGTGATCCAGGTGTTAAATGGAATCTTTTGAAGTATTTTGGACTAGAATCATGGAGCCAACTTAATAGTTATATCTATATCTAACTATGCAGTTTGTATGTTGTATTGGGCACGTAATCATGTAAGATGTATTATAACGAAGTGTTCTATGATGTAATAGACTTTGATATATAATATATTATGTGATATTATATTTCGTTAAATTGCATTGTGAGATTCTGATGTTTTTGTTAGTTCTTTTCTCTATCTATTTCTATTCCTTTAATAACGACATGGCTTCCAAGGTCATCGAAAGTCACGCTGTTATAGTTTAGTTATGGTAGCCTATGGATTTCTCCCCTTTCTTAAGATCTGGATCTCTTCAATTCCTTCACGCCTCGTATCCAACTTCCATTTCTTGCTTCCAAACTCTTGTTGTATATGACGTAGTTGTATACACAATTATATGATTTTTCTTTGAAGATAACAAACAAATAAATATTATTTTAAATGTGTTTGTTACTGTACTGTTCTATTTACACATCACAGACGGGAATATAATATTTATATTTAAATAGAATACGACTGTACAAACATTCATATATTCATACAGTATTTTATTTAAATTAAATATTATATTTCAAACATTCAAATAGTACAACTATTTGTAACTCCACTATTTATTCAATTCACAGGAATTTGTACTTATATACAAATTGAATATAATAGACAAATTTGTTTAAACAAAATAAAATATTAATTAATTTCAACCAAATCTGTTTATTACATATAATCAGTACAATTCTCTCATAGTTCCTCACTACAGTTCATTCATCATTTATATAATCACTTTTACACACTAACACTCACACTTAGTAATGACAACAAATTAATGACACAAGTTTTCTGTCTTCCATCTTCTGTCTCATTTCTCTCTAATCCAATCTAGTCATCTTCATACCTGTTACATATAGAAGAACACACACAGTAGACTGCAACAAAAATAAAATTCAATACAAACAAATAAAAAGTTATTTTTAAATTTTATATGCCTCAGAATTACGATGTGTTTCTCATCATTTTTCTAGACTTGGTATGATATGCAGGGATAGAAAAACTCGTCTGGATGGCTGCATATACACACGTGTATGTATATACACATGTGCACTGCCTCGCCAATCAGCGAGCAACTGAGGAGTAGCCACAAGGACCGTCCCGACTTAGCGCACATTTAACCGAGAACAAATGCAAACCGAATATGGAAAAAAATATTCAAAGCATATTAAGGTAGAGATGGCAGCGACAAGCGAACAGGACAAATTGCAAGTGCAAAGTGGTCGAGCACAAAGTATGGACAACATACAAGTACAATATTGCAAGATCATGAAGTACAACAGTAAAATGATTAATGTGTGTAAGTGGATCAAACAACTTTCAAAGCAAAGCTCAAGTATAAGATCGGATGTACAAGCATCGACATGGCAGCAAAAGCATGAACACTTTCATGTATGAATGGAACAAGGGTCATGAATATACAGCAACTACAGATGCAACATACAAGTGTGCAAGGGTGCATATGGATCAAACACAAGTTAAACATGAATGTATCATAGTGAATGCAAGCAGCATAGTAATGACCAAATAGGTCATGATGGGATGCATGGTCAAGCTCAGTTTCAGGAGAAAGCATGGTATACAAGTATATTGACAGATTGTGTGAATGGAGCAATTACATCATGGCACTATATATATATATATATATATATATACATACATAATCAAGTTAAAATGGACTGGACATATCATGTGATAGCAGCAAGCATCAAAATGGTTCATTAATACAGATCATGGTACATGCAGCAAACAATGGAGGCAGAGCACATGAATCATCAACATGCATTCAGAAATGTATGGAGCATGAAGTAGCAGTGTTGACTCAAATCTGTGCAAAATTATGGTGTGGCATTTCATTTTGACACAAACAACAATCAAAGACGAGATGACCAAATACAAAGGATTAAATTTGAGGGTCAGGACTGTTTCAGGAAGGGAAAAAACACTTTTCGGTTTTAGACAAATAACTTTTAGCAATAACCAAGTTTTTGGCAAAGCAGAAAAATAATAGCAAGCTCAAGTACAAATTTTAAGAAGCATGTGTTCATGTGTGCAAGAAGAACATATCAACATGATGGAGCCAGAGATCAAATGTTAAATGAAATAAAGAAGCAACAGCAAGGTTCATGGTTTAGTAACGGTGCAACATGGTCAAGCCACGCTAAAACAATGGTTGAGGGGAGCACAGTGCATATATGACAAGGCAATATAGCATCTTTTTAATCTATTCAAAGGGAAATAACAACTATTTTTATCCTATTATTTCAAGGCAAGGATACATAGGTTCAATTACATCAAGACAGTAACAAAGCTCGAGCACAGGATGTGTTAATAGGGTGTCAGCATGAAGAAGGCAACCCAATCAAGTCGAGCACAGGAATGATCTGGTGCATAAGCATATACAGGTGCATGCGAAAGTACATGGTACAACAAGGAGTGGTGTGATCAAAACAAGTATAGTTTCTATTCAAGTTTAATTCTACTCAACCATTCACGCAAATATACAAAAGCATAAGTTCAAGGAAAAGGGGTGATCATGAAAAAAATATATCTATATCAATATAAAACAGTATGTTCAGGAAAGTAACTAATCAACGGATAATCTGTAAAGAAACTATCCTTATCAGTGCAAAAAGGATCAAGTTTTGTTCCTGTTCAAAGGCACAACCAAGTGGGTGAAATCTATTCTTATCAGTTAAAAATAATCGGGAGGCTATATCAAAATGGCAAGTTTGTTTTCGGCTGAAATCAATCAGGGAATTGCCACAAATCAGCAAGAGGATTCACGCATTTATTCAAAGGGAACAATATAACAAACAATTCAAGGCCATGGCGTGTTTAATTTTAAAAGGCCGGATTGAAGATTTCAAAGATCAAAGTTCCAGGATAATATATACAGCAATTATTTTAAGGACCAGATTCAAATCAACAAAGTCACACGCGAGTATCAAATAAAGGTTGAAGTTTCAAATCCAAAGCCAATTCAAAAGCCCCCAAAATTATCTTACATATATCATGACCAAATCTATTAATGAAATCAGAGCAAATTTCAGATTTTTAATCCTATTTAAATACCAATCCTCATCAGCAGAAAAGGCATCCAAGTTCAAGCACAATCAAAGAGAATTTCAAATCAAAAATCATACCAGAGAACAAGCAAGTAACTTGGATCCAAATCGAAGCATCTGAAAGCAACATCGAAGTATCACTCAAGCGCAGAGATTTGGGGGAAAATTGAAAACCCTATTTTTGTAGCCGCCGCCATTTTTATTTCATAGAAAAGAGATCGGGCTAGTGAAGTGGTGAAACAACATTGAAAAGGAGCCGGCCTACTTATTTTAAAAAGGGGATAACCCATTTATTTTAAACTCCTAAGGGTTTTGAATTTGTTTTTAAATTTGATTTCATTGTTTTGTTTTTATTCGTCTTTAGATTCAAGTTGTAATCAAATCAGAATTTTCTAGTTTGTCTCTAAAACAAGGGAGACGAATTACAGGGTTTGTAATTTGGGGAAATCTGGTTTTGGGGATAAAAACCAGTGCAGGGTTTTGAGCGTAGGAAACAGTTAGGAGCAACTGTCGCGAGTTTACAGAGGATTGTAAGCATAGAGATTGTTTTAACTCCTAGTAGAAACCTTGGGGAATGCAACAATAGGCAGGGTGTTGCCGAAGCTGGGTATATCTATGTGTTATTTATTTTTTGCATTTATTTTGATTAGTGCTGTTATTATTTAATTACTTTGTGAAAATCTGCGATAAACCCTATTCATCCCCCTCTAGGGTTAATTTAGATCCTATAACTCTGATTTGCGGTGGCTCCGTCATTCGGCTTCTATTCCCCTTTCGTCTTAGAATAGGCTAGGATTTCACGATTAGTCTTTCCTGGTCTTTCTCTGGGTATTTTACCATCCTCTCAGTTTCTTGACCTCCTTTGCAAGTCCTCTCACCCTAAAGTGCATAAGACTGCTTGAGCCATCAGTTTATTATCAATGGATGATTTGGTTTGATCGAGCTTGTCTCCACTACTTGGTGTCCCTTTAAGGTTAGTTTGCACTTTGTTGTGTGAGCGTATTTCTTTTTAGATTTGGTTAGTTTTGGCTTTTGTTGGGTTTTACCTGTTTTTGTTCGTTTGGGTGTTTGGGTTGTTGTATGATAGTGTTCGACTTGAGTATGGAGTTTTTGTTTGGCTGTAATTTGTTGTCGTTGGAGTGTTTTATTTTCAGTTGATCTGGTTGGGGTTTAGGTGGATGATGGTGTGTTGGTTCTTTTGTGTTGCATCCTCTGTGTTATGGAAATAGATGCAGTGTGTAGTGTTTGCCATGCTATTGGGTTGCCTGGTTCATCCCTGCTTTGTCACCATGGCGATAGCCTCGACTCCGGTGGCATTCAACTTGCCCGAGGATGGATGGTTTGGCTACTTTGTGCTAATTTCTACTTCTGTTGTGTTGTTATGAATATGGGTATGTCATATATGAAGTCAAGCTTGTTCAAAGTCGTTTTACTTCGAAGTTATGATGTGCCTTGCAAGTTTTTCAATAAAATTTGCGTTTCTCTACTGTTGTGAGTTATCTTTATGTCATTCTGAAATATGTCAAAGTTGCTTTGGGATCTTAGGATGGTGATATGCTCTTGTCTTGTCTTGTATCTCTGCGTTGTTATGGTGTACAACCGAGTTTTAGTAAGCTTTATAATTGTTTATATGCCATGTGTTGTCTTGTTTCACCTTTTTTTATAAACACTCCAGTATGGAGTATGTAATTGTGTCAGGCATGTCTTGTCAATATTTGTTACAGCTGTATTTTTCCTTCCTGCATGGAGCATGCAGTCATTTAGTAGTCTAGACAATTTATTTAGCTCCTGCAATGTAAGCTACTCTAGTTGTAGTGGACGGTCCACTCTAAAAATCGAATATAGTAGGTTAACTATCTGTTAATCTCTTGTACTTATTTTGTAATTATTATTTATTATAATAATGAAGTGTTACGGATCACTATAAAAATAGGCCGGTCTTGCCAAAAAATATATTTCTTTTACGGAAAAGTACTACTTCGTCCTGACCGAAAGAGTCCAGGCGAAAACCTCTTGTGGAGCAGTTAGTTTTTAAAATAAAAGTATTTATAAGTATTAGGACCAATAATGAAAGGTAAGAGGCGGAATCCTTGAATGCTTCATATACCATACTTGTTATATTTCAAGCATCCAGTGCTACTAAAGGGTCGTTTTGACTTGGTCGGAAGGTGCTTCTGGTTCTGCAAATGGCACTGATAGTAAATACGGATAAATTACGGATACCCACTCCACCATATTTTTCAGATTCTCGTTAGTTCATAATATAAAATATAGTCTTTTATAGTACTTCTATATCGACCATGTATAAAATATTCATATAGATACAATAACCATTTTAATTTACATTCAAATATTTCGTAAGCAATTCAATCTTATAAAATTCATAACTAATTCATTCAATCGTGATAAATCATGAAATCCACGGCCCATATCCAAAATTATATTTCAAACATTATACCAAAATTTCATGACATTAGGAGATGACTAACTATTGATTTCGATCTATGAACCTATTCATTTTCATAGAGTTCAATCATACACATGAAACTAATCATGAGTATTATAAAACATTCATGTAATATCAAATAAATCATGAAATTAGTAACGAACAACAACACATGTTTTGGTTATACATTATGACGGAAACCACAACAAGTAGAGAATATTATTCATCTTATTTAGATAGAGGTGATGAGATTTGCTGATGAAAGTCTCCAAGCACTACGTTTTCTAGCTTTTTCTTTCTTCATCGCTTAGCTTTAATGATTGGCCTCTTTTAGTTTTCTCTTAGGTTTTAGAAGTGAATGTAAATAAAAACAATGTGAGAGGATTGTGTATGTGTATATATATGAGTGTGTGGGAGGAGGGGGAATTTCCAACTTTGACCCTCTTATATCCCTCCTTTTTATGCATATTTACTTGGTTTATTTGTTTCATGGACCAACCTTCTAATTAATTTATTACAGTATTATACAAAAATCTCATACAATCATCCACTACATTATTCCTATTTAATCACCCAATTAAATTATTGAATAACGTCTTTAAAAAATTAGGGATGTTGCGTCTTCCCCCCTTAGGGGGAATTTCGTCCTCGAAAACTAGATAAGGACTAAACCATCATAGCAACAAACAATCAAGCTAACTAGTATATCATACTAGTATCTAGTCTATAAAGAAATACAGATCATACCACTAGAAAATCAGGATAAGTCTCGTTAATCATGTCTTTGGTTTCCCAAGTGTAGTTCCTTTCATCAGTACTCCACTGGACTTTCACTAGCTTAATCGTCTAGTTCTTAATTTTCTTTTGTCTCTATCCATAACTCTTACCGGTTGACTTTTGAAAGTCAAGTCAGCATCTGCAACAAGCTTTTCCAATGCCTTTGGAACCATGGTAGTATCGGGGTCATGCACATGCTTTCGTAAGTGCAATGCATGAAACATGTTATTGACTCCAGTGAAATTATCCGATAGCTCTGCTCTATTGACAAATTTCCCAATCCTTTACGATATAGGGAAAGATCCAACAAATCTTCGCACTAGCTTTTAGGATTTTCCAAAATGAGATACGCCCTTCATTAGTAACACCTTGATGAAGACTCTATCTTCAACCTAAAATTCCAAATGCTTACGCCTTTTGACTCTTCTGCCAGGACTGAGCTTCCTTCATCTGCTTTTGAATGACCTCAATATTTTTTATGTCTTCTCTTACTAGTTCGGGACTTAAAACTAACATGTCGCCTATCTCCAACCAGAACAATTGTGATTTACATGGTCTTCCTTGTAAAGCTTCGAAAAGTGTCATTCCTATATGAGCCTGAAAGCTATTATTATAGGAAAATCCCACTAAGTACACATGGTCCTCCCATGAACCACCAAAGTCCGAGATGCAAGTTCTCAACAGTTCTTCTAGCACCATATTAACCCTTTCGGTCTGACTACCTATCTGGCTATCTGTCTGTAGATGATACATGGTACTCATATTAAGCTTTGTTCCCAGTGCCTTCTATAGACTCTTCTAATAATCACTAGTAAACAAAGGATCCCTATTGCTCATGACACTACTAGGAATTCCATGATGTCTCATTGCATTCTTTACGAATAACTTAGCCCAAACCATGTGGTCTTATTAGATCTTATGATGATAAAATGAGCAATTTTGGTTAATTTATCCATGAAAAACCATATGATTTCGTTCCCTTCTTCCATAACCAACCATTTCAGTCAAGAGTGATACCTTCCGGGTTATTGGCTTCTGCTGCAACTCTGAGCATCCTGATTCTTTCGGCTAACAAAGGATTTTCTTCATTCCTAAAAGCAATCTTCTCAATCAAAAATGGTTGAACTTCCAAACATGACACCATAGGTGTACTTCCACTAAAACATCTTGTGGACTTGTTCCTTGCATTACATTCCACCAAAGCTTTTATGTCTTTCCATTAGTTAAACATAGCCAACACCATCCCTTAGTGCCATCTACGAAAGGGATCGATGACCTTATGCTAAAATCATAAGTAGCCAAAAACTCTAACCATTGTTATTGTTGCATATTCAATTCCATTTGAGAAAATAAGTATCTCAAAGACTTATGGTTTGTAAATAATTCGAACCTTTCACCCAGTAAATAATGCCTTCAAATGTTCAAGGCAAAAACTATAACTACTAACTAAAAATCATGAGCTAGGTTCGCACTTCATGTGGTATCGGCTGTCCGGAAGCGTAAGTAACAACTCTTTCCTTTTACATAAGAACAACTACTGAGCCTGCTCCTCAAGCATCGGTATAAACCACTAAATTTTGGTTTCCATATTGCACCACTAACACAGGAGCATTGGTCAAAAAGTGCTTCAAATTCTGAAATGTTTCCTTACACTTATCTGACCATATAAACTTAACATCCTTTCGGGTCATCTCTGTAAGCGGTGTCGCAATCCTTGAGAAGTCTTTAATAAATCTTCAATAATATTTGGCCAATCCAAGAAAGCTTCGGACTTTGGTAACACTTTCAGGCCTCTACCAACAAATGACAGCTCCACCTTCGTAGGATTTACCGACAGTCCTTCATCCCAAACAACGTAACAAAGAAACTTCACTTTCTCTTCCCAAAAACCAACACTTTGAAAACTTAGCCTTCAGTTGGTGCTTCCACAAAATCTCGAGAAGAATCCGAAGGTAAATTCCATGCTCTTCTGCATCCTTTGAATACACCAACATATCATCAATGAAACCAACAAAAAACTTTTTGAGTGTTCCCAAAACACTTGGTTCATCAAACCCACAAAGAATGCAAGGGCATTCATTAATCCAAACCGACAATCCATCCATTCATACGATCAAATGGAGTGCTCTCTTCTGCTGTCCTCGGCTTGTGAAAACCAATATCCAAATCCAACTAAAAAAACACTTTTGCGCCACTTAGCTAATCAAATAGATCGTCAATGCAAGGCAGAGGATATTTTTTATTCACCATCTTTTCGTTGAGCTTTTAATGATCAATACACATTCTCAACATTCCACCAGGTTTTACACAAACACAGCAGCAATGCCCAAATGCCAATTACTTGGGCAAATAAAGCTTCTTCCTTCTAAATCAACAAGTTAAGCCTTTAGCTCTTTCATCTTCGAAGAGATCATTCGGCTAGATGCCAGGCTCACTGGCTCCGCTCCTAGCATTAGGTCAATATGAAATTCAGTATCTCTCTTTGGTGGTAACTTTATAACTTGTTCGAAGATGTCAACAAATTCCATTACAACAGGAACACTACTTACCATTTTCCTCAATTCCAATACACTTAGCAATGAAGATATCTACGAAACCAACCTTTCTGCCAAGAATACAACTGTATTTTTGCTGTCAGGATATCTCAAACACACTTCCCTATTTTGATAAAATATTCTAGCATCATAACGATTCAACCAATCCCTTTTAAAAATCATGCCGAAACAATCAGAATCAAAAACATACGAACTACAAACAAAAGCGTAACCTAGCAATCGAATTTCTAGTTTATCGCATCTGATCTAAAAAGTCACATAACCTCCTATTGGATTAGCTACTCTAAAGGAAGTAACAGGGTACAATGGTTTCAAAATCAATTTATCTACTACACATCTAGAGATAAAGGAATGTAATGCACCAATCTCAAACAAAATTTAACAGGTATGACACGAAACAAAAGCATACCTTCCAACATTGATTTCCCTTTTGCCACAGTTGTCGGTCCATAAGACGAAGGCTTCATAGCAAGCATTTTCCCCTTTGCTGCTTCCATACATTTATTCTTATAATTCTCCAACTGATTACAATTTAAGCATTATAGATATTCTGCCTCCTACAGTAAACCGGGAAATGGTTTCTTGCACTCGGTCGAGTAATGACCATTCTGATGGCAGTTAAAGCAAACCACCTATGCTCTATCCTTCTTCGGTTTTCCTCCCTCTCACGATTTCTTTCCTTTGGATAATTTTTTTTCTTCCTAGAAAATTTTGGTTTCCACTGGGTCTCTGAACCCCTTAAGCATATCTTCATTACGGATGATCATTTCCACCACTACATCACTAGTGTCTCGGAAATAAGGCATCGTTGCTTTTGCAATCTCAAACTATAGCTCCTTAATAAACTTCACATTCCTCAATATGACAGTGTTAATTGTCCCTTGAGCATAACAAGATAGTTTATCAAACTTAGCATCACACTCAACCACTGTCATATCCCCTTGCTTCAAATCAACAAACTTCGTCATCATCATAGACCGGGAAGCTTGCCACACAACCTTGTTAGTAGGGCTGTAAACTGGATAAACTGTCTAATGTCTGAATTGGTTCGATTCGAAAAATTTCTCGACCGATGTGCGGTCTGTTTAAAAAAATGAGTAGGGTTTGAGCATCAATCCTAGTCCGATTAAATTAATGGACACGAGCACGACATGTGGTCGTCATTTTGAATATTTTCCGTGAACATTAATATAATTGCATTTTGTTGGTTGTGATGGTGAAACATTTATGTCATGTTAGCTGTTTGAAACAGCCTATTTCATTTTCATGTATTCCCCTATACAGCTATACTGCAGAAAATCCCATAAGATTTGGTAATAGATTATTTTTGTTCACTTTCCTTTTAAATCAGCAACCCAGAAAGATATGTTCCCCTTTTATTTCTCTTCGATAAATCAAACAACGTTTAATTTCTCCATACAAAACCCTTTAGTTTTCTCAATCTCGATTTTCCATAGATCCTTTGAATTAAGTCATTTTGATTTCTATACAACATATTAGAGGACACTATAAATCATCAAATCGACAAATCTAGGGTACAATCTTTACCGCCGACAATACATCTTTTTTTTAAAAAAAAGTTAAGCTCAAAATTTTATTACAACATTAGAAATTACAAGATAAATAGCATGTAGTTATTTCATAACTACCTCTACCACAATGACAATTTCATTACACATGACCACAATTCACTGTTAAAACATAACAGCAACAGACTTCAAATGCATGAGAATATTGTTATTCGGCCAAACTCCACGTAAAATCATTTCCACAGCAACTAATGCCAATACTACCGCATACATCAGCATACATAATCAAACCTCCTTTTCAACAAACCATATGACATACTGCATGATCAACTCACCATACTACATGACCAAATCAATCTTGAAAGCATCAACAGGGGTTATTTCGTGTGTGTCTTTTACCAGATTTCAACTTACTACTCAATGGATATACATCCTCTGCAGAATACTCTACACCCTCATCAACGTCATCCCAAAATTTTCCCTTAAGTTTTTTGGACTTAGATGAAGGAACAGATCTAGTCGAAACTGCTATGGATAACAACGCGACATTCACTATAGGAAAGTAAATCCTGAACCCATCACAGGTGGAGGAAGCTGAACATTAGACGGTGGCCTAAGATGCCCATTAGGAGATGATGTGTTCTTGGAAGTAGAGCTCATAGTCGCTGTAACGATTGAAAAGGATTTGGTCGGTTGTGTAAATGAATTAATCAAACTGGATGAAGAACTAGTGACAGCAACAGAAGTTGTTGAATATTCGCAACATCAGTTACATCAAACATATTACTAAAAAAAGGATCCTCTTCATTAGCCTAAAAAATAGAACCAGTTTTATCTTTTAAATTTGCAGTAACTTCATTGATAATAGCTTTACCATCAACATATGATTTATTAGGAAAAACACTTTCCTTCAAACATTACCCAAATTATCATTATCATCTATACCAGCAACTTCATTGATATCTGCTTTACCATTTACATCTGATTTATCACCCTCAGGAAAAACACTTTCCTTCAAACCATTGCCTAAATTACCATTATCATCTATACCAGCAGAATTCAAAACATCGAATTGATTAGTATTTACATTACTTACATCAGCAGAGCTGTCTTTATTCTATATATTCTTCCTTCTCCATTCTTCTTATGTTTAGGAACATATGACCACGAATTATTATTTACAACAGTACGAATTTTCTTCTGTTGCCTATCCTTGTTTGCAAACTCATTAGGATTTTGGTTCTCCAAAGCATCATCACACTGATAGCCCCCTTCCTGATTATTATTAGCATTAACTTCACAATGAACAGTTTCATGACCGAAGATCTTACATGTAGTACAAATATTTGGTTTCCAGTCATAAACAATTCTCACTGGAGGACAATTTTCTCCTAATTCATCAATTACAATTTCATGAGGGAGCTCATAATCCGGTGAAATCTCTACAAGGGCATTAGCATATCTAAATCTATTAAGTCTCTCTGTACTTGTATCAAAGCAAATTAAACGACCTATATGATTCACTAACCAATTAATTCCTATCAAGGTCCAGAGTAATATCAGGATCCTAAATAAATGAATCCATACTGGCACTTTCCTTATCGGATGTTGAGAGCAACCAATAGATGGATCCCAAACTGTAATAATGAACATTCTGCCGCGTATAAAAATGGGATCAGCTTGAAGAATTTTAGCTCGATTAGAATCATTAGAAAAATAGAAGTAAAACATGTTGCCATCCGATTTAATATCAACATCCCCACTTAAACGCCAACGATTCTTTAGAAAATTGGAAATAGCAAAGAAAGATAAAGTACCATAAGCCAACCAAGTAATTACTCCAGTAACTGAGCCCTTCCTTCCTGACCAGATCTGATATTGGTTTCTTCGATCCATCTCTAGGAATCTCAAAATGGTGAGGCTGATAAGAACCAGCGTTCCGAGGACGGGTTTGGAATAGCAAAGCATAATCCAATTTGACAAACGATGGAAAAGAGGCACTCGAAGGATTCTCCAGATTTATATCAGGCAGTGGAGATTCTTGCTGAGGAGAGGGATTAATATCAATCGGAGGTGGATCTGGAGGTTTAGATGAGGAAGGTTGCGAAGGAAGAGGAGGGAAAGAGGAATCGAAGGCAATAGATGAGGTAGAAGAAGAAAAGGAAAACGTCGATGCCGCCATTATCACTTGAAATATTTATCTTGGTCTCCTTTTTCCATCCACAATAGATCTTTGGTTAAACCTAACTCTTGCTCCTTCAATCTTTTACCATGGCTTCTTCAAAATCACAAAGTGAGTTTTTCATTTTTGTTTAGACAGTTTTTACTAATGGAACCGTATGACTTCACGATTCATTTAGGGGGTATTTTAAGAATTATTTGAATTTTGTTTCTATTTATGGAATCTGATATTAGCTTTACCCGATTTGTGATTGTCAGTATTTTAGTTTGTTTTGTTCACTGTTCCAGCAAGTAACAACTAGTGAGGGATATTATTTCCTCTTTGGTCCTTGCAATGAACTATATTTCCTTTTTTCACACAGTAAAATGCATAGTTGTTAATTCTTTTTTGTTTGTTTCATATTCATTGATCATTCCTGATATTATTTTATGCATTATTTCTTAATAGGTTTGAAAGATTTGTTAGATAATGAAAAATACCATGAACCAATAGTTGATGATCATAATCAAGTAGAGCTTATCCTCAATGTAGAAGATGAAAATACGAAAGAGAAGAGTTCAGCAAATGATCTTGGTGATGTCAATGTTATTGAAACTACTGTTGAAACCACGGCTAGATCACGTACTGATAATATTGGTGGAGATGAAAAGCAGTCCAAAAAAACAAGGTCCCGTGTTTGGCTCGAGTTTGGAGGTTAGAATTATATATGTTCCCATGCATAATATTTTATTGAATAACCACTTTTTATATTATTTTTATCGTGCAATATTTTCAGGTTAGGCCTTGTGATCAGAATGATATGAAATCAATCAGTTTTGAATAGCTTGGACAGAATTATTTATGAGTTAGAGATAAGTTTTTTTACTACCTTAATTTTGAAGTCTTTTATATTTATATACCTATTCAGTTTTAGAATGAGAATACAATGAATAATCATTTTTCTCCCATAAAATACGAGTCCATCATGTAAAGTATGTTGTTGTATGTTACCGTATGTAACTTCAAGTATCAAAACTGAAGCAATAATAAGTAACAACAATGCATATACATAAGTTATCTACTTCAACTTGCATGTATCATAGATCTTAACGGGCTTTGACCTTATTAATCAGAGAAGCAATGGTGAAATTATAGGATGTCATTATCAAATAGGCATGTTATTTAGTACTATTTTTCAGTTAAATGCTGTTGCTTAAAACATTTTCATTCGCATCAGCACTGTATGTGCTATTGATACCATAACATATGTTAAATTGTTAGTAATATGTTTAAATTGCTCAATTTCTTATCTCGTATACATATGTTAAATGTGTACCTACAAAATCAATAGTTGGAACCAACCATATATGTATTGTTATTCTTCTTAGTTAACCATAAAATAACTGAACTCTTATGTTGTGATTTGCTTCTTTACTTAGGTTGGTTTGTTGTATGTGCATGATTCACCATTTCCGTATTATTAGGTTTGCACACAAATATGTTTATTGATTGATTCTAGCTCTTTAAAGGAGTTGTGGACATGACTATTTATCCAGGTGAGATGATTATTTAGAAGATTCACTACAAAACGCACAGGGAATTGCGACGGCTATTAGGCGTTGGCGGCCGTCGCAACGTGTCGTCGCAATTTTAGTCGTCGCGATGCCAAATTGCAACGGCTTGAGCGACGGTTCCGTTGCCATTTTAGCGACGGCTGGCAACGGTAAATTGCTTACGTGGCAAGTAGTTGATTTTACCGCCAAGCCGTCGCAAACCGTTGTTAAGCGTTACAATTTGGCCGTCGCAATCCGTCGCAATACTGGAAAAAAAAATTGCACTGCAAACAGCAGTTCCATTCCTTCAAGCCACACAACCACAAACCAATCCAATACCATCACATTGGCCACTATCAGACCACTATTATCCCATCAATTTATCACCAACTCAAACCAAATGAAAAAAGAAACCAAAATTAAAACCACCATCATAAAATATCATCACATAACATCCAAAACACTATATCCATCGTCATATATCGTCGTCATACACATCAAAACACACCATATCGTCATGAAAACACACCATAACGTCACCAAAACACACCATAACATCGTCAAACATACCATATCGTCATGAAAGCAAAGTATATGTACATACCTAAGCATAAACCAAAGTATATGTCATCCAAACTAATCTTCCGCCGCCTCGTCGTCGTCGTCGTCGTCGTCTTCGCCTCCTTCACTTGTAGCATCTCCTCCCTGCCCAGGCATAAACCCATACTCCTGAAGGTAAGCTGCAATGCGCTCATCTACGTCATGTTGCATCTGGGTTTTTCACCAGTCCATCATTTCGTTCATCTGCTCCTGCATCCGAGCAATAGTCTCCTCCTCCATCGACCTCCTAAAAGCACTTTGAGTAGCCTGCGAAATAATTAAGTTCACATTAAATTTATTAGCTCCTGATTGTAAAATAAAACGCGTTATGTTTCCAATTCAAAACATTAATATAAAGTGCACTAATTAATACCCACAATTTATATATTTATGGCATCACATCGTTGTAAATTATTAAGTTTGTAATTTAAGTCTTACCTCCTGATTACCGTATCCATATCGCTTGTTACGAGAAGGCGGCTTTATGATAGAGTCCCATATACGATCAGACTGCGCGACTGTAAGCTGCTTTTGTCCACTAGCCTGCAACACTCTAGTAGACTCTGTGTAGTACCTCTCCTACATACCAATATAATTTTAACACCAATGTTGTAAAATTTACTTATATATTGTGATATGAACGAATATGAAACATTTTAATTCATACGGATAAGCATATTTACCATTGCACCTGCACTCTTCGAATCCGCCCATTCATACGTAACATTTCCTTTCTCGTCGGTATGCTCCACCGCATGTGTACCTCTGAATACCTCTGCCATCGAAGGCTCTCTTCCGATCTTTGCATGCTGAGTAAACATACAGTAATAAAATTATTGAAAATAGGAATAAATGATATACACTAAATTTTAACGTGAACATAAGCTACAAATATTTAAAATTTATACCAATTCTCTCCTATGATCTTGAAATGATTTACAGCCACCACGGTGTAGACCAGGATTCTTTTCTCTATTCGCTTTATTTCTGGATGCCACTTCCTATTAAATTTGATACACGATTATGTAAAATACTACAATCAATATAAATGTAAATATTTTCATTATATCTTACTTTAGCTTTTTCCGTCTGCTAGTACTGTTGAAATGCTGCCCAAACATCATCACTCATCCACGAAGGCTTTTTTCCACCTGTCTTCGCCCTTGAAATTGCCTCCCGATAATTTTTACGCATCTTCATATTCCAAATATCCAAAAATGTGTTCATGTCATGCTCCTCAACACGGACAACGGCCTGCATATTAGATTTATTTTCAATTATTTACAGTATATCAATTTTCAACACTCGTTTAAAAAATTACTTACAAGTACATCAGCCAGAATGGCATTCTTAATATGGGGTGGAATAGAATCCCAATGCGGCCAAGCCCCCGACATCCTGCTTATGTAAGAATTCCTCGATATATCTAATATGAAATGTGTTGGCTGAAACTGTAATCCTCTGGTCCCTGTATCGTACTTCCCACTACAAATATAATAACGCAAGTATATTTTATAAATCATTTCAGGTTAAACGGTTCTACAAAATTTCGGCAGCACTTCCCTTTGGTCCCTATATCGTACACAAATGTGTGTACACAGGGAACAAAAAGGAAGTGCCATCGAAATTTTGTTAACCGTTTAACCTGAAATGATATATAAAATATGCTTACGTTATTATATTTGTAACTTTTCCAAAATACTAGGACAAATCCAACAATATTGTATCAGATGAATATAGATTTCCGTTTTGTATAAAAACGAATACCCATATAACGATCATATACAACAAATGTCGGACGGGGCCAAATTTATCTAAGGGGTTCACATAAATAGTCAAAAAAACATTTAACCTAAGTTTAAATCAAAAAAACAATTCAAATGAAAAAAGCGCGTTTTATGTGCTTTGGGCTTTTTTGCGCTTTGTTAATAGGTGCGCCTTAAACTTCAAAAAAGCCCCTTAGTTGCGCCTTGCGCCTTTTTCCGTCTACGCTCGCGCGTTAACTACATAGCGTTTATATAATATTTTTGCCTAATTTCAATTTGTAAAATAACATGACAGTGAAAATTATGAAGTATAAATTAGTTTTAGTTAATTTTAGTTTAATGTATAAATTATGAAGTTAATTTTAATAAATTAGTTTCAATTTTTGAAATACAAACTAAGCTTTCAAGTTAATTATTTAATTTCAATTCAAATTTAAGGTGTTACGTTATAAATATGTGATAATCATAATCAAGTTACTACAGCAAACCAATCACGTTTACATACATGATAATCGTCATTTTCATGCTCCTAAATCAAAGTACATATGTGATAATCAATGATTTCAACCTCCTAATCAATTCCACTTATTCCCAAATCAATGTATAACAAAAGCAACATCATATGCATCTCACAAGACAACCAATTTCATGTCCATAGACAATGAATTTACAACCCAATTTAAACATACAAATTAACCCTAAATAGCTCTAAATAACCCTAATTAAACATGAAATAGAGTTTAGAAGACATACCGGCACGATTTGAGAGGATTGGAGTGGCTGAAATCGGAGCAAGGGCGAGCGACGGCGGAGAAGAGGTTTTTTTTTTATTTGCGTTGCAGAAATGATTTGGGGAAGAAGGGGAAGCAGTTAATTATCTCGCCCCGTGCAACGGTTTGGGACTGCTTGCGACCGCCACTTTTTTTAGCCGTCGCAAGCCGTCGCCCTCCCCCGTTGCAGATTCAGCCGCTCCTTGTATAGATTGGGATATGCACGAAAGCATTTGTTGTTGCATGCTTCTGGGAACAATGGTTTTTATTTGCAGAAGGCTCTTTATAATTATATATAATGTCAGAGTTGCTAAAGTGCTTAAGGTTAGAAGCAAGCTGAAAGATTTGTTACTGTGTCGTGTTATGTAATGTTAGGTAAACTTTGTCTAATTCTCTTGTTATGTGCTCTTATCTTCTATATGGAATAATATTGGAATTCTTTACTAAGTGCAGTAATGATGAGTTTTTTTGACTTGTGTATGTTTTGTATTGACTGTTGATGTTTTTTTGTATTCTGTGCCATATATACAGATTATGTATTCTGAGCCCGTGTTTAGCATTGTTATATGTCTTTCATTTTTTGCTTTAACATTTTGCGTGAGATTATAGTTCTCATAATCAGACTAATTATAATTTAATGCAAGTTTATAGTTTTCCCGACCCAGTCCATTTCTTGTTTGACTGTAAGGACGAGCTTATTGGATCAAACATGGACTGTTCAAATAATTATTGGATTAAGTTTGAACAAGGAATTTTTTTGTTCGCATTTTATCGAGTCGGACATGAGCTCGTATAATTCATGCTCGAGTCCAAGTTCGAACACCAAAATGTTCGGTCTGCTCGATATACACCCTTAGCCCTGAGCCTCCTTCAAAAGCCTTCCTATATGATTTCTCCTTCCGGTGTCATAGCAGTAACACCGTTCTATCAATGCAAAGCATTTCCCTGCAGCTGTATGGATGCTAACCTTCTCTTCTACTCATCATCCAACCCTAAGTTTCCGAAGACTCTTTTGCAATGAAGCAACCGAATATCCATAGCGGCAACATCTTTCGTTCCATGGAACAGTTTTCCTCCAAAAGTTAGCATAATCTCTGCTCAATTTCACATAGTTGTTTCCAACTTAACCTTTGAAATTAACCCTTTTAGGACCAGTAGTAACTCCAGCTTATAACATATGAATAAACATCTAGAAAAAATTCCCCATATCTACTGGTGGAGTAGCAGAACCTTCATTCTCATTGGCCCTTTGGCCCTGACCTTCACTAGCATCAGGTTGAGCATTTCTACCAGTTGTGATGCGTTCGCTACCGATATTCAGCCTTGCACTCCTTCTCTCCATGCCTTACTTCTTTTTCTTGGACAAACTTTAATAAGATATCGAAGGGTGACCCAAAGACTGCGGGGTCTATGCATACGTATATAATACAAATACAAATACGTCATAGTTTCGTTATGCCAACCCTTGGGGTTTCCTATGATCTTTGGGTTTTAGTTAGAAAAATATCGTAGAGAAAATGTTATTTAAGTATATGTAAAATTATGCTCTGATACCAATTAATAAGACGCCATTCTCTAAGGTCGGAGGCTAAACACTACAGATGTTGCAATCATATCTAATTTCAACTTTCGATGATAGAAAATCGAATGTTATTCAATGACATCAGATAGTGTGGGAGTATGAAAAATTCCATAAAACATTATTAGTATAAACATTCATTCATACAACCCTTTGCAATACTAGTTCATAGAAAATATAACTTATTGCAAAATATAGTCCGAGAGTAACATATGATGATGCACCCTCGGTTGATCTATAAATAGTGGCATTCAAAAACATGTCAATACATACAGCTAAAAGAGAGAATGTAATAGAACAAAACAGAACACAGCGAAACCCTATATAGCTACGACTTACTGCGCGCCTCCGGAAGCTTGTACAAAAGGTACTTGAAAGACCTTAACCCTCGGTCTACTCAAATTGAGTACTCGAGAGTTTAAGAGGAAAAACAGAAATTATGGGTCCCTCTCGTTAGAGCCATGTTACAAAACAAGGCTAACCATATACCCCTGCACTACAATGGTTAGTTCAATTATCACAAATATCTGCGAGAATAAAATATAATATACTACACACAACGGATTCCCTCGTCCCTGGTTACATTGATTAACTGTCTTAACGGTTTCAACATTTTACAAGTCGTTTGTGATTCTCGTCCGTGCTTCATGGGGTCAAATCCTACTAATCACGAAACCACTTTCATTAGTATTCATTTGGCTTTCGAACTACATGAAGCAATGGAACCAGTTTCTTATTATAATTTCTAAAATGCGCGACGCAATGAAACTAGTTTCTTATTATAATTTCTAAAATGCACGACGCAATGGAATTCCTCCTTTCGATCCCCCTCCCATGCTTCGTAAGGTAACCCCTTACTAACAATGGGACCGAAGGCTTATCCTTAAATCTTCTAAACTGCATGAATCAACGGTTTCTTCTGGTTTAATCTCATGTGCTTCGTAAAGTAACCCCCAGTTGACACAAAACCAAAAGCTCAATCCTAAGTTCCCTCGACTGTGCGAAGAAATATGCTTAAACACCATCATATACATTTTCATTTAACTGGTGTAATCCATTTTTTCACTCATTGGACCCTCCCTAGGTTTCACGCATATGCAACGTCTTAAACAATGGTCAATAACCAACGACATAAGTGTAACAACCCGCCTTTTTTACTGTTCCAATCGGTATTTAGACCAACTTAGAACATTCAAACGATAGACAGTTATTTGCTTACAGGGTTTAATATAATTAAAAAAAGAATCATAGTACACAAGATAATACAATTTTTTGCAACGGAATGAAATTTTACAATAAATATCAAAGTTTACACAAGAATTTATACAGCGGGAAAACATGTACATAAATTATTAACTAAATAAAAGTCTACATTTTGGTCGGGTCTTCCGCACGCATAAGCGTCCTGCGTCTTCGCGTTCCTCCCCAATTTTGCGAGCTGAGTACTTAAGCCTGGAACACTTAGGACCTGACCCAAACGTCCCATGGAAAATACAAAAAACACCTGGTTTGGGATTAAACTTATTTCACCTTAGCAAACTTCGATAACACTAATATAATTAGTTTAAATCCCAACAAATTATTAAATGGTTCGGACATAATACCCAGGAACTGCCGAAAGAGATTGCCAAACTCAACATTATGGGCACAACATGGTAGCATCATGTGCATAAACCGAAGCAAAACAGAGATGAATGGGACCACACTAAAGTTGCAATAATGTAAACTACCCAACTCAAATGTCATGAGACAAACAAGATTGCATATGTGGCAAACACTCATTTCCAGTAGGTGTAACACCCCACACCCGCTACGGTCACTCACTAAGGGAATGCCATAACATCGGTGGAGTATTTTAAGTGAATATAGAACAGAAAAATTACAACAAGACAGATATAAGTAATACTTGAGAATTTAAAACATCATTTCATTGCAGCGGAAAGTAAAACATGTTTGGTTACACCAAAACCATAAACAAGAGTCGAGTACATAATATCCATCCTGATAAAACAAAAGTACATAATCCCACTACATAACTTAATTGCCATAATAGAAAAGATAAACTGAGCTTTTCATCCACGGTCCAAGCTCCAAAAGATAGATAAAGCAGTCTGATCAAAGCCCACTAGTGCTAGGCCCACTCTGATAACCTGAGGGTTGGGAAAAAAGATAAAAACAACGGGGTCAGACATAAGTCTGAGCGAGTCCTATAACTTTAACAATACAACCACTAAAGTAACCAGAGTAAGACATAAGCTTGATATACGGTAACGACTGGGGATAAATGGCTACACTAAGCAGCCAACTAGACTTAGGATGAACTAAGATAACCGTAAAGACGCGCCTATCCACCCAAGGATAATTACTATATTGCACCACCCCAGATCTACCCACCCAAGGGTAATTCCTACACTGCACCACACCAGTTCTACCCACCAAGGGTAATTCCTACTTAAAGGTTGATCCCACTAAGTGTACTTAGTAATTTTACCCAGTAGTTTCTTGTACCCCTAGCTGACTACATAGGTGCCGTCTGCCCCTATCTCCACTAGGTGTACCCACTACTCCCAAGCGATCGGCTCCCTACCGTAGATACCCGTGCTGGCCCCACAATGGGGTGTATCACTCCCCAAAGTGGCAACCCGATACAACAAATGGTGCACGGCTTATATCTACACGGTGCAACAACGTCTTACCTACCAGCCCGGGTCCACACACGCATATGAAACCCGTTGGACTCGCGTTGCCACCGCTACCCCGTTTTGGCCTCTTATAGTCAAGCCCAATATGCGTGTCCCGTCCTCGACTTGGGTCGAGCCCACAAAGATACGTTTGGGATATTGGTTGAAATGGGCCCCCACAAGCTACCCACCTAAGCTTGTCATTTCTAGTGAATCCCACTTAACCCTTTAACCATGTCCACTTACATGTTATAAATTTTGGTTAAGTCTTTTAATCATATTTTAATTGCCACTCAAGGCACCCACTAGATTTCCACATGCCACCCAAGGCACTTACTTGATTCCCACATGCCACCCAAGGCACTTACTTAACCCTTTAATCATGTTTAATTACATGTTTCACTTTGGTTAAGTATTCTAATCGTATTCTCTATTGCCACTCAAGGCAACCCACTAGTTTCCTCATGCCACCCAAGGCACCCCCACTAGTTACTACATGCCACCCAAGGCACCCACTTAACCCCTCATGCCCCACTACATGCTAATTTGGTTAAGTGTTTCTTAATTAATTAAGATCGTAACCTTTGTAAAGACCTCTCATATTAGACTGTCTTTTATGGCAGCTGGATATGCCGGTTGGTTCCGGGCAGCCTTACACCATAACAGACTCTAACCTCGTGTCTTTACACTTGTCACGTATTTAGTTTATGACTAAGACCTCTCACATTGGGCCAATCATTTGTAGCCGATGGATTTGCCGGTCGGTTCCGGGCAGTCTTATGCTACAAAAAGGGTCCAACCTCGTGTCTTAGTAGATTAATTACACCTAATTAATAACCCCCATAATTTGTATTAGTTATCCCTAATTAATTAAAAATATTTAAGAATATGGGTAGACCTAACTCAATAGGTAAATTCCCAATTCCATAATATGGGTAGACCTAACTTAATAGGTAAATTCCCAATTATGTCCATCCACTTTATGGTATGTTTAATCATACCCACTTCACACAATTTTATGTGTTCATTAATTTTTACCCCATCGTCCCCACGTAAACACGTTAACATGACATACTTCACAAGAGAAGATTCATCATACACACAATGGGTTCAACTTAGCATATCATTAGCATTATCATGGGTTTAAAAGGTGTCAACTTGCATATATGACCATAAACCCAACTTGCATAAATAACCAACCCAAACTTGCATGAATCACATATGTCATAAAGATGGTAACTTGCATAAATGTTCATGTCATAGACCTATCATAAAAGTGTCAACTTGCATACATGTCATAGGTCTAAAAGGGATGAACTTGCACATGTACTTATGTCATACATAGAGGCAAACTTGCATATATTATGCATATCATAAAAAGAGACAAACTTGCATATGAACTTGCATCATAACTTGCATATGAACTTGCATCATAACTTGCATATGAACTTGCATAACATGCCATACTTAGAGGCAAACTTGCATATATTATGCATATCATAAAAAGAGACAAACTTGCATATGAACTTGCATCATAACTTGCATATGAACTTGCATCATAACTTGCATATGAACTTGCATCATAACTTGCATAAAACCAAACACTTAGCATGCATAAAACCAAATACTTAGCATGCATAAAACCCACCACTTAACATGCATAAACCCAAATACTTAACTTGCATAAACATAGTGTCATCATGAATAAGTGTTAAACATAGTGATTAGCAAACTAGCATCATAACATATGACCTAAAACCCATTGATCCGCAAGCAAAACCATATGATCTCATCACATCTCATCTACTTAGTTTAACAATTGGTTATTAAAGTGATAGAAACTCACAAACTCCAAGGTTAGCTCCTTAGATAGTTGCTAGAGTTGAAGTAGAGGTGGATTAGTAGTTGATTAGCTTGCAATCCTCTTCACAAATTAGTGGAGGCTCCTTCTAAGTTGCATTTTGGCGGCATGATGGCATAAATTCTATTTTTAGTATGGATTAGGGTAGTCTTAGGGTGTATTTATAGGATTAGGTTGTGTTTTAGACCCTTAGATTAACCCTAGGTTAGTTTAGGTCCGTCAGATTTCATCCCAAGCCCTCCAACCCAGCCCAAAACTCAACCAGGTGCACCCAGGCCAGAATCAGCCGACAGGGCAAGTCGACAGCCCTGTCGACTGTCAAGTTGACAGACATGTCCTCCTCCTTCTTGAACCAACTTCTAATCCGACTAACGTCTAAGTCCCTTGAAGTGGTTTTCCATTCTTATCTATCTTAGAAAGATCATCTATACACGGAGGGGAAACTCAAAACGAGAGAGGAAGAGATTCAAAACGGAGAATTCGAAAGATAAAGATATGGCTATCGGGGATTATGCTTTTCTTTCAAAAACTTTTCTCTTAAAAGACATGTTTTTGAAAATACTCCTTTCAAAAATATTCTTAGAAAATAGTTTTTCTAAAAAATTTATCTGTTCTGGTAACCTTAAGCTTTGATACCACGTGTAACACCCCACACCCGCTACGGTCACTCACTAAGGGAATGCCATAACATCGGTGGAGTATTTTAAGTGAATATAGAACAGAAAAATTACAACAAGACAGATATATGTAATACTTGAGAATTTAAAACATCATTTCATTGCAGCGGAAAGTAAAACATGTTTGGTTACACCAAAACCATAAACAAGAGTCGAGTACATAATATCCATCCTGATAAAACAAAAGTACATAATCCCACTACATAACTTAATTGCCATAATAGAAAAGATAAACTGAGCTTTTCATCCACGGTCCAAGCTCCAAAAGATAGATAAAGCAGTCTGATCAAAGCCCACTAGTGCTAGGCCCACTCTGATAACCTGAGGGTTGGGAAAAAAGATAAAAACAACGGGGTCAGACATAAGTCTGAGCGAGTCCTATAACTTTAACAATACAATCACTAAAGTAACCAGAGTAAGACATAAGCTTGATATACAGTAACGACTGGGGATAAATGGCTACACTAAGCAGCCAACTAGACTTAGGATGAACTAAGATAACCGTAAAGACGCGCCTATCCACCTAAGGATAATTACTATATTGCACCACCCCAGATCTACCCACCCAAGGGTAATTCCTACACTGCACCACACCAGTTCTACCCACCAAGGGTAATTCCTACTTAAAGGTTGATCCCACTAAGTGTACTTAGTAATTTTACCCAGTAGTTTCTTGTACCCCTAGCTGACTACATAGGTGCCGTCTGCCCCTATCTCCACTAGGTGTACCCACTACTCCCAAGCGATCGGCTCCCTACCGTAGATACCCGTGCTGGCCCCACAATGGGGTGTATCACTCCCCAAAGTGGCAACCCGATACAACAAATGGTGCACGGCTTATATCTACACGGTGCAACAACGTCTTACCTACCAGCCCGGGTCCACACACGCATATGAAACCCGTTGGACTCGCGTTGCCACCGCTACCCCGTTTTGGCCTCTTATAGTCAAGCCCAATATGCGTGTCCCGTCCTCGACTTGGGTCGAGCCCACAAAGATACGTTTGGGATATTGGTTGAAATGGGCCCCCACAAGCTACCCACCTAAGCTTGTCATTTCTAGTGAATCCCACTTAACCCTTTAACCATGTCCACTTACATGTTATAAATTTTGGTTAAGTCTTTTAATCATATTTTAATTGCCACTCAAGGCACCCACTAGATTTCCACATGCCACCCAAGGCACTTACTTGATTCCCACATGCCACCCAAGGCACTTACTTAACCCTTTAATCATGTTTAATTACATGTTTCACTTTGGTTAAGTATTCTAATCGTATTCTCTATTGCCACTCAAGGCAACCCACTAGTTTCCTCATGCCACCCAAGGCACCCCCACTAGTTACTACATGCCACCCAAGGCACCCACTTAACCCCTCATGCCCCACTACATGCTAATTTGGTTAAGTGTTTCTTAATTAATTAAGATCGTAACCTTTGTAAAGACCTCTCATATTAGACTGTCTTTTATGGCAGCTGGATATGCCGGTTGGTTCCGGGCAGCCTTACACCATAACAGACTCTAACCTCGTGTCTTTACACTTGTCACGTATTTAGTTTATGACTAAGACCTCTCACATTGGGCCAATCATTTGTAGCCGATGGATTTGCCGGTCGGTTCCGGGCAGTCTTATGCTACAAAAAGGGTCCAACCTCGTGTCTTAGTAGATTAATTACACCTAATTAATAACCCCCATAATTTGTATTAGTTAGCCCTAATTAATTAAAAATATTTAAGAATATGGGTAGACCTAACTCAATAGGTAAATTCCCAATTCCATAATATGGGTAGACCTAACTTAATAGGTAAATTCCCAATTATGTCCATCCACTTTATGGTATGTTTAATCATACCCACTTCACACAATTTTATGTGTTCATTAATTTTTACCCCATCGTCCCCACGTAAACACGTTAACATGACATACTTCACAAGAGAAGATTCATTATACACACAATGGGTTCAACTTAGCATTATCATGGGTTTAAAAGGTGTCAACTTGCATATATGACCATAAACCCAACTTGCATAAATAACCAACCCAAACTTGCATGAATCACATATGTCATAAAGATGGTAACTTGCATAAATGTTCATGTCATAGACCTATCATAAAAGTGTCAACTTGCATACATGTCATAGGTCTAAAAGGGATGAACTTGCACATGTACTTATGTCATACATAGAGGCAAACTTGCATATATTATGCATATCACAAAAAGAGACAAACTTGCATATGAACTTACATCATAACTTGCATATGAACTTGCATCATAACTTGCATATGAACTTGCATCATAACTTGCATATGAACTTGCATAACATGCCATACTTAGAGGCAAACTTGCATATATTATGCATATCATAAAAAGAGACAAACTTGCATATGAACTTGCATCATAACTTGCATCATAACTTGCATATGAACTTGCATCATAACTTGCATAAAACCAAACACTTAGCATGCATAAAACCAAATACTTAGCATGCATAAAACCCACCACTTAACATGCATAAACCCAAACACTTAACTTGCATAAACATAGTGTCATCATGAATAAGTGTTAAACATAGTGATTAGCAAATTAGCATCATAACATATGACCTAAAACCCATTGATCCGCAAGCAAAACCATATGATCTCATCACATCTCATCTACTTAGTTTAACAATTGGTTATTAAAGTGATAGAAACTCACAAACTCCAAGATTAGCTCCTTAGATAGTTGCTAGAGTTGAAGTAGAGGTGGATTAGTAGTTGATTAGCTTGCAATCCTCTTCACAAATTAGTGGAGGCTCCTTCTAAGTTGCATTTTGGCGGCATGATGGCATAAATTCTATTTTTAGTATGGATTAGGATAGTCTTAGGGTGTATTTATAGGATTAGGTTGTGTTTTAGACCCTTAGATTAACCCTAGGTTAGTTTAGGTCCGTCAGATTTCGTCCCAAGCCCTCCAACCCAGCCCAAAACTCAACCAGGTGCACCCAGGCCAGAATCAGCCGACAGGGCAAGTCGACAGCCCTGTCGACTGCCAAGTCGACAGGCATGTCGACAGGAAAGTCGACAGCCCTGTCGACTGCCAAGTCGACAGCCCTGTCGACTGCCAAGTCGACTTGGCTGGGCGGGAGTTTTCCCGCCTGGCGTCCATTTCTGCATGTTTCGAAATTCAAATTTCCCGAAAACTTCTTTGGGCCTTAACCGGGTCATACGGACTCCGATTTACAAAATTTCGGACTCTATTTCGCGTATTTTTCCGAGACGAACACAACGACGTAACCCTTTTCCTCTGATTCTCAGATCTAAGATTATTAATTCTGAAATTAGTGAATATCAGTGTTAACTGAAATTCGGGGTGTTACATTCTCCCCTCCTTAAAGGATTTCGTCCCCGAAATCTCCAAGTTAAGGAGAATGCATATCCTACCATCCAAACAACCATCTACTCAATCCATCAAACACGGGCATCAATTGTCCTTAAAACAATTTCTACTGATGTATGAGCATATGCAAAAAGTGTGTGTATATGTTCCCTATCTAATGTATGAACATATGCAAACCGTGATAGTGCCATGCATCCAATATGTATGCGAAAGAACCCTATCGACACATACTATATCTACATGAGTGCACAATCATTCACCAAAATGCATCATCCATATGATAACACAACCATTATACATCCATAAATATAGCTACCTACACACAATTATATGCAATATGCAATATGAAGTGATTGAGCCGATCTAGTGTCTAGAGTGTGTGTATATGCATCCACGAGCAACCACTAGCAAACACTTGCATCCACATGCATCCATCAATCATAACATGTCTCAAACACATGTTTCAACCATAGGTTTACCCTATCTAAAGGTCAAAGGCACTAACAAGAGGACATACTAAGGATAAGATAAGTACTAGACAAACGATAAAGGAGAAGTTAAAAGACATACCCTCAAAAAGGAATGGGTATAATGAACGCATTTTCGCTTCCGTCTCCCAAGTAGCGTTGATCTCATCTTCTCCCCATTGCACTTTGACTAGTTGAACCTCCCTGTTTCTCAACCTCTTAATTTCTGACCCAAGGATGCGTGTAGGAGCTCGTCGAATAGTCGCATCACGCTCTATCTCTACTTCTCTAAGCAAGCTTGGCTCTACCACCTCTGCGGTCTCATGTAGGCACTTCCTCAAATGTGACACATGGAATACATCATGTACACCATTAAGTCTGTCGGGAAACTCCACTCTGTAGGCCATCTGTCCAATCCTTTCCTTAATAGGAAACGGTCCAACAAACCTTGGTGCTAACTTCCCAACAGATCCAAAGCGAACCACATTCCGTAACGGATATACTTTGACAAAGACCATGTCCCCAACATCAAACTCAAGATCCGTCCTCCTCTTGTCCACATAAGATTTCTGTCTGTCTTACGCCGCTTTCATCCTTCTTCGAATCAAGTCAATCTTTTCCGAAGTCTCTCTAACCATATCGGGCCCAAGTAAGATCTTATCCATAGATTCCCACCAACATGTAGGTGATCGACAAGGCCTTCCATAAAAAAACTTCGAAAGGAGCCATGCCAATACTAGACTGAAAGCTGTTATTATATGCGAACTCCACCAATGGAAGATGCTCTTCCCATGTACCTCCAAAATCCAAGATACATAGCCTCAAAAGGTCTTCTAAAATACGAGTCACCCTCTCGGTCTGGCCGTCCGTCTGAGGATGATATGCGGTACTCAACCGCAACTGAGTCCCTACCGCCTCTTGCAAACTCTTCCAAAACTCTCTAGTGAAGATAGGATCTCGATCGCTCACTATACTGGAAGGTACACCATGCAATCTAATAATCTCTCGAATGTAAACTGAAGCTAGCCATGGAGCAGTTCTCTTACTCTTCACGGGTATAAAATGGGCGCTCTTAGTAAGTCTGTCTACCACAACCCAAATTCCCGTATTACCCTTCCTCGATCTCGGTAATCCATCGAGACACTATCCCACTTCCATAGCGGAACCTCCAATGGGTGAAAGCAACCCACCGGGTTTCCTCTGCTCCTCTTTCACTTGCTAGCACACCAAGCATCTAGCGACATACTCGGCCACATCTTTCTTCATACCGGCCCAAAAGAAAACTCGCTTCACGTCTTGGTTCATCTTGTCCCCACCGGGATGAATGGTCATCTTCGACCAATGTGCATCATCAAGTATAGCCTTCCTCAAACCCTCGTCTTGCGGTACACAAAGTCTACCGTCTCTATGCAACCACCCCTTACCATCTAGGGTGTACCTACTCAAATGGCTGGACGACTCCCCCCCTTATGAGCTTCTCTACTAACTCAACCAACTGTGGGTCGTCTCGCTGTGCCTCGCCAATCCGTCCCAAAAGAGTAGGCCTAACCTCCAAGGAGGCTAGCAAACTGGGTACAAAGTCAACGGAAGGTCTAAAGTCGAACATAGAAATAAACTCTAAGCTCCGTCGTTCAACGAACAATGAACTCGAGGACAACCTTTTTCTACTTAAGGCGTCTGCTACCACGTTACCCTTGCCATGGGTATATGCTATCTCAAACTCATAGGATGCTAAGAATCCCATCCAAAATCATCACAACTGTCCATCTCTCACGCAGACCACCCTAGTCGAACTCGACATCCCCCAAATGCAAGCCCCATAGGCCTAAACCAATATCAGACAAACACCCAAGGGATACCTCCTTCGAATTCAGACGACCTACGTGAGATGATACTAGTAAAAACGGCTAAATAATTAAGCCCTTGTCCAACTCGGGATGTCCTTGTCAGTCTCGCTCCAAAACCACCGTTTATCCCATAACTGGCTTTGCTCAACCTATTGAGCACATACGAAAACTTATTTCGCTCCTAGAAAAGACCAAGATGTCATTTACAAAGACCATCACGAACTTATTTAGGTACTCCCTAAACACCCTTCTCATCAAATCAATAAAGTATGCGGGGGCGTTCGTCAAACCAAATGGCATCACCAGCCACTCATAAAAAAAAACCATCTGGAGTCCTAAAGGCAGTCTTCTCTGTACTATCCTCAGCCACTCTCAACTGACGAAACCCCGTGGCTAAGTCCAACTGCGAAAATACTGAGGCGCCAACTAACTGATCAAAGAGATCATCAATACTCGGCAATGGGTGTCTATTCTTCTTCGTGAGTTTATTTAGTTCTCTTTAGCCTACACAAAGTCTGAGGGACCCATCCGCCTTCGTGGCAAAAACTACTGGAGCACCCCACTCCGATATACTTCGTCTTATGAACCCCTTCTCAAGCAAATCGCCTACTTGCTTATGGAGTTCCCTCCTCTCACGAGGAGCCATGTGGCACACTGGCCAAGATACTGGTTTGGCATTGTCTACCAGATATATTCGGAAGTCAATCTCCCGCTCCGGAGGTAAGCCCTTCACCTCCTCAAACACATCCGAGTATTCCCGGACCACTCTAACAGATCGCAAACTCTCGACCGACGTGTCAAGCGATTCTAGATAACTTAGCATAACAGATTCCATGGGATTACAAGAGATCTCGAGAGTGTTACCCAAGCAGGTCATAAGCCTAACAACTCTCCCTTCAAAATAAAGAACGGCACCCCTACTGGATAACCAGTCCATGCCCAAAACTAACCCATAGCCCGTGAAGCCCAAAAAGCATCACATCTAAACTCAACGCTAAGTATAGAAACTTTCAAACCCAAACACATCATGGAGCCCCAATTGGGTTTGAAACAACTAAGGGATCATCTATTAAACTGGTGTCTAAGTGCAGTGACTCAACTAACAATGATGAGATAAACGAACTTGATGCGTCAGAATTAAATAAAGTTCGAATCGGATAATAAAGAAATCCAAATTCCAACCTAAACGGTCCTATCCCCATCTGGTACACTAGCAGTGAGGGAATACAACTACCCTCCAGGAGATTCCATACCTTGCCCATGCCCCTTTGGACAATCCTAATAAGGTGTCCTATTCCTCCAAAAGGATAACTACTAGCCCTCTTCTTCCCATTCTCCACTCGTAACCTCCCATCAAAATGAGGTTTCGTCCTTCATTAAACAACAACTATTTGAGCCTTCCTCCCATCGTCTATCCAATAGGTACCTACAAGTCCTCCTCCTTCTTGAACCAACTTCTAATCCGACTAACGTCTAAGTCCCTTGAAGTGGTTTTCCATTCTTATCTATCTTAGAAAGATCATCTATACACGGAGGGGAAACTCAAAACGAGAGAGGAAGAGATTCAAAACGGAGAATTCGAAAGATAAAGATATGGCTATCGGGGATTATCCTTTTCTTTCAAAAACTTTTCTCTTAAAAGACATGTTTTTGAAAATACTCCTTTCAAAAATATTCTTAGAAAATAGTTTTTCTAAAAAATTTATCTGTTCTGGTAACCTTAAGCTCTGATACCACGTGTAACACCCCACACCCGCTACGGTCACTCACTAAGGGAATGCCATAACATCGGTGGAGTATTTTAAGTGAATATAGAACAGAAAAATTACAACAAGACAGATATATGTAATACTTGAGAATTTAAAACATCATTTCATTGCAGCGGAAAGTAAAACATGTTTGTTTACACCAAAACCATAAACAAGAGTCGAGTACATAATATCCATCCTGATAAAACAAAAGTACATAATCCCACTACATAACTTAATTGCCATAATAGAAAAGATAAACTGAGCTTTTCATCCACGGTCCAAGCTCCAAAAGATAGATAAAGCAGTCTGATCAAAGCCCACTAGTGCTAGGCCCACTCTGATAACCTGAGGGTTGGGAAAAAAGATAAAAACAACGGGGTCAGACATAAGTCTGAGCGAGTCCTATAACTTTAACAATACAATCACTAAAGTAACCAGAGTAAGACATAAGCTTGATATACAGTAACGACTGGGGATAAATGGCTACACTAAGCAGCCAACTAGACTTAGGATGAACTAAGATAACCGTAAAGACGCGCCTATCCACCCAAGGATAATTACTATATTGCACCACCCCAGATCTACCCACCCAAGGGTAATTCCTACACTGCACCACACCAGTTCTACCCACCAAGGGTAATTCCTACTTAAAGGTTGATCCCACTAAGTGTACTTAGTAATTTTACCCAGTAGTTTCTTGTACCCCTAGCTGACTACATAGGTGCCGTCTGCCCCTATCTCCACTAGGTGTACCCACTACTCCCAAGCGATCGGCTCCCTACCGTAGATACCCGTGCTGGCCCCACAATGGGGTGTATCACTCCCCAAAGTGGCAACCCGATACAACAAATGGTGCACGGCTTATATCTACACGGTGCAACAACGTCTTACCTACCAGCCCGGGTCCACACACGCATATGAAACCCGTTGGACTCGCGTTGCCACCGCTACCCCGTTTTGGCCTCTTATAGTCAAGCCCAATATGCGTGTCCCGTCCTCGACTTGGGTCGAGCCCACAAAGATACGTTTGGGATATTGGTTGAAATGGGCCCCCACAAGCTACCCACCTAAGCTTGTCATTTCTAGTGAATCCCACTTAACCCTTTAACCATGTCCACTTACATGTTATAAATTTTGGTTAAGTCTTTTAATCATATTTTAATTGCCACTCAAGGCACCCACTAGATTTCCACATGCCACCCAAGGCACTTACTTGATTCCCACATGCCACCCAAGGCACTTACTTAACCCTTTAATCATGTTTAATTACATGTTTCACTTTGGTTAAGTATTCTAATCGTATTCTCTATTGCCACTCAAGGCAACCCACTAGTTTCCTCATGCCACCCAAGGCACCCCCACTAGTTACTACATGCCACCCAAGGCACCCACTTAACCCCTCATGCCCCACTACATGCTAATTTGGTTAAGTGTTTCTTAATTAATTAAGATCGTAACCTTTGTAAAGACCTCTCATATTAGACTGTCTTTTATGGCAGCTGGATATGCCGGTTGGTTCCGGGCAGCCTTACACCATAACAGACTCTAACCTCGTGTCTTTACACTTGTCACGTATTTAGTTTATGACTAAGACCTCTCACATTGGGCCAATCATTTGTAGCCGATGGATTTGCCGGTCGGTTCCGGGCAGTCTTATGCTACAAAAAGGGTCCAACCTCGTGTCTTAGTAGATTAATTACACCTAATTAATAACCCCCATAATTTGTATTAGTTATCCCTAATTAATTAAAAATATTTAAGAATATGGGTAGACCTAACTCAATAGGTAAATTCCCAATTCCATAATATGGGTAGACCTAACTTAATAGGTAAATTCCCAATTATGTCCATCCACTTTATGGTATGTTTAATCATACCCACTTCACACAATTTTATGTGTTCATTAATTTTTACCCCATCGTCCCCACGTAAACACGTTAACATGACATACTTCACAAGAGAAGATTCATCATACACACAATGGGTTCAACTTAGCATATCATTAGCATTATCATGGGTTTAAAAGGTGTCAACTTGCATATATGACCATAAACCCAACTTGCATAAATAACCAACCCAAACTTGCATGAATCACATATGTCATAAAGATGGTAACTTGCATAAATGTTCATGTCATAGACCTATCATAAAAGTGTCAACTTGCATACATGTCATAGGTCTAAAAGGGATGAACTTGCACATGTACTTATGTCATACATAGAGGCAAACTTGCATATATTATGCATATCATAAAAAGAGACAAACTTGCATATGAACTTGCATCATAACTTGCATATGAACTTGCATCATAACTTGCATATGAACTTGCATAACATGCCATACTTAGAGGCAAACTTGCATATATTATGCATATCATAAAAAGAGACAAACTTGCATATGAACTTGCATCATAACTTGCATATGAACTTGCATCATAACTTGCATATGAACTTGCATCATAACTTGCATAAAACCAAACACTTAGCATGCATAAAACCAAATACTTAGCATGCATAAAACCCACCACTTAACATGCATAAACCCAAATACTTAACTTTCATAAACATAGTGTCATCATGAATAAGTGTTAAACATAGTGATTAGCAAACTAGCATCATAACATATGACCTAAAACCCATTGATCCGCAAGCAAAACCATATGATCTCATCACATCTCATCTACTTAGTTTAACAATTGGTTATTAAAGTGATAGAAACTCACAAACTCCAAGGTTAGCTCCTTAGATAGTTGCTAGAGTTGAAGTAGAGGTGGATTAGTAGTTGATTAGCTTGCAATCCTCTTCACAAATTAGTGGAGGCTCCTTCTAGGTTGCATTTTGGCGGCATGATGGCATAAATTCTATTTTTAGTATGGATTAGGGTAGTCTTAGGGTGTATTTATAGGATTAGGTTGTGTTTTAGACCCTTAGATTAACCCTAGGTTAGTTTAGGTCCGTCAGATTTCATCCCAAGCCCTCCAACCCAGCCCAAAACTCAACCAGGTGCACCCAGGCCAGAATCAGCCGACAGGGCAAGTCGACAGCCCTGTCGACTGTCAAGTTGACAGACATGTCGACAGGCAAGCCGACAGACCTGTCGACTGCCAAGTCGACTTGGCTGGGCGGGAGTTTTCCCGCCTGGCCTCCATTTCTGCATGTTTCGAAATTCAAATTTCCCGAAAGCTTCTTTGGGCCTTAACCGGGTCATACGGACTCCGATTTACAAAATTTCGGACTCTATTTCGCGTATTTTTCCGATACGAACACAATGACGTAACCCGTTTCCCCTGATTCTCACATCTGAGATTATTAATTCTGAAATTAGTGAATATCAGTGTTAACTGAAATTCGGGGTGTTACAGTAGGAGGCACACACACTATGATATTTAAAACTTATATGGTAGACACTTATATAGTGGATGGGATTAACGCATGCATAGTAGAGACTAATGTCCAAAAATAGGGGAATTATACAAGGCATTTCCTGGTAATGCATGAACATAGAAAGTGTTAAATTAACAATAATAATACATGACCCAAGTGAGATAGCATATGTAAGATAAATCAATAAGACGGCATGTATGCAACATGCACTTAGTTACCAGGAAAACAGTAAGGAGGAGCTACATCATCGTTCTTATTTGTACATCATTGGGCATTCATACTTCTTTATTACAATCACATAGATGGATGTTTAAATGTTACACAAACTATAAAATGAAACAGTAGATAACACATACTTTTTTTTAAATGGTATATATTTTGCATATTGAATTTTTTTATATGATCTCATCTTGCTGGTATTGTTATACTCATCTACACAATGTTAATCCACTTGAAAATCCTTGTTTTGAATAGCAGAAACACCATGCAACAGTTAGTCTTACAAAACCATCAACACATAAATACTAGCTAAAATAAACATCAAGGCAGTGAGCAAAAGACACCAAAATGCAACAGTAAACAGGCTTGTGTGACTACTTACAATATTTCCATATATATCAGACTTTCTGTGAAAGAGTTAAAGCACGACATCACATTTAAGCAATAGGGCATATTTGTTTAAAATCCATTAACACTAACGTATTTACAGTTCTACGGTGTATGAGTGAACCATCAATATGACTTAATTGTCCTAAGTTTCAGTCCAGGAGTTTTGTAAAAAATGCCCTCATATACCCACCCACACTAGATTTCCAAGTTGGCAATTATCCAAACATTTCAGGCCAGGCGAAGCAAATTAAAGGGTTTCATGTGGTCATGAAAACTACTCAAGGCATTCAACAGCAAGTAACAACATCGAAACCAAGGTGGCAACCAATGACGGAAACAAATAGCCCACAAACAATTATATTCAGTGGATTAAGAAGTGGCGAACTTAAAACAATTTTAATCGTAAGGTAAGCTTACCTTTTTATCGGTGAAGGGAGTGCAAACAACAGCCGACTGACTCGGGTTCGAATGGTGGTGGCAAATGCCAGAGGCGGCGGTGGAGCGGTTTGAACAGCGCAGCATCTTGACAGTGCCAGCGGCAGAAATTCAGACGTTGTTGGACTAGAAAAACCTCCACCGATAGCAGCGGTGGAAGCAAGGCTCGACAGAGCTAGAGGCGAATCAGAAGCAGTGTTGGCGGCAAACGGATGAGAAGGCGATGGTGACACGGAGGGAGAACAAAGCTCGATGTTGGAGGAGGTGCTGCTGCATTTGATTTAAGGAAGGAGCTGCGGACTCTCGGATTTAATGTGGTGAAAGCCATGATTTCAACCAATTTGGGAAAGAAAGTTTGGAAATTTGGGTAAATCGGCTTTGGGGAGAAAAAAATATGACAGGAAGAAGTAAAAGAAAAGGAACCATAATAAAAGGAGGAAACGGTAAGATAGAGAAAGCAGTACACGTTGTTAACGAACACATTTTTCAAGAACACATGTAAACTAAATTTAAACAAACATTATTTTTTTATTAACGCTTTTAAAAATCAATTCAAAATCAAGTGAGTAAAAAAAAATCAAAAATTTTAATTTCTCAAACTATATAATTTAATTAGTTTAAGATATCACTAATATCTAATTTAACGAAATATTTAAATCGAATATAAAAGAAAAATTAAATTTATAATTACAAAATTGATCTAAAACCAAAATAAAATAGATTAGATTTCAAATTTAAAAATCAGATATCAAGAATAAACACAAATTCTCAATACTAAATTAAACTAACATTAAATTTAAATGCCAAAATTAATGGTTCGTTACAATCTCCCTATAACAACCCGTATTTTTAGCGATAAAATAATTAATTTATTTAATTATTTAAAAAGTGATTCAAAGAATTTAAATGATATAAATTAAATAACTTTGGACATTTAATTAATATAATAATTAAATAATATATTTAATTCTGAAATAATCAGAATTAGCTGGAATGGCAGTATTGTGTGGGTTAGACAATTCAAAATATGTATAATTCAGTTTAAAATTGAATTACGATAACGAATATATTTAAATGACGACAGTTTGAACGTAGAATTATAATATAATTATAATCGAGCTCGAAATGGCGTGGTAGTTCGCAATTTGGTGATTCGAACTTCAACTGAATATACATAATCCGTTTTAAGCCAGATTTCTGTGAAACAAGAAACGTTCGAAGCTGGTGAAGTATATTTTTCTAGTAGAACAGAAAATTCGGGATTTCGTCGTGTAGATTTTGATTTATGTCCAAATCAAATTTTAGAAAAGTCGCTATGGAATTCCTTTGAAATTTATAAATATATATTTATATTATAAAAGGATTTTAAATATTAATCGAATATCGATATAATTAGGAATTTTGAAATATTGAGTTATAAATCCAACTGTAGCTGTACGGTATTCTATTGAGAATATATACAATAATATTTATTTATAAATATTTAATTTAACTGTTTTTAAATATATTTAATTGGTCTATTTAGAGCTTTAAAAATAGTCAGCTTTGCAAACGACCTCTGTTTCTGACGAAACTAATTTTTTTGGATCCGTAATATCAAATTATTGTTAGATTTCAAGTTTCGCGATTTTTGGAGTCAGTGTGTGGCCGTATGGATTTTTAATGTGAAAAATAGTCAGTATTTTGACAGTTAAAAAAACGCTGTGTGAGCAAACAGAGTCGAAATTCGACGAAACCAGTTTCGTTGAGTCTGCGATGTCGAATTGTAGCTGCCTGTCCATTTTCATCGAATTTGGTTATTATATATGATCGTATGAATTTTTAAATGGTAATCACAAACGGTAGTTGATTATTATTGAATTAAATAATCAATTAAAAATAAAATATTTTATTTTTCCTATAAATATTCACTAACTCCTCCTAACCTAATTTTCACTTTCTCTGGTCAAAGTAATATGCACCGAGTTCTTCACCTTTTCCAGTAAAACTTCATGAGATTCAAAAATCCTCAACAATTAAATTGAAAACATATAAATCCTCAAACATACATAGATGAGTTCTGTTCATGATTCTCAACACCTCAGTATAATTTTTATCTCGATCGAACTATTTTACTATCGCTGGAAATTTTGGGATAGCTGCTGGGGCTAGACGGCGGTGGACTTAGGAGCAACCAAAGAGCGGCTCGAGGGTAGTGCTGCGATGTTGATGGAATGGCGCACCGCCTCGCAACTTTGGGTGGATTCCGCATCATTTTGGGTTCGCACCATGTACTGGAGTGCGTCACCTGAGGGAGAGATCGCAAGTCAATGATGGTGTATGAGTTTGACAAGGAGGAGTTAAGTAGATGGAGATTTGAACAAGAAGTTTAAATATGGATTTTGTTGGATTTTTCATGGAGTGGAAAAGGAGTAAGGATTGAAGAAGATACGGCCGTGGTTTGCAAATACACGGAGAAGTGATCTGTGTTTTGGGGAAGATGAGTTGTAGGAGTGGGTGGGCTTTGAATTCGGTGATGGGCCTGTTTAAAGGTTAAAGCCCAAACATTTTTATTTATGAAGTTTAAATTCAAATAAATTAATGAATTAACTTTAATTTATCGTATCTTATTCGTATGTTAATGGAATTCAGCAAAACAAGATCCGTTGGGATCGTATGGACGACGCCTACGCAATGGAACTGACTGGGAGTGAACTGGGGCTCGTTACAATTTATAGCGAAATAAATTGTCTGTCGGGATTAACTGACCGTTATCGTTATTCAACGATAACAGTCCAATGTGAGTAAAACTCACCAACTCTACCAATTCATATTTTTATAACTGATAAATGATGATTGATTACTGTGTGTTGACTGTTTGGTTGAACTGCTAAGAAATTGGTTGAAATTATAGATTTGGTTATATAAATATATATATATATATTGATTCTGTTTAGCAGAATATTTCATAGTGAAATGAAATGGATGTTAATTGTATTGTTTAACATCTGTGGATGGAGGGAAACAGGTCGGAGGAATCCAACTGGATTCCTCAACATTTATTTTACTGTTTTTCATATATTGAAATATATGATGTGATATATAGTCTATTGTTGATTATGTGTGTTTGATGATATTTATCATTGTTATAGGGTATGTAAATTACCATAAGAAATACTGGAATGTAAAAAGAGAATTTTTAAAGTGTAAATAGAAAGAGAAATATTTGTAAAACATTTACAAATAAAATAGAAAGAGAAATATTTGTAAAACATTAATAAATACAATTGAAAAGGAAATATTTATTTGTTAAATAAATAGAATTGAAAAGGAAATATTTATTTGTTAAATAAATAGAATTGAAAAGGAAATATTTATTTGTTAAATAAACAAATAGAAAAGGGAATATTTGTAAAACAAATAGAAAAGGAAATATTTGTATAAACAAATATGAAAGGAAGTATTTGTAATCAAATAGAGCTAGTCGAATATAGTTTAATCGAATATAGTTTATTCGGAAGGAGTTAATCGAATATAGTTTATTCGAAAGGAGTTAATCGAATATAGTTATTCGAAAGGAGTTAATCGAATATAGTTTATTTGAAAGAAGATTATCGAATATAGTTTATTCAAAAGGAGTTAACCGAATATAGTTTATCTGAAAAGGAATTAATCTAATTAGAGTTTATCGATTAGAGTTAGAGTTAATCGATTAGAGTTAATCAAATAAATTTAATTGATTAGAGTTAATCGATTTGAGTTAATTGAATTAGAGTTAATCGAATAGAGTCAATCAAATAGAGTTAATTGGATAGAGTTAATCGAACAAGAGTTAGTCAAAGATTAGTTATTCGAATAGAGTTAGTCGGATTACAGTTATTCGAATATGTTTATTCGAAGAAAGTGTTATCGAATAAGGTTATTCGAAGAAGAGAATTAATCGAATATAGATTATTCGAAGAGAGATTATTGAATATCGGTTATTCGAAAGGAGTTATCGAATATTAGTTATTCGAAAGGAGTTATCGAATATAGTTTATTTGAAAGGAGTTATCGAATATAGTTTATTCGAAAGGAGTTATCGAATATTAGTTATTCGAAAGGAGTTATCGAATATAGTTTATTCGAATAGAGTTAAAGGAGTTATCGAATATAGTTTACTCGAATAAAGTTAAAGGAGTGAAATCGAATATAGTTTATTCGAAGGAGTTATCGAATATAGTTTATTCGAATAGAGTTAAAGGAGTTAAATCGAATATAGTTTATTCGAAGGAGTTAATCGAATATAGTTTATTCGAAGGAGTTAATCGAATATAGTTTATTCGAAAGGAGTTAATCGAATATAGTTTATTCAAAAGGAGTTAATCGAATATAATTATCGAAAAGAAGTTATCGAATCGAGATTATTTGAAAGAGAGTTATACGTTGAAATTCGATTATATCGAATTCGGGAAAGTACACTTTCCGTTTTTAATCAAGATTTAATGATTTATTTATAAATTGCCTATTTAGTTAAATTAAGGAATAAATGTTATATTTTAAAGTTAGATATTTCAGAAGTAGGGATTATAACGCTATAGTTATAATCAGTGTTTTCAATAAAGAAGTGGATTCGTAAATAGAATCCGAGAGTTACGTAAGGAAGTTGTTAAAGATTTAGATGGTGAACTTTGTCTTTTTCGAAGTTTGAAATGTAGTTCAGTTAAGGTCTGAGAGGTAATTATACCCCAACTTGATTGACTTCGTGTTTAACTAAGGAATGGTTAAGGTTCGACAATGAAGATTGGTTAAGTGGATTTAGTTAACGAGTGTAAGGTTTTGAGTTGGCATAGCGATGTTTGATTTAAACATCTTGTTAAATCCAAGTGTAAGAGTTTTGGAAATGTTTTCCAAGTAAGAATCAGAAATGTTTTCTAATATAGAAAATAAGAAATGGAAATATTATCCATTGTTAATAACGTATATTTTCTAAATTTAGAAAATAAGAAATGTTGAATATATGGAAACAGGAATAGGAAATGGATAATTGAGTGACAAATTAAATTAAAGAGATAAATGTTAAATGATGATTGATCGATATAATTTCCATCTGGAAATAATCTCGTTATTTGCACACATGTTTTTCTTTGATAGTTATATCACCGACTATCGAAGTTTTTGACCATTTTTCCATTGTCAATACGGAGAGACCGGGATCAGATTCATTATCTGAAAACCACTCTGTATGGCATTAGTGCTGCGAATCAAATATGATGGAGATAATTGAAGACGGAGTTATGCAAGGGCTGTTCTGGCCATTCTAGGTAGAAATTGCCTAAGATGGATTTAAAGAATAGTGCCTTCGGTTTGTCCAGTCCCAGGACGACCTGTATGGATGAATGTCTGACAGAGTATATTTAATAGATCGCGTAAGTTGATCTCTTCAAATTTATGTACATTTGGTAGTGGAGGAATTCATTTCTCTTAGCTATATACTTGTTGTATTTTTTGGGGAATCAATTTGTGATTTGGCGGGTATGACGATGTGACATTCAAAGTGTATAATTGTGTGATCTGTCAGAGATAAGCGTGGCCTCTAGCCTCACAACCGGGAAATGACAAAAATCGGGCAGACAGCATGGCTAAGTGGTTGGCTGCCAAATAGGGTGTATTATCACCTATCTGGAGATATTCATTTCATTCTTTAATCTATTTGTTGCTGTCCCATTCGGGAAACAGTAGCCGATCCCAACCGTTGGTGATATACATTCGATACATTCAAGTGAAATGAGTGGTCGGTCATGTGTGGCCGGGTTGCAAGATGTTCTTGTTGAACCCAGTGTAATTGTAATAACCCGAAAATCTGGGCCAGTTTAAAATTTTTATTTTGGCAATTTTAGCGAATTTTGAACATTTAAAATGAATTATTTTAAATAATATCGACGTGAAATTTATTTTGAATATAATTCGAACGTATATATTTATACGCGTCGTCATTAGAATATAAATATTTATGTATAATTATAAATAGAATTGAAAATGGCGCGGTAGTTCGATAATTCGATTTCAAACTTCAATTGAATGTACCGGGTGCAAAACAATCCGGATTTTAGTGAAACCAAAAATAATGGAATCTAAATGATGATATCTTTCCAACGAATCCGAAAAATCAAGATTTCATAGCGGGAATCAAAAGATATGTCCAGTTGAAAATTCTGAATAGTCGCTATGGAATTCGGGCCCTTAAAAATTGACTTTTTGCAAATGACCTCGGATTTCGACGAAACCACTTTTGTTAGATCCGTGATGTTAAATTATTGCTAGATTCCAAATTTCATAATTTTTCGAATCAATATGTGAGCGTGGCAAAGGAAAACGCGTTTGACCCGTTTCAGTTGATTTTAATCGACTGGAAATTGGCCATTTTTCTAACGGTCTCAGAATTTGACGAAACTAGTTTTGTTAGGACCGTATCGTCAATACGAAGCTAGAAAATATTTTTCTGGAATTTTTAGAGTTAGTATGTGACCCCGGTAATTTGAAATGTACGTTTAAAATTCAATATAGCGATTTAAATGTAAATTCAACGGAAACTTATCGAGACGACCGAATCAGCTTACGATACATATCCCATTGTGTTCAGAATGGGGGTGAAACGCTATGGACGACAGGCGGTGGGCCTCGTTTTGAGGTCGAAATAAAAAGTCAACTTTTAGAAATTAAATTAATTAAAATAATAATAATAAAATAATATTTCCCCCCTTTTTCTCTCCTATACCTCCAGCCCCCGCCCCCCGTTAGTTCATTTAATCAGAAAAAAAAAGATATATAAAAAAAAAAGAGAAGAGCGGCGGCTGCTGCCGCGCTGCCCACCGCCGCCGTCGAGGCGCGGTTCCCCCACCGCACCCCCTCTCCTTCCTCCGCTCCTCCTCTACGTCCTTCTTCCCTCTCCTCTCACGCGTCTTCTCCTTCTTCCCTGCTCCAAGCGCCTCCGCCCACGCACCCACCGCCCCAGGACGCGTCGCCAGTGGAAGACCCCCCCCCCCTCGCCCTCGCGTCTCGCTCCTCCTCCCCTTCCCTTCGCCTGCGACGCCCGACCCCGACTTGAACCCGCAAAACTCCCCCCCCCCCTTCTTCGGCAAACCACTGTAAGTTTTTTTTATGTTAATTTTGTTTTATTTATATACTTTATCTACTTTATTATTTACTTTTCAGATTAGGGTTTTTAAAAAAGTAAATTAGAAAAGATTCGATTTTTACATAAAGAGAAAGATTGGATTTTTACTAATGAAAAGATAAGGATTTTATTTAGGAAAGGTCGGATTTTTATTAATGAAAGTTTCGATTTTTAAATATATGAAGTGGATTAAAAATATGATTTTTATATTTTTAAAGAATTAAAAATATGATCTTTATATTTTTAAAGTATTAAAAATATAGTCTTTACTATATAGATGATGTAAAAATATGATTTTCGTTTATGTAGGGAATTAGAAATATAATTTTTACATGATAGCAATATTAAAAATAGCATCTTTATATGTGTAGAAAAATAAAAATGTGATTTTTATGATGATGTATAAAAAGTTCAATCTTTATATTTGAAAAGATAAAATCTTTATATGTAAAAAGGCGAGATCTTTATATAGAAAATAGCGAAGAAAAAAATTCGATTTTTATATATTGAATAACGGAATAAAAATTCGATTTTTAAATATATGAAGTGATTATAAAAATATGATTTTTAAATTTGAAAGTGAACAAATAAAAATCTGATTTTTACATATGTAGTGAAAGCGGACAACGAAGGTGACAAAAAGGCGAGAACGAAGAAGATTTATATCAATGAAGTGCCGTGGAGCTTGGATAGCTATTGGTGAGAATTTCTCACTCTTCAATTTATTTTCTAGTTATATATATATACTAGGATGCAGACGGTGTTTAGTAGCACCCGACACAATCGTCCACAGACCATGGACTTGTTTGTTTGGCTGTTTGGTGATTGATTGCGATATTGGTTTGAATGTGGTTTGTGGTGTGGAAAATCGAATCGATAAATTGGTTAGGATTAGACGTGCGCCGTTATAAGGCGAAGGAGTAAGGCTAGGTTAGACTCTTACTCCAAATTTTGTGGTTTGCATAACGAAAGTGATTTGATTGATATGGGTATGGCGGTGGCCATTATTAGACCGGGGACAAGGCTAGGCCTTATCCCGTTTCTAGTATCGTGCCGTTATGCCGCCGAAATTTTCTAAAATATGTTAGAAAAATAAAAATATCATTTTATTGAGTAAATGAACTGAATAGAAATTCATGTGTTAAAATAAAATGTTTTATCGTTAAAAATATAATTTTTAACGTAAAAATGGATAAATGAATATTTATAAACAAATCGGCCGATTTGTTTATATACACTGATTTGACTGATATCGATTGGGTCGATAAATTTTACACGTCGCCCAACTGCACAAATAAAATCTGTGTTTGATTGTTTGAAACCCCACACGGGTGTTGGGATGAAATTTGAAGTTCACTCATCCTGATTGATTAAATATGTCGATCGATTGATCGACAGACTGTGTAAGCGTCGATTATTTATATTTGATGCTTATGCAGTTGTGTGGTGCACTTTGGATGATGGTTGATTGTTTATTAATGCTATTATATACATGTGTTGTATGGAATCCATATAATTAACGTTATATGGTGATTGATTGGGCCTCATTCCAATCGGGAAAATAATGAATATTATAAAAGATAATTCATGTGTTGAATATAAAAATAGTCATGTGTTGACGATGTTCATGTGTTGAGTGAAATATTTTATATAATAAAATTTACATCTCTATCATATTTAAAATTAGAACTACTTCCCAGTAGAAGTCTAATTAAAAATCAAACGATAGATACCATAGTTTTATAAAATATTTTACATAACAAAAATAGTGATGTGTTGACAGTACTCATGTGTTGAGATTAGTCGTGTGTTGAAAGAAATATAGATTCATGTGTTGAATAGAACAAATATTCATTCGTTGAATAAAATAACGAATTATTGAAATATAAAGCCGTGTTGATTAGAGATGCGTTATTTTGACGCGAACAATGTTTATATCGATTTTATTCATTTTAAAATGAATATTGAAAAGTGATTTCGAAATCGAATATTTCGAAATGAATTGAATTGAAAACGATTTCGAAATGAATTGAATTGAAAACGATTTCGAAATGAATTGAATTGAAAACGATTTCGAAATGAATTGAATTGAAAACGATTTCGAAATGAATTGAATTGAAAACGATTTCGAAATGAATTGAATTGAAAACGATTTCGAAATGAATTGAATTGAAAACGATTTCAAATTGAATTGAAAGTGAATTGAAATGAATTCAAATTGAATTAAAATTTGAATTGAATAGAAATGAATTTTAAAACGAATTTATAAAGAAGAATTCAATTTTGATTTGAATTGAAAAGAAAGTTGAAATTGCTTTTGAAACGATTTTAAAACGATTTATAAAATTCGTTTTAAATTGAAATCGACGAAATATATATTATATATATAATATAATGGCCTGAATAGAACACGCCGCGCCGCGGCAGTTCGTGAATTTCGACCATTTATTTCAAACGGACATTGCGGGAGATCCGACCGTCGGATTCTCCTAAAACCGGAACCGTTGGGTTCGTATCGAAAAGAGCTTTCCAATGAATATTAGAAATTTGAAATCTAACGGTTGGATTTGAAATTATGTCCAAATCAAATTTGAAAAAGGTCGTTGTAAGTGCAGTTCGATGGCCGTTGATGGAAATCGACTGTACGGGCCTTGATAAAATTATTAAAAATATCTATAATTTGTGTAAAATTATAATATGTGAATTGGAAAGAATTGGGCTGGAAAATTCCACATTTGAAAAGATAAAAATAGATTTTTATTGAAATGAACTAGTTTTGAACTAGAATTAAAATCAATTTATTAGTGAAATAAATAAATTGAATTTAAAAGTGATTTTTAAAAATAATCAATATTCCCAATACGTGGATTGGACTGGAGTTGAATCGAAATTATCCTCGGGATATTTCGATGTTGGATTTCGTGACTATACAGATATTGTTATGGGAATTTGAAAGATATATTTTATATCGTTATTTCCAATATGATATTTGTTGGTTTCAGAATTTGATATTGAATATAAGCTGATATATTTTGTATTCAGAGCCTTGTATTTAATATCAAATGTGATTTGGGTTTATCGTGAATCGTGTTTTAGATGACATTGGTTCTTTAACCCAGTTAAAGGCAAGATATTGATTTTTGAGAAGATTAAAACTAAGTGGAGTTTTAATGAATCTTTAATTAGATTAAAAATGTGAATTGATAATTTAAATTATCAAATCTGAAAAGTGATCGAGAGTGGAGTATCACCAGTTTTGCTCCAAAGCGATAGTTAAATCTTTAATTAGATTTGAACGTGAAATGGTAATTTATTTTACCGGTAACACCGTGGTGTTAGGAATGGAGTATCACCAGTTTTTCTCCATGGGATATATAGGTTGGGATTGGGAAATAAAATAAATAATTACTTCGGTGTGGTTCGCTAATCCCGACTAGTTTGGAAAACCATAAAATGGTTTGAAATGATATCCAAAGGGAGATTTTAGGATAAATTTAGAAGAATTTATCTTGGATAAAATTAATGGGAACATTTCCCTAAGAATGTGATTTTGTGAATAAAAGAATATTCTGAATTGGAATGAGGCGTTTGTTGTGTTTGTGTAACATTCGTTTATTATATACGTGGGTTATTCAGAAAGGCCGGGTTTATACCCATTCTGAATAACCGATTCGACGAGATGTCGAAGATGAAGACGGTGGTTGAAGACCGAAAGTCTTCACATCGTTTGGGTGATTATTGATGATCTTGATTGGGCTGTACACCCAGGATGAGGGAATCAGTTGGTGATCGTCCAGACGTACCTGGAGATGGATGGATATGCGAGGAAAGTGCCTCCGGTTTCGTTCAGACCCAGAACGAACTTGTAAATGGATTGTGTGTCTGACATTGGATTTTATTCTGTGTTGATTGATCTCTATTAAATATACATCTGTTTGGCGGCGGAGAATTTATTCTCTTGCTTAACGCCCTTTTCTGAGACGTACGAGCTCAGAGGTTGTATATCGATGGACATCAGTCGCATGGAGTGAATTGCCAATGTGGCATGCGTAAGTGGCAATAGATCAAGGCTTCTGTTGAAAAGCAAAGTCTTGTGGTTGATGATCAAAGCACGGCCTGTGTGGCGTAGCTTTGTGTATAGCGTTAATTCGCGAGCCTCACACCTCGGTATGAGTCAAAAACGGGATAGTGACTGCAGGGAGAGCATGACGTTTCTTTCTAGCTAAGGTGGTGTCAGTGACCTACCAGCCCTGACATTTATATACTTTTCACCTGTGTGGTTATTGGAATGCGAGGCGCCTCGGATATAGGTCTGTAAGGACCGGGAAACGTGTGTTCAGGAATTGCCAATCCTCAAAAGTAAGAGAGGACCGGCCCTGAAGATCCAAGGATCATAGTGGGGTCCTGAGACATTTGCTAGAGTGTCTCGAACGCGGAGAGGAGCTTGCCCCTTGCCTCGGCTCATGACGGAAATCCAATTTCCAATACGTGATAGTGCGGTTTTATTTGTAGAACCTAGTATGGCGACATAGTGGTATGGGTCATTAATGCCGCCTATGATTGGTATTTATGATTGAAATTGTTTTGACACTATACACCTATAATAGTGTAATGACCCGCATTTCCCAGCGATATAATAATTAATTAATTTAATTATTTATGTTGTGGTGTAGTGAATATAATGGTCGTTAATTGAATAATAAGGAATATTTAATTAAATTAAATAATTAAATAATATATTTAATTCAGAAATAATCAAAAATATTGGAAATCACAATATTCTGTGAACGGGGTCATCCCTAAGATTTAACTCAGCCTAGAATTTAATATATTGACGAATATATTAAATCGATGACAGTTTGAACGTATAATTATATTATAATTAAAATCGAGCTTGAAATGGCGCTGCAGTTCGCGATTTGGCGATTCGAACTTCAACTGAATGTACAGGATTCGTTTTAAGCCGGATTTCTGTGAAACAAGAAACGTGTGGAGCTGGTGGAGTGTATCTTTCTAGTGGAAGAGAAAAATCAGGATTTCGTCGTGTAGATTTTGAGTTACGTCGAAATCAAATTTCAGAAAAGTCGCTATAGAATCGTTTATCGACCGTATCGGTTTATTCGATACAACTGGAGATCGGGTTTGAATTTAGACAGGGTTCTTTTGGGAAGTAGTGATAATTTAATTTTTAGAATTTTTTGATAATTTTTAATTAATTAAATAAGCAACTTTTTACTTGGAGTATTTCGCACCCTGAAATCAACATTTTTAAGTTTCAAAATATGAGTCCACCTACCGATATTATTATAATTTTGAAATCGTAACATGGAGCTCATCTCAACGGTGTATTTATCTCAGTCCGCAACGCTCGTATATGGATATAATTTTATTCAACGGAGTGTGTTAAAAAGTTAAAACTAAAGCAAAATATCTCTCAACAAATATCTAGATATTTTTGACACTATAAATACCCTCCTTTGTCCTCTTAAGACCTAATATGTTCTTCATCGTCTGTAACAAAATGAGGCCGCCACAAACAAAAGCTTCAACAGCAAAATCCTTCTTTGTAAAATCAAAATAAACCCAAATAAAAATCCACAAATGGGTTGACTTGTATATTTGAAACCGGTGTAGCTTATTCTTCATCTGAGTATGCTTTTCATGGTGGGCGATCGCATTTTGGTGTACTGCGTTTTCATGGCCTTCGACTAGGGCTGGGGTTCTCGGGAAGTAAGGAGGGCCAGAGGTGGAAAGAAGGTGGCTGTCGGTCTCTCTGAAGCAGGGCGCACCTACTGGAGCCAAGGAGGAGGGGTTCGAACCCCAATACCGTGAGTTGATGTCAGGTCAGGAAGCGAATGTCTGAAGTCAGGGATTTGGACGGCGAGTAGTGCGGAAGTCTCAACGTTGAGGATGTGTAGATGAACGAACAACGTTCAGGTGGAGTAAAGTTTTTATAAATTAGGGGAAGAGTGAGTTCGGTGCCTTTACTGTTATGTGTTATCGTGGGATCGGGTTTCGAACGGAAAATCACAGGGAGGGTGACGCGCGAGTTCAGGGAGGAGTTGAGGTCGAGCTTGACCTTGGTGATATTAGGAAGAAGAGGAAGAGTAGAGGAGTGCCATGGAGGTGGTTGCGTGGAAAGTCGTGGAGTATGGTGGGTGAACGGACGCCATGAAGTTTCGGTAATAGCCATTGTCAGGTGCACTGGGATCCGCGATTTAATGTGTGGGGGAAGAAGGTCAGGACGTTGGACTTTCAAATGAATATTGGGCCAATGGGAATTAACTGGTTCGTACGAAGTCAGATTGACGAACCGTAAGTTGCGTTGGGATCGTATGGACGGGAGCGTCACAATGGGACTGACCGCGAGTCAATACGAGCTCGTTACGATTTATGGCAAAATAAATTGTTCGACTGAGTCAAATAACGCAAACCGTTATTCAACGGTTAACGCGCAATGTGAGTAAATCTCACTAACTCTGAATAGTTTATAATTTCATGTTGTATTTTTAGAACTGTTAGATATTGGTTGATTGACTGTGTGTTGACTGTTTGATTGAACTGCTAGTCAGTTAGTTGAATTTCTATATTGATTCTGTTTAACAGAATATATCATATGGAACTGAAAAGTGATGTTATCTATATTATTTAACATCTGTGATGCAGGGAAACAGGTTGGAGGAATCCGACTGGATTCCTCAACATTTATTTTACTGTTTTCATATATTGTGATATATGATGTGTTATATAATCTGTTATGGATTATGGGTGTTGGAATGATATTGATCATTGTTATTCGATATTGTAAATATCATAAGAGACCCTGGGATGTAAAAAGAAGTATTTAAATGTATATTGAAATAAAGGAATTTTATAAAATCACAGGATTTTATAAATAGGAATTATTTGTAATGGTAAATAGAAGTTATAAATAGGATATATTTGTAACGGTAAATAGAAGTTATAAATAGGATATATTTGTAACGGTAAGTAAACGTTATAAATAGGAAATATTTGTAACGGTAAATAGAAGTTGTAAATAGGAAATATTTGTAACGGTAAATAGAAGTTATAAATAGGATATATTTGTAACGGTAAGTAAACGTTATAAAAAGGAAATAGTTGTAACGGAAAACATAGTTTAGTAAAAGAAGTTAATCGATGTTAGTTAATCGATTAGAGAATAAAGTTGAAAGGAGATAATCGATGTTAGTTTAATCGAATATAGTTATTCGAATAGAAGCAAATGAGTAAATCGAATATAGTTATTCGAATAGAAAGTAAAAGGAATTATCGAATATAGTTTATTCGAAATGAGTAAGTGAAATGAGTAAATAAATAGCGTTAGTCAAATAGTGTTAGTCCAATAGAGTTAATTGATAGGGGTTAGTCCAAAGGAGTTAAGTAAAAAGAGTCAATCGAATATAGCTATTCGAAGGAGGGTTAAGTAAGGAAGTTAGTAAATGGAATACAAAGTGAACTTTGCCCATTTCAAAGTTAGAAATGTTGTTCAGTTAAGGTCTGAGAGGTAGTTCTACCCCAACTTAATTGGCTTCGTTTTAACTAAGGAATAGTTAATGTTCGGCAGTAAAAGGAAATGGTTTGAGTTGGCATCGCGATAGTTTGTTTAAACATCTGCCTAAGTCCAATGAAGAAGCTTTGGAAATGTTTCCAAATAAGAAACCAAAAATGTTTTCTAATAAAGAAAACGAGAAATGGAAATGTTTTCCATTGTTAATAACGTATATTTTCCCAATTTAGAAAATAAGGAATATTGAACGTAGGGAAATAGGAAATAAGTAAATTAATGAAATAAAGAGATGAATGTTAAATGATGTTTGATCGATATAATTTCCATTTGGAAATATTATCGTTGCTTGCACACTTGTTTTTATTCGATAGTTAAATCACAGACTATCGAAGTTTTGACCATTTTAACGTTGTTAATATGGAGAGACCGGTTGGATTATTATCCAAAGAACCACTCTGTATTGGCATAAGCGTTGCGAATCATATATGCCAAAGGAAATTGAAGACGGAGTTATGCAAGGGCTATCCTGTTTACAGAATAGTGCCTTCGGTTCATCCTGTTCCTGGGTGACTTGCATGGACGGATTGTCTGACAGAATATGTCCAGACGATCACGTATATTGATTTCTCCAACTGTACCAAGAGTGGAAGCGGAGAAGGAAACTTCTCTTAGCTAACACATAATGTATGGTTGAGGACATCAATCGGTGATTGGATGGATTTGATGATGTGACATTCAAAGTGAATCTGGTATGATGATAAAGCGTAACTTCTAGCCTCATCATCCGGTAAATGACAGAAATCGGGCAGGCAGCATGGCTATGTAGGTCGCACCTATTAGGGTGTATAATCACCTGATCTAGAGTTTCATTTACTTCTAAAAATCTATTGTTGATGCTATCCCATTCAGGAAACGGTTGCTGATCCCAACTGTTGGTGATATACATTCGATACACTCAAGCGAAATGAGTGGTCGGTCATGTGTGGCCGGGTTGCAAGATGTTCTTGTTGAACCCAGTGTATTCCTCTCTAGAGGTACACAAGCGAAAGGTGATTCCATACCTTGTCATAGTTGGAAATCCATTACCCAATACGTGCTTGCGGTTTTGATTGTATACTATATATGTAGAACGTGAGATGAAAGCGTTTCTGCTAGATGATTATATATATACTGCGGTTGATAGACATTATTATAATATCAAAAGGTTTTTGATATAAAGATATTTTGGATTCTCATAAGGGAAAAACCCGTTCCGTTATGCGGCGTGGTCTTATGAGATATCGTTTACTTGTTCGAACTGTTTTTAAACTGTTTTACTCACACCAGTCCCATGACTGACCCGGAGTTTACTTTGTTGTTTTCCCTAAACTCTTGGGTGCCAAAATTTGTACGGGCAGTCAAGTAGTCAGGATTTTACAAATACATTGAAGAGCTGGAGCAGGAGGCTTCAGGATCATATAGCTATAGTTATTTCCGCTGTGTTGTAAGTGATGTACTCTGATAATGTTATTGTATACATATAAATCTTTTATTTCAAAGATATGTTATCTGTTATATGTTATTCGTTCCGCTGTGAGATTCGTGTTACTCTGATGTTGTGTTCTTTTTCTTCTTATATTCTAATTTTCTATCTTATCTTTCCTCACCCTCTAATTTCTTTCACTAATTACCAGGATTTTTCGATGTTTTGGTTATCGACATCGAGCTTATGTCGATAACCAAAGTCGCCGAAAATCCGGGTCGTTACAGTTGGTATCAGAGCTTAAGTTAAGAATTACTTGGCTCTGTGGCGTGACTCGGTAGACATAGGGTTAGTAATACCCTAGACTGAGATTGAGTGTATATATACGAGTGAACGTATTTGTATTTGATATAAAAATTTGTTTTATATTGTGGAGATTCATGGGTTGGATCGTTTATGAATTCTAGTCGATCAGTTTGATCCACTGTATCGGTAGGAGTTACTAAACACTTGAATACGATGAACCGTCATGGTATGTTTTGAAAGAGGGTAAACGAAATAGTTTACCCAACGTATATTTTGAATATATTGGATATATTGGTTGTTCTTATAATCGAGTAAGATTATAAATTAAATGGTTATGTAAATAACCAATCAGAATTCATATAAGTGAAATACGTGAAATCAGATGAGTTGAATCTGAAATTTAAACAAGAAATTGAATTAAAACTCTGGGGAATTTGATAAGTGTTTTTAAACAGATTTGGATTAAGAATAAGGAAAATTTAAGATCCTGGGAGATTTTAAATTGTTTTACAAGCAGTGTGAATTATATTTTGAAATGAATTTCAAAGTGGAAATGTTTAGAAATGGTTTTATAGTATTGAACTCACTTCGATCGCTGGAAAATAGATTCTGATGATGACAGCTGCATCATTAGTATTCATTTTCGAGTTATAAGTGACGAATTACTACCAGAGATACTGTTTTGAATTTGTTTTGGGAAAGACAAGTTGTGTTGAATTTCAAAATGGGATTTATAAAATAGAATTTGAATTTTTAAATAGATTTGAAATATTAACTTGTTTTAAAAGAAATAAAACGAGAAGTTCTTTTATAAACGAAGTTTATAAAATGAAGTGAAAAGAATTATCATTGGATAATTCAGAAATAAAAATACAAGTGCGAAATTGAAAGGAAAATCTATTTTCCAAAGGTAGAAATATCGATTTCAAAAGGAATTGAAACCGAGACTTATTTAAAGGAATTTGAATAAAGGAAGTTCAGATATAGAATTTGAATATAGAAATTCAAATGGCGTTTGGATATAGAAAATATAAGAGATTTCAAATATAGGATTTGAATATCGAAAGTAAAATGAAATTTGAATGTAGAAGATTCAAATAGAATTGAAAAGGAAATTTGAATATAGAAGATTCAAATAGAATTGAAATGAAATTCAAATATAAAATTTGAATAGAAATTGAATAGAATTAACTAAGTCGAAGAGGAATTAGTTAATCGAGTTTTGATTTTGAAGTTGAACTTTGAAATGTGAATTGGATTTGTAAAGGAATATTCGAAATCGAATATAGAACTTAAATTTGAGATTTGAATTCAAATTAGTTAATAAGTAAGTTAAAATATATTTGAACATGTCATGTTCAAATATAAAAGTGGAATAGACTAAAGAGTTAATTAACAAATTAATTAACGAATTGAGTTAAAACGATTAGGTATAGTTGAATTAAATTGGACAGGTATAAATATACATGAGATAGGTATGGATAAGGATAATGCAAGAGTTATAAATTGAATGCTCGACGAAAAGGTATGTATTTAATTCATATATGGGATTTTATGTGCCGTATCGGCTAGCCGCTTGGCTTTTCCTTTTTCCTTTGGATTGGTGAAGGCCATGGGAGGCTATTTGAAATATCCCGATGCTCCCAGTACAAAGGAGGTTATGACGAATTTTTCCGGGAATTTAAAGAGTTAGAATATTTTTAAGAAGTTTGATAACTAGAAATCTATATATCAATATATATAGAAGTCGATAAGGAAACGAACTTAGAAATAGAATGGTAAAATCAAAAAGGAAGTCTAGAATAAAATCTAGTCAGGATGGAAAGAGGAAGCGTATACGTGTTTTAAAGTGAAGAATTAGTTGTATGGTATTGATTTTTCGAGTAAGTAGTCATATCTGTTTTGACGTTATAAATGTTATTCAGTCAAGCTCTGAGAGGTAGTTATACCCCAACTTGATTGATTTCATTATTAACAAATAAATAGTAAGATTTCAGGCTCGAAGATCAATGTTGAATAAGAGTTAGTTGAATATAGTATTTGGGTTGTCGTAACGATGTTTTACACAACATCCGTTTTAACCCAAATAAGTGTAACTTGGAAATAGAATGATAAATATTTCTAAGTATAGAAATAAACGAGATCGGAAAAGAGATAAGTAATTGGAATATTTTCCAATTATAAATAGCATTTATTTTCTAAAGTTAGAAAACAAAGGAAGGCGATATTCAGAAATGTTTTCCAAATAAAAGGCCAATATGGTTATTGAAAATATTTGGTTAACAAATATTGATAAAGGAACATAGAAGTGATTTAACTAACGGAATATTGATTATGGGCTCAGTTGAATTTCAAAAAGGAAATTTTGATTTTTGAAAAGAGTAAACTGTTTGGAAAGTCCGAGGGAAAGACTGTTCGAATTAAAAACAAATTTAACAGAAATTTGTGAAAGAAAATTGAATTAAAGTAAAGCCAGTAAAGTGGTAACTAAGTTTGAATTAGAATGATATCAAGGCAAAATTGATTGTGAGATTCAAATGTGAAGTGTAAGGTGATAATCAAGTTAAGAGTTGGGGATCAAGAACGAAACTTGAGTTGAAATGAAAATTTGGCTTGGTAAAAAGCGAATGGTGGTGTTGAGGATAAATTGATCAGAGTTTGGTTTGATTAATATTAGTATATGCTGAGTTGATAGCATATGGAAGTGATGGGGTGATATGCCCGACAAAAAGGTACAAGTTTATATTTCTTTTGGATATGAGATTTATGAGTCGAATTGGCAAGCCGCTTGGCTGTTTGATTTTCTTTTGGGATGGAGATGGCCCAAAGAGGCGAGTTGGAGTTTGACCGATTGACCAGTACAAAGAAGGTGCTGGCGAAATTTTTCGAAGAGTTAAGGCGTTAGAAAATTTTCAGGATTTTTGAAAATTTTCATTGATAAGAATTAATAAATAATTTAATTGAAATTAAATTGGTTCAGTTGAAACTGAAGTTAAGAAGTGAACAAATATGTTCTAACCAGTCGATAGGGTCGTCCCCTACTTTTTAGCAATTTCAAGGACGAAATTATTTTAAGTGGGGAAGAATGTAATGACCCGCATTTCCCAGCGATATAATAATTAATTAATTTAATTATTTATGTTGTGGTGTAGTGAATATAATGGTCGTTAATTGAATAATAAGGAATATTTAATTAAATTAAATAATTAAATAATATATTTAATTCAGAAATAATCAAAAATATTGGAAATCACAATATTCTGTGAACGGGGTCATCCCTAAGATTTAACTCAGCCTAGAATTTAATATATTGACGAATATATTAAATCGACGACAGTTTGAACGTATAATTATATTATAATTAAAATCGAGCTTGAAATGGCGCTGCAGTTCGCGATTTGGCGATTCGAACTTCAACTGAATGTACAAGATTCGTTTTAAGCCGGATTTCTGTGAAACAAGAAACGTGTGGAGCTGGTGGAGTGTATCTTTCTGGTGGAAGAGAAAAATCAGGATTTCGTCGTGTAGATTTTGAGTTACGTCGAAATCAAATTTCAGAAAAGTCGCTATAGAATCGTTTATCGACCGTATCGGTTTATTCGATATAACTGGAGATCGGGTTTGAATTTAGACAGGGTTCTTTTGGGAAGTAGTGATAATTTAATTTTTAGAATTTTTTGATAATTTTTAATTAATTAAATAAGCAACTTTTTACTTGGAGTATTTCGCACCCTGAAATCAACATTTTTAAGTTTCAAAATATGAGTCCACCTACCGATATTATTATAATTTTGAAATCGTAACATGGAGCTCATCTCAACGGTGTATTTATCTCAGTCCGCAACGCTCGTATATGGATATAATTTTATTCAACGGAGTGTGTTAAAAAGTTAAAACTAAAGCAAAATATCTCTCAACAAATATCTAGATATTTTTGACACTATAAATACCCTCCTTTGTCCTCTTAAGACCTAATATGTTCTTCATCGTCTGTAACAAAATGAGGCCGCCACAAACAAAAGCTTCAACAGCAAAATCCTTCTTTGTAAAATCAAAATAAACCCAAATAAAAATCCACAAATGGGTTGACTTGTATATTTGAAACCGGTGTAGCTTATTCTTCATCTGAGTATGCTTTTCATGGTGGGCGATCGCATTTTGGTGTACTGCGTTTTCATGGCCTTCGACTAGGGCTGGGGTTCTCGGGAAGTAAGGAGGGCCAGAGGTGGAAAGAAGGTGGCTGTCGGTCTCTCTGAAGCAGGGCGCACCTACTGGAGCCAAGGAGGAGGGGTTCGAACCCCAATACCGTGAGTTGATGTCAGGTCAGGAAGCGAATGTCTGAAGTCAGGGATTTGGACGGCGAGTAGTGCGGAAGTCTCAACGTTGAGGATGTGTAGATGAACGAACAACGTTCAGGTGGAGTAAAGTTTTTATAAATTAGGGGAAGAGTGAGTTCGGTGCCTTTACTGTTATGTGTTATCGTGGGATCGGGTTTCGAACGGAAAATCACAGGGAGGGTGACGCGCGAGTTCAGGGAGGAGTTGAGGTCGAGCTTGACCTTGGTGATATTGGGAAGAAGAGGAAGAGTAGAGGAGTGCCATGGAGGTGGTTGCGTGGAAAGTCGTGGAGTATGGTGGGTGAACGGACGCCATGAAGTTTCGGTAATAGCCATTGTCAGGTGCACTGGGATCCGCGATTTAATGTGTGGGGGAAGAAGGTCAGGACGTTGGGCTTTCAAATGAATATTGGGCCAATGGGAATTAACTGGTTCGTACGAAGTCAGATTGACGAACCGTAAGTTGCGTTGGGATCGTATGGACGGGAGCGTCACAATGGGACTGACCGCGAGTCAATACGAGCTCGTTACGATTTATGGCAAAATAAATTGTTCGACTGAGTCAAATAACGCAAACCGTTATTCAACGGTTAACGCGCAATGTGAGTAAATCTCACTAACTCTGAATAGTTTATAATTTCATGTTGTATTTTTAGAACTGTTAGATATTGGTTGATTGACTGTGTGTTGACTGTTTGATTGAACTGCTAGTCAGTTAGTTGAATTTCTATATTGATTCTGTTTAACAGAATATATCATATGGAACTGAAAAGTGATGTTATCTATATTATTTAACATCTGTGATGCAGGGAAACAGGTTGGAGGAATCCGACTGGATTCCTCAACATTTATTTTACTGTTTTCATATATTGTGATATATGATGTGTTATATAATCTGTTATGGATTATGGGTGTTGGAATGATATTGATCATTGTTATTCGATATTGTAAATATCATAAGAGACCCTGGGATGTAAAAAGAAGTATTTAAATGTATATTGAAATAAAGGAATTTTATAAAATCACAGGATTTTATAAATAGGAATTATTTGTAACGGTAAATAGAAGTTATAAATAGGATATATTTGTAACGGTAAATAGAAGTTATAAATAGGATATATTTGTAACGGTAAGTAAACGTTATAAATAGGAAATATTTGTAACGGTAAATAGAAGTTGTAAATAGGAAATATTTGTAACGGTAAATAGAAGTTATAAATAGGATATATTTGTAACGGTAAGTAAACGTTATAAAAAGGAAATAGTTGTAACGGAAAACATAGTTTAGTAAAAGAAGTTAATCGATGTTAGTTAATCGATTAGAGAATAAAGTTGAAAGGAGATAATCGATGTTAGTTTAATCGAATATAGTTATTCGAATAGAAGCAAATGAGTAAATCGAATATAGTTATTCGAATAGAAAGTAAAAGGAATTATCGAATATAGTTTATTCGAAATGAGTAAGTGAAATGAGTAAATAAATAGCGTTAGTCAAATAGTGTTAGTCCAATAGAGTTAATTGATAGGGGTTAGTCCAAAGGAGTTAAGTAAAAAGAGTCAATCGAATATAGCTATTCGAAGGAGGGTTAAGTAAGGAAGTTAGTAAATGGAATACAAAGTGAACTTTGCCCATTTCAAAGTTAGAAATGTTGTTCAGTTAAGGTCTGAGAGGTAGTTCTACCCCAACTTAATTGGCTTCGTTTTAACTAAGGAATAGTTAATGTTCGGCAGTAAAAGGAAATGGTTTGAGTTGGCATCGCGATAGTTTGTTTAAACATCTGCCTAAGTCCAATGAAGAAGCTTTGGAAATGTTTTCCAAATAAGAAACCAGAAATGTTTTCTAATAAAGAAAACGAGAAATGGAAATGTTTTCCATTGTTAATAACGTATATTTTCCCAATTTAGAAAATAAGGAATATTGAACGTAGGGAAATAGGAAATAAGTAAATTAATGAAATAAAGAGATGAATGTTAAATGATGTTTGATCGATATAATTTCCATTTGGAAATATTATCGTTGCTTGCACACTTGTTTTTATTCGATAGTTAAATCACAGACTATCGAAGTTTTGACCATTTTAACGTTGTTAATATGGAGAGACCGGTTGGATTATTATCCAAAGAACCACTCTGTATTGGCATAAGCGTTGCGAATCATATATGCCAAAGGAAATTGAAGACGGAGTTATGCAAGGGCTATCCTGTTTACAGAATAGTGCCTTCGGTTCATCCTGTTCCTGGGTGACTTGCATGGACGGATTGTCTGACAGAATATGTCCAGACGATCACGTATATTGATTTCTCCAACTGTACCAAGAGTGGAAGCGGAGAAGGAAACTTCTCTTAGCTAACACATAATGTATGGTTGAGGACATCAATCGGTGATTGGATGGATTTGATGATGTGACATTCAAAGTGAATCTGGTATGATGATAAAGCGTAACTTCTAGCCTCATCATCCGGTAAATGACAGAAATCGGGCAGGCAGCATGGCTATGTAGGTCGCACCTATTAGGGTGTATAATCACCTGATCTAGAGTTTCATTTACTTCTAAAAATCTATTGTTGATGCTATCCCATTCAGGAAACGGTTGCTGATCCCAACTGTTGGTGATATACATTCGATACACTCAAGCGAAATGAGTGGTCGGTCATGTGTGGCCGGGTTGCAAGATGTTCTTGTTGAACCCAGTGTATTCCTCTCTAGAGGTACACAAGCGAAAGGTGATTCCATACCTTGTCATAGTTGGAAATCCATTACCCAATACGTGCTTGCGGTTTTGATTGTATACTATATATGTAGAACGTGAGATGAAAGCGTTTCTGCTAGATGATTATATATATACTGCGGTTGATAGACATTATTATAATATCAAAAGGTTTTTGATATAAAGATATTTTGGATTCTCATAAGGGAAAAACCCGTTCCGTTATGCGGCGTGGTCTTATGAGATATCGTTTACTTGTTCGAACTGTTTTTAAACTGTTTTACTCACACCAGTCCCATGACTGACCCGGAGTTTACTTTGTTGTTTTCCCTAAACTCTTGGGTGCCTAAATTTGTACGGGCAGTCAAGTAGTCGGGATTTTACAGATACATTGAAGAGCTGGAGCAGGAGGCTTCAGGATCATATAGCTATAGTTATTTCCGCTGTGTTGTAAGTGATGTACTCTGATAATGTTATTGTATACATATAAATCTTTTATTTCAAAGATATGTTATCTGTTATATGTTATTCGTTCCGCTGTGAGATTCGTGTTACTCTGATGTTGTGTTCTTTTTCTTCTTCTATTCTAATTTTCTATCTTATCTTTCCTCACCCTCTAATTTCTTTCACTAATTACCAGGATTTTTCGATGTTTTGGTTATCGACATCGAGCTTATGTCGATAACCAAAGTCGCCGAAAATCCGGGTCGTTACAAATAGTATCAAATAATGTGTTTTAAACGTATCAAGCATGCTTTGGCTGTTATAAGGTAAAAACCCTATCCTCCGGCTTGCGTTGCATTGTGTGATGGGACCTGGGTCTTATAACAGCTTCATTTTTCTTTATTTAGCATTGCGCTGTTTGTTTTATGCACTGGTATTCTTGGGAGGAAACCCGTTCCGTGTTATACGGCGTGGTCCCTTGATTTACCTAACTTTAAAAATAAAGAATTATAACTGTTTTAGTTCTCACACCAGTCACATGACTGACCTGGAGTTTATTGTTTTAACCTAAACTCTGGGTGCCCCTATTTTCCACACGGGCAGCTAGTAGTTTTGGTTTTGCAGATTTATATCCACAGGGTCCTGATTTACAGCTGGAACGATGCTCGGAAAGCTCTGTATCCGTGTATCACTTTCAGTTGTGTTTTGTATATTTTTCCGCTGCTATGTAATCCATTGTAATCTCTGATATTTGTTGAATGTAATTTAATCATTTATACTCTGTATATTCTTGTATCTGATGGAATTGTTGTAATAACAATGAAATGTTCTTCCGTCTGCGTCCTTTTGTGTGTTGTTCTCAAAGTATCCGGGCTTTCCTTTACGGGGAAGTTACGGGTTCTCTCAGTTGGTATCAGAGCTTTGGTTTACAGAGCTCGAGAACAAGACACATTATAGAACCATACGAAAGAATTCATCAGATATTGGATTAGTAATATCCAATTGGAATGACTCGTTAGAGATAGGATCAGTAGTATCCTAGAACGAGTGTGAAGAGTATATTTTTTCAAATGAAAACAATTTTGTTTTGAAAATTTAAACCATTTTATATGTATTTGAATTATTTATTTATTTTGAATATGGGCAATCCAATATATAAAGATTTCGCGTATACGCGTCATGAACGTATATTCGAAGTTTTAATATACTGGATAGATATAGAATCACATTCTAGACATCCGGGGATGATTCTGATCTTGGTGCATCATCATCAGTATTCATATTCGAGTTTCGAAGGGGTGATTTCTATATATTTCCATTAGACTGGTGTGAGAACCAAAACTAATATAGTCAGAACACTTTGTTGTGAATTGGCATCAAAACATTATTTTTTGTATATGTATCAAAAATTTATGGATTTGAAACTCTAATTCACTAATTGATTGATGTTTGTGTTGTTTGTTTAATTGTTTGATAATTTTTAACCATTTAGCCCAATTGAATCAAATATTGAATTGTATTGAAAATTGGTCGCATATGCATGCATACATATACTTACATTGAACAGGTCATAGCAAGGAGGCTAGAGCCGAAGAGTAAAATTTGTTTGCCCGACAAATAGGTACATGTTTACTACATAATTTACTGTTTGTTTGGGTGATGATGATTTTATGAGCCTATTGGCTAGCCGCTTGGCTTTTTCTTTTTCTTTTTGAGATCTGAAGGACCGGGGAAGCTATTTGAAATTCCCCGATGCTCCCGGTGCATGGGAGGTTATGGCGAAATTTTTCGAAAATTTAGGGTGTTAGCCAAATTTTTGAAATTTTGAAAATTCTCAGAAACTGAAAAGTTGGAGAATGCAAGCCAGATCGAACGTAGAGTTGATTAATCAAACCACTTTCGACTTTGTTCCTTTTCGGGGACGAAAAGTTTTAAGTGGGGGAGATGTATTCCTCTCTAGAGGTACACTATCGGAAGGTGGTTCCATACCTTGTCATAGCTGGAAATCCATTATCCAATAAGTGCTCGTGGTTTTGATTGTATACTATATATGTGGAACGTGAGATGAAAGCTTTCTGCAAGATGATTATTATATTGTGCTTGATAGAAACTATTATAATATCAAAAGAGTTTTGATATAAAAGATCATTGTTTCTTTCAAAATGATTTGAAAGTTAAATCAAATTGATTTGGATTCTCATAAGGGAAAAACCCGTTCCGTTATACGGCGTGGTCTTATGGGATATCGTTATTTTCCCCAAACTGTTTTAAAATTGTTTGCTCATACCAGTCCCATGACTGACCCAGAGTTTATTTTGTTTTGTTTTCCCTAAACTCTTGGGTGCCCAATTTTGTACGGGCAGTCAAGTAGTCAAGATTTTACAGATATACGTGGAGAGCTTGGAGTAGGAGGCTTCAAGATTATATAGCTATTATTATTTCCGCTATGTTGTACGTGTTGTACTCTGATAAAGTTACTGTACACATATACTGATTTTATTTCAAAGTTATGTATCTATTATATATTGTTCGTTCCGCTGTGAGATTCTGTTTACTCTGATGTTATATGTTCTTCTTCTTCTTCTTCTTCTTCTTCTTCTATTATAAGTTTCTATCTTATCTATTCTCATCCTCTGTTTTCTTTCTATAAGTTTTCTGGTTTCCAGTGTAATTTGGGTTGGACTTGTGTTATTTGGTCAGCTCAAATTGTACCAGAATTTTGGGATACTACAGTTGGTATCAGAGCTTAAGGTTAAGTTATCACCTTGGCTCTGTGGCGTGACTCGATAGAGATAGGGTTAGTAATGCCCTAGATTGAGTTTGAGTGAATATATACGAGTGAACGTTTTTGTTATTTGATATAAAAAAATTGTTTTATATCATGGAGATTTATTGGTTGAGTTGTTTATGGGTTCTGATCGATCATTTTGATCCACTGTCGGTAGGAGTTTCTAAACACTCGAATACGATGGGTCGACACGATATGTTTTGAAAAGAGGGTAAATGAAAATAATTTAACCCAAAGTATATTTTTGATATAGAGAAAATATATATATATTGGAATTATAATATATTGGTTGTTATTATAATCGCGTAAGATTATAAAATGTGAAATGGTTATGTAAATAGCCAATTAGGATTCATATAAGTGAAATATATGAAATCAACATGAACTGAATCTGAATTTAAATCAGAATTGGAATTAAAACTCTGGAAATGTGAAAAGTATTTGTAAATGGACTTGGATTAAATATATGAGAATTTTAAAATCCTGGGAAATTTTAAATTGTTTACAAAGCATTATGAATGGTATTTTAAAATGGATTTCAAAATGGAAGTGTTTAGAAATGGTTTTGAAAGTGATATAGTATTGAACTCACTTCGATCGCTGGAAAATAGATTCCGATGATGACAGCTGCATCATCGGTGATCATTTTCGAGTTGCTAAGTAACGGATTACTACCAAAGATTTTGTTTTTAAATTGTTTTGTGGAAAAGCAAGTTGTTTTCAATCCTGGAAAGCGATATCTGGTTTTAGAAAAGCTAAATTGTTTAAAATTCCCTGGGGAAGATTGTTTGAATGAAAAAAAACTAAATTAGAATTTGTAAAAGAAAATAAAAATAGAAATTGAATTGAAACCAGTTAAGTGGAAAATTAATTGAGACAGAAAATATCGAATTAGATTGGATTAGAGACAATCCGAAATGGAATTAGACTGTTAAGTTAAGAGTTGAATTTAAAAATGGAATCTGAGTTAAGAACAGAATTTGTCTTGGGTATAACCGAATGATTGGGATGACATTGGTATATGCAGAATTATTAACACATGGAAAGGATATATTGATATGCCCAACAAAAAGGTACCAATTTATATTATATATAGGTTTGAGATTTTGATGAGCCGAATAGGCAAGCCGCTTGGCTGTTTGATTTTCTTTTGGGTTGGAGATGGCCTAGAGAGGCGAGTTGTAGTTGAACCGATTGACCAGTACAAAGAAGGTGCTCGCGAAATTTTTCAGAAATTTTGGGTGTTAGAAAACTTTCAGGATTTTAGAAATTTTTTGTTGATAGGAATTAATTAATATTTTAATTGAAATAAATTGGTTCAATGAAATTGAAATTTAAGAAGTAAACAAATTGTTTTAACCCAGCCAATGGGGTTTGTTTTCTACCTTAGCAAATTCGACACGAAATTATTTTAAGGGGGGAAGAATATAACGACCCGTATTTCTAGCGATATAATAATTAATTAATTTAATTATTTAAAAAGAGATTCAAAGAACTTAAATGATATAAATTAAATAACTTTGGATATTTAATTAATATAACAATTAAATAATATATTTAATTCTGAAATAATCAGAATTAGCTGGAATGGCAATACTGTGTGAATTAGACAATTCAATATATATATAAATCAGTTTAAAATTGAATTACGATAATGAATATATTTAAATAACGACAGTTTGAACGTAGAATTATAATATAATTATAATCGAGCTTGAAATGGCGCGGCAGTTCGCAATTTGGCGATCCGAACTTCAACTGAATATACAGAATCCGTTTTAAGCCGGATTTATGTGAAACAAGAAACCTTCGGAGCTGGTGAAGTATATTTTTCTAGTAGAAGAGAAAAATCGAGATTTCATCGTGTAGATTTTGATTTATGTCCAAATCAAATTTTAGAAAAGTTGCTATGGAATTCCTTTGAAATTTATAAATATATATTTAGATTATAAAAGGATTTTAAATATAAATCGAATATCGATATAACTGGGAATTTTGAAATATCGAGTTATAAATCCAATTGGAGCTGTATGGTATTCTATTGAGAATATGTACGATAATATTTATTTATAAATATTTAATTTAATTGTTTTTAAATATATTTAATATTTAATTGGTCTATTTAGAGCTTTAAAAATAGCCAGTTTTGCAAACGACCTACCTCTTCGATGATACTAATTTTGTTGGATCCGTAATATCATATTATTGTTAGATTTCAAGTTTCGTGATTTTTAGAGTCAGTCTGTGGCCGTACGGATTTTTAATGTGAAAAATAGTCAATATTTCGACAGTTAAAAATACGTTGTGTGAGCAAATGGAGTCGAAATTCGACGAAACCAGTTTCGTTGAGTCTGTAATGTCGAATTGTAGCTGCCTGTCCATTTTCATCGAATTTGGTTATTATATATGATCGTATGAAATTTTAAATGGTAATCACAAACAGTAGTTGATTATTATTGAATTAAATAACCAATTAAAAATATTTTATTTTATTTTTCCTATAAATATTCACTAACTCCTCCTAACCTAATTTTCACTTTCTCTGGTCAAAGTAATATGCGCCGTGTTCTTCAATTTTTCCAGTAAAACTTCATGAGCTTCAAAAATCCTCAATAATTAAATTAAAAACGTATAAATCCTCAAACATACATAGATGAGTTCTCTTCATGATTCTCAACTCCTCAGGATATTTTTTATCTCGATCGAACTATTTTACCGTCGCTGGAAATTTTGGGATAGCTGCTAGGGCTAGACGGCGATGGACTTAGGAGCAACCAGAAAGCGGCTCGAGGGTAGTACTGTGATGCTGATGGAATGGCGCACCGCCTTGCAACTTTGGGTGGATTCCGCATCATTTTGGGTTCGCAGCGTGTACTAGAGTGCGTCATCTGGGGAGAGATCGCAAGTCAATGATAGTGTACGAGTTTGACAAGGAGGAGTAAAGTAGATGGAGATTTGAACAAGAAGTTTAAATGTGGATTTTGTTGGATTTTTCATGGAGTGGAAAAGGAGTAAGGATTGAAGAAGATATGACCGTGGTTTGCAAATACACGGAGAAGTGATCTGTGTTTTGGGGAAGATGAGTTGTGGGAGTGGGTGGGCTTTGAATTCGGTGATGGGCTTGTTTAAAGGTTAAAGCCCAAACATTTTTATTTATGAAGTTTAAATTCAAATAAATTAATGAATTAACTTTAATTTATTGTATCTTATTCGTATGCTAATGGAATTCAGCAAAACAAGATCCGTTGGGATCGTATGTGTAACACCCCGCCTCCGCTAGGGTCACTCGCAAAGGAATGCACTAGCTTTAGAGGGGCATTATTGGTAAACATGCACAGAAATATCACAAGACAGAACATATAAAAATAGCGGAAGTAAAATCAAACTTTCATAACATGAATAAATAAGGTCTAAAGCCTTTTACATCAGAGTACATCAAAACCTGTCTTGCAATAGTAAAGAAGCATAAAGACATTTTCATAAATTATTCCCCAAGTAAAAACAGTAAAGTAGCCATAGCCAGGAAAAGTCCAAGCCATCCATGATGACCTTCAAGCAGAAGAAGTCCGAACTAAACAGCAGTGTTTCCTCCCTGTAACCTGGGGGGGAACGGAAGAAAAGAGGCGAAACAAAACGGGTCAGTCAAAAAGACTGAGTAAGCCCTATCTACTATTAGTATAAAAACTAGTAAAGTTAACTGACATGAGAAACTGAGATGAACATAAGCATGATAATAAGATAGATAAGCCAAATCAAAATAACAGGATGAACTACTGAACTCAGATAAACTAGGGTGTCGTGATAAACTACGATGTCAAGATAAAACAAGGTATCACATTGTCAGGTTTCTATCAAGTATAATATCCCAAGATATCTATCGCGTATAACGTCCCCTGGCATCTATCCTGTATATCCGCTCTGCACCTACCGTACTAGTACCCCAACTGTATTACGAGTTATCCGTGAATGACCCTTACTCGAAAGTCGTGTAATGGTCCATGTCAACCTAATATGCCGCATATATAGGTTACTCAACTCATATGTTTCTTTCCATGTATAAGTTCAGTCCTTTGCCGTAGGCTATACGGGCTTTCCCATGTAAACGGTTTATCCTTGAAGTTGTTTTGGACTGCAACCCTTGATCTAGTTGTGTTTCCTTACCATGAACTATCGCGCGTCCACTTAGGATTTATGCCACCTAGGACCGCTAGGGATTATGCTACCTAATGAACGTTTCCGTGTCTCGGTTTGGGTTTTGGCCACCTAGGACCACTAGGGATTACGCCACCCGTCAACCGCGCCCTTGATCCCACGTATGTATCGTGAATCGTTTTCCATGTCTAGATGCACATGTTCCCCAATGTGCCATCCGAGTTCCGTGCCAGGGCAAATCAAGAAATACGGAACTCGGTCGGGAGTTTTAAATCGTCTGCCGATGCAGATATCAAGGTCTGTTTTTGTACCCGTGGCTATGGTCCCACGTGACCCCTCCCTCAACTACTGAAAGGCAATCCAAGAAAAATCATGTATAAGAACCACTCCACGGCCCCACTATAGCCCACTTTCCTACGGGCCAACCTCACCCATGACTCGATAGCAAGCACATGGTCTGTTGGGGGTTCCCTGCCTTTCCGCACGTACACGATTGACTAAAGATGGTAGGTAGTCGGCGATGTGCTATCCAGGGCAAAAACAAGAATCGTCGACTCCACGCTAATCCATCCCAGTCTTTAGGTTGCTCGCATAGCAACCAAGGCATACTCTTGGTCCTTCTAACGCAGACCTTAACATCTCATGGGCCTAGTATAATTACCTGGCAGCCCACAGAGGGATCCCAAGAATATCCTCACGTCCCCCGAAGCTTCCACTTCGGCACCCAGTGCGCTGGAGCTTTTATCCAAGTCAGATAACTTGCTCCCCCTCGTATACTAAGCGATGACCTACCGTATCAGGTTACTCATCGTTTTGAGAATTAGTCCTATGTCCTTAGCTAAGAATTATTACTTAGTTACCCTTAACTAAGGTTTACCACTTAGCTTCCTTTCCCGTTATCCTTGATTAACCACGGTTTTCTACCTAGTTCTTCTAGCTAGGGTTTGTCTATTGGGTTAAGTGTTATCATTCAAGTCCATGACTTAACCCGCCCACGAATCACGTCAAAGATTGGCTAAGTATTTAAGTTCAAGACTTAGTCCCACAAGTTGGTTAAGTGTACTCAGAGGCTCATGACTTAACTCTATCAAGTCAAATTGGTCAAGTACTAGCTTACCTTAATCCTATCGGATTATCTTGCTAGATCGATTAAGCATAGATTATCTTAATCCCATCAAATTATCGAGTCGGATTGGTTAAGTATAGGTTGGCTTAACCCCATCCTCTAATCGTACTACAATGGTTAAGTATATTCTAAAAAGGTCTTGTGACTTAACCTTATCAGGTCCGCGTATTAGATTGGTTAAGTGTAAGTTACTTAACCCCATCAAATCATCATGTATAATTGGTTAAGTATAAGTTGCTTAACCCCATTAAATTATCACGTTAAGTTGGTTAAGTATTGGTTACTTAACCTCATTGAATTACCGAGTTTAAATTGGTTAAGTGTTTAACTTAACCCCATCGAATTACCGTGTTTAGATTAGTTAAGTGTGGATTACTTAACCCCATCTAATTACCGTGTCGGATTAGTTAGGTGCAAATTACTTAACCCCATCCCCTAATCATCTTGTATGGTTAAGTGTCATTAAGCAAATCAAATCATTTAACCTACCCAACCTTGTCATGTTTTGTTAAGTATCATTAGCCTAACCAATTTACTTAACCCATTTACCCATGTCATATTTGGTTAAGAGTCATTAATCAAATTAACTTAACCCTATCATGTGGCATTAATTACTTAATGCACCCCAACCTCTCACATTAGACTTTGTTGTGGTTACTAGTTAAGCCGGTCGGTTCCGGGTAGCTTTACACCACAACTTGGTCTAACCTCGGGTTCAAGCACAACATGACCAACTTCTCACATTGGGTCCTATTGTTTGCAACTACTAGTTAGGCCGGTCGGTTCCGGGTAGTTTTACGTTGCAAACTCAACCCAACCTCGAGTTGGCCACACTTATATTATCTAAGTGTCATGTTCATCATGTTTCCAAAACATGTTACAAGTTTTTCAAGCATTTGGGTAGACCTAACTTAATAGGTAAATTCCCAAAGGGTAGACCTAACTTAATAGGTAAATTCCCAAGCTTATGTTTTTATGCATACTTACATGTTAACTTCCATGTTATATTTCAAGCCATGTTTTCAAGTTGTATTTTCATGTCATTAGAAATTACCCATAACATAACCCAACGCTTTTAAACTCGCATATACGTTCGCAACAACGTAATGGATTAAAAGAAGAGACTTGGCAAAGGAATGACAAAAATGGGTATTAAGCTACAAGTTAATCATGGTGGCAAATGAGGCACAAATGTGTTCATTAGCTTGCATGTTACATTCTTACACCTCAAAAACATGCATAAACCCAAACTTGGCACATAAACGAATCATGGTGACTAAAGACATAGAATGATGACTAGTAACTCGCATATATCATCATATAAGGGTTATGATTTCATATGCAAGTTGATAAGAAGATTATGAAGGTTCTCATGTTGCATAATGCAACATTTCAACATAAAGGTTGTAGCTTTTTGCTCATAAGATCAAGATAATGACTTCATAAACTTGCATAACATGTTAGCATGCATCATTCTCAATGATCAAACCCAAACTTTCTACATGAACATTTAACTTCATAGTTAATATCTAAGAGTAGGGAAAGGGCTTACATTGCTATGAAGGCACAAATCGATTTAAATTAAAGATTGTGATGAAGCCTATGCATGCCATCACCCAAAAACCCAAAGATGAACACTCCGAATCAATCAAAACCCCATCTTTATGAACAAAGATCAAAGCTTTAGCCTTGAAATCAACTTGAGAGGCTCTCATACTAACATAGGGACTCTCTAATACTCTCATGATCATGAAACTTCTCATAGAAATGAAGTGGAGGCTAGGATAGTTGAGTGGAGGTCATGAGAGTAGCAATTTTGCCATAGTTTAGTTGCATGAATGAATAATGAGGATTTAGGATAGGTTAGGGTCTTATTTATAGATTAGGCAAGTGTTTTAGGCCATAGGATTAAACCTAGATTCAATCCAAGCCATCAAAGCATGTCTTGGGGAAGAAGTCAAGTGTAGGAACCATCTAGGGCCTTTAGATTAAAGATGAACCATGAGAACCATCCAAATGCAAAATCTGCATTTGAGCGAATCGGCCCACGGGTTGACAGCCAAACACCCTGGATTAACCCTAGTCGACCCAGCGGGCTTGGGTCGACCTCAAAAATCGGCCGATTCGGTTATTCCCCTCTCCCAATTCGCTGTTTTGAACATTTTTGCATATTTATTTATTTAATTTTCAATTATATATATATATCAATATATATATATTTCTCTGCGCAACCCATTTCACTTAATTAAGTATACTTTAATTTGGGAATTTTTCGTGAAACTTCGCGAGGCCATATCTTGGTCATACGGACTCCGATTTTCGAAAACTCGGACTCTATTTCGCGTATTTTTCCGAGACGAACGCAATGGCATAGCCGTTTCCCTTGATTCAGATTTTACAGTTTAATTCTGCCTCCATTTATGTTATAACAGGTTATTGAAAATACGGGTTGTTACAGTATGGACGGCGCCTACGCAATGGAACTGACTAGGAGTGAATTGGGGCTCATTACAATTTATAGTGAAATAAATTGTCTGTCGGAATTAACTGACCGTTATCGTTATTCAACGATAACAGTCCAATGTGAGTAAAACTCACCAACTCTACCAATTCATATTTTTATAACGTATTTTTAGAATTAATAAATTATGATTGATTACTGTGTGTTGACTGTTTGATTGAACTGCTAAGTAATTGGTTGAAATTATAGATTTGGTTATATATATATATATATTGATTCTGTTAAGCATAATATTTCATAGTTCATGAAATGGATGTTAATTGTATTATTTAACATCTGTGGATGGAGGGAAACAGGCCGGAGGAATCCAGCTGGATTCCTCAACATTTATTTTACTGTTTTTCATATATTGAAATATATGATGTGATATATAATCTGTTGTTGATTATGTGTGTTTGATGATATTTATCATTGTTATAGGGTATGTAAATTACCATAAGAAATACTGGAATGTAAAAAGAGAATTTTTAAAGTGTAAATATAAAGAGAAATATTTGTAGAACATTTACAAATAAAATAGAAAGAGAAATATTTGTAAAACATTAATAAATAGAATTAAAAAGGAAATATTTATTTGTTAAATAAATAGAATTGAAAAGGAAATATTTATTTGTTGAATAAATAGAATTGAAAATGAAATATTTATTTGTTAAATAAATAGAATTGAAAAGGAAATATTTATTTGTTAAATAAACAAATAGAAAAGGGAATATTTGTAAAACAATTAGAAAAGGAAATATTTGTATAAACAAATAGGAAAGGAAGTATTTGTAATCAAATAGAGTTAGTCGAATATAGTTTAATCGAATTTAGTTTATTCGAAAGGAGTTAATCGAATATAGTTATTCGAAAGGAGTTAATCGAATATAGTTTATTCGAAAGAAGATTATTGAATATAGTTTATTCGAAAGGAGTTAACCGAATGTAGTTTATCTAAAAAGATGTTAATCTAATTAGAGTTTATCGATTAGAGTTAGAGTTAATCGATTAGAGTTAATCAAATAAAGTTAATTGATTAGAGTTAATTGATTAGAGTTAATCGATTTGAGTTAATTGAATTAGAGTTAATCGAATAGAGTTAATCGAATAGAGTTAATTGAATAGAGTTAATTGAACAAGAGTTAGTCGAATATTAGTTATTCGAATAGATTTAATTGAATTAGAGTTAGTCAGATTAGAGTTATTCGAATATAGTTTATTCGAAGAAAGAGTTATCGAATAAGGTTATTCGAAGAAGAGAATTAATCGAATATAGTTTATTCGAAGAGAGATTATCGAATATCAGTTATTCGAAAGGTGTTATCGAATATTAGTTATTCGATAGGAGTTATCGAATATAGTTTATTCGAAAGGAGTTATTGAATACAGTTTATTCGAAAGGAGTTATCGAATATTAGTTATTCGAAAGGAGTTATCGAATATAGTTTATTTGAATAGAGTTAAAGGAGTTATCGAATATAGTTTATTCGAATAGAGTTAAAGGAGTTAAATCGAATATAGTTTATTCGAAGGAGTTATCGAATATAGTTTATTCGAATAGAGTTAAAGGAGTTAAATCGAATATAGTTTATTCGAAGGAGTTAATCGAATATAGTTTACTCGAAGGAGTTAATCGAATATAGTTTATTCGAAAGGAGTTAATCGAATATAGTTTATTCGAAAGGAGTTAATCGAATATAGTTATTCGAAAAGAAGTTTTCGAATATAGATTATTCGAAAGAGAGTTATACGTTGAAATTCGATTATATCGAATTCGGGAAAGTACACTTTCTGTTTTTAATCAAGATTTAATGATTTATTTATAAATTGCCTATTTAGTTATTTAGTTAAATTATGGAATAAAGGTTATATTTTGAAGTTAGATATTTCAGAAGTAGGGATTATAGCGCTATAGTTATAATCAGTGTTTTCAATAAAGAAGTGGATTTGTAAATAGAATCCGAGAGTTACGTAAGGAAGTTGTTAAAGATTTAGATGGTGAAATTTGTCTATTTCAAAGTTAGAAATGTAGTTCTATTAAGGTCTGAGAGGTAATTATACCCCAACTTGATTGACTTCGTTTTTAACTAAGGAATGGTTAGGGTTCGACAATGAAGATTGGTTAAGTGGATTTAGTTAATGAGTGTAAGGTTTTTGAGTTGGCATAGCGATGTTTGATTTAAACATCTAGTTAAATCCAAATGTAGGAGTTTTGGAAATGTTTTCCAAATAAGAATCGGAAATGTTTTCTAATATAGAAAATAAGAAATGGAAATATTTTCCATTGTTAATAACGTATATTTTCTAAATTTAGAAAATAAGAAATGTTGAATATATGGAAACATGAATAGGGAAATGGATAATTGAGTGAAAAATTAAATTAAAGAGATAAATGTTAAATGATGATTGATCGATATAATTTCCATCTGGAAATAATATCGTTGTTTGCACACATGTTTTTCTTTGATAGCTAACTCACCGACTATCGAAGTTTTTGACCATTTTTCCGTTGTCAATACGGAGAGACCGGGATCAAATTCATTATCTGAAAACCACTATGTATAGGCATAAACGTTGCGAATCAAATATGATGGAGATAATTGAAGACGGAGTTATGCAAGGGCTGTTCTAGCGATCCTAGGTATAAATTGCCTAAGATGGATTTAAAGAATAGTACCTTCGGTTTGTCCAGTTCCTGGATGACCTGTATGGAAGAATGTCTGACAAAGTATATTTAATAGATCGTGTAAGTTGATCTAATTCAAACGTATGTACGTTTGGTGGCGAAGGAATTCGTTTCTCTTAGCTGTATACCCATTGTATTTTTGGGGAAATCAATCTGTGATTTAGCGTGTATGACGATGTGACATTCAAAGTGAATAATTGTGTGATCTGTCAGAGATAAGCGTGGCCTCTAGCCTCACAACCGGGAAATGACAAAAATCGGGTAGGCAACATGGCTAAGTGGTTGACTGCCAATTAGGGTGTATTATGACCTATCTGGAGATATTCATTTCATTCTTTAATCTATTCGACGTTGTCCCATTCGGGAAACAATTGCTGATCCCAACCGTTGGTGATATACATTCGATACACTCAAGCGAAATGAGTGGTCGGTCATGTGTGGCCGGGTTGCAAGATGTTCTTGTTGAACCCAGTGTATTCCTCTCTAGAGGTACACTATCGGAAGGTGGTTCCATACCTTGTCATAGTTGGAAATCCATCATCCATTAAATGCTCGCTTTTTTGATTATATACTATATATGTGGAACGTGAGATGAAAGCGTTCTGCAAGATGATTATTATATTGTGCTTGATAGACACTATTGTAATATCAAAAGAGTTTTGATATAAAAGATCATTGTTTCTTTCAGGATGATTTGAAAGTTAAATCAAATTGATTTGGATTCTCATAAGGGAAAAACTCGTTCCGTTATACGGCGTGTTCTTATGAGATATCGTTATTTTCCCCAAATTATTTTAAAATTGTTTACTCATACCAGTCCCATGACTGACCCAGAGTTTATTTTGTTTTGTTTTCCCTAAACTCTTGGGTGCCCAATTTTGTACGGGCGGTCAAGTACTCAGGATTTTACAGATATACTTGGAGAGCTTGGACTTGGAGCAAGAGGCTTCAGGATTATATAGCTGTTGTTATTTCCGCTGTGTTGTAAGTGTTGTACTCTCATAACATTACTGTATACATATACTGATTTTATTTCAAAGTTATGTATCTATTATATATTGTTTGTTCCGCTGTGAGATTTGTGTTTACTCTGATGTTGTATGTTCTTCTTCTTCTTCTATTCTAAGTTTCTATCTTCTCTATTCTCACCCTCTGTTTTCTTTCTATTAGTTTTCTGGTTTCCAGTGTAATTTGGGTTGGACTTGTGTTATTTGGTCAGCTCAAATTGTACCGGAATTTTGGGACACTACACTCCCCCCTTAAGGCTTTTCGTCCTCGAAAAGCAGAGATTGTAAAAGAAAATCAAAGTAGGAAATAATTTCTCCAACTTAACATCCCAGTATATTCTAAATCGCTAGAAATATATCATCTTTTTCATATCGAATCATACTCGCTTTGGGATTTTAAACCAAAGATCATTCCGAAAGCTTCAATATTTTACGATAAATGACATAAAACATTTATGTCCCAAGTCGAGAGGTTTCTTCTAGTGACAAGACCACGAGGCATGGCTTACGCATGTATCGATTTCGAATAATGATGTCTCTTCGGACCCTAGGGAAAACCATCATCCATCAAGGGATTTCACCCATGTTGTACCTTTCTTTAGTCACGAGTTACTCGAATCTCAGTACGAATCATTTCATTTCGTATCCCGAAGTTATAAATCATTTCGTAATCATAATAGTTTACAAATACTTCTGAATAATATTGTTATTTTTTTCTTTTCAAATCATTTAAAATCTCACGGCGTCGAATTTCTTTGTTTATAAACCACTTTATAAACCATTTCAATTTCAAGTCGTATCGAATTTCCATAAATAATTTCAAATCATTAGTACGACTTATCCTCCGATTGATCGATGTGAGGCAGAAGGAACGGTTCAGGAATATGAACTGGACAGTTAACAATTCAAGCACGAATAGATCGGACGATAAGCAAATGGTGATGGTAGGTCAAGGAAAAAAAAAACACATCAACAAGCGGAAGGATAATATTATATTTTCAAAAAATTCATTCTATTCAAATTATTCCTTATTGCTTATTATCATATTAAATTCGCTTATAATCAATATGCTATCATACAAATCATTTACATGTTGATCCATTCTTATTAAATTCACTTACCATCATATACGTAGCCTAATTTTTTTTTTTCATTTCAATCCATTTTCATTTAATTTAAAGAGTTATCATCCTTCGTTGCCTATTGGATTCACATTCGTCGAATTCAAACACTTTTACATCAATTATTACATCCATTTACATCACAAATTTAATTTATCTCAATTGGATTGATCTCATCCCATTCCATTTTATATTGATTTCAATACATAATTCAAATTTTCCGTTTCATGTTGGATTCATTAGTGAATCGTTTTTCATGTTCGTTTCGTTATATAAATTTTCCAATACTCATTTGCTATTAAACTTTCCAAAATTTATTTGAATGTCACAACTCTTCTTTTATTTAAACTACAACTCGGTTATAAAAAAACATAAATTTCAACTTGCAATTCTCATTTTGGAAATTTAGAAAAAGGTATTTTGTTGTTATTTCAAAGCTGTGCGCTTGTAAAACCTTCAAAATCCTTTTCCTTAGCTTATTTGTTGAAGTTATATAAGATTAAATTTAGATTATTGATTTGTTATTTAAAGTTCGAAAATACTTGATAACTCGAAGTTTAACAAGTTCATTTTTGTTCTTACAGAAATTTAGGCATACATGGTACCGATGCATGTCTAAAAATCCCCAAGTACTAAATATATACTTGTTCCAGCTCCCAGTGAAAATACATAAAATCCTTAAAATAGATATTGGAATTTCCAACTGATGCCAATTGTTAAAACTACTCATGAATCGAATCGCAGATACACAATGGTTACGCCTGAATCCCCTAGGTAGCATCCGTAGCCATAGGAAGTCGCTTCCCTGCAAATTTCGTCATGAGATAATCAACAGAAGGCATCTAAAAGAGATCAGAAAACCTAAGATACTCATAGAGCACAGCCAGGTTTGGCAATCACTGCCACTTTGCGCTCTTATATCTCAAGTTTGACCACATATACACAATGGTTTCGCCTTGATTCCCCCCCCCTGAAAACATCCGTACCCATAGGCGCTCCCATCCCTGCAGATTACGCCATCACAACCCGACCATAAATCGCAGCAAACACAAAGGTTCTGCTTGGATCCCTCAGGAAACGTCTGTCGCCGCAAGCGCTCCCAGCCCTGCGAATTTTGTTATGCAGCCGAGTTCGAAGGAAACATACAAGTTTTACGTTCGGACAACCCAATCATCACATGAAATACCTACCAAATAGGTTTGCTAGTCGCAAGAAGGTACTTCCGATATCTTAATTTGAAACATAGGATAATATATACATAGTACTTCATTTTTGTTTCGATATATCGCACTTATATAAATGTCCATGTACATAAGATTTCCAAATCTCATTTCCAAGCACGTCATTCTCATATAAATCCATTATATAAGATTATCAGTTTCACATTAATTATATTCCAAATCAATAATTTTCGAATCTCATACTTATATAATTTCACATATACAAGTTTCAAATTTCATATCAAAATATCGTATATCGATAATCTTCAAAATTTCCTTTCACGATCAAATTAAGTTTATTTTAAAGCAATTCGAGTATTCGATATCATTGCAAAATTTAAATCCACATTTTCAATTTTGATTCATTATCAACATTCATACTCAATTTGGGTTTCCCATTACGATTACTGGTATTCAGTTGAGTCTATATATTCGATCATTTTGGATCTTAATTTGTTCGGATTGAGATATACGTTTATCAAAATAACTAAGTTACATAAAAATAATTTTGGAAAAATAACAGCTTAATGTGAAATTAACTTAAATAAATAGATAGATTTTAAACTAGGTTTGAAATAAATATGCTTTGTAAAATAATTAGCTTGATATAAAATAGATTTAAATAAGTAGGTAGTTTTGGAAAATAAGTTAAATGTGTATATAGGTTTTGCAAATGGTTTGAAATAAATAAATGAATAGGTTTTGGAAAAATAAATTTGAAAACAAAGACTATTAGGCTTGTAACCAATTAATTTAAGTAACATAAATTGTCTAATACCATAATTTCAAATAAAATAGTTTTATAATGAATACTGATTTTAAAAAATAATCCAATCCGAATCAATTATCCAAAATTTCAAATTTCTTAACTATTGTCAGTTCAAATTTCGAGATTAAACTCAATTTAACCTCAAAATTCAATTCATCTGCATTTCGAGTCGGACCCAAGGTTCAAATTAGCCCCTTGCTCGAGCTTCCATTTTCATTTTCGATTTCAATCAAGTTCAAAACCTAAATCTCAATTTCAACTATACTCCAAATTGAATTAATTATTCAAATTTTCATTCAAATTCTTTTGAGCTTATAACTCAATATTCAAATCTCGCTTAAAATATTCAAATTTATTCAATGAGCCAGAAAAAATCGAACTTCTACTCAATTCATTTGAGATTTAGATTCGGTACTTTTCTTCAAGATATTCATTCGAGGTATACATATTATATTATTCTAATATAATAGGATGTATATCGTTCAACTCATAATCGAGATTCAATTCCGGGTTTTTCTTTCGATTATTCAAAATATACACATTTACAATCAGAAATAAGCAGATACAAGGAGATAACAACAACTATCGTGTGAAATGTCAAATATGCCAAAAGTTTGGTCACATGGCGAACAAATGTTACTTCAGGTATAATTCAGACATAGGTAGACAACAGGCAAGCCAAAATTACTCTTCACAAAGAAGAGCACAAGCAAATATGACAACAACAGGGAATTCAACTCAAAATAATAATGATGCAAACTGAAGACATAATGTTGCAGATGATGATGAAGTAAAAAATGAAGATAATGGCTTCAAAGAATGGTGCCCTGACTCAGGAGCGACTCACCACATAACTAGCAATCTTCAGAATTTAAACATTGGGAGCAGAAATTACTCAGGTATGAGGAATTTGCATATGGGTAATGGTAGTACTGCTTGTATCACACACATAGGCAAAGGGACATTTTTTTTGGAAAAGACAACTCAAATTAAACAGTCTTATTAGGGTACCCACGATTAATAAAAATTTGTTAAGTGTATCAAAATTTGCCAATGACAATAATGTTTACTTTGAATTTCATCCTAGGTTTTGCTTAGTTAAAGATTCCCTAAATCATGAAATATTACTTCAAGGTAACCTATACGATGGTTTATACAAATTCAACAACTTGAAGACTGTAAACTCAAGTGGAGAATTCTGGTGCAATAATGTAGATGCTAGTACTGATAATGACTGTATTAGGAATAGCTGCAATAACGTTGATTATGACAATAATAGCTGTAAATGTAACATGATTAATTCTTGGCATGTAAAATTAGGACTTCCTAATCTGGAAACTGTTAAGATTGTTCTGCGTAATAATAACATTCATTATAAAAATGTACTTATCAAACACACATACACACACCGCCAACTCGGCAAGAGCCACAAGCTCCCTTTTAGTGATTCTGAAGCCAGCTATAATGAGCCACTCGAGCTTATAGCCGCTGACTTGTGGGGACCCGCGCCTCTAAATTCATATCAGGGACACAAGTATTATCTTTCTTTTGTGGATGCTTATTCTAGATATACTTGGATATACATGCTGAAAACTAAATCAAAAGCTTGCAATACAGTTATGCAATTTATAACTCATGTCGAAAAACAAATGAACAGTACTGTTAAGGTTGTTCATACAGATGGGGGAGTTGAGTTTAAACCTCTAGCTAATTACTTTCTCAAAAGAGGGATCAAACATAGATTAACTTGCCCCCATACGTCTGAACAAAATTGTTTAGTCGAAAGAAAACATCGACACATAGTAGAGACTTGTCTAACTTTGTTATCACAAAGCTCATTACCCATGAAACATTGGAATGAAGCTTTCTACACTTCTATACTTCTCATTAACAAGTTGCCAACCAAAGTATTAAACAATAAAAGCCCTCATGAAATGATATACAGTGTTAGACCAGAACATGGTTTTCTGAAAGCCTATGGGTGTCTATGTTTTCCATGTTTGAGAGACTATAACAATCATAAACTAAGTATGAGATCAAGCCCATGCACATTCATTGGGTGCACACAAACCAAAAAGGCTATAAGTGCATGGACAAAAATGGAAAAATATATGTTTTTAGACATGTGATATTTGATGAAAACAAGTTTTCTTATGCAGAAAAGAAAATCGGCAAAAAGGATGGGGAACAAAGCATAAACAATAACATACGGTTCGAGCCATTCATTATTGAACCACCTTCAATTGATATAAATGAAGAGCAACAACATACAGGCAACTTAGACACACAGGAAGAAACTATGGACCGAACAAATGAGCAAACCAATGAGACACACAATGACTCAGAAGATACAAACATACATCAATCAAATCAAAACATGCAGTATAGTGAAGATACAGAAAACAATAACCATGCTGACACTACCAACAACAATGATACACAACAGCAGACACCATCACAATCAACTGGACATTACATGATCACCAAGTGAATGAGAGGCATCTTCAAACCCAAAGTATATAATATTCCTGCCAGTGAGATCGAACCATTGAATTTCACTCAGGCCATAAGATCAAACAAATAGAAGGAGGCAATGGACACTGAATATAAAGCTCTAGAAAGAAATAACACTTGGAGCTTAGTGACTTAACCAAAACACAAATATGTGATTGGTTGTAGGTGGACATACAAATTAAAAAGAAAAGAAGATGGATCTATTGCCAAATACAAGGCCATACTAGTTGCAAAAGGTTACGCACAACAATTTGGTTTTGATTTCAATGAAACTTTTCCCCAGTCATAAAACCCACAACCATCAGAATTATACTGACCATTACTCTAAAAAAAGGATGGAATGTGTGGCAACTAGATGTCAACAATGCTTTTTTGAATGGGGAATTGACTGAAGAGGTATACATGCAACAACCTGAAGGATATGGTACTGGTGATAAAGTATGCAAACTACACAAAGCAATATATGGCTTAAAACAAGCTTCGAGAGCTTGGTATGAAAAGCTAAAGTCAACTTTGTCTAACACAGGTTTCTCACAAGTTAAATTGGACAATTCTCTATATATAAAGAAGGGCATACACGAAAATGTGTTCGTTCTTGTGTACGTTGACGACATGCTAATAACAGGAGTCAACAACGAAGGAATAAACATAACCATACACAAGCTAGATCAAAATTTCGCCATTAAAGACTTGGGGGAACTAAATTTTTTTCTTAGAATACAAGTGATTAGGAAAAACAATGGTGAATTAATATTATCCCAACAAAATTATATCACTGAAATACTGCAAAGGGCAAATATGCACAAGGCAAACCCATGACGTACGCCTATGATTAGTAACCTAAGACTATCTAAGCACAAAGGAGAAGCTATCGACAATGCCAAACAATATAGAAGCCTAATAGGAGCGTTACAATACAAAACTATTACTCGACCAGACATATGCTACAGTGTCAATAAACTCAGTCAATACATGCAGAACCCTTTATCAGAACATTGGATGTCTTTAAAGAGAGTGTTACGATACTTACAAGGCACAAGACATTACGACATACGCCTAAATTCAGAAAAGGAACTTAACTTACAGTGCTTTAGCGATGCCGATTGGGCAAACGATATTGACGATCGAAAGTTTGTCTCAGGATACTGCGTTTACTCGGTTCCAATATCATTTCCTGATGTACGAAGAAACAACAGACCACATCGAGATCTAGCATAAAGGCGGAGTACCATGCACCGGAAAGCGCTATAGCTGAAATCACGTGGATTGAATCACTGATGGAGGAGCTTGGTTTCACTCCAAGACGAAAGCCGGTCATTTGGTGAGATAATAAGAGCACAGTATCTTTATCTCTAAACCCTATTCAACATTCAAGGACGAAACATCTTGAAATTGATCTCCACTTTGTGAGAGAAAGAACACAATCAGGAAGACTTGCAATATGTCATGTGCCCGCATACTATCAGAGAACATATGCTCTCACAAAGGCTTTTTCGACCAAGAATTTTATCAGAATGAGAGAGGAACTTCGCGTTATCAGTGGAGGCGGAAGCCAGAATGAAAATGGAAACCCTAGTTCGAACCGAGGGGGCATAATGAAGATAAAAGAGCCGTTAGAACGTGAACGTGTTTTATCATATTTAGTATGTTTTGTAATTATCTACTAGCCATTAGGCTCATGCATACTTGGTATATTTAATACTTGCCGTTAGGCTCATGCATACTTGATAAATTTATACTAGCCGCTAGGCTCATACATATTTGATATATTTTGTACTAGCCGTTGAGCTCATAGCACTATATATATATATATATATATATATATATATATATATATTCTCTTTATATCATGTTTTCACATCAACAAAATTACAATTGTTCCTTATTAATAACTCTCCTCCTCATCTTTTAATAACACCTTCGGCCAAATCGAAAGAATTGAGGCGAAAGTGTCGTGTGGAGCAGCTATCTTTTAAAACCAAAATATTTATAAGTATCAAGACCAATACCAAAATTGAAAGGTAAGAGGCGGAAGTCTTGAATGCTTCATATACCATACTTGTGATATTTCATGCATCTAGCACTACCAAATGGTGGTTATGACTCTATCAGAAGGTGCTTCTGGTTCTGTCAATGGAACTGATAGTAAATACAGATAAAGTTGACTTATTTCCTTTTAAAATGCTACTTTACGCCCACTCCACCATATTTTTCAAATTCTGATGGGTTTATAAAATAAAATATTGATGTGTATAGTCTTTTTACTATAATTTTGTACCAGTTATATATAAAATATTTATAAAGATATAATAACCATTTTAATCAACAATTAAACATTTCCTAAGCAATTCAATCTTAGAAAATTCATAATTAATTCATATAATCATGAAAAATCATGAAATCCGAACCTACCTCCAAAATATATTTCAAACATTATATTAAATTTCATGATATTCGGAGATATCTAACTGTAGTTTTCGGTTTGTGAACTTGTTTATTTTCATAAATTTCAATCATACACATGAAACCAATCATGGTACATTACAAAACATTCATGTAGCATCAAATAAATAATGAAACCAATCATGAACAACAACACAATTTTTGGCTATATGTAAATGATAGAACCACCATAGGTAGAGAATATTATTCACCTTGTTTGGATAGAGGTGATGAGATTTGCTGATGAAAGTTCCCTTGCTTTTCTTTCTTCTTCTCCTAACTTTAATGGCCGACCTATTTTAATTTTCTCTTAGATTTTTAGAAGTGAATGTAAATGAAAACAATGTGGAAGGATATATATATATATATATATATATATGTGTGTGTGTGTGTGTGTGTGTGTGTGTGTATGGGGGTCAAAAGTTCCAAGTTTGCCTCTCTCATATTCCTCCTTATGCACATTTACTTAACTATTTCATGGGATAACCCTCTAATTAATTTGTTATACATAAATATCATACCTTCATCCACTACATTATTCCTATTTAATTACCTAAATAAATTGTTGAATAATGTCTTTAAAAAATAGGGATGTTACAGTACAACAAAGTGTAGCGCTATAGCGCACCCAATAGTTTTACCCTTCGGCTAACTATAAACCTCTATGTACATATGCTAGGCAACGTCATACATATGTACACATCAGTATAACTATACCTTCTTAAAATCACCACATGTAAACGACAACCGATCACATGTCATAGTTCTTCCCATAGGGTGACTTACTTTTAAACACATAAGCGACAACCATACACATGTCATAGCTTTATCCATAGGATGGCTAAGAACCCTTCTGACATAAGCCAGGATAACACCATACAGATGTCCATCTTCGTTTATCAACACATGTAGGTGATAACCATACACATGCCATAGTTTTTCCCATAGGTTGACTAAGAACCCTCAAATCTACCTGATTTTACTATTCCATTGGTATCCCCAAAATGTGAAAGCATATGGTTCCCTACCAAGTATAAGTTAAAACCCTTGCTTTAAACATGCAAGTTATTGCATTTAAAGTGATCAAATGGTTTCCCATTGAATGCATCATGCATACATAATGGGTTTGAAACCCATTCGACCCAATACCCCTTTTTGGCTTCTTCCCCAAGTGACGAAAGCAACATGGTTCAATCCCATGAAAATAAAGTGCAAGATGAAACACAAGCAAGCAAACAAGACTAAGTAAACATTCAACAACCTAGTTGTATATCTAATTAAGGATTTCATTCAAAGCGCTCCTTTCAATTCCACCGAAAGTTGTAAAGGCGATAGCCCTTTTCTCTTTAGAATTCATTTTTCGAAAAACAAGTTCATTACACCAAAGGAAAGTGAGGTGATAACCTATCTTACTTTAAAACTTAAAGTTCAAGCATAAAAAGCCCATTCACTTCCACCAAGTTTATTAAAACATAAGGATATGCCTCTTTTTCTTTATAATTTGAGATCCTGATATTAACCCTTTCGGCAAAGCCAAGAGGTGGAAACCTTTACGTAAAATAAGGTTCTGAAAATAGGATACTCCTAACTTAACCCGAAAGTCCAGAGGTGATAGCCTTTATGATTTTGTTATAAAACCAAGTTAAAGAAAGACATTCCTTTTGGTTTCAACCATAGGGTATTGAGGCAGAGACGCTTTTAAAACAATAGAGGCAGCAACCTATATACTATACTTACTAAATTAGTCTTACCGTCCAAGCCCGACGATCAAAGCCCATGTGAGAAGATGACATGCCTTATTGGAGATGTCACTTTAAAAATATAATGCCAGTAGTACAAGACCCAAAAAGAAATGGAGGCCGAAGCCTCAAATATGAAAGCAGAAACTCAAATACTTCATATGACAATAGGTGAATTACAAGCATCTAAAGTTTATCGGAGGAAGCAGAAGGTGCTTTCGTCCATTTTGAAAGGTGCAAAAGATGGTTTCCATTTAAAGGGTGATGCAACTGATAGAAAATATAGAGAAAACTGATCTATTTCCTTTTATAGATTTTCATTATCTCCAATACAATCCTTGAAATCTTATTGGTTTATATAAATGAGTATCAATCCTAAGCAGACTTTTTCGGTATCCTATGATTACCAAAAGTATAAAATATTAACTAGTAACGTTAAAGCATTAATTAGCATTAATTATACCCTAAGTCTAGCCAATATATAAAATTAACCCTAATTAATTTGTGCATGGGAAAAATAAAAAATTCACAAATTGAAGAATATATCCTCTATTGTCCTACATAAAAATATGGAAACCAAAGTAATTAATTAAACCCCTTAATTAATTTTTCTCATAACTAGCTTATAATTAGACTTAGAAATTTCATAGGAAATTCATACAAGCTTAGAAAGTAACGGAATTCAAAATCTATCTCCAAAAAAATGATGTAAACATCATATAAAGTTTTAAGTCAGTCTGAGATGTTTAACTATAGGTTTTACCTAAAAAGCTACCCAAATACACATGCAAATTAAGCATCCTCAAGCCATTTAGACTTTGTTCAATGAAACAAGTCTATGGCATCATAACAAACATGAAAACACCCATGTTAGCATAAAAAACATTTGGCTATACCATAACAACCGAAAGAACATGGGTAAGATCAATTATTCATCTTGATTAGTATTTAGATGTTGAGATTTGTTGTTGTAAATCCTAAAGCTTTAGTCTTCCTAAGTTTTACTTTAATTTCTTCTTTCTCTTAAGACCTCTAATGGCCGACCTCTTAGGGTTCTTTTTAGGTTTCATGACAATGAAATAATGAGGGTAAAAATGTAGGAAAATATTTTATATATAAAGTCGAGTATTTTTGACTTTACCCCTCACATAATCCTACTTTTGTTTAATTCATTTTACTTAGTTCCTAAGACCAACATATCACTTATTTATATGTATAAATCTCAACTCAATAATCTAATCACATTATTTTTATCTAATTTATAGGATTAAATATTCTGAATACCTATCAAAACGAGGGATGTTACAAAAATAAACATCCATTTTTGTTAATTAAATCATCCTCTAAATCTTAACATGGCTCTATATACTTTGTCCATCTATTTGGAGAAAAAGAGTTTTTTCTTTGCTTTGAGGGTTTAAACTTTTATTTTTTGTTGGTGCATTGAGATAGCATACATGAGTTTTTATGGGAGAGATCAAGATGTTATGGTTTTTTTTTGCCGTACCATATGAGAAAATGTCAAGCAGGTGATAAAAAAAGGTGGACAAAAGTATTTTCTGGAATACAATAGTAGCACACTGAAAAAAGAGCGGTAACATTCATAAAAGCCATATGTGGATAACAAATAAGCTTGTTTTATTTAACATAGGCATGAAAATAAAAATAAAAATAAAAATCATAAACACTTGATGTGTATTGTTAAGCTCTCAGTATACTTCACATACAATAAAATAATTTTCATGGACTTTAATCGTTGATGGTCTAATTTAAAGAAAAAACCTGTGTTGGTAAATGGATTTGCATAACAAATGATCAAATTTGCATGAAAATGGGTAACATTAAAAATCATAATAGTCTTTTCACCATTTAAAATTTCCTAAATCTTTTGAATCTGAGTTTTATGTTTATCATTTCTAATCATTTACGTTAAAATACATGTAAAAGTTTAACAAGATGAAAAACAATCAAAAAAATAATTTTAACATGTGAGGTCAAAAAGATACCTTTTTCTTATTTTCCTTGTAAGCATGTCCAACACATTCATGACTAATATCATTCAGTCCGGAATATCGAGGAAGTGGCATAGAAGCTGGACGCTTATTTAATAAGCGTCCATGGGCTCATATATACCCCATTGGAGAGGGAAGGAGACATTGTTTTCTAAGCGCTTATTTAATTAGCAGCCAATGTAGACCGGTTTCAAGGTCAATTCTGAATACTGAATTGAATTTTGAATATTTAGTCGAATTGAATTTGTTGGGCGAAGTCGAAATTGAATTGGTGAATATTCAGCATGAACCCTCCTTAGTTGGAGTTGCTCTTAGAATGACTACAAGATACCGTTCAAAAGGCCAAGCTGGTCAGTTTTCGTAATGGACGCGTCCGACCCATCCATCACAAAAACTAGCCAATTTGGCCAATTTTCTAATAGCTCGAAATTGAGTCGTTGGCATTGGAAGCATCTGCCCAACAAGTGATTTTCGAACGCCCTTGTAACCCACTTCTTATCTCCTTCCCCAATTAACTCTCCTTGCTCTTCCATCTCCACTCCATCCTCCTAGCAAACTTTCAAAATTTTACAATGATCCGACTCATGACTCATGTACGTTTTTAGACCACAGATTTTTTTTTTTTTTTTCATTTATACCTTTTTAATCATTTCCCCCAACACAAATTGTTAAATCGTCAAAAGCACCATAGGTTTCCAGAATGTATTCGAGTCTACTAAAAATTGTTGTATCTGCTTATCCCAAATGCGATGCGAACAAGAAGGGTATGTGCAAAGCCATTGCTGAATTTTTTCACAAGCGGCTGAAGAAATTAACATGTAGAGACAGACATAACGATTTTCTAGAATTTATAAACAATACCAATGTTCGACATAAATATGAAAGCCTTAGAATGGAGTGGGTTAAACGAGAAAGTTTGGATAACAAAAACTAGTGCTATTGATATCCTAATACGCAAACTGGCTTAGGCAACGACGATAGGTGGAGTGATCGTGCAAGGGCATTAATTACATATTTCTTTTATGTGAAATAGTTTCGTACTTATTTTTTTATTTGTTGAAATTTAGTCAAAATATTTCGAAATATAGGAGAACACCGCTTGTTAATATGAATCTGGAAGAACAATTGTTCCAAGACACTCGTGCAAACAACCAAATTTGTATAAATCTGCTCAAAACCAAGAACAATTCACTCTAATTCCGATGCCTCCCCCTTTTAACAATCCATGGGGTTTTGTGGGATTTCAAAATTTATCAATGATACCGGCTATGTAGTGACACACTACACACCTGTCTTCCTCTAAAAAAAAATTTATCTATAATACCAAAGATAAAGGACAATACATTTTAAATTTGACTTTTCCAACTAATCATCCAACGTACCAAGATCCACCGCAACAAATTCCAGCGTACCAAAATCCAGTGCAACAAATTCGAGACATTGGTTCTTTTTTTTTTGTACGAAGGAGTTTAAGAAGATGCCACAATGAAACTGACGATGAGATAGTTGGAATAATCGAATTCATATACAAGCGACAAATAAAGAAATCACTTCAAAGTCCGAGCACAAACAACGTATGTTTAATAGGGAGTTCCTTAAGCTACATATATATTGTTATTCACGTTAAATGTCTAGCAGAAGGAATAAATTTTACTTTTGTTGTAGTGTTATACGTTGTTACGAATAATACAAATTTATTCAATACGCTTAACGATTATGATGATGCTAAGGAATGATTGTCGTATATGACAAATCATGAACGTGTTTCAACAAACTACAAATCTTTTTTGATCCAAAGTGGTGGTTGGAATAAATAGAATTGTTACAAAACTGTATTTCTACATTAATTATTTCTGCGTTTTAATATACGTGCATTTCAGGGTTTTTTTTAAACTATTATTCCATTTTAATTATATGCATATTACACAACAAATTGATTAATTAATTAACTATAAAAAAATAAATAAAAAATCGTAAATTAAGATACTCTGCTTAAATGTCCCGCTAAAATGCTCTGTTTAAAAATGTAAATGTATATCCTGTTTTACTTTTAGTTCCGTTTAAATGCACCACTTAAATATCGCGCTAAAACGTACCGTACCCGTTGACTCCAAAGCACCCTAAGGGTCCGTTTGTAGTCGAAATATGCCATGTCTGGCGTGGTGTTCGTATCCGACGCGTCGGACATCAGCTAAAATCTCCATGCTCGAGAAGAGCGCTGGAGAGACGTTGGAATTCAAGCCGCTGGCGTCGGACGCCAACGGCTTGAATTCCAATGTCTCCCTTCTTTGCCCATAAAACAACCCCAAAACCTTACCTTCTTCACCTCCTTAACTTCCTCACCTACTTCTTCTTCTTCTTCTTCAACATAAATAATGTCTTCTTCCGACTCATTCTCCGTTTACGACGATATTATTGATCGTTACGGGATATCATTGTGTCTGAATGCCAGTAGAAATCATATGACTCGAATTAATACTTCAGAGTTTACTGGGTTAGCTTGGATCAACAATATTCTAAATAGTCACCAACAACGTTGTCAAGTTAATTTTCGAATGAAAAAACTTTGTTTTTACTCATTATGTGAAAAACTGGGGCATCATGGTCTCTCTTCCACGCGAGATATTTGTGTCCTCGAAATGGTTGGAATTTTCGTTTACGCAATGGCTACTGGGCTTTCAAACAGACAACTTAGCGCAAGGTTTCAACGGTCAGGTAGCACAATTTCGTTTGTTTTCATGCAGTTCTTAACGCTTTTCAATTACTAGCTGCTGATATAATAAACCTAGGGGATCAACAATTTCATACTGTTCCACAACACATTAGAACTTCAAACCGATATTATCCTTATTTCAAAAACTGTATTGGTGCTATAGATGGTACATACGTATCTGCACATTTACCCGCTGATCAGATTATCCCTTATATCAGAAGAAAGGGGTTTGAAACTCAAAATATATTAGCGGTTTGTGATTTCGATTTACAGTTTACGTATGTTGTGGCTGGTTGGGAAGAGAATGCACATGATAGTAGAATTTTTAATGATGTTACAAGTGGCACAAACTCTAACTTCCCTAAACCTCCAGCTGGACAGTATTATTTGGTTGACTCCGGTTATCCACTATAGACTGGATACTTACCACCGTATCGGAATATGAGGTATCATATTTCGCATTTCCGTGAAACCGTGGATTAACCAAAATCAGCCAATGAAGTGTTTAATTTCTACCATTCGAGTTTACGGATGACCGTAGAAAGAACCTTTGGGATCTGGAATTTTTTTTTAACCATTCTGAACCGTATGCCTACGAATCGATTTAAAGCTCAAGTCAAAATTGTTGTATCTACAATGGCCTTACACAACTTCATGCGCAAATTTAATAGTGGTGACCTAGATTTTATGGCTTTTGATGATGATCCTGAAAAAAATCCCCGATCAGTACTTGGAGGAATATTGCGCTATGAGAAATACGACGAATAGAAGCACTGAAAGGGTATATCGAAATGGGTACCAGAAAATGTCATTACTTCGAGATATCATTAAAGATGAGTTGGTTGCTGCTGGGCTACACTAATTTTATTTGTATTTGTAACTGTACTTGTATTTGAATCTGCAGTTGTAACTATATTTATATTTGTAGCTGTATTTTTATCTGTAAGAAGGTTTAAGCATGTCAAATTCTATCTATTTATATCTCATTTTAAAAATACCCCGCTCAGTTACCCCGTTTGCAGAAAAAGCACATTTTCCGTTCGTTATAGTATCCCGCTCAAATGCTATGATTCCATTCTTCAACAACACACCTTAACATTTTCTGGCCAAGGCTTCCTTTTGAACTTCAGAAACCTAAATACCGCTTCGCCAAAATAAACTGGCAAATTTAAGCGGGAAAGATCCAGGTCCAAACGTTAAACCTGTCAAAGAGAACAATGATACCGCCTCCATTAGACTGACGCTTGCTTATCCGCTTTCAATTTTTAACCTTTGACTCACGCTTCCAATTGGACAAACCCTAATCAACCAGCTCTTTTCACTCCACGCTGCCGCCTGCCGTCTGCAGCCATCCGCTCCACTTTCTCCGTCGGTGGATTGATTCCCTTTTAGGATTTCATCTGCTTTTGAAATTCACTATTCTCACTGTACCTGTAATCCAAAGGTAAATTGTTCATCGATTTTCTTATATAGCTTCATTTATTAGCCAAAACTGCTGAGTTCCTGATGTCTAGTTTATCATATATCACTCCTAAATCCTATATCACTTCATTGTCAACTATTTATTACATAAAATTGAATAAACTGCATTTCTAATGAATTGATACATTTACTTATTACATATTACAGCTAGAATGGGTGTTTATTAATTGTAATCAAAAAGTAATTACTGTTAAATTTTAAAACTAATTTTACCCCATGCTTTCAATGGGATAAGTCAAAAGCTTGCTGCTTTTTAGTTATTAATGCTTGTTTACACTCTAGATTACTGTGCATATTGTTGTGTTCATGATTGAAGTTTTTTGCTTCTGTTTCAATGAGATTTAGGAAACTGTTAAATTAATTGTAAGGTTTCATAATTATTTGGTTCTGTGTATATAATTAACCTGGTTATTTTTTTAATAGTGTTCATTGGATGGTCGTGTATAAGTGAATTAGCATATGGATTCTTCAAAATATTTAGTTATATAACCAGTGAAATATAGGTCAGTGCAAAACCAAATTTTGTATTATCCTACATCGATTTCAGATCAGCTGTTGCATAAAATGCAACAAACACTGTAGCTACCTTGAACAACCTGTAGTCTTGGACCGGCCCTCACATTTAAAACAAACCAAATCATTCACTATTTTGATAAGGAATGGCAGTTAGCTCAGTTTTATACAGGAGAAAAAAATGATATGCTGATTTTTAGGCATCATCTGATCAACTTTAAAAGTTCATTGTAATTATGATGTAAAATTTTCTAGTCCGGCGTTGAAAGAAATGAGCAATATCATTGAAAAGATGAATATAACTGAAAGTGACATGTCATATCTATTGACAAACTAATAACTTAGGCCATATTCTACCATCAGTTTTGGAATTGGATGAAACTATTGTGGTAGAAAAAGCTATTCAGCGACTACTTAAAAAAGTACAGTGGTTCAATATTGAATTGGAGGAATGATGAATGATTGATTGATGGTTTAATTTGCATGTTGAAAAGATGTATTTTGTTGTTTCTCGAATGAGGTTATCATGATTTTTTTTCAAAATATAACTGGTTACAGGGATCAACTGTAATTAAGTATCAAATGAAGATATCATATTTTTTGTGGTGTTACAGACTATTATTAAAAAACTTATGGCGAACTCTATGACTTCAATCGAAAATATTAATGTAATTATACCAGTTCCCCCAGTAACGCACACAAAAACGTATACATATGATTTTCTAACTTCTTGAACAACATTTATCATGTTAAATCAATCAATAAGATATGTACATCATACATCAAATGAGAAATTTAAAATGGGATGGAAATATATTGAAATAACTTCGAAATTGATATTATAAACTATATAATTAAAATCCTTTTTCTGTTAGATAAGTTAACATAACTTCAATCAGGTAGCAAAGTCATACAACAAATGAATTTTTAATTTTCCTGTAGAAATAAAACGATGAAAAATTCATATTTAAAATTGTAAAAGCAAAAAATAATAATTATGGACTGTAAAGAAAAATTAAATGTTTATTCTACGAAACAAAATAAAATTAAAGAATGACTGATAACCAAAGGAACTGGTTAAAAGCTTTCCTAACCAGGGATGATTTTTGAACTTTTATGGCCATAGTAGTTAAGGCGTGCGCCTAGGCGCGCCTAAGGCGCAGGCGCAGGTCCTGCGCCTTCCTGGTGGCTGAGGCGCCTCCTCTAACGGAGGCGCACGAAAGGCGCGCCTTTGGAGCCTTTTTCTGAGGCTCCGGGGCGCAGAAAGGCGCGCCTCAAATTGATTTAGGGTTTTCAACCAGGTCGACATCGAAAAAAGAAAAAAAAAAGTGTCGCTGCTTTAGGGTTTCGCTTTAGGGTTTCGCTTTAGGGTTTGCAAATTCGAACTCGACATTGAATTTGAGCAAGGTCGACATCCAATTCGACTTAGGGTTTCAACCATTTTGTTCGATTGATCATTTTTCTGCAGTTTTTGGTTTTTGTTTTACAGCAGTTCTTTTTTTTTTAATATGCAGCAGAGTTTTTTTTTAAAATATATGCAGCAGGTTTTTTTGGTTTTGCAGCATTTTTTTTATTTTTAAAATATATGCAGCAGTTATATATATATATATATATATGTATGTATGTATATATATATATATATATATATATATATATATATATATATATGCAGCAGTTTTTATTTTGCAACAATTTTTTTTATTTTGCAGCAGTTTTTTATGTTTTAAATATATATATATATATATATATATATATATATATGCTGCAGGATTTTTATTTATTTTTAAATATATGCAGTGCGTCTTTTTTTAAAAGTCCCACAAAAAAGCCCAAGGCTCAAGTCGTGCGCCTTTTTGCGCCTTAGCGCCTTAACTACTATGTTTATGGCGTATGTAGTATAAGATTAATACTTCAATAAGGGTATTACTGAAAAATGAACCTTAATGGTTACAATAGCAAAAACATATACTTGTATGCATTTTACTGGATTAACAGATAATTTATTGAATATTGGTTGCTGTTAACCTGTCAAAGAGTATCAATCACTTGAATTTGAATTTGCTATCATTTACCTAGGACAAAACAGACCTAAAACTGATAAACCAACATCCCCAATTTATCCGGCAAATTCAAAGGGAGAAGTTGGGGTTTTTCCGTTAATTTCACATTGCTTTGCGGCAACAATAAAAATTCCTAGATTCAGCTCTAAGTGCAAATGTTCTTTTTTGATATTAACTAATATATTTTGTTATATTCAATGGTTGATTCGATGTTGTAGTTCATTTGCTTTGCAGTTTAGTGTTTTTTTAATATGACGATCATTATAAATGGTTACAGCCTGATGAACAAGTACAATTTGCAATTGTGAATGAGTTTGTATCTGAAAATGTTCTATTAAATAATCATGGCATGTGAAGTGTGTTGTTAGAAGGGGGACGTGTGTCTAAATAGCATTTTGAAAAATGCAATTTAGTAAACAATTAAGTAGAGTTGCAAACCTGAAATTTACATGTGTTGAATGATAATTATAAGTAGTAAAAGGTTTTTTGATTACGCTTGTATAAGGAAGTTTTAGTGGATTTTGATATCTGATTTGTTTGGTTAAACTACCAAGTCAACTATTATTATACTCCACGTAGATGGCATAGAAACCATTACAATGATGTCTTGTTACTGTTTGTTCAGACCTGCAATATAATTTTAGTTGCATGCTTGTGATTTTGTATAATAGTCACCGTCAACCTAGCAAAAATGAAGCACATGATAGTTGAAACATCTTTGTCTTTGACTCACAAATGAAAATTATACTGGGGTAGTTGTGTTGTATGAATAGACGATGACAATTGGAAATAGGTTCATGGAAATTACCATTTTAGGAAAATTGATGTTTGATTTACTAATTATATTTTTTGTGTTTTTTTTTCTTTTTAGCACACTGCCTTTAATAATATTATCTTCATCCATCAATTTGGTTTCTTAAACAACGCTAGGCTAATGTGAAAAAACTTGGATAAACATCTGCTTCCTTCGTCTGATATACGTAGGTAGGTAGGTAGGTAGGCAGAGATAAGGAAGATTCATAGCTTTTACGTGATCCTTTCTTAGCCTCTCTTTCGTTCTTTGTGCCAAAATATTTTGAAATGAAACAAAATTTTGTTTATATTATCAACTTGATATCGAGATTATCCGCGTGAAATTTTGGATTGTTCCAAAACTCCTTATTCAGAATCATAAATCAGTATGAAATATTGAATATATGCACACTTAACCATCGGTTAGAAATGTATTTTCAGAATGAATCAGAAGGTTCCAAACTAATGTTATCAAAAGACACAGTATAGCTGCAAATAGTGCATAGCGTAGAGATTGCGCTATTGTACCCATAATAATAGCGTAGGAGTTCCCTATAGCGCAAAAATAGCGCGCAACTTTAAATAACGCACTATTTTGTTTTGATTTTTTTTTAAATGTTTAGACATTGAATAAAGCAAAAAAAACCGTGCTATTGTATATATGATGACTTAGAGGAAAATGTTGTAAATTATAACTCGAAGGAAGAAACTGTTGATTGTTTAGATAATAATGATGGTTTTAATTTGGATGAAACTAGTGATTAAGCTATAAAAGTTTCGAAGTATAATATAATTTCTATATTTTGTTATTCTACACTTGAATAATGCTTGACTTTTTTATTTGAATCTTGTTATTGTAAATTTTAAATGTGTAATTTTTATTCGATATATTTTCACTTTGTAGTTTTTCTTGTTTATACTTTTTCCTTAGTTCCTGTCAATAAAAAATCTTTAACGTTTTACGTGAAAGCCTATTTTTCATGCAATCTTTTGTAGAGTTTTATCTCACCATAACTCATAAAATAGGAATACGTCTCATCATAACTTACAAATATAAGAATAAATTTTAAGTCTGTAAGGCACAAATATATTATGTTCATCAATTATTTTGAATGTCCAATATGAAATTATTAACTTGTCTCTAATATGAGTACACTTTACATCAAATATATTTAGTAAGTGCATGAAGTATGATGGTGTTTGTATTTTAAGCCTTGAACGGTTTGGGTATGACGTATAATACGAAAAAAAAAAAAAAACCAGTTGGGGAAAATATACTTGGTTTTCTCATTTAAAATGAGCCAAGTAGCGAACATTATTGCCCATATTGCAAAATAGCGCATAGCGCAAGCCTCGTGCTATTTGCTATTGACTATTCTTTGAAACGTTCCACGTTTTTATGTAGATGATCGCAATAGGTAGTATATTTTATCTGCCAAATTTTGTTGTTTTGAAATATTTTGAAACAATGATGATAAAATAATTAAGAGATTACATAAGCGAGCGACTATAGATTCCTCTTTGTACACACATAGTAGTAATGTTTCAAATCTTGGCTGAGATCTCAGGCTAGAACTCACATATAGAAGCCATGAAGTGAATATCATTTTGAATATATCAGTCATGATTTGAATATCAGCCAATATCTCGATCAATTGAAATTTACAATATCTTGGTCAAAATTGTTTTTTTCCCTTCCATTTTTTACTGGGCCAAAACTCTTAGGTCCATCACATCTCCTATTTTATCAACACTAACTCTGCCATTTTCTCCCCCCTATCTAGCTTAAAACCCTCCTAGCCTTGTGCATTTCTTCAAGTTGACCACCGTGGTTAATTTTTTCTTGACTCCCAATTTTGCTAGTCAGCAGTGTGCTCTCTTTCCGCTGCCGCTTACCCTCCTTCCATTACAGCTAACACATCTGCTGCTGCAGCTTGCATCAGCAGGTGATTCATTTATTGCATTGTATTTTTTTTTTAAAATTCGTTTTCTTCAATGAAATTGATTATATTTTGATGTTAATCTTGTTAATTTACTGTTAATTTAATTGAATAGTTGTTAGTCTATGAATTGTAGTTTACCCCTTCTTAGTTTATTTACTTTTTTGTTAATTGTTTATCTGTTTAATGGAATTATGGTCAAATTAGTAGCCAATGACCACTCATTTGTAAGACTTCTAGCTTGAGTTATTACTAGAGGTCTTAGTTTGATCCTCTATATTGAAATAAGGTAGTTAATCATGGAGTTGAAACTACTTGCTGTTTGTTTATAAATTGTTAGTTTATTGTAGTGTATTTGCTGCTAGTTTATATTAGCTATTCATCGAGTTTGAATTTGTCTGCATTGTGCAACAAACCGTAAATGAATTACTATGCACGTTGAACAATGAGCTTATATTAACCGAGCACGGTTCTTAAGTTTTATTTCTGATTTGTGTGTGTAGCATCAAACGTGAACAAATATCACAATCTTGAGATCTGTAAGTCAATTGAGGTATTGTTGGTCAATCAAAAAATTCAAGGCATAGTCCTCTTACAGTTGTGATGAATCTACATTCCTTGTCTTTTTCATGCTTCTCTCAATACTATCTCGAAACCATTGCTGTAAGGTAATTCACTCTTCGGATGTTTTTTAACTTGAAAAATCCAAACATAAAATTATTTCTTACGTGAGATCTAATCTTGTGGAGTGCGGATAGTTTATTTCTGCATAAGAGTACGAGTTTTAATTATTTTTGTGTAATCATGTAAGTTTAGCTTTAAATGATTACTTAAGGTATTATTTAGAAATACTGCTGTGTAAGTAGATCAATTTTAATATAGCAATACTTCAAAATTTGAAACCTTGCATGGTAGTCCGTGTTAGCTACATCCCATCACTTATGTTTATGGTTCTCTTAATGCCGCCTTTAACTGTTTGTTCTTGGTATGTTATTTGCACTTTAAATTGAGTTAATAATTTTAGAAATGCTTTACTTGCAGCATTGAAGTGGTATTATCTTTGTGTGTGATCTTGGTAGCAGCAAAGCATCTGTAATTTTCTAGTTCAACCAAATGTCAAGTTATTACAACTTAGATGACATATTAATGGAGGAAGAGGTGAGCACTAACTTCAACTATAATTTATGCATTGTTTCATTTTGCATATATTACCAGAACTTTTGATAAATTTATGCTTACAGCTTCTGTCAGTGGTTTTTCAAGTAGGAGCAAATGGAGTTGGTCTTCTTGATCCTGGCTCTGAAACAAATAACGTAAGCTATAAAAACGTTTACTGCTAGGGAATAAACTGTTGTATTTCAGATTACCAATACAATTTTTTTGTACTGTTTAGGTTGAGAAAGGTGCTAAAGTGGATATTCCATTCTGGCTTGCTCAGGAGTTATGCATGAGACAAGCAGTATCAATTAATGTACCTGCTTGTTTCAGCCAAAAGTAAATTCCTCTTTGCCAAAGTTAAGCTACACAAATAGTGTACTCTGAAGGCGAGATGATTTATGGTGTTTAATTGACAAATTTTATCGTGATAATTTCAGAACAAGGAAAGAAATTCAGGCAGATGCAGCATGCGTGGACCTAAAATACCGTTGCCCTTACTTCTATGAGCTGGGATGTAAGATTGTGCCTTTGTAAGTATTTTTCTCTCTACCACCAACTTTTATATCAATGCATGCAATCAATAAGTTTTTTTACATCAAAATGGCATGGTTATAAAAGTTGTGAAGTGCCGGCTATGTTTTGAAGACAACCGAATCTCGGTTAGATTTTTTTTTTTTTTTTTTTAGCAACTGAGTGGCTGTAAACTATTCCAAACTTTGTGTTTTAACAGTCTACGGAACCAAATTCACTGAATTTCTCACTATAGCTATGTTACAGTATTCTGTAAAGTAGATGGGTGTCCAGTATAAATAAATCATCTGATGCTTCTATATTTTCACGCCCACGGATTACGGAATGGTCTCAAAATGTACAGAACAATCGATAATCTAGGCAAATGCGGCCATTCTAATAGTTAGAGGGAAGTCACTTTTACTCTTGCTAGGAACAAAGAATACATAACTTGCTAAAGTGTTTTGAGTACAAACACATGTATATGTATATGTACATATGTATATACATAGTTACATACCATATCCTGATTCTACTAGCGTCCAATGTCCACAGTCAGCTGATATAATCCCAATTTTCCTAGTTCCAAAATAGGCCATTATGTTCAGGACAAGGATTCAAATATAAGCCTGTCTACGGATATTTGAAAATTTTGAAATTCGTCTGCGACCATATATTAAAAAAAGAAGATAAATATTCAATATTTGAGAAACATACATTAATGTGGATGTGAAGTCATCCACTTCTGAGAAAATTTCCATTTGAAATATTATAGTTCATATTATATGCATGACTGGTATCTATTTGTTGCCTTATGTTTATATTATATGCATTTAATGCATATTCACTGCTCAAAAAACTGTTAATCATTATCAAATTTGTTTAATTTTTGTACTTCCATAATCAATTAGATTGAAGAAAATTACGCTTGAACATTGTTTTTTTGTGTGTGTTTCTAAATTTTTTATCGTCTACAGATAAGGCAAATATCCTATATCAGTCTGCATTCATGGATGTGGATATTCAATATCCAATGCGATTTCGAGTGTGGATGCTGGTATTTGCATTTGAAAGAGTGCGTATCTGTCTATTTCATAACCTTAGTCTTTTAATCAGGTTAACGGGATCCTTATTTAATTTGAGTGGGCTCTTACTGGTAAGTAAACCAAATGTAAAAAAGCATATTGTGTTCCTATCGATTGAAGACCAAGTCCTAGATGCTATTTGCCAACTGCAGACAAATGAGAGTGCCAAACGCTGACTGTGACAGTGGTTTGCCAATGTTTGAAAAGCTTCAAACTTTTCTTTAACCTAAATACCTTCTAACAACGTCGTAGGTCCAAATTGCAATCTGTTTTTCTAGTAAAGCTCAAAAGGTTTAACTGATTCTTATGTAGTTACCAAACCATGTGGAAACTTACTCCTGATATCAGTTTAGGTGTTCTTAGTGGTCATGTTTTGTGTAATTGGAAAACTTGCAGTGCTTTCGATAATCATGCGCTATATAGTGCAATTTGTGGAGATATTATCTTATTTACTTTGGCCATGCCATGATGAAACTTTGATGTGATTATGTCATGATGTGCTTTCTAGGGCAGTTTTGCCTCAGCCGATCTACGTGGCTTGCATCGGAGGTAAACTTCGGACAGTCTTTACGTCAAAGAGTCAAAAGTTGGACATTTTTTTTTTTTAAAATAAATCAAGTAAACCAGTAGAACAAACCAATTCAGCTACCACAAAAACCATATTAATCTTCTTCACTTTAATCCAAAATTTTGTCATCTCTAATCATCACTGTCCGCTTCGGCATCTTTCTCAAGGAAAGATTTGCAGTCTGGTAATTAAAGAAGCTTTAATTAAAATATGTTACATGCTTCAAGGAACTGAAAAGATTGCGTACTACCATGAAGTGTGCTCCTTGTTTTCAAATAAAAGTTTACGTGATTGGAGAATCCGTGATGTGGTACTAAGCACTTCATAGACCATAGTACATATTTGATTAATTATTTTTGTAGTGTCAAATCAAATAATTTATACAAGGGAAAGTCTATTTAAACACAAAAAACTGACATAAATAATGATACAGTGAATCTCCACCATCAGGTTGTCCCCTTATTTTCACTCTTCACATAAAGATAAACTAATCCAACGGTTTAGATTTTCTCTCAATGCGTGTTTATTTTGTGTCTAAATAGACACTCTCTTTAGACGATATCCTAAAAATAATTAACATGATGTTACAGTTATGTTATTACAAATAGTTTAATTATAACAAATCTCACATTTAAAAAAGTATACGGTATCATTCATCCATGTGATCCTGAAACTGTGATCGCAATCAAGTTCACAGTCGTGCCATTAAAATTGTTTTAGTTATTGAAAAAGATGCTTCAATATAAACATTCAAAATATTTTCAACTGCTTGCACGGTTTTCTTTTATTATTTCATTCACACATTTTTGCAAGTAAAAAATCATTCTCCACTGGCACTAACTTCTGTAGTCAACAGTGTAGGGGACAAAACTATTGGTTCATTTTTGCGCTACACCTTTACCAGTAGATACAAGGAGATTCTCAGCAAGTCACATAGCACTCATGCAGCATCCGTCCCAAAGTTCTTAAATCTTCTGACTAAAGAAGAGTCTGAATGTAAATATATTTTGTTCTTGATTGAATCATTACCGCGCATATTAACTATTTTACAAGTATGTGCCTAATTCTGATTTGACTGATTTTTCAAGTGTTTGAAGCTGCTCGATCTTCAATGGCAGCATTCAAGAAATGGAGAGTAGGTGGGTCAAGGTTAGAGAAGGCATCTATTCTTGGAAGAAAAAGAAAGACTAAATTAACGCTGCCTGAATCGCCCAATCCTTGATATAATCTAGATCTTAATATTTTTAACTGAACATAAACGTCAGTTTAATTAATTGTATGTTCAGTAAGATACAAACAAGGTTGTTTGTTGTGTACTCTTTCCAAACTGATTTTACATGAGTTATCATCATCCGTTTTATCAGGCTATGTTTGCCTAAGTGTGCAAGATTAGGCAATCATTTCAGATAGCTTTACCATTCAGGTTACACAAAGTACATAAATATAAAATATGAAACTTTGGCCTTTTTTCCTAAGTTGGGGGTGTGCATTCTTCCAGATGGCTCAAGGCCACGACTGACCTGGAAGGTAATATAAGCTGCTTTAAATGTTGAGATTAAATGAGTACTTATTTTCTGCTTATGATTTATGGTAAAACTTTACAAGTAATTTTGGGGTAGCATGAGAAATACACATTTGTAATAGAATAAAGCGAAATGCTCGAGGGAAGGTGAATGCTTTGCAAAGAAAGATAGGGTACTTATCTATTTCGTTATGAGCAATTATTTTTGTTGTTTTATTTTGTTTTAAATTTGTTTAAATAATATTGTTATTTGTGCTGGAATTGGTCCGGTCATCAATAGGTAAATTGGATTGATTTTTTTTTTTCCTTTTACTATATGAATCATAGTGGACCTTGGGTTATATACTATATTCCATTAGTTAATTTAAGTGAAGTCAAATTTTATTTGATTTCTTTGTTCATTTAACTAGCATATTGATTAAAATTATTTTGTATGCTGTCTACGAGTATATTGTTATGTACACATGTGTATAATATACGTATGCAATATAATAAGACGAGTGTTTAATAGCACCCTAAACAGTACTAACACCCCTTTAGTCTATCTGTTTTTCACCATACACCCGGTTTCTTTTTTCCTCCATTAATTCTCTCTCCCTTCACTACTTTATTTTACAATAACTAAAAGGAGGAAATAGAGGAGCTATTGCGATATTTTATTTTTGGGTGCTATCGAACACTCCTTGTATATATATATATATATATATATATATATATATATATATATATATATATATATATATGTGAGCGTTCAATGGCACCCCAAATAGTGCAACACCCCAAAAGCCCTCTGATTGCCACCACAAGTTTCTCCCTCTTTCTCTCTTCTTCCGCTACATTATTCTACTACAAATGAGTGGCTAGAAGTAAGGTGCAAATGAAGTGCTAGAAAATAGGGGTATCATTGGACTTGCTTATATATATATATATATATATATATATATATATATATATATATATATATATTTATATGAAGCAGGTTCAATGACACCCGAAATAGTGGAGCACCTCTTTGGCCTCCCTATTTTCCACCATATATTTCTTTCCTCTCTCCTTCCACTCATTCTCTCATCTTCCACTCACTTTCTTTAATATAAATGAGAGGTGGAAATCAGTGGGCATTTGGGGTGCAACCGAACGCTTGCCTACACACACACACACACACACACACACACACACACACACACACACACACACACACACATATATATATATATATATATATATATATATATATATATATATATATATATATATATATATATATATAGCGAGTGTTCAATGACACCCCAAATAGTGCAGCACCTCTAAATGCCCCCTGATTTTCACCACATATCTCGTTTCTCTCTCCGTTCACTCATTCTGTCACCTTCCACTCACTTATTCTAATATAAATGCTTGGTTTATGTAAGGTGGCAAATTGGGTGCTCACTATTTGGGGTGTCATTGAACGCTCCTCTCTCTCTCTCTCTCTATGTATATATATATATATATATATATATATATATATATATATATATAGAAAGTCTATTTATACACAATAGTTTAACACAAATTGATGGATATAAAAGCTGAGTCATAAGATTACTCCATGATTTGCACCTCTCATATAAAGACAAACTAATCATTTGGCTGATATTTTGTGTCTCGTGATTTGTGTTAAATTTTTCTGTTCATATATCCGCTCCTTATATATATATATATATATATTGAAAATTGGTATGCTTTTTATTAACTAGTAAAGAAAACAGTACAAAATAAAGGTTAGCATACTAACCGGAATACAAGAAGCCTAACATAAAAAACAAAAACAAAATACAAATGAAAACCAAAACCTAAATAAAACTAAACAAGGCCCATGATGAGGCCACAACCTCCACTCCTTTATGCACGATCTATATCTTCTTCTAACGCATATTTTGAAAGAAAATATAAAGATAAAATGAATAATGCTCTCATATAATATGGCAGTTTGGAGAACTTCCACTTTGCTAAATGACTTAAAAACTGTGCATGTGGTGAATATCTGAGTCTGCTGAAGAAACTGCACAAACTGGAACTGTCCATTAACATTTTCTCCTCACCGCAGCAATTAAGTTATAGAACTAGAATCCTCTTGAAGGACAGAACTTGCACAATTCAACAGATAGAATCCAATCCACCATCCAAAAACATTTTCCACATACTACTTATCAATCCATAAATGGGTACACCTGAACCGACCAGCAAATGTAGCGACTGGTGTATAATGATTAAATTGGATTGCAAACTCAATAAATCACCATGTAAATAACCAGACATACTTTAAACAATGAACACAATAATCCTAGAAAAAATTCAAAGCTTGAATCCCTATAGCGCACACCAAATCAGCAGTAATATTTGAAACAATTCATAATAGTTGGCTTTGATTTACACCTATTGTTGACGCCAAAAAGTGGTCATGAACGGCCAAAAGTCGTATTTGAGCATGATATATGAAGAAATATAAAAAAAAGCGAGAAAAAGCAAGACAACAACGTTTTTATAGTGGTTCGGCGTTAACGAGCCCAGTCCACTTTATAATCTCATAATAATATCATAAAGTCAGAGATACAATGAATGAGATCATCTTGATCTCTATTACATAATTGTTTTTGAGGAATATAGCAAGTATTTCCCGATGAAAGTGGTTGACAACCATGATTGAGTCATGCATGGGCCAAAGAGTTAGGCTCTAATCTCAGCTGAAGAAGATCCCTCTTTGTTGTATTGCTTGGTGTATTTATAGGCAGTAGGCTTCAATAATTGGAGGTGTCATGTGTCAGTTGATCCATGTGAATAGCAGATAATGGAGTTGAGTCTTGATTACTTGGAGAAGTTCCCTCTAATATGTGGCAGCATAAACGTAGCTAGATCCAAGTTTATAGGCTTTAGAATAGGTAGTTGGACCAAGTAAGTAGGCTATTAAATAGATCTCATGACCAAGTCATTGTCGTAGTGTAATATGATCTCAAGACCTTCTAGCCTAGGTATTTCGAGCTGAAATATTTCGATCCAAGAGCTCTTGAGCCAAGGAGCTTCGAGCCATGAATGTCTGGCTTGTCCAAGCCCATGCTCGAGCCCTGAGCGATCCTGTGATGGGTCCATGGGTTGACGGCCTTGCCAAAAGTCGGGTCAACACTTTGCCCCCCCCAAAGTACATCGTGTGGCAGACATAATGTACTTTGAATAAGCGAACTGCATCTCTTTGGTATGTCATTCGTCTTCGAGAAAGCAATGTCGAACTGTCATGTCTTTGGGAGTAGTCCTGAAGCTTGAATTCTTTTTTCTTTTCTGCCTCGGCCGAATGAAATCATCATAAATCAAGATGGGTCGCTGTCTTTTGCACATGGTCGTTCATAAATAGTCTTCGCCAAACGCTGTCATCTTCTTATGCAAGTTGAGAGCATGGTCATGTGTAAGGTCAAGTCAGACCATTAGTCACACACAAGTCAGTGCACGGTTCGGTTATCCAAGTCATGAGATAGTGTAGAAAATCAGAAATGGCATGTGAACTTGACATCGCATATGACTGTTTCCTTCTCGAGTCATTAGAATAGTAGTCTAGGAATCCATGATCGCGCTGTATCTTACCGACAGCCAGCCAGAAAATCACGGTTGCTTCGAACCGTATTAACAGAAGACCAGAAATCCATGGTCGCGTCAGACCATATTTAAAGAAATCCATGATCGCTCCGGATCGTTTTTATAGCCCAAATGATCACACATGAGTCAGTACGAGATATTGTCGAAATCGTAAGGCATTAGACAGCTTAGTGTCGCTCTCCATTCATTGTACTCGCGATTTTGGTCTTCAATGTCAGGCCTAACTCATAAGCTGTCTCGCTTGAATGAGTAAAGTCAATTCGTGCCATAGCCTGAAGGTATAGTATATATCATTTGAATGACGTGCCAAGTCAGGAACGTATTCAAAGTCAGTTTGTAACTTGATGCTCATGCACCTAGCATCGTTGGGAGACGAGCGAGGTCAATGCTCATGTCCCCAACATCGGTGGGGGTTTAGTTAAGTCAATCGGACATCCAGTCCTTAAGTCTTTATACTCTTCGTCGTTGTTTCGGGTTAGAGTTGCAGGCTTAGCGGTCTTAACCAATCCAAGTTGTTTACTCTCTCTCGAGTCAGCGAGATTTAAAGTTAAAGATGCAAACAGTCGAATCTCATTTGCCTAGGCATTGTTCCTTCACTTCAGTCAGAAAGTGAGGATCACCTCATCGAGCGCCAGTGAACTTAGTTGCTCTTATCATTCGAACCAATTAGGTCGAGCTCCTTTGTTCATGTTTCAGCATAGTCCAAAATGGTTATGACACTCTTGTTGAGTTTGTTCCTCATGCATGGTTCCTTTGACTTTAACAAATAACTTGTAGACTTGATCACTAAAATTGGTTCTCTCCGGAACCTCATATTCCTATCGTTTGAGATGACCATTGTACTGGTCATTCTCCTGCCTTCCTCACAGGTTGTGGAGTGCTGGGCATTTTGATTCCGCACATGCAATAGCCACCAATCAGACATGTCCTTTGATGCTCGATGATGATCTGTTGCTCAGATTCATGCGTGTTAATCTTGAGGAGTCATCCTTTTTGGCCGTAGTCTAGGATCCTACGGAAATCTAAGGAGAGTAAATGCGCATAGTGTAATCAGATAGTCAAATTATGTTTCTCGAAGCTTGAATCCTATGCCCCCAGTCACTGGGGTTTGGCTGAGTAGTAGAGGTCAAATCCATGCCTTTTCTTGATTTATGCTCTCTCGTCGAATCGTGAGTCAGAGTTGGGTACAAAATTAACTGTTGGTACTCAGCCCATACTAGTCTATAGTCTCTCATCCAGGCTCTGAGGATCGGAGTCGTGTGGCCAAAGATCAGACTGTAGTCGCCTCGAGTGCTCCCATTTGCCCCCTATGTCAAGGGGAAAAGCCGAAGACAAAGTGGCTGCATCGCACCCAATTGCTGTATGGGATAGCTGATTCATGTCCAGCCTTATCTAATCCTTTCAGTCCGGAAGTGGGTTGAAACCAGTCGGTGGATGGTCACTTTGCATTCGTTTTATGGTCCCCATGCTGTCCATTTCAAATTTAGACATGTATGCATAAAAATGGCATGGCTTTCAAAGCTTAAGTGATTGTGTTATCCAAGTGCTCGAGCCATTGCATTTTCATTCAGTGTACTTGCAATATGAAAATTTGTCGTTGCTCTTGGGCTGTAGTCAGTCACATATGGGTATGTGTGTCGATTCTAGATATCACTCTCAAGGCCCTCTTTCAGTTGTTGCCTTAAGTCATGTGATGTGTTATTGAACATCCCACTCTTAAGGTCTCCTTTCGGTCATTGCATTGAGTCATGTGGGAAGTTCAGCATTAGAAGTCGACGTTAGTCCTTCGAACACGACCCCTTTGTTGTTGTGAGTGTGTCCTTCGTGTCTTTGCTTTGTATCTATACATAATCCTACAATTTGAATAGAACAACTCGTTTAATTTGCAAGTTACTAAGTCAATCTTTATGTCACAAGCAAGTCTAGCTTGAAACAAAATGTGTTAAGTGCTAAGCTATCTAGCATAGAACTATTAAATGTCTAAGTGTCAGGTGTCGTAGTTTGGAGGTATAATGTCTGTAGCCTCCATTTAACTTTGAAACACGGGTCGCGTCTGAAGCGTGTTTGAAGTTAATTCAGAAATCTATGCTTGTGCCCCCAGCGTTGGTGGGAACCATGTTAAGTCTTTCGGACGTTCGGTCCGTAAGTCTTTTAAATCCTGTCCTCAATCGGAGGGCGATGGAGATTGCATGCACGTCACAACACTGTCCATTATACTCTTTCCCAAGTCGTGAGAGTTGGAGTTATGGGTTTAGTGGTCTTAAGTCGTGGTGCGCCATTCACACTAACCCAACAGATTTATACTCTCCCTCAAATCGTGAGAGTTAGAGTTATAGACGTTGTGGCTCGTCCTTTATACTCTCCCAAAGTCAGTTTGGGTTAGAGTTGTGGATCAAGTGGTCTTAAATCTTGGTGCGTCCATCACACTTGTCCTAGGTTTATACTCCTATCCAAGCTCTGATAATTAATTAGAGTTAGTCAGGCAAACAATCAGGTCACATTTGCCCTGGCATCGTCACTTTGCTCCGACGTCAGGAGTAAAGTTCGCCATCATGGATGGTCGGTTCACATCCCTGTTGAGTTTATACTCCTCCCGTGGGAAGCATGGGAAAGAGTTAAAGGCGTCGTTGGAGAGTGGTCAAGTCATACTCGTCCTCATCTTAACATTTCTCTTTTGCCCTCACGTCGAAAGCAAAAGTTGTTATGCTGTTCATGGGATCGTGTTCGGTCATTGTTGCGCTCTTCCCCTCAGATCAAGGGATAGAGTCGTCGATCTACTGGGTTGTTATGTCACACCCGAATACATCCCTACGTCTTTCTTGGAGAATCAAAGGCTAGAGGTTGAGGAGTCCTCATTAGTAGGTTCATGTACAGATAGCTCATGTCGAACTCATGTGCGTTTATTTTCTTGCCTCCTACGTCAAGGGCAAAAAGTTAGTGAATGAATGGTCGAGCTTCATTTACGTCAGATTGTTGGCGTCAGGCCAAGGCTAAGCGGGTGAATAGTCGAATCACGTTTGCAAAAGCTTTGTGTTCCTACGATCAAACTATGGAAGGAGTGATCAGTACCAAACCTTGGGTACCTACATTATTCACACATAAATTCATATGAGTTAGTCACACCAATAACTCATAAAGCATGCAAAGGTAAGAGATATAGGTAAAAAATAACCATGTTAGAGGAATGAGTATTATTCAGAATGAGAACGGTATCGCATATCCTTTGTCATTCCATTCTGACTTGTCTCATCTTTGACAGGTGATGACAGTTGAAGCTTTAATTGATGAAGGAAGTCTTTTCAAATCCTCATGGGTGGCAATGCCAAGAACGATCAGACCTTGATCAGGATATTGGGATAACAAAGGAAATTAAGCGACCTTTGTGGGTGAATAATAAGGGCGTGTTTCCTTTAAATCACCTTCTTGCCCCCACGTCAAGGGCAGAGAACAAGGGTTAGGTAGTCATATCAAAACCGCTAACGGTGGCATCTCATCTTGTCGGTGCTAAGATGGTGATCGGCAGGAGAACAATGAATCCATGCTTATAGAAGCTTTGCTTTTTCCATGTCAGAAAGTGGGATATGGAGGCTAGGAATGTTAGCATGCCTCGTCTATCCACCTCTATGTCTTCGATCCCGCATCGGGGAATGAGAGTCGATTTATAAATAATCAATCAGCATTATGGCTTGAGTGTTTCAAACTTTTAACTCGCCGATCTTTGGGTAAGGCTAAAGAAGTTGTTCAAGATTGAATAAACTCGGTAAATAAGGGTGATGGCTCTTGGAAGAATCTCAGTCGTTGCCATCTCACTATCGATATTCTTGGACCATCCGCTTAATCTTGGATGATAAGTCTTGACAATTATTGTTAGCCAAAAATTATGCCGAGCCGAAGGAGAGCCGTCAGCGGGTTTGGGCGCAGCGCTGGTGGGGGTCCGGGGCTTCACAGTCCCTGCGGCGATCGACCTAGCCGATTAGGTCAAAAATGTGGGCACCTTTCGATTTTTGAAGATGGGCATAAAAACATAATTTTTTCTGAAAATGACCCTGTCTCGGGTCGATGTGAAGGGATTTAGAAATGGATAGTAATCCGGATTGGTACATCTGGAAGAGTTGGTCGACCTGGAGGGTTTCATAAGAGTCGGTCGATCTGTAGTTGGTCGACCTGGGCTTGAACATTATTAACGATGGTTGTTCGAACCAATCTCACCCCCGACCCAATACCTGCTTCGGGCCAAGCTGCATGCGGGGAGCCTTCCAAAGTGCAATTTCCATTGACTGGTCATCTGGTCGAGTCGATGTAAACCTGGGAAGGATCGACCCAACCGGGGTCGAATCCAGAAGTGGGGCAAAATTGGTGTTTGCTGGCGATGCGGATGTTGCTGCTTCTGCTTTCCGAAGCATGTGCAGAAGTATTGGAAACTAGGGCTGCTGAAGATGACTGAAACTAGGATTTCGTCTTGGACTTGGTGATCCAAAAGTTGAGAAAAACCCTTAAGACGTTGAGAATTCATTTCTCAGTGAAAGCACCAAACTGTTGATGCCAAAAAGTGGTCATCAACGACCAAAAGTCATATTTGAGCATGATATATGAAGAAATATCAGAAAAAGCAAGGAAAAGCAAGCCAACAACGTTTTTATAGTGGTTCGGCGTTAACGAGCCCGCTTCGACTTTATAATCTCATAATAATATCATAAAGTTAGAGATACAATGAATGAGATCGTCACGATCTCTATTACATAATCGTTTTTGAGGAATATAGCAAGTATTTCGTGATGAAAGTGGTTGGCAACCATGATTGAGTCATGCGTGGGCTAAAGAGTTAAGCTCTAAACTGAGCTGAAGAAGATCCCCTCTTTGTTGTATTGCTTGGTGTATTTATAGGTAGTAGGCTTAAATAGTTAGAGGTGTCATGTGTCAGTTGATCCATGTGAATTACAGATAATGGAGTTGAGTCTTGATCACGTGGAGAAGTTCCCTCTAATATGTGGCAGCATAAACGTAGCTAGATCCGAGTTTATAGGCTTTAGAATAGGTAGTTGGACCAAGTAAGTAGGCTATTAAATAGATCTCATGACCAAGTCATTGTCGTAGTGTAATATGATCTCAAGACCATCTAGCCTAGGTATTTCAAGCTGAAATATTTCGATCCAAGAGCTCTTGAGCCAAGGAGCTTCAAGCCATGAATGTCCGGCTTGTCCAAGCCCATGCTCGAGCCCTGAGTGATCCTATGATGGGTCCATGGGTTGACGGCCTTGCCAAAAGGCGGGTCAACACCTATATATTACCAATCTCGCTTGGTTTGAAGAAGAAGAACAGATCTCACTTGAACCTTCATAGATTTCCTCAAACAATCCAATGCCAAATACTTATTAATCCAAGATAAATGACATTGGTAAATCCAAAATAGAGGCATTGGAATCAATATATACCAGATCGAAGTGTAAACCTTAAAACTGCAGTCAAAATAAACCAAACACAAATCAACATAGCCATTGATCTTACCCAGACAGAGATCCATTTTGACCAAGCGGAGAGATCGATTGGAGAATTTGGAACTGAAATAGTCTAGTTGCGTCAGAGCAGAAACCTAAATCCAAGATGGCTTGATCTTCCATAATCGAACAAATCCGAACATACGGTGTAGAAAAACTGGGAAGAATGTGGGCAATGCGTTAGTTTTGAATCGGAACGTTTATTTTTCGATGGTAGATCTAAGACAATTCAATTGTGATAAAAAAAATAAAATCGCTGATTGCTTATCAACAATAATGAAAGAAAGAATTCGTTGAAGGTTAACAACAAATCGCAAGCGATTTTGTTTCGTTGGAGGAAATCAGATAGAAATAAAAGATGTAATTAGGGTTAGGCTCACGCATAGCAAAAACAGACGAAAAAGGCCTATCGCCGTTTACAAGCTTTCACCTGTATATATACATAATAATAATAATAATAATAATAATAATAATAATAAAGTACCTAGCCTTCCTCTCTCCCACGGGGAGAGGAAAGAGGATCCACTAGAAAATGCAAACTGCTCGTGGTTTTAAGTAATTTTGTACCAACTTTTCATTCACAATTCGTTCCTTTGTAGATCAATTGTGTAAAATTTCTTCTAATCCCCACAATTTCAAAGCCAGATCTGAGTACCCCAAATCGCTAAGATCTACAAACATCGTACTTTCAGCGATTTCCAACTTTGATCAGCAAGTTCATCCTAAAACTAATTTCAGATTCACCCGCCGAGTTCCGATTTGAATAATGGAGAATTAGTTCAATTTAAGAGGATCAAGCCATCAGGGATCTGGAATTTGGCATATTCTAGTGTAAGTGAATTCCTTTCACTTCCAGATTCTCGGAATCGATCCTCCCAGGCATTCGCCAATGCACTTTGATAGTGGGACTCTTGATGATTAGGTAAGAAAGTTAGATTTGGATGATTTAGCGGTATATGATTTCCACGTATTGGAAAAATAGCGTTTTGGTGTTCGATTTCTTTCTGACCATTGGGATCTGGTTTTAAGGCATTCTTAGTTTACTACAAATTAAGTTTATTCAGAATCAGGAGTTCCTATATTCTTCTATTTGGGTTAAATCTCCACCGCATGCAAGGATTAACAAAGTTATGCAATATTATCTCAAGATAATTCTATATCTGCTTTTTTTTATCATGCGTACCCTTTTTGTGATTTCAAAAAGTGGATAATGGAATTGTTTTGGGATAATATTCAACTTAAGGGTGTTGTTTTATATGTTTATCTTCTAAATCAGTCGATTACATCTTTTTGATTATACATGAAAGTTCCATATTGTTGAGTAAAACTGTTTGATCTGCTCTGACCTCAAGAAACTGTCCCAGCATGTTTAAGGATAACATTAAGCTGCATTTTCAAGGCTAATTCTCAAACTGCTTATGATTAATATGATGGGGGTCTTTTTTTGTGTATTCAGCAGCAACAGTGCATGAATCACTGGAAGTTAGTCTTGCAAAGCTTATGAGTCACTAGAAGCAAGCCTAACAAGTTCAGTTAAGCAACTTTCAAAATGAAGAAGTATAGCAGACCAATACAAGCAGATTTGCAAGGTAGCTGCAAATCTCAAGTTGAATAAGTAAGTGCAACTAACACAAGAAGATTTTAGCATGGAAAACCTCCTCAAAAAAAGGAGCAAAAACCACGGGACTCGAAAGCCACTTAATCTCTTTCACTATCAAAAGTGAGTACAATACTTCTCTCCAATATGATTTAGAGCCATACAAAATATCCATCAAGATTTTATGATAATCTTGGAATGATAGACAAAACAATACTGGTGAAAAACTCTAAAAAGTCTATCTCTCTATTTAATTCACTAAAATAGAGCAGAGAATGGAAGAAGTCTTCTGAAGTACACACACAGCATGCCTTTATTTAATGCGCCATACATATCCCATGCACCACACAAAATTAGGCTCTCATACTCACATACTTCTCTTGTTTTGTTTGCTTGTCCACCTGTCAAGCATTATGGGTTTGGAAACAACTACATGGGTCTCAAATAGAAGGTCCAAAACCCAACATACTCCCCCGACCGACTAGTTGGAGGGCGAACACAATCCAACAACACTTCGACAGAACCCAAACTTCCCTCTAGGCAACACTTTTGTTAACATGTCTGAGCCATTATCATTAGTATAAATCTTCTCAAGTACAAATAACTTGGCATCTAAAATATCATGAATCCAATGATAACGAGTATCTATATGCTTTGATTTTGAATGAAATGGTGAATTCCTGGCAAGATGTATGGCATTTTGTTTATCACAATAAAGGACATATCTGGTTTGCTTTATCCCAAGCTCCATCATGAGCTTTCTCAGCCATAACACATCTTTTGTTGCTTCTACATCTGCTACATACTCGGCTTCTGTAGTAGAAAGTGCTACACACCTTTGCAATCTAGACTGCCAAGCCACAGCTCCCCCAGCAAAAGTCACCATGTACCCAGAAGTGGATTTCCGACCATCCAAACATCCGGCCAAATCAGAATCTGTATAACCAACCAAAGAAGGCTTCTCACATCCCAAAGTTAATTTATGATTCGTTGTTCCCCGGAGATATCTCATAATCCACTTCACAGCTTCCCAATGGTGTCTTCTAGGATTCGACAAATAACGGCTCACCATACCAACAACGTGTGCGATGTCTGGCCTTGTACATACCATAGCATACATTAAACTACCAACCATGGAAGAGTATGGAATATTCTTCATGCTTGATTTCTCATCATTTGTAGTTGGACATTGCTGTTTGCTGAGCTTAAAATGAGAGGCAAGAGGAATGCTTACCGCTTTAGCTTTATCCATGCCGAACCGTCCAAGAACTTTATTAATATACTTCTTTTGAGATAAGTATATCTTCTTAGCACTTATATCATGTGAAATTTGAATGCCAAGGATTTTTTGCGCTGCTCCCAAATCTTTCATAGCAAATGACTCACTCAAAATTCTTTTGAGTTCATTAATTCTTGAAATATTCTTTCCAACAATTAGCATATCATCCACATAGAGCAAGAGAATTATGAAATCACCATTGGAGAATTTTCTCATAAATACACAATGATCGGATTTGGTCATTTGATACCCATGCTCAATCATCACCAAGTTGAACTTTCGATACCATTGTCTAGGCGCTTGTTTCAAACCATACAAGCACTTCGCCAATTTGCAAACATAACCCTCCTTTGTCTTTTCAATAAACCCTCCCGCTGCTCCATGTAAATTTCTTCATACAAATCACCATGAAGAAAAGCTGTCTTCACGTCCATTTGCTCAACCTCCAAATCAAGACTAGCTGCTATCTCAAGTACTAGTCGAATAGATTGCATCTTCACAACGGGAGCAAAAATCTCTCCAAATTCAATGCCTTTCCTTTGGGTAAACCCTTTAACAACCAAATCGAGCTTCATATAGAGGTTGAGAAGTATGATCTTCCTGTTTCACGTGATATACCCATCTATTTTTCAGTGCTTTCTTGCCCTTTTGCAGCTTCACTAGCTCGAATGTGTTGTTCTCATGAAGGGATTGCATCTCATCCTTCATGGCTTCCATCCACTCACTCTTGTGATCATCTTCCATTGCTTCTTGGAAGCTTTCAAGTTCTCCCCCGTTAGTGAGACAAACGTACTCATTTGATGAGTATTTGGAGAAGGGATGTCGGCCACATGTGGATCTTCTCAAGTTTTGAGAACCAGCTGAAGCTTCAGTATCATTATTTTCATGTTCAACGTCAACTTCGACACTGTTGTCAACGCCAGTATAATCATGAACATCAGGAAGATTATCATATTGTAAATCCATACCTTGATTTTCTGTTGGGACATCATTATTAGTAAAGGCTGGTGTTGGATCAATCGGAGTAGGATTAATGTCGATCATTGCTTCATTCACTGAGGTAGGAGCATCCATTTTAGCCTTGTCAATATCTTCAATGGTATAGTCTTCCATAAACACAACATCTCGACTACGAATAAGCATCCTATCTACAGGATCATAAAATCGATACCCAAACTCATCTAAACCGTAACCAACAAATACACATTTCTTGGTCTTGTCATCCAACTTTGATCTCTCATCTTTAGGAGTGTGCACATAAGCCATGCATCCAAATACCTTAAGATGGTCATAAGAAACATTTTAGCCTGTCCAAACATGGTTTGGCACATCAAAATTCAAAGGAACACACGGCGTCAGATTTAGCACATGAACTGCCGCTCCTAATGCTTCACCCCAAAAATATTTTGGCAACTTTGCTTGTGACAGAAAACATCTCACTCTTTCAACTAAGGTTCTATTCATTCTTTCGGCCAAAGCATTTAACTGTGGTGTCTTCAGTGGCGATTTTTGATGACAAAACCTTGAGCTCTACAGTATGCATTAAACGGTCCAATATACTCTCCCCCATTATCTGTGCAAATACACTTCAACTTCTTACCGCTCTCTCTCTCAGCTGATGCTTGAAACGTCTTGAAGGTATCTAGCACTTGGTCTTTCGTCTTCAAGGTATAAGCCCAAATTTTCTGAGAGTGATCATCAATAAAGGTTACAAAGTAATATGCACCTCCAAGAGACCTAGTCCTCAATGGTCCACAAACATCAGAGTGCACAAAGTCGAGAACTTCTAGCTTATTTTCAGTTGTAGATAATTTGAATGAAACTCTATTTTGCTTACCGGCAAGACAATGAGAACATTTCTTCAATTTTGTATTCTGAACCCCGCGCAATGCATTTTTCTTTGCCAAGATTGCCTACCCTTTCTCACTAATATGCGCCAAACGTTTGTGCCATAACTCAGAGGAGCTGTCATTTTCACAAATGTTGATTTGACAGTTCGAGGCTGCAAATCGAATAATGCATAAGTTCGGTGGCCTCTTTCCTTTAGCAATAATCATAGAACCTTTTGTCAGCTTCCAAGTATCCTTTGAAAAGCTACTGTCATAGTTGTCATCGCATAATCTTAATACAGATAGAATATTCAGGCGAAGATCAAGAATATGCTTCACATCTCTGAGTACCAATTTACTGCCAGTGCTAATTTGAATACAAATGTCTCTAATTCCTACAATCTTCGATGAGCCACCATTGCCCATTCGAACAATGCCAAAATCCCCTGCTATATAAGTAGAAAACAAATCCCTCCTAGAGAAAGCATGAGTAGTAGCACCACTATCCATAACCCAGTCCATTTCATCGCATGAAATGTTAATACTGTCAATATTATCACAAACAATAAGGAAATCATTAATAAGAGTGATATTATCATCACTGTTACCTTCCTTTTTGTTGTTGTCAAGTTGATTGGAGTTGCTACTATTGCCTTTCTTCTTGTTTTCCTTTTTTTAACTTTCTGAAATACTTTCTGATATGGCCCTTCAAGCCACAATAATGACATTCTACATTAGACCATTTATTTGAAGTTCCACGGGATGTACCATACCTGTTTGCACCTCGACTTTGACTTCTTCCCCGCAACTCTACAACTAATACCTCGGAATGTGATGAAGAACCTTGATTTTTTTTTCTTTGCATTTCTTCATTTAGCACACTATTTTTAGCCATGCTCATCGAGATAATACCATCTGAAGCCGAATTAGACAAAGTCATTCTGAAGGTTTCCCATGAATCCGGTAACGTGCCAAGCAGCCATAACCCAAGTATTTCATCATCAAAACTAAGCTTCATTGCAGCTAACTGATTTACCAACCCTTGGAACTGACTCAAGTGATTGGTCATAGATGAACCATCTTGATATCTCAATGTCATCATCTGCTTGAAAAGATACAGCTTGTTGTTTCTCGTCTTCCTATCACAAAACTCTTCAAGTTTGAACCAAAGACTACGAGCATGATTTACATCAATAATATGATTTAACACATTATCATCTACCCACTGTCGTATGTAAACTTGTCAATGCAACAAGTTCCATTCTTCATCAGTTTTGCCTTCAAGTTTCTCACTGCTGAAAACCGGAGTATGCATACACTTCACATAAAGTAAATCTTCCATTTTACCCTTCCAAACATGATAATTTGAAGAGCCTTTCAAACTCACCATTCTATTTGTGTTAACTTCCATTTTATGTTGAATCAGCTAGCTCTGATACCACTTGATGGGGGTCTTTTGCTGTGTATTCAGCAACAACAATGCATGAATCACTGGAATTTAGTCTCACAAAGCTTATGAGTCGCTCGAAGCGAGCCTAATAGGTTCATTCAAGTAACTTTAAAAATGAAGAAGTATAGCAGACCAATACAAGCAGATTTGCAAGGTAGTTGCAAATCTCAAGTTGAACAAATGCAACTAACACAAGAAGATTTTAGCGTCGAAAACCTCCTGAAAACAAGGAGTAAAAACCACGGGACTCGAAAGCCACTTAATCTCTTTCACTATCAAAAGTGAGTACAATACATCTCTCTAATATGATTTAGAGGCATACAAAATATCCATCAAGATTTTATGATAATCTTGGAATGTTAGACAAAACAATACTGGTGAAAAACTCTAGAAAATCTATCTCTCTATTTAACTCACTAAAATAGAGCAGAGAATGGAAGAAGTCTTCTGAAGTACACACACAACATACCTTTATTTAATGCGCCATACATATCCCATGCACCACACAAAATTAGGCTCTGATACTCACATACTTCTCTTGTTTTGTTTGCTTATCACCTGTCAAGCATTATGGGTTTGGAAACAACTACATGGGCTCCAAATAGAAGGTCCAAAACCCAATATAAAGAGGCATGTAGGAAATATTAGTTCCTAGATGGTAGTTTGGGTTCTTCAGAAAATGTTTTTTCGGTTATAGAGGAGCAAATTGGTCATGGACAATCTTGGCAATAAACGTGGAGTTACTTTGCTCAACGTGGGCTAAATTGCGGAGAAATATTTCTGGTATTTAGCACATGCAAAAAAGGATAGAGGGATAACTAAGTTGACCAGGAAAACTTAGTACGACAAAATGCTAACTAAAAGGAATTCTGCTTTTAGTCCTATTGTATTAGGAAGTTGGTTTCATTGGAACAACAACATGCTTATATTCTTATTAGCAGGAAACCCTTAAGACTACTATCTTTTTGAGGATGAGTGCTAATATAAAGCAGTTTTCATGCACGTGCTATGAAATTATAGATGGAAATCCAGTACTGCTTTGGTCTACAGATTTACAACTTGTTTTATACATGATATGGCTAGTTATAATCGAGTGGGTTGTAACTGTGAAAAGAACGTGGAGTATGTGCGTTGTAAAGCAGGTCAAGCACTTGTTGAACTGGGATTCTCTGACCTCATTATGGGTCTTATTTTTATTGTTTTCTTTTTACTGCTTTTTGTGTTGAATTAGATTTTATGTATGTTTCATATGTAAGTCAGGTTAGAGTGCTAACCTTGCTATGTACTTTCCTTTGAAGTTAATAAAGCATACCAATTTTCAAATATATATACATACACACACATGCGCGCGCGTGTGCGTGCGCACGTGCGTGGGCGCAATGGATATCCTGAAATATTGTGTTTGATTTATTATCTTTAGTTTTGGATTTTTCTCCCATAAAAGAAGTGTAAACAACACACACATATATATCTAAAAAACGACCATTTTAGAAAAGGAAGTTAACACAAAATGAGAAACTTTTCCTTTTTTTGGTATTTGCAAAAAAAATAAAAATAAAAAAAAATAGAGAGATAATTATACATTCTGTTGTCTCTTTAGCCTTTCCGTCATCCTCTCTTTCATTCCCCTCGTTGCTCTTCATTCATCTTAGTTTTTGTACTTATTATTGAAAACTCAAAACATAAAATAAATCAATAAACATCTAAAATTTTGAAATATCCAATTTGATTTGATAAAGTCAATAATTATAATTCAAATTTAACATGTGAAATATCTAATTTTTGACTTCGTAAAATATTTCTAATTCAAATTTAGAACTACAAAACTGTTTGAGATATTTTTAAATTATTTAAAATAAATATATACCTATACTTTATAAATATCTGTATTGTTGAAACAAATATACCGTTTTCAGGTATATAAACTATTTAGTATTTACATAAAAGTTAATTACAACAAAATGATTATTAAAATCATATATGCTATATTTATTATTCTCGTCCAAGTATATTTTCTCAAGATTCAAAATCACATATGTATATAATAATAATTGACCCATGTTGGAGTGTGGAGTTTTGATGACAAACAACCTTAGTTCAATTATCGTTGATTATAAAATACGTACCAACATCTCTATCTAGAGTATGTATATATACATACATATATACAAGATTTGCATACAGGACTTAAATACCGATAACTGTACAGTTTTAAAGTTTCAAGAGATTCAGGATTCAGAGGAGATTCAAGACTCATGAGTAATCAAGTTATCAAGAGTTCAAGAAAAATATAGTAGTAAAGTCTAGTTTATACGTAAGACTCTGAATAGCAATCCAAGTTCAAATTCAAATTCTGTTTTTCAAATTCTAATTTTTAAATTTCAAATTCAGTTTTCAAAATTCAAATTCTATTTTCAAATTATTCTATCTTAGTTATTATTTCAATATATTTAATGTTTTAAATATATATAAGTTATATATATATATAGTTTTATAATTTTATAGTTTTAAACCTTATAATTTTATAAATATGTTTATATAATATATAATTATGTTTTCATATGATTTTACTCTTTAGAATATCCATTTATATCATTAAGTTTTAATTCGAGAATTTCCAAAATAATATATATGTTTGAACACTTGAAAAATAATTTTAAAAATAATTTTAATATACATATGTCGACATACAACTGTCGAAAATTCAATTTTCAAAGGAAGTGTCTTTTTACTGTTTGTAACGTTCCAGAAATATTGCAACCTTTCAAATCTTATAAATAGGGTATGATTTTGAATTTTTGCATATATCTTCTTCTCTACTCAACCCTCTTCATCCCACCATTATTCTTTATCATTTTATTAATTTCTACATTTCTACTTCGCTGATTTCTATTGTAATTATATAAAACTTCTTCTTTTCTCACTCTCTATCCATTACTCTCTGAATTGGAGTGCTATTGAAGAGTTATAGGGCTATTTAATCTTTTGGGAAGTGTTTGGGAAGGGTGTGTTCCTTGTAGCTCTGATATGAATTGTTAGGGAATGCGAATCTTAAGGCAAAACAAGCACTTGATGGGAAAGAGTGCTTTCGAATCTTGTATTTAGTTTCTTGTATTAGTTGAATGTATTTGCTTTTAAATAGTAATGAATCGTATTTATTTCTGTCAAAACAATCCCTTGTTTACTGTAACAACATACAAGAATTAAATAAATTAAAATAATATAATAACAATTAACTAAAAATTGAAAATTTTCGAAAAATTTATAATGTATGTCAACATACATATATCTATATGTTGACATATAGCTGCCGGGTTATCAAATTTGTTCAAAATTTAAAATTTAAATACCAAACTAATGTCTATTCAATTCCAATGAATTTCAGACCCTATAAATACCTATTTCTTCCAGAAAAATTTATTATATTATTTCTCCTTCTTCTCAAATCAATTGTTATCTAAAAACCTCAAATTATGGCAAATCCAATTCATAATTTGAGTGAAAATCTTGAAGAAACTTTGAACCATGGTACTACGTAATCAACGTCATCTAGAATTAATTCAGATGCGAATGGTTTAATATCAAGAAAAACACTTTAACGTGATTTGTTGGTGAATCTCTTCCCATTTAAGAGATGAAAACAACAAAGCATCACTCACAAATGAAGAAGACTGGATGGACATCAATAAAAACCCAATCTCTGGAAAAGATGAATGAGTAGAAGTTCCAAGGGACGTTTGATTTGAAATTGTTTGGTTTGATTTGTTTGTTTGTCTTGATTTGAATTTGTTTGAATTTATGTATGAATATTAGAAAGGGGGAGTATTAGAAGGATCAGAATCAACATGTATGAATATTTTATAAATTAAGGTTGTCATCATCAAAAAGGGGGAGATTGTTGGGGAATGGAGTTTTGATGACAACAACCTTAGTTCAATTATCACTGATTATAAAATATATATTAACATCTCTATATAGAATATATATATATATATATATTCATATATGCAGGATTTGTATACAGGACTTAAATACTGAAGACCGTACAGTTTTAGAGTTTCAAGGCATTCATGATTCAGAGGAGATTCAAGACTCATGAGTAATCAAGTTATATAGAGTTAAAGAGTTCAAGAAAAAATATAGTAATATAGTCTAATTTATATGTAAGACTCTAAACAACACTCTAGGTTCAAACTCATTTTTTTTTTCATATTTTAATTTTTAAATTTCAAATTCAGTTCTCAAAATTCAAATTATGTCTTCAAATTGTTTTCAAATTATTCTATCTTACTTATGATTCCAAATAAATTTAAAGTTTTAAATATATATAAGTTTATATATATTGTTTTATAATCTTATGGTTTTATAATTTTAAACCTTATAACTTTATAAATATGTTTATATAATATATAATTATGTTTTCATTTGATTTTACACTTTAGAATATTTATTTATATCATTAATTTTTAATTCAAGAATTTCTAGAATAATATATATGTTTAAACATTTGAAAAATAATTTTAGTATACATATGTCGACATACATAGGAGGCTACGTCGACATACAACTGTCAAAAATTCAATTTTCAAAGGAAGTATCTTTTCACTATTTGTAACTTTTCAGAAACGTTGCAACCCTTCAAATCTTATAAATAGGGACTGATTTCTAATTTTTTTCATATATCTTCTTCTTTATCTTCACACCTCTTCATCCCACCATTATTCTTTATCATTTTATTGATTTCTACACTTCTACTTTGCCGATTTCTACTCTAATTATATAAAACTTCTTCTTTTCTCACTCTCTATCCATTACTCTCTAAATTGAAGTGCTATTGAAGAGTTATAGGGTTGTTGTAATCTTTTGGGAAGTGTTTAGGAAATGGTGTGTTCCTTGTCGCCCTGAAATCAAGGAAAGGGAGCGGTGGTAACCTTATAGCCGTGAAATCAAGGGTGTTTGGAGCGGTGTTAACCTTGTAGCCGTGAAATCAAGAGGATTATACTTGGATATTGATAATAATAAAATTATACGCAATCCTGCGTTGCGTAGGATTGGTCGTAGGAGTAATCCTAACCAGTATAAAATCCGATGTGTTCTTTCCTATTTCTGCATTTTATATTTATCTATTTATGTGTTTGTGGTTGATTCTGTATCTATGATCATCTCTGTTGTGTGTGATTCATACAGTAGATCATATTAGTATAAGATTTTCATAAATTCTTTGAAAACACTATTCACCCCCTCTAGTAGGGATGAGCAGAAAAACCGAAACCGAACCGAAACCGCAAAAAACCGATGAAAACCGCATCTTAAAAAACCGCACCGAAGTAAAACCGCAAAACCGATGAAACCGCACCATTAGTACGGTCCGGTTTCAGTTTCTATCCTTTTTCAAACCGCAAAACCGAAACCGCACCGAATATTATTTATATATAAATTTTAATGTTACCTTGCATTTTTTGTGTACATGCATTAACATATGTGAAGTATTGTGTGTGTTTTTACAGTGGTGCATGCATTTGTATGTAGATGTGTGCCCTCATTTTTGTTGCTTTTATGCTGCAAGCGTGCAAGTATCAATTCTTTATTGTAATCTGCATGTTTAATTACTAAATCAACATGAAGATTACAATAACGAATTATAGTGGGACTGGCTTCATTCTAGACTATAATACTGATAGCATTTCAGTAAGTAAATATGAGACTGGTACAAGTTATATTTTTAGGCAAATATTGATTGTTGCGACTGGGTTGTGTTTATATATGCTAGCGTTATGTTCATGCTGTTGTTGTGTGGGTTTTTGTGTGGTGCATGATTTTGTATGTAGTAAAGCATGAGTTTCCTGTGTGTGTATATAATGGTGTTGTTTTGTATGAGTAGGTTAGGGAACAATGCTTTTTTTTTGTCAAACGGTTTTAGAACCGAAACCGCACCAACGGTTTTTTGGTCCGGTTCCGGTTCCTACTTTTAGAAACCGCACGCTAGCGGTTTCGGGTGCGGTTTTAAGCCAAAACCGCACCATGCTCATCCCTACTCTCTAGTGTTTATTTTGCCTTAAGATCCGCCTTACGCATTCCCTAACAACACACACACGCATCTACATGTTATTATTAAATAAACATTTTTGACACTTATTAAAAAAATTACAATTAGTATATATATGTATATGTATGTGTTAATTTTTTTTTAAATTATTCATAAGACCATCTATGCAACGACCCAATAGTTTTAACAGTTAAAATATGAAATTAATTTAAAATAATTTTGAAATAAAATTTTGTACTTGAGATTTCATTTAAAAATTTAAATCTAGTTTATTGAACTTTATTTTGACTAAAATCTTTTAAGTATAAATTTAATTTCGATACGTAGATCTAATTGGCTTGGTTAAAATTAAAGTTATTAAAATCTCATTTATTTATCTATTTATTTTGGGCTTGGTTCTTCCTGAATAAAATCTTAAGAATGTATAAATTTTTGATATTTAAATGTGAATGGTCTAGTTTTAAATCATGTGTTTATTTACTTTAGAACTAATTTTACCTAATTTGTTGAATATTTAACTTGATTTTTCTAATATAAACTTGAAATTTAACCTATCTAATTTATTATATATTTGAATTTGGGTTTGGATGAATCTCTACTTATATGTGCTCGTTTAATAGTTAAAACTTGTTTAAAATAAGTGAGAAATTGAACTTTATATATATATCGTTGATTCTTAAATTTAAATAACCTAGGGATTAAAACATTATTGGAATTTGGGTGTATTTAAATTAAAATACTAGATTTAATTCTGAGAAGAACGATATTTTCATTTGGTGAAATTTGGACAATTGTTGCCTGAATATTTAATTTCGGATCAAAAATACACAAAACAAATAACGTTTAAATGTGCATTCTGTTCGGTATCTCATTTGTATTATCTAATGTGGGTATTTGTGCTTGTGCTAACTTATATATATATAATCCAAAATTTGAGCACATTCCAACATTGATAGAATAATATCTTTGATGTTTAAATTTAAGGGTTCAAATAAACGTCTGAATGGTGAATAATTGAGCTAAGATTTTGATAATGTTATGAATGTCGGAACGAGCTCAAATTTTGGATAGATGATAATATATATGTGGGTTGAACATCTACAAAATCTTGTTGGATTTGGATTAGTGCAACTCACGATTGCATAGACACTTGTAAATATTGCCTTAATAAGATAACATGTGTACAAACTTTGTTGGAAATTTTACCACGTGTCATTGTTTTCTGAATTGTTCATACATATCCCTTGCTGCCCTCTTCATTTTATCCACACCGAATAACCCATCTTCTCCCTCCCATTATTTACTTCGGCCACTAAGGGTCCGTTTGATTTTGAACGGGAAGGGACATTTGGAAGGGGCATTTGGAAGGGGCATCGAAAGGGGAATTGTTGGGAACGGGGAATGTGTTCTTTTTACGGAAGGGGCATTTTGGAAGGGGCAAAGTTATTATTTAAATGTTTTTTGTATATATTATTTTTAATTGTTTGTGTGTGTTTATTGAGAACCAGAATAATAGATCGCAGAATACAACTTGCAGAATTCAAATTGCAGAATACAAATTGCAAAATTTAAATTGCAGAATTTAAATTGCAGAATACAAATTGCAGAATTCAAATTGCAGAAATAAAAAAACATAATACAACGAATACAAACTCCTTAATGCATTCCCGCAGCAACTAGTTCGTTTCGTATATTGTCTCGTACTATCGCCATGGTGGATGTTGTTCCGGTTCTTTGAACGGGGTCTCGATCTCTATTTCCGCGATTTGATATACTGTAATATTCGTCGAGGTATACGTCTGGCATTAAATCAGGGTCGTCATCATACGCCATAAAATCTGGATCCCCAGCGTTGTATTTTCTGATGTAGTTGTGAATAGCCATTGTTGCAGTAACAATTTGTACTTGAACATGATAGGGATACGTCTGCATGTTACGTAAGATGGCAAATTTTTTCTTCCAAATACCAAATGTTCTTTCAATAGCCATACGCAAACTAGAGTGATAGTAGTTGAAAATTTCATTTTCTGACTTCGGTTCATTCCGCGTGTCATTGAAGTCTGGTATGTGATACCTCACGGATCTGTAAGGAGTTATATAACCGTCCATTAGTGGATACCCTGAATCGACTAAATAATACTGTCCAGCTGGAGGATGAGGGAAATTAAGATCCGGATTATTTATAGCTTCCCGAAATACTTTGGCGTCGTGCGCAGTTCCTTCCCATCCCGCTCTTACAAACGTAAAAGTTAAATCAAACGCACAAACATAACATTATGAAACATAACATAACATTATGAAACATAACATTAATCGTACCATTTGATCGTTGAAACCGCTCTCCAACATGCCTTGTAGGGAGGGCCAATGCAATCGTATATAGAAATACAGCCACCATTTCTTTTACTGTTATGTGCATTGAGGGCTCCAGTCCGTAATTCTGTAGCCGTTCACACAAGGATCTGAAACATAATCGCTTCATTCGAAAATTTCTTTGACAACGATCTGCGTGTCCCGCTAATATTTCATGAACCCAAACAAGACCGGTACTTGCGGAATTGTGTATTCTGCTCCTTTGTCGTGTTTGAACAGTCATAATTTCTTGAATATCAAGCACATCTTGCAAATCTTCAAGATCGGATTGGTCAGAACCTGCCATATTTGGTTGAAGAAGTAGAGAAAAATGGACATATATTGTGGTGATGTAGTGATGGTATGAGCAGAATATGTATAGGGAGAGGGAAAAGTGAAGGGGCCAAAAATAACTGTCGCATCGGACGTGCGTCAGACGCGTCCAACGCGTCTGACGCGAAATCTAAGTTTCCAGTCGTTAAGCTTGAAGGGGCAAAAGTGTAGGACCCATCGTAGACGCGTCCGACGCGTCGGACGCTTCGGACGCAGACGCGAACATTAACTGCCCAGTTAACAAATCAAACGCTACCTAAGGAAAAAGTATCTTCCCTAAAATCACTTTCCCCAAATTTTCATACTTCCTCTCCGTTCAAACTAAATCGCCTCCCCTCCGAATCCTAGCCGCAACAACCAGCCTTCGCATCCACCTTAATGTCACTGATTTCACACACCATCAGGTACTTCGCCACCGTCTTCCCCTTCCTTCGAGATTTTCTTCTTCCTCAAAAATAAAAATCGAATCGCCTCCCTTCTCCGTGCTTAAACGTTGAAGCCACCACCACCGCAACTTCCACCTCCTTGTTGGCCGAAGGCCATGCCTCCCAATTACTTGTAAGTTGGCACTTTCTACCATGCACCTGCTTTACGCACATTTACTGCCTTAGAGTTGATGCATCCATGACCAAACCTAAAAACCGAAATGTTCTATATACTGGTAATACATATACTATGGGATGTTAAGTTATGTTGACCATTGGTTCCGTTCGTTCATGGATTTTAATCTGTGTTATATATATTGTTGTTAGCACATTTGGTATTTGTTCTTTGCCTTATTGTAACGCAGGACCATGTCTTGCCTTGCGCCTAAGACACAGTATTGAGTACTGCCTTTGAAAAATCTTTTGACAGTTAACATTTGGTCTTTGGCTTATGCTTGAAACCGAATATACATATATATATACAACTTATGTTGCAACCTTTATATGTTGTCCTATTTGGAAACTTATGCTTGAAACTGAATATTTATATGCTTCCCTGTTTTGGAAACTTATGCTTGAAACCGAATATTTATATGTGTATTTACACTTTTAAATGAGTAGTTATATGCAAAGAATTATGGGTCCAGGGTACATTTTCTGAGTTGCTTGCTTCAATCTAGCTTGCTCCATGCTGTGCTGTGTATATTTATTGTCTCACCATGTTACCATGCTTTGTTTATTCCTGTTTGTACTGGCTTGTTGTGCATGATTTTCCATGTTGCCTTTGGACTTTGTGAATTATGCCACCTATGTTGGATCTTGCAATGAATTAGCACTTGTACAGAGCACATGCTTTCCTTTAATTTGGTGCCTAACCAGATTTTTATATTGACCTTGAATTTGTGGCATATATCCTAAAAATTAGTTGCTGCCTTATTTGATATACATATCTCAATTTTTGAAAACCCCGAGAACACACACACACATATACATATACCCTGTTCGAAACTTAAACACCTACCTCTGTATTGATTGGTCAACCTGAAACTAGAAACTCCTGATCATATAAAGTACACTTGGTAGTTTCACTATGTTTTAGAACCTGCATTGAAATGTTGGTTTCGGTTCTTTATAAATGGTATATTAACCGTGATTTTATAACCTGAAATGGTTGGCATTGGCATTTTGTTTCCTTCTCAACTTGCTGCATTGATATAGAACATGCGTCCTTTATATAACATTTAACTCACTTCATGTTTACCTACTGTACTTAATAACCTGTTGTCTTGTTGAAATTGAAAGTATATCTGGATATACCCTGCTTGCCACGCTATGTATATTCACCCATGCTTTTTATTTTATTCTAGAATTGTTGAGCTAATCGTACACTATGACTTTTGACATATATTCAAAATTTTGAACTTCTCGTGAAGTCTGGATTAACTATTGTATTTTAGTATTTTATTGAAGTTGATTTACTTGAATAAAGTTAATCTTGACTCGAGTGTTTTGTGTTTTTCATAAAAGCTCTGGTCGTACCGTACCGTGTGTTACAACTTAAGGATTGCAACTATTGAAGTTAGAAAGACGCTCGCTTTGGTTTGTTTTTCTGCAAAGTTTATTTAATTGTAAAATCTATATATTTAATTTCCGCTGTATAAAAATATTGTATAACTCTGATATTTTGTATAAAATTATTCCACTATGAGATATTGTCTTTTCTATGTGTTGTGCTGCGTTGATTCTGTTTAAACCCCATAAGCAATAACAATCTATCATTTTGAACAGTTTAAGATGGTTTAATTACCGACTTTGTAATATCCAACATTTCTCAACATCACCCATATGAGGTTTTGTTAAGGAAATATGGAGTGTTGTTGGTATAAAGACATAAAACATCACAAAAACTAGGATTTCACAAGACACCTAAAATAAGTTTATTGCGGAAGAAGAAAACAATTTATATTAAAATGACAAAAACCATATTTATTACAAGTTAACCAAATTGTTACAAAACATCATGTCCCAAAATATTAGTCAAAAAAACATTAGAGTACAAAATAATATTATCTTCCAAATAGTCGATAAAGATACAACCTAACATTGGAAAAAGAAACAACAAGTAATCCATCTTTTGTAGGAATCCTTCACGATGGTATCAACAAATAAATTTGAACTATACACTTCCTCCCTGTAAGCCTGGGGGGAAAGAAAGGAGGAAAGAAAAAAGAAAAACGGGTTATACATAAAGTCTGGTAAGCTGATATGATTACTAGCATGGCTGATAAGTTAAGGAAAATAGATAAACAATAGTTCTAATGTCATAAAAGGGTATGTGTCTGTGCACACCTAAAAGTGAACAAATACTTATAGGAATGACACAAAGGATTGGATGTTCTCATTTGATGACAGTGGTGAATATAAAGATCATAATAATGGAAATAATAACCATGGCTGTTTTGCACTTCTTCGACTCGAACCAAAATAAATAATAGGAAGGAATTTCCTAATACTACCCATCGATCAGCTTACATACCCTAACGTGATGACTTATGCCTACTGTGATCTCGGGTTTATCAGGCCCGACCCATAAACTATAAAGGACATAGCGTTAATCACAAGCGTTACAGCGTCTTATTAAAGCGACCCGAACTTCCCCGGTCTCCGAAGAGAAGAGAAAGAACGAATTACTTTGAGGACAAGACGAATCAGAACGCAGACAGAAGAATATTACATTGTATATTACAACAATTCATCAGAATACAAGAATATACAGAGTATAAATGAATAAAATACATTCGATAAATATCAGAGATTACAATAAATCCAACCGTAAATTAGTAAGAGAACGATTCCCTAAGTATTAACCTCGAAGGCCGAAACCAACATCAGACTAATACCCAGGAAACCACCCATCTTAGCTCGTTTCCAGTTAGTTTCTGATTTTATATACAATCATAAATATCAATCATAGGCAACATGAGCGTCCCATGCCACTATGTCGCCATATATAGGTTTACAATCAAAACCGCACATATCGTATTTGGAAATTGGATTTCAATCTGTGAACCGAGGCAAAAGATAGTCCTCACCGAATTAGAGACAATCTAGCCCATGTCTCAGGCAAGTACTCAGTCAAGCCTTTGGATCGTCAGGGCCGGTCCACCGATCTGGATTAAAATGCCTGAACACTGCGTTTCCCCGCTCTTTGGGGCATAAATGAGCCAACGAATGGCTCCATCGGCTCCACATAATCACCGATATATCCGAGGCACCTCACAATAGCAACAACAACATAAGTCAAACTCGTCAGGGCGTGTAAAACCACTGACGCCACTTCTAGCTAGAAAGTAACGCATGTCCCCCTTGAGGTCCTTCTCTCGTTTCTGGTTCACAACCGCGGTGTGAGGCTCGCGAATCCACGCTACACAAAGCTATGCCACACAGGCCGTGCTTTGATCATCAACCACAAGACTCTGCATTTCAACAAAAGCCTTGATCATTTGCATCTTAGCATGCCACACAGGCAAACCACTCCATGCAACCGATATCCATCAATCACACAGAATGATATCCAATGTCAGACAAACAGTCCATTTACTAGTCTGTTCTGGGTCTGAATGAAACCGGAGGCACCTTGTACCTCGCATATCCATCGATCTCCAAGTACGTCTGGACGACCACTAACTGATTCCCTCCTCTTGGGTGTACGGCCCAATCAAGATCATCAGTAATCACCCAAACGACGTGAAGACCTCTGGTCTTCAACCACCGTCTTCATTTTCGACACCACGTCGAATCAATTATTCAGAATAGGATAAACTCAGTCTTTCTGAATAACTCGCGTATATAATAAACAAGTGTTACACAAACACAACATACGCCTCATTCCAATTCATCATTCACTAACCGTAAATTAGCAAGAGGATAATTCCCCAAACATTAACCCCGAAGGCCGCAAACAACATCAGATCAATACCCAGGAAACCATTCTTCTTAGCTAACCTACAGTTAGTTTCTAAATTTCACATTCTTAGGGAAAGGTTCCCATTAATTTTATCAAAGATAAATTCTTTTAAATTTATTCTTTAATCTTTCTTTGAATATCACTTCAAACCAAATTATGGTTTATCCAAACTAGCCGGGATTAACGAACCTAACCGAAGTAATCATTTGTTTTAATTTCCCAATCCCAACCTATTCATCCCATGAAGTAAAACTGGTAATACTTCATATCTAACACCACAGTGTTATCTGTAAATTCAATTACCATTTCACGTTCAAATCTAATTAAAGATTTAACTATCGCTTGGAGCAAAACTGGTGATACTCCATTCTCGATCTTTTTAATTTAATTAAAGATTCATTAAAACTCCACTTAGTTTTAATCTTTAACTGGGTTAAAGAACCGATGTCATTTAAAACACGGTTCACGATAAACCCCAAAATCACATTCCATTCTATCATCCTTTAACCATAAAATAGCAAGTGAGCAATTCCCTAAATATTAACCCCGAAGGCCGAAACCAACATCAGATCAATACCCAAGAAACCATTCAACTTAACTAATCTCCAGTTAGTTTCTGATTTTCTTAACCCCGTTGGGTCTAAGAACAGTATTATTGAAGATACCATTCACGACAACCCAAAATCACATTTGATATTAAATACAAGGCTCTGAATAGAAAATATACCGGCCTATATTCAATATCTAATTCTACGACCAACAAATATCGTATTGGAAATAATGATATTAATATATCTTTCAAATTCCCATAACAATATCTGTATCATCACGAAATCCAACAACGAAATATTCCGAAGACAATTTCGATTCAAATCCATTCCAATTCAATTATTGGAAATTCTGGTTATTTCCAAAACCATTTCAAATCCAATTTATTTATTTTAAAAATAAATAAATTATTATTCTAGTTCAAAACTAGTTCATTTCGATAAAAATCTACTTTTATCTTTTCAAACATGGAGTTTTTCATCCCAATTCTTCACAAATCGTTTCTTATGATTTTACACAAATTATTACTATTTTTAATAATTTTATCAAGGTCCGTACAGTCGATTTCCATCAACGGCCATCGAACTGCACTTACAGCGACCTTTTCCAAATTTGATTTAGTCATAATTCCAAATCCAACCGTTAGATTTCAAATCTCTAATATTTAATAGAAAACCCTTTTCAATACGAACCCAACAGTTCCGGTTTTAGGAGAATCCGACGGTCGGATCTCCCGCAACATCAATTCGAAATCAATGGTCGAAATTCTCGAACTACCGCGGCGCGACTCGTTCTATTCAGGCCATTATATTTATATAATATATATATATATATATATATATATATATATATTTCGTCGATTTCCTTTCAAAACGTATTTTATAAATTGTTTAAATTCGTTTTCAAAACGATTCAACTTCCTTTTCAGATTCAATTTAATTCGAATTTCAAATCTATTCAATTTAATTCGAATTTCAAATCTATTCAATTTAATTCGAATTTCAAATCTATTCAATTTAATTCGAATTTCAAATCATTTCAATTTAATTCGAATTTCAAATCTCTTCAATTTAATTCGAATTTTCAAACCACTTCCAATATTCATTGAAAAATGAATAAAATCGATATAAATATCGTTCACGTCAAAATGGCGTCAATCTAATCAACACGGCTTTTATTCAACACATGAATGTATCTTTAATTCAACACATGAATTTATTTTATTCAACACATGAATTTATTTTCGATATTGGAATGAGGCCCAATCAATTACCATATAATGTTAATTATATGGATTTTCTACAACACATGTATATAATAGCAACGATAAATAATCAACCATCATTCAGAGTGCACCACACAACTGCATAAGCATTAAATATAAATAATTAATGCTTACACGGTCTGTCAATCCATCGATTGACATACAACTAAACAATCAGGATTAGTGTACGTCAAATCTCATCCCAATACCCGTGTGGGGTTTCAAATCAACAAACACAGATTTTATTTGTGCAATTGGGCGATGTGCAAAATTTATCGTCCCAATCAATATCAGTCAAATCAGTGTATATAAACAAATCGTCCGATTTGTTTATAAATATTTATTTTATACACACGTTAATAATTATATTTTTAACTATAATATATTTTCCACTATAAAATGTTTTATTTCTTTCCACATCACACAATCAAATTTCACAACACAACAATCAAACAAACAAGCCATCCATGGTCTGCGGACGACGGGTGTCGGGTGCTACTAAACACCGTCTGCATCCTAATATATATTTCAAACTAGAAATAAAAATCACGACTTTTTGCATATGAAAATCTTAACTTCCTTAATTCAAAAATCCGATCTTTCCTCAACGTTATACACATTAAAAATTAGATCTTTACACAACGTTATACACATTAAAAATCTAAACTTGCTTCTTTACTTCATATAAAAATTCCTCATTTACTTCATATAAAAATTCCTCCTTTACTTCATATAAAAATATATGCTTTCATAATTCAAAAATATGATCTTTCGACTTTAAAAATCAAATCTTTACGATGTTAAAAATCGAATCTTTATCACTTTAAAAATCAAATCTTCACGATGTTAAAAATCGAATCTTTATCACTTTAAAAATCAAATCTTCACGATGTTAAAAATCGATATTCTCCACTTTCGAAAACTGATTTCAATACAATGTATTTACTTCAAACAAAAACTGATTTAAAAACTATGTTTTATACCTAAAATAAAATCAGATTTAAAAATACAGTAAAAAGGAAAAACTCACCTTTTATTGGTAAAACTGAATCTTGCGTCTGAGAGGGGGGTTCTTCACGCGAGCGCCGGAGTCGGTATAGCTGCGGCGGAGGTGGCAGGCCAAGGGGGTGGGTGGCAGGCCGTTCTGGTGGTTGGCGATTGTTTCGATTTGGGGCTAGGGTTCTAGGGGTGTGGTCTTCGATATTTAGAAGGAGGAGTGAGGGAAGAGGGTGATATCGGAGGGGCGATGGCCGGAGGGGTGATGGTGCGACGGCGTCGACGATTAGGGGGGCACGATGTAGTTTTCTTTTTTATTTTTTTATTTCTGAATTGATCGGGGAATGAAAGAAAGAAAGGGGGGGTTCTTTATATAATATATAATTATATTTAATTATTTTATTCTCCTGTAAAGTAGCTTACAATTTCGATCTCAAAACGAGACACACCGCCTGTCGTCCATAGCTAATTACCCCCATTTCGAACACAATGGGATATGTATCGTAAGCTGATTCAATCGTTTCGATCAGTTTTCGTCAAAATCAAAATATAAATCTATATATTGAATTTGAACGCACATTTCAATTTACTGGGGGCCACATACGGACTCTAAAAATTCCCAAAAATATTTTCTAGCTTCGTATTGACAATACGGTCCTAACGAAACTAATTTTGTCGAATTCTAAGACCGTTTGAAAAATGGTCATTTTCCAGTCGATTAAAATCAACTAAAACTGGTCAAACGCGTTTTCCTTTGCCACGCCCACATATTGATTCGAAAAACTACGAATTTTGAAACCTAGCAATAACTTGTCATCTTGGATCCAACAAAAGTGGTTTCGTCGAAAACCGAGGTCATTTGCAAAATTTCCATTTTTAAAGGCCTTTATATATATTAAAATATATATAAATTCCACAGCGACTTTTCTAAATTTTAAACTGGACATATCTTTCAAACTATAAAGTGAAATCTCAGTTTCTTAGATCCGTTAGAAAGATATGATCGAACAGATTCAAATATTTCTTCTTTCGCTGAAATCCGATTTATTTTGAATCCTGTACATTCATTTGAAATTTGAAATGGAATTTTCGAACTACCGCGCCATTTCAGGCTCGTTGTATAATTAAAATAAATTTATTCGTTTTAACTTCGTCGAAAATAATTTTTTCGTCGTTACTATTTAAAATAATTCATTTTAAATATGCAAAATTCATTAAAATCGCCAAAATAAAAATTTTAAATTGGCTCATATTTCCGAGTTATTACAATCTCCCCCACTTAAAACTTTTCGTCCCCGGAAAGGAACGAAGCCGAAAGTTGTTTAACTAATCAGCTCAACTTTCATTATTTTCTTTACGGCTTAAGTTCTTCAAATTTTCAGTTTCTAAGTACTTTTCAAATTTTTTAAAAAATTTGGCTAACACCCTAAATTTTCGAAAAATTTCGCCATAACCTCCCCTGCACCGGGGACTTTGGGATATTTCATATAGCCTCCCATGGCCTTCTTCAATCCAAAAGAAAAATAAAAAGCCATCGACTAGCCAATAAGCTCATAAAATCATCATCACCCAAACAAAACAGTAAACTATGGTAAACATGTACCTATTTGTCGGGCAAACAATTTTATTTCGAATTTTCCGTTAACTGTAACTTAACAAATTAAAGTATAATTAATTCTAAATGATGAAATCAAGGGAAATGGTTTACGCCATTGCGTTCGTCTTGAAATTCTGCCTGAGATAGAGTCTAAGTTTGCATAAAACGGATACCGTATGAAGAAGATATGGAAGAACGAAGTTGGGCAGAAAAACCAGAAACGGGTCAGAATGCACTGGCGCACTTGGGAAGTGCGCTAGAACAAAATTGAAATGGCGCACTTGGGAAGTGCGCCAATACAATTTTAGCCTGGCGCACCTGCCAAGTGCGCCCAGGTCAGAAAGACCTGATGGTCAGGCCCTGGCTGGCCTGGTCAGGGTCTGGTCGAATTCTGAGGCTTGGCTGAGTCACTAGGGCTTACTTGTCACTTTCTGATTGGCTTCTCTTGAGATGGATGGTCTGGATTCACTCTAGCTTCATCGACGACTCTAATTAGATTGAAATTCTATAAATACAACTCAAGTCTAACCCTAAATTCACACAAATAATATAATACTAAAGCCGTCATGCTGCTGGAAAGAAACTAGGAGTGGCCGTCAATTAGAAAGCCTAGAGACAAGCCAACACTAAAGCTAAACACGAATCAAAACAACGTTAGTCTACCCAAAGGAAAGCATTTCAAATCTAGAATTCAGAATCCAGAATCTAAGTTCGTCGTTCGTTGTAAGTATAGTGATTTTTCCGATGAGAATAAAACTAAGAATTGATTCGATGTAAATTGGAAGTGGAATTGTGTTATTACGTAACGACGATGTTAATTCATATCTATGTTTTGAAATAATTGTGTTGAGAATGAAATTGGGATGTTTGTGATATAATTAAGATTGATGTTGATCCTATTGTATTTTTAGAATGACAACAACATCACAAGCAAGTTGTATAGTTCATGATTATGTGATTATATAAATCGTTTGTGATTAGAACCTCATGTATATACTTTATGCTAGAAAATCTTTATGCCTAAATGGTTATGTTCATATACATGCCCCTATGTTTATGTAAAAATTGCAAGTTCCTAATTGGATTCATGTCAAGATCCACTTTAGTACATGTTTCATATTGTAATTAGATATGCGATTGGATCTAGTTCACACCCTTATCATAAAGTTATACATATTTATGAAAAAGTCATGTTCTTGTCATGTGCTAGTGATGTTCGATGTTATGCCTAGATCCAAAAACAAGTTTAGACATATGATGTCTAAATCATATGCTATTTCATATGACAACTATTTGGTTAGACCCTAATTTCAATGCAAATTCACAATATATGTAAATTGATTTAGGCTATGTTGCTAATTCACATATATGAATATTGACTATTTTGCAAGTTCACATCTATGAGATTCATGTTGGCTATTTTGCAAGTTCACACCTATGATGTTCATATTTACTATGCCAAAAATGCCAAGTTTACACCTATGTTATGTTTATGTTTATGAATTCCCTTATGCCTATTTGTGCGCGCTAAATTAGGCTAAGTTTTAGCTTAATATTATATGTTAAGACTATGCGAACGAAAATTAGGCTAAGATTGTTAGCCTAATGTTTAAATGGGGTAACGTTGGGAATATTAGAAAACTTGTCAAAAAAATATATGAAATTGACATGTTTGTCACATGCCAAAATTGGTGGAATTTAAACGGTATAAATTCTTTATACCAAAAAGGTTAAACTTGGAAAGTGGTCCACAACATTTAATTGTTGACAAATTTACATATATTAAGTGAAAAAGATAAATATGTAAATTTAGAAAATATGAATATGCTTAACATGAGGTTGGATTGAGTTGTGATGTAAATCTGCTCGGACCCGCCTGGTTGTCCAGTAGTCACAACAATACTTATCCAATGTGGGTGGTTAAGCATGAAGCCCAATAAGGACCCGATGTTAGACTGAGTTACTGTGTAAATCTGCCCGGAACCGACCGGCACATCCAGTAACCGTAACAATATCTGTCTAATGTGAGTGGTCGGTGCTTTAAAAGGCTAAGGACAGATGGTAGGGTTAAGTTAACAAAAAGCACTTAACCAATTCAACATGTTAATGAAATTGATGGGTGGGGTTAGGTAAATACAAACACTTAACCACTTAGCATGTTTGACTAGAAAACCCTAGTAACGGGGACATATTTCAGCAGTAACCCAATTAGGTATCATGGTACCCTGAAACTAGGCAGGGTAGGGCACGATTACTGGGCTGATTGTAAGCGGTCAAAGCGATGGCGGTGGGTGCAACAGTGTGGGTTCTAACGGAGTGCGGGCGTGCACACACTTCGGAGCAGACAAACAGGGCACTGGGGGCACCAGTAGTATAACCTATGCGTTCTAAGGTCTGTGTCGGGGTTGCCACCATGGGACTTGATACACCCCATTGTATGGTCAGCATAGGTATCTACAATTTCTGGGGGCCGTAAGACACATATGATTATGCGAGTAGAAGCCGATCTTTAAAATAAGGGGATCACTTTACCCTCAGCATAGGGTGCATCTTTAGAAACGGGATCACTTTACCCTCAGCATAGGGTGCATCTCTAGAAACGGGATCACTTCACCCTCAGCATGGGGTGACAATTAAGATAATACAGGTAGGTGCAGAGATATAGTGTGGGGTGCGATAGTATATTCATTTCAGAACTACCTTATCTAGTTTATGATACTTTCTTGTTCCAGTTTATACCTATCATGCCCTTATTCTTATTTTCATACTGAAGAAGCACTAGACTTACTAGGCTTATGTCTGACCCTATTTTCTTTCGTCTTCTTTTCCTCCGTCCCCCCAACCCCCGGTCCACAGGGAGGAAATAACTCGGCTTAGTCAGATTCTCTAAAGCTTCAAGATAGTTGATGTACGGTTTGGTGTCTCTTTCCTTGGCTATGGCTGTTGGTCACACTCTATGGGGATTTATGCAGTTTTAATCACGTTTTATGCTTCTTTATTTTAAAACCAAGACAGAAAATTGTGTTGTAATGTTTTTGGAAGTTATTATGAGACAATTATGGAAACGTGTTGTATGAACAAGTATTTTATGAAATAAAAGCTCTGATGTTTTCCGCTGCTTATATATATGTGTGTTTATATCTGTCTTGTGTTTTATCTGTGACTGTTACTTACAAACCTCCACCAAAGTTAAGGCAGTCCCTTGTGAGCGACCTTAATGGAGGGTGGGGTGTTTCACTTGGTATCAGAGCATAGGTTTTACCAGACTAGATAAAAAAATTTGAAAACTATTTTCAAAAAGTAGTTTAAAGAAGCATTTTCAAGAAAAGGTTCTGATATTTTAAAAAGGCATAATCCCCCAAAAGCCATATGCACTATCTATCTATCCTTCGTTTTGAACCTTTCCTTTTGTTTCAGCATGCCTGGAGACCTTAACCTTCCAGGAGTACTGATCCCCGGCTGGTTCCGAAGGCACCTAGAGGCTAGGGCCAATGGTACGGGCCAAGCAAACATTCCTCCTCATACGGTGGCAGCAGTTCCTCCTCCTCCTTGTGGAAACACTTTCGCTAAGACATGTAGAGACTTCAGGGCTAAGGGAGGAAAGGACTTTTATGGAACTGAATCATTTCTGGTAGCAAGGAACTGGTTGAAAGAGACTGAAGATTTATTCGTTATCTTCAAAGTTGATGATAGGCAGAAGATACAGCTAGCAGTTTGGTTGCTTAAAGATGAATCACCTTATTGGTGGGAGATCACCAATGCGGAAAGGCCAGTGGAAACATGGGAAGACTTCAGGACAAGATTTGAGATGAAATTCCTCTCCCAAGCTGAAAGAAGCCTGCAAATGGAGAAGTTCCTAACTCTTAAGCAAGGGAATATGACAATCAGGGAGTACGTTAATCAGTTTAATCAACTGGCCAGATTTGGGTTGGACTTAGTAAACACCCAACACAAGAAGGAGCTCCGCTTCGTCAAAGGTCTGAATGAGCCTCTACACAGCCTTGCTATGACTCACGTATCCACGGGAGCGACTTATGAAAGCTTAGTGGACATGGCATTGCTACACGAGGAAGACAAGGGCAAGAAAGAGTCTAAGGTGGAAGAAAAGAAGGAAGGTTTACAGGCTAAGAAAACGGACTTCAACAAAGGCGGGAAGAATAACAAATCTCATGAAAAGAGAAAGTGCAATTTCTGTGGCATTGTGGAACATATAGCAAAAGACTGTAGAAAGAAGAAGGTAAAGATGAATGGTGGTTGCTTCAGTTGTGGAGAGACTGGACACTTGGCTAAGAACTGCCCAAAGAAGCGGGGGCAGGGACAGAGGGCTGGATCTACCTCAGGCGGACAAGTTCACGCGCTGACAGCATCTCCACAGGAACGAGGTAGAAATATTTATGTAGAAAGCTTAGTTTATCTGTATGATCATCCGGTTCGCACTCTCTTAGATTTTGATGCATCACACTCCTTTATTTCATCTGCTTTAGTAGAATCTCTGCACCTAGACACTAGTATGGTAGAAGATCCCTTGGTTGTTTCAAATCCAATTGGGGGCTCGGCTTATCTGTCAATGGTTTGCTTGGATTTGAAAATCTCTATTCTAAGTGTTGAATTTAGATGTAGTGCCTTTGTTTTGGGCTTCTCAGGGTATGGACTGATCTTAGGCATGGACTGGTTATCCAGTAATGGTGCCATTCTTGATTGTGAGAAAAGAGTGGTTAGGCTCTTGACTTGGCTCGGTAACACTCCAGTAATTTCTTGTAATCCCTTGAATGCTGTTATGCTTAGTTATCTAGAGTCGCTTGACGCTTCTGTTGAGAATTTGCAGTCGGTTAGAGTAGTCTGGGAATATCCGGATGTCTTTGAAGAGGTGAAAGGCTTACCTCCGAAGCGGGAAATAGACTTCCGCATATATCTTGTTGATAATGCAAAGCCCGTAGCTCTGCCTGTTAGACACATGGCTCCAAAGGAGAGAAGGGAGCTCAGTAAGCAAGTTAAGGAGCTTCTCGAGAAGGGGTTTATAAGAAGGAGTATCTTGGAATGGGGTGCTCCAGTGGTGTTCGCCATCAAAGCAGATGGTTCACTACGTCTTTGTGTGGACTATAGGGAGATAAACAAGCTGACAAAGAAGAATAGACACCCGCTTCCCCGAATAGACGATTTGTTTGATCAGCTTGTAGGTGCGTCGGTCTTCTCCCAACTTGATCGGGCTACTGGGTTCCATCAGCTAAGGGTAGCTGAAGATAGCATTGATAAAACGACATTCAGAACCCTAAGCGGTTTCTTCGAGTGGCTTGTCATGCCTTTCGGTTTGACAAACGCACCCGCTTATTTCGTAGACCTGATGAGTAGGGTGTTCAGAGAATTCCTCAATAAGTTCGTGGTGGTCTTCGTAGACGATATTTTGATCTTCTCAAAGAATGAGGAAGAACATGCTCAGCATCTGAAAGAGATCATGGACACTCTTCGTGCACATCAGCTAAGAGCCAAATTCTCTAAGTGCCACTTTTGGAGAAAGGAAGTAAGATTTCTGGGGCATATAGTGTCTAAAGAGGGATTGGCTATGGACCCCGCGAAAGTGGTGGCAGTGCAAGATTGGAAGACACCAAGAAATGCAGTCGAAGTTCGAAGCTTTCTTGGTTAGCCCATTTTTACCGAAAATTCATTAGGGATTTCGCGAAGATCTCATCTCCACTCACAAGGCTAACAAAGAAGAATCTGGCGTTCACTTGGGATTTGGACTGCGAGTTTGCTTTCCAACGATTAAAAAGGGCTCTCACAACAGCCCCAGTTCTGACTTTGCCAGATGGAAGCAAAATGTTCACAGTATATACGGATGCTTGTGGTACGGGGCTAGGCGCTGTTCTGATGCAAGAAGGGAGGATAGTAGCTTATGGTGGAAGACAATTGAAAGTGCATGAAAAGAACTACCCAACCCACGATCTTGAGTTGGCCGCCATCGTCTTTGCGCTTAAGTCTTGGTGCCATTATCTCCCAGGTGAGAAGTTCGAATTATACACTGACCATAAATCGTTGAAGTATCTTTTCTTGCAGAAAGATCTTAACTTGAGGCAGCAAAGGTAGATGGAGTTCCTTGCCTCGTATGATTTTGAAATTTCCTATACTCCCGGCAAAGGCAACGTAGTAGCAGACGCGTTGAGCCGAAAGAAACTGACCTTAAGCCCTCTCTTTGTGGAAAGGCAAAGCTTGGAGTATATAGCCAGTTTTAACTTTAGGCCCTCCTCGGATTTTGTGCCGGGTTTGTTAGCATCTCTCGAAGTACGCCCTACTCTCTTGGACCCAATAGGGGCTGCACAACGTAAAGACCCTCATCTTGTTGATGTGATTGATAAACTTATTAGGGGTGAGACTTCTAGTCACCTCAGTAGATACGCCATCGATGATAAGGGTTGGCTGAGGCGAGATGGAAGACTATGCATCCCACAAGCTAGGGATTTTGTGAAGAAGGTTCTCGAGGAGGCACATCATTCCAAGATGACAATACACCCAGGTGGAGACAAGATGTACAAGGACGTAAAGAGAACTTTGTTTTGAAGCGACATGAAGAAGGACATGGCAGATTTCATTTCTAAGTGCAGGACCTGCCAACAGGTCAAGGCGGAACAAAAGAAACCTGGAGGACTACTACATCCTCTAGAAGTCCCGCAATGGAAGTGAGATAGAATTTCAATGGACTTCATTGACAGGTTGCCTAGGTCAAGAAGAGGCAATACTATCATTTGGGTGATAGTGGATAGGCTTACTAAAAGCGCCCACTTTATATCTATCAAAAGTAGAAGAACTGCTTCGTCTCTAGCTTCTCTTTATCTCAAGGAAATAGTTCGACTCCATGGAATACCCTCCAACATAGTGAGTGATAGAGACCCCATCTTCACGAGCGAATTTTGGCGGAGTCTGCAAGAAGCTGTCGACACACAGTTATGTTTGAGCACGGCCTATCACCCCCAAACTGATGGTCAGACAGAAAGGGTGAATAGAGTACTAGAAGATCTTCTAAGACTATGCATTCTTGACTTCGGAGGGACTTGGGAGGATCACCTTCCTTTAGTGGAATTCGCCTATAACAGCAGTTACCAAGCCACCATCGGTATAGCGCCCTTCGAAGCTTTGTATGGAAGACCTTGCCGATGCCAACTTGTTGGTGGGAGTTCACTGACAAGATTATACTTGGGCCAGACATGATTAGAGAGACTTCAGAAAAAGTGGACTTGATACGTAGGAGAATGAAGACTGCCCAAGACAGACATAAATCCTACGCTGACAAGAGAAGGACCGACCTTGAGTTTGAGGTTGGGGACAGGGTTTTCCTTAAGGTATCCCCTTTAAGGAGCGTCGTTCTCTTTGGATCTGCAGGAAAACTAGCACCAAGATTTGTAGGACCGTTCCCTATCATCGAGAAGATTGGGAAAATGGATTATAGAGTAGATCTGCCTGAAAGATTGGCTGGAATTCACAACGTCTTTCACGTTTCTCATCTCCGGAAATGTCTACATGAATCAGCGGAAGTGGTGGAGCCAAGCATTCTAGAAGAAGCCGAAGTGGAACACGAAGCAACTGTGAGGAGAGTTCCAACTCGAATCGTAGGAACTGAAGTGAAAAAGCTACGCAACCGCGAAGCGAAGCTCGTTAAGGTTCAGTGGAGCGACGCCGAGGAAGTCGCGACTTGGAAAACTGAGGATAGAATACGCACGGCCTGCCCTTTTCTTTTTGAGGGTACATCTTTGACCTCTCTTTTTCCTTAAGTTGTGCTTGTATCTATCTTTTTAGGTATATCTCCTCGATATTATCTTTATCCTTAGGTAGATACCCCTTTGGATGTAAACATGTATTTGAAACATGTTATGGTTGATGGCTGCAAGTGGTTGCTAATGGTTGCTCGTGGATGCATATACACACGCAACCTAGGTCTTAGATCGGCTCAATCACTTCATACTGCATATGCATATATGTATTCATATTTGTATGTGGTTGAAACTTGATATGTTGTCATGTGGATGTCGCATTTGTATTGATGGTTGCGCACTCATGTAGAATTATGAGTAAGGACAAATTTGCATACATAATGGACTCATGACACTTACATGATTTGCATTAAGGAGGTCAACTGGATCAGTAGACCGCCTGATTTTGCATTAGTTAAAGACATACACAAACACTGTGCATAAAATCATAAAGCATTAGAAGTCTTTTAAGGACAATGGACGCTTGTGTTTGTTGGTTGAGTAGATGGACGATTGGATGTTAGGACTTACATTCTCCTAGACTTGAAGATTTCGGGGACGAAATCCTTTAAGGAGGGGAGAATGTAACACCCCGAATTTTCCATTAACTGTAACTTAACAAATTAAAGTATAATAATTCTAAATGATGAAATCAAGGGAAATGGGTGCCATTGCGTTCGTCTCGAAATTCTGCCTGAGATAGAGTCTAAGTTTGCGTAAACGGATATCGTATGAAGAAGATATGGACAAACGAAGTTGGGCAGAAAAACCAGAAACGGTCAGAATGCACTGGCGCACTTGGGAAGTGCGCCATAACAAAATTGAACTGGCGCACTTGGGAAGTGCGCCAGTACAATTTTAGCCTGGTGCACCTGCCAAGTGCGCCTAGGTTAGAAAGACCTGCTGGTCAGGCCCTGGCTGGCCTGGTCAGGGTCTGATCGAATTCTGAGGCTTGGCTGAGTCACTAGGGCTTACATGTCACTTTTTGATTGGCTTCTCTTGAGATGGATGGTCTGGATTCACTCTAGCTTCATCGAAGACTCTAATTAGATTGAAATTCTATAAATACAACTCTAGTCTAACCCTAAATTCACACAAATAATATAATTCTAAAGCCGTCATGCTGCTGGAAAGAAGCTAGGAGTGAACGTCAATTAGAAAGCCTAGAGACAAGCCAAAACTAAAGCTAAACACAAATCAAAACAATGTTAGTCTACCCAAAGGAAAGCATTTCAAATCCAGAATTCAGAATCCAGAATCCAAGTTCGTCGTTCGTTGTAAGTATAGTGATTTTTCCGATGAGAATAAAATTAAGAATTGATTCGATGTAAACTGGAAGTGGAATTGTGCTATTATGTAACGACGATGTTAATTCATATCTATGTTTTGAAATGATTGTGTTGCGAATGAAATTGGGATGTTTGTGATATAATTAAGATTGATGTTGATCCTATTGCACTTTTAGAATGACAACAACATTACAAGCAGGTTGTATAGTTCATGATTATGTGATTATATAGATCGTTTGTGATTAGAACCTCATGTATATACTTTATGCTAGAAAATCTTTATGCCTAAATGGTTATGTTCATATACATGCCCCTATGTTTATGTAAAAATTGCAAGTTCCTAATTGGAACCATGTCAAGATCCACTTTAGTACATGTTTCATGTTGTAATTAGATATGCGATTGGATCTAGTTCACGCCCTTGTCATAAAGTTATACATATTTATGAAAAAGTCATGTTCTTGTCATGTGCTAGTGATGTTCGATGTTATGCCTAGATCCAAAAACAAGTTTAGACCTGTGTTGTCTAAATCATATGCTATTTCATGTGACAACGACCCTTATTTCAATGCAAATTCACAATATATGTAAATTGATTTAGGCTATGTTGCTAATTCATATATATGAATATTGACTATTTTGCAAGTTCACATCTATGACATTCATGTTGGCTATTTTGCAAGTTCACACCTATGATGTTCATATTTACCATGCCAAAAATGCCAAGTTTACACCTATGTTATGTTTGTGCTTATGAATTCCCTTATGCCTATTTGTGCGCGCTAAATTAGGCTAAGTTTTTAGCCTAATATTATATGTTAAGACTATGCAAACGAAAATTAGGCTAAGATTGTTAGCCTAATGTTTAAACGGGGTAACATTGGGAATATTAGAAAACTTGTCATAAAAATATATGAAATTGGCATGTTTGTCACATGCCAGCATTTAAACGGTATAAATTCTTTATACCAAAATGGTTAAACTTGGAAAGTGGGCCACAACATTTAATTGTTGAAAAATTTACATATATTAAGTGAAAAGGATAAATATGTAAATTTAGAAAATACGAATATGCTTAACACGAGGTTGGACTGAGTTGTGATGTAAATCTGCCCGGACCCGCCCGGTTGTCCAGTAGTCACAACAATACCTATCCAATGTGGGTGGTTAAGCATGAAGCCCAATAAGGACCCGAGGTTAGACTGAGTTATGGTGTAAATCTGCCCGGAACTGACCAGCACATCCAGTAACCATAACAATATCTGTCTAATGTGAGTGGTCGGTGCTTTAAAAGGCTAAGGACATATGGTATGGTTAAGTTAACTAAAAACACTTAACCAATTCAACATGTTAATGAAATTGATGGGTGGGGTTAGGTAAATACAGACACTTAACCACTTAGCATGTTTGACTAGAAAACCCTAGTAACGGGGACCCATTTCAGCAGTAACCCAATTAGGTATCATGGTACCATGAAACTAGGCAGGGTGGGGCACGATTACTGGGCTGATTGTAAGCGGTCAAAGCGACGGCGGTGGGTGCAACAGTGTGGGTTCTAATGGAGTGTGGGCATGCACACACTTCGGAGCAGACAAACAGGGCACCGGGGGCACCAGTAGTATAACCTATGCATTCTAAGGTCTGGTCGGGGTTGCCACCATGGGACTTGATACACCTCATGGTGGGGCCAGCATAGGTATCTACAATTTCTAGGGGCCGTAAGATATAGATGATTATGCGAGTAGGAGCCGATCTTTAAAATAAGGGGATCACTTTACCCTCAGCATAGGGTGCATCTTTAGAAACGGGATCACTTTACCCTCAGCATAGGGTGCATCTCTAGAAACGGGATCACTTCACCCTCAGCATGGGGTGACAGTTAAGATAATACAAGTAGGTGCAGAGATATAGTGTGGGGTGCGATAGTATATTCGTTTCAGAACTACCTTATCTAGTTTATGATACTTTCCTGTTCCAGTTTATATCTACATGCCCTTATTCTTATTTTCATACTGAAGAGTCACTAGACTTACCAGGCTTTATGTCTGACCCTATTTTCTTTCGTCTTCTTTTCTTCCGTCCCCCCCCTCCCCGGTCTGCAGGGAGGAAATAACTTGGCATAGTCAGATTCTCTAAAGCTTCAAGATAGTTGATGTACGGTTTGGAGTCTCTTTCCTTGGCTATGGCTGTTGGTCACACTCTATGAGGATTTATGCAGTTTTAATCATGTTTTATGCTTCTTTATTTTAAAACCAAGACAAAAAATGGTGTTGTAATGTTTTTGGAAGTTGTTATGACACAATTATGGAAACGTGTTGTATGAACAAGTATTTTATGAAATAAAAGCTTTGATGTTTTCCGCTGCTTATATATATATATATGTGTTTATATATGTCTTGTGTTTTATCTGTGACTGTTACTTACAAACCTCCACCAAAGTTAAGGCAGTCCCTTATGAGTGACCTTAATGGAGGGTGGGGTGTTTCAATATGCATGCAAATGCGATAAATTTTCAATACAATTTACTATTTGGTTCAAATTGGCTATATGGTTCAAATATATGAATCAAACAATAATCAAACAACATAATCAGCAATCAATTAGTTGATTAGCTTTTCAAATTCATAACTTTGATACATAGTCTAAAAATCAGATTTTTGATGCCAAATCAAACAATAAGCCCTATCTAATTTTGGTTCTCACATCAGTCTAATGGAAATATATAGATATCCCGCTTTCGACACTCGAAAACAGACTACTGATGTCGTACGTCATCAGTAGAATCATGCCCAGGCGACTAGAGTGTGATTCTATATCTATCCAGTATATTAAAATTTCAAATACACGCGGATCAGACGTATATTAAAACCTATATATACTTGATAGTCCAAATCAATATAAATAAATATTCAAACAAGTATAATTGATTTATATTTTCAAAACAAAAATTGTTTTCATTTTAAAAATATACTCTTCACACTCGTTCTAGGATGCTACTGATCCCATCTCTAATGAGTCATTCTCATTGGATATTACTAACCCAATCTCTGATGAATTCTTTCGTATGGTTCTAATGTGTCTTGTTCTCTGAGCTTTGTAAACCAAAGCTCTGATATCAACTAAAACGACCCGAACTTCCCCGGTCTCCGAAGAGAAGAGAAAGAACGAATTGCTTTGAGGACAAGACGAACCAGAATGCAGACAGAAGAATATTTCATTGTATATTACAACAATTCATTAGAATACAAGAATATACAGAGCATGAATGAATAAAATACATTCGATAAATATCAGAGATTAAAATAAATTACATAGCAGTGGAAAAATAATACGATACACAACTGAAAGTAATACACGGATGCAGAGCTTTCCGAGTATCGTTCCAGCTGTAAATCAGGTTCCTGTGAATATAAATCTGCAAAACCGAAACTACTAGCTGCCCGTGTCAAAATAAGGGCACCCAGAGTTTAGGTTAAAACAATAAACTCCAAATCAGTTATGTGACTGGTGTGAGAACTAAAATAGTTATTTATCTTTATTTTAAAGTTAGGTAAATCAAGGGACCACGCCGTTTAACACGGAACGGGTTTCCTCCCAAGAACACCAGTGCATAAAACAAACAACGCAATGCTAAATAAAGAACAATGAAGCTATTATAAGACCCAGATCCCATCACACAATGCAACGCAAGCCGGAGGATAGGGTTTTTACCTTATAATAGCCGAAGAATGCTTGATACACTAAATTTCATGTTTTAATTCTTAATCAGACTCCAACCGTAAATTAGTAAGAGAACGATTCAATAAGTATTAACCCCGAAGGCCGAAACCAACATCAGACTAATACCCAGGAAACCACCCATCTTAGCTCGTTTCCAGTTAGTTTCTGATTTTATATACAATCATAAATATCAATCATAGGGAACATGAGCGTCCCATGCCACTATGTCGCCATATATAGGTTTACAATCAAAACCGCACATATCGTATTTGGAAATTGGATTTCCATCTGTGAACTGAGGCAAAAGATAGTCCTCACCGAATTCGAGACAATCTAGCCCATGTCTCAGGCAAGTACTTAGTCAAGCCTTCGGATCGTCAGGGCCGGTCCACCGATGTGGATTAAAATGCCTGAACAATGCGTTTCCCCGCCCTTTGGGGCGTAAATGAGCCAACGAATGACTCCATCGGCTCTACATAGTCACCGATATATCTGAGGCGCCTCACAACAGCAACAACCACATAAGTCAAACTCGTCAGGGCGTGTAAAACCACTGACGCCACTTCTAGCTAGAAAGAAACGCATGTCCCCCCTGAGGTCCTTCTCGCGTTTCTGGTTCACAACCGGGGTGTGAGGCTCACGAATCCACGCTACACAAAGCTATGCCACACAGGTCATGCTTTGATCATCAACCATAAAACTCTTCTTTTAAACAGAAGCCTTGATCATTTGCATCTTAGCATGCCACACAGGCAAACCACTCCATGCAACCGACATCCATCAATCACACAGAATGATATCCAATGTCAGACACACAGTCCATTTACTAGTCCGTTCTGGGTCTGAACGATACTGGAGGCACCTTGTACCTCGCATATCCATCAATCTCCAAGTACGTCTGGACGACCACTAACTGATTCTCTCCTCTTAGGTGTACGGCCCAATCAAGATCATCAGTAATCACCCAAATGACGTGAAGACCTCCGGTCTCCAACCACTGTCTTCATCTTCGACACCACGTCGAATCAGTTATTCAGAATGGGATAAACCCGGTCTTTCTGAATAACTCGCGTATATAATAAACAAGTGTTACACAAACACAACATACGCCTCATTCCAATTCATCAGTCACTAACCGTAAATTAGCAAGAGAATAATTCCCTAAACATTAACCCCGAAGGCCGCAACCAACATCAGATCAATACCCAGGAAACCATTCTTCTTAGCTAACCTACAGTTAGTTTCTAATTTTCACATTCTTAGGGAAAGGTTCCCATTAATTTTGTCAAAGATAAATTCTTTTAAACTTATTCTTTAATCTTCCTTTGAATATCACTTCAAACCAAATTATGGTTTATCCAAACTAGCCGGGATTAACGAACCTTGCCGAAGTAATCATTTGTTTTAATTTCCCAATCCCAACCTATTCATCCCATGAAGTAAAACTGGTAATACTTCATATCTAACACCACGATGTTATCTGTAAATTCAATTACCATTTCACGTTCAAATCTAATTAAAGATTTAACTATCGCCTGGAGCAAAACTGGTGATATTCCATTCTCGATTTTTTTAATCTAATTAAAGATTAATTAAAACTCCACTTAGTTTTAATCTTTAACTGGGTTAAAGAACCGATGTCATTTAAAACACGGTTCACGATAAACCCCAAAATAACATTCCATTCTATCAGCCTTTAACCGTAAAATAGCAAGTGAGCAATTCCCTAAATATGAACCCCGAAGGCCGAAACCAACATCAGATCAATACCCAAAAAACCATTCAACTTAACTAATCTCCAGTTAATTTCTGATTTTCTTAACCTCGTTGGGTCTAAGAACAATATTATTGAAGATACTGTTCACGACAACCCAAAATCACATTTGATATTAAATACAAGGCTCTGAATAGAAAATATACCTGCCTATATTCAATATCAAATTCTACGACCAACAAATATCGTATTGGAAATAACGATATTAATATATCTTTCAAATTCCCATAGCAATATCTGTATCATCACGAAATCCAACATCGAAATATTCCGAAGACAATTTCGATTCAAATCCATTCCAATTCAATTATTGGAAATTCTGGTTATTTTCAAAACCATTTCAAATCCAATTTATTTATTTTAAAAATAAATAAATTATTATTCTAGTTCAAAACTAGTTCATTTCGATAAAAATCTACTTTTATCTTTTCAAACATGGAGTTTCTCATCCCAATTCTTCACAAATCGTTTCTTATGATTTTACACAAATTATTACTATTTTTAATAATTTTATCAAGGCCCGTACAGTCGATTTCCATCAACGGCCATTGAACTGCACTTACAGCGACCTTTTCCAAATTTAATTTGGACATAATTCCAAATCCAACCGTTAGATTTCAAATCTCTAATATTTATTAGAAAGCCCTTTTCGATACGAACCCAACGGTTCCGGTTTTAGGAGAATCCGACGGTCGGATCTCCTGCAACGTCAATTCAAAGTCAATGGTCGAAATTCTCGAACTACCGCGGCGCGGCGCGTTCTATTCAGGCCATTATATATATAATATCAATATATATTATATATTTCTTCGATTTCCTTTCAAAACATATAAATCGTTTAAATTCATTTTCAAAACGAATTCAACTTCCTTTTCAAATTCAATTTAATTCGAATTTCAAATCTATTCAGTTTAATTCGAATTTCAAATCTATTCAATTTAATTCGAATTTCAAATCTATTCAATATAATTCGAATTTCAAATCTATTCAATTTAATTCGAAATTCAAATCTATTCAATTTAATTCGAATTTCAAATATATTCAATTTAATTCGGATTTCAATTCATTTTAATTTAATTCGAATATCAAATCTCTTCAATTTAATTAGTTTTTTGAAACCACTTCCAATATTCATTGAAATATGAATAAAATCGATATAAATATCGTTCACGCCAAAATGGCGTTAATCTAATCAACACGGCTTTTATTCAACACATGAATTTATTTTATTTAACACATGAAATTATTTTCAATATTGGAATGAGGCCCAATCAATTACCATATAATGTTAATTATATGGATTTTCTACAACACATGTATATAATAGCAACGATAAATAATCAACCATCATCCAGAGTGCACCACACAACTGCATAAGCATTAAATATAAATAATTAACGCTTACACAGTCTGTCAATCCATCGATTGACATACAACTAAACAATCAGGATTAGTGTACGTCAAATCTCATCCCAATACCCGTGTGGGGTTTCAAATCAACAAACACAGATTTTATTTGTGCAATTGGGCGATGTGCAAAATTTATCGTCCCCATCAATATCAGTCAAATCAGTGTATATAAACAAATCGTCCGATTTGTTTATAAATATTTATTTTATACACACGTTAAAAATTATATTTTTAACTATAAAATATTTTATTTCTTTCCACATCACACAATCAAATTTCACAACACAGCAATCAAACAAACAAGCTATCCATGGTCTGTGGACGACGGGTGTCGGGTGCTACTAAACAGCATCTGCATCCTAGTATATATTTCAAACTAGAAATAAAAATCACGATTTTTTGCATATGAAAAATCTTAACTTCCCTAATTCACAAATCTGACCTTTCCTCAACGTTATACACATTAAAAATTAGATCTTTACACAACGTTATACACATTAAAAATCTAAACTTCCTTCTTTACTTCATATAAAAATTCCTCATTCACTTCATATAAAAATTCCTCCTTTACATCATATAAAAATATATGCTTTCATACTTCAAAAATATGATCTTTCCACTTTAAAAATCAAATCTTTACGATGTTAAAAATCGAATCTTTATCACTTTAAAAATCAAATCTTCACGATGTTAAAAATCGATATTCTCCACTTTCAAAAACTGATTTCAATACAATGTATTTACTTCAAATAAAAACTAATTTAAAAACTATGTTTTATACCTAAATTAAAATCAGATTTAAAAATACAGTAAAAAGGAAAAACTCACCTTTTATTGGTAAAACTGAATCTTACGTCTGAGAGGGGGGGTCTTCACGCGAGCGCCGGAGTCGGGATAGCCGCGGCGGAGGTGGCAGGCCAAGGGGGTGGGTGGCAGGCCGTTCTGGTGGTTGGAGGTTGTTTCGATTTGGGGCTTGGGTTCTAGGGGTGCGGTCTTCGAGATTTAGAAGGAGGAGTGAGGGAAGTGGGCGATGTCGGAGGGGCAATGGACGGAGGGGTGATGGTGCGACGGCGTCGACGATTAGGGGGCGCTGTAGTTTTTTTTAATTTCTGAATTGATCGGGGAATGAAGGAAAGAAAGGGGGGTTCTTTATATAAAATATAATTATATTTAATTATTTTATTCTCCTATAAAGTAGCTTACAATTTCGATCTCAAAACGAGACCCATCGCCTGTCGTCTGTAGCTAATTACCCCCATTCAGAACACAATGGGATATGTATCGTAAGCTGATTCGATTGTTTCGATCAGTTTTCGTCAAAATCAAAATCAAAATATATATATTGAATTTGAACGCACATTTCAATTTACTAGGGCCAAGTACGGACTCTAAAAATTCCCGAAAAATATTTTCTAGCTTCATATTGACGATACGGTCCTAACAAAACTAATTTCATCGAATTCTGAGACCGTTTGAAAAATGGTCATTTTCCAGTCAATTAAAATCAACTAAAACTGGTCAAACGCGTTTTCCTTTTCCATGCCCGCATATTGATTCGAAAAATTATGAATTTTGAAACCTAGCAATAACTTGTCATCCCGGATGAAACAAAAGTGGTATCATCGAAAACCGGGGTCATTTGCAAAATTTCCATTTTTAAAGGCATTTATAAATATATTAAAAAAAAAATTCCACAGCGACTTTTCTGAATTTTAAACTGGACATATCTTTCACTCTATAAAGTGAAATCCCAGTTTCTTAGATCCGTTAGAAAGATATGATCGAATAGATTCAAATATTTCTTGTTTCGCTGAAATCCGATTTATTTTGAATCCTGTACATTCATTTGAAATTTGAAATCGAATTTTCGAACTACCACGCCATTTCAGGCTCGTTATATAATTAAAATAAATTTGTTCGTTTTAACTTCATCGAAAATTAATTTTTCGTCGTTATTATTTAAAATAATCCATTTTAAATATGCAAAATTCATTAAAATCGCCAAAATAAATTTTTTTAAATTGGCTCAGATTTCCGGGTTATTACACTTATTTTCCCAAATTGGCGCGATGCACGGTCACTGCCCGCAAGAACGCGCCCGACCCTACCTCCTTGTTTGGACCTCTTACTACCCAGTACAGTATATCTAATAGCCCATAATTTTATATACATTAATTGTAAGGTAAAGATAACAAAATAGACATAACTTAATTGTATATCTAGAATTAAGTGAAACCGACCTTACCATTGCATTCGTCTAGAAATTCTGGTTCAGATAGACCCGAAGTTTGCGTAAAACAGATAACGTATGAAGAAGTTATGAACCTTAGAAGTTTGTATACATATAAGAGAGTTATATACATATTACAAAATAAATCAAACGAAACGAGCGGGAAATTAAGTGGAAGTGCAGACCATTGTGGGATGACCCACACTAGCCTGGGTCGACCTACGGGTCGACCCAAGTGTTAGGTGGGTCGACCCAACAATGATCCAGTCGGGTTATTTCTGCTATTTGTGGACCATTTTTAATTCAAGGTTCATTGTGTAGGTTATATGGTTGGATGTTGAAACCTGAAGATATAACGGTATTGGATGGCCCTAGGGAATCTATATAAAGTCATGCATTTCTATTGTTTTTCCATACCTAAAATTTTTCTTCATTCTTCTTCCTCTAAACCCCTATTCTAAATTAAATAATGGAGATAATGGAATGCTACCTCATCCTAAATTGAATCAAACAATTCTGCTACAACTAATAAAAGGACTATCGTCTAAAACATCATCATCACATACACACATACGCACGCACGCACACACACACACACACACACACACACACACACACACACATATATATATATATATTAAGAGACATTTTCTATACCCCAATCCAATCTCTGTGAATCAAGTTACTTTTTAGATATGAAACTTAAACAGTAATCCTGACATGTAAATAACCTGAATATGAGACTATGCCTATTTATTTCACTGATTCATATCCATATAGTTTTTCAGTTATTACATACATATCATGCTATCCCTATCATATTGTTCAGTTTTATTTATAGTTTTGATTATATGCCTATGTATACAGTTTGATTTGGTTCTTCTCTTTTCCTTCTCTTTTTCCCTTTTTGTTTTACGCTAAGCTAGGCCATCGAGAGCCTAGGCCATTTACGATATGAGTTTGCGTATAATTAGGGAAAAACCTGACATGACAATCAAAAAGGAGAATTTGGGGGCATATCATATATTGAAGACTTATGATTGTAAATTGAGGACATGTAAACATGTTAAACCAAGTAGAACATGTTATGAAATGTAAGCACTAGATGTAATTAAGTAAAAAGATGGAACTTAATATATGTATATACATCTAGGAAGGTGACTGTTTCGGAGGAGGGTTATACACATATAATAATATTACAACCACGCTTATTAACAAATTTAAACCTGCTAAGTTAGAACCTGACTATTAATAAGCTAAGAGGTCTCACATCCCGGTGTTTGTATCCGGTTTTTGAGACTCTTAATATCCTAGTTACTTGGGGGCACAAACTAAGGGGGTTTGGCTTGTGTTAATCTTGCTATGTGGAACCCATATCATCCAGTCTCCTTATTGGTATTTGTTAGAGGGCCTCACACTAGGTAGGGCCAAGGCACGCTTTACTGAACTGGATAGTAAGATGTTCAAATAAGGGGTGGGTACGGACACGTTCCGGCGGAGTCATGAGCGTGCATGGGTCTGACTAGGGAAGATAAGACGCTGTAACACTTGTAAATATGTATGTGTCCTAAGTAGACACTTTAGGGAGTGATACATCCTACTGTGGGGCTGGCACGTGATATTTACGTAGTAGGGAGTCGATAGCTTGGGTAGTAATTAGGGTACACCTAATCTTGTTGTTATGTAATCCTGTTATGTAATTAGGGTACACCTAATCCTGATATCATATAAACCTGCAGTTATGTAATCTTGTTGTCATTGAGTAATTAGTTAATACCTAATCCTGATAAGTAATTATGTTGTACTAGTATTAGTGCAGAGTTAAATTAGGGATATAAATGAGAAGCTTTACGTGATTATGATGTTATCCTGTCAGGTTATATCGTATTCTCTCATCCAGACTTATTTACTTGTCATGATGCTTTTATTTCTTTCATATATTGAAAGTCACTGGACTCACCAGACTTTATGTCTGACCCTTTTTGTTTCGCCTCTTTCTCTTCCTTTCCCCCTATGTCCTATAGGTAATGGTGGTCAGTAGTGATTAGGACTTTCTCTCTCTCTTCAGCTTGGATCCAGATTTTCTCCGATGTACCGTTTTGACTATTTATCTACTCTTGCATGACTTATGCTGAGGGATATGGCTTTGTACTATGGCACTCTGATGGTTTATGTTATGAGACAGATAGCTTTTGGTTTTATGATATAGTTGGTATTTGATCTAATCAATTGAAATAGTATTTTGACTTATCTTAAAATATTTTTTTTTCTTTCTGCTGCTTTTATATTTATTTGTCTTGTGTAATTCTATTTTTTTTTTTTTACCTATTATGCTTCACAAAACTTAATGCATTCTGATAAAGAGTGACATTAACGGACGTGAGGTGTCATAGTACAAGCGTGCCTTCTCCTCCTCGTGAGACCTTGGTGCAGTGATAAAAAGTAATATTGACTCATACAGATCCCCAACAAAAAATGCAATTCAACATAAGTCATCCCTAGACTTAGTCCCAATATTTAATGTACTAGTGTCAAAGCCTCCATAGAATTGTTGTTGACCACCTAGCTATCTTACACACCCATTGTATTGTCAACAAACACCTAAGTCATTAAAAATTAGTTATTTTAATTGGCCTCTTATTTTTCCTAATCAATCTACTTTGACTGTCGTAACGGAGCAACACTACGAGCCTCTTATTATCCCTAATCAGCTATCGCTACAAGAACAGACTTCTACTATACCTTCTTATTAATTTATTTATTTTAAACTTAATCTCAATCTTAAGTTTATTAATAAGCCTACTTTCCTTCATCTAACTTTCTGTCATTTCATAGGTTTCATGTAAATATTAATTTGTAGGTTGTCTATAAACATCACTTTTGTTTAATTCCAATTTACAACTAAATCCCCGACATTAGCTTTATCCAAATGTCATTTATTCAGTAATCAAAGTTACAGTTCAACTGTCTTTTATTGCAAAATTACAATTAATCCTAATTCATCCTTTTTATATATATTTCTTATTCCCCCCCAATTGCGCTACTATTGTCAGTTTCATTCTTTATCCCAAATTTGCGCATAAATAAGAAGAAATAAAATGTTTAGGCTCAAGAAGGCCTAAACTTAACGTCAAAATAAAAACGACAATGGCCTAGGCTCAGATAAATAAGAACCGATCTAAAATAAAATAAGGCTTATACTGAACTGTAATAAATTTTCATATGAAGAAAAGTGGTATAGATGAAGTGAATAAAACTACAGTAATAGGTTTACTGAAATAGACAAAAGAAAGGATAGAAACCATAATTAGATTTACATAGATTATTTACAGAAAAAGAACTAGGAATAGCTGGACCTGTAAATAAACCACAAATAAGCTAGATCTGTGAACAACTATAGCAAAATTTTGATCTGAAACCACTGCAGCTACTATTGAATCAATTTATCCTCAACTTAGTAGAAATATTGTAATCCTAGAAAATACTCACAGAAACTATGCTTTCTTGAATATCTTGTTATATATAAAATGTCCTCCAATTTTTATGTATATATGTATTATATTTTTTTCCTTAGAACTCCATTTTTATTTGAGATGAAGAAGTTTGGTATAGTGGAGGCAAAAGAAGAATGGAGTTGTGAGGGTTTTAAAAGTGGACTGAAGATTTTGTAGTGGAAGCAGAGAGCCCTGGACCCATAGATTATTGGGTTTTTAATATATATCTACAAACCGCATCAACTTAGATTTGAAAAATAAACTAATAAATTTCTTAATTAATTATTTACTTAAATTCAACCATTCTTCATTATTCCCATCCATTTTAGAATCCTATAAATTTGCTTTTAATTAATTATATTTTCAAATCTGAAATTGAAACGTTTATGTGTGCACATAAACACATAAATTATCCTAATTAATTTAAGGGTGCGTTTGGGGCACAGGTCCTTATTAAGTTTCAAATTAGGCTCACATCCGGTCCAAAACTTATTATAAATTACATCCCTATTTTTCGAAAACAGGTCAAAAAATTACGTAAATTCGTATTTAATTAAAACGCGTAAACGTAAAGAAATTCAGCCCAAAAACAAATGAAAAAAGCACCAAAAACAAAAAAGAATGAAACTACAGTTAATTGCATCAAAGGATGCATACATTTGAAATTCTTGCATTCATCTGTGCAACTATTTCGGTGTTGCATCTGCGTTGCCTTTTTAGCATACATGCATGCAAGTAGTACAGAATTCTTGCATACAGGTGTGCAGTAATTTGTAGGCATGCAAATTAGTTCATAGTTATTTTCATACATGTATGTAGTAAAAGAGATTACTTGCACACATGTGTGCAACAATCCGTAGGCACAAATATCAGTTCATTTTTACTTGCATACATGTATGCAAGAAAACAGAATACTTGCATACATGCATGCAAGTATTCACGTAGATTTTTCAATGTGAAACCTTCATGAATTATTTGCATATATGTATGCATGTATTCAGAATACTTGCATACTTGTATGCAAGAATTCATATAGATTTTCAATGTTAACTGCTTTAGGAATACTTGCATACATGTGTGCAACTATTGTGTATACTTGCATACATATATGTAAAAAAAAAAAATCGTGGTCTTCTGGGAATATTTGCAGACTTTAGATTTTTTTTTTTTTACTGGACAGCGCATAAAATGTTTTGGAAAACACATAACTCTCATTTTAAGGACCCGCTTTATATTATAAAGTTACCCAGGATGTCGTTTATATTTGAAACATAAATAGGGACGTGACATAAATTTCCAATTAATTTAATTCCCATCTTATCCATTCTCTAGATATGTTTCCTTTATTATTAAATTCATCCTACTCATTGCTATCTGTGTACACATATTTATTTGCACATTATTCTTACCTATTTTATAATTATTTCCTTATTGTCTCTCTTCTTTTATGTGTGTGTGTGTGTATATATATATATAGAAATAGAAACCTTCCATGCCCAATTAAGACACACACACACACACACACACACACACACACACACATATATATATATATATATATATATATATATATATATATATAAACACACATGCACACACCCATACATATATGTATACATACACATACATGTGACCTTTTATTTATATACGTACATAAATACATGCATTTTTTTTATTAGTCTTCTTAAACTTTTAAGAATATGTTGTTGCTGGGAATCGAACTTACAACCTCTAGCCTAGGAAGCGCTTGCCTTACCACTCCACCTAACACAACTTTTGTTTATTGGATTAGAATGTTTGAAATTATTGCTTTTATATATGTTTCTTTTAAACTTACAAAAGCAATATTGTCTAAGCTGTTATTCCAAATATATTAAATTTACATATCAAACTGATCATATCGAAAAGGTCTTCATAATAGTTATAAAGATGACATCCTATGTATGTCCTACTAAAAATTAATTCTTATTTACTATTTTATTTTGCACGTTACTTCTCAAATTTCAAATTATCATAAATCCTTCATTTTAAGTATGTTTTACGCTAATCAAATGTCTGTCTAAACCATAAAATCATAACGGACTCAATGGAGCTGTCCTCATTACCCAATTTCCATTATTTTACAACTTATTATTTAATTTCTTTAATTTCTTATTGTTCGTTAAAATTTGGATTGTTACAGACTTGAGGCGGTCAAAAGGGCAGGTCCGTACAACGTAGTATCAGAGCTTTAGTTTGATAAAAAAAACCTTTTCTGATGAGGTCTAAAACTTATGAGAGATAGGATAGCAATACCCTATAATGAGTGGAATCATCACTAGAATCACCGAAGAGAGAGCGCATTTTGAAATTATATATAAAAAAATCAAACCATAAGTTATTTTTAAATTCAAGTTCTTTTTGAAATCCCACTCTTTGAACTTGTGTTTTCCGGTAGCTCTCTTTGATAAGGTCTCCCTATATTTTAATCTCGATTCCATTCGAAATCCATCATCTAGTTGTCTAAGATTTATCGAGAAATATTAGTGTAAATTAACTAAATTAATAAAATAAGTTATTCATTAATTAAATTTGAATCAAGTATCTTGAAAATATTTATTGTAAGAACAAATGGTTGTTGAAAATTTTTAAATGTTAACTATTAAAGTATTTATGATGAAAAGATTAATGAGTTGAAAATGTCAAACAATTGAAAGTAAATGAGAAGTGTCTATTTCAAATAAAAACAAATTGTGGAATAAAATGATGTGGATCCTTGGAAAAACACTACAGGGGATAATAGGGCCACGCCCACGGAGATGACAATATCTGTCTCGGTAGATCCGAAGGATTCGACCCGAATGCTGAGTATCGGATCATAGCTTGGTATGAGAATACAAAGGGAGTTAATTGTTTTTCTTAAAGCTAATTTTGATGTGTTCGCTTGGAGTCACGAGGATATGTATGGGATTTCGCCAAAAGTGGAAAGCCATACTTGGAATATTGATCCTTGATATACCCAAGTAAAACAGAAAAGGAGAACTCAAGGTCTTGAGAGATTAGTGGCTCTGAAATAGGAAGTTGGCCATCTTATGGATAATGTGTTCAATAAGGAATCAATATATTCGGACTGGGTGTCTTATCCGGCGTTAGTCAAGAAAGCGAATAGCAAGTGGCGCGTATGCGTAGACTTTTCAGATCTTAATATGGCATGCCCTAATGACACCTTCCCATTACCATAGATGGAGCAACTTGAAGGCGGAATGGTAGGGCATGAGCTACTATGTGATGACCGCCCATAACCCCTACACTATACAAGAGGAATAATGCACTGAAGGATGTTCAGGGAACTGTGGACGATCATCTTAGGTAATTAACACCATCGGAACCTGTCGCAAAACTCATAGCGCAAGGATAAAATATAATAGAACATAAACAACAGGTAGTAGTAATGAAACATAATTGCATAGAAACTGAAATCTCCCAAACTTGGACTACATATTAGTATCATGTCAATATTCTGTACAAACTTCCTCACTACATCCCTCAAAGAATGTCATCAAAACTCAGCGGAAATAGAAATACAAGATAGTAATAAAACTGATACGTAGCCTCTAGCTTGCCATCGATTAGCATCATCGTCCTCACTAAAGCATTACCTGTCACCTGCTACTTAGTCTGCCCATCCACAACCGGATGAACAACCCAAGGTAATAAGAGGGAAACATAAAACCTTGAGTCAGACAACAGTCTTAGTGAGCGATAACAGCTAACAACATCATCAATAAAGTATATGAGAATGGATAGATACATACAAATCTACCTACAATACCATAGAATAACTCAACCCGATCTTCCCCACGTCGGATAGTGATAGCCTTTACAATATCATTTCAACCGTACATTCATGGGAACAAGAACACGCATTCAATCATGGCAAATCACTCATAACATCCAAATTATATGTATCTCACGTAAACCATCCTAATCGAATTTAATATTTCTCAAGCACAAGCCCAGAGGCCTAAACCAATATTAGACAATCACCCAAGAAACATCTCCTTCGACATTGAACAATTTACGTGAGACAGTATATAGAAGGCAACTAATCAACCATGACAGACTCTGGCTATCAGCGCCAATCATACTTCGAAAACTATCATTAATTGTATGACAGCCAACCTTGCCATATGTCAAGGGCTAATGGTAACCCCAGTTCTAACAAAATTTCCTAATGTCCAACCTTGACAACTAGGCCTTTCAACGATACCCAAGGTACTCACTCTACAACCGGTCTTTTAGGTGCCTTTATCGTACCCTTACTTCGAGCCTGCTAGAATTTTCGACAACAATAATCCCTCGGCCTTGCATCCCTAGTCATCAAACCCGACGATGCTCAAGCAACCTTCTCGAGCAATCGTTATCCACTAACTATCGACCTTTGAGTTGTCACCACATTCGCTGTTACACACCGATCAACGAATACAATCAACACTTTGAACCTTCCTACTTGGATTCACTTCGAAGTTACAACTTCACCGAGCCAAATTACACCACTGTGCCGTGACTAGGGTTCGGGGGTTGCCCCCGAAATATTTTTCAAGACCTTTTTGTTCGAATCTGAGTCGTACCCGAAAAATATTTTTTTCAGAAATAACCCTGGAGCATCGATCAGCCCCGCTGGAGCACCTACCGATTGGTTCCCCCTGGTGCACCCACTGACCTCCGAGAAACACACCTGCCGACCGGCCTAAAGCACTCCCACTGGCATCCATGAAACACACCTGCCTATCGGCCCGAAGCACCCATCGATCGGCCTAGAGCACACCCACCGGCCTCCATGAAACGCAAAGCCACCGATCGGCCCATTCCGGAACATAACACTACCGATCGGCCCATTCCGGAACACACGCACTGGTTGGTCCATCCTATGGGCACCGATCGGTCCTCCCCCTGGCTTGTTCTCTAAGCCACTATACAACTGATCCTTCCTGACTGATCGGTCCACTGTACAATACCAACCAACTCCAATTTCGACCAAAACTCCGCCAAACGATAAATTCGACGAAACCAACTCATCCAATACAATCATAAGCATGGTATGGAGCCACTAACATCATGAAATTGACAATTATCATCAAATTATGTAAATTCATGATAAATGAACAAATGATCTAACTTGCGAATCTAACTTGCATAAACATATGAAATGGCATAGGAATTACTGGTTTGAACTTGATAAATTAGATCATAGGGTGATTCATATGAAAATGGACTTATCAAGGTATAGATCTATAGTAGAACACTTGAATTTGATGAAAAACATGATCAAACATTCATATACTTCATTGAATCCATGTGAGAGATGTAAATCACTCATCGATTCTCCAAATCAAGTTAAAATCAATGTATTAAGATTCCAGACAGTAAGCAATTCGAACCAAACCCCTTGATCCGATGAATTTTCCCTTGAAATGTTGTAGATCTAGCCTCCAATGGTGTAGATCTTCGATTTCCCAAGCTTGGATCTTTGATTTTAATAGTGGAAAGGTGTTAAAGGAAGGAGGAACACAAGGCCACCAATTGAGAAAATGGGGAAACTAAACCATTTCCCATATCCATCACCTCCTATTTATAGTTTCCACAAACCCACTAATGGGCCTCACCAAATCAACACATATGGCTTACCAAACCTGGACAACTAACTTAAAACCTTAAAACAACGATTCCTCCCAAAACGTTGAGCTAAATCTTTAATGTAACCACTCTACGGAAAGGCAATCATCAATTCCTTTCCAATGGCATAGGTCTCACCCTCTGATTCGACCCGAGTCAAAATTATTCCCTATACAAGACTGATAAGGGCAAAATAATCACAAACAAAATTGGTAAAAATTATAGACATGTCTCACATTTCCATAAGCAACATATAAAAATATGATAATGATCCAACCCTCAGGGAATAAAATAAAAATATTTTACGACCCTTCGATACATAAAATGTGGGTTGTTACGTTCTCTCCCCCTTAGGAATTTCGCCCCTGAAATTCTAAGCAAACACAAGCAGCCACAACAATTCCGCATGCCTATCATCCATGTGAAGCCAGTTCTATCATCTAAACTAGCAACCATCAAGCCATGCATCTATAGCCTTATCCTAGTACGCGAAATTCTATCAAACAACAACAAGATACAACGATATAACGATGATACGATATCATAGGGTCCTACCGATGAAGAGTTATGGATGAGTCCCCCTCATGCTCTCTTCCGTCTCCCATGTACAATCGTCACCACCTTCACTCCATTGTACCTTGACTAGCTTAACCGTCTTTCTCCTAAGCTGTTTCGTATCATTACCCATAACATGAAGTGGCTTACGAGGTTTTGCAACTGCGATTTCTACTTCTAGGTCTTCGTACTGCTCTGGATATACCACCACATTTGAATCACGAACTTCCATAGAAACGACACATGGAACATGTTATGCACACTTGACATCTTCTCGGGTAACTCCAACCTATACGCGAGCTTTCCAATTCGCTCGACTATCGGAAACAGTACAATGAACCTAGGAGCTAACTTTCCTTTACTTTCAAATCGAACCACATGCTTCAATGGCGAAATCTTCATGAAAACCATGTCGCCAACGTCGAATTCAAAATCCTTATGATGTTTATCAGCATAACTCTTCTGACGATCATGGGCTGCTTTCATTCGTTGTCAAATGATCTCGATACAATCCGAGGTCTCTCTAATCATCTCTAGCCTAAGTATCAACTTATCTCTGGTCTCTAACCAACAAGCTAGAGAATTACACGGCCTTCCATACAACGCCTCGTATAGTGCCATCCCAATGCTCGACTGGTAGCTGTTGTTATAAACAAACTCAACTAGATGTAGATGGTCTTCCCACGATCTTCCAAAGTCTAACACATGAGCCCTTAGGAGATCTTCCAAAACTCGGTTAACCCACTCGGATTGATCATCCGTTTTGGGATGATAAGCCGTACTCAAGCATAACTCGGTTCCCAAATCTTCTTGCAAACTTTTCCAAAATCCACTCGTGAACAATGGATCTCGGTCACTTACTACACTTTTCTGGATACCGTAAAATCGAACTATCCATTTCACATAAAGCTCATCTAACTTTGATGTCATCCTAGTCGACTTGATAGGAATGAACCTTGCACTTTTGGTCAAGTAATCCACGATGACCCAAATCCCTTCATTTCCGTCCCTGGTTCTAGGTAGTCCATCGAAAAAATCCATTGATATCTGCTCCCACTTCCATGTAGGAATCTCTAATGGCTGAAGCAATCCGCTCGGCTTCTTCTATTCAGCTTTCACCAACTGATAGTTCATGCACCTGGAAATGAACTTTCTAATATCTCGCTTCATCCCCTCCCAGTAGTAGACTCGCTTCATGTCCTGATACATCTTATTACCACCGGGATGAATCTTCAACTTCGAGTGATGACATTCTCTCAGAACCTCATTTCTCAATCCGTCGATATCAGGAACAACTAATCGTCCTGGCTTTCGAAGCCAACCTTCTAGATCAACTTTGAACTCTTTATCTTCTGGTTCCAGATTCTGGATAAACTCAACAAGCTTTGCATCTTTCTTTTGGCTTTCGCCAATCCTTTTGATGAGAGTAGGTCTTATCGATAAGCTTGCCAACATTTCAGGTTCCAACTCACACCTTGGCCTGAAATCGAACCTTGCCAAATACTCGAGGCTCTTCCATTCCGAAAACATCGCTCCCAAACGTGCGTGTCTTCGACTCAATGCATCTGCAACCGCATTACCTTTTCCAGAAGTATGGTCTATACCAAAATCATATAATGCTAGAAACTCTAGCCATCTTTTCTGCCGAAGATTCAAATCCTTTTGGGAGAAAAGATACTTCAACGACTTGTGATCCGTAAACAACTCAAATCGAACTCCCAACACGTAATGTCTCCACATCTTCAGAGTAAACACAATCGCCGCCAACTCTAAATCATGAGTTGAATAATTCTTCTCATGCGGCTTCAGCTATCGACTCGCGTAGGCCACAACCTTATCCTTCTGCGTCAGTACTGCTCTAGTCCAGTACCACATGCACCGGTATATACTACCATCTCTTAATTCCCGCTTGGAATGGTCAAAACAGGAGCACTCATCAGTCTCTCTTTCAGGATTTCGAACACTTGTTCACACTTTGCATCCCATGTGAACACTTGGTTCTTCTTGGTCAGTCCTATCAACGGTGCAGCTACCTTGGAGAAATCCTTGATAAACCGTCGGCAATATCCTGCTAACCCAAGGAAACTCCGGACATCTGTCGCATTCTTAGGTCTATCCCCGTCCTGGATTGCTGCCACCTTAGTGGGGTCAACCATTGTCCAATTTCCAAAGACAACATGGAAACAGACTTTCATGCCTCAAATCCTTCATGACGATCTTCTCAAAATTATCATCGAAGAGGTCCACAAGCTGATTCCCAAGATATTCATCCAATCCCAAGACAAAATTCTCATTCTTTTGATAAGGAGTATCCACATACGAACGAGCATACCTCGAAAAAGCCTCGAAGTCAGAAATGTAGTCAAGAACCGGCCAACCATTCTGCTTAAGCTCCATGAATCTCTTAAGCAGAATAGACTTTTGCACGGTGGAGATAAATTTTGCTTCAAACTTAGCTAGGAATTGCTCCCATGAGATCTCTTCCTCTGGAGTCTCTAGTGTGACAGAGTTCCACCAGTCCATTGCTCTGCCCTATAACTGCCTTGATGCAAGCTTCCTTTTTATTGCATCATCAATGCCCAAGTCCTTGAGGATCCGAACGCAAGTATCCAACCACCTTTGAACCTCTTCAACAAGTTCGGTGCCCTTGAACTATTTCTCTCCCTATGATGTAAAGTCTTTGCACAACTTTGCAAATTCCACAACTCTAGTCATTTGGACTCCAACATCACCCGTAGCTTCCACTGGAGCAGAAGCCCTTCGCAGGCATGCTTCTATCATAGCTTCAAACATGGACGGGTAGTCAGGTGCCCTGCCATTACCCCCTCCAGGCACATCCTCTCTCCCCTAGCAGTGTGTTTTGTATAACGTCGACTCATTATAAATCTACAATTTAGAACAATTATCCATTTTCAAGAAAAACTGCTAAAGGAATACAACCGCTACTACTATATATGTTATTATATAGTAAGCATCTAACTGAAATCTACAAGTACGTCTCTCATATATAATTACGTCTTCGAACTTTGGCTAAAATCGTTAACCAGGGCTCTGATACCAAATGTGACGACCGCCCACAACCCCTGCACCATACAAGAGGAATACTGCGCTAAAGGGTGTGCCAGGGAGCTGTGGACGATCATCTTTGGTAATTAACACTATCAGAACCTGTCGTAAAACTCACAGTGCAAGGATAAAATATAATAGAACATAAATAACAGGTAGTAGTAATGAAACATAATTGCATAGAAACTGAAATCTCCCAAACTTGGACTACATATTAGTATCATGTCAATATTCTGTACAAAAATCCTTACTACATCCCTCAGAGAATGCCATCAAAAGTCAGCGGAAATAGAAATACTAAATAGTAATAAAACTAAGACGTAGCCTCCAGCTCGCCGTCGATCAGCATCATCGTCCTTACTTGAAGCATTACCCGTCACTTGCTACTTAGTCTGCCCATCAACAACCGGATGAACAACCCAAGGTAATAAGAGGGAAACATAAAACCTTGAGTCAGACAACAATCTTAGTGAGCGATAAAACAACTAACAACATCATCAATAAAGTATATGAGAATGAAAAGATAACATACTAATTTACCCACAACACCAGAGAAGAACTCAACCCAATCTTCCACACATCGGACAGTGATAGCCTTTTCAATAACATTTCAACCATACATTCATGGGAACCAGAACACCCATTCAATCATGGCAAAGCACTTATAACATCCAAATTATATGTATCTCATGTAAACCATCCTAATCGAATTTAACATTTCTCAAGCACAAACCCCAGAGGCCTAAACCAATATCAGACAATAACCAAAGAAACATCTCCTCGACGTTGAACAGTTTACGTGAGACGGTATAAATAAGGCAACTAATCAACCATGACAGACTCTGGCTATCACCACCAATTCTGCTTCGAAACTATCGTTAATCGTATGACAGTCAACCTTCCCATATGTCAAGGGTTAATGGTAACCCTAGTTCTAACAAAAGTTTCTATGTCCAACCCTGAAAACTAGGCCTTTCAACGATACCCAGGGAACTCGACCTACAACCAGTCTTTTAAGTGCCCCTATCGTACCCCTTCTTCGAGCATGTTAGAACTTATGACAGCGATAATCCCTTGGCCTTCGCATCTTTAGTCATCAAACCCGATGACTTTTCATAGCTCAAGCAACCTTCTCGAGCAACCATTATCCACCAACACACGATCTTTGAGTTGTCACCTCATTCGCTGTTCTATACCGATCAATGAATACAGTCAACACTTCGAACCTTCCTACTTGGATTCACTTCGAATTTACAACATCACCGAGCCAAATTACACCGACCCACAAACCTCCATGAGACACAACACCACCGATCTGCCCATTTCGAAACACAACACCATCGATCGGCCCATTCCGGAACACACCCACCAATCGGTCCATCCTCTGGCACCGATCGGTTCTCCCCTTGGCTTGTTCTCCAAGCCACTCCACAACTGATCCTTCCTGACCGATCGGTCCACTCTACAGTACCAATCCAACTCCAATTTTGACCAAAACTCCGCCAAACGACAAATTCGAAGAAACCAACTCATCCAATACAATCATAAGTATGGTATGAAACCACTAACATCATGAAATTGACAATTATCAACAAATTATGTAAATTCACCAAAAATCAAGATAAATGAACATATGATCTAAATTGCGAATCTAACTTGCATAAACATATGAAATGACATAGGAATTACCGGTTTTAACTTGCTAAATTAGATCATATGGTGATTCATATGAGAATGGACTTATCAAGGTATAGATCTATAGTAAAACACTTGAATTTGATGAAAAACATGATCAAACATTCATATACTTCATTGAATCCATGTGAGAGATGTAAATCACCCACCGATTCTCCAAATCAAGCTAAAATCAATATATTAAGATTCCGAACAACAAGCAATTCAATAAAACCCTTGATCCATTGAATTTGCCCTTGAAATGTTGTAGATCTAGCCTCCAATGGTGTAGATCTTCGATTTCCCAAGCTTGGATATCGATTTTAATGGTGGAAAGGTGTTAGAGGGAGGAGGAACACAAGGCCACCAAATGAGAAAATGGGGAAACTAAACCATTTCCTATATCCCTCTCCCCCTATTTATAGTTTCCACCAGCCCACTATTGGGCCTCACCAAATCAGCCCATATGGCTTACCAAACCTGGACTTCCAACTGTAAAACCTTAAAACAACGATTCCTCCCAAACTGGTGAGTCAGATCTTTAATATAACCACTCTACGGAAAGACAATCATCAATTCCATTCCAATGGCACAGGTCTTACCCTCTGATTCAACCTGAGTCAAAAGTTATGCCTTATACAAGACTGACAGAGGAAAAATGGTCACAAACAAAATTAGTAAAATTTATGGACATGTCTCGCATCCCCATATTAAAATATGAGAATGATCCAACCCTCGGGGAATAAAATAAAAATATTTTACGATCCTTCGATACATAAAATGCGGGCTATTACATACTATCTTTTATAGATTCGTATTCGGGGTATAATCAAATCATGATTTACAAGTCCGATCAGGAAAACAAAGGTTTTATTATGGACTTAGAATTATATTGCTATAAAGTAATGCCTTTCAGTTTAAAGAACGTCGGGGCAACATATCAACGACTAATTAATATGATGTTCATGTCCTAGATTGGCAGGACTGTAAAAGTGTACATCAACGACTTGCTCGTCAGATCAAAAAAGGTAGATAACCTCATGGATAATTTAGCTGAGATGTTTGCAATCCTAAGGAAGTATGGAATGAAGTTAAACCCATTGAAATGTTCATTCAATGTGTCGTTTGGAAAGTTCCTAGGGTTCATGGTTAGTGCGAGAGGCATCAAAGCCAACCCAATGCAAGTAACGACCTTAAGGGATGTAAGGCCTCCTTGAGACAAATAGAAACTTCAAAGTCCCAATCGGAAGGTCGCTGCATTAAGAAGGTTCATTCCAAAGATGATCGACAGATGCATACTCTTTTTTGATACCTTGAAAAAGGGGAAGAAGAACTTGAATGGACAACATAATGTCAAATTTCCTCTGAAGAGCTTATATGACACATGTAATCCCCGCCAATGCTATCTAAGCCTAACGATGGAGAAAATATGTTCATTTATTTGGCAGTGTCGTCCACGCTTTGAGTGCAACCTTGGAATGAGAAGAGTTACGAGTCCAATGGCCAATATATTACATCAGCAAGCGATTTACTAGGGCAGAAAAGAATTATCTAGAACTTAAAAGTTTGCACACTGCTCACTAATTGCATCGAGAAAGCTACGACCATATTTCCAAGCTCATCCAACCAAACTATTAACGAATCAACAATTGAAACAAGTCTTGTTTAGGCCGAAGACATCGTGTCGTCTTCTAAAGTGGAACATCGAGTTAAGCCAGTATGAGATAACCTACTGTCGTCGAAGAGCAATTACTAGCCAGATACTAGCCAAATTTATTGTAGAATTCACTTTACAGGAAGGCAACGATGAGGAAGAAACGATAGAAGTGAAAAATCAATGGAAACGTTACATGGACAGAGCTATGAATGAATATTGTTCGGGGGTAGCGGTGGTCTTGGAAACCCCCGAGGGATGGACAGTTTGTTATGCATTGCAATTGGAAATCCCAGCCACCAACAACGAGGCAGAATATGAGGCTCTGATAGCTGGATTGAGAATAATAAGAGAGTTAAGTCTCAAGATTCTCCAAATATTCAATGACTCCCAACTTGTGGATGAAAGGTTCGTAGAGAATTTCAAGCAAAAGGGGGAATTTGTCTCTCTACTTGTCAAAGGCATAGGAACTTCTTGTTCACTTCTAACATTTTTCTATTGCGCACATCCTAAGAGAGGAGAAAATGAAGGCCGATTCGCTGCGAAATATGCTAGTAAAGGGGATGCTCGACTTTTAGGACTAGTACTTATAGAAATCTTCAGTAATCCAAGCATTGATGAAATGTGTGACGACCGCTCACAACCGCCTCACTATACAAGAGAAATAATGCGCTGAAAGCTGTGTCAGACAGTTGTGGACGATCATCAAGGTATGGTAGATAAAAGAAACCTGTCATTAACTCACAGCGCAAGGATAAAATATAATAGAATATATACAATAGGTAGCGATGGTGAAGCAGAAAACACTCAACTTTCATGACGACTAGAAAGTATTTTCCATACATGTGGATAACAACAATAGTGTTTGTACAATTTGCCTCACCACAACACCCAGAGAAATAACAAACAGTGGAAACAAATACTAGATAGTAATAAAACTGGTACGTAAGCCTCCTGCTCGCCATCGATTAGCATGTCGTCCTCACTAAAGCAATACCTGCCACCTGTTACTCAGTCTTCCCATCCACAACCGGATGAACAGCCTAAGGTAATAAGAGGAAACATAAAACCTTGAGTCAGACAACGGTCCTAGTGAGCGATAAAATAACTAACAAACTTCATTAATAAAGTGTATGAGAATGGGTAAATAATTAACTAATCTACCTAGCTCCCGAGATGAACTCTCAATTTCCTTCCCCGTTACATGACAGTGATAGCCTTTACAATCCATACACCCAAAGGAATAACAATCCAGTCATGACAATTAAAGCATCCATTCATATATGGAAAAGAAACTCAATCGTGATCACAACATGCATTCAAACGTCCACGACCGACTCTGGCTATCACTGCCAACCTTGCTTTGGAGACTTCGTTATCGTATGACTGGCTAACAATTTGCCGTTAATTGTCAAGGACCACACACGACGCCCCGGTTCTAGCAAAACTCCACATGCTATACTCAACACATGCTATACGCTATACTCAACACGTGTCTAGGCCATACACGACGCCCAAGGCACTCGACCTACAATTGGTCTTTAATTGTACCTCTGCTTTGAGTCCGCTAGAACCTATGACAACGATTATTCCTCGGCCTTCGTCTCTCTATCGTTATCAAGTACGACTATTAATTAGCTCAGAACACTTTAGAGCTGTCACTTCACACGAACTCAATACATCCTTGAGTTGTCTCCCTATTTGTTGCATACAATGAACAACAAACACTTCCAAACTTCCCAATTGAATTCATTTTGAAGTCACATCATCACCGAAAATGTCCGACCAGAAATAGCCGACCAGAAATGGCAAAAATGGCTGACCAGAAATGGCTGACTAGAATAGGCCGACCCACTTTGGTCCGACCCAACTTTGGTCCGACCCAACTTTGGTTCGACCCAACTTTGGCCTGAACCAACTTCTCCTGACTAGGCCGACCCACCTTTGAATGACTAGGCCGACCCACTTTTTCTGACTAGGCCGACCCACTTCTTCTGACTAGGCCGACCCAACCTATGGCCGATCCAACTTATGGTCGATCCAACGCATGGCCAACCCAAAACTTGCATATTGCAATTCATCTCCGATTTTGACCAAAATTTTGCCAAACGATAAATCCGACAAAACTAACTCATCCAATTCATCCAAAAGGATTATAAACATTTTATGAAATCAACAATATCATCAATATGATAATTCTGTCAAGGATAATGTCAAATTCACCAAAATCACCACAAATATGCATATTAACAAAAACCATGGATCTAATTTGCATATTCGTATGAAATATCATAGAAATTATCTATCTAAACTTACTAAATCAAATCCTAGGGTGATTTATATGAAAATGAACTTACCAATGCATAGATCTAAGGCAAACACTTGAATTTGATGAAAAACGTAATCTACAAACCATACACTTCATTTGATCTATGTGAGAGATGTAAATCACTCACCAATTCTCCAATACAAAGCTAAAATGATAGAATTATGAATCCGGACAGCGAGCAATTCGAACCAAACTCCTCGATCCGATGAATTCATCTTTGAAATAATGTTGATCTAGCCTCCAATGGAGTAGATCTATGATTTCCCTCCTTAGATTTGGATTTTTAATGGTGGAAAGGTGTTAGAGGAAGAAGGAGATCAATGCCTCCAAATGAGAGAATAGGAAAGTAAACTTTTCCCTTCACTCTCACCCCTTATTTATAGGATTCCACCAGCTCACTAATGGGCCTTCCCAAATCAACCCATTAAGCTCCCAAAACTTGAACGACCAACTGAAAAACCTTAAAACAGCGATTACTCCTAAACCACTGAGCCAATTCTTTAGCTTAACTACTCTAGGAAAGGCAATCATCAAATCCTTTCTAATGGCATAGGTCTCACCTTCTGATTCGACTTGAGTCAAAAGTTATGCCCTGTACAAGACTGACAGGGGCAAAATGGTCACAAACAAAATCAGTAAAAATTATGTACATGTCCCACATCCCCATATGCAACATATTAAAAGATGAGAATGATCCAACCCTCTGGGAATAAAATAAAAATATTTTACGATATTCCGATACGTAAAATGCAGGTTGTTACATTCTCCTCCCTTAAGAATTTCTTCCCCGAAATTCCAAGCAAACACAATAATTCCGCATGCCTACCATCCACGAGAAGTCAATTTTATCAACCAAACTAGCAACCATCAAGCCATGCATCCATAGCCTAATCCTAGCACACAGAATTCTATCAAACAATTAACAAGATACAACTATATAACGATGGTATGATATCAAAGGGTCTACCGATGAAGAGTTCTGGATGAGTCGCCTTCATGATCTCTTCCGTCTCCCACATACAATTGCCATCATCTTCACTCCATTGTACCTTGACTAGCTTAACCGTCTTCCTCCTAAGCTGTTTCGTGTTATTCCCCACAACACGAAGTGGCTTGCGAGGTTTCGCAACTGCGGTTTCTACTTCTAGGTCTTCATATTGCTCTGGAGATACCAACACATTCGAATCATGCACGAACTTCCACAGAAATGACACATGGAACACATTATGCATGCTCGACATTTTCTTGGGTAACTCCAATCTATATGCGAGCTTTCCAACTCACTCGACTATCGGAAATGGTCCACCTAGGAGCCAACTTTCCTTTACTCCCAAATCGAACCACATGCTTCAATGGCGAAATCTTCATGGAAACCATGTCACCAACTTCGAATTCCAAATCTTTTTTATGCTTATCAGCATAGCTCTTCTGGAGATCTTGGGCCGCCTTCATTCGTTGCCGAACAATCTCGATACAATCCGAGGTCTCTCTAATCATCTCTGGCCCAAGTACCAACTTATCTCCAGTTTCTAACCAACATGCTGGAGAATTGCACGGTCTCCCATACAACGCCTCATATGGTGCCATCCCAATGCTGGACTGGTAGCTATTGTTATATGGGAACTCAACCAGATGTAGATGGTCCTCCCATGACCCACTAAAATCCAACACACAAGCTCTTAGGAGATCTTCCAAAACTCGATTGACTCTCTTGGTCTGACCGTTAGTTTGGGGATGATATGTCGTACTCAAGCACAATTCAGTTCCCAAAGCTTTTTGTAAACTCTTCCAAAATCCGCTAGTGAATAATGGACCTCAATCACTCACTATACTCTTTGGGACACCATGGAATTGAATTATCCATTTCACATAAAGTTCAGCCGATTTCGATGCCGTCCTAATCAATTTGAAAGGAATGAATCTCGTACTTTTGGTTAAATGATCCACAATGACCCAAATTCCTTCATTTCTTGCCCTGGTTCTAGGTAGTCCATCGATAAAATTCATTGATATTTGCTCCCACTTCCACGTAGGAACTTCTATTGGCTGAAGCAAACCACTTGGCTTCTTCTGTTCAGCTTTCACCAATTGACAGTTCACGCACTTGGAAATGAACTTTCCAAAATCTCGCTTTATCCTATCCCGATAGTAAACTCTCTTCATGTCCTGATGTATCTTATTACCATTGGAATGAATCATCAACTTCAAGTGATGACATTCTCTCAGAACCTTAATTCTTAATCCATCGATATCAGGAACAACTAACCGCCCTTGCTTCCGAAGCCAACCTTCTCGATCGACTTGGAACTCTTTATCTTCTGGTTCTAGTCTCAGGATAAACACGACAAGCTTTGCATCTCACTTTTGGCTCTCTCTCTAATCCTTTTGATGAGAGTAGGTCTTATCGATAAGCTTTCCAACATTTTAGGTTCTAACTCACACCTTGGCCTGAAATCAAACCTTGCCAAATACTCAAGGCTCTTCCATTCTGAAAACATCACTTCTAAACTTGCGTGTCTTCGACTCAACGCATCAGCAACTATGTTACCTTTACCAGAAGTATAGGCTATATCAAAATCATATGATGCCAGAAACTCTCACCATCGTTGCTGCCGAAGATTCAAATCCATTTGGGAGAAAAGACACTTCAAGAATTGTGGTCAGTAAACAACTCAAATCGGACTCCCAATAGGTAATGTCTCCACATCTTCAGAGCAAACACAATCGCTGCTAAGTCCAAATCATGAGTTGGGTAATTCTTCTCATGCGGCTTTAGCTGTCGACTCGCGTAGGCCACAACGTTATCCTTTTGCATTAGCACTGCTCCAAGCCCAGTACCACATGCATCGGTGTATACCACCATCTCTTCATTTCCACTTGGAATGGTCAACACAAGAGCACTTGTCAATCTCTCTTTCAGGATTTCGAACGCTTGTTCACACTTTGCATCCCATATGAACACTTAGCTCTTCTTCGTTAATCCTGTCAACGGTGCAGCTATCTTGGAGAAATCCTTGATAAACCATCGGTAATACCCTGCCAACCCAAGGAAACTCCGAATATCTGTCGCATTTTTAGGTCGATCCCAGTCCTGGATTGCTGCAACTTTTGCGGGGTCAACCGCTATCCCTTTTCTAGAAACTACCTCATCCTTCCAGAAGTGACACTTCGAGAACTTAGCTTTCAACTAATGCTTTCGCAAGATCTCTAGCACAACTCTCAAGTGTGTCTTGTGTTCTTCCTTATTCCTGGAATAAACCAGAATATCATCCACAAACACAAGCACAAACTTATTCAACTGATCTCTGAATACCCTATTCATAAGTTCCACGAAATACGCTGGAGCGTTAGTCAACCCGAATGGCATCACCAACCACTCGAAGAAACCGGATAGTGTCCTAAAAGCAGTCTTTGTTACACTATCCTTGGCCACCCTCAATTGGTGAAATCTCGTTGCTAAATCCATCCAAGAAAACACTTTGGCCTCGCGAAGCTGATCGAACAAGTCGTCAATCCTTGGCAAAGGATACTTGTTTTTCTTAGTCACCTTGTTCAGCTCACGATAGTCAACACACAATTTTAACGAGTCATCTGCCTTGGTTGCAAACACGACTGGTGCACCCCATTCGGAAACACTTCTCCGAATGAATCCCTTCCTTAGAAGGTCACGAACTTGCACCTCCAACTCTTGCTGTTCTTTAGGCGCCATCCACCTAAGAGGCATAACGATTGGTCTAACACCCTCGACCAAATCAATCCTTAACTCGATCTCTCGATGCGGTGGCAACCCTTTGACCTCGTCAAAGACATCCTCATACTCATTAGCGATCAACACAAATGACAAATCTTCTTGTGGAATCACAAGCGAATATAGATAACTAACGAAGATACCTTCTTCGTGCTTACACTTTATCAACACCTTTCGCCCTTCCACATCCCCGACTCTTACCTCTAGCTTCTCGAAATTCACCCTTGCCACATACCTCTTGAGCCAATCCATGCCCAAGATGATCCCAAACCCAGCGAAGTTAAAAACAAAGCAATCACACACAAAAAAGCAACCATGACTTGACAACACTAGACCACAGCACAATATGCACAAACTAGACGAACCCCCAACTGGATTAGTCAAGATCAATGGTCTATCATAAATATGGGGTTCCAAACCCAAGAGAGACATAAGCTCATTGCAAATGAATGTATGCAATGCTCCAGTATCAAATAAAACTGAAACTGAAACACCATGAACAGAAAGAGTACCTTGCACCATGACACCCTTTCCCTTCTCCTCTGCAGTAGGAGCCCTCGAAGATGATGGAACTTGCCCCAAAGCATTAGCCTTAACCACTTACTTCCTTTGGCTGATTCCGGACAATCTTTCTTCTCATGTCCCAACTTCCCACACTTGAACCACTTCTTCTCAGCTTTGTGATTCTTGCATTCACTAGCAAAATGACCCTTCTGCCAATAATTGAAGCAAGTCACTTCTCCCTTCTGCTTCTTTTGGCTATCCTTTCCTTTATTTTGTTGTTGCTTCCTTTTCTTATTATTACCACCCTGGTGTGGCTTATGCTCCTCCTTAGGTGCAACAACAAACATCTTCTTAGGGAACAGACTTTCATGCCTCAAATTCTTCTCGACGATCTTCTCAAAGATGTCATCGAGGTGTCCATAAGCTGATCCCTAAGATATTCATCCAATCCCAAGACAAATTTCTCGTTATTTTGATAAGGAGTATCCACATATAAACGAGCATACTTCGACAAAGCCTCGAAGTCAAAAATATAGTCAAGAACTGGGCGACCATTCTGCTTAAGCTCCACGAATCTCTTAAACAAAACAGACTTCTACACGGTGGAGATTAATTTTTCTTCAAACTTAGCTTAGAACAACTGCCATGAAATATCCTCTTTAGGGGTCTCAAGTGTGACAGAGTTCCACTAGTCAATTGCTTTGTTAACTAACTGCCTTGATGCAAGCTTCCTTTTTGTTGCATCATCAATTCCCATGTCCCTGAAAATCCTAACACAAGTATCCATCCACCTATGGACTTCTTCAACTGGTTCAGTGCCTTTGAATTGTTTTCCTCCCAATGAAAAAAAGTCTTTGCATAGTTTTGCAAATTCTACTGCTCTAGGCTCTTGGACTCCAACAACATCAACCGTAGCTGCCACTAGAGCGGGGTTCCTTCGAAGACATGCTTCAATCATAGCTTCAAACATGGTCGGGTAGTCTTGTGCCTCGCCATTACCCCCTCCAGTATTAGCTTCCCTAGCAGCGTGTCTTGATGGTCATCTACTCATTCTAAATCTGCAATTTAGAATAATTAGCCACTTCCATGAAAAACTGCTAAAGAATACAACCGCTACTACTATATATGCAAATATTTATAGTAAGCATCCAACCGAAATTTACAAGTATGTCTCTCATATGTGATTACGTCTTTGAACTTTGGCTAAAATCATTAAACAGAGCTATGATACCAAATGTGACGACCGACCACAACCCCCGCACTATACAAGAGGAATAATGCGTTGAAAGGTGTGTCAGATAGCTATGGACGATCATCAAGGTATGGTAGATAAATGAAACCCGTCGTTAGCTCATATGCAAGGATAAAATATAATAGAACATATACAACATGTAGTGATAGTGAAGCAGAAAGCAATAAACTTTCATGACAACTAGAACGTATTTCCCATACACGTAGATAACAACAATAGTGTTTGTACAATTTGCCTCACTACAACATTCAGATAAATAGCAAACAACAGAAACAAATACTAGATAGTAATAAAACTGGTACGTGAGCCTCCTGCTCGCCATTGATCAACATCGTCATCCTCACTAAAGCAATACCTGCCACCTGTTACTCAGTCTGCCCATCCACAACTGGATGAACAACCCAAGGTAATAAGAGGAAACATAAAACCTTGAGTCAGATAACAGTCTTAGTGAGTGATAAAACAGCTAACAAACTTCATCAATAAAGTATACGAGAATGGGTAAATAATTAACTAATCTACCCAGCTCCAGAGAAGAACTCTCAATTTCCTTCCCCGTTACATGACAGTGATAGCCTTTACAATTCATACACCCAAAGGAATAACAATTCAGTGACGGCAATTAAAGCATCCATTCATATATGGCAAAGCAACTCAATCATGATCACAACATGCATTTAAACGTCCATGACTGACTCTGGCTATCACTGCCAACCTTGCTTTGGAAACTTCATTATCGTATTACTGGCTAACAATTTGCCGTCAATTGTCAAGGATCACGCACGACGCCTCAATTCTAGCAAAACTCCATATGCTATACTCAAAACATGCTACATGCTATACTCAACACGTGTCTAGGCCATACACGACGCCCAAGGCACTCGACCTACAATTGGTCTTCAATTGTACTTCTGCTTTGAGTCCGCTAGAACCTACGACAACGATAATTCCTTGGCCTTCATCTCTCTAGTTGTTATCAGTTATGACTATTAATTAGCTCAGAACACCTTAGAGCCGTCACTTCACACGAACTCAATACATCCTTGAGTTATCTCCCTATTTGTTGGATACAATGAATAACAAACAGTTTTCAACACTTCCAAACTTCCCAATTGAATTCATTTTTAAGTCACATCATCATCGAAAATGTCCTACCAGAAATGGCTGACCAGAATAGGCCGACCCACTTTAGTCCGACCCAACTTCAGTCCGACCCAACTTTGCTCCGACCCAACTTTAGTCCGACCCAACTTTGGTCCGATCCAATTTTAGTCTGACCCAACTTTGGTCCGACCCAACTTTTGTCCGACCCAACTTTGGTCCGACCTTTGGTTCGACCCAACTTCTCCTGACTAGGCCGACCCACCTTTGAATGACTAGGCCGACCCACTTTTCTGACTAGGCTGACCCAATTCTTCTGGCTAGGCCGACCCACTTCTTCTGACTAGGCCGACCCAACTTATGGATGATCCAACCAATGGCCGATCCAACCAATGGCCGACCCAAAACCTGCATATTGCAATTCAACTCCGATTTCGACCAAAACTTCATCAAACGATAAGTCCGATGAAACTAACTCATCCAATTCATCCAAAAAGATTACAAACATGTTATGAAATCAACAATATCATCAATATGGCAATTCTATCAAGGATAATGTCAAATTCACCAAAATCGCCACAAATATGCATATTAACAAAAACCATGGATCTAACTTGCACATTCGTATGAAATATCATAGAAATTACCTATTTAAACTTACTAAATCAGATCCTAGGGTGATCTATATGAAAATGAACTCACCAATGCATAGATTAAAGGAAAAACATTTGAATTTGATGAAAACATAATCTACTACCCATACACTTCATTGAGTCCATGTGAGAGATGTAAATCACTCACCGATTCTCCAATATAAGCTAAAATGATAGAATTATGAATCCGGACAGCGAGCAATTCAAACCAAACTCCTAGATCTGATGAGCTCACCTTTGAAATGATGTAGATCTAGGCTCCAACGATGTAGATCTATGATTTCTCTCCTTAGATTTGGATTTTTAATGGTGGAAAGGTGTTAAAGGAAGAAGGAGATCAATGCCTTCAAATGAGAAAATGGGAAAGTAAACTTTTTCCCTCCACTCTCACCCCCTATTTATAAGATTCCACCAGCCCACTAATGGGCCTTCCCAAATCAACCCATTAAGCTCCCAAAACCTAAACGGCCAGCTGAAAAACCTTAAAACAGCGATTCCTCCCAAACCGCTGAGCCAAATCTTTAGTGTAACCACTTTATGAAAAGGCAATCATCAATTCCTATCCAATGACATAGGTCTCACCCTATGATTAGACCTGAGTCAAAAGTTATGCCCTGTACAAGACTGATATGGGCAAAATGGTCAAAAACAAATTCGGTAAAAAATTATGGACTTGTCCTACATCCCCATAAGCAACATATTAAAAGATGAGAATGATCCAACCCTCAGGGAATAAAATAAAAATATTTTACTATCTTTCGATACGTATAATGCGGGCTGTTACAAAATGGAAATCGAATATGTTATGGAAACGTGAGAGGAGATGAAGTCTTGGATGACCCCCTTAAAAGAATATCTAACTAATGGAACACTCTCGAAGATTCAAATTGAAAGGAAAAAGCAACTTAAGAAAGACCCCACGATTATCGTGCTAGATGAAAAATTGTTCAGAAGGGGATTCTCTATGCCACTACTATGGCGTGTGACTCAAGAAGAAGCTAAAAGAATCTTGTTTGAAGTGCACGAGTGAGAGTGTGGAGACGACTCCAGCGATCAGACTCTTGCAAAAAAAAATACTCTAATATGGTTATTTCTGGTCTGGTGTAGGTAGAGACACTGCAGATTACGCTCGAAAATGCGATTGATGCCAAAGGTTTACCAAAATCCCAAGGGCTCCCTCATTTGAACTCACGCAAATGGTCAGCCCACGACCATTCACAATATAGGGCATCGACCTGATCGGAGTACTTCCTATAGCCAGAGCAGGCACTGAATACGTGACAGTTGTCGTGGAATATTTTAGAAAATGAGCCGAAGCAGAGCCGTTGGCCACAATAGCCACTAAGAAAGCTATTAATTTTGTGACTAAAAATATCATTTGCAGATTCGATGTTCCATAAAATATCATCATGAATAATGGGACGCAATTTGAAAGTGGAGAGTTCCAGGATTTCTGCAAGCGATACCATATTCAGAAGAGTTTCGCAACTATAGATCACCTACATGCAAGTGGACAAGTGGAGACAGTTAACAAGATTATCAAGTCCACTATCAAGAATCGACCAATGAGAGCCAAGGGCGGATGGTTCAATGAATTTCCACTCTCCCTTTGGGCCTATCGAATGACTCATAATTCCGCAACTGGGCACCACTGTTCTCCTTGGCATTTGGCGTTGAAGCAATGATTCCGGTTGAATTGGAAGTCCTAACCATCAGAAAATTAACTTCAATCAACTTGAAAACGAGCAGTTGATGCTAGGGGCTCTTGACCAGTTAGATGAGAAAAGGGAGAAAGCAGAACTTCGATTGGCAGCACATCAGAGAAAGGTCCCGAAGCACTTCAACTCTAAGGTTCAGCATCCCACCTTCGAGGTAGGCGACCTTGTTTAGAAAAAGATAATGACCGGCACAGGCGTGTTTGGGCCAAGATGGGATGGATCATTTATGATATGGCAAAATCTCATTGATGGGTCATTAAAATTGACTACAATAGATGGGATTCCAATTCCCCGGGCTTGGAACATCGATCATCTACGTCTTTACTGTTCATGAAATGTTTGGAAGTGGTATTTTTTATTTTCTTTCCTTTTGCTGTCAGAAATAAGCCACCGCTCATGATGGGGCTTTGTATTAAAACTTATGCTATTTAAATAATTAACGAACCTTGCTTTTGATTTTGACTATATGCCGTGTGAACTCTTGTCTTTTAGTTATAAGTTTCATTCTCTTATTTCGAGATTGCAAAACACTAAAATTCAACTTATAAATTTGCAAGCATCAAGTCCAAAGAACATAAGCGCGATTTATAGAAAGGAATAACTAACAATAACATAGTTATAACCCGACAGAAGACCTTAAAACGACCTGAAATCCCCCTTACGGGAAATCACGGATTGAGTTGAGAACAAGCCACAACAGAACGCAGACAGAAGAACATTTCATTGTATAATACAACAATTCCACCAGAATATACAGAGTATAAATCAGCATTACACATTTACCAAATATCAGAGATTACAATAAATTACATAGCAGCGGAAAATAATACAATACACAACTGAAGGAGATATATGGATACAAAGCTTTCCGGATATCATTCCAGCTGTAAACCAGGATCCTGTGAATATAAATCTGCAAAACCAAAACTACTAGCTGCCCGTGTCAAAATAAGGGCACCCAGAGTTTAAGTTAAAACAATAAACTCCAGGTCAGTCATGGGACTGGTGTGAGAACTAAAACAGTTATTAATCTTTATTTTTAAAGTTGGGTAAATCAAGGGACCACGCCGTATAACACGGAACGGGTTTCCTCCCAAGAACACTAGTGCATAAAACAGCAGCGCAATGCTAAATAAAGAACAATGAAGCAATTATAAGATCCAGGTCCCATCACACAATGCAACGCAAGCCGGAGGATAGGGTTTTTACCTTATAATAGCCAAGAATTCTTGGTACGTGAAATTTCATCTTTTATTATTACTATAAGTGTATAATGTCAAAACAATTTCAAATCATAAGTATCAATCATAGACGGCATAAGCACCGCATCCCACTATGTAGCCATACTAGGCTCCACAGTCAAAACCACACATGTCACGTATTGGAAGTTGTATTTCCATCTGTGAACCGAGGCAAAAGATAGTCCTCTACCGATTCGAGACGCTCTAGCCCGTGTCTCAGGAACAGCCGCAACTGCCCCTTGGATCGTTAGGGCCGGTCCACCGATGTGGATTATTATGCCTGAACACTACGTTTCCCCGCCCTTTGGGGCGTCAATGAATCAACGAATGACTCCATCAGCTTCACATAGTCACCGATATAGGTGCCTCGTAACAACAACAACCACATAAGTCAAACTCGTCAGGGCATGTAAAACCACTGACGCCACTTCTAACTAGAAGGAAACGCATGCCCTCCCCGATGTCCTCTCCCATTTCTGGTTCACAACCGGGGTGTAAGGCTCGCGAATCAACGTTACCCAAAGCTATGCCACATAGGTCGTGCTTTAATCATCAACCACAAGACTTTGCTTTTCAACAGAAGCCTTGATCAATTGCCACTTAGGCATGCCACACGGGCAATTCACTCCATGCGATGGATATCCATCAATATATAACCCCTGAGCTCGTACGTCTCAGAGAAGGGCGTTAAGAAAGAGAATAAATTCTCCGCCGCCAAACAGATATATATTTAATAGAAATCAATCACACAGACTGAAATCCAATGTCAGACACACAGTCCATTTACAAGTTCGTTCTGGGTCTGAACGAAACCGGAGGCACCTTGTACCTCGCATATCCATCGATCTCCAAGTATGTCTGGTCGACCACTAACTGATTCCCTCCTCTTGGGTGTATGGCCCAATCAAGATCATTAATAATTATCCAAACGACGTGATGACCTCCGGTCTTCTACCACCATCTTCATCTTCGACACCACGTCGAATTAGTTATTCAGAATGGGATAAACCCGGTCTTTCTGAATAACTCGCGTATATAATAAACAAGTGTTACACAAACACAACATATGCCTCATTCCAATTCAGAATATTCTTTTATTCAAATATTTTTGTACTTTGGGAAAGGTTCCTATTAATTTTATCAAAGATAAATTCTTTAAATTTATTCTTTAATCTTCTTTGAATATCAATTCAAACTAGTCGGGATTAGCGAAGCACACCGGAGTAATCATTTATTTTATTCCTCAATCCCCACCTATTCATCCCATGAAGTAAAACTGGTCATACTTCATATCTAACACCATAGTGTTATCGGTAAATTCAATTACCATTTCACGTTCAAATCTAATTAAAGATTTAACTATCGCCTGGAGCAAAACAGCTAATACTCCATTCTCGATCTTTTCAATCTAATTAAAAATTCATTAAAACTCCACTTAGTTTTAATCTTTAACTGGGTTAAAGAATCAGTGTCATTTAAAACATCGCTCACGATAAATCCAAAAATCCATACCAATACAATTCCAATTAAATATTATTTAATTGGTACACTTCATTAAATCTAAATAAAAAGATTTAATCTTTTTCTCAACTGGGCTTAAGAACATTGTTAATGAAGACAACATTCACGACAACTCTGAATAGAAAATATATCGGCTTATATTCAATATCAAATTCTACGACCAACTAATATCATATTGGAAATAACGATATCTATATATCTTTCAAATTTCCATAACGCTATCTGTATAATCACGAAATCCATCATCGAAATATTCCAAAAACAATTTCGATTCAAATCCATTCCAATTCAATTATTGGAAATTCTGGTTACTTTTAAAACCCTTTTCAAATTCAATTTATTTATTTAAAAATAAATAGAATTATAATTCTAGTTCAAAACTAGTTCATTTCGATAAAAATCTATTTTTACCTTTTCAAATATGGAGTTTTTCATCCCAATTCTTCACAAATCATTTCTTATGATTTTACACAAATTATTACTATTTTTAATAATTTTATCAAGGCCCGTACAGTCGATTTCCATCAACGGCCATCGAACTCCATTTACAACGACCTTTTCCAAATTTGATTTGGACATAATTCCAAATCCACATGCTAGATTTCAAATTTCTAATATTCATTAGAAAGCCCTTTTCGATACGAACACAACGGTTCCGGTTTTAGGAGAATCCGACGGTCGGATCTCCCGTAATATCCATTCGAAGTAAATGGTCAGAATTCGCGAACAACCGCGGCGCGTTCTATTCAGGCCATTATATATATAATATATATATTATATATATTTCGTCGATTTCCTTTTAAAACGTATTTTATAAATTGTTTTAAATTCGTTTTCAAAACGATTTCAACTTCTATATCAAATTCAAATCAAAATTGAATCTTTCCAATATAAATTCGCTTCAAATTGATTTCAATTCAAGTTCTATTCGATTTCAATCCGATTCAATTCAATTTCAATCCGATTCAATTCAATTTCAATTAGATTCAATTCAATTCGAATTCAATTCTATTCGAATTCATTTCAAATTGATTTCCATTCAATTTCAATTCGATTCGAATTCATTTTATTTTCAATTCGAATTCTAATTCATTTCAATTCAATTTAATTCGAATTTCATTTCAAAATATTCGATTTTGAAATCACTTTTCAATATTCTTTACAAAAAACGAATATAATCGATATAAATATCGTTCGCGTCAAAATAGCGCATATCTAATCAACACGGCTTTATATATTTCTATTTCAAATATTCTATTCAAATATTTCGTTTCAAATATTTCTTCTCAAATATTTTATTCAAATATTTCTCTTCAAATATTCTATTTCAAACTGGAATGAGGCCCAATCAATCACCATAGATTTTATTTCTATGGATTTCCATACAACGCATGTATATATCAACAATGACAAATAATCAACCATCATCCAAAGTGCATTCTACACTATTGAAGCATCAAATATAAATATTTAACGCTCATAACAGTCTGTCAATCGATCGATCGACATACAACTAATTATTGGGATTAGTGTATGTGATATATCATCCCAATACCCGTGTGGGGTTTTCGAACTATCAAACCCAGATTTTATTTGTGCAATTGGGCGATGTGTAAAATTTGTCATCCCAATCGATATCAGTCAAATGTGTGTATATAAACAAATCGTTCGATTTGTTTATATTAATTCATTTTATATGCATGCTAAAAATCATATTTTTTAACTATAAAATATTTTCCACTATCCAATATTTATTTCATTTCACATCACATCATACAATCAACTACACATCAAAATCAAACAAACAAGCATACAAGCCGTCCATGGTATGTGGACGACGGGTGTCGGGTGCTACTAAACACCATCTGCATCCTAGTATATATTTTAACTAGAAATAAATTTAAAAGTGAGGAGTTCTCACCAACTAGCTAAACCAAACGCCACGACTCTTCTTATGTAGAAATCTTCGTCGTGCTCGCCTTTTGTCAAGATCATTATCCACCGCCACTACATATATAAAAATCACATTTTTATATTATTGCTATGTATATAAAAATCACATTTTTATAACCATGCTACATGGATAAAAATTCTATTTTGATATCGCTAATGTATAGATAAATTTTTTATTTTTATAACGGTGTTCATATAATAAAGATTATATTTATATCTCGCTATTCTCTATATAAAAATTATATTCTTATACCGCTCTCCAATAAAGGATATATTTTTATAATGCTCCTTCCTATATAAAAATTATATTTTTATATCTACTTCTAATATAAAGATCGATTTTTTATATCATCGCTATAAAAATCCCATTTTTATTTCAACATATATGTAATAAAAAAAATCAGACTTTTATTTCGCTACATATATAAAGATCAAATTTTTACTAGTTATATAATATAAAAACCGTATTTTTATTCTTCCTATACTATAAAAATTATCTTTTTAACCTTTCTATAATATCAAAATCTCGTCTTTATAATTTTATAACCCCACTTCATAAATAAAAAAGAATTTCTTTTTTTACATCACTACTTCATATATGAAGATCAAGCCTTTATCATGTCATTCGTATAATAAAAATCTAATCTTTTTCAAGTTAAAAATCAAATCTTTGTCCAAACAAATATCATAGCTTTGTAAATAAAATCAAACCATTTTAAATTCGCTGAAATATGTATTAAAATCAAATTTTATAAAGTTACATATATAAATTAAACTAACTAAATAAAAAAACTGAAATCAAATAAATAAAGATAAATGGACTTACTGTTAGAAGGGGAGGGGGTGGTCTGTGCGGGTACGAGAAGGTGGCGCGGTGAGCCTCGCGCGCGGGGGAGGGGGTGTGTGCAGGCGGTTAGGGTTTCAAAGGGGGGGATGCGGTTTTAGTTTAACAGCAGAGGGGGAGGGGGAGAGAAGGAAGGAGCGGGAGAAGAGGGTCGAGGGGAAGGAGGTGGTCGAGTCGGGGGGGGTCTGGCGGTGGGCGGCGCCACCTAGGGGGGGCACGATGGATCGATCTTGTTTTTTTTCTTTATTTTTTCTTCTGAAATGAAATAGAAATTGGGGGGGGGGGTCTGATTTGAAGAGAAAAGGGGGTGGGCCGGGGGGGGGGGGAAGAAAGATTATAATAATATATATTTATTTTAATTATTTTTCAAAAATAACTTTTAATTTCGAACTCGAAATGAAACCCACCGCCAGTCTCCCAAAGCTAACTACCCCCTTTCCGAACACAATGAGATATGTATCGTAAGCTGATTCGACCGTTTCGACCAATTTTTATCAAAATCAAAATATAACTCTATATATTGAATTTGAACGCACCTTTCAATTTACTGGGGCCACATACTAACTAGAAAAATTCCCGAAAAAAATTTCTAGCTTCGTATTGATGATACGGTCCTAACAAAGCCAGTTTCATCGAATTCTGAGACCGTTTGAAAAATGGCCAATTTCCAGTCGATTAAAATCAACTGAAACTGGTCAAACGTGTTTTCCTTTGCCACGCTCACATATTGATTTGAAAAATTATGAAATTTGAAACCTAGAAATAATTTGACATCGCGGATCCAACAAAAGTGGTCTCGTCGAAAACCGAGGTCGTTTGCAAAATTCTCATTTTTAAGGGCTAGAATCCCATAGCAACTATTCTGAATTTTCAACTGGATATAACTTTTTATCCCCGCTATGAAATTTTAATTTTTCGGATTCGTTGGAAAGATATTCACAAATAGATTCAAATATTTTTGGTTTCACTAAATTCCAGTTTATTTTGAATCCTGTACATTTATTTGAAATTTGAAATCGAATTATCGAACTACCGCGCCATTTTCAATTCCTTTTTTATATATAAATAATTATATTCTAACGACGATCTATATAAATATATACGTTCGAATTCTATTCAAAATAAATTTCTCGTCGTTTGTATTTAAAATATTCATTTTAAATATTCAAAATATTCATTTTAAATATTCAAAATTCATTAAAATTGCCAAAATAAAAATTTTAAATTGGCCCAGATTTCCGGGTTATTACCATCTCCCCCACTTAAAACTTTTCGTCCCCGAAAAGGAACGAAGACGAAAGTTGTTTCACAAATCAACTCAACTTTCATTATTTTCTTTACGGCTTAAGTTCTTCAACTTTTCAGTTTCTAAGAACTTTTCAAAATTTTCAAAAATTTGGCTAACACCCTAAATTTTCAAAAAATTTCGCCATAACCTCCCCTGCACTGGGGACTTCGGGATATTTCATATAGCCTCCCATGGCCTTCTTCAATCCAAAAGAAAAAGCCAAGCGGCTCATAAAATCATCATCACCAAAACAAAATAGTAAATTATGGTAAACATGTACCTATTTGTCGGGCAAACAATTTTATTCTTCTGCTCTAGCCTCTTTCTATGACATGTTCAATGTAAGTACATGTACATGCATGCATATGCGATAAATTTTCAATACAATTCACTATTTGGTACAATTTGGCTAAATGGTTCAAATTTTAATTAATCAAACAATAATCAAACAAAACAACCAGCAATCAATTAGTTGATTAGCTTTACAAATTCATAATTTTGATATATATACAGAAAATCATGTTTTTGATGCCAAATCACAACAATAAGCCCTATCTAGTTTTGGTTATCACACCAGTTAATTGGAAATATATAGAAACCTCACTTTCGTCACTCGAACACAAACTACTGATGCTATATAGTCATCAATAGTTTCATCCCCGAGTGACTAGAGTGTGATTATATATTTATCCAGTATATTAAAACTTCAAATACACGTGGATCAGACGTATATGCAAAATCTTTATATACTGGACTGTCCAAATTCAATATAAAATAAATAATCAAATACGTATAAAATAATTTAAATTTCAAAACAAAGTTTGTTTTCAATTTTATTTCAAAAACACTACTCTTCACACTCATTCTAGGATACTACTGATCCCATCTCTAACGAGTCATTCCCATTGGATATTACTAATCCATTATCTGATGAATTCTTTCGTATGGTTCTAATGTGTCTTGTCCTATGAGCATTGTAAACCAAAGCTCTGATACCAGCTAAAACGACCCGAAATCCCCTTACGGGAAATCACGGATTGAGTTGAGAACAAGCCAAAACAGAACGCAGACAGAAGAACATTTCATTGTATATTACAACAATTCCATAAGAATACAAGAATATACAGAGTATAAATCAATATTACACATTTACCAAATATCATAGATTACAATACATTACATAGCAGCAAAATATTACAATACACAACTGAAGGAGATATACGGATACAAAGCTTTCCAGACATCATTCCAGCTGTAAACCAGGATCCTGTGAATATAAATCTGCAAAACCAAAACTACTAGCTGCCCGTGTCAAAATAAGGGCACCCAGAGTTTAGGTTAAAACAATAAACTCCAGGTCAGTCATGGGACTGGTGTGAGAACTAAAACAGTTATTAATCTTTATTTTTAAAGTTGGGTAAATCAAGGGACCATGCCATATAACACGGAACGGGTTTCCTCCCAAGAACACCAGTGCATAAAACAACAGCGCAATGCTAAATAAAGAACAATGAAGCTATTATAAGACCAGGTCCCATCACATAATGCAACGCAAGCCGGAGGATAGGGTTTTTACCTTATAATAGCCAAGAATGCTAGGTACGTGAAATTTCATCTTTTGTTATTACTATAAGTGTATAGTGTCAAAACAATTTCAAATCATAAGTATCAATCATAGACGACATAAGCGCCCCATCCCACTATGTCGCCATACTAGGCTCTACAATCAAAACCGCACATGTCACGTATTGGAAGTTGGATTTCCATCTGTGAACCAAGGCAAAAGATAGTCCTCTACCGATTCGAGATTCTCTAGCCCGTGTCTCAGGAATAGCCGCAACTGCCCCTTGGATCGTCAGGGCCGGTCCACCGATGTGGATTATTATGCCTGAACACTACGTTTCCCCGCCCTTTGGGGCGTCAGTGAGTCAACGAATGACTCCATCAGCTTCATATAGTCACCGATATATCTGAGGCGCCTCGCAACAGCAACAACCACATAAGTTAAACTCGTCAGGGCGTGTAAAACCACTGACGCCACTTCTAACTAGAAGGAAACGCATGCCCTCCCTGATGTCCTCTCCCGTTTCTGGTTCACAACCGGGGTGTGAGGCTCGCGAATCAACGTTACACAAAGCTATGCCACACAGGCCGTGCTTTGATCATCAACCACAAGACTTTGCTTTTCAACAGAAGCCTTGATCAATTGCCACTTAGGCATGCCACATAGGCAATTCACTCCATGCGATGGATATCCTTCAATATATAACCCCTAAGCTCGTACGTCTCAGAGAAGGGCGTTAAGCAAGAGAATAAATTCTCCGCCGCCAAACAGATACATATTTAATAGAAATCAGTCACACAGACTGAAATCCAATGTCAGACATACAGTCCATTTACAAGTTCGTTCTGGGTCTGAACGAAATCGGAGGCACCTTGTACCTCGCATATCCATCGATCTCCAAGTATGTCTGGACGACCACTAACTGATTCCCTCCTCTTGGGTGTACGGCCCAATCAAGATCATCAGTAATTATCGAAACGACATGAAGACCTCCGGTCTTCAACCACCGTCTTCATCTTCGACACCACGTCGAATTAGTTATTCATAATAAACCCGGTCTTTCTGAATAACTCGCGTATATAATAAACAAGTGTTACACAAACACAGCATACGCCTCATTCCAATTCAGAATATTTTTTTATTCAAATATTCTTATACTTTGGGAAAGGTTCCCATTAATTTTATCAAAGATAAATTCCTTAAATTTATTCTTTAATCTTCTTTGAATATCAATTCAAACTAGTCGGGATTAGCGAACCACACCAGAGTAATCATTAATTTTATTTCCCAATTCCCACCTATTCATCCCCTGAAGTAAAACTGGTCATACTTCATATCTAACACCACAGTGTTATCGGTAAATTCAATTACCGTTTCACGTTCAAATCTAATTAAAGATTTAACTATCGCTTGGAGCAAAACTGGTAAAACTCCATTCTCGATCTTTTCAATCTAATTAAAGATTCATTAAAACTCCACTTAGTTTTAATCTTTAACTGGGTTAAAGAATCAGTGTCATTTAAAACACCGTTCACGATAAACCCAACAATCCATACCAATTCAATTCCAATTAAATATTATTTAATTGGTACCCTTCATTAAAACTAAATAAAAAGATTTAATCTTTTTCTCAACTGGGCTTAAGAACAGTGTTAATGAAGACAACATTCACGACAAACCCAAATCACATTTGATATTAAATGCAAGGCTCTGAATAGAAAATATATCGGCTTATGTTCAATATCAAATTCTATGACCAACAAATATCATATTGGAAATAACGATATCTATATATCTTTCAAATTTCCATAACTCTATCTGTATAATCACGAAATCCATCATCGAAATATTCCAAAAACAATTTCGATTCAAATCCATTCCAATTCAATTATTGGAAATTCTGGTTAACTTTAAACCCCTTTTCGAATTCAATTTATTTATTTAAAAATAAATAGAATTATAATTCTAGTTCAAAACTAGTTCATTTCGATAAAAAAAACTATTTTTATCTTTTCAAATATGGAGTTTTTCATCCCAATTCTTCACAAATCATTTCTTATGATTTTACACAAATTATTACTATTTTTGATAATTTTATCAAGGCCCGTACAGTCGATTTCCATCAACGGCCATCGAACTGCATTTACAGCGACCTTTTCCAAATTTGATTTGGACATAATTCCAAATCCATCCATTAGATTTCAAATTTCTAATTTTCATTAGAAAGCCCTTTTCGATACGAACCCAACGGTTCCGGTTTTAGGAGAATCCGACGGTCGGATCTCCCACAATACTCATTCTAAGTAAATGGTCGAAATTCGCGAACTTCCGCGGCGCGGCGCGTTCTATTCAGGCCATTATATTATATATATATATATATATATATATATATAACATATATATTATATATATTTCATCGATTTCCTTTTAAAACGTATTTTATAAATCGTTTTAAATTCGTTTTCAAAACGATTCCAACTTCTATTTCAAATTCAAATCAAAATTGAATCTTTCCAATATAAATTCGTTTTAAATACATTTCAAATTGATTTCAATTCAATTACAATTCGATTTCAATCCGATTTAATTCAATTTCAATTCAATTCAATTCAATTTCAATTTCAATTCGAATTCAATTCTATTCTATTCTATTCAATTTCAATTTCAATTCGAATTCAATTCTAATTCATTTCAAATTGATTTCCATTCAATTTCAATTCGATTCGAATTCATTTTATTTTCAATTCAATTCGAATTCTAATTCATTTCAATTCAATTTAATTCGAATTTCATTTCAAAATATTCGATTTTGAAATCACTTTTCAATATTCATTATAAAAACGAATATAATCGATATAAATATTGTTCGCGTCAAAATAGCGCATATCTAATCAACACGGCTTTATATATTTCTATTTCAAATATTCTATTCAAATATTTCGTTTCAAATATTTCTTCTCCAATATTTTATTCAAATATTTCTCTTCAAATATTCTATTTCAAACTGGAATGAGGCCCAATCAATCACCATAGATTTTATTTCTATGGATTTCTATACAACGCATGTATATATCAACAATGACAAATAATCAACCATCATCCAAAGTGCATTCTACACTGTATAAGCATCAAATATAAATATTTAATGCTCATAACAGTCTGTCAATCAATCGATCGACGTACAACTAATTATTGGGATGAGTGTATGTCATATATCATCCCAATACCCGTGTGGGGTTTTCAAACTATCAAACCCATATTTTATGTGCAATTGGACGATGTGTAAAATTTGTCGTCCCAATTGATATCAGTCAAATGTGTGTATATAAACAAATCGTTTGATTTGTTTATATTAATTCATTTTATATACACGTTAAAAATCATATTTTTTAACTATAAAATATTTTCCACTATCCAATATTTTATGTCATTTCACATCACATCATACAATCAACTACACATCAAAATCAAACAAACAAGCCGTCCATGGTCTGTGGACGACGGGTGCTGGGTGCTACTAAACACCGTCTGTATCCTAGTATATATTTTAACTAGAAATAAATTTAAAAGTGAGGAGTTCTCACCGACTAGCTAAACCAAACGCCACAACTCTTCATATGTAGAAATCTTCGTCATGCTTACCTTTTGTCAAGTTCATTATCCGCCGCCACTACATATATAAAAATCACATTTTTATATTGTTGCTATGTATATAAAAATCACATTTTTATAACTATGCTACATGGATAAAAATTCTATTTTTATATCGCAACTATGTAGATAAAAAAATTATTTTTATAACGGTGTTCATATAATAAAGATTATATTTATATCTTGCTATTCTCTATAACAAAATTATATTCTTATACCGCTCTCCAATAAAGAATATATTTTTATTACGCTCCTTCCTATATAAAAATTATATTTTTATATCTACTTCTAATATAAAGATCGAATTATTATATCATCGCTATAAAAATCCCATTTTTATTTCAACATGTATATAATAAAAAAAATCAGAATTTTATTTCGCTACATATATAAAGATCAAATTTTTACTAGTTATATAATATAAAAACCGTATTTTTATTCTTCCTATACTATAAAAATTATCTTTTTAACCTTTCTATAATATCAAAATCTCGTCTTTATAATTTTATAACCCCACTTCATAAATAAAAAAGCAAATTTTTTTACATCACTACTTCATATATGAAGATCAAGCTTTATCATGTCATTCGCATAATAAAAATCTAATCTTTTTCAAGTTAAAAATCAAATCTTTGTCCAAACAAAAATCATAGCTTTGTAAATAAAATCAAACCATTTTAAATTCGCTGAAATGTGTATTAAAACCAAATTTTATAAAGTTATATATATAAATTAAACTAACTAAATAAAAAACTGAAATCAAATAAATAAAGATAAAGGGACTTACTGTTAGAGTGGGAGGGGGTGGTCTGTGCGGGTTCGAGAAGGTGGCGCGGTGAGGCTTGCGCGGGGAGGGGGGTGCAGGCAGTTAGGGTTTCAAGGGGGGCTGCGGTTTTGGTTTAACAGCAGAGGGGGAGGGGGAGAGAAGGAAGGAGCGGGAGAAGAGGGTCGAGGGGAAGGAGGTGGTCGAGTCGGGGGGGAGGGGGGAGGTCTGGCGGTGGGCGGCGCCACCTAGGGAGAGGGGGCACGATGGATCGATTTTGTTTGTTTTTCTTCTGAAATGAAATAGAAACAGGGGGCCTGATTTGAAGAGAAAAGGGGGGTGGGGAAGAATATAATAATATATATTTATTTTAATTATTTGTCAAAAAGTAACTTTTGATTTCGAACTCAAAACGAAACCCATCGTCTGTCTTCCATAGCTAATTACCCCCATTTCGAACACAATGGGATATGTATCGTAAGCTGATTCGATCGTTTCGACCAGTTTTCATCAAAATCAAAATATAACTCTATATATTGAATTTGAACGCACCTTTCAATTTACCAGGCCACATACTAACTAGAAAATTTCCCGAAAAATATTTTCTAGCTTCGTATTGACCATACGGTCCTAACAAAGCCATTTTCATCGAATTCTGATATCGTTTGAAAAATGGCCAATTTCCAGTCGATTAAAATCAACTGAAACTGGTCAAACGCGTTTTCCTTTGCCATGCTCACATATTGATTCGAAAAATTATGCAATTTGAAACCTAGAAATAATTTGACATCGCAGATCCAACAGAAGTGGTTTCGTCGAAAACCGAGGTCGTTTGCAAAATTCCCATTTTTAAGGGCCAGAATTCCATAGCGACTATTCTGAATTTTCAATTGGACATAACTTTTTATCCCCGCTATGAAATTTCAATTTTTCGGATCCGTTGGAAAGATATTCACAAATAGATTCAAATATTTTTGGTTTCACTAAAATCCAGTTTATTTTGAATCCTATACATTCATTTGAAATTTGAAATCGAATTATCGAACTACCGCGCCATTTTCAATTCCTTTTATATATATAAATAAATATTTATATTCTAACGACGATCTATATAAATATATATGTTCAAATTCTATTAAAAATAAATTTCTCATCGTTTTTATTTAAAATATTCATTTTAAATATTCAAAATTCATTAAAATTGCCAAAATAAAAATTTTAAATTGGCCCATATTTCCGGGTTATTACAGACCTTGTCATTACAAGGCATCCTTGATATACATCGCGCTGAGTCATGCCCCGGGTAATGCAATCCCAGCCAGGATGCATGACTACCCATAAAAAATGAGGGGCAAGAAGACCTATTGCACTCTTGATATACATCATGTTGAGTCAGGCCACGGGAAACGCGACCCCGGCCAGGTCACATGACCACAGATAAAAATCGAGGACAATAATTTATCGTCTTTATGAGGCACTCTTGATATACATCGCGCTGAGTCAGGACCCGGGACACACAATCCTGGCCAGGCCACACGTACCACCGATAAAAATCGAGGGAAAGAAGACCTTGCTTTTACAGGGAACACTCGATATATGTTGCAGGAACATTTGATTTCAGAAGAGTACGACCAACATAGGTTGACTCTTACCAAAGGCTCGTGACGATCTACAAACATTAAGCGAATACTGAAATTTACAAGCCATCTTATAAAGAAAATCTAGGATAAAGTAGCTACGGTATCATTGATGACCCCATGATATGGTGGCAACAATACCATTAACAACCTCCATTATCTCCAAGGCAAGACATATCATAGTGTCATCCCTAGTACTAAGAAAAAATAAGTACTTACAAAGAAAGTAACAATAGGGAGTTGCAAATAAAGAGAAACATGAAAGCAGAAAATGCAACAAAAAGTATTACAGACCAGTCAATATAGAGGTTTAGCATACGAAAGACATGTTTTGATTAACAACAACAGTTTACAAAGATCACACTATGACACCCAAGTCCGTTAATGTCACTCACAAAGGGAATGCATTAAGTTTCGTAAAGCGTTATAGGTAAACAAAAACAGAAATATTACAAGACAAACATAAAAATAGCAGCGAAAATAAAAACTTTATTTATCATAAAGTAGAATAGACAAAACATCCCTTGTCTGAAATACATGAAAACCATTTCATCATTAAAACATCTGTCTTATTCTTAAATATCAGAGTACAAGATAGAAGAAGCATAATCCCCAAGTGAAAACATAGCCATAGTAGCAAAGATAGAAGCATGAGCAGTACATCTAGCAGCTCCAAGGAAAACGATAGCAGAATCTTGACTAAGCCTGAGAATTCCCTCCCTAAGAATATGGGGGGGGGGGGGGAACGGAAGAAAGAAGAGGAAACAAACAGGGTCAGACATAAAGTCTGGCGAGTCCAGTTACTTTTAGCAAGTAAATAAGTAAAAGTATCATGACATGCATACAAAGTGGATAAGAAAGATAACACTATAAAAGACAGGTATGATAAGGTAAACATGATAGAGTTCATGTACTTCCCTAATGATTACTCAGTTCTTTCTTTGCACCAATACTAGTATAACAGATATGTAATAGGATTACATACTCCCTAATTGCTTAATAGAAATAGGATGATCCCAACAGAAATATAATGGTAGTTTTAGGTGTACTCTAGTAACGGGTTTTAACCCAAAAAAAATGAGCCGGTACCTAATCAGAATTAACGGGTGTTAGCCCAAACAGAAACACAGGTCCCAATAGAAACAGATAAGAATAGATGTACCCTATTTACTAGCCCCCAAATCGATCGGCTCCCTAATCTGCGTAGATACCTTGTGCCGGCTCCACAGTAAGAGGTATCACTTCCTAAAGTGGCAACCCCTCATCTTAATAATGTGCACAACCATATCTACAGGTGTCACGGTCGTCTTATCCCCCTCTGCTCGGCTCATGCACGCACATGGCCCGGTCAGTTTGCGCCGCCCACACCATCCTCCACGTTTGGATCTCTTATAATCAGTCCAGTAAGCGTGCCCCATCTCCGACCTAGTTCGGAGTATATGTTTGATACCTACTCCAGGTTACTGGCTGAAACGGGTCCCACACATTATGATACATGCTCTCCCCTTTTTCTTGTACCCCCACTAGGTTTTCATTAGCTATGTATACTACTAAGTGTCTTTATTTACATAACTCTATCATGTCTACAAGTTATGCTTACCCTAAAAGGTGTCTTTAATCACATAACTTAATTATTTCCATCGGTTATGTATACCACTAGGTGTCTTTTAGTACATAACCTTATAAGGTTAAATTTGTGGGCCTATATGTAAATAGTACCCACCCCCTCAGATTTACTTAACCCACCCACTGTTCAACCAAATTTACTTAATCCCAACTTTAGTTCATATTCATACAATCCTTTCACTACACCATATCAGCGAATTTGGCATACAAGGATGCGAGTACACAATTTGGTTAATAGCCGTATCAAATTTGATAATGCTCACATCTATATCAAACAACAGCTTGCGATCCACATCACCCTAGGCACCCCAAATCTGGCTGTTCATTGCGAATGCTCCGGATCGGTTAATTTGACTCGATTGTCGACCGTTTCAAATTCGTGCCTTCTTTGTGTAAAACTTTTGGCCGAAAAAGCACACCCATCCCTCCAAATTTGTGATCCTTTTGGGTTCTCCCCTCCCTTTTTTTTAATTTCCCTCGTCTAATATTGTATCCCGTGCCCTATTTCCATTTCTGAAAATCGCTCCCAAAAAATTATAGAAATCCGATAGTTGTCAGCTTAAATCTGCTTCTTTGTCAATGTCTGCAAATCGTGCGTCTCTATTACTGGTAAAATTTTCATTTGATTTGGTTTCTAGTAATCGATATTTTTTGCGCTATTATTTCAATTCATGCTCAACATGTTGCAGGCTAGAGAGCTATTTATTGGTTTTTACCTAAGGGCGGTTACAAAGCAAAGTTGAACATTGAAGAAAGTTGGTTTTCACAATTGGTCATATTACACCAGGGTTAGTGCACACGTTATTTAATCTATTTCCTTGTATTAGCTAGTCATACTGGATATGTAGAATATGAACCTTGAATTTTGTTTGTTAAACTGCCCTACTCATTCTAGTAAAAAAATAATAAAAAAACCAACTTGCCAATGAAAACATCCAGTGATTGATGCGATTTGTAAGTTGTAACAATTTTTGAATGTATAGGCGGGAAACATGCCATTTAGTATAGACAAAATGTGGATTAGTGAATCTAATCAAAGACCTCCATATTATATTGATGGGGTGTACATGTTTATTTGTTTTGTTAAAGAAAACGACGATAAGAAAGGAGTGTATTTATGCCCTTGCAATCGGTGCCAAAATATGAAGACGTTCAAATTAGATGAAATTCATTTTCATTTGCATATATGGGTTTTAGCCAATCATATAGCGTGTGGTATTTACATGGGGAAAAAGGGTAGAGATGGGAAAACAATAACCAATTAGTAATGCCATAAGTACTGACGAGGCTAAACATATTGTGATGTAAGATCTAGTCAATGATGCAAATAGATTTCATGATTTTCAACCTGAAAATCCGTTGTTTGATCATGCTAATGTTGGAGAGCAGTGTACGGATGATGGCAATTGGCAGGCCAATGAAAGTAAGAAGTATACACCACTTTATGAAAGCACAAAAGAGCCACTGTATCCTTCATGTCCAAAAGGGATAACGAAGCTGTATGCCATTGTGAAACTGAATATCTTGAAGACCCAATGTAGCCTCTCAAATAATGGTGTGACTGCACTACTCGAACTAATGAAGAAGCTACTCCCCGAAGGTAACACGCTGCTGACAAAATACCACGACGTGAAGAAGTTCATTAAGCAAGTTGGGATGAATTACAAAACTTATAGCATGCATCAATGATTGCATGTTGTACTGGAAAGATAATGCGAATAGAATTTCTTGTACAAATTGCAATGAACCAAGATATAGGACATCTTTTAATGACGAGAGAAAAGGAACCAAAGTAGCTCAAAAGACATTAAGACATTTTCCATTAATTTCTAGATTGAAGAGATTGTGTAATGTACCATGGATAGCAAATGCAATGACCTGGCATGGTCATGCCAAGTCTGATCCAAACGTAATGCGTCATCCATGTGACACTTCTCAATGGAACGCTGTGAATTGTTTTGACGAAACATTCACAGCCGAGCCACGAAATGTCACACTTGAAATAGCAACAGATGGTTTCTGTCCGAATGCTTCTCTTACTAACCCTTATAGTTGTTGGCCGGTAATTGTAGTACCGTATAATCTTCCTCCGTATATGTGCATGAAAGGGAGTTTTCAATGTTAAAACTGTTGATTTCTGGGCCAAAACAACTAGGAAAGGACATTGATGTTTATTTAGAGCCGTTGGTAGACGAGTTAAAGTTGTTATGGAAAGGAGTTGTTACATATGATTCATCAAATAAATCCGAGTTTACAATGAGAGCTAGGGTGTTGTGGGCGATCCATGATCACCCTGCTCTTGGGAATTTATCAGGATGTACAACTCACGGTTACTTTGCATGCCCCGTTTGTGGGGAAAACACTTGTTCTTATCCTCTTCCTGAAAGTAAGAAGATGTGTTTTATGGGACATCGAATGTATCTTCCTAACGGACAAAGGTTTCGATACGAGAAGAAAAGTTTCAACAATGAACAAGAACTTAGTCATCCTAAAAGGCCATTGAATGGTTTTGAAGTTGAAAAGAGAGTAGCGAATGTCAAAATGAAAATCAGTAAACACAAAGTAGAAGTTGGTCGAAAAAGGAAAAAGTCGGCCATTGAAGAAGGTGACAAAGTTTATGCTTGGTATAGCAGGTATATTTATGTAACATCCCGATATTTTTGACCGTTCAAATCGACAATGATCCTCAATGTCGACATAAACAAATCAAAAATAATGATAGTTATTGGGATTTATATAAGAAAAAAAGAAGAGAAGAAGAAGAACAAATACAGAATCTCGCAGCGGAAGGACAAAATATAATAAATAAATAACAATTCATGAAGCTGTTAAAACATACATTTTATTATATTTTACAATGATTATCAGAGTAAATTAACATAAAACATACCAATGCATTGCAGCGGAATAATAATAATAATACGTCTGCTGAGCTCCATCTTCATCTTCATAATGGAATCTTCAAAGCAATGGAATCTTCGCTAACTGCGGCTCGGTCTGACCCGAGCGTATTGCAAAAAGAAACACAACAAACACTCGGATCAGAACTAAATCATTCTCATATTAGTTAAATCAAATTTCATGTAATAATATGAGTGCAATAACTTAAGAGATGTTACGGGAATTTCCATCTCTTAAGGATCCGTCAAACTAATACTATATAATATAATACGCTATTATAATAATGTATATGGTTAAATATAACATAATAAAATAATGTAAGCGGGATTACCATTATTACCCTTACACCGTTTATACCGTTGCCATACAGTTTGCATATAACACACCAGTACGTCGGCGGATAGGGATGCGCCGTGATACGACAACGTTAAATCAAAATCGTAGGGGGCTCGATCAGGATAAATATGACAAGGCATCGAGGCAATACCCATCAGTAGTGATTCTACCGGATTGCTGACCCAGGCCGGTGGTAACGCATAGCCGCAACTACCGCCCACCCCAGACATACCCCCAAAATCAATCAAAGGCGCCAATCAATCACAAGTATTTATGTGGAATCAAAGAAGTATGCCTGCTCAGAGTAACTAACTCAATTAACTTGGGTATGGCTCCTGTTTTAGTCATTTTAATTATGACCCGAAGGTCAAGGCTATCCATCATCGTTCTCTTTCTTCAAATCCAGTAATCGCCTCCAAATCCATCCAACACCATTTCGGGAACTCCACCACGTACAAAGTTGTTAAAGTGGTTTTCGGTATTGACAGAGAGTATGACAATATCCGATCCCGGTCTCTTTAACAACCAAACGTTTACATTTTTCACACCGGTCAGTTCTTTTACATTTCAAAGGGGTTCATACTTCATATCAAAATATTAGATTTTCAAAATCATTCAATATTCAAGATAGAATATTATTCATACTAAAATCTCCATTTAAACCAGTTAAAATCTTGAAACAATTCCAACTTTAATAATTTGAATATTAAAATAGTTAACAGTATATTTAAAATAGTTTAGATATATAATTGAAATAGTTTGAAAATAAATAGTTTGTAATTAAAATAGAATTTATCAAATTTATTAAATATATAGTTAAAACATTAAGTAATTTATAAAATAAATAGTAAATGTTAAAATGATTTATTTAAAGTAATTTATAAAATAAAATAGTGATAAAGTAAAATAGTTTATAAAGAAAAATAATTATTATTAAAATAGTTTATAAAATGATTTTGAAATACTATTGTTGGAATTAGAATCGTTTCTCTAACATTTCAATTAAACTTGAAGTCAAATTTCAAAACTTCAATTCAACCAACTCAATTTTTAATAATTCCACCGATTAAAATTCCAATTTACATTCATTTCAATTCGATCAAATTAATTCAATAGTTACATAATCAAGTTCTCATTTTCAATGATTTAAATTTATAACAAATATCAAGTTCACAATTCATATATAATTCAAACCAATGTTGATTCATAACAAATTTCAAAGGTGGGTGAAACCATTCAATTTCAATAAATTCTATTTACGTTTTATTTCACTTTATTTAGCTTCATTTACAATACTAATTTATTCTCCCCTTTTTGTTTATATTTCAAAATTCAAGGTTCAAGTTCAAGGAAAAATAAGTTATAAACATCGCTTATTTTGTCTTTAAAACAATATTTCAAAATTCATGGTTAAAACAAATTTTATTTAACCAACTGGTGTCCGTATATAATTTTCTATCCTATGGCCAAGTGAAACTTAAATTTTAATTTTAGTATTTGGGAAAGGATATATATCATTTCAATCCAAATCAGGGTCATAGGTATTTATCATTTCAACCTACGTTCTTAATTCATTTTAATGATTAACCCCGGGTTTATTCGATGCCCGTAACATCTAGGTTAAAATGGTTGGGATTAATCAGTACACATAACAATTCAATACCAATATATCAAGCAGGTTAATTCAAAACATCATCAAACAGAATCCATCCAAACATTTCGGTATCACATCAATTTACTTGATAGACGTCGTGTTTTAGACCAGCAATTTGATTTCACATTCAACTGTATAAATTTAAATAACAGTCAAATTAAATTCCACGCTAAACGCAAGTCAACATAAATATATGTAAATTTAGCTACCAAACAACAATCAATGCAATCATACTGCAACATGATTTTAGTCTAACTAATAAGCGAATATTTTAGTTAATTGTGAGTGGGTTTAACACTCACCTGATTTTTATCGAGTCGAAATCCAAAATAAGCCTCAAAATTCAACCATCTCAGAGTCCATCCAAACCAGCGTCACATTGTTTGAAATTTCGATACGAACCTAGTGGAACAAACCGCGAGTTAATCCAAGTTTATAAGTAAAAGTTATACGCGTTTATGTGAATTGAAATTCAAATTTATACAAAAACAAAGCAAAACAATTCTCACCCCCACATTATTTTCCACGTCAGCACTACTTTCCACGTCAGCTTCCAACCCAATCCTCCTCCTCTCTTTTACCACGTTCTGCTTCTTCCCTTTAAAGCACCATGGCCGATCCTTTTTGACACCACCACCAACTCAATCCTCCAAAAACCCAACGCCCGACTTCACCATTATCTTTGTCTTCGTCAAAGCTTCCACCTCCGCCCAAAAGCTTCAACCTATTCTGCTCCTATTCACGTCGGAAAACTGTTCGAGTATCATGGTTTGGGTATAGAGCTGAAGCCCTTGTCGAGATGAACCCAATGCGATTTGTTTCATGATTTAAGGATGAATGGAAAATTTTATATTGATTTTCGAAGCACTGTTGAATGGTGGCCATGTTTATTCACAGGAGAGGAAGAGGTAAAAAAAATGTTTAAAGAAATAGAAAGGTAATACGTTTTCATTTTTGTGTGATGTGAAAAGATATGAAGGAAAAAGGAAAGTGGTCGCGTCATTAATGTGGTGAACGTAAATAATATATATGCTATTTCATTTGCCAAAATTAAGGATCTACTGATCGATTTTGAATTATTTATGATAAAATGCAACGTTATATATGTATATATTTATATTTATTAATGTATGTTAAAACATACACACGTCATATCAATTACTAGTAAATGCAATTAAATTTTTGATTTGATTCTCAACACATCCTAAATTTATATTTCAGAGGAGAGTTAGGGTAGAATTAATGGTAGTTTATAGGCAATAAACTTCAATGGTTTAATTATCCAGTAAAGCATTCCATTTTTATCGTTTTCATCCTTAATTCAATACCCAATGTTTTGATTTATTCCAAATTTGAAATAAGGATAATATTAGTTATAGGAATCATTTACATTATAAATTGCTTGGTTTCATAAATTATATTTAACATGACAATACTAATTATAGGAATTAATCAAATTTAATGTAGTCAATTTATTCCCATTATCCAATCCTTAATTCACTTTTAAACGTTACCAACTTAGTCCTAATCTAACATTGGACTCATATTTAGTTAAGCTTTTGGTTAATTAATCCAAATCACATAAATATTTCAATATTAAATTTCAAATATCCTTGTTATCAATATAAACAAATTAATAATTTTGAAAGCAATTAATATATGTCATTATTGTCAAGCTAAGCTGAACATAACTGCTTAAATAATTCAATTATGTCCCCACCACACAAATTTTCATATCTGAAACATTAAAGCCAAATTATAAATTTATTGACTCATTTTAATTCATAAAATTTAATATTAAAACCTAAATCTCCATATATAACCGTATACACCAAATCATAGTATATTTACAATCAATGCAAATTGTTACATTTTATAACTAGTACAAATTCATTACATAATCAAACGATTTATTACTCATGTCCCTAAATTAGAATTATCCATGAAATAAATCTAAAAATTAGTTAATCCATTTTATGTTGTTTAATCAATATAAATTTCAAATTTCTATATAAATAGATTATCAACACCGTCATTATCGTACATTGCTATTACAGTTCATTGTTCAACAAGTCAATTTCAGTTCATAACTTATTAATATACGACATAAATCACAAAATTTAATATTTAAAACAATTTTGTTCAAAAGCACATTAAATTTAATATTTAAATTGTCACAAAATCTCGGGATGTTACACTCTCCCCCACTTAAAACTTTTCGTCCTCGAAAAGGTGCGTAGAATGAAGTGCCAAAATAAAATTAAAATAGTATAAAATTTCTACTAAATTAGAATAATTAACTTATACAAAACTCACATTTTCACAAAATTTTCTAAGTCATAATTTTACGAAAAATTTCCGCAGAGTCTCCTTTGTACGGGTAGATCCGAAAAAACAATAATATATACATAATGATAAATTTACATCTCATCTCAATAATGAGGCATCCCAAAATTGGGGAAAACAATATAAAATGTCAAAATACGATATTTAATTCGATATACATACCTTCCATTTGCGTTATTAGCGATTTATTTATTTTTTAAGCAAGCATTAACAAATTTTTATGCGCAAGTAGCTCCAATGCAGGTAAATTGCCTTCGGTACCTACTAACACTCAACAACATATAAAAGAAATAATAATTATATGTTTATAGTAAGCACAAATGCATTAGCAAATGCAACTAAAATATAAATAGAACATCCAATCAATTATATTCATTCAAACAAGCAAAACTACAGAAATTTTCAATGTCGCTATTATATTAGCATGATTTCATTGTTTATTTCACTTTTAATCAATTCATATTTTTATTTGTTATAATTTATTCTCAAGTTCATTTCCAATTTCAACGCATGGTTTATTATATTTATTACCTATTAATTACCCAAGCCACAGTTGTTGCCATTTTATTTAAATGACAAAGTTATCCAATACATATTTAGCTGACTGACATTGAACTGTGTTTCACATTTAATTTCAATTTCCTTCAACAATTTTATTGACTTTATTATCGTCCACTTTATTTATAATTTAATTTTAAATCGGGAATTTCCCTAGCACTGTTTTTCTGAAATTTTGGTTTACACATATCTTGAAATTTACAAGTTGAAATTCAAAATTTTCTCTTTTATTAGGAAAATATAATCCATTAGAACTGGATTGTTCTTGTTTCAAAAAAATTATGACTTATTTTGGATTCTATGCAACTTCAATTCGGAAAAGTACGAACTGCCGCTATGCGACGAGCTCGTTTTATTTAATTTTAATTTATTCAACCATCATTAAGTTTATAAATTATAAGCCCATTCACTTATATTTTCACGAAGCAAACACTAATGTCAAAACATTTTAGTTTATTACCAATTAATTCGCTTAATTACTTTTTCCATTAATTCGGTTAATTCATATTACTTAGCATAACATAACTAAGCACATATCGTTTTTATTACACAACCTAAATTTTATTTATATTATAACCAATCAAATTTTTCTTTATTTTCATTATCCTTTCTTATACTTGTGCATTAATTAATTGCTTATTCTTATAACATTCAACTTTCTAATTAATTGCTAAGTTATTCATGCTACATAACAGAATTAATTATTACACAAATTTCAATGGTTACTATTTGTTTCATTTGATTATCCAATTCTTATTAATTTTATTTTAATTATAACTCTCTTAACATTCAAAAGTTTTAATTCATTACTTATTCAAGATTTCAAGAATTAAATTTCGGGTTTCTTTTTAAATCAACTCTTTTTTTTCACATAATATACCGTTTACATAAAACCATATTATAAAAGATTTAAATAAAGTTCAATTCCGTAAAACAAAGTACAAAGAGTATTAAATGTCTCCCTACTTAGACGCTTGAAAATAAACATCAATGATGCGTGCACTCAACACCGAAATCATTTCCAAGTACGAGAGGGTATACACTTTTTTTTTTCTTCCAATAATTCATTTAAAACGATTTCTATATGAAACATATTTTTTTTTTTAATATAAATAAATTATTTCAAACTATTTGCAAATCAACGTTACAAAATCACCCGAAATCAAATTCTCAAATTCATAATTTACTTCTTATTTCATTATTGATTAATTTCAATATTTTATTTTTCTCTTAACCGTACAACAACCAATTGTCTTAAATATGATTAAACGAGTAATTAATGATGAAAATTTAATATTATCATCAACAAAACCAAAATTCATATATTTTTAAATAATTCTATATATATAAAATATAATTCAAAATAAGATTATGTCGATAAGCCCTGTTCGGGTGTTTAGAAATTCCTATCGATACATTGGCGTCCCAAGTACCGACCAAAATTCATAAATACTTAACATAACAAATCAACACAACGCAAAGTCATTTTATATCAAAATTACAAGTACGCCCTCTCATATATACTCAAACTCATTTTAGGGTATTACTACCCTATCACTAATGAGTTAATCCCAAATAGAGCCAAGGTTTTCGCTGAACCAAAGCTCTGATACCAAATGTAACATCCCGATATTTTTGACCGTTCAAATCGACAATGATCCTCAATGTCGACATAAACAAATCAAAAATAAGGATAGTTATTGGGATTTATATAAGAAAAAAAGAAGAGAAGAAGAAGAACAAATACAAAATCTCGCAGCGGAAGGACAAAATATAATAAATAAATAACAATTCATGAAGCTGTTAAAACATACATTTTATTATATTTTACAATGATTATCAGAGTAAATTAACATACAACATACCAATGCATTGCAGCGGAATAATAATAATAATACGTCTGTTGAGCTCCATCTTCATCTTCATAATGGAATCTTCAAAGCAATGGAATCTTTGCTAACTGCAGCTCGGTCTGACCCGAGAGTATTGCAAAAAGAAACACAACAAACACTCGGATCAGAACTAAATCATTCTCATATTAGTTAAATCAAATTTCATGTAATAATATGAGTGCAATAACTTAAGAGATGTTACGGGAATTTCCATCTCTTAAGGATCCGTCAAACTAATACTATATAATATAATACGCTATTATAATAATGTATATGGTTAAAAATAACATAATAAAATAATGTAAGCGGGATTACCATTATTACCCTTACACCGTTTATACCGTTGCCGTACAGTTTGCATATAACACACCAGTACGTCGGCGGATAGGGATGCGCCGTGATACGACAACGTTAAATCAAAATCGTAGGGGGCTCGATCAGGATAAATATGACAAGGCATCGAGGCAATACCCATCAGTAGTGATTCTACCGGATTGCTGACCCAGGCCGGTGGTAACGCATAGCCGCAACTACCGCCCACCCCAGACATACCCCCAAAATCAATCAAAGGCGCCAATCAATCACAAGTATATATGTGGAATCGAAGAAGTATGCCTGCTCAGAGTAGCTAACTCAATTAACTTGGGTATGGCTCCTGTTTTAGTCATTTTAATTATGACCCGAAGGTCAAGGCTATCCATCATCGTTCTCTTTCTTCAAATCCAGTAATCGCCTCCAAATCCATCCAACACCATTTCTGGAACTCCACCACGTACACAGTTGTTAAAGTGGTTTTCGGTATTGACAGAGAGTATGACAATATCCAATCCCGGTCTCTTTAACAACCAAACGTTTACATTTTTCACACCGGTCAGTTCTTTTACATTTCAAAGGGGTTCATACTTCATATCAAAATATTAGATTTTCAAAATCATTCAATATTCAAGATAGAATATTATTCATACTAAAATCTCCATTTAAACCAGTTAAAATCTTGAAACAATTCCAACTTTAATAATTTGAATATTAAAATAGTTAACAGTATATTTAAAATAGTTTAGATATATAATTGAAATAGTTTGAAAATAAATAGTTTGTAATTAAAATAGAATTTATCAAATTTATTAAATATATAGTTAAAACATTAAGTAATTTATAAAATAAATAGTAAATGTTAAAATGATTTATTTAAAGTAATTTATAAAATAAAATAGTGATAAAGTAAAATAATTTATAAAGAAAAATAATTATTATTAAAATAGTTTATAAAATGATTTTGAAATACTATTGTTGGAATTAGAATCGTTTCTCTAACATTTCAATTAAACTTGAAGTCAAATTTCAAAACTTCAATTCAACCAACTCAATTTTTAATAATTCCACCGATTAAAATTCCAATTTACATTCATTTCAATTCGATCAAATTAATTCAATAGTTACATAATCAAGTTCTCATTTTCAAGGATTTCAATTTATAACAAATATCAAGTTCACAATTCATATATAATTCAAACCAATGTTGATTCATAACAAATTTCAAAGGTGGGTGAAACCATTCAATTTCAATAAATTCTATTTACGTTTTATTTCACTTTATTTAGCTTCATTTACAATACTAATTTATTCTCCCCTTTTTGTTTATATTTCAAAATTCAAGGTTCAAGTTCAAGGAAAAATAAGTTATAAACATCGCTTATTTTGTCTTTAAAACAATATTTCAAAATTCATGGTTAAAACAAATTTTATTTAACCAACCGGTGTCCGTATATAATTTTCTATCCTATGGCCAAGTGATACTTAAATTTTAATTTTAGTATTTGGGAAAGGATATATATCATTTCAATCCAAATCAGGGTCATAGGTATTTATCATTTCAACATACGTTCTTAATTCATTTTAATGATCAACCCCGGGTTTATTCGATGCCCGTAACATCTAGGTTAAAATGGTTGGGATTAATCAGTACACATAACAATTCAATACCAATATATCAAGCAGGTTAATTCAAAACATCATCAAACAGAATCCATCCAAACATTTCGGTATCACATCAATTTACTTGATAGACGTCGTGTTTTAGACCAGCAATTTGATTTCACATTCAACTGTATAAATTTAAATAACAGTCAAATTAAATTCCACGCTAAACGCAAGTCAACATAAATATATGTAAATTTAGCTACCAAACAACAATCAATGCAATCATACTGCAACATGATTTTAGTCTAACTAATAAGCGAATATTTTAGTTAATTGTGAGTGGGTTTAACACTCACCTGATTTTTATCGAGTCGAAATCCAAAATAAGCCTCAAAATTCAACCATCTCAGAGTCCATCCAAACCAGCGTCACATTGTTTGAAATTTCGATACGAACCTAGTGGAACAAACCGCGAGTTAATCCAAGTTTATAAGTAAAAGTTATACGCGTTTATGTGAATTGAAATTCAAATTTATACAAAAACAAAGCAAAACAATTCTCACCCCCACATTATTTTCCACGTCAGCACTACTTTCCACGTCAGCCTCCAACCCAATCCTCCTCCTCTCTTTTACCACGTTCTGCTTCTTCCCTTTAAAGCACCATGGCCGATCCTTTTTGACACCACCACCAACTCAATCCTCCAAAAACCCAACGCCCGACTTCACCATTATCTTTGTCTTCGTCAAAGCTTCCACCTCCGCCCAAAAGCTTCAACCTAGTCTGCTCCTATTCACGTCGGAAAACTGTTCGAGTATCACGGTTTGGGTATAGAGCTGAAGCCCTTGTCGAGATGAACCCAATGCGATTTGTTTCATGATTTAAGGATGAATGGAAAATTTTATATTGATTTTCGAAGCACTGTTGAATGGTGGCCATGTTTATTCACAGGAGAGGAAGAGGTAAAAAAAAATGTTTAAAGAAATAGAAAGGTAATACGTTTTCATTTTTGTGTGATGTGAAAAGATATGAAGGAAAAAGGAAAGTGGTCGCGTCATTAATGTGGTGAACGTAAATAATATATATGCTATTTCATTTGCCAAAATTAAGGATCTACTGAACGATTTTGAATTATTTATGATAAAATGCAACGTTATATATGTATATATTTATATTTATTAATGTATGTTAAAACATACACACGTCATATCAATTACTAGTAAATGCAATTAAATTTTTGATTTGATTCTCAACACATCCTAAATTTATATTTCAGAGGAGAGTTAGGGTAGAATTAATGGTAGTTTATAGGCAATAAACTTCAATGGTTTAATTATCCAGTAAAGCATTCCATTTTTATCGTTTTCATCCTTAATTCAATACCCAATGTTTTGATTTATTCCAAATTTGAAATAAGGATAATATTAGTTATAGGAATCATTTACATTATAAATTGCTTGGTTTCATAAATTATATTTAAAATGACAATACTAATTATAGGAATTAATCAAATTTAATGTAGTCAATTTATTCCCATTATTCAATCCTTAATTCACTTTTAAACGTTACCAACTTAGTCCTAATCTAACATTGGACTCATATTTAGTTAAGCTTTTGGTTAATTAATCCAAATCACATAAATATTTCAATATTAAATTTCAAATATCCTTGTTATCAATATAAACAAATTAATAATTTTGAAAGCAATTAATATATGTCATTATTGTCAAGCTAAGCTGAACACAACTGCTTAAATAATTCAATTATGTCCCCACCACACAAATTTTCATATCTGAAACATTAAAGCCAAATTATAAATTTATTGACTCATTTTAATTCATAAAATTTAATATTAAAACCTAAATCTCCATATATAACCGTATACACCAAATCGTAGTATATTTACAATCAATGCAAATTGTTACATTTTATAACTAGTACAAATTCATTACATAATCAAACGATTTATTACTCATGTCCCTAAATTAGAATTATCCATGAAATAAATCTAAAAATTAGTTAATCCATTTTATGTTGTTTAATCAATATAAATTTCAAATTTCTATATAAATAGATTATCAACACCGTCATTATCATACATTGCTATTACAGTTCATTGTTCAACAAGTCAATTTCAGCTCATAACTTATTAATATACGACATAAATCATAAAATTTAACATTTAAAACAATTTTGTTCAAAAGCACATTAAATTTAATATTTAAATTGTCACAAAATCTCGGGATGTTACAATTTACCATATTGGAAAGCAAATATGATTCGACGTAATATTGATGTTATGCGTATGGAGAAGAATGTCACAGAGCATCTCATCGGCACCATTATGGACCATAAAGAGAAGCCAAAAGATGGCATCAACGCACGCAAGGATATGAAAACCATGGCGATAAAACAAAAGTTGTGGGTGATGGTAGATCCCGAAACAAAAAAAAAACAATCATACCAAAGGCAACTTTCGCCTTGAGCAAAGAAGAAAATAAAAGATAAAGTTCCTAACAAATTCTTCTCTAACTTCCACAAAAATGTGAGCATCAATCCTCCGGAACTAAGAAATATGAAGTCACATGATTACCACGTCATAATGCAACATCTGCTTCCGGTATTGCTTCAACATACTTATACACAACATAAGGAACTACGAAATGCTATTTATCGTATTAGTCTATTCTTTAACATTTTGTGCTCAAAGGTGATCAATAGGGAACACCTTATAAAAGCAAAGGCTATGTTGGTGGAAGCAATGTGTGTTTTTGAAAAACATTTTCCACCTACATTTTTTGATATCAGTATCCATGTTATGGTTCATTTAGTTAATCAAGCATTGGTTGAAGGCCCTGTTAGATATAGATGGATGTATCCTTTTGAACGATAAATAACTAATTTCAGTTATGTATGTAAACATATAAATGGCTATTGTGTGCATGTTATAATTGATCACAGTTATAGGTTGATGAAAACATATAAAGGGTATGTGCGCAAAAAAAGATACATTGAAGGGTGTATTGCAGAAGGATATATCATACAACAAGCTAGCCTTTGTTGCATGGAATATATCCCAAACGGAGGTTACGACAACCATAAACATAGCCGCGAAGCATTTTTAGACGAGGATGATGAGTTTTCTGGAGAGATACCTTTGGATAATGGTAAAGACATAACGTTAACCCAAGTGCAATTCGAACAAGTGCGTAGATGCACTACAACAAAATGACCTTATTACAACTGTATTTTTACAACTGTCATAAAATGACTGTTGTAATAAAGGTTTTTTACAAGTTTTTCTTTCCAAAAGTTGTAATAAACGTACTTTCAACAACTTTTCCATTTTGTCGGTTGTAATAGATGTATGTTACAACTTTTATTTTGTGACTGTTGTAATAAATGACTATATTTAACAACTTTATTTTTTATTTATTTTTGTTAAAATATAATAATTAATATAAAAATTATAATTGATAATTATATTTAAGGTATAGAAAGTTTAACTGAATTAAATAAAATATCAACTTTGGAAGTTCATAATTTCGAAATATAAAAAATAAAATTTTAAATAAATTTGAAATTTTATAAAATATTCATAATTTCAGAAAACTTCTTGTTTTCCACTTTTGTAAAATTTTAGCAATAAATTAGCACTTTATTTCTTGTAATAAATGAACTTCAAGGACAATGTGAATATTTAAATTATATAACCGATATGACCTATAATAAAAGAAAATCATTTAATTGTCTAGGCAGGTTCACCAATCACTACAAGAAATTAAATTATAATTAAGAAAACAAAAAAAGGTTACTTATCTAATACAAAAATATATAATGGTTAACATAATAATTTCATTTGTTTTATTTATTGTTCATGTTCTATTTCCACTTTAGTCGGCATTTTTACTCACCGTTTCAAAATGGCATTTGCACAATACCAAAATCTGTCTTTCGCTCCATAACATTGCTTTTGGCTCCAAACCCAATCTTTGTTCCCCAAAATCGAAAATTTTGGCACCAACCCTAATTTTTTTTCCTTCGCATCGCCTTTTTCTTCGCTTCTGCTTTTCAATTAATTTTCCAACTCCTCGGTAAATCAACGCTAACCCCAAATCTAATCTCTACTTCAAAAAATTTCCTATTCCTTTTTACTCTTCTTTCCATTTTTACCTACAGGATTTGGAGTCTATCTCTTTCTAGAAGGATCTTACATATTAAGATGGAGGGAGCTTGGAAGAGCGGGAGGCTGGTTTTGGACGATTTGATGTGAAGACTGTTATACAGGACATTTACATATTATTTTCGAGCTTCGGATCCCCATTACGACTGATGAGATAATGGATCTTATAGATCTGACTACTCCTCTACACCATGGTTCGGTGAAGAAGTCCTTCAAGCATATGTGGATCTTTATCAGAAATTCGGTTTCAAGTATCCACTACAAGTTCCATATAGAGTTCCGAAGAAGCTTGGGGAAGAGGGAGTTTACCTGAATTCGCTTGCCAAACTTGAAGTTCCCAAATTATGTGCTTGTCCATTTTTCATGTTCTAGGTATGTATTTACTATATACAAATGAGATGTATGTTGCTTCATTTGTTGTTGATTTCTAATGAGTGGACGACGTAGCCTCTCCTCTAATTACTTAGATTTGTTATCTCGTCATCACTGAACACTCCCCCTCTTTCCGTTTGAGTGCCCCTTCTTTCCCCTGTACCAATTGAGTTCGTTTTCCTTTGTCAAATCCTTCCAAGTGTTATACTTTCTCATCCCTGTGTAATTAGGTTATTCATTGGTTGGTCTTGGTTCTGGTATGAGCTTATGCTCAATGTGCTAAGCGATTATATTAGGGTTTCCTGTGTAGTTGGTGGTGTTTATCAACAAGTGTATGTATAGGTGTTATCATCTTGTGGTTGGAGTTTTTTCATTGTCTTCTTCTAGCTAAGCTATCTTTATCTCTTGTTATCGTTTTGTGGTTGGTGTATGTATAGGTGTTATCATCTTGCTATGCACCGAAAAAAAGTGTAGCATGTATCATATGTTGTGTGCTAATGTCTAACGATAACAGATTAACAACAAAGAGCATATAGTAAAAGTCCATGGTTTTTGCATTGCAAAAGATGCAAAAACATCATACATTCTATTAGTGTCAAATTAACAAAAGTCTGAATATCGTCAATAGAAGCATGAAAACGTATGGCTAAGAAAATGCAACATTTACTGGTTTTTAATTTTTTAAGAAATAAAAAGTTTGCTGTTAATGGTCCAGCATTCCTTTTGCCGGAGTAAATGAGTTATATCACTTATATGAAATGCAAAAAGGAGTTGTTACCATTATTTAATTATTATTATTTAAGTAGTTCCAATGATATCTCTAAACAAAATATCTGTGAACGGAAAAAGATTACAATATGTCAAATACACGTTCATATACCCCATTACCCTTAGAAGGCGCAATGCATGACTTATATATAAAAATGAATATTAATATCTAAAAGTAAAATAATGACAAATATCCTAAAGAAGAACAACAGAAAATCCAAACAATTTAGATTTCAACAATATGAATACGGTGATAAATTTGGTACCAATTTAACATATGGCTGCGTATGTTTTGAAGTATATGGTGAATTCCACTATTTTAATGGCATCTTGTTCTCTTGAGTTATTGGCTCCTTGGCATTAAAACCCTGTGAGCTTGTTCCCACTATCATGCATTATCCGAGAGGTTTGATCCGTCTATGTTGAGCCCTGCTTCTCTTTTTGTTTTGATGTTGAGTTGTAGCCATAGGCAAGCTTGGTTGTGGCTTGATCCTACAATTACATTTTATTAACTTTTACAACAATGTATATCAGTTTTCTTTTGTAGGTCATTCAGCATGCGTGGTGATTAGTTATATTTGTGCTTTAGAGTAAGCTAAAGTGGTTTTCCTTTCAAAATTTTCTTTTTACAGATATTGTTGTATCACGGTACCTAAATACAAAGCCTTTTCTTAGTTAATTATTTTATTTAACTTGATTCATTATGTTTTGGTAGTACCAGTTTAGTGCATATAAGTGTACAAAAATTTGCATCATCTATAGTGAGCAATCATCAATGTCTTGGCTCTGTTTTAGAATATCTAGTGTATCTTGTATTAGCTAGCACTCTTCATGGTGTTGCTTTTGTAGATTTGCAGTAAATAAGTAATCATCCTTCTACTGTCTGCTGCATTTTTGTTATATCACTGGCTAATTTTTTTAGAATGAATGCTAGTTGCCACATAATTACACCTCTGAAATATCTAGTGCAATGTCGATTTTTAATTATTTGCTTTACTGTACAGCAAGCAGCTCTTGTTTTGATTGCATCTCATCACTTTAGATACACATTAGATCTAAAAAAGGAGGAAGAGAAGGAACAGATAAGGAGGAAAATACGATCTCATGCTCAAGTCATAAGGGTATAGTTTTAGCTCATTTATGTTTCATGCAGTCACGTTGACATCAATATTATGTTACGAGTTTAATTTGCTGTTATTTTTCTCAGGCAGCTTTGCTTTTCTAAACGGCTGGAGAAAGAGGTATAACGTAATATCATTATTAGGAATCTTCTTTGTTTGCTGAACTATCGTTGTTTTCACCAACAATTTCTGTGTGCCACCATGTTAAGCCACCGAGTTCTTGATTTCATATTGACATCATCAAAACTCCTATTAAAAAGCTAACTGTTAAAATATGTGATATACAAATTATTTATTCGTTGTTGCAAACAAGTACAAAATATAAATGGTGCAATATCCTGTGCACGTTTGTTATCTGATTCAGTTGCCATCTCGTCGTGGGGATGAACATCCTTAGTTCTTGTTGTCTTTATCTTAATTTGTTGCATCAATTTTGGCTTGATTATTATGGATGAAGTAATTTTAGCATGGTTCTATTTGGCGTTATATTAATTATATTTGCTGGTTTGCTTTACCTTGTCTTGGGATTTAATGCATTTCCTCTAAACTGCACCATGAAGTACCTGGGCTTTTCGATTCTGGTTATGGTATTGGATCTGAACAGCTTAATGCTGTGACTAAGGATCATAATTTCACTGCACTACAAAGTTATGGTGGGGTAAGTAGCAACTATGGTATTATTGTTCATTAGCTCATTTCTTATCATATTTGTCATGTCATATGTTTCCTTTTATTAGGTTAAAGGTCTATCAGATAAGCTTAATACAAACCCAGAAAAGGGAATCACCGGGGATGAAGCTGATATATTACATAAGAGGCATACATTTGGGGCCAATACTTATCCTCAGAAGGCAGGAGCTTTTGGGTAGTATATTGTGTTCTAGCCAATACCATCTATATTTAACTTTGTTTCCTAATATGAATGAGTGCTTATTTTTATTTACTTTTTATCATTCCCTTCAGGTTTTCCTTTGGGAATCATGGCAAGATCCTAGTCTTATCATACTTATGGTAGCCGCTACTTTATCTTTAGTGCTCGGAATAAAAACTGAGGTTTTCATAATGTCTTATTTCTATTTTTGACCATTCATTGTTATCATATACAAGGTGCATGCCTTCTAGACATAGCGCATCTAGCATCCGTTGTTACAACATTTCTCAGTATTTTCTGTTCTTTGCTTAATGCTTTATGGCTATATGCCTGAATTTTCCTCTCTTGTATGGCGTCATAAAGATGTTGATATAGGATCCTACACAAGCTTTAGAGATGCTCAATTATCTAGAAGAATTCAACTTGAAGTCGACTGCAAAGAAAAGCATTGCGAGCAAGTCTTAATTTCATTATGTTTGTATTACTCGTAGTGATGTATATGTATGAAAGATTACTTCAAGTCATTTGGATTTTGGAGCCTTGGATAATGTACTTTGTAGTTGCTTTATGTACTTGAGATACTTGTATGATTTATAAAAAAATGATGGGAGTTTGAAAACTCTAATATATTGTTTTGCTTCATGTTTTAAGTTTTGTAGATAATATGTTCTGAAATGAATTATTTTATTAGTAATATGTATATGATTTTTTCATATATTACAACTGTAAAATAATACTTTTAATAAAATATATTACAACAGTTGTAAACAGTGGTAATAAAGTTTCTTTACAATTTTTAGTTTATTGCAACGGTGGAAAATAGTTGTAAAATATACATTTTACAACGGTGTCGCAACAGTGCAAAAAAGTTGTAAAAGATTTTAGTCTATTACAACGTCTTAATAGACGACGGTTGTCCCACCGTTGTAAAAAGTCTTTTACAATTGTTTTCCACCGTTGTAATATGGTCAATTTGTAGTAGTGATGGGTCCTAAATAAGTATGATGGATTGGATCCATGGAATAAGTAAGTTCATGAACTAGGTTTCGAATTTTCAATTTTTAATTCAATTTATTTATTCATTTCGATCCGCGTTATCTACGTATAGAAGGTACAACTCCTATGTGAAAAGCAGTAAATTTCACCACGAGGCAGAGGTATAACAACCATCGAAGTCGTTAAACCTTTTACTGTATGGTTACGTACTGAGGTATTACGCCATCTAAAGTATTTCACGTGTTTATAAGTTTGCAATACACCTTCGTGAACATGCTTGATTTTTCTTCTTGTGTTTTATGTAGTTGTTGAGTTGCAGCGATGTAGACCCAACTCTTTGGCGGCTAATACACGGGCCGATGTTCATGGAGCGTAGTTATACGAAGTACCAAGTGAATGGGTTTTTATTTTCCATGAAAATGCACGAAGACCATATGGTAACACAGGATAGTGGTGTATGCATGAGAGCAATTACAAAATTTAGAGCGAGTGGTAAAGATAAAAATTATAAGGAACCAGAAACAACGTATTATAGAGTCATTCAATAGATACTTGAGTTTGATTACATTGATTTCAAGCAAACAGTTTTTTTTTGTGATTGGGTAAAAGTCGAGGATAAGATCAATGGTTGCAAAATAGATCCCGCTTCAAATCTGATCATGGTTAATTTAGGAAAATTAAAAAATAGAGACAATGTAAATGATGAGCCATTTATTCTTGCATCAGAAGCGAGTCAAGTGTTCTACTCAAAAGATTTAAAAAATGACGGCTGGTCTGTGGTTTTTCTTACACCAAAACGGTTGACTACAAATGTGGATGACACTGAGTCTCCTACCGTCTATCAATTAGCTTTGGAAGACAATGAAAAACTAGAAGATCTAACCAAACTCATGTGTTAACTTATGAATTGTTGATTGCTTTTTTTTACCAGGGAATCATATGTATTTGGAATGTCATGACTTACACTTTCTGATTCATGTTGTTTGTCCTGATTCTTAATGTTTCTTCTATTTCGCAGGAAAATACGTCGCAAGATCCCACATCATCACATGCATCATGTTCGAAAGATCAACAAGTTGAACAAAACCTACTTGGCATTCCAGTCTCAGAAAACGCATGTATTTGATCATGTTGAACTATTTGCCCATGTATCTTTGTCGCCATTACCGACCTCCATGATGCAGCGCCTATTTTCCTACATGCCATGTATTTGTTACACTGAAACTGTGGCACACATGATCCGTGCATGCACACATCAATGTTTAGCATCTAGCTTATATGCTTATCAATTCATTCTTTGAAACATATAAGTTTTGTACATTCAGTATCACCATCTGCTCATCACTGCTTAAATTTACAGCAATGTGGACTACACAGCATGATCAACATGCTCAATATTCCCAGTCCGATCCGATCCAGCAGTTTTATCACATATGTTTTTTCTTTAATTAAATTTGCTACTTTTAATAACCAGCTCAGTTTTATCAAACTTTGTAATTAGATGAAGAAATTGTGACAATTTCCTTTTAATAATTGTATGACACTCTATAAATTGTGTTATGAAAATTCTTGTTATGCTTTGTATATAATTTGTGTTATGCTTTGTATAAATTATGATATGGTCTGTGTTATGGAAAACATGTGTTGTAGTTTCTGTTTATATATATACATACATACATATATATATATATATATATAACATGCATGTATGCGTGCGTGTGTGTGTATGTATATATATATATATATATATATATATAAAATTTGATACGGGTGTCATAGATACGGTCAAAAGACGTTTCTATAATGTAGTAAAGCAGCATCCCTTGTAAGTTAGCTATGGTTTATATTCGTATCTAGTTGCCCTTTAGACACGGTAAAAAGACGTTTCTTTTTTCACTTTTGAAACGGCTACGTGGGCGTGCCAAATTTTCAGTTAGACATGCCCTTTACCCGTATCTAATAATTAGACATGCCATTTTTTGATACAGCATATAGGCGAAGCAAATCTCTTCAGTCTAATTAGCATATATAGTGTAGTGCTTATGGATTCAACAAGGTTAACTATTACAGACTAACAGGTTATCCCCATTCACATTGACTGCTTTTCACTTGCCAAAGTTTCACTTGCTTATTACTTTCATATAAATATAACTTAATCCATTTAAGTTCATTAATAAGCCCCATTACATGTTATTCTTTAGATTGTAATTAACAGAAGTAATCTTACAATCTTTCACCCCTGTATTGTAATTAATGGGAGTAATCTTACAATCCCTTTGTATTATTCATTATCTGATTCCATAATTACAATAACATGTTTTACTTAATATTTAATTAAGTATACTCCTTCCCATTTCACCTATTTCCGGTTTAACACATCACTACAACTTGACACTATTTACTTATTAACTTAGTTTTCTTAACTAAGGTTTTTTAATAAGCTTTCTTTCCTTTTTATTATAACTTTTGCTATAATTTCCACTTGTCCCTAGGACAAACCTACCCATTCCAATTCATTACCATTTACGCATTTATGGTTATAATATGCTAGACCTCCCACATTAAGCCTACAACTTGTGGATGTTGGATATGCCGGCGGGTCCGGGTAGACTTATTCCACAAATTGGGTTTAACCTCGTGTCTTAACACGTCTCATATTTGTGCACTTAGACCTCTCACATTAGATTCTCCACTTGCGGTTATTGGATATGCCAGTCGGTTCCGGCCAGACTTCCACCGCAAGTGCAATCTAACCTCTTGTCATCAGTGCCATTACAGTTTCTAATTACTGTAATCCTAGGCATCTTTCTATTTAACCAATTAATTATACCTATTTCTTTATAGGTGTTCATGCCCATTTACCTAATTATATTCATAGTGGATTATATGTCCAAATTCATATTCATCATTCAAGTTATGCCAATTCTAATGTTTTCCTTCGTTCCCTAACTAACGCGTTCACATATATTTGGCATCATTTCTAGGCTAGAAAGTAGCCTAGCCATAAAGAATAAAAGAGAAAGATGACAATAGTGATTATTTTAACAAAAGTGACATAAACATGTAATTGGCATAGCGATAAGGTGGACATATAAAAATAGATCTAGTGAGCATGCGATAATAAAACTAGATCTAACATACAAAGGATGTCATAATAGGCATGAATAAATAAGGATTCATATGTCCAATTAATGATAGATCTAAATTAATCACCACATGATAGGTACAAGATGACCTAGATGGAGAATTAAATCTAAGCAAGGTTTTAACTATCCAAATAATTACAGATCCAAACTAGCCACAAACATGATAATGGTTAAGATCCACAAATGTAACATGATGAATTAACCACAAGCGAATTAGATCTATAAAGGTAGATCTAACATGATAAAGTTTAAGATCCACAAATGTGACATGATAAATTAACCACAAGCGAATTAAATTTATAAAGGTAGATCTAGCATGATAATGTTTACGATCCACAATTGTGACATGATAAATTAACCATAAGCGAATTAGATCTCTAAAGGTAGATCTAGCATGATAATGTTTAAGATCCAAAAGTGTCATAGATTTACAATTTATAACAAATCCAAATCACAGTCATATCACATTTACTTTTAATCATTTAAATCTAAAAGTAACTAACTCACAGTGTTTGGATTAGAAAAATAGAACTTGAAGAAGAATGGATCTTGAATCTCTAACTGATCAGCTTTAATTGATAGTTGTAGAAGATAAAAGATCTAGTGTAGTTCGGACACCGACAGCGTTTGGCCTCCATTGAATTCCAGTGAAGAAAACAAGAGAAATGGACCTCTATATATAGTTGCCAGTCTACAGAAACCGACTGCCACCTCAGCCCTAGGGGGGTCAACACCCCTTCTATTGGGTCGGCTCCCCTAGGAGGGATTTTTCTCGCTTCCCCTGATTTTTGCGATTTCGAATTTTGAACTTAGACTTTTGAACCCTATATATTTATATATAATTATCTTGCGCGTATACAAACTTCAAACCTTCATAAAAATTTTCATACAATTTCCGTTTTATGCAAATCAAATGTCTATCTTGACCAGAATTTCGAGACGAATGCAATGGCATAGCCCGTTTCCCTTAATTCTGAATATTAAATTAATTTATCCTCTTTTAGTGTCATTAAAATTTCGGGGTGTTACATTCTCCTCTACTTAAAGGATTTCGTCACCGAAATCTTCAACTTAAGAAGAATGTATATCCTACCATCCATCACCCATCTACTCATACATCGATCACAGGCATCCATTGTCCTTAAAGACTCCTAATGCTTATATGAACATATGCTAAGGTGCGTGTATATGTCCCAATACTTATGCAAAGATTAGGCGGTCTACTGATTCAGTCGACCTCCTCAATGCAATATGTGTTAGTGCCATGAATCCAATATGTATGCAAATGATCCTATTATAATATGTAAGTTCTATATGTGTGCACACTCATTTGTCCAAATGCAACATCCATTTGATAATACATCCATTTTCACCCATTCAAAGAAAAGAAAAATACACACACATCCATATGCAGTATGAGAGTGATTGAGCCGATCTAGTGCCTAATGTGTGTGTATGCATCCACAGGCAACCACTAGCAAACACTTGCATCCATCAAACATAACATGTCTCAAACACATGTTTACATCCATAGGATTCTTATCTAAAGGTCGAAAATACTAGTGATAGAGCATACTCAAATGATAGAAGCAAGCATAGATAAAACTTTGGAAAAGGAGTTAAGAACATAACCTCGAAAAGGAAAGGGTACGAAACACGAATCTTGTCTTCGGCCTCCTAAGTCGCATCCTCTGGGTTATTTCCCCATTGAACCTTTATCAACTTGATTTCTTTATTGCATAGCTTCTTAACTTCTGATCCAAGAATGCGGGCAGGAACTCGTCTAACTGTTGCCTTCCATTCCCTTTTACTTCCTCTAATATACTTGGCTCAACAACTTCCACAGTTTCTTGCAAGCACTTCCATAGATGAAAAATGTGGAAAACATCATGAACACTGAATAAATTTTTTGGGAGCTTTACTCTATAGACCATTTGGCTGATCCTTTCGATTATGGGAAATGGTCCCACAAATCTAGGTGCCAACTTCTCTATAGATCCGAAGCGAACCACATTCCTCAGAGGTGATACTTTAATAAAAACTAAGTCTCCCATTTTAAATTTGATGTCAGACCTTCTCTTTTCTGCATAGGATTTCTGCCTATCTTGAGTTGTCTTCATTCGTCGTCGAATAAGATCAATCTTCTCGGACGTTTCTCTAACCATATCAGGTCCAAGTAACAATCTTTCTGTAGATTTCCACCAGCAAGTTTGTGATCTACAAGGTCGTCCATACAATGCTTTGAAGGGTGCCATGCCGATGCTTGCTTGATAGCTGTTGTTATAGGGAAAATCTACTAAAGGAAGGTGCTCTTCCCAAGTCCCTCCGAAGTCTAGGATACATAGCCTTAAAAGATCCTCTAGAACTCTGTTCACCCTCTCCTTCTATCCGTTGGTTTGAGGATGATAAGCGGTGCTCAAATATAACTGTGTAACTAATGCTTCTTGTAAGCTCCTCCAAAATTCAATGATGAAAATGGTATCACGATCACTTACGATACTGGAAGGTACTACATGAAGATGAACTATCTTACGAACATAAAGTGCTGCCAACCATGTTGTCGTCCTCTTGCTCTTAACGGGAATGAAATGGGCGCTCTTAGTAAGTTTGTCTACTATCACCCAAATGTTGGTGTTGCCCTTCATTGATCTAGGCAAACCATCTATGAAATCCATGGAGACGCTCTCCCACTTCCACTACGGGACCTCTAAAGGATGAAGTAAACCACCGGGCTTCCTTTGCTCAGCTTTAACTTGCTGACAAATCAGACATAGGGAAACAAACTTTGCTACAATTTTCTTCATCCAATCCCAAAAGAAAACCCTTTCTCAAGTAGCTCGCCTACTTGTTTGGTGAGCTCCCTTCTTCCTTTTCGAGCCATATGGCGCTTAGGCAATGCAATTGGCTTTGCATTGTCCACCAACTATATACGGAAATCAATCTCGTGGCTCGGGGTAAACCCTTAACCTCATCAAAGATATCAGGATACTCACGGATTATTGGTGCTGATCGCAGATCATCGATAGATGCATCAATAGACTCTTGGACACTAAGCATAACAGACCCGTGGGGGTCGCACGAAATCTCGAGGGTCCTCTCATGGCAAGTCAAAAGTCTAACGACCCTCCTCTCACAATCTAGAATGGCACCATATGTGGTTTACCAATCCATCCCTAGAATCAAACCATAGCCCATGAACCCAAGCACATACGCGTCACACTCAAAGTTGACGCCCAACACTAGTATTCTCAAACCCCGACAAATCATAGACAAATGAGCCGAACCACCAATGGGATTTGAGACAACAATGGGATCCACTTCCATACTAGTATTTAAGTGCAAAGATTCAACTACAGAACTAGATATAAACGAATGTGAAGCACAATAATCAAAAAGAGTTCTAATAGGTTGATCGGAAAGAGAAATCAAACCTTCCACGGAAACTTTCCTACCTCTATCTGGACCACTGGTCGTGAGAGCATAAATCTGCCTCTAGAAGTCCCTACCCTTTGACATTGTCCTTGTTTATTTAGCACTCCTAGAAAAGTGTTCAATCTCTCCACAACTGAAGCAAGCGTTCTTCCTCTTCTTGCAGTCCTTGACCAAGTGACCCCCTCGCCCACAATTATGGCACTTCCTCTTGGGCCACAATTTCTTGTTTTGTGTTTCCTCCACCTTAACTTTTTTCCCCACCTTTATCTGAACTTTATCTATGTTCCCTTAACTGGCCATCATTTTTCTCATCCTTGGGCTGCGCTCCTTAGCCCTAACTCCCTTGTTCTCCTTTTTACCATCCTTGTGTAAAAAACTAATAGGTCTCTCGAAAGTTGCCTCCATCGCACGGAAATCCTTATGAAGCTCGAGAAAATTAGCCACAGGTGATACTACTGCGGCTACAGATGGAGGTTAGGCACTTTATTTCCCTTCGACATATGCCATAGTTTTAACATGCCTACGAAACCATGCCGTAATGGGGACAACTTTCAGGAAAAATCGGTTCCGTAGACAAAAAGAAAAATGAATCAAGCGGAGAATCGAGAGATATTTCTTACGGCTTTGGGGAATATGTTTTCCAAAACAGACTTTTCTTTTGAAAATGCTTTCTTCTAAAACCTTTTTGAAAATAATTTTCAAAAACTTTATCCAATCTGGTAACCTTCAGCTCTGATACCAAGTGTAACAACCCATGTCCATTAATGCCACTCAAAAAGGGAATGCATTAAGTTTCGTGAAGCGTTATAGGTAAACATAAACAAAAATATTACAAGACAGACATAAAAATAGCAATGGAAATAAAAACTTTATTTATCATAAAGTAGCATAGTCAAAACATCCCTTTTCTGAAATACATGAAAACCATTTCATCATTAAAACATCTATCTTAGACTTAATTATCAGAGTACAAGATGGAAGAAGCATAATCCCCAAGTGAAAATATAGCCATAGTAGCAAAGATAGAAGCTTGAGCAGTACATCTAGCAGCTCCAAGCAAGACGATAGCAGAATCTTGACTAAGCCTGAGAATTCCCTCCTTGAGAACCTAGGGGGGAATGTAAGAAAGAAGAGGAAACAAAAAGGGTCAGACATAAAGTCATGCGAGTCCAGTTACTTTTAGCAAGTAAATAAGTAAAAGTATCATGATAGGCATACAAAGTGGATTAGAAAGATAACACTATAAAAGACAGGTATGACAAGGTAAACATGATAGAGTTCATGTACTTCCCTAATGATTACTCCGTTCGTTCTATGCACCAATGCTAGTATAACAAATATGTAACAGTATTACATACTCCCTAATTGATTAACAGAAATGGGATGATCCCAACAGAAATATAATGGTAGTTTTAAGTGTACTCTAGTAACGGGTTTTAACCTAAACAGAATTAGCCGATACCTAAGCAGAATTAATGGGTGTTAGCCCAGACAGAAACACAGGTACCCCACAGAAACACACAGGACAAGATGTACCCTATTTACTACTCCTAATCGATTGGCTCCCTAATCCGCATAGATATCTTGTGTCGGCCCCACAGTAGGAGGTATCACTTCCTAAATTGGCAACCCCTCATCTTAATAATGTGCATAACCACATATCTACAGGTGTCTTGGTCATCTTATCCCCCTCCGCCCGGCTCATGCACGCACATGGCCCAGTCGGTTTGTGCCACCCACACCGTTCTCCACGTTTGGATCTCTTACAATCAGTCCAGTAAGTGTGCCCCTTCTCCGACTTAGTTCGTAGTATATGTTTGATACCTACTCTGGGTCACTGGCTGAAACGGGTCCCACACAATATGATACAAGCTCTCCCCTTTGTCTTGTATCCCCCATTAGGTTTTCATTGGCTATGTATACCACTAGGTATCTTTAATTACATAACCCTATTATTTCTATAAGTTATGATTACCCTAAAAGGTGTCTTTCATTACATAACTTTATTATTTCCATCGGTTATGTATACCATTAGGTGTCTTTTAGTACATAACCTTATCAGGTTAAATTTGTGGGCCTATATGTAAATATTACCCACCTCCTCAGATTTACTTAACCCACCCACTGTTCAACCAAATTTACTTAACCCCAACTTTAGTTCATATTCATACAATCCCTTATGGATTCGGCTAGTTTAAGTATTACAGACTAACAGTTATCCCCATTCACATTGACTGCTTTTCACTTGCCAAAGTTTCACCTGCTTATTAATTAATATAAATATAACTTAATCCATTTAAGTTCATTAATAAGCCCCGTTACATGTTATTCTTTAGATTGTAATTAACAGAAGTAATCTTACAATCTTTCACCCCTGGATTGTAATTAGCGGGACTAATCTTACAATCCCTTTGTATTATTCATTGTCTGATTCCATAATTACAATAACATGTTTTACTTAATATTTAATTAAGTATACTCCTTCTCAGTTCACCTCTTTCCTGTTTAACATATCACTAAAACTTGACGTTGTTCTCTTATTAACTTAGTTTTCTTGACTAAGGTTTTTTAATAAGCTTTTTTTCCTTTTTATTACGACTTTTGTTATAATTTCCACTTGTCCCTATGACAAGCCTACCTATTATATAATATTAAAGTAATTAACGATAGTAGGTTACTATTATTCCTTGTTTATTCCAATTCATTACCATTTATCCATTTATGGTTACAATATGCTGGACCTCCCACATTAAGCCCACAACTTGTGAATGTTGGGTATGCCGGGCAGGTCCGGGCAGACTTATTCCACAAATCGTGCTTAACCTCATGTCTTAGCACGTCCCATTTGTGCACTTAGACCTCTCACGTTAGATTCTCCACTTGCTGTTGCTGGATATGCCGGTCGGTTTCAGGCAGACTTCCACCACAAGTGCAATCTAACCTCGTGTCATCAGTGCCATTACAGTTTCAAATTACTGTTATCCTAGGCATCTTTCTATTTAACCAATTAATTATACCTATTTCTTTATAGGTTTTCATGCCCATTTACCCAATTATATTCGTAGTGGATTATATGTCCAAATTCATATTCATCATTCAAGTTATGCCAATTCTAATGTATTCCCATGGTCCCTAACTAATGCATTTGCATATATTTGGCATCATGCCTAGGCTAGAAAATTGCCTAACCAAAAACAATAAAAGGGAAAGATGACAATAGTGATTATTTTAACAAATGTGACATAAGCATGTAATTGGCATAGCGATAAGGTGGACATATAAAAATAGATCTAGTGAGCATGCGATAATAAAACTAGATCTAACATACAAAGGATGTCATGATAGGCATGAATAAATAAGGATTCATATGTTTAGTTAATGATAGATCTAAATTAATCACTACATGATTGGTACAAGATGATCTAGATGGAAAATTAGATCTAAGCAAGGTTTTAACTGTCCAAATAATTACAGATCCAAACTAGCCACAAACATCGATAAAGGTTAAGATCCACAAATGTGACATGATAAATTAACCACAAGTGAATTAGATCTATAAAGGTAGATCTAGCATGATAAAGTTTAAGATCCACAGACGGGACATGATAAACTAACCACAAGTAGATCTATAAAGGTAGATCTAGCATGATAATGTTTAAGATCCACAAATGTGACATGATAAATTAACCACAAGCGAATTAGATCTATAAAGGTAGATCTAGCATGATAATGTTTAAGATCCAAGAATGTCATAGATTCACAATTTATAACAAATCCAAATCACAGTCATATCATGTTTATTTTAATCATTTAAATCTTAAAGTAACTAACTCACAGTGTTTGGATTAGAAAAATAGAACTAAAAGAAGAATGGATCTTGAATCTGTAACCGATTAGCTTTAGTTGATAGTTGTAGAAGATAAAAGATCTAGTTCAGTTCAGACACCAGCAGTGTTTGGCCTCCATTGAATTCCAGTGAAGAAAACAAGAGAAATGGACCTCTATGTATAGCTCCCAGCCTCCAAAAACCGACTACCACCTCAGCCCTGGGGGGTCGATCCATGGGTCGACACCCCCCTTGAGGGGTCAACCCCGGGGTCGACACCCCTCCTATGGGGTCGACTCACCTAGGTGGGGTTTTTTCCGCTTCCCCTGATTTCTGCGATTTCGAATTTTGAATTGAGATTTTTGAATTCCTGGACCCCATAAATATATATATAATTATCTTGCGTGTATACAAATTTCAAACCTTCATAATTTCTTCATACGCTGTCCGTTTTACGCAAATTGAATGTCTATCTTGACCAGAATTTCGAGACGGATGCAATGGTGCAGTCAGTTTCCCTTAATTCTGAATATTAAATTAATTATTGTTTAATTTATCCTCTTTTAGTGTCATTAAAATTTCGGGGTGTTACACATACGGAAAACGATAAGGTAAGAGTGTCAAAAGCGAGGGCCGACACTTGCACAGTCACGGCCAAAAGAACAAACGGAAAGTAATGTGCAGAGGCATCAATCCTTCTTCTTCCCACCTTTAGAAGTCTTGCTTGATTTGATGGTTAGCTTAGTAGGCCTGGTTGAGGTTGTAGTGGTAAAAGCAGGATAAACCAAGATTATTTCGTTGTTAGTGATGGAGGCAGTCTTCGACTTCTTGCGCGCACTACGTTTCACCCCTCGCCTCTTCTTGGATTTCTTATTATTCCCTGACCCACCTTCTGTGGTCTCCTTCTCATCAGTAGGATCCTCACCGCCGCCCAAAGAGACTGCAGGGCCATCCAAATCCTGCAAGGCAACAATTTTATTGGCCTGGGATCTTGAATGAGAGGTAGGAGTGAACGCTGGGGAAATAATGATGGGGGCCACAATGGTCTGAGAAGCAGTCATTGCTGGCACAACTGTGGTAGTAAAGGTTACCGAAGGGGTATAAATAATGGTAGTCCCAGTCGAGTCGCTAGAAGACGAGAAAGTAGCGAGCAGCTCCAATCCTTCATCTGTAACACGCCATAATTTTAAAACATGACATAAGAGATAACTGAAGAATAATTTCTTTTTAAAGGAAGAATTAGGTAAAATGGGTTACGCCAATGCATTTGTCTTGGAATCCTGCTTGAGATAGAGTCCGAGTTTACGTAAAACAGATAATGTATGAAGAAATTATGGATGATAGAAGTTGGGCAGAAAAATCAGAAAACAGGCTGGGATAAATGGCGCACTTGTGAAGTGCACTAGAAAAAAAATACACTGGCACACCTGGTAAGCGTGCCCATGCCGAGGAAAAACCTACACAGAATTCTTGAGAGTTCTCGGGTGATGTGTCCGTCGGGGGTTGGCTGGATGATGTGTCTTTTGAGCTGTGTGGTTCTGATGATCTCTAATCTAAAATAAAAGCCCTAATTCACCTAATACACCTATAAAAACACACCTAGACCTAACCCTAATTTCATTACACTAATCCATGGTGCCTCCATGCTGCTCTAATCTAAATTAAAACTAGTCTCTCTTCTCTTCTTCAAAGCAAATCAGAATAGGAGTATTCAAATTGGAAGATAAGAATCAAATTCTACAACAACGGTTTAGCTAATCAAATTCAGAATTCAGAACTATTCTCTATTCTAAATCCTGTCGCTTTGAGTCTAAGTTACTTTCACATATAATTAAATTAAAAGTGATTGTGATAAGATTGTAAATTGGATATTATGAACATGCCAGTAAGATGAATCATATCAAGTTCTATAAATTCTTATCTTTCAGATTCATATCCAAGTTTCTGCTATCATATGCCTATTAGATCTATTTGTTCTATGTCAATTCATATACCATATATCCATTATATCTATTTTATTGTTCTATGCCAGTTCATAATTCATATGCCTATTTTTATGCCATTTTTGATGTTGATTCTGTTCTCCTCTTCTTCTTTTTATGAGGTTAGGATAACTTCGAGCCTAACATATTATATTGAATTATACGTACGAATGATGTGGGAACGTTGTGGGAAAAGTTTGGGAAAATATTGAAATATATGTAATTGGGCATAAATTGATTTGTAATCACGTAGTTGATTTAAGGAAAAATTACGTATAACTTGTATACATGAAATTTGGCATAAGTTGGATGTGGGCATAATTGGATATAATTTGTATACATGAGGTTTGGCATAAATTGTTAATAATAATGAACGCAAATTGATTTGGGCATAATTTGGCATAACACGTATACATAAGATTATAAGCCTAATTTGGATTAAAATTTTGAACATAATTTAGATTGGAAATTATGGGTAATTGGAATACAATTTAATCCAAGAGTTAAAATTGGGACTTGAATCGAGAAAGTGGTAATGGACGCCTAAGACACGAGGTTAGATTCGAATTGCGGTATAAGACTGCCCGGAACCGCCTGACACATCCAACAACCGCAATTTTGTAGTCTAATGTGAGAGGTCATAGGCAGATATTAGATACGTAATAATGCAAAGACACGAGGTTAGATTCGGATTGCAGTATAAGACTACCCGGAACTGCCCGACATATCCAACAACCGCAAAACGGCAATCTAATTTGGAGGTCTTGCAAGATTACGGTTATAATGAATTAATGAACACTTAACCAAGATAAGACATATAGTAAGACATGGGGGTTAACTGGTTAAGTGGGTGACGTGAGAAATATAACTAGAAGCACTTAACCAAGGTAAAACATGTTATTAGACATGGGAATAAAGACGGGTTAAGTGGGAATTCCTAGTGGGGACCAAGCTTAGGAGGGAAGCTTGTGTCAAGTGGGTGGACCTTTTCAACCAGTAACCCATTTTAGTATCTATGTGAGATCGAACTGGGTCGAGGATGGGAGACGCTTACTGGTTTGATTGTAAGAGGTCAATAAAGAGTTAGCGGTGGCAACACAAGTCCAACGGAGTCACGTGCGCGCGTGGGTCCGGGCTGGTAGGTAAGACTTTGTTGCATCATGTAGGTATAAGCCGTGCATTTTAGTAGTATCAGGTTGCCACTTTAGGAAGTGATACATCCTACTATGGGACCAACACGTGTATCTACGAGTTAGGGAGCCGATCGAATGGGGAGGGTAGTGGGTACAACTAGTGGAGATAGGAGCAAGCGACACCTATAACAACAGCTAGAAGTATACGAAACTACCATAATCATTATTATTATTACTATTATGATTAGTAAGAGGGATCAACTTTTAGTATGGGACTAGTAATGGTGCGGTGTAACTAGTATTGGTGCGATGTAGGAATTATCTTATAGTGATTAGAAGTGTAATCAACATTATAACTTGTTCATCTTGTTTACCTTGTCATATCTGCTTATGTTATAGTCATCTCTTATATCCAGTTTATATTCTTATCCTGTTACTTTACTGATTATATTGTTAAAGTCACTAGACTTTCCAAACTTATGTCTACCCTTTTTGTTTCGTCTCTTTTCTTTCTTTTCCCCCCAGGTCCTCAGGGTGGGACTAGTGGAGATTGACTTGGATTTCTTTCTTCTTGAAGTACTTGGAAGTGTTGAGAGTAATTCTCAGCTTTATCTCTTTTCCATTATGGGTATTTGGTGTGAGATTATGGTTTTACTTTTATGTACTCTGATAATAATTTTGTTCAAGATGGATATTTGTGTACTTGACTCTAGTATGTGGTTTTGATGTTGTAACCAAACATGCTTTGCTTTTCCGCTGCAATGAATAAATTTTGAATTTTCTTAAGTACCATTTTATATATCTGTCTTGTGATATTCTGTCCTATGCTCTTATAATACTCCATGAAAGTTAATGCATTCCCTTAGTGAGTTACATTAATGGACGTGGGGTGTTACATCATCAATTAAATATTGTTTAAGTAAATCATGAAACTCGTAGGTAGGAAGTGATTTTACGAATCATAGACAATATCATCGTTACCTGGTCCCGTGGGCACCCGGGAAGCGATCTCAAACCCTTGTCATCTTGATCGTTGCCCTCATCACTTGACAAGTTTGCCCAAGTATTGGTATCATTGGCGGCTATGGTCTGAAGGGCAGTCGCTCCAGTAATAACATCAACGGAAGCTACCATGGAAAGAGTGATGTCAAGGTAATAATAGCACTAGCAGTGGCCTCGGCATGGCAACTTCAGTATAAGATGAGTCATCAGGAAGGATATGAGCTTCTATAGTAGTTTGAATATTTAGAGAAGGTGCATTAGAAGGCCCAACTCTTTCAACAGTAGCAATTCCCCTCTCTTAGCTTGGTCCTTCATGTCCGTTGGCCAAAGCAACCCTCGAGTTATTTCCCAAGTAAAATTCTAGAAGCTCTTCATCTGTATAACCGCCATCACCCGTCCTCTTTAAAATTTCTTCCCACACCTCAGCTAGAGTGTGGGGGTACCTCTCCTCCAAGAATTCTAAAATCCCCTTACCCATGACACAGAGAATGTGAAAATCAAACATGTTGGTATTAAGAGTGTCCATAATTTTTGTGTGATCCTCCTCAATAACAACTTTCTCCTTTATAGCCAGGTCGCGTTCTAGTTGGACTTTAGCCGGCTGCGCTTCCAACCTCGAGAACTCGAGAGATTCATTATTCAAGAAGACAGTAAGATTCACCACCAGTTTACGATAATTCTCAGTGATCCTTTTCTCCACCTTTAGCAAATCTGAATCCTTTTTCTGAGCAAAGTTGGTGTTACACAGTTGAATACTTGTAAGAGCCTCCTTTTGTCGATGGGATTCGAGTGCAGATGCCAAATCAGATTCAGCTTTCTTTTTTGTAGTCTCCATTTCTTCGTAATCAGTAGCGATCCTATTAATCTTTGGCCCATCCGCTCCTTGAGGGCCTTCTCCCATTTGGCACAACCACTTTCAAAAGTAAGTTGAGCCTTGTATTTTAATCTGTTGACTCTTTGGAGCTCCGAGACCAGCTTCTTCCAGTTAGTAAGCTTCTCCACGTCATGCTTGTAGATTTCTACATTTTTTAGCATCTGCTCTTTATCCATAGGAGTTATGTCCAAATCAAAGCGCACCCCCTTCAAAAACCAATTTGTAAACCTCCTCAAGAGTTGGCCCGGTGGATTAGGAAGTGTGTAAGGAGGCGTCTTCACAATGATAGAAATGTTAGCCTTATCAGTGGAGATAACATGAGGAACGACAATTGCTGGGTCAATAGGAGCAATAGCTGCAGAGGTAATGGCAAGAGGAAGTGGGTGTTGATCATTTTTAGTATGTTTAAATGACTCTCCAGTGTTGACCTCCTTATTCTTGTCATCCTTATCATGCTTTCTATGTCTGTCTCCCTCATGGCTACGATCACGATGGTCATAATTCCTTTTCTCTTGCTCCCCGCAATACTACCTATCACGATCCTTGCGATCCCAACGATCTCGATATTTACCTCTCTCTTCTCTCCTCATCCATCTCCTGACGTCGCCGCATATGAAAACGACTATGGATTCCAAACCCCACCATAATAATCATTTGGACGACTCATCGTGGAACCTGCAAAGGAAAAGAAATTCAACTAGAAACAACATCGAAACCAAGGAAAACAAGATAAGAAAGATGCTCATATTAAGTATGTATGGTGCAAAGTGCATGTAGTGTTATCTAACTCTAATTTCCTTACAGATTAGTCAATAGGGAAAGGATCGTTGGGGCCTTAAAGGGGTTAGAAGGGGATTGGAAACATGCAAAATAGGTGACGAAGTCATAGGAGTCCAAGAACTAGTAATCACAAGGTTTCCTGAACTAGTAATTGCAGGAGTTCCCGAACTAGTGGTCGCAGGAGTGTTTGAACAACTAGTCGTCAAAATCAAGGAACTAGTAGTCATAGGGGTGATCACAACGACCCCTGAACAAGCAGTAGAAGGAGTAATCAGTGTAGGGTCATCCTCAAGCACCTTAGAAGGAGTAATACATATATCACTCAGATCGTCAAAGATATCTCGACCATTCCCTCCTGAAGCCTGAGCAGGAGAATTGAGAACTAAGGGAGTCTTAAGATCGTTAGTATTTACATCCTCATTGTCAGTTTCAGACTCATCACTTGCAGATCCCTCATCAGAGGAGTTCCCAAACCGAAAGCCACACTCGCTAGTCCCGATGCTAGTATCTCTTACACTCGAGAGCTATCCCTCTTCTCTCTCCATGTCTATGTATGCGATTTTCTTTCCTTCCTACGGCATAAATTCTCTCTAATCGCCTTCACCAATGGGGGACATGCTTTGCGACGTATCGTTCTCCTTGGCAACCCTCTTATTGGAACTCTCGACGACGGAATCCTTCTCAAGACCAACTCCCTCAAGTCGAACCTCTTCCGCTTGCTGAGCAGTTGATTCACCTGCCACGGCCTGCGCAGGAGTCGAGACCTCGTAAGGGATTACAGAACATAAAGGTTCTAGTGAGCCAAATTTGTTCAGGAATTCGTCTTGCAACAAGAAGTCCAACTCCCTCTCCTTCTTAACAACTACCACCAAAGACTCGTACGTGGGCAAGTGCTTGGGGTCTTTCACTTGGGTAGGCTGGACCGTAGAGAAATGAAAAGAAGGATAATTTAGGATGTTGCCGAAATAAGTAAATTCTAGAACAAAAACGAACTTAAACCCAAAAGCTTACCCCCGCTCATCTAGAACTTGTTAAAGCTCGTCAGACATTTTACATAGAAAAAAATTCATAAAAGAAGGAACTTTGTGCTATAAACCAAGAATTAGCTTTCAGTTCCGGGCCGCCTCAACAAAAACGAACGACCAGAGGTCCTTTATTTTCCTAAAGACAAAAAGATAACAGATCTCCTCAAAGGTGGGGGTATGCTGCATAGTCTACTTAAAAAGAATGTACATGCTAGTAAGCACAGCATAACCATTCGGTTAAAGCTGGTAGGGCATCGCTCCTAACTCCTTAAGAACGAATCGTAGTAAAGGGTTGAATGGCGAGACAACATCATGTTTGCACATATAGCAGTGACAAGCAGTAAAGTCAGCAGGATGATGATCAACCGTCTCATTATTCTCCGGTAGTTGTACATCCTCCTCTGAAATGCCAAACTGTATACAAGTACGATGAAGCATCTGGTGAGTCACCACTAAAGGGCATCTCTCTGGCGGATTTACAATAAGTCGGATAACTAGGCGACATCGATCAATCACGATCCCATCGTAATAATTGCTCTGCCAGAAGGAATGTGTGAGGATGCCTCCGTTTGTATAAATGATGATTGCCCTTCAGAAATAGATGGAATCGACACTTGGGAAGAATCGTCTTCTCGAGACTGAAGATGCTTTAGTTGGTGAGAAGTCATTCTACAGAGAGAACCTCGTATTCAGAATGGTCAAGTTGTGCATCCTATAAATGTGTCAGTGCTATGTGAAAGGACAATGCTTGAGATCCAAAACCGATGAGAGTCAGTTAACAAAACCTAAGCGCCATCCGTGTATGAAATTAACATCACATTCCCATAGAAACGAATCTACAGAAATGATCTGCATGAATGCCAAAATAACTTATAATGTTTCCTTTTCATTTAATAGATTAATCCATTACCAACTTGAATGATCAATAATAAACCCATCATATGAATTGGCGCATCAAGCTCTTTTAGTCATCATGCTTCAGGAAAATTCATATGCATGTCAATAGCAACTTGTAATTCATGCTGTACTCGGTCTGGTTATTCAGAATCAGGTTAAAAGATCAACGATCTATTTAAAACAGTACACGGGCAATATTATATAATTCATTTATGCTAAGAAGGTGTGTGTCCAAGAGTTCCAAGGCAATTTTGTTCAAGCATGGAGTCATATACATGCTGTCCCGATTGGTAAAATGCAGTCAGAAGAAGAATTATGCATTCAAGTTAGTTCAGTTTAGTTTCTATAAGCCTAGGCATCCCAAATTAGAGCCTCAATATTCAAAATGCACAAAATCAATTAGGATTTATCCAAAAAAACTAGGAATCAACAGTTAGGAAGTAGAATAGGGTTGGAGATAATTAATTTCAAGCATTTTTGCACTTAAAAGCTCGTCTACAGCTATAATTTGGGGCCAAATATATTGGATTCGACCAAAAGCCAGGACGATAAAGCAAGGACCGAATGGAAATGACCAAAAGGTCGGCGGTAGGGTTAGGTGGCACTCGGGATTGGCGGTGGCATAGGTAATCAATGGTGAAGTCAGAAAAGTTGGATCGGCAGTAGAGAAAAGGGGGAGACGCAACCCTAATCACGCCGTGTGTTATATAAGAGAAGTGATTTTTTTACTAAGAGTAAGGGTCGGTGCCGACCCATAGACCATGGGTGGGTACCGATCCATATGACTTTGGTAAAAATGTAGCCTCCCTCTTCCAAATGCAAACTTGTGTACTCTAAAGTCTACGATAAAAATATCAAACTGAAAAAAGCTTCCCTGATACAAATTTGAGCACTAATAGGACAACATCAATAATACGCTCCAGATGGATAGTCGACTCTTAGGAGGAGTAGAAGTTTGGTCCTAGATCACACCTTCGGGAGAAACTTACCATCACGAAACTAGAGAACATCATGTTTCCAACATGAATATACTCTGGGGGAAAATGTTAACCTGGATATAACCCCGACAAGTATTTGTACGAGGTCATTGTAAGGACCAAAAAGGCGCAACCTAGGAATTGGATAAAACTTCACCAGCAAGACTACAAAACCTATAGAAGTCACTCCCTAGGAACACAAAGCCAAAATGGCTATGTACATGGGTCGACATCGACCAATATATACAAGGCATATGGACCCTCAACCCACCCTAGCTCTCTTGTGATGCAAGTAGGAGGCTATGCATGAAATCCTATAACGATTAGGCTTGTGCAAATACCGTTGCTCGATGAACTAGATGGAAAATATCGAAAGGATAAGGAGCAAGCTTCGATATAGTGTCAAACCAAGTCCAATTAACACAAACTACATCCATAGATGAAACAAGATACAAGCATCAAAACACAAAGTCCAGTGCCAAAAATACACTAACTCCATGGGTTTGTACCGACCCATGCCCTTAGTGTATTTATCGTGATATTTTCAATGGTAAGTCGGCGTGCTACTCTAATGCTTCCTGCAAGTGGGCTTGGCTCAAATCCTTCCAAATCACCTATAAATACCCCCTAGCTCTAACATCAAAGAGGATTAATTCCATCGCTCTGCCAAAGCTCTGCAAAGATATTCCTTTATCTCCAGTTGTCATTACTCTCCTCCAACAAAAAAACTTCTTCTCCAGAGATAGCTACTCCTAGTCACCTAGGCTGGTTATCATGATTCTACGATAACCGACAGTACTAGTGATTGTTTGTTATTCAGTACTTTTGGGATCTTTGTAATCATATATAGTGTATTGTACTTGGCATGGCAAGGAATATAATAATACTATTCAAAGTGGATGTAGGCTTGATCCCAAGCTGAATCACTATAAAATTGCCTTCTTCTTTACCTGCTATGTATTTCTTTCATGTTTTAATTTACTTTTACTACTTTATTCTGTTTCCCTATCACGAGGTGGTTCTTTCAAAATTAATCAAGTGTTGCTGCCATTTTTGGAGTTAACATCACGTAATTTTCCGTTCCACGAAATGGCTTGTTGCCCATCGCACATAAATCCTTATAGAGCTTAGAGAAGTTAACTACTAGATTAGGTGGAACTGCCACAGCTGCAGCTGGTGGTGGGACATTTCCTTGCACTTCAGTAGGTGTCGTAGCCTCTACATATCTACGGAACCATGTCGGAATAGGAATACTCTCGGGGGAATTAGGAGCCCTAGACATGCTGAAAGAGAAGAGATAAGGATTCAAAAAGAGATTGAAGGAATATTGTAATTGACTTGAGGGGATATTTTTTTTAGTTTTCTTGAAAAATCTTTTTCTCTGATCTTGTAACTTTAGCCTCTAATACCAAATGTGACACCCCACATCTCTTAATGTCACCCATATGAGGATGCATTAAGTTTTGTGAAGTGCAATAGGTATAATGTAACAGCATAAAGACTAAAATTTATAAGACAAAATATAAAATACAACGGAATTTTTTCAAAACATTTATTATTGTTGAAATCAGTCACATCCTTACAATTTGAAGTACCATAAAACCATCATCTTCAATAAACTGTCTCGTGGAAAGAAAAACATTAGAGTACAAATAAAAAACCATAAAAATCATATCCCTCATGAGTCATAACAATAGTCATAGAACAGATATTGAAGCAATACATGGAATAAGAAATGGACCAAATCCAAGTTGAATCAAAAGGTCACGGTCACCACTGCAATCCACTACCCTGAGAACTGTAAAGGAAAGGAGGAAAGAGAAAAACAAATTAGGTCTACAATAATCCTGGAGAGTTCCGAAGACTTTTAGCATAATCATAAGATAATGAAGTGATCAGACAGATCAATAGTATAGGACATGAAAATACAGTAAAATGGGAATATGGAAGACAAGATAAGCTTCTCATTCATATCCCAAAATTTCTACACCAACCATCATAACGTAAAGATTAGGCTTTCCCTTAATTTCTACCCAGTGATCAGCCTCTTAAATAGGATGTGAGTAATCTATGCCAACTATGGCATTCATGGTTATCACTCCCAAACCCATTAACTAAAGAAAGACACAACCTTATTCACTGGCGTTACAGCTTCTTATCTTCCACTTTCAGACCCATGCACGCTCATGACTCCGCTGGAATGCACTCGTACCCACTTCTCTTTTAAACCTCTTACTATCTTGTTCAGTATAATTGCGCCTTGACCTATACCTAGTGCGAAGCCCCGTTGATAACCTAGGAATACTGACTGATATAGGTTTCCACACAAAATGCATATGACACAAGCCTCTCTGAGACTTGGCCCCCAAGTTAACTAGGATTTCTATGAGCCTCTTATATCTCAAAGGAATGGACTGCTCTCACTTATTAATCCAGTGATTTAACTTAATACGTTTTAAGTTCATTAATAAGCCTAGTTACATAACATGTTGTTTTTTAAATTGTAATTAACTGAAGTAATCTACAAACTTTTATCCCTGGGTTGTAATTAACGAAAGTAATCTACAACCACCTACCTCCAGATTTTAATTAATGAAAATAATCTACAACCTTTTATCCTTGGATTGTAATTAACGAAATTAATCTACAACCCATTTTTATTACCATGTCATTTATTGTCCAATAAAAAGTTACAGTAACATGTTTTACTCTATGTATAATTAAGTATGTCTTACCCCAATTCTCACATTTTCAAATGACATGTCTACTTGATATATAATTAAGTATAACCTACTCCGATTCACATGTTTTTATATTTTTCCTTTATAATTATCCCAATTTTACAGTCCATGATTCAAAAATTCCAATATGCCCAAATCCCCTTTTTATCGTTATTTCTGATTATTCCAATTTTACGCAACTGAAATGGCCTAGGCTGTCATTAACCTAGGTTCAGCGCAAAACAAAGGAAAAAGGAGAAATATATCTAGGCTCAGAAATGAACAAAATGAATAAATAGGCATAATAAGATTGTAAATAAAACAATGACAAAGAGGCGATAAGGAAGAAGAATGTACATATAAACAAATAATAACTAGGTAATTGACAGTAATTAAAATGAACAATAATACGTAAAAATTAAATTTATAAACACTAGTACTTTCAGATCCAATATATTTTACTATCAAAAAACCTTTTTATTTAGATTGCTAATCTAAAAATAACATAGAACTCACAGATAATTGTTATAGATCCAGAAAAGGCCTTTGAAACTGAAGTAGAAGAAGAATATCCTTTCAGATCTATATTTTGATAGCACCTTTAACTTTTCATAATTTTATTTCCAGAACATAATAGAGTGGAGGAAGAAGACAAAGAATATTTGGTGTAGGAAAAGAGTGAGGGTTGCTAGTCTATTTATAAGTGTGCTAGGATAGTCTAGGCCATAAGATATTAGCGTTTCAATCCAAACCATAGAAAACATATCAGCATGAGTCAGCAAAAGAATTCTCTAGAAACAGGCATGTATAGCCAGGCACAGGTCGTGCCTGGTCTCGAAGTGGGTCGACCCACCTCATATGTGGTTGACACATGAGCCAACCCATATAGGGCCTGGGTCTCCTAATGACCGTTGCGCCATTCTGAATTTATTAATTAAATCATTTAATTTAACTCAAACTTCGTTTGGCCATATCTTGTTCATACTTAGTCCGATTCACGTAAAAAAAAATTCTATCTGAATCAGAATTTCATAACAAATGCAACGGTGAAGTCCATTGTATCCAGTTCTGAATATTATATTAATTAATATTCAATTTATTAGCTTTCTTTATATAATTATTTTTTATTAAGATTTAGGGTGTTACAAATTGAATATATAATCTAGGTAATTTAAATGGTGATTAAGGGAAATAATAAAGGAAAATCCTTTGGTTAAAGAAGATAGGATTATTCAGAGTCTGATGTATCCATTATTCCTTTTATTTTAATTAGTAATTAGATTTTGAATGAACGGAGAACGGATTTTGTTGACGTCTATCCAAAAACTACATCAAACCAATTTGCGTTGCAAAGCAATGAATGTTGTGGACCTATGAAGACGATGATTATTGAAGACCAGAGATCTTTACATTGAGAGGACTTCTTGTTGACGTCTCGAGATCGTTACCCATTTTGGAGATTACTTGTAGCCGTGGTCTTGACATAGTTTGAATATTCGTATTGTAAGGGCTTCTCTCCTGATAATGTCTAAGGAAAAGCGCCTTCGATTTTTTCAGACCCAAAATGAACTTGTATGGATATTTGTCTGATAATTGCATTTGTATGATTAAGAACATTAGTTTTTACAAACATACATTTATTGGCGGCGAAGAAGGCAACTTCTCTTAACAATAACTCCCTTCCTTAGATGTACGAGCTCAAGGGTTGTATTTTCATGGAAGGCAATTAGTAATCAACATGAATGACAATGTGTCATTCAAAGATGATGATGGAAATGAGTACAGGTAAATCTTTACCTCTATTGAGCCTCGCAGCCCAGTAAATGACAAAAACAGAATAGATGCGGCAAGGCTGTGTGGGTCGCACCCATTAGTGTATGATCATTTCCCTTCTAGTTAGAAAATGATACCATTATATGGGGCCTAGGTATTCTTATTTATGTAGATGTGTAGAAACCCTGATCGCTAGGTTAATGGTCGGTTACGACCGAGGAAATGATATATTCGATATCATCTATTGCTTATGTGTGCATACTATATAGATGGGTTGACCTTATGTCGATAGAGTTTCATTTAAGGACTCAGCGGAATCCCACTACAGGTGTTCTCATTATGGATAAGGAAGATCCTTAGCCTGGTCTTTTGATGGAAATCCAATTCTCTAAGAAGAACCCGTGATTTTTGATTATATGGCATAATTTCCCAGGAATTTAATAACGGTGACAATTTCGGAAATTTGAATAAGTTTATATTCAAATGATTTGAAAGAATTTCATTAGAAATAATATCCAACATTTTATCATATAAAATGTTTTAGTTATCATAAGGGAAAAACCCATCTTTGTTTATGTGTGCACGTGGTCTTATGAGATACTCTTTCTTTTAAAAGGATTTTTATTTGTCCAAAAGCTAATATACATACATATATGTATATATATATATGTATGTATATATGACACTATCATTTATTATTAAAACTTTCTCATGCTGGTTTATCCAAGCTTGATCCGAGTGTTTTTAATGCTCGGATCAGATCCGAGTTATTTCAGGATTAGTTGAAGGCGGTAGGAGTTTCCATAAGAGAGTTGGAGATCTTCATCAAACAAATAAATGTATTCTATTACCCATTGTATTTGTATAATTTGATTGTTTTATTGTCAACAATTGTAAGGATAGGTAGTTATAACTGTCCAAGCTGAATTTAGGTTAGACTATGATATTTGTATTTAAAAAGTTTTCCACTGTAAATATTATTGTTCAATGTTATATATTATTTCATTCAAGTTAGATTCTGCTCTGTTATATTTTTCTTGTAAAACCCATGATAACCAAGGATTCATGCAATTTAAATCAGACAGTGGTTGATGTTGTTGGTTTAAAAGGTATGGTTTTTGGGTCGTCATAGTTATGAAAAAGATATGGGCACATAGAGTATCTTGATACAAGTTGACTGAAAATTTTCGTTGAGTGGATCAGTGGATTTTGGTTTTTAGAGTTTCTGGAATGAGGCAGCCATGTCTGTTAATGTAACAGTGAAATAAATTACGGAGGAAAAGGATAATGGGTCCAAATATTGTAGCATATGGTGGTAAGTAGTAATATTCTATATTCAGTTCAAATTGAATTTCAACTAATATTGATCATACCTTTCAATTCATTACAATCAAACGACATATCCAATTGCTACATAATTTGACGGCATTACTCACCTCGACAATACAACTTTAATGGCATAAGTTTCATCACAATCTGGGATTGTGCCCAAAGTGACAATTTACGTGTATTTGGAGATCGTTCTGACCACCAAATTGCCTGAACTCAAAATACAGTCATACATATATATATATTCATTCCCATAACGAATAATCCGGACTCAATGGAACTATTCTTGAGTCCTGATTCGATCGTATATGAAAAGTCACCTTTGGAACCGTCACTAAATTAATGATCAATATTTAAGTATCTAACCTATAAAATACGGGTCGTTACATTTTCCCCTCCTTGAAGGATTTCCTCACAAAATCCTAAGGACGAAACAACACAAACCAAACTTCTCGAGTAAGCGATGATTCAAAATAAATCATCCCTTATCGCTCCCAACAACAACTATTAAAGCAATCATGACATAGGAAATAGGCTTGAAATTTGGTGTGGAATCAATATTCATGTTCCTATGTACAACCACAATCAAATTTGGGATCGATGTAGCTGAGCCAAACATCTAAGTTGTACTCTTATTTTCCAAACAAATGGATAATGGAAAATAAGTGCAATAACTTATAGTTGGAAGACAATTCAATTTAGCATTGTACATTGAATTTCCTACCAACTTTGGCTAAATTCACAAAAAAATTCAGCAGCATTTCCTTTGCGAGGCTCGATCCAGAAAAATTACAACTTGCCAAATATAGCTCATCCCAACAAAAATAAAACAATAGCCCAAAAGTGGCTACCATACATAGGGTATAAAACCATAAAAAATGAACTAATTGCATAAACCACAACTCCATCTACTATGTACCTTTTACAAGTAAGCTTAGAATTTGGAAGCAATCAAGGACGAGTTAACATCCAAACAATCAAATTTTGATTCTATGTACCAGGGCATGTACTCGACAAAGAGGATTAGACATAATAGTATAAATAGCAGCAAGAATATAAACATGGTAAATAAATCAAATTTATCTAAAATAGCTATATCAAGTACTATATGGATTTTATCTCAAATAAACGGACTATACGATAATATAATTATCCTACGAGCCAAAAATTTATGTAAGCATAAATACTTATGTCAAACATAACATCCATATCTATTCTAACATGCAAGATACTAATCTAACTAATATGAGACATTTAATATAGAATCCATATATGACTTGACACTTGGTCGCTACTCCAGAAATAAGGAATATAAGCCTAGCACTTCTGGTCATGAAACGACCCAAACTTCCTAGTAAAGGAAAGCCTGGATTGCTTTGAGAAAAATACACATCAGAACATAAACTGGAGAACATATTATTGCTGATTACGACAACTACATCAGAGTACAAGAATATAACAGAGTAACTTATTACATAATAGAAATACAATAATATCAGATATTTAGATTACATTTAAATAGCAGCGGAAAATGTTACAAATACACAACTGAAAAGAATACACGGATACAGAGCTTTCCGAATACCGCTTCAGCTGTAAACCAAGATCCTGTAAATAACTGCAAAAGCTACTCGACTACCCGTGTGGAAAAATATGGGCACCCGAGTTTGCCAGTGAAACAACAACAGGTCAGTCATGGGACTGGTATGAGAAATCGTAATTAACCTATCTAATTTTAAGGCTAATCACAGGACCAAGCCGCTAACGCGGAACGGGTTTACTCCATTGGATTGCCAGTGCATAAAATAAAGTAAAACGTTAAACAACGCAATGCTTTTTAGGAAAATGAAACCATTATAAGACTCAAGTCCCATCACACAATGCAACGCAAACCGGAGGGTAGAGTTTTACCTTATAATGGTCAAAAATGCTTGATACGATAAAACGGATTTAATATTAGTGTGTATATATAATGGTATATATATTTTTTTAAAACATTTCAATCATATTGTATCAATCATAGACGGCATGGTACCCCATCCTACTATGTCGCCATACTAGTTCTGCAATCAAAACCGCAAGGTCGTATTGGAAATTGGATTTCCATCATGAGTCGAGGCTAGGGGCAAGCTCCTCTCCGATTCGAGACACTCTAGCAAATGCCTCAGGATCCCCCATAGTGAACCCTTGGAGCAGTAAGGCCGGTCCCCGCCTATCGGCAGTGGATTGGTTATGCCTGAACACACGTTTCCTGGTTCCTTTGAACCTATAGTATGACCACTAACGGCCTATAAAAATCCGAGGCGCCTCAAAATCCATCACTCACATAAGTAAAATGCCAGCCAGTTTAAGCACTGACACTACCACTAGCTAGAAAGAAATGTGTGCACTCCCTACGGTCTGTATCCCGTTTTTGACTCATACCGGGGTGTGAGGCTCGCGAAGTCACGATATACACAAAGCTATGCCGTAATAGGCTATACTTTGATCATCCCACAAGGCCTTGCTTTTCAACAAAAGCCTTGATCATTTGCATCTTGGTGTGCCACATGACAATTCATGCCATGCGATCAATCACTATTAATATATACCAGGGTGTTAAGCAGAGAATAAATCATCCACCACCAAACAGACATACATTAACAGAAATCGATTTAATTCACATGGAACAAAATCCAATGTCAGACACGCTTGCTTATGCTCTGCGTCTGAGCGAAAACCAAATCCGAACAATCAACAATATTCCGGACGGCCACCACTGAAGCCCCTTCAAGGTAGCTACTCCCATTAAGGGTCTTTGTAGCAACACATCCATTCGATGTGAAGATTGTCGATCTTCAACCACCGTCTTCATCTTCGACTCTTCCTCGTCGTAGTAATTATTCAGAATGGGTTAAACCCGGTCTTCCCGAATAACTCACGTATTTTATAATTAAAAATCAAGTACTATAAAAGCACACCCAATGTCTCAATCCAATTCAGAATATTCTTCTAATAAAATATTTGTATTATTCTATCAAAGATAAATCCTTAAAGTTTATTCTTAAATCTTTCTTTTAAAGATTTATTAAGAGCCCAATTTGGTTTTAAATATCACAAATCATTATCCAATGATTAATTAAATTTAAGAAATTAATCTTATCTTTAACTGGGTTAAAGAAATAATGTTATTTTAAAACACCGTTCACGAAAAACCCAAAATCGACTTCCATTAAATATGGAATCTTCACAGAAATCAAATCAATATATAATCGTTATAAATTTCTGTATCCGACCAATAATATAAATGGAATAACGGCAAAGCCTTTTAAATTCCATATGTAGTATCGGTCGTCCTTTGCAGAAGCTTATCCCGGTTATAATTAGTTCGAATTTTATTCAATTCCAATTTAGTATATTAAATTGGAAAACTTTACTTTTGGAAAATTCCCATTTAATTCTTAATAAAAGATTTATAATTTCCAAATCATGTTTTTTTACTGTCAGTTGGGTTAAAGAACACATGTCACTTAAAAACATGGTTCACAATAAACCCAACTCACATTTCATCTTATTCCAATTACTAAATATAATTGAAAGCTTTAAAAATCTTAATTAAAGGATTATTCTTTTCATACGGGGTTTAAGAACAGTGTTATTTAAGACACTATTCATGACAAACCCAAAATCCAATTTATTTAATTTAATTTCAATAAAATATTAACTAATTGGAAAACTTTATTAAATCTTAATTTAATGATTTATTCTGGTTAATAACTAGTTCATTTCAATAAAAATATATTTTTCTAAGATATATTCTTTTTCTAAAATATTCCTTTTCTAAGACATTTTCTAAAATATTTTTTCTAGAATATTCTTTATTGGAATGTGACTCAATCAGCAACCATATATTGTATGTAATCAACAATCATGACAAATAATTATTAAACATCCAAATGACAACCAGAGTAGATTCTACACTAAATATTGGGACTAGTGTAGATCAAATATCATCCCAACACCCGTGTGGGGTTTCATCCAACAATCAAATAATAAATTATCTGTGCACTTGGGAGATGTGTAAAAATAATCGTCCCAATCACATAAACAAGTCGGATGACTTGTAAATGGAAGTGTAGTATTCAGTTTTGAATACACTAACATTATATTAAATACATCAAACACTTCATCAACACATACCTATATTCTAAGCCATCATTAACATCATATTTTTAACATATGGTCTTTTAATTGTGACTAATCGACAAATAAAAATATTAACCTTCCTTTCTTTTGTGTAATCCTTTATTCTGATTACATTTTCTAACAAAAATGTATACTTTATTCTAACTACATTTTCTAACAAAAATGTATACTTTATTCTAATTACATTTTCTATAAAATGAGATTTAAATTCTTATGTACATTTTTCACTAAAAATGAGATTTAAATTCTTATGTACATTTTTTTTACAAAAATGTAAATTCTAGTTCTAGTGTCATCCTTTACATAAAATGTAAATTCTAATCAAATCCTTTTAATGTTAACAAAAATGTTAATTCTCATCAAATCCTTTTAATGTTAACAAAAATGTAAATTTCCATCAAATCCTTTTAATGCTACAAAAAATGTAAATTTTCATCAAATCCTTTTAATGTTAACAAAAATGTAAATTTTCATCAAATCCTTTTAAAATGAGTAAAATGTACATTTTTGTTTAATTCTTTTTGATGAACATTAATTACATAAAAATGTAATTTTACATGGTACACATTCTAACCAAGGTTTTATTCTTTTTAATAATTCATTTATATAAAAATGTAAATTACAAGTTCACAAGTTTCAAACAAAGATTCATTCTTTTTAAAATATAAAAATATACATTTCATATTCATTCCTTTTTACTGTATAAAAATATACATTTTCATTTGATAATCAAGTTTTGACCAAAAATGAATATTTTGGTGAAATTCTTTCTAAAGGACAAAATGAATATTTTTAATATCACATAGAAATGAAATCTTTTATTTCTTTTATTACATGAAAATGTAACCTTTTCTTTTCATTCTTTGATTACATTAAAAATGTAATCTTTTTGTTTCATTCTTTGATTACACACAAAAATTGTTATTTGTTATTCTTTTCTTTGAATACATATAAAAATGTACTTTCCTATTCTTTTCTTTGAATATAAGATTTTAATGTTAACATATTTTGCTTTGTCAAAATATGAACATTTCTCTAATATTCTATTTTACATTAATAGGTAGATTTTTAATGTCAACATATTCTGCTTGTAAAAATATGATCATTTTTCTAATTCATTCTTAATATACAAAAATGTCCATTTTGTCTAATTCATTTTTAATATAAAAAATGTCCATTTTGTCTAATTCACTTTAATATACAAGAATGTCCATTTATCGTATTTAGCATTTTTAAAACAAAAATGTCCTTTTTATTTTCAACAATAAAAAAAAGAAATGTCAATTTTTGTTCTCTATAATCCCATTAACAAAAAATGTTAATTTTATCCTTTATAATCTAATTAACAAAAATGTTAATTTTATTCACTAATCAAACTTCTAATCAAAATGTCATTTTTGTTTTACATAACAAACTTCAAATAAAAATGTTGTTTTTATTTTCATAGCAGATTTCAAATCAAAAATATCATTTTGATTTGCATAATCATATTTCAAGTAAAATGTAGTTTTATTTTTCTAACACAATTCTAATCAAAAATGTTATTTTGATTTCAATAAACATGTTTAACACAAATGATAGTTCTAATTTAACTAACAGGTTTCTTAACAAAATCAACATTTCTAATGTATATTCATATCAAAAATTGTCATTTTTATTTTCAACATAATTGATCAAAAAAGATACTCTTGTTTTGTTGATCATTCTACTTCGACAAAACACTGAAAATAATATTCCAATGTTAACATTACAGATCTAACAACATATGAGCATCGCAAATCAATCACAACAACATACATAATATCACAGATCTGTATTTAATAATCATACACACATGAAATTGAAATAACGACAGATAATTAAATTTTAATTATTTTAAAAGAAGAAATCTCACAATTAATGTATCTGAATTTCCATCCAGCGCAGTTTCAGGTCCTGCTCAGTTCCATGATGTAGTGCTCTCGAATACGATTCCAACGGTTCGAAAATCATCAAATTCTGATTCAGTATGACAAAGATGTAGGTTTTATAAGGTTGAATTCATTCTCAATAGTAAATAAATTAATTTAATTACGGTTAAACCTTAATCCCTTTATTAGCTTTTCCTTCTCCCTGTCAATCATCAAAAGCAGGTCTTCGTTTGAACCCATAACTTCACCATGGAAGTCCACCTGCGTGCCGCCCGTCAGGCCCCTGGACCACCATCAGTCAGCGCCCCGAGGAGCGCCTCGACGCCGCAACCAACCGCCCCAAACCCCGCCAAACTCGCAGCCTTCCTGGCCCCACAAAACGCCTCCAACCGTCGCCACTCCCTTCGCCAATTCCGGCCTCCCCAGTACCCAAGATCCGATCTCGACCGTTGCAATTACAGATTGAAGGATGCTCTTCGATTTCGTATTTAGAGATTTAAATTTTGTTAGGTGGATTAGGAGATTGAGGGAGAAGATGATGGAAGCGCCATGGCCATCCATTTCTTAGGCCGGCGGCTGCTTTAGTTAGGGTATTAGGGTTTAGAAATACACCGTATATTATAGCGTATTTATCCTAGTATATTTATTTTATTTTCTTTCAATTCTGTTGATTCTTATTTAATATCATGGACTCCGAATCGAACCCAACGAACTTTGTTCCTAAGCAAATACCCCCATCCCGGACATAATGAAATATGTTTCGTAACCCAGTTCGGCTGTTACGATATGTTTTTCTTCAAATTAAATTATAAATCATTTGATTATTAAATTCAAACGTACATTTTAAATTACCGGGGCTACATACGGACTCTAAAAATTACAAAAAATATATTTTTGTTTATGTTTTGACGATACGGTCCTAACAAAACTAATTTCATTGAATTCTGAGACTGTTTGAAAAATGGCTATTTTCGAGTCGATTAAATTTGACTGAATCTGACTAAACACGTTTTCCTTTGCTACACTCGCATATTAATTCGAAAAATTTTGAAAATTGAAACCTAGCAATAATTTGACATTCGGGTTCCAACAAAAGTGGTTTCGTCGAAAACCGAGGTCGTTTGGAAAATGACTATTTTTAAGGCCAATATATTATATTGAAATATATATAAATTCTACAGCGATTTTTCTAAATTTTGAACTGGCCATAACTTTTGATTTATAAAGTGAAATTTCAGTTTTTCAGATTCGTTGGAAAGATATGATTAAACAGATTTAAATATTTCTTGTTTCGTTCAATTCTGATTTAAAATGAATCTTGTACATTTAGTCAAAGTCCAAATTCAAATTTTCAAACTGCAGCGCTGTTTTAAACTCCTTTTTATAATTAAATTAAATTTATTCATTTTAATTTCGATTTGAATAAATTTTTTGTCGTTATTATTTTAAAATAAATTATTTTAAATATTAGAATCCATTAAAATTCCTAAAATTAAAATTTTAAATTGGCCCCAAAATTCTGGGTCGTTACAATCGCCCCTACTTAAAAAAAATTTCTTCTTCGAAAAGGAACGAAGCTAAAAGTTGTTTAATTTAACCAACTCAACATAAAATTTTTATTTATTTGTTTAATTAATTATCATTCTAATATTTTAATTAGTGAAACTAATTATCAGACATCACAACCAGCAATCAATTAGCTGATTAACTTTTCAAATATATATAACTTTTATATATAGCCAAAAATCATATTTTTAGTGCAAATCACAGCAATGTGTCCTAACTAAGTTTTGCTTCTCATACCAGTCAATGGAAATATATAGAAATCCCATTTTCGATACTCGAACATAAATACTGATGATGGTGCACCTATCACCAGAATCATCTCCGGGCGACTAGAGTGTGATTCTATATCTATCTAATATATTAAAACTTCGAATATCCGTTAATTACTCGTTTATTTGAAATCTTTATATACTCGATTGTCCACATTAAAATATAATAATATACTCAAATACGTATTTTAAGATAAAATTTCAAAACTAAATTTGTTTTTATTTTTTTTTATTTTAAAGAAAATAATACTCTTCACACTCGTTCTAGGATACTACTGATCCCATCTCTAACGAGTTATTCTTATTGGTATTACTAATCCAATCTCTGATGAATTCTTTCGTTCGGTTCTAATGTGTCTTGTTCTCGAGCTCTGTAAACCAAAGCTTTGATACCAAATGAAACGACCTAAACTTCCTAGTAAAGGAAAGCTTGGATTGCTTTGAGAACAATACACATCAGAACATAAACTAGAGAACATTTTATTGCTGATTACAACAATTACATCAGAGTACAAGAATATAACAGAGTATGAGTACTTATTACACAATAGAAATACAATAATATCAGAGATTTAGATTACATTTAAATAGCAGCGGAAAATGTTACAAATACACAACTGAAAAGAATACACGGATACACAGCTTTCCGAATACCGCTTCAGCTGTTAACCAAGTCCTGTAAATATCTGCAAAAGCTACTCGACTGCCCATGTGGAAAAATATGGGCACCCGAGTTTGCCAGTGAAACAACTACAGGTCAGTCATGGGACTGGTATGAGAAATCTTAATTAACCTATCTAATTATAAGGCTAATCACAGGACCACGCTGCTAACGCGGAACGGGTTTACTCCAATGGATTGTAAGTGCATAAAATAAAGTAAAACGTTAAACAACGCAATACTTTTTAGGAAAATGAAACCATTATAAGACTCAAGTCCCATCACACAATGCAACGCAAACCGGAGGATAGAGTTTTACCTTGTAATGGTCAAAAATGTTTGATACGATAAAACGGATTTAATATTAGTGTATATATATGGGTATATATATTTTAAAAACATTTCAATCATAATGCATCAATCATAGACGGCATAGTACCCCATCCTACTATGTCACCATACTAGTTCTACAATCAAAACCGCAAGGTCATATTGGAAATTGGATTTCCATCATGAGTCGAGGCTAGGGGCAAGCTCCTCTTCGATTCAAGACACTCTAGCAAATGCCTCAGAATCCCACGCAGTGAACCCTTGGAGCGATAGGGTCGGTCCCCGCCTATCGGCAGTGGATTGGTTATGCCTGAACACACGTTTCCCAGTTCCTTTGAACCTACAGTATGACCACTAACGGCCTATAAAAATCCGATGCGCCTCAAAATCCATCACCCACAAAAGTAAAATGCCATCCAATTTAAGCACTGACACTACCACTAGCTAGAAAGAAACGTGTGCACTCCCTACGGTCCATATCCCGTTTTTGACTCATACCGGGGTGTCAGGCTCGCGAAGTCACGATATACACAAAGCTGTGCCGTAATAGGCTATACTTCGATCATCCCACAAGGCCCTGCTTTTCAACAAAAGCCTTGATCATTTGCATCTTGGCGTGCCACATTGACAATTCACGCCATGAGATCAATCACTATTAATATATACCAGGGTGTTAAGCAGAGAATAAATCCTCCACCACCAAATAGACATACATGAACAGAAATCGATTTAATTCACATGGAACGAAATCCAATGTCAGACACGCATCCATTTACTAGCTTATGCTTTGGGTCTGAGCGAAAACCAAATCCGAACAATCAACAATATTCCGGATGGCCACCACTGAAGCCCCTTCAAGGTAGCTACTCCCATCAAGGGTCTTTGTAGCAACACATCCATTCAATGTGAAGATCGTCGGTCTTCAACCACCGTCTTCATCTTCGACTCTTCATCGACGTAGTAATTATTCAGAATGGGTTAAACCCGGTCTTCCCGAATAACTCAACTATTTTATAATTAAAAATCAAGTACTATAAAAGCACACCCAACGTCTCAATCCAATTCAGAATATTCTTCTAATAAAATATTCGTATTATTCTGTCAAAGATAAATCCTTTAAGTTTATTCTTAAATCTTTCTTTTAAAGATTTATTAAGAACCCAATTTGGTTTTAAATATCACAAATCATTATCCAATGACTAATTAAATTTAAGAAATTAATCTTATCTTTAACTGGGTTAAAGAACTAATGTCATTTTAAAACACCGTTCACGATAAACCCAAAATCAACTTCCATTAAATATGGAATCTTCACAGAAATCAAATCAATATATAATCGTTATAAATTTTTGTATCCGACCAATAATATAAGTGGAATAACGGCAAAGCCTTTTAAATTCCATATGTAGTATCGGTAGTCCTTTATAGAAGCTTATCCCGGTAATAATTAATTCGAATTTTATTCAATTCTAATTTAGTATATTAAATTGGAAAACTTTACTTTTGGAAAATTCCCATTTAAATCTTAATAAAAGATTTATAATTTCCAAATCATATTTTTTTACTGTCAGTTGGGTTAAAGAACACATGTCACTTAAAAACATGGTTCACAAATAAACCCAACTCACATTTCATCTTACTCCAATTACTAAATATAATTGAAAGCTTTAAAAATCTTAAATGAAGGATTATTCTTTTCATACGGGGTTTAAAAACAGTGTTATTTAAGACACTATTCAAGACAAACCCAAAATCCAATTTATTCAATTTAATTTCAATAAAATATTAACTAATTGGAAAACTTTATTAAATCTTAATTTAATGATTTATTCTGGTTGATAACTAGTTCATTTCAATAAAATTATATTTTTCTAAGATATATTCTTTTTCTAAAATATTCCTTTTCTAAGACATTTTCTAAAATATTTTTTCTGGAATATTCTTTATTGGAATGTGACTCAATCAGCAACCATATATTGTATGTAATCAACAATCATGACAAATAATTATTAAACATCCAAATGACAACCAGAGTAGATTCTACACTAAATATTGGGACTAGTGTAGATCAAATATCACCCCAACACCCGTGTGGGGTTTCATCCAACAATCAAATAATAAATTATCTGTGCACTTGGGAGATATGTAAAAATAATCGTCCCAATCACATAAACAAGTCGGATGACTTGTAAATGGAAGTGTAGTATTCAGTTTTGAATACACTAACATTATATTAAATACATCAAACACTTCATCAACACATACCTATATTCTAAGCCATCATTAACATCATATTTTTAACATATGGTCTTTTAAGTGTGACTAATCGACAAATAAAAATATTAACCTTCCTATCTTTTGTGTAATCCTTTATTCTGATTACATTTTCTAACAAAAATGTATACTTTATTCTAACTACATTTTCTAACAAAAATGTATACTTTATTCTAATTACAATTTCTCTAAAATGATATTTAAATTCTTATGTACATTGTTCACTAAAAATGAGATTTAAATTCTTATGTACATTTTTTTACATAAATGTAAATTCTAGTTCTAGTTTCATCCTTCACATAAAATGTAAATTCTAATCAAATCCTTTTAATGTTAACAAAAATGTTAATTCTCATCGAATCCTTTTAATGTTAACCAAAATGTAAATTTCCATCAAATCCTTTTAATGTTAACAAAAATGTAAATTTTCATCAAATCCTTTTAATGTTAACAAAAATGTAAATTTTCATCAAATCCTTTTAAAGTGAGTAAAATGTACATTTTTGTTTAATTCTTTTTGATGAACATTAATTACATAGAAATGTAATTTTACATGATACACATTCTAACCAAGGTTTTATTCTTTTTAATAATTCATTTATATAAAAATGTAAATTACATGTTCACAAGTTTCAAACAAAGATTCATTCTTTTTAAAATATAAAAATATACATGTCATATTCATTCCTTTTTAATGTATAAAAATATACATTTTCATTTGATAATCAAGTTTTGACCAAAAATGAATATTTTGGTGAAATTCTTTCTAAAGGACAAAATGAATATTTTTAATATCACATAGAAATGAAATCTTTTATTTCTTTTATAACATGAAAATGTAACCTTTTCTTTTCATTCTTTGATTACATTAAAAATGTAGTCTTTTTATTTCATTCTTTGATTACACACAAAAATTGTAATTTGTTATTCTTTTCTTTGAATACATATAAAAAATGTACTTTCCTATTCTTTTCTTTGAATATAAGATTTTAATGTTAACATATTTTGCTTTATCAAAATATGAACATTTCTCTTATATTCTATTTTACATTAAAAGGTAGAGTTTTAATGTCAACATATTCTGCTTGTAAAAATATGATCATTTTTCTAATTCATTCTTAATATACAAAAATGTCCATTTTGTCTAATTCATTTTTAATATACAAAAATGTCCATTTTGTCTGATTCACTTTTAATATACAAGAGTGTCCATTTATCGTATTTAGCATTTTTAAAACAAAAATGTCTTTTTATTTTCAACAAAAAAAAAAGAAATGTCAATTTTTGTTCTCTATAATCCCATTAACAAAAATGTTAATTTTATCCTTTATAATCTAATTAACAAAAATGTTAATTTTATTCACTAATCAAACTTCTAATCAAAATGTCATTTTTGTTTTACATAACAAACTTCAAATAAAAATGTTGTTTTTATTTTCATAGTAGATTTCAAATCAAAAATATCATTTTGATTTACATAATCATATTTCAAGTAAAATGTTGTTTTATTTTTCTAACACAATTCTAATCAAAAATGTTATTTTGATTTCAATAAACATGTTTAAAACAAATGATAGTTCTAATTTAACTAACATGTTTCTAAACAAAATGAATATTTCTAATGTATATTCATATCAAAAATTGTCATTTTTATTTTCAACATAATTGATCAAAAATGATACTCTTGTTTTGTTGATCATTCTACTCCGACAAAACACTAAAAATAATATTCCAATGTTAACATTACAGTTCTAACAACATATGAGCATCGCAAATCAATCACAACAACATACATAATATCACAGATCTATATTAAATAATCATACATGTAACACCCCACGTCCATTAATGTCATTCATAAAGGGAATGCATTAACTTCCATGGAGGTTTTAAGTGAATATAGAACAGAAAAATTACAACAAGACGGATAATAAGTAGTACTTGGAAATCTAGAATTTTATTTCATTGCAGCGGAAATTAAACATGTTTGTTACATCACAAAACCATAAATCAGAGTCAAGTACAATATCCATCTTGATAAAAAATAATACATAACCCATTATATAAATAGCCATTAAAGAAGATAACAAGCTAGACTTTACTTCAGCGGTCCAAGCTTTCCAAAAGAGAGATAAAGCAATCCAATCAAACTTCACTAGAGCTGGGTCCACCCTAAGGACCTGGAGGGGGAAAAAGGATAGAAATAGAGCGGGTCAGACATAAAGTCTGGCGAGTATGATAATTCTAACAATACTGTTATCAAAATAACTAGACTAAGGCATAATCTGGAACACAAAGAAATGTCTATGAACTATTGGGTATGGAAGAGCAGATAAAAATAACGTTAAAGGCACACCTAATACTAACGAATAATTACTACACTGCACCACACCAGTCACCCTAAAGGTTGATCCCACTTGCTTCACTTAGAAATTTTATAAATAACTTCGTGTACCCCTAGCTGACTACATAGGTGCCGCCTGCCCCTATCTCCGCTAGGTGTACCCCACTACCCACTTTCGATCGGCTCCCTACTCGTAGATACCCGTGCTGGCCCCACAGTGGGGTGTATCACTCCCCTAAAGTGGCAACCCGATACAACTTGAGGATGCACGGCTTATACCTACACGATGCAACAACGTCTTACCTACCAGCCCGGGTCCACACACGCATATGAAACCCGTTGGACTTGCGTTGCCACCGCTAACCCGTTTGGCCTCTTATAGTCAAGCCCAGTATGCGTGTCCCGTCCTCGACTTGGGTCGAGCCCACAAAGATATGTTTGGGTTACTGGTTGAAATGGGCCCCCACAAGCTATCCACCTAAGCTTGTCCCCACTAGTATATCCCAATTAACCCTCTTCTTAGTCATGTTCATTTACATGTGTGTTTGGTTAAGTCTTACTAATCGTATTTCAAATGCCACTAAAGGCACTCCCTAGATTCCTCATGCCACCCAAGGCACCTACTTAACCCCCATGTCCCACCTTACATGTTTATCTGACTAAGTATTTCTTAATTCATTCAGGCCATAACCTCATAAAGACCTCTCACATTAGACTGGCATTTATGGCAGCTGGATTTGTCGGGTGGGTCCGGGCAGTCTTACACCATAAAAGAGTCTAACCTCGTGTCTTAACAACTGTTATGCTTTAGTTTGGGCCTAGGACCTCTCACATTGGGCTGACATTTGTGACTACTGGATTTGCCGGTCGGGTCCGGGCAGGTTTACGTCACAAACGAGTCCAACCTCGTGTCCTAAGCATTGATTATTACTTATAATCTTTTACCCCAATTTTAATAATTTCCCTATTCAAATTATTAATTAATTCCAATTTTAACAATGTCCATAATTGACTCAATTATGGCCATCCATTTATGGCATGCAAAATCATATCAATTGCATCCAATTTTCTCAATATTAAATCCTTAATTTTTACCCCTACCCCACGTTGTACGTTTGTACGTTTAATGTAAAACATACGCTAGACTCGAATAGTCTAACTCATAGCACAAAGATAAATTATCACAACATATAGACAAATAAAATAGATCTAATCATAATAGGGGTGAAACTTGCATAAAACTACACATGTCATGGATCTAAAGGTGTCAACTTGTTTGGTTAAATGTCACAACTAACATAATATGATCATAACCCAAATTCATGTATAAACTTGCATATGTGGTTTATGCAACATAATGATGATGTGAACTAGCATCTAACACATAGAACTCACACATGTCATAGCACAATTCTAGATATAAATAGATGTCATGGCATATGTTCATAATCTTTACTAATCAATCTAAACTTGCATACATGATTTGTCATATAGATCAACATAGCCCAAATAATATCAACATTATGATTTGATTAACATGAACTAATTAGCATAGATAATAACATCATGACTTTATAACATGTATGATTTATCACAACTTAGCATAGAAAATTACAACCTATACAATATCATCATAGCATGATTTACAACATATAGGATATCATCATCACATAACATAGGATTTACAGCATACATGATAGCATAAGGTTTACAACAACATATATGACAATTCACATCATTTTCTTATGATCCATATCACAACTTAATCTAATTAGTTTGCTAATAATCTTGTTAAAATCATCATACTCACAATTAGAAAAGAAAGAGAGTCTTGATTTGCTTTAGAGTTGAGTAGAATTAGAATTTTGATTAGCTTTCTTCCTTCTTAGTTGGCGGCGGCTACACTGAGTTCCATGGCGATGGCATGACGGCGGCTATTCTATTTTTCATGTGAATTTAGAGTGAGACTACCTAGGTATATATAGAGTTTACGGTTTATTTAGACCTTCAGATCAACTCAGAACTAACCTGAACCGTTAAATTAGCCAACTCAGCCCTAAAGACACATCAGCAGCTCAAGATTGGGCTTAGCCAAAACCCTGGCCGACTAGACCAGGTCGACACCCAGGTCGACTGCGCAGTTGACCTGGTCCCTGGGGTGTCGACTCCCCAGTCGACCTGGGTGCTGGGCGGGAAATTTCCTGCCTAGCCTATTTGACTTCGAATTTTGAATTTTCTGAAATCTATTTTGAATTTTCTGAATTTTCCGATGGACATATCTCCATCGTACGAAGTGTAAATCACGCAAACTCAGACTCTAATTCAACCAGAATTCCGAGACGAACACAATGGCGCAACCCGTTTCCCATAATTCTCACGTCTGAGATTAGTTATTCTTTAATTTGTGAATATTAATATTAACAGAATTACGGGGTGTTACAATACACACATGAAATTGAAATAACGACAGATAATTAAATTTTAATTATTTTAAAAGAAAAAATCTCACAATAATTTCTCTGAATTTCCATCCAGCGCAGTTTCAGGTCCTGCTCAGTTACATGACATAGTCCTCTCAAATACGATTCCAACGGTTCGAAAATCGTCAAATTCTGATTCAGTATGAAAAACATATAGGTTTTATAAGGTTGAATTCATTCTCAATAGTAATTAAATTAATTTAATTACGGTTAAACCTTAATCCCTCTATTAGCTTTTCCTTCTCCCCATCAATCATTAGAAGCAGGTCTTTGTTTGAACCCATAACTTCACCATGGAAGTCCACCTGCACGCCGCCCATCAGGCCCCTGGACCACCATCAGTCAGCGCCCCGAGGAGCGCCTCAACGCCGCCACCAACCACCCCAAACCTCGCCAAACTCCCAGCCTTCCCGACCCCACAAAACGCCTCCAACCGTCGCCACTCCCTTCGCCAATTCCGGCCTCCCCAGTACCCAAGATCCGATCTCGACCGTTGCAATTACAGATTGAAGGATGCTCTTCGATTTTGTATTTAGAGATTTAAATTTTGTTAGGTGGATTAGGAGATTAAGGGAGAAGATGATGGAAGCGCCATGGCCATCCATTTCTTAGGCCGGCGGCTGCTTTAGTTAGGGTATTAGGGTTTAGAAATACACCGTATAGTATAGCGTATTTATCCTAGTATATTTATTTTATTTTCTTTTAATTCTGTTGATTCTTATTTAATATCATGGACTCCGAATCGAACCCAACGAACTTTGTTCCTAAGCAAATACCCCCATCCCGGACACAATGAAATATGTTTCGTAACCCAGTTCGGCTGTTACGATATGTTTTTCTTTAAATTAAATTATAAATCATTTAATTATTAAATTCAGATGAACATTTTAAATTACTTGGGCCACATATGGACTCTAAAAATTACAGAAAAAATATTTCTGGTTATGTTTTGATGATATGGTCCTAACAAAACTAATTTCGTCGAATTCTGAGACTGTTTGAAAAATGGCTATTTCCGAGTAGATTAAATTTGACTGAAACTAACAAAACATGTTTTCCTTTGCCACGCTCACATATTAATTCAAAAAAATTTGAAAATTGAAACCTAGCAATAATTTGACATTCCGGTTCCAACAAAAGTGGTTTCGTCGAAAACCGAGGTCGTTTGCAAAATGGCTATTTTTAAGGCCAATATATTATATTAAAAAATATATAAATTCTACAGCGACTTTTCTAAATTTTGAACTGGCCATAACTTTTGATTCATAAAGTGAAATTTTAGTTTTTCAGATTCGTTGGAAAGATATGATTAAACAGATTTAAATATTTCTTGTTTCGTTCAATTCTGATTTAAAATGAATCCTGTACATTCAGTCAAAGTTCAAATTTTCAAACTGCAGCGCTGTTTTAAACTCCTTTTTATAATTAAATTAAATTTATTCATTTTAATTTCGATTTGAATAAATTTTTGGTCGTTATTATTTTAAAATAAATTATTTTAAATATTAGAATCCATTAAAATTCCTAAAATTAAAATTTTAAATTGGCCCCAAAATTCCGGGTCGTTACAGCTCAACGAATCAAATATGATTTAAGTGCTATCATACTATTCCCAACTCAATGGTAACCCATCGATGGAAGCCATCGACAAATATTCCAGCATCTACTTGGGAATCTCGAATAGTTATAGAGAATTATTCGACTCATCCCATTCGTCACTAAACAACTTACGTCACAGTTATTATAAAATGAATGCCTAACCAACCCCTTCTAACAATGCCGAGAACAAATAACATCTCTTTATATGGATCCAACCACCACAGTCAAGTCTGTTGTACTTCATGTAGAGTTATAGGGCCATAACCATTAATAAATATAAGCGACGTCCAGTAAGAGGACATTGCTACTATACTGGTAATTCTCTAACTCAAAATGTGAAACAACTGCATTTTCCATGTGCACATATAAGAAATAACATAATCGTATGATGCCAAGAACTCCAACCTCTACTACTAGAAAAGGTTCAGACACATCTCAAGAACAGAAATCTCAATAATGTGGCATCATTAGATAAATTTAACCCCTCACTAATAAATAGTGCCTCGAATCATTTAAAGCTAACTCTATCATCATCGACTCTAAATGGGGAGTTAAACACTCCTCCTCGTGTAGTTTTCTTATCGACTAAAACACGATGACCTTCCATTTGAAAACACCCCATGCTTAAACCATCAACACAACTAAATGAATATTATCAGCCCCTTATTCCTGCTTGAAACAGGAGATCGGTGCACTCATGGGTTAACCCCAAATTCCTAACCATAAAACCTCTCACAGGACTTATAGCGACACCATACTTGAGATTACATGATCCAAACGCTCCACTTTTATAAACTCTAACAAGCCAACCAATAAATGGTGTTTCTTAGCTCCAATAACACAAACACCAATTCTGATCTTGTACTCTCTTTTCATCCATGGGAAGTGAAAATATGATCGTATAGTGCAAGCACAACTCAATCAGGTGATACCTCATGACATAATCCCGGAAATTAACAGTATACTGACTCGTTGGTTAGTCCATTGGGCATAACCAACCACTCAAAATTAGAGTAGCGTATAAAGCACCGTAATTGACACACATACTAACCAACAAGAATATATACTTGCTCGCTCTCCTCCCCTAATGTGCCATATGTCATGGAAATACAACTACTGTTTCAATATTATAACCAGATCGATATGGAACTCAACTCAAATATGGTGGCAATCTGGTCACCTCGTTGAATGTGTCCAGATGCTCTCAAGCTACAAGCTCAGGTGATGTCTCACTACTAGAGAACTGTCTCAAATAGTTATCATCCAATCATAAGTGACTTACATACAAAAGATCTAAATCATAACCTACTATCGCTAAATCGAGGACGACTCACTACTGAAGACAAAAATGTCCGACTGCTACCGTCACCGTCAATCTCTTATTACTACCGATGTTTTGTATCCTCTCAGTAAATGAACCGCTGGACTTAAATATTAAGTCTAGTTAAGTTCAAAATTCTATAATAAAAAAAATTAGCAACTAAGAAACTATGACTCAAAATGATTTAAGGTTTAACGAACCATATATACTACCAAGAATAGACAATCTATGTCGTAACTCTCCCCCATCTTGAAGCTCAAAACTAAACTCTTTGGATGTTGAAGTCATCCACAGTATTTAATTTTTGGCGACCAAACAAGGGATGTGACACACATACATAATCAAACTCAGCTCTCAAAAGGGTAAGTCGTAATCAAGAAAAGAAAATTCAATATCATGAGTCCTAGTCCTATCCTATGTATCGAGCTACAAGATCAGATGGAATGATGAAACCTTAATGTTATAATAAAACACAAATGGAAATGCTAGTAATAGAAAACATATATCAATGGTGATGTCGTTTTCCTTTCGTTATGGGTGCACTCGATGAAAAAGAAAAAGCGATGTATACGTATGTCTCCATGATTGATCCTTATAAAGAAGGACAAACAATTTATAGTGGGTATAAGCTCGAACGTTGCAAGCTTCCTTCATCGACTCCCCCAAGCCTTCATTCACTCATAAAATGAAATCAATCATCTTTCACTTAGTTACTTAACCTAACCACAAACTCTAGACTTTGAAGTGACAACAGAAGGAATAATTGTACTTTGAAGTGACAACAGAAAGAATAAAAATACTTCGATAATACATTAAATTCGGTCACACATTTCAACACACACATATCAACTAATTCAAAAAACCTCTCACTTAATTCTAAGAAGTCGGTACAAATATCTTTGAAGTGAACCTTGAGCTGTTCTTAAGCGAATCAATTCCAACAACCCAGAGCGATAAATTCTTCAGGCCAATCTAGCCTCAACCTTAGAGTCCCTTGGTGTAAACTCCTATTTCATTACAACTCCCAACACCAAGTTGTTGAAGAAATCCTTGATATAATATAAACAGCTCTCGCAGCACAATAGAACAATCAACTTTGTTCCAAGGAACAATTTTCCATATAGACACGTAAGTGTCCCTATAGCACGATATAGTCAACTCGCTATACTTGAGCTCCATAACTAATTAAAGATATTAGAGCATCCCAAATAATGATTTGTACCTCTGCTGGAAGCATAAATTAAAAATCGAGGTTGGTAGTTCCCGATTCTGCTTAATTCTCAACTTCTGGGATGGAGTAATTAGTAGCATTACTCATTCGCTAGATCGTCTAAGATAAGTGGTTCGGTTGGTCATTCGTTAATAGAGAAAACTATTCTGATGGCACTCATATGCCAAACAACTATTATATACACATTTCTAATATATATATATATATATATATATATTATAAAACAAAAATATATACAAATATGTACCCTTGTATATATTAACTCCCAATTCCCATGTTAGGTTAAAAAACGTAACATAACCTATGATACTGAATATGACAATAGGCATTAAAAACCGGTGCTTATATAACCCATTTACACATAGCAAAACCACCCGATCAATGTAAAATGATGATCAAGAGAAAGAAATAGTAAGAAAGAAGAAAAAGGAAAGAAAAGAAAAATAAGAAAAATACATGAAACATAGTCACAAAACCTATTGTTTATCTCATAGTGCATCTAAAATATAATAATAACAATCATAAATATAAAATAAGTGAGATGAAAGTAACTATGTAAACCACATAATCAGAGTATACTAGTTCATTTTATCATACAACGTAGTAATAGAGTCTATACAAATGATTAATAAAACAATTGAAACACCCCATAATTTGTAAGACAATAAAATGATAAATTAAGGAAAACTTAATTAAATATTCATAATTAAGTATAACGGACTGCGCCATTGTGTTCGTCTCGGAATTCTGCTTAAGATAGACTCTGAGTTTGCGTAAAACGGACACCGTATGAAGAAGTCATCAAGGTTTGAAGTTTTTATACGCATAAGAAGAATATATATGAATAAAATAAGTCTAGAAAGTCAAAATCGGTTCAAAACAGTTCAAAATTGTGCAAATTGGGGAAGCAGGAAAATTCCCGCCCAGGGGTGTCGACCCCTCAAGGGGGTGTCGACCCATGGGTCGACCCCCCTGCGACAGATCTGGGCATATTAGGGTTTAGGTGACAGCTATACGTATGGCTTCATTTCTCTTGTCTTTGCACACCAAAAGCAATGGAGAACTAGATGTTGCCTCTGCCCAGATTAAATCAAGTCTTTTCTTCTTCAACAATCAAGTTATTTAAGTTTAGAGATCTATGATTCAATATCTACAATCTCTCATCTATTTTCCTAGATCCTATCACAGTGAGTTTACATTACTTTTAGATCTAAATATTTAAAATTAAAACTTGACTTGACTATAACTTGGATCTATGCCTATGATTATTTATATCATATCAAATCTTCTATAACCTGTTTATCTAAGTTATTCTAACATGACTAAGAACTAGATCTGAACCTATACATATTTATCATGTTAGATCTGCTATTGTTTGTAGATCTAATTCACTTTTTAAATCACATCATGCCTTTTCCTATTATGCTTGTGGCTAAATCAGATCTGTTATTAGTTGGATATCTAATTCATTGTTTAGACCTCATCATACCTGCTTATTATATCCCTATTATGTTAGAATTAGTTCTATTGCCACATGTTCATCAGACCTGCTCCTATATGTCTGTCTTTTCATTATGCTACTATATGTTTATGCCTATTTCGGCCATTATATGTCGATCTTGTTAGTATGATCATTTCTGTCTTCTTTGCTTCATCTTTTCCCTTTTTATTTTTACAGCCAGGCTACCTTCGAGCCTAGGGATGATGCTGAAATATGCGAACGTGTTAAATTTGGAATGATGGGAAAACATTAAATTTGGGGCATAACTTGCGTTGGGTAATTTGGGTATAACTTGAACAAATATATGAATATGAATTTGGGGCATATGGTTCATTATGAACATGACTGGGGAAAGGGGCATGAAAACCTATAACGACACAGGAATAATTGGTTAACAACTGAAATTCATAGATTTACAATAATTAGAATTTATAACCGCGCTTAGACATAAGGTTAGATCACACTTGTGGTGGAAGTCTGCCCGAAACTGCCCGACATATACAGTGACCATAAGTGGTGAATCTAATGTGAGTGGTCTAAGTGCATAAACGCGAGACGTGTTAAGACACGAGCGACTTGTGGAAGAAGTCTGCTCAGAATCGCCCGGCATATCCAGCATCCACAAGTTGCAGGCTTAATGTGGGAGGTCTAGCATATTATAACCATAAATGAATATATGGTAATGAACTTGAATACTTAACCTAGTTGAATCCATAGGAAATGTATGAACATGTTAACTTGAGTAGGGGTTAAGTAAGTTTGTTTGAAAACATTGGGTGGGTGGGTAATATTTATATATATAGGCCCATAAACTTAACCTGTGGGGTTATGCAATCTTTTACTCTGGTATGGCATAACCTATGGAAAACCTAGTAGGGATGCAAGCAGAGGGGGAAGCTTGCATCATCTCGTGTATTGGACCCGTTTCAGTTAGTAACCCATATATAGGTATCAAATGAGTACTCCGAGCTAGTTCGGAGTCGGGGCACGCTTACTGGGCTGATTGTATGAGATCGAAACGTGGGGGACAGTGTGGGCGGCGCATGGGTCCGGCAAAGGAGGTTTAGACGCCGTGACACCCGTTGATATGGTTGTGCACATCCTAAAAACGAAGGGTTGCCACTTTGGGGAGTGATACACCCTACTATGGGGCTAGCACAAGGTATCTACGGAGTAGGGAGCCGATCGATTAGTGTAGTAATTAGGGTAACTCTAGACTCCGGTATGTTGGGGATCCCATTAATACCCTTAGGGGTAACTCCAGTATGTTGGGCTACCTGTTGATTGTATGAGGTGAAAACCTCTCATTGGAAGTACACCTAAAACTACCATCTTATACTTGTTGGGGATCATCTTGTTCATAAGACATTAGTATTAGTGCAGAGAAATCATTAGAGAATCGCAGTATACTCTATCATGTTTGTCCTATTTACCTTGTCATACCTGCCTTTTATAATGTTATCTCTATTATCCATTTTATATGCCTATCATGATACTTTTACTTATATATATGTTAACAGTAAGTGGACTCGCCAGAATTTATGTCTGACCTATTTTGTTTCCTCTTCTTTCCCTTCTGTTCCCCCCCAGATTCTCAGGGCAGGAATACTCAAGCTTTACCAGGATTCTGCTTTCGCTCTGCTTAGAGATGCTTACATGTATTGCTTGAGCTCTAATCTTTTCTACTATGGCTATGTTTTTATTTTGGGGAATTATGCTTCTGTTATTATTGTACTCTGATGTTTAAGTACAAGACAGAAATTTTAATGATGTACTGGGTTTCATGTTTTTTAGATATATGATGTTACCATGTTTTGAACCACGAGGCTTTATGATTAATAAAGTTTTAAATTCCGCTGCTATTTTATATATGTCATGTAGTATTTCTGTTTCTCTTTACCTATACGCTTAACGAAACTTAATGCATTGTCTTAATGAGTGACATTAACGGACGTGGGTTGTCACACTTGGTATCATAGCTGAAGGTTACTAGATCGGATAAAAGATTTTTATTTCAAAAAGGTTTTGAAAGAAAGCATTTTCAATAGAAAATTCTGTTTTGAAAAACATATTCCTCAAAGCCATATGTAATATCTCTCGATTCTCCACTTAATTCCTTTTCCTTCTTGTCTGTGGAAACTAATTCTTTCTGAAAGGTGTCCCTATTGCGGCATGGTCCCGTAGGCATGTTAAAACTACGGCCATGTCGAGAGGCAATGAAATGCCTAACCTCCATCTGTAGCTCTAGTAGTTTCACCAGCAGCTAATTTTCTCGAGCTCTGTAAGGATTTCCGTGCGATGGAGGAAACTTTCGAGAGACTTGTTAGCTTGTTACACAAGGTTGTAAAAGGAGAATAGGGGAGTTAGGGCTAAGGAGCATAACCCAAGGATAAGAAAAATGATGGCCCAAAAAGGGAATGTAGATAAAGTTCAAATAAAGGCAAGAAGAAATGTCATGAGCACTTGGGTCATTTGATTAAGGATTGCAAAAAAATTGTGACGGCCCGCCTCGCACCAGCCTGCATTTCCTCCAAGAGTGCGTTGTACACATGCTCGACTAGCACAAGACGGTCGTCAGAAGAAAGGAAAGAAGAGAATGAACTAATCAAAGAACCTGTAGAATGTCTCACAGCGCATGGGATAAAATATAATAATAACATACTTGACATAAAACAGGCGAGACAGTGCATAAGCTGATAACTAATAATCAATGTCAACATCAAAGCAGCGGAAATCCATATACAGCTTATTACAACTTTCCAAATTTACTGTCTCCAACCAAAAGAAAGCTAAAATAGAAGATACACCAACAATGCCCAAGCAGTGATCTTCAACAACACAGGGAGAATATTATGTATATAGTACGTGGAAGCCTCCTGCTCGTCTCCGGACCATCTACCCGTGCATCGCTAGCTAACCTGTCTCTAGTCTGCTCGTGTGAGCACCCAGAGTAATAAGAAGAGACATAAAACTCTGGGTCAGACATAAAGCCTGGTATGAGCGATAAGCATCTAAACAGGGAAATAACAGGTATACTAAACCATACCTGAACCTGGACCTGCAACCAAAGAGTTAGTACCACATACCGTACAATACTCCAAGGTGCCATAATAAATAGTGTAAGAATACGGGGGTGGGGTGTGCATGTCAAAATGATAGCAAGCAAATCATCCATAGCAACCATCCTCACATCTCTCACTCAGTGCGTAAAGTATACGACGTCTACCACTTTGGAACACTAGACAAACTGAGGCAACGACGAATCCCGACTTGTAGAAACCCTGCTGTGACCAAGCCAAACACTTGGAGTCATGACCAAACATTTCAATGACCCACTTCATTGGTCATAGCCCTTGGTTCTACCAATGCCATAATGGCCCTGAATCCGCCTTCGTACCTCCTACCATAGTGGTCCAAAGCTATAGGTGTCGATAACTCCTTAGCACGCGTCCCGCAGCAAAGCCCAATCATGAAGTGAACTCATTGATTCCCATCTGAATCTTATGCTCTAACTTCTCATTTGGACTTCCTTTGCATCTCGGGTTTGGTCGAATTGGAGAGGGTCTTCAGAAGAGTTGTCGCGCATTAACAGTCCTAGAATTCTGTTCGGTTCGGTAATCATCACCATCATCGGTTCGGGTCGGTAGTCATCTTCTTCATCGGTTCGGGTCGGTAGTCATCTTCTTCATCGGTTCGGGTCGGTACTCCACTTCGGGTCGGTTGTCTCTGTTTGAGTTCGGTGGTTGCTCCCTTCTGAGTTCTCATGCCCAATCCTGTCCTTCTCCAATTGCCGATCCGCTCCGCCCCCTTAGCGTACTCCGATCCAATCCTCTCCAATCCGATCCACTCTCTAGTTTCGATCCGATCCGCTCCCTAGTTCCGATCCGATCCCCCTTGTCCACTCCAACTCTAAGCAATGGCCTTCCTTCCTGCCAAACTTCTTCCAGTGGCAAGTCCTCATCCAGTTCGAATTCCCTTGGTCGGTTCCCTAGTCCGATCCGACCCCTTTTCTCCGATCCGAACCGGTTCGGAACCTGCACACTTCTACAACTTTCCAGCGAGCTTTTTACGCCATTCGACGACGTTTTCGAGCAATTTAACTATTCTAATCAATCATGAAACATACCATAGAGTCATAGCAACATGTAATAGCAACCACAAACAGCAAACAACAATTTAAATGAATCAAAATGAATCAAAAGTGGCTAAAACCTCACATTTGCCTATAATCCCTCTTAATCATGTTTAAGCATATGATTAGCAAAACACATCGAAATTAACCCAAATTTTTAACAGAGCCTTAAAACATTATTTTAGAATTTTAAGAATTTTTCCAGAATTTATTTACGTATAAATTCGCTAATCTTCACTAATTACCCTTAATTACCGTAATTAGTGCAAAAACTATGCAAATCACTCACCTTGGCCACAACTAGAACCCCAAAACCGAAATATTCTCTGATTTGGCGCTGTTCCCAATCTTATACAGCAGCTCCAACCTTGCTTTGGTGCTTTTTCTTCTTAATTTGATGCCTTTAAGCCTTAATCCTTGATTAAGAAGTGATTTTGGGTGTTTTGAGAGAGATTTAGAGAGTGGAGGCCATGACTAGGGTAAGAGAAATGAAAGTGGCGGCTGGAAAATGTCTAAAGAAATGTTTTCTAACCCTAATCAGCACCTATATCTCCCTAAACCCGAAATTCCCCTTGGGCCAAGCTGCTAATCACCCGTTTAAGCCCAACTAAGCTGTTTTTCACCATCTGAAACTTGTTTCAGCCATATCTCCCAAACGGTAAGTCCGTTTGGCTAATGTGACCACTCTACGGAAAGAGAAACCATCATCCGGAGCCAATGGAAGTGGTTTCAGGTCAAAATTCCTTTCCAGTCAAAAGTTATGGCCAAAACAGTGATAACTAGGGGTAAAATGGTCATTTAAAAATCGGGAAAAATCATGAACATGGGAAATGACCCCAATAGTCGTCCCCCAAAGTTACATGACCATACGACTTCGTATGTGAAAGAAATAAATATTCCACGATCCTATGATGCGTAGACTACGGGTCGTTACACTCTTCCCCCCTTAAGAAATTTCGCCCCCGAAATTCCTTAACCCAAAACATACAAAGGATCCCGCATGCCTACCAACCACATACAACAATCAAACATGCAAAACAAGCAAGCAAGCTTATCCTAGCATGCGGAAAACTAAACCGAAATCAAAATCTTACCAAGCAAAGAGTTCTGGGTGTGATTTCTTAATGTTCTCCTCTGTCTCCCAAGTACAATCATTCTCGTCCTCGCCCCACTGAACCTTGACTAGCTTCACCGCCTTCCTTCGAAGTTGCTTCATGTCGTGCTCGACAATACGGGCCGGCTTGCGGTTCCCAACCGCCTCGGGTTCTACTTCGAAGTCCTCTAACTGATCAGGTGAAATAGTTATATCTGAGTCGTGAACGAACTTCCTTAGTTGGGAAACATGAAATACGTTATGAACTCCTGCCATCTTCTCTGGTAAGTCAATTCTATATGCCAAATTCCCGACTAGTTCAAGAACAGGGAATGGGCCAACAAATCTTGGTGCCAACTTGCCTCTCCTGCCAAATCGTATTACGCTCTTTAACGGAGAAATCTTGACAAACACCAAGTCGCCAACGGAGAATTTTAAGTCTCTTCTCCTCTTATCAGCATAGCTCTTCTGCCTATCCTGGGCAGCCTTCATTCGTTGTTGAATGACCTTGATCTTATCCGACGTTTCTCTCACCACCTCTGGTCCAAGCATAAACTTCTCGCCAGTCTCTATCCAACATGATGGTGAGTTGCACGGTCTTCCATACAAAGCTTCAAATGGAGCCATACCGATACTGGATTGGTAACTATTATTATATGCAAACTCTACTAGATGCAAATGGTCATCCCATGATCCACCAAAATCCAATATACATGCTCTCAAGAGATCTTCCAAAATACGATTCACCCTCTCCGTCTGACCGTCGGTCTGAGGATGATATGCGGTACTGAGATGTAACTCTGACCCTAGAGCCTCTTGTAAGCTCTTCCAAAACCCACTAGTGAACAACGGGTCTCGGTCGCTCACAATGCCTTTAGGTATTCCATGAAATCTCACTACCCACTTCATATACAGTTCTGCTAACTTAGCTGCCGTTCTGGTCGATTTGACTGGTATAAATCTTGCACTTTTAGTCAGTCGGTCTACAACCACCCAAATGCTATCATATCCCGATCTAGTCCTTGGTAAACCATCGACGAAATCCATCGAGACTTGCTCCCATTTCCATTCGGGAATTCCTAATGGCTGTAACAGACCACTAGGCTTCTTTTGCTCGGCTTTAACTAGCTGGCAATTCATGCACTTGGATATAAACTTCCCAACGTCTCTTTTCATCCCTTCCCAGTAGTAAGTCTGCTTCATATTTCGATACATCTTGTTACCACCGGGGTGTATAGTCAGCTTTGAGTGATGACATTCTCTAAGCACTTCATCTCTCAATCCATTGACATTGGGTACGACTAGTCTTCCATCCTTTCTAAGCCATCCATCTCGATCAAGCCCATACTTGTTCATCTCCTCATCGATACCCATCTCTAACTTGGAGATGATTTCCAATAGGTTAGGATCGTCCCTCTGACTAGAGCCGATCCGCTCAATCAAAGTGGGTCTGATCGTCAAGCTTGCTAACATTTCTGGATCCAATTCGCACTTTGGTCTAAAATCAAACCCCGCGATAAACTCCAGTTGCTTCCATTCAAGGAACATAGCCCCTAAGCTGGCATGTCTTCTACTCAATGCATCAGCCACCGCATTGCCCTTTCCCGGTGTATATGCGATGTCAAAATCATAGGAAGCTAAGAACTCTAACCATCTCTGCTGACGGAGGTTTAAATCCTTCTGGGAGAATAGATACTTCAACGACTTATGATCTGTAAACAGCTCAAACCTTTCTCCCAAGAGATAGTGTCTCCACATCTTTAACGCGAACACGATCGCTGCCAATTCTAAATCATGGGTAGGGTATCTTCTCTCGTGCGGTTTCAACTGCCGACTTGCGTAAGCTACAACCCTACCACCTTGCATCAATACAGCACCCAGTCCGGTACCACAGGCATCCGTGTATACCGTCATCTCTTCATCCCCCTTAGGAATGACTAACACTGGTGCGCTTGTCAACTTGTCCTTTAGACTCTTAAATGCATTCTCGCACCTTTCATCCCAGACAAAAGCTTGATTCTTCTTGGTCAACTGGGTCAATGATGCTGCTATCTTGGAGAAACCTTGGATAAACTTACGATAATATCCCGCTAATCCCAAGAAACTTCTTACATCAGTTGCATTCTTGGGCGTAGGCCAATCTTGTACCGTAGCCACCTTCGCTGGGTCCACGGCAATACCACTTTCTGATACAACATGGCCCAAGAACCTCACTTCCCTCTTCCAGAAGTGACACTTAGAAAACTTTGCTTTCAATTGGTGTCTTCTCAACACCTCCATCGCTACTCTTAAATGTTCCTTGTGTTCCTCCTCTGTCCTCGAATATACCAAAATATCATCAACGAACACAAGGACAGACTTATTCAGCTGATCTCTGAATACCCTATTCATAAGATCCACAAAATATGCCGGGGCATTAGTCAGTCCAAATGGCATAACCAACCATTCATAAAACCCAGACGGCGTTCGAAATGCCGTTTTAGCTATACTCTCAGCTTCCACTCTAAGCTGATGAAAACCTGTCGCGAGATCCAACTGGGAAAATACTCTCGTGCCACTCAACTGATCAAACAAATCATCTATCCGCGGTAGAGGATACTTATTCTTCCTCGTCACTTTATTCAACTCGCGGTAGTCTACACACAAACGAAGGGAACCATCCGCCTTGGTAGCAAACACAACTGGTGCTCCCCATTCAGAAACACTCCTTCTGATAAATCCCTTCCTCAAAAGATCGCTGACTTGCACCTCGAGCTCTCGCTGCTCTCTTGGTGCCATACGACGAAGTGGCATCACTATAGGCCTGGCATCTTTTACCAAATCAATACGGAACTCAATCTCTCGGTGTGGTGGAAGTCCGGTCACTTCTTCGAAAACATCCGGATACTGGCCAACCACGGGCAAACCTGACAACTCACTATGCGGAATGTCGAGGGAGTTTAGAAAACTAGCCAATACCCCCTTACTGGGTAGACCACCAAACACTATCCTCCGCCCATCATCCGCTCTAGCTGTCACCAACAAGCCCTCACAGTCTACCACCACCCCGTATCTTTGGAGCCAATCTACTCCCAAAATAATGCCAAACCCAGTAAAGCCCAAAACAAAGCAATCACAAACAAACATGCATCCATGACTCGATAAGACCACATTACGACAAATCATGCTAAGGCTAGTCGAACCACCAATCGGGTTCGTCACTACTAAAGGTCTATCGACAATCTCGGGCTCCAATCCCAACCTATCTACCAGGTCACTAGATATGAAAGAACTGGAAGCTCCGGTATCAAACAAAACTCTAACAGGAACATCATAAACAGAAAGCATACCTTGAATGACGACATTCTTTCCCTTCTCCGCCGCAGTTGGGGCATTCGACGAAGAAGGAATAGCATTAAGAGCATATGCTTTCACCATTTGCCTTTCTTTAGGGGGCTGTGGACACTTGTCTTTGTGATGTCCCATTTGGCCACAGTTGAAGCACTTCCTATCCGCTGGCTTGGCCCGACAATTACTAGCATAATGGCCCTTCTTACCACAGCTGAAGCACTCCACATCCTGCTTATTCTTTTTCTTCTGGCCATCCTTAGCCTGATTCTGCTTTCTCTTATTCTGGGAACCACCTTTGCCTCCACCACTTGCTTGTGGCTTTGGCTCATCTGAGGATGCAACCTCAGTCTTCGGCTTAGGGTAGAGACTCTCTGATCTTAATGCTTTCCCCACAATCGACTCAAACGTCTCGTCGATGTGGTTAATAAGCCTTTCCCCTAAGTACTGATCTAACCCAGTTATGAATTTCTCATTCTTTTTCTCAGCAGTATCAATAAGAGATAACCCATACTTTGACAAAGTGTCGAATTCAGCAATGTACTCCGAGACAGCTCTGCCATTCTGCTTGAGCTCTAAGAATTTCTTAAACAGCATTGACTTCTGAGCAGCTGGAATGAACTTCTCACTAAAGCGAGCCTTAAACTGCTCCCAAGTAATCTGATCTTCGGGAGTAGCTGCCTTTATAGCATTCCACCAATTCATTGCCCGCCCTTGCAGCTGACGGGACGCTAGCCTTCTCTTCATTGCATCCTCGATACCCAAATCCTCGAAGATACGTTCGCAACTATCCAACCAATCCTGAACATCCGTAGCCGACTCCGTTCCGTGGAACGGCTTCCCACCAAGACTAGTATAGTCCTTATTCAGCTTGGCGAAGTCGACTCTTGGCGCCTGCACTATTGGACCACCACCATTTCCACCATTGGGAGCTGCCCTCTGCACATCTCTAAGCATCTCTCTCATGAGGTCAGTAAACATCGTCCTCATGTCAGCAGCATTCCCATTATTGGCTCCCCTACCAACACCTCTAGTATCTCGGCTCATCGTCAATCTGAAAAAGGAAATGATTAACGACTCCATAGTGGTGCTAGTGCAGTACGACTTCATCCTTATACTACTAATAGTATATATATATAGCTTTTAAAAACCAAAGTTATTACAAATACGCTCTCTCGTATACGTATACTATCTCTCCCTGATAACTTCCCTAGGTTAACTACGCAACCTAGAGCTCTGATACCAAGTGTGACGGCCCGCCTCGCACCAGCCTGCATTTCCTCCAAGAGTGCGCTGTACACATGCCCGACTAGCACAAGACGGTCGTCAGAAGAAAGGAAAGAAGAGAATGAACTAATCAAAGAACCTGTAGAATGTCTCACAGCGCATGGGATAAAATATAATAATAACATACTTGACATAAAACAGGCGAGACAGTGCATAAGCTGATAACTAATAATCAATGTCAACATCAAAGCAGCGGAAATCCATATACAGCTTATTACAACTTTCCAAATTTACTGTCTCTAACCAAAAGAAAGCTAAAATAGAAGATACACCAACAATGCCCAAGCAGTGATCTTCAACAACACAGGGAGAATATTATGTATATAGTACGTGGAAGCCTCCTGCTCGTCTCCGGACCATCTACCCGTGCATCGCTAGCTAACATGTCTCTAGTCTGCTCGTGTGAGCACCCAGAGTAATAAGAAGAGACATAAAACTCTGGGTCAGACATAAAGCCTGGTATGAGCGATAAGCATCTAAACAGGGAAATAACAGGTATACTAAACCATACCTGAACCTGGACCTGCAACCAAAGAGTTAGTACCACATACCGTACAATACTCCAAGGTGCCATAATAAATAGTGTAAGAATACGGGGGTGGGGTGTGCATGTCAAAATGATAGCAAGCAAATCATCCATAGCAACCATCCTCACATCTCTCACTCAGTGCGTAAAGTATACGACGTCTACCACTTTGGAACACTAGACAAACTGAGGCAACGACGAATCCCGACTTGTAGAAACCCTGCTGTGACCAAGCCAAACACTTGGAGTCATGACCAAACATTTCAATGACCCACTTCATTGGTCATAGCCCTTGGTTCTACCAATGCCATAATGGCCCTGAATCCGCCTTCGTACCTCCTACCATAGTGGTCCAAAGCTATAGGTGTCGATAACTCCTTAGCACGCGTCCCGCAGCAAAGCCCAATCATGAAGTGAACTCATTGATTCCCATCTAAATCTTATGCTCTAACTTCTCATTTGGACTTCCTTTGCATCTCGGGTTTGGTCGAATTGGAGAGGGTCTTCAGAAGAGTTGTCGCGCATTAACAGTCCTAGAATTCTGTTCGGTTCGGTAATCATCACCATCATCGGTTCGGGTCGGTAGTCATCTTCTTCATCGGTTCGGGTCGGTAGTCATCTTCTTCATCGGTTCGGGTCGGTACTCCACTTCGGGTCGGTTGTCTCTGTTTGAGTTCGGTGGTTGCTCCCTTCTGAGTTCTCATGCCCAATCCTGTCCTTCTCCAATTGCCGATCCGCTCCGCCCCCTTAGCGTACTCCGATCCAATCCTCTCCAATCCGATCCACTCTCTAGTTTCGATCCGATCCGCTCCCTAGTTCCGATCCGATCCCCCTTGTCCACTCCAACTCTAAGCAATGGCCTTCCTTCCTGCCAAACTTCTTCCAGTGGCAAGTCCTCATCCAGTTCGAATTCCCTTGGTCGGTTCCCTAGTCCGATCCGACCCCTTTTCTCCGATCCGAACCGGTTCGGAACCTGCACACTTCTACAACTTTCCAGCGAGCTTTTTACGCCATTCGACGACGTTTTCGAGCAATTTAACTATTCTAATCAATCATGAAACATACCATAGAGTCATAGCAACATGTAATAGCAACCACAAACAGCAAACAACAATTTAAATGAATCAAAATGAATCAAAAGTGGCTAAAACCTCACATTTGCCTATAATCCCTCTTAATCATGTTTAAGCATATGATTAGCAAAACACATCGAAATTAACCCAAATTTTTAACAGAGCCTTAAAACATTATTTTAGAATTTTAAGAATTTTTCCAGAATTTATTTACGTATAAATTCGCTAATCTTCACTAATTACCCTTAATTACCGTAATTAGTGCAAAAACTATGCAAATCACTCACCTTGGCCACAACTAGAACCCCAAAACCGAAATATTCTCTGATTTGGCGCTGTTCCCAATCTTATACAGCAGCTCCAACCTTGCTTTGGTGCTTTTTCTTCTTAATTTGATGCCTTTAAGCCTTAATCCTTGATTAAGAAGTGATTTTGGGTGTTTTGAGAGAGATTTAGAGAGTGGAGGCCATGACTAGGGTAAGAGAAATGAAAGTGGCGGCTGGAAAATGTCTAAAGAAATGTTTTCTAACCCTAATCAGCACCTATATCTCCCTAAACCCGAAATTCCCCTTGGGCCAAGCTGCTAATCACCCGTTTAAGCCCAACTAAGCTGTTTTTCACCATCTGAAACTTGTTTCAGCCATATCTCCCAAACGGTAAGTCCGTTTGGCTAATGTGACCACTCTACGGAAAGAGAAACCATCATCCGGAGCCAATGGAAGTGGTTTCAGGTCAAAATTCCTTTCCAGTCAAAAGTTATGGCCAAAACAGTGATAACTAGGGGTAAAATGGTCATTTAAAAATCGGGAAAAATCATGAACATGGGAAATGACCCCAATAGTCGTCCCCCAAAGTTACATGACCATACGACTTCGTATGTGAAAGAAATAAATATTCCACGATCCTATGATGCGTAGACTACGGGTCGTTACAAAAATAAAGAGGAATTTTTGTTTCATTTGTGGAAAGGTCGGACAAATTTCCAAGGAGTGCCCAAAGGAGCAAGGACAAGGTTAAAGGGTAGGATCTTTTGGAGGAAAGGTGTATGATCTCATAGCCATGGTACCAGATAAAGGTAGGAAAGTTTTTATTTATCTTTCCAATCATCCTATTAGAACTCTTTTTGATTCTGGCGCTTCGCATTCATTTATATCTAACTCTATAGTTGAGTCTCTGCACCTTAGTACTACTATGGTAGTGGATCTCGTTGTTGTCTCAAACCTCATTGGTGGTACAGCTCATTTGTCCATGATTTGCCGGGGTTTGAGAATATCTATGTTGGGTGTCGAGTTTGAGTGCGACACATATGTGCTCAGTTTTATGGGCTATGGTTTGATTCTAGGGATGGATTGGCTAGCCATGTATGGTGCCATTCTGGATTGTGAGAGGAGGGTCGTTAGACTTTTGACTTGCCATAGGAGGAACCTCGAGATTTCTGGTGACCCTAAGGGGTCTGTCATGTTTAGTTTCATAGAATCACTTGATGCATCTATCAATGATCTGCAATCGGTACTAGTTGTCTATGAGTATCTGATTTTTTTGATGAGGTTCGAGGTTTACCTCTGAGGCATGAGATTGATTTTCGTATATATTTGGTGGACAATGCAAAGCCAGTTGCATTGGTTGTGCACCATATGGCTCCAAGAGAAAGAAGGGAGCTTAGCAAGCAAGTAGGGGAGCTACTTGAGAAAGGGTTTATTAGGCGAAGCATATCTGAATGGGGTGCTTCAGTGGTATTCACAACTAATGGGATGGTTCTCTTCGCTTATGTATGGACTGTAGGGAGTTAAATAAACTCACTAAGAAAAATAGGCACCCACTTCTGAGGATAGATGATCTATTTGACTAGCTCGTTGGTGCATCTATTTTCTCCCAATTAGACTTGGCCACGAGGTTTCATCACTTGAAGGTGGCTGAGGATAATATAGATAAGACCGCTTTTAGAACTCCGGATGGTTTCTTCGAGTGGGTCATTATGCCTTTTGGGTTGATAAATGCACCCGCTTATTTTGTTGATATGATGAGTAGGGTGTTTCGAGAGTTTCCAAATAAATTCATCGTGGTCTTTGTTGTCGACATCTTGATTTTCTCAAAGAGCGAGGAAGAGCATGCCTTACATTTAAGGGAGGTTTTAAAGACCCCCTACCCGTGCGCACCAGCTTAAGGAAAAGTTCTCCAAATGTCTTTTTGGAGAAAAGAAGTGAGATTCTTAGGGCATGTGGTCTCTAAAGATGGGATAACAGTAGATCCCGCAAAGGTAGTTGCAATTACAGATTGGCAAATCTAAAAGAATGCAAAGAAAGTGAGAAGCTTTCTTGGATTGGCAGGCTATTATAGGAAGTTCATTAAGGACTTTGCAAAGATATCAGCCCCACTCACCAGGCTGACGAAGAAGAATTTAACATTTTCATGGGGATATGGATTGTGATATTGCTTTTCAGCTATTAAAGAAGGCTCTGACAACAACCCCAGTATTGACATTGGCCGAGAGAATAAGATGTTCACAATATACACTGATGTGTGTGGTACAGGGCTTGGTGCAGTCCTGATGCAAGAATTAAGTGTAGCATGTTATGGGGGTAGATAACTAAGAGTTCATGAGAAGAACTACCCTACCCATGACTTAGAGCTAGCTTCCATAGTATTAGTGCTTAATACATGACCCCATTATCTACTTGGAGTGAAGTTCGAATTATACACTTATCATAAATCTCTCAAGTACTTGTTCTCGCAAAAGGATCTCAATTTGAGGCAACAAAGATGGATGGAGTTCCTAGCGTCCTATGACTTTGAGATTGCTTATACCCTTTGCAAGGGTAATGTGGTGGCAGACGCATTGAGTAGGCAGACGGTGACGGTTAGTCCTCTGTTTGTGGAGAGGAAAAACCTGGAGTTTATATCGACTTTTGATTTCAGACCCTCCACCGAGTTTTTGCCTGGCTCCTTCGCATCATTGGTGGTGCGACCTACTCTTATGGATCACATAGGAGCATCACAGCGAAAGGATCCACAAATTTCAGACATCTTGAATTGGCTCAGCAGAGGGGAGACTTCTAGTCACCTCAAAAGATATTCGATAGATGATAGAGGGTGGTTACGGCGAGATGGAAAGCTTTGTGTTCCCCGAGTTGGGAGTTTGTTGAAGATAGTCCTAGAGGAAGCTCATCATTCTAAGATGACTGTTCATCCAGGTGGTGATAAGATGTATAAAGATATGAAGAGGGTTTTATTTTGGGCTGAGATGAAGAAAGATGTAGCAGAGTTTTTTTCTCAATGTTTAATTTGCCAGCAAGTCAAAGTTGAGCAAAAGAAGCCCGTTGGTTTACTTCATCCTTTGGAGGTTCCACAGTGGAAGTTGGAGAGCGTCTCTACGGATTTCACAGATGGTTTACCTAGATCAAGGAAGGGGAATACCAGTATTTGGGTTGTAGTAGATAGACCTACTAAGAGCGCTCATTTCATTCTGGTTAAGAGCAAGAGGACGGCGACATGGTTGGCAACAGTTTACGTTCGTGAGGTAGTCCGTCTTCATGGAGTACCTTCCAGTATCGTAACTGATCATGACCCCATTTTCACTAGGGAATTTTGGAGGAGCTTACAAGAAGCATTAGGTACACAATTGTGTTTGCGCACCGCTTATCATCCTCAGACCGATGGGCAGATGGAAAAGGTGAACAGAATTCTAGAGGATCTTTCAAGACTGTGTATCCTTGACTTCAGAGGGACTTGGGAAGAGCATCTTCCTTTAGTAGAGTTCGCCTACAACAATAGTTACCAAGCTAGTATTGACATGGCATGCTTCAAAGCATTATACGGAAGACCCTGTAAATCACCAACTTGTTGGTGGGAATCTACAAAAAGGCTTTTACTTGGACCAGATATGGTTAGAGAAACGTCCGAAAAGATTGATCTTATTAGATGGAGAATAAAGATAGCTCAGGATAGGCAGAAGTCCTACGCGGATAAGAGAAGGACTGACCTTGAGTTTGAGGTGGGAGACATGGTTTTCATTAAGGTATCACCATTGAGGAATGTGGTTCGCTTTGGATTTGTAGGGAAATTGGCACCAAGATTTGTAGGGCCATTTCCCATAACAGAAAGGATTGGTCAAATGGCCTATAGAGTAAAGCTACCAGAGAGACTATCTGGCGTTCATGATGTTTTCCATGTTTCTCATTTAAGGAAGTGCCTGCATGATACCACAGAAGTTGTTGAGCCGAGTATGGTTGAGGAAGTAGAGGTAGAACAAGAGGCGACAGTCAGACGAGTCCCTACCCGTATCCTTGGATTAGAAGTTAAGAAACTACGCAATGGTTAAGTTGATAAAAGTCCAGTGGGGAGATAACCAAGAGGATGCAACTTGGGAGACCAAAGACAAGATTCGCACTTCGTACCCTTTTCTTTTTGAGGGTATGTTCTTAACTTCCTTTCCAAAGCTTTTATTTATGCATGTTCTATCATCTAAGTATATCCTATCAATTGAATCTTCGACCTTTAAGTAGGAAACCCATGGATGTAAACATGTGTTTGAAACATGTTATGTTCGATAGATGCAAGTGGATTCAAGTGGTTACTAGTGGTTGCTCGTGGATGCATATACACACACACATTAGGCACTAGATCGGCTCAATCACTCTCATACTGCGTATGGATGTGTGTGCATTTTTTTTATGGATGGAAATGGATGTATCACCATATGGATGTTACATTTGACAGATGATTGTGCACACATAAAGAACTTACATGTTATAATAGGATTATTCGCATACATGTTGGATTCATGGCACTAACATACATTGCATTAAGGAGGTCGGCTGAATTAATAAACCGCCTGATCTTTCGCATTAGTATTGGGACATACACACACACCCCTTTGCATATGTTCATATAAGCATTAGAAATTATTTTTTAAGGACCATGGATGTCTGTGATTGGTGGATGAGTAGATGGGTGATGGATGGTAGGATAGGCATTCTTCTTAACTTAGAGATTTCGGGGACGAAATCCTTTGAGTAAGGGAGAATGTAACACCCCGTAATTTTATCAGACATTAAAATGAGAAATTAAGGAAAACTTAATTACATATTTAGAATTAAGTAAAACCTTGTGTTCGTCTTGGAATTCTGCTTAAGATAAACTCCGAGTTTGCATAAAACGAATATCGTATGAAGAATTATTAAGGTTTGAAGTTTGTATACGCATACCAAGAATATATATGAATAAAATAAGTCCAGAAAGTCATAATCGGTTCAAAACAGTTCAAAATCGCGAAAATTGGGGAAGCGGGAAAATTCCCGCCTAGGGGTGTCGACCAGATCAAGGGGGTGTTGACCCCTGGGTCGACCACTCAAGAGGGGTGTCGACCCATGGGTCGACCCACTAGAGAGGATCGACCCCCGCGACAGATCTGGGCAGATTAGAGTTTGGGGTGACAACTATATATATGGCCTCATTTCTCTTGTTTTTGCATACAAAAAATAATAGAGAACTAGATGTTGCCTCTGCCCAGATTAAATCAAGTCTTTTCTTCTTCAACAATCAAGTTATTCAAATTTAGAGATCTGTGATTCAATATCCGCAATCTCTCTTCTATTTTCCTAGATCCAATCACGGTGAATTTACGTTACTTTTAGATCTAAATATTTAAAAAGTAAAACTTGACATGACTGTAACTTGGATCTATGCATGTGACTATTTGAATCATATCAGATCTGCTATAACCTATTTATCTTAGTTATTCTGACATGTCTATGAACTAGATCTGAACCTACACCTATTTATCATGTCAGATCTGCTATTGTTTGTTGATCTAATTCACTGTTTAGATCACATCATGCCTGTTCCTATTATGTTTGTGGCTAAATCAGATCTGTTATTAGTTGGATATCTAATTCATTTTTTAGATCTCATCATGTCTGTTTATGATATCCCTATTATATTAGAATTAGTTCTATTACCACATGTTCATCATATCTGCTCCTATACGCCTATCTTGTCATTATGCCACTATATGTTTATGCCTATTTCTGTCATTATATGTCGATCTTGTTAGTACGATCAGTTCTTTCCTCTTCCATTCATCTTTTCCCTTTTTATTTTCATAGTCAGGTTACCTTCGAGCCTAGGCATGCCGCTGAAATATGCGAATGCGTTAAATTGGAAACAAGGGGAAAACATTATATTTGGGGCATAACTTGTGTTGGGTAATTTGGGTATAACTTGAATAAAATATATGAATATGAATTTGGGGCATATAGTTCATTATGAACATAACTGGTGAAAGGGGCATGAAAACCTATAACGAAAAAGGAATAATTGGTTAACAATTGAAATCCCTAGTATTACAATAAGTAGAAATTGTAACCGCGCTTACACAACGTTAGATTACACTTGTGGTGGAAGTCTGCCCGGAACTGCCCGACATATCCAGCGATCACAAGTGGTGAATCTAATGTGAGGGGTCTAAGTGCATAATCACGAGACGTGCTAAGACACGAGGTTAAGTCCAACTTGTGGAAGAAGTCTGCCCGGAACCACCCGGCATATCCAGCATCCACAAGTTGTAGGCTTAATGTGGGAGGTCTAGCATATTATAACCATAAATGAATATATGGTAATGAACTTGAATACTTAACCTAGTTGAATCCATAAGGATTGTATGAACATGTTAACTTGAGTAGGGGTTAAGTAAGCTTGTTTGAAAACATTGGGTGGGTTAAGTAAACCTTGGCTGGGTGGGTAATATTTATATATATAGACCCACAAACTTAACCTGTGGGGTTATGCAATCTTTTACTACGGTATGGCATAACCTATGGAAAACCTAGTGGGGATGCAAGCGTAGGGAGAAGCTTGTAACATCTCGTGTGTGGGACCAGTTTCAGTCAGTAACCCATATATAGGTATCAAATGAGTACTCCGAGCTAGGTCGGAGTCGGGGAACGCTTACTGGGTTGATTGTAAGAGATCGAAACTTGGGGACGGTGTGGGCGGCGCATTCCGACAGGGTCATGTGTGTGCATGGGTCCGGCAGAGGTGGTTTAGACGTCGTGACACCTGCAGACATGGTTGGTTGTGCACATCCTAAAAACGAAGGGTTGTCACTTTAGGGAGTGATACACCCTACTGTGGGGCCAACATAGGGTATCTACGGAGTAGGGAGCCGATCGATTAGGGTAATAATTAGGGTACATCTAGAATCCGGTATGTTAGGAGGCCCATTAATAACCTTAGGGGTTACTCAATATGTTGGGCTATCTGTTGATTATATGGGGTGAAAACCTCTCACTGGAAGTACACCTAAATATACCATCTTATACTTGTTGGGGATCATATTGTTCATAAGACACTAGTATTGGTTCAGAGAAATCATTAGAGAATCGTTGTATACTCTATCATGTTTGTCTTGTTTACCTTGTCATACCTGCCTTTTATGATGTTATCTCTCTTATCCATTTTATATGTCTATCATGATACTTTTACTTGTTTATATGCTAAAAGTAACTGAACTCGCCGGATTTTATGTTTGGCCTATTTTGTTCCCTCTTCTTTCCCTTCCGCTTCCCCCCAAGGTTCTCAGGGCGGGAATACTCAAGCTTGACCAGGATTCTGCTTTCGTTTTGTTTGGAGCTGCTCAGATGTATTGCTCAAGCTCTTATCTTTTCTACTATGGGTATGTTTTTTTGGAGGGAATAATGCTTCTTTTATTATTGTACTTTGATGTTTTAAGTACAAGACAGAAAATTTAATGATGTACTGGGTTTTATGTTTTTCAGACATGTGATGTAACTATGTTTTGAACCACGATGCTTTATGATTAATAAAGTTTTAAATTCCACTGCTATTTTATATCTGTTTTATAATATTTTTGTTTCTGTTTGCCTATAATGCTTCACAAAATTTAATGCATTCTCTTTGTGAGTGACACTAACGGGTGTGGGGTGTCACACCAACTAATATTCTGTCTCTAACAAGAATATATTACACTGTCAAGGCTTCGTAGTGTCACACAGCTGAATAAACAAAGAAAACATAAGTATGAAAAGACATCATCTCATGTTAGTCCATCTGTGTAGCTTTATATGATACTCAACATCATCGACAGGCACCCAAAGTAATAAGGGGAAATAATACATGGGATCAGATAACAGTCTAGTGTGACCAATAAAAAATCTCAAAGTATTGTAAAGTCATAACAGTATATATATCAGGTAGGGTATTGAGAGTTATTCCTATCATCCTCATGTATTCATGTAGTTATCATGTAATAATATTGATAAGCGTCTCTATGTAAAACATTAGATAAAGATTGTGTGATAGATGTCTAAGTACTAAATAGTAATAAACAAGTAAACATCCATAGCATCAATTTTCCATCTTCACATTCACTCACTCGGTGCGTAAAGCATATAGTACCAGATACGTTGGCCACTCAGTCCATCAAAGCATCGGCAGGTTTACACTAAGGAACTTTACCAGACTATTTATCCCTCATAACGTCACTGATTAGAGACGATAACCATGCCCAGTCCAAAATATCGACAGGCTTTTGGGTCTGGACGGATCAGGTCTAAAACATCAACTGACTCTAATCCACCTTTGTGCCACTCTCTAAAATGTGTTTCAAAGTCTCGAATACCAATAACCCATTTGCATACGTTTTCCATAGCATATTATATTTCATTGTCTGTCTATAAGCCTCCCATTCGAAGTCGTCATGATTTGGGAACTACCTTCGATGGTCATCGTAGGTCGTAGGATATCGTCTTGTGTCTCCCATCTCTCTCTATGATAGTGACCTTAACACTATTCAATATCATCTTTTCTGTATCTCAGTGAAAAACCGTCCGTCACATCAGCCTTGTTTCCCACCTTGGAATCACCATCGTCGAATAATGTATTATTGTCTAGAAGCACCACATGCTTGTCTCAATCCAAAGCTGCTAATCGAAGAGCTGGTACGTGAAACCAACTGTTGATGGAACCATCATATCCCGCTCCTTGAAATTGCACTATTGTTCATGTCAAATTAGCTAAAGAGGCCGATAACAAAAGTAGTACATACCTACCACTCCATAGTAATCGATAATGTTTACTTGGATAATGTACTTAACTAAAATTGGTAAAATGCAAATTTAGAGAAAACGCCCGGCATTCGTCGTGAAATCCAGCTTGTCGCCAAGTCAATCCTACTTCCGGTCCGCAGCCAATCTCCAGTGTAGCTCCATCATCAAACCCGTCACCAACTTCTAGTGTCATTACGTGGTCAGATTCATGCAAGTGCTATGAAGCTCCTTCATGAATTTATCTCATCCTTTTTAGTCTATCCTTCTTGTGCGCTCAATCAAGTGCACCGGTTTGTGCATATGATCGGTAAGCACCAAACTCACATAAACGAGATTTCCCCTGATACTAGATTGCCTACGAACGCCTTTTAAGCTAAACTAAGAAAATAATTCAACCATGCAGCCAATAATCATACAAATTTCTAAACTAATATACAAATTTTGTAACAACAGTAATAAATTAAACAGATACTTTCTATAACAATCAAAGTAAAATAAGTATCAAAATAACCTAAATATAATAGTGTGGTCAAGATAGCGTGTAACAACATGTAAATAGGTAAATAGCCCATAATAGCATGTAAATAGGCAAAAATGTAGTGATCACGATTAAACTACTTAAATCACTTTTTAATCTTTTTATTTATTATCTACTAATTCAACTATCCTTACAATTATATTTTATAATTAGAAATCAAATTAATATGTCAAATTTAAACTGCAAATACAAATGTAGTTCAGTTAGAAACAATATCACTCATCTTAGCCAAATCAAACCAAATCAGCTGTAAAACACAGAGCTCATCAATATGAGTCCAACGAAAAAAGCGGCGTCCAAATCAGACTCGTATGCACAAGATATAAACAATATAAGATATATGATTTAAATCGACAATAATTATAATAACAATTCACCTTTTTACAGCTTTACTCTCAAATAATTTTCTCTAAGTCTCACTTCCTATAACCTCCCTGTACATATGCGAAAGATCCCAAATCATGTTCTGCACCTCTTTCGATGATACACCACAATCAGCAACGAGACTCAACGTATTGTTGTACTGCTTGACCAAAACTCGATCTACCTGAACCCTAAAAACCCAACTCGATGTACAACTTAAAAATGCCACAATGGCATCCCACGCTCTAGGAAAAAGTCGCATTTCACATAGGGATATTAGACGTAAAGCTGAGGTGATTGGGATATGCATTCTGACATCACAAGCACAATGGTGATTCCCATTTTGATCAAAACCCTTCCTTTTTCCACATACTTAAACCCTAGGTTTGGACAATTTTTAATTGAGTGGATTAATAGATTCTGATTTTTAAAGTTACAGAAAGGAGGCGACCATGCTCGTTAATGTAGCAATGAAATGAATTGGGGAGGAAAGGATAATAAATCCAAACATTATCGCATGTGGGTTTAAATAACAGTATTCTTAACTAAGTCAATTTGAATTTCAGTGAATTTCAGCTAAAAATGGTCCAGTATCATAAAAATGTCAACCAAATATCCATCCTCATACAATTACACCAACATTCTGTCTGGACCATAAAATCCTAATCCATCTTCATGTAGCGAACTGACTTTATGGTATATTGAAATGGAAGAGAGACATTACGAGGATTTATGACAAAGAGAGCTTGAAGAAGGGATGCATCAAATGCAAGTATACCATCGGCAACAACAACAATCTCCTCAACGTACCGAAAGGCCACAAAAGGTAATTCTCTTGTCCAAAATGTTGTTAAAGTCGATGAGGTACAATCTGCCAATATTGCATGCTTCAGTGGTTTTTAAGCGCCACTTCTAGTCGTTCGACATGGAAACGACGTTGGTTGCTAATATTATCTTTGTCCGGTACATCCAATTGGATGTGAATTTGGACAGTGGGTAGATGACTGTTTCCCTTTTAGAACTTTAGTTATGCTTTTGAATTGGAAGAAGAGATAATGAGGCTACGTAATCAAGTCAATAATCCTATGCAGGCAAATTACCACCTTTGTAATGGTTTAAATTTGAAGTTTTCATTTTTCATGTTATGCCAGTCAATAAAGGTAATTATAAGTTGTATATATATGGTTATTGCCAATTTTGTATGCATGCAGGTCAAAAATGTATTTTGATTTGTAGTTTACATGTTGAGTTAATAATTTAACTAGTTTGGTTGGAAAATAGACATGATCAACGACACTGTAATGTAGTATGAAGTAGCGGCATGTAACATACAATGATAAACAACACATAATGCATTCAATCTAAATCGGCATGCAACATATATTGATATAAAATGACAGATACGTACGTGTATGATGAAATCAAGTACAAAATATAATGTCATCATAAATCTACAACAGCAGCATCGTCATCATCATCGTCGTCATCGCCCCCACCACCTGAACCACCTCCACCCCCTAAACCTCTCGTACCCCTAGGATTTATCTGAGCCTGTCTCTCATCAATCTAAGACTGCATCGCATGCATCCGTCCTTGCAATGCCTACATCTTTGCCTGATGCTGCAGACCCAACATTTGAGAATGAAGTAGTGCCATATGCTGATTAGGGCTATATGTTGTTTGTGCTGATCCAACCTGGGTGAATACTGTAAATACAAAAGTATTATTTCACTGTATATTTCTTCACTAAGTACAAGCAATTAATTTAACAATTTGCTAAATTACCTCATGAAGCGCATAAATTTCATGCATGGGAATACTAGCAATAACCTTATCTGGTGGGTAAACTATGAGTTGTGCGATCAAAGTACCGCTCAGATCATATGCTGTGAAAGAGTCATCAAGAGCACAATCCATGGGATACTATGATGAGGTGGGATCAAAAGTATATGGTGGAGGATGAACTATACAAGTGACCACATGTGAACTTACATGATTGGAGTTCACACCTTGACTGTAATCCGGTAACAAGTAGCATCAAGATACAATTCTATCCCAATATGCATCAAAATCAGCTCATGATATGAAAAATGAATGCGTGTATACCCAATCTATCTGTCTAAGGCCCTTCATGTACTATCTACCAATAGTCTGAAATCTGCCAAACATATCATCATTGGAAAGTGGATCTTCGAAAACACGCAGGTCACCCGTGCACTGGAAGTAACTTCGGCCTTCCAAGTATCAAAGAGGAAGGTATGTCGGTGGGAGTAGAACAACATGACTCAAAGACAAAAAATGAAATGGAGAGAGAATATGCATCATGGAGCTAACCAGTCTCTGTAGGAGAAATCCAATAAAAGGCTCACAGTGCTTGTAAAATATTGACTCTGCACCTCATATCAATCTAAGATCGGGTCTCCATCAAGTCATGCCTAGCATCGGTAGGCATACACGTAACCAACCGGATACTCTTCCGTTGTCACAATCATGGAAAATATGAATCTGTTGCATGATTGGTCACCTCAACAACACGTGGATGCATGTTGCATGCATACTCGTAGTACCAGCATGGCAACATGTACAAAAAACCAAACATCTAAAACAAAAAACCTACGTCCATTATAGCTAGGAGTCTAGTGCAATAATAGAGAACCCAGTGTACCCGAATCCCAGTCTGTCGTATGCATACGGTCTAACGCCTAATGCTGATAATTGGCCCAGTCAAATCGTACTCTTTTGGTACGAAAAGAATGCTGAACCAAAATGATATTAAAAAAACTCGAAATACAGCATCCTCTATAGCTTCGGTACCCATGTAAGCTAAAATATACTCCTGTAAATATGTTAGGGTAATAGTTCCAAATGAGATATGATCAGGAGTGAAATTATGTAAATACAACGTGTACGTCTCGGGTGACTCGAAGCTAAAGTCAAAGGGATATGACACTCTATATGCATCCTTTATCGCAATCCCCGTGAACATATAAAAATCAGTTGGGGTAATACTAAGCTCAAAAATTAAAAAATGAAATGTATGTGCGGTGAGCCACCACATCTAGACTAAGGCACCTGGTAGTGGCCAGTTAAAAGACTACGTAGATCTAATATCTAAGAAGCATCCGAATGGACCAACCCTATAGCCTGTACAATAAACCCTGAGGCACCACATCATAAAAACGTGTAATACACCTCAATCAACTGCCACAAAAGCTGTGTAGCGAGACTATTATAAAGACATTTGTTCCTGGCTAGTATACTAAAAATTAACACTACAACCTGACAATGTAATTATCATAACCCGTCATACACCACCGGTGCTCATAACTAAAAATCTGCGCTGTACAAGCACCCGATCAATGTAAAGCGATTGTCAAGAGAAAGAAAATACAAGAAAGGAAGAGAAAAAAGATAGAAAAGAAGGAAACAGAAGATAAGAGAAAGAAGAGAACAAAACATAACACAATCACAAAATATGTCGTATATCTCACAGCGCATCAGATAACATATAGTGATCAAATCACAGATATAAAACAGGTGAGGCAGTGATAACTATATAAACCCGATAAACAGGGTATACAAGCTCATATAGTTATGCAGAACAATAACAGAGCTTATACATGAGATAAATAAACCTAACTGGTAAACTGTCTCTAACAGAATGCATAACAATGTCAAGGCTCCACAGTGTAACACATCGGAATGAACAATAAGGATAAAAATATAAACAGGTAAAACGTCATCTCCTGCAAATCCTTATGCGCAGCTCCAAACAATACCTGTCACTTGACCTGCTCATTAGCATCGTCGATGAGCTCCCAATGTAATAAGAGAGAAATCGTGTCGAAGTCACTACTTGGCTGTCGCTATCCTTTATTGAAGTTGTTACTTGGCTTCCCATCCTGGAATCATCATCATTGGATAACAAACCACTGATCAAAGACCCATCATGTTGAAATCACTATTGAACCAGCTAAAATGTCATAACCATGGTCAGAACACAAACATCTCAAGCTTGACCCCTTTATGCCAAATGCAACCTGCTCCTCCCATCTGTGTGCTACACCAGGCCGCAGTGCACCAAGCTGAGTCGGATGACGCCAAAACTCGAGGCGTATCTCGATAGCACAAACGCAACGACGATATCCGTTTGCTCTAGCTCAAATCATACCTACGGGGATTTTGAACCGCAGACGTGTCTCCAAATCTGGACCGCCCGGTAACAACATCGAGTTCGATAGGCTTGAATGGGGTTTTCATACGAATCTAATAAACTCAGTTTTGTGATTTTTCATTAAATAAATCGCTTGACCTGAATTTTTGAATATAGAAAGGATTTTAGCCATTTTTCCTTAAGAATCTTGATGGAACAGTAACCACACTATAGCGAATAGATGGGTTTTGGGTCTGGTTACTGCAGCAAGTGGGTATAACATTTTTTATTAATTTTTAATCTCAATATCTTATTGAAATCAAACGCATGTTTTAACTCACCACGATTAAACGACCCATCCAAATGCTACAAAAGTCTACAATGTGTATCAGTACAACAATACAATTTCGATGGTACAATTTTCGTTGAAATCCGAGAATGTTGCCCGAAACGATAATTTTGCGCATATATCAAAATCGTTATGACCAATAAATGGTAAACTCGAAATATAGCAATCGCTTTACTTTTTATCAACGTAACAACCCATACGAAGTCATCGGAACTAGTCTCAGGTTCCAATCAGATTATTTGTGAAAAATCACCTTTTGGAACCGTCAGTTAATCAATTAACGATCAATATTTGAATAAAATATTTAAATATCCAATTGTTAAAATATGGGTCGTTACATTCTTCCCTCCTTAAAAGATTTCGTCACCGAAATCCTCAAGGACAAAACAACGCAACCAAACACTCTCGACTAAGTGAAAACACAAAATAAGTTTCCACTTATCACTCTCAGTGACAACCATTGAAGTGATCTTAACAAAGGAAATCGACTCATAATTTGGCTTGAAGCCAATATTCCCCTTTCTTTGTACAACCACCATCCAAACTGGGATCGATGCAGCCATGCAAAACACCTAAGTCGTATGCTTATTTTCCAAACAACTAGATAATGGAAAATAACATTGATAACTTACTAAATGAGGACACAATCCAACTTAGCATCACATATTAGATTTCTTTCCAAATATGAAAAATTCACGGAAAATTTTGGTAGCACCTCCCATGTACGGCTTGTTCTGGAAAAATCCCGAACCTCTATGTAAGGCTCATCTCAACAAAAGAAAACAAAAGCCGAAAAGTGGCTACCCATACATAAGGTAAAAATCACCAAAATGCACCAAATGGCCAAAACCACACCTTTACATCTACTGCATACCTCTTTTTAAGCAAGCTTAGCATTTAGATGCAAATAAAAACGAATTAGCATCCAAACAAATAAAATCTTGCTTTTTTGTACCTAGCCATGTACTCAACAAAGAGGATTAAACACAATGTTAGAAATAACGAAATGGGAATAAACATGTTAAATAAATTAAATTTAGCTAACATTACATGTCAAATCATGTATGGATTCTATTTCGAAGTGATAAATGATAGAACAATATAATTATCATGCATCTTTAACAATCGTATAAACATAAATAGACATGCAAACATCACAATCGACTTATACAAGCAAACAATGAAAATTATAGAAAGTAGCATCCATACCTATCATAGCATATAGGATACTAGTCTAAATAATATAAGACATCCAATATTAAATCCAATCCATATATGACTCGACAACTTATTTTCCATTTCAAAAATAGAAAATATTAATCTTGCATCTCTTATCATTAAATCAAGTATGACTCGAGTGCTATCATGCTATTCCTAATTCCCATGGCAACTTAACGATGGAAACCATTGACAACTAGTCTCGCATCCATTTGAAAATCTCGAAAAGTTATAGAAAACTGTTTGATCCATCTCATTCAGCTATAACAACCTGACATCACATGTATTATAAAATAAATGTGTAATCAACTCTTCTCATGATGCTGGAAACAACAAAACTCATTTCATATGGAACCAACCATCAAGATCGAGTCCATACTACCTCTCCCTGAGTTACAGAGTCGTATCTAGTCATAAACACAAGCGACGTTCACAAAATAAATATCACTTTCGAACCGGTACATATCCAACTCGACATATACGAAAAAATACATTTCTATAGATGCCTATAGAAACTCCCGTATACGTATAAGGCCAAGAATTCCAACCGTTGCCGCTAACAAAGGTTGAGATACTTCTCGAGGAAGAGAATTCTCGATGATGTGACATCATCAGCGACTCCAACCCCTTGCTAATAAATAGCGTCTCTAACTCACCAAAAAACTCTATTGCCTGCGACTCTAAATCGGAAGTTGAATCCTCCTGGCACGGTTTTGGTTATCGACTAAAATGTAATCCTCCTCACAACTCTTCCAAATGATATCTCGGAACATGATCCAAGAAATCGACAAAATATGCCAACTTGCTAGTTGGCCCGAACGATGCAACCAACCAATCAAACCAAAGCAACATATAAAACGCTATAATCGACATGCACCAACCAAATACCCTCAATCAGTAAAATACCCTTGGGATTCCCAATTAAAAGAACATCCATAACTAGATTGGTACGAAACTCGACTCAAACATAATGACAATCTGGTCACCTCATTGAATATGTCTAGATACTCTCAAACTACAAGCTCAGGTGATGACTTGTTACTAGAGAACTATCTTAGCTTGCTGTCGTTCAATCATAAGCGACTCGCCTACTGAACATCTAAGTCTCGGCCCATTATTGTTAAATCTAAGACGACTCGCTACTGAAGAACATGTGCAAACCCATTGTCGTCATGTAACACCACAAATTCCTTAAAGTCACCCGTATGAGGATTTCTTTAAGAAAACATGGATCATTGTAGGTATAAAGAAATAAAATGTCACAGAGACTAATATTTCACAAGACATAAAATAATAAATTTATAGCAGAAGAAAAAACTTTCATTTTTAAATACAAAACCATCTTTGTTCTAATTAACCAAATAGTTACAAAGTGTCATGTCTTAAAATCTCAGTCAAAACAATATCAGAGTAAAACGATATTGTCCTCCAAATAGTCAAAAAGGTATAACCTAACATTGGAAAGAAAACACGAAGTAATCCATCTTTTGCAGAAATCCATCACGACAAAGTTAATGAAGAAATATGAACTATACACTTTCTCCCTGTAAGCCTGGGGGAAAGAAAAGAGAAAGGAAGAAAGGAAATGGGTTAGACATAAAGCCTGGTGAGCTGCTACGATTACTAGCTCGACTGTTAAGTTAAGGAAAACAGAGTGGTTCTAGTGTCATAAAAGTGTAAGAGTCTGTACATATATCAAGAAGATTGACTGTTTTGCACTACTATATTCAGAGAGAAATAAGTAATTTAGGAAGGAATTTGCTAATGCTACCCATCGCTTGACCTTCAGATGTGAATAACCTGTGCTAGCTATGGAATTCAGGGCTATCAATCCCAAACCCATCAACTAAAAAGAAGCAACATTAATCATAGATGTTACAACGTCTTATCTTCCCAATTCAGAACCATGCACGCTCATGACTCTATTGGGACACACCTGTACCCACCTCTCATTTGGACCTCTTACTATCCAGTTCAGTGTAAGCGTGCCTTAGCCTCTACCTAGTGCGAGGCCCTGTTGACACGACCCGAACTTCCCCGGTAAGGAAAGCATGGATTGAATTGAGGACAACACACATCGAAACTCAAACAGGAGAACATTTCATTGTTATTTACAACAATTCCATCAGATTACAAGAATATACAAAGTACGAATAAATATTATGCAACAGAAAAATAACAGAGATTACAATAAATTACATAGCAGCGGAAAAACAATATAAAACACAACTGAAAGTAATACAGGGATACAGAGCTTTCTGAGCATCGTTCCAGCTGTAAATAAGGATCATGTGAATATAAAATCTGCAAAACCAAAACTACTGCTGCCCATGTCGAAAATAAGGGCACCCAGAGTTTAGGTTAAAACAATAAACTCCAGGTCAGTCATGTGACTGGTGTGAGACCTAAAACAGTTATTAAAACTTTACTTTAAAATGTAATTCAAGGGACCGCGCTGTATAACGTAGAACGGGTTTCCTCCCAAGAACACCAGTGCATAGAATAAACAACGCAATGCTTTTTCGAAAAATGAAGCTATTATAAGACCCAGGTCCCATCACACAATGCAACGCAAGCCGGAGGATAGGGTTTTCCCTTATAATAGTCAAACATGCTTGGTACGTTTAAAACAAATCATTTGATACTATTATAAGTGTATAGTGTCAAAACAATTCAAATCATAAATATCAATCATAGGCGGCATGTGTACCATCTATCATGTCGCCATACTAGGCTCTACAAATAAAACCGAAATATCTCGTATTGGAAATTGGATTTCCGTCATGAGTCGAGGCAAGGGGCAAGCACCTCTCCAGTTCGAGACACTCTAGCAAATGCCTCAGAACTACGCACTCTGGGTAACCCTTGGAATCGGCTGGGCCGGTCTTCCCTTACGTTTGAGGATTAGTTATTCCTAAACACACGTTTCCCGTCCTTACATACCGATAATCGAGTCGCCTCGCATTCCAACAACCACAAAGATGAAAGTAATATAAATGTCAGCCAGTTTAAGCACTGACACCATCATTACTAGCATGAAACGTCGTGTTTTCCCAGCGGTCCTTATCCCGTTTTTGACTCATACCGAGGTGTAAGGCTCGCGAATCTACGTTATACACAAAGCTATGCCATATGGGCCGTGCTTTGATCATCAATCACAAGACTTTGCTTTTCAACAGAAGCCTTGATCATTTGCCACTTAGGCATGCCACACAGGCAATTCACTCCATGCGATTGATGTCCATCGATATACAACCTCTGAGCTTGTACGTCTCAGAGAAGTGCGTTAAGCAAGAGAATAAATTCTCCGTTGCCAAACAGATGTATATTTAATAGAGATCAATCAGCACAGAATAAAATCCAATGTCAGACACACAGTCCATTTACAAGTTCGTTCTGGGTCTGAACGAAACCGGAGGCACTTTCCTCGCATATCTATCGATCTCCAAGTACGTCTGGACGATCACCAACTGATTCCCTCATCTCGGGTGTACAGCCCAATGAAGATCATCAGTAATCACCCAAATGATGTGAAGACTTCTGGTCTTCAACCACCGTCTTCCTCTTCGACATATCGTCGAATCAGTTATTCAGAATGGGTATAAACCCGGCCTTTCTGAATGACCCGCGTATATAATAAACAAATGTTACACAAACACAACATACGCATCATTCCAATTCATCAGTCACTAACCGTAAATTAGCAAGAGAACAATTCCCCCAATATTAACCCCGAAGGCCGAAACCAACATCAGATCAATATCTAGGAAACCATTCATCTTAACTAAACTACAGTTAGTTTCCTGTTTTCACATTCTTAGGGAAAGGTTCCCATTAATTTTATCAAAGATAAATCCTTCTAAATTTATTCTTTAATCTTCCTTTGGGTATCATTTCAAACCATGTTTTGGTTTTCCAAACTAGTCGGGATTAGCGAACCACACCAAAGTAATTATTTATTTTATTTCTCAATCCCAACCTATTCATCCCATGAAGCAAAACTGGTAATACTCCATATCTAACACCATGGTGTTATCGGTAAAATTAATTAGCATTTCACGTTCAAACTAATTAAAGATTTAACTGTCGCTTTGGAGCAAAACTGGTGATACTCCATTCTCGCTCACTTTCCAATTTTGATAATTTAAATTATCAATTCACATTTCAATCAAATTACAGATTCATTAAAACTCCTTTTACCGGGTTAAAGAACTAATGTCATTTAAAACACAGTTCACGATAAACCCAAATCACATTCCATTTATTATCGGGTTAAAGAACAAGTGTTATTTAAATCACCGTTCACGATAAACCCAAATCCCATTTGATATTAAATACAATGCTCTGAATAGAAAATATATCAGCTTATATTCAATATCGTATTCTGAAACCCACAAAAATTGCTTTGGAAATAACGATATAAAATATATCTTCCAAATTTCCTCCAAAATATATGTATAATCGCGGAATCTAATATCGAAATATTCCAAAGACAATTTCGATTCAAATCCATTCCAATTCATATATTGGAAAATCTGGTTATTTAAAATCCATTTCAAATCCATTTATTCATTTAAAAATAATTGGATTTTAATTCTAGTTCAAAACTAGTTCATTTCGATAAAAATCTATTTTTATCTTTTCAAACATGGAGTTTTTCATCCCAATTCTTCACAAATCATTTCTTATGATTTTACACAAATTATTGATATTTTTGATAATTTTATCAAGGCCCGTACAGTCGATTTCCAATAACGGCCATCGAACTGCACTTACAACGACCTTTTCTGAAATTGATTTGGACGTATATCCAAATCCAACCATCAGATTTCAAATCTCTTGTATTCTTTAGAAAGCTCCTATCGATACGAACCCAACGGTTCCGGTTTTAGGAGAATCCGACGGTCGGATCTCCCGTAATGTCCATTCGAAATCATTGGTCGAAATCCACGAACAGCCGCGGCGCGGCGCGTTCTATTCAGGCCATTATATATATATAATATATATATATATATTATATTTTGTCGATTTCCTTTTAAAACAAATTTTATAAATCGTTTCAAATTTGTTTCAAAAATAATTTCAACTTTCATTTCAAATTCAAATCAAAATTGAATTTTCCATTATAAATTATTTTTACATTCATTTCTATTTGATTTCAATTCAATTTCAATTCGTTTTCAATTCGATTTGAATTCATTTCAATTCGATTTCATTTTATATTCAATTCAATTCGAATTCATTTTCTTTTCAGTTTAATTCGAATTCATTTTATATTCTATTCAATTCGAATTCATTTTATATTTTATTCAATTCGAATTCATTTTATATTCTATTCAATTCGAATTCATTTTCTGAATATTCGATTTTTAAATCTCCTTTCAATATTCATTATAAAAACGAATATAATCGATACGAATATCGTTCGCGTCAAAATAGCGCATCTCTAATCAACACGGCTTTATATTTTTCAATAACTTCGTTATTCTATTCAACAAATGAATATTTATTCAATTCAACACATGAATCTATATTTCTTTCAACACGTGACTAATATCAACAAATGAGTACTGTCAACACGTGACTATTTTCATTATTTAATATATTTTATTAAATTATGATTTCTATCGTTTAATTTATAAATCAGACTCCAACCGTAAATTAGCAAGAGAGCAATTCCCTAAATATTAACCCCGAAGGCCGAAACCAACGTCAGATCAATATCCAGGAGACCACTCATCTTATCTATTTTCCAGTTAGTTTCTAATTTTATATATGATAAAGATGTAAATTTTATTGTTAAATATTTCTTTCAACACAAGAATCTATATTTCTTGCAACACATGACTAATCTCAACACATGAGCACTGACAACACATAAATCTTTATTTTATAATATTCTTTATTTTTCCAATTGGAATGAAGCCCAATCAATTACCATATAATGTTAATTATATGGATTCCATACAACACATGTATATAATAGCAACGATAAATAATCAACCATCATCCAAAGTGCACCACACAACTGCATAAGCATTAAATATAAATAATTAACGCTTACACAGTCTGTCGACCAATCGATCGACATACAATTAAATAATTGGGATTAGCGTACGCCAAATATCATCCCAACACCCGTGTGGGGTTTCAATCCCCAAACACTGAATATTATTTGTTCAGTTGGGTGATGTGTAAAATTTATCGTCCCAATCAATGTCCTTCAAATAGGTGTACATAAACAAACCGTCCGGTTTGTAAATGAATATTTATTTGTTCACATTCACGTTAAAAATTATATTTTTAACGATAGAATATTTTATTTTATTCACATCACATAATCAATTTTCATCACAACAAACAATCAAACATACAAGCCATCCACGGTCTGTGGACGACGGGTGTCGGGTGCTACTAAACACCTTCTGCATCCTAGTATATATTTTTAACTAGAAAAGGAAATTTAAAGTGAGAAGTTCTCACCGACTAGCTAAACCAACGCCACGACTCTTCTTATGTAGAAATCTTCGTCGTGCTCGCCTTTTGTCAATTTCATTGCCCGTAGCCACTACATATATAAAAATGACATTTTTATATTGTTGCTATGTATATAAAAATCACATTTTTATAATCACTCTATATGGATAAAAATTCTATTTTTACAACGGTGTTCATACAATAAAGATTATATTTTTTTATCACTTCATTTCAATAAATAAAAATCATATTTTTATTTCTACTTCATATGCATTTGCAACGGTTCTTTCTATATAAAAATTATATTTTTATATTTCTACTTCATATATAAAGATCGAATTTTTATATCATCGCTATAAAAATCACATTTTTAATTCAACACATATATAATAAAAATTAGATTTTTATTTCGCTATATCTATAAAAATTATATTTTTATACTCTACATCATATAAAAATTATATTTTTATCTCTTCTACATAATAAAAATCGAATTTTTAATACTTCTATAATATAAAGATTATATTTTTAACCTTTCTATAATATAAAAATTATATTTTTAACCTTTCTATAATATAAAAATTATATTTTTAACCTTTCTATAATATAAAATTTATATTTTTAACCTTTTTATACTCATATAATAAAAGGTCTAAATTTCCTCATGCTACTTCATATCAAAACCGACCTTTAATTTTATTTTTAAATTATTTACATTAAATAAACTAAAATAAATAACTAAATAAAATATAATTAAAAACTTACAGTCGGTCTCGGAGTGGAGGAGGGCGCTGACGAGCACAGGGAGGCGTCATGCGAATTGGAAGGGGGGTGCTTGCGCGTCGGCCGGAGAGAGGGGGGTGCTCGCGCGTCGGCAGGAGAAGGGGGTACTTGCGCGTCGGCAGGAGAGAGGGGGGGTGCTCACGCGTCAGCAGGAGAGGGGTGGTGCTCGCCAGAGGCGGCGGTGGTGATGGAGGGGGCGACGTTCGTGGGGAGTGGCAACGGGGGCTCCATTTTTTTTATTCTGATAAATCGATTTGGTCAAAGGAGGTAACGGGGTGAGTATATAATATATATTATTTTTAATTTCTTTTATTTTCGAAAATTCATGTTTCTCGAAACGAACTCCAATTGAAACCCAACGATGTCGCCCCTAGCTAATTACCCATATCCCGAACGCTTTGGGATATGTATCGTACGCTAATTCGACCGTTTCGATTAGTTTTCATCAAAATCAACATATAACTCTATATATGGAATTTAAGCGTGCATTTCAATTTACCGGGGCCACATACTAACTCGAAAAATTCCAAAAAAATATTTTCTAGCTTCGTATTGGCAATACGGTCCTAAAAAAACTAGTTTCGTCGAATCCTGAGACTGTTTGAAAAATGGCCATTTTCCAGTCGATTAAAATCAACTTAAACTGGTCAAACGCGTTTTCCTTTGCCACGCTCATATATTGATTTGAAAAATTACGAATTTTGGAATCTAGCAATAACTTGACATCACAGATCCAACAAAAGTGGTTTCGTCGAAAACCGAGGTCGTTTGCAAAATTTCCATTTTTAAGCGCCTGAATTCCAGAGCGACTATTCTAAATTTTCAACTGGACGTAACTTTTGATTCCCGCTATGAAATTTCGATTTTTCGGATTCCTTGGAAAGATATTCTCAAATAGATTCTGATATTTTTGGTTTCGCTAAAATTCGGTTTATTTTGAATCCTATACATTCATTTGAACTTTGAAATCGAATTTTCGAACTACCGCGCCATTTTCAATTCCTTTCATAATTAAAATAAAATATTAATATTCTAAAGACGATTCAAATATATATATATACATGCTCTACTTCTATTCAAAATAGATTTCTCGTCGATATTATTTAAAATAATTCATTTTAAATATTCAAAATTCGTCAAAATTGCCATAATAAAATTTTAAAATTGTCTCGGATTTTCCGGGTTATTACAATCTCCCCCACTTAAAACTTTTCGTCCTCGAAAAGGAACGAAGCCGAAAGTTGTTTTACAAACCAACTCAACTTTCATTATTTTCGTTACGGCTTAAGTTCTTCAACTTTTCAGTTTCTAAGAACCTTTCAAATTTTTCAAAAATTTGGCTAACACCCTAAATTTTCGAAAAATTTCGCCATAACCTCCCCTGCACCGGTGACTTCGGGATATTTCCTATAGCCTCCCATGGCCTTCTTCAATCCATAAGAAAAAGAAAAAGCCAAGCGGCTAGCCAATCGGCTCATAAAATCATCATCACCTAAACAAAACTGTAAATTATGGTAAACATGTACCTATTTGTCGAGCAAACAATTTTATTTCTGCTCTAACCTCCTTGCTACGACCAGTTCAAAGTAAGTACATGTGTATGCATGCAATTGTAATCATTTTTCAATACAGTTCAATATTCGATTCAATTTGGCAAATTGGTTCAAACTTATCATACCAATAATCAAACAACGCAACCATCAATCAATTAGTAGGTTAACGTTTCAAATTCATAACTTTAATATATATACTGAAAATCATGTTTTTGATGCTAAATCACAACAAATAAACCTATCTAGTTTTGGTTCTCACACCAGTCTGATGGAAATATATAGATATCACACCTTTGTCACTCGAAAATAAATACTGGTGACTGTATACTTCACCATCAGGACCATGTCCGGGAAACTAGAGTATGATTCTATATCTATCCAGTATATTAAAACTTCGAATATACGTTCATGACATGTATATGCAAAATCTTTATATACTCAATTGTCCAAAATTAATATAAATAAATATAAATAAATATTCAAATACGTATACTTGAATTTCATTTTCAAAACAAAATTTTTTTCATTTGAAAAATATACTCTTCACACTCGTTCTAGGATACTACTGATCCTATCTCTAACGAGTCATTCTAATTGGATATTACTAATCCAATATCTGATGAATTCTTTCATATGGTTCTAATGTGTCTTGTTCTCGAGCTCTGTAAACCAAAGCTCTGATACCAAACTGACACGACCCGAACTTCCCCGGTAAGGAAAGTACGGATTGAATTGAGGAGAACACACGTCGGAACTCAAACAGGAGAACATTTCATTGTTATTTACCACAATTCCATCAGATTACAAGAATATACAGAGTATGAATAAATATTCTACAACAGAAAAATATCAGAGATTACAATTAATTACGTAGCAGCGGAAAACAATATAAAACACAACTGAAAGTAATACACGGATACAGAGCTTTCCGAGCATCGCTCCAGCTGAAAATCAGGATCCTGTGAGTATAAAATCTGCAAAACCAAAACTACTAGTTGCCCGTGTCGAAAATAAGGGCACCCAGAGTTTAGGTTAAAACAATAAACTCCAGGTCAGTCATGTGACTGGTGTGAGACCTAAAACAGTTATTAAAACTTTACTTTAAAAGAGAGTAATTCAAGGGACCACGCCGTAAAACACAGAACGGGTTTCCTCCCAAGAACACCAGAGCATAGAATAAACAACGCAATGCTTTTTCAAAAAATGAAGCTATTATCAGACCTAGATCCCATCACACAATGCAACGCAAGCCGAAGGATAGGGTTTTCCCTTATAATAGCCAAACATGCTTGGTTCGTTTAAAAAAAATCATTTGATACTATTATAAGTGTATAGTGTCAAAACAATTCAAATCATAAATAACAATCATAGGCGGCATGGGTACCATCTATCATGTCGCCGTACTAGGCTCTACAAATAAAACCGAAATATCTCGTATTGGAAATTGGATTTCCGTCATGAGTCGAGGCAAGGGGAAAGCTCCTCTCCGATTTGGGACACTCTAGCACGCACTCTGGGTAACCCTTGAAATCGGCTGGGCTGGTCCTCCCTTACGTTTGAGGATTAGTTATTCCTGAACACACGTTTACCGGTCCTTACAGACCTATAATCGAGGCGCCTCGCATTCCACCAACCACAAAGATGAAAGTAATATAAATGTCAGCCAGTTTAAGCCCTGACACCATCAAAACTAGAAAGAAACGTCGTGTTCTCCCAGCGGTCCTTATCCCGTTTTTGACTCATACCGTGGTGTGAGGCTCACGAATCCACGCTATACACAAAGCTATGCCACGTGGGCCGTGCTTTGATCATCAACCATAAGACTTTTCTTTTAAAAAAGGCCTTGATCATTTGCCACTTAGGCATGCCACACAGGCAATTCACTCCATGCGATTGATGTCCATCGATAAACAACCTCTGAGCTCATACGTCTCAGAGAAGGGCGTTAAGCAAGAGAATAAATTCTCCGCCGCCAAACAGATGTATATTTAATAGAGATCAATCAACACAGAATAAAATCCAATGTCAGACACACAGTCCATTTACAAGTTCGTTCTAGGTCTGAATGAAACCGGAGGCACTTTACTCGCATATCCATCGATCTCCAAGTACGTCTGGACGATCACCAACTGGTTCCCTCATCGTGGGTGTACAGCCCAATCAAGATCATCAGTAATCACCCAAATGATGTGAAGACTTCTGGTCTTTAACCACCGTCTTCCTCTTCGACATATCGTCGAATCGGTTATTCAGAATGGGTATAAACTCGGCCTTTCTGAATAACCCGCATATATATTAAACAAATGTTACACAAACACAACATACGCCTCATTCCAATTCATCAGTCACTAACCGTAAATTAGCAAGAGAACAATTCCCCCAAATATTAACCCCGAAGGTCGAAACCAACATCAGATAAATACCCAGGAAACCATTCATCTTAATTAACCTACAGTTAGTTTCTAGATTTCACATTCTTAGGGAAAGGTTCCCATTAATTTTATCAAAGATAAATCCTTCTAAATTTATTCTTTAATCTTCCTTTGGGTATCATTTCAAACCATGTTATGGTTTTCCAAACTAGTCGGGATTAGCGAACCACGCTGAAGTAATTATTTATTTTATTTCCCAATCCCAACCTATTCATCCCATGAAGCAAAACTGGTAATACTCCATATCTAACACCACGGTGTTATCGGTAAAATTAATTACCATTTCACGTTCAAATCTAATTAAAGATTTAACTATCGCTTTGGAGCAAAACTGGTGATACTCCATTCTCGCTCACTTTCCAAATTTGATAATTTAAATTATCAATTCACATTTCAATCTAATTACAGATTCATTAAAACTCCTTTTATCGGGTTAAAGAACTAATGTCATTTAAAACACAGTTCACGATAAACCCAAATCACATTCTATTTATTATCGGGTTAAAGAACAAGTGTTATTTAAAACACCGTTCACGATAAACCCAAATCCCATTTGATATTAAATACAAGGCTCTGAATAGAAAATATATCAGCTTACATTCAATATCAAATTCTAAAACCCACAAATATTGCTTTGGAAATAACGATATAAAATATATCTTCCAAATTTTCTCCAAAACATCTGTATAATCAGGGAATCTAATATCGAAATATTCCAAAGACAGTTTCGATTCAAATCCATTACAATTCGTATATTGGAAATTCTGGTTATTTAAAATCCATTTCAAATCCAATTTTTTTATTTAAAAATAATTGGATTTTAATTCTAGTTCAAAACTAGTTCATTTCGATAAAAATCTATTTTTATCTTTTCAAACATGAAGTTTTTCACCCCAATTCTTCACAAATCATTTCTAATGATTTTACACAAATTATTGATATTTTTTATAATTTTAACAAGGCTCGTACAGTTAGGGGTGAGCGTTCGGTCGGTTCGGTTGGTTTGGAGCTAAAAAAACTCAAACCGAATTGAAACCAAACATTTTCCAAACCGAACCGAACCGAACCGAATTAATTTCGGTTAATTCGTTTGGTAACCGATTTAACCGAACTTGAGGGATGTATTATTACTTGCATGATGGATTAACTCAAAGTAAAATATAAATTCATGTTTGGTGAAATTTTATATAGTAAAATTTATGTTTATGATAAAATTTGATCTATTTACAACAAATGTCTTAATATTATATAGCAAAACTAATTATTTAAAGTACTATAATATCATAAAATTAGATAATAGATTAAAAGTTCGGTTAATTCGGTTAAACCGATAACCAATTTTTATTTATTTTACAAACCGAATTCAAACCGATTTAGTTTTAAAATCGAACCGAACCGACCGAAATAAACTGGTTTGGTCGGTTAATTCGGTTTGAACCAAATATTGCTCACCCCTACGTACAGTCGATTTCCATTAACGGCCATCGAACTGCACTTACAACGACCTTTTCTAAAATTGATTTGGACGTATCTTCAAATCCAACCGTCAGATTTCAAATATCTTGTATTCATTAGAAAGCTCCTTTTCATACGAACCCAATGGTTCTAGTTTTAGGAGAATCCGACGGTCGGATCTCTCGTAATGTCCATTCGAAGTCAATGGTCGAAATCCATGAACTGCCGCGGCGGGGCGCTTTCTATTCAGGCCATTATATATATAATATATATATATTATATATATTTCGTCGATTTCCTTTTAAAATGAATTTTATAAATCGTTTCAAATTTGTTTCAAAAACAAATTCAACCTTCATTTCAAATTCAAATTAAAATTGAATTTTCCATTATAAATTCCTTTTACATTCATTTCTATTTGATTTCAATTCAAATCGATTTCAATTCAATTTCAATTCGTTTTCAATTCGATTTGAATTCATTTCAATTCGAATTCATCTTATATTCATTTCAATTCGAATTCATTTTCTTTTCAATTCAATTCGAATTCATTTTATATTCTATTCAATTCGAATTCATTTTATATTCTATTCAATTTGAATTCATTTTATATTCTATTCAATTCGAATTCATTTTCTAAATATTCGATTTTTAAATCTCTTTTCAATATTCATTATAAAAACGAATATAATCGATATAAATATCATTTGCGTCAAAATAATGCATCTCTAATCAACACGGCTTTATATTTTTCAATAACTTCGTTATTCTATTCAACAAATGAATATTTATTCAATTCAACACATGAATCTATATTTCTTTCAACACGTGACTAATATCAACAAATGAGTACTGTCAACACGTGACTATTTTCATTATTTAATATATTTTATAAAATTATGATTTCTATCATTTAATTTATAAATCAGACTCCAACCGTAAATTAGCAAGAGAGCAATTCCATAAATATTAACCCCGAAGGCCGAAACTAACATCAGATCAATATCCAGGAGACCACTCATCTTATCTATTTTCTAGATAGTTTCTAATTTTATATACGATAAAGATGTAAATTTTATTGTTAAAATATTTCGTTCAACACATGAATCTATATTTCTTACAACACATGACTAATCTCAACACATGAGTACTGTCAACACATGAATCTTTATTTTATAATATTCTTTATTTTCCCAATTGGAATGTGGCCCAATCAATTACCATAAAATGTTAATTATATGGATTCCATAAAACACATGTATATAATAGCAACGTTAAATAATCAACCATCATCCAAAGTGCACCACACAACTGCATAAGCATTAAATATAAATAATTAACGCTTACACAGTCTGTCGACCAATCGATCGACATACAATTAAATAATTGGGATTAGCGTATGTAACGACCCAGAAAATCTGAACCAATTTAAAAAATTTAAATTGGCTAAAATAATGGATTTTAAATATTTAAAATAAATATTTTAAATAATAGCGATAAAAAGTGAGTTGGAATCGACAATTGAAAATGAATATAACTAATTCTAATTATAAACAAGGCCTGAAATGGCGCGGTAGTTTCAAAAATTGAATTCAAACTTTGTCGGAATGTACCGGGTGCAAAACAAAACGGATTTGAGTGAAACCAAAAATATTTAAATCTGTTAGCGAACACCTTTCTAACGAATCTGAAAAATCGAATTTTCATAGCGGAAAGCAAAAGTTATGGCCAAATGAATTTTCAGAAAGGTCGCTATGGAATTTATATAGCCCGTGAAATTGGCCATTTTGCATACGACCTCGGAATTCGACGATACACTTTTGTTGGATCCGGGATGTGAAGTTATTGCTAGGTTTCAAATTTCATAATTTTTGAAGCTAGTATGTGAGTGTGGTAAAGGAAAACGTGTTTTGGTCAATTACAGTTAAATTGGATCGACCAGAAATGGGCCTTTTTGCAAACGGTCTCAGAATTCGACAAAACTAGTTTTGTTTGGACCGTATCGTCAAAACATAGCCAGATTTATTTTTCTGGAATTTTTCGAATCAGTTTGTGGCCCTGGCAAATTGAAATGTACGTTCAAATCGAATATTAAATATTCTATATTTTAATTTGAAGGAAAACTGACTGAAACAGTCGAATGGGCCTACGAAACGTATCCCATTGTGTTCGGAATGGGGGTAAAACGCTAGGAACGACCGTCGTTGGGTTCGAATTGGTGTTCGTGTGGGACAGGGGTATTTTAGAGATTTTAAAAATTATAAAATAAAATAAAAAAATTCATTGGCTCATTCCTCTCTCTTCCCCCCCGATTCCTCAGACACGAACGGCAGGCCCCCTTCCTTTCTTCTTGCCTCGATTCTGATCGATCCACGCAATAAAACACCACGACCCAGTTGAGAAAATTGTAGAGCTCGATCTCGCCTTTAAATCCATACCAGATTTGAAGCCTGAAGCTGCTCCGTCGTCGAGATCTGCGCCTGAGAAGATGCCGCGCTTGGATCTCCGCCGCCGCCTGTACAGGCGATCGCGCCTGACCTTCCTGCCGCATGCGGGTGCGCCTCTCGCCCCTCTTCAACGCTGCACCGCCCGATCGTCGTAATACTACACGGATTTCGAGAAAAAGCTAAACCTAGTTTTGAACATTTCAAAGAGGTATACGGGTTTTATTTTCTGAAATGATTTTGACGCTTTAAAGTGTTGCAAAACTTTAAAAAATCATATCTTTTTGCTGTGTTGTCGAAATCCAGTGAAACAAGAGACAGTGGACTCATGTGGACGTCTTTTACCTTCTAGAAGAGACCGCATATTTTTCTGAGCCTTCTGCTATTTTTGGTGGAGTGAAACCCAATGTGAGATTTCTAATTTATAAACGATATGGAAAACGACGATGTATAAATTATATAATCGATGTATGAGTTATATAAGCGTTGTACACCTCATGTATAAGCGTTGTATAAGTTATATATGCATTGTAAAAATTATATATGTGTTCAAATAGAAGTGAATTGCTATATATATATATATATATATATATATATATATATATATATACACACACACACGCCCCTCGTCCACAAACCATGGACGATATTTATTGGTTGTGATTGGTGTGAAAATTGATTGATAGCGAATGGTTGTTTGGGATTGTTTGTGGTTGATATTGATTGATTGTGGTTGAAAAATACCCGTTTGTGGTTGAAAAATATTTGGTTGAAACCACATAGGATTAGTTTGTGGAAATAAAATAAATATATATACATGCCGCCTACGTGCGAACTAGATGCATGATCCCCATTGTCAAAAACCGCGAGGTTTTAAGGTAGAGCGAGGAGCCGTACTAGGGACGGTCCCGGTTTTAACTACCCTGCTGTTATACTGCCGAAATTTTGAATAATATTCATGTGTTTGAATTATTTTCATTTGCTGAAACTATATTTATTCGTTGAATGGAAACCCTTCATGTGTTGAATCGATATTCATTCGTTGATTAGAAATTCATGTGTTGAATGGTATTCGTGTTTTAAATATAAAAATCACATTTTTATCTATATATATAAACTATAGAAAACCTTCATGTGTTGAATCGATATTCATTCGTTGATTAGAAATTCATGTGTTGAATGGTATTCATATTTTGAAATAAATTGTTTTATAATAAAATTCACCTTTTTTATCATCTATATGAACTATGTAAAATGACCTTGTTTTAAAAGAATTTTTTTATAATAAAAATCCTATTTTTATTACCTATATGAACTATATAAAATAATAGTGTTTTGAAATGAATTGTTTTCCAATAAAAATCACATTTTTATTATATACATGAATTGTTAAATATAGTGAAGTGTTGAAATAAAAGACAGTTAGATAAAAATATCATTTTATCAAATGTATGAAAGGAATGTAGCTTTGAAATCAAAGAATCGATATATATATATATATATATATATATATATATATATATATATATAGAATTAAAATATATCGAATAACGACGCTGCAGTTCATATTTTGAAACCGTGATTTCAAACGATTATACCAAGAGATCCGACCATCGGATTTTCCTGAAATCGCAACCGTTGGGTTCGCCTTGGAAATATCTTTCCAACGGCACCAACTTTGTAAAAATCCAACTGTTGGATTGTCTGGAATGTTTAATTCAAATCTGAAGAAAAACAGCGCCAGAATCGATTATATATATATATATATTTATATATATATAATTATATTTAATCGAATAACGACGCTGCAGTTCGTATTTTGAAATCGAAACTTCAAACGATTATACCGGGAAATCCGACCGTCGGATTTTCCCGAAACTGGAACCGTTGGATTCGTTTTGAAAAGATCTTTCTAATGATGTAAATTTTGTGAAGATCCAACAGTTAGATTTTCAGATATGTGTAAATCAAATCTAAAGAAAAACAGCGCCACGACCGCGCTATGGCCCGAAGCGTCGTTTTGAATAAATAAGCTATTTTAAAATAAATAAAAATAGCGATAAATCGTTATAAAATATTATAAATGATATGGATGTGATTTAGAAATTAACTGAAGGCTAGCTAAGTCGAATGGTTTCCTGGGTGTTGATCTGATGTTGGTTTCGGCCTTCGGGGTTAATATTTGGGAAATCGTTCTCTTACTGATTGACGGTTAGTGACTAATGAATTGAAATGATGTGTGTGTATGTTAGTGTTGCACTTGTTTATTATATACGCGAGTTATTCAGAAAGACCGGGTTTATCCCATTCTGAATAACTGAATCGACGATAAGAAATCGAAGATGAAGACGGTAGTCGAAGACCAGAGATCTTCACCTCGTTTGGATGGTAACCGAGGCCCTGATTGGGAGGCATCCCGAAATATGGATAATGAGTGGTGATCGTCCAGACATACGTGGTGATCGATGGGTTTGCGAGGTATATAGTTCCTCCGGTTTCGTTCAGACCCAGAACGGACTAGTAGATGGACTGTGTGTCTGATATTGGATTTTATTCTGTGTTGATTGATCTCTGTTAAATATACATCTGTTTGGTGGTGGAGAATTTATTCTTTTGCTTAACGCCCTTCTCTGAAACGCACGAGCTCAGAGGTTGTATATCGATGGACATCAGTCGCATGACATGAATTGCTAGTGTGGCATGCCTAGGTGGCAAATGAACAGGGCTTCTGTTGAAAAGCAAGGTCTTGTGGAGATGATCAAAGCACCGCCTGTGTGGTGTAGCTTTGTGTATAATGTGAAATCGCGAGCCTCACACCCCGGTATGAACCAGAAACGGGAGAGGACCTCAGGGAGGACATGCGTTTCTTTCTAGTTAGAAGTGGCGTAAGTGGTTTTATACGCCCTGACGAGTTTGACTTATGTGGTTGTTGCTGTTGCGAGGCGCCTCAGTTTGATCGGACGATCCGGGTCCGATGGAGTCATTCGTTGGCTCGTTTACGCCCCAAAGGGCGGGGAAACGTATTGTTCAGGCATAATAATCCACTTCGGTGGACCGGCCCTGTCGCTCCAAGGCTTGCCTGCGCGCTTGCCTGTGGCTCGGGCTAGAGAGTCGTGAATTCGGTAAGGACTATCTTTTGCCTTGGTTCATGACGGAAATCCAATTTCCAAATACGTGACTGTGCGGTTTTGATAGTATACCTATATATGGCGACATAGTGGTATGAGGCATTAATGCCATCTATGATTGATAGTTATGATTTCAAATTGTTTTCAAAACATATAAACACTAACAATAATATCAAATGCCTTTGTTTTATTCGTATCAAGCATATCTTGGCCGTTATAAGGTAAAAACTCTATCCTCTGGTTTGCGTTGCATTGTGTGATGGGAACTGAGTCTTATAATGGCTTCATTTTTTATAAAATGCATTGCGTTGTTTAAAAGAAAGATTTGTTTTAAAGCACTGGCAATCCGATGGAGTAAACCCGTTCCACGAAAGTGGCGTGGTCCTGTGATTAGCCATATATTAAATGTGTTGAATAGATTTCTCATACCAGTCCCATGACTGACTCGTAGTTTGTTTCACTTTCAAACTCGGGTGCCCCTTTTTCTACACGGGCAGCCTTGTATTCAGGTTTAGCTGGTTCTTTCTGGATAGCTGGAGCTGAAGATGGATTCTATTATCTATCTCTTTTTATGCTGTTCAGCTCCTATTGTACATTATGTTTGTTTTCCGCTGTGGACATTTATGTATAGCTGAACTGTTTTTGTACTAAGCATGATCCTGTATACTGTGTAACTCTGATGATTACTCTTATCCAGTATATTCTTCTGTTCATTATCTGGTGTATTTATTTATTTCTGTTCTGCTATTATCTGTTTCTGTGTTATATTCCACGGATTACCCTTGCCACCGTCAGTACGGGGTTAGGGGTCGTCTCATTGTCTCAGCGTACGCCAAATATCATCCCAACACCCGTGTGGGGTTTCAATCCACAAACACTGAATATTATTTGTGCAGTTGGGCGATGTGTAAAATTTATTGTCCCAATCAATGTCCTTCAAATAGGTGTACGTAAAAAAACCGTCTGGTTTGTAAATGAATATTTATTTGTTCACATTGACATTAAAAATTATATTTTTAATGATAAAATATTTTTAACTATATAAATATTTTATTTTATATCACATAATCAATTTTCATCACAACAAACAATCAAACATACAAGTCATCCATGGTCTGTGGACGACGGGTGTCGGGTGCTACTAAACACCGTCTGCATCCTAGTATATATTTTTAACTAGAAAAGGAAATTTAAAGTGGGAATTTCTCACCGACTAGCTAAACCAACGCCACGACTCTTCGTATGTAGAAATCTTCGTCGTGCTCGCCTTTTGTCAATTTCGTTGCCCGTAGTCAGTACATATATAAAAATGACATCTTTATATTGTTGCTATGTATATAAAAATCACATTTTTATAATCACTCTATATGGATAAAAATTCTATTTTTACAACGGTGTTCATACAATAATTTTTTTTTATCACTTCATTTCAATAAATAAAAACCGTATTTTTATTTCTACTTCATATGCATTTACAACGCTTCTTTCTATATAAAAATTATATTTTTATATTTCTACTTCATATATAAAGATCGAATTTTTATATCATCGCTATAAAAATCACAATTTTATTTCAACACATATATAATAAAAATCAGATTTTTATTTCGCTACATCTATAAAAATTATATTTTTATACTCTACATAATGTAAAAATTATATTTTTATCTCTTCTACATAATAAAAATCGAATTTTTAATACTTCTATAATATAAAGATTATATTTTTAACCTTTCTATAATATAAAAATTATATTTTTAACCTTTCTATACTCATATAATAAAAGGTCTAAATTTCCTCATGCTACTTCATATCAAAACTGACCTTTAATTTTATTTTTAAATTATTTACATTAAATTAACTAAAATAAATAACTAAATAAAATATAATTAAAAACTTACAGTCGGTCTCGGAGTGGAGGAGGGCGCTGACGGGCTCACGGAGGCATCGTGCGAATTGGGAGGTGGGGGGTGCTTGCGCGTCGGCATGAGAGAGAGGGGGAGTGCTCGCGCGTCGGCAGGAGAGGGGGGTGCTCACCAGAGGCAGCGGTGGTGATGGAGGGGGGGGAGGGGGGCGGCGTTCGTGGGTAGTGGCGATGGGGGCTCCATTTTTTTTATTCTGATAAATCGATTTGGTCAAAGGAGGTAAGGGGGGGTGAGTATATAATATATATTGTTTTTAATTTCTTTTATTTTCGAAAATTCATGTTTCTCGAAACGAACTCCAACTGAAACCCAACGACTGTCGCCCCTAACTAATTACCCCTACCCCGAACGCTTTGGGATATGTGTCGTAGGCCAATTCGACCGTTTCGATCAGTTTTCATCAAAATCAACATATAACTCTATATGTGGAATTTAAGCGCGCATTTCAATTTACCGGGGCCACATACTAATTCGAAAAATTCCAGAAAAATATTTTCTAACTTCGTATTGGCGATATGGTCCTAACAAAACTAGTTTCGTCGACTTCTGAGACCATTTGAAAAATGGCCATTTTCCAGTCGATTAAAATCAACTAAAACTGGTCAAACGCGTTTTCCTTTGCCACGCTCACATATTGATTCAAAAAATAATGAATTTTGGAATCTAGCAATAACTTGACATCACGGATCCAACAAAAGTGGTTTCGTCGAAAACCGAGGTAGTTTGCAAAATTTCCATTTTTAAGGGCCTGAATTCCATAGCGACTATTCTGAATTTTCAACTGGACGTAACTTTTGATTCCCGCTATGAAATTTCGATTTTTCGGATTCGTTTGAAAGATATTCTCAAATAGATTCTAATATTTTTGGTTTCGCTAAAATCCAGTTTATTTTGAATCCTGTACATTCATTTGAACTTTGAAATCGAATTTTCGAACTACCGTGCCATTTTCAATTCCTTTTATAATTAAAATAAAATATTTATATTCTAACAACGATTCAAATATATATATACACGCTCTACTTCTATTCATAATAGATTTCTCGTCGATATTATTTAAAATAATTTGTTTTAAATATTTAAAATTCATCAAAATTTCCAAAATAAAAATTTTAAATTGCCTCGAATTTTCCGGGTTATTACACCCGTGATAACCAAGGAATATTGACTGATACAGGTTTCGACATAAAAATTCACTTGACACAAGCCTCCCGAGACTTGGTCCCCAATTTATAACTAGGATTTCTATGAACCCCTTATGTTAGGGATGAGAATTACCGATCTTAAGGCAAAACTAACACTAGAGGGGGGTGAATAGTGTTTAAAGGATTTATAGAAAACTTAAACAATTAAAAATTACTCAATCTAATATATGAATCACAGAATGAATATCACAACAAAAACAATCACATATGCAGATATAATCAAAAATAAAATGCAGAAAAGGAAAAAACACACCCGATTTTATATTGGTTCAGGTTACTCCTACGTCCAGTCCGATACAATGCTGGATTGCGCAGAGTTTTATTAATATGAGTATCTAATTACAATCCCGTTGATTTCACGGCTACAAGGTTAACACTGATTCAACGCCCTTGATTTCACGGCTACAAGGATAACACTGATTCAATGCTCTTAAAATTATAGCAGACGCACTTCCCAAGTGCGCCCGTTACAATTTTATCCCGAACTCTACGTATTTTCTGCTATTCTCTGCTACTCTCTGTCATTCTGGTTTTTACTATTTCGGGAAAAAGTACCAATTCATACCATTCTTCCACTAGCTCCACAAAACCCTAAGTTCTACAAAAATTATCAAAACAAACAAGGTTTATTGATTCAGTTACTTCTATCAGCTATTGCACATCAATTTGAAGGTATTGGTTTAGTTTAAACTAAAACCCTATCTCAAATTCTTATGTTTCTCAATTTCATTCAAACCCCAGGTTTAGTTTTTTATGCTTTCTTATGTTACTAATATTTTTTAACAATTAAGTATCCTTATGCATTGCAAATTTTTCATTGTAGACTACGTCGGATTTCATCCCAATTATTTGCTATTTTGATGGGAAGTTGAACGTAAAAGAAAATAATACGCCGGTGTATGTTGGTGGCAAATAAAAAGGTTTTAAAGGTCAAAAAAAAAAAAAATCTCCTACCATGATTTAAAGGAAACAGTGTATAGGGTTACAAAAACTGATTCACAAAAGTACGATGTACGATTAGTAAGCAAGTGAGTGACGGATTCTGGATCTTCTGCTATCATGTAAATGATGATGAAGATGTCGATGCAATGTTTTCTGTTAGTATAAAAGTTTTTGAGTTATTCGTAATAAATGAGCAGCTGCGACATTATGAAGAGGCAATTGATACTAATTTAAACCAACATTCTACTCAAAATATTGGAACTATTCCAAGTTGTGCTCATCAAAACAATCCAAGTCCAATATTTTCTCGATTCATGAATACAAAGCAAGTTTGTAAATTTTACATTTGAGTAGTTAAAATTCATAGTGTTCTGATCTCATACTTTTTTTAATAGTTATACGGTGCTTGCGAGTGGTTCAAGCTCTAGACCGACAAATGATGGTGTCAAAATGGTATGAAATATGAAATAAAATTTAACCCACTGCAAAATACATATCACAAAACATTTATATTCATACTATTTATCATGTTACTATGTTTTCTTTATAAGGAATCAAACTGCATCAAAAGAAAACTAAGTGACCAAACAAAATTTATTATGTTGAATTCTTTACATATAGTAAGCCAACATTGTTAATCATATGAGCTTATAAGTTGCTTTATGACAATAATTATATTCCAACTAATTAATATTTTCCATAAGAAACTTGTTTAAAGATTGCATCAAAATTACAACTAAATCAAACATAAGAATTCAGAGGATTTTCCTTTAAAGGACAAACGTTGAAAAAAAAATTTGATGAAAAGTATGAAGAGTTTCAAAATTAGGGAGAAGTACACATTTACAGTAAAAGTGGAATTCAGGGGACCCACTATCATTTTCTCATTTGCATTAACATTTGTCCTTCTCACTAAATTCTAAACCTTCCATACTTTTCACCAACTTTTTTTATTAAGTTTGTCTTTCTCCCTATTTTCCACTTCAGGATAGAGGATTTTCCTTTATACGTAATCAACCTTTTATTTATAAATAAGCGACTTCTATCAAAATGAAACTAACCAATATATATTCATTCCATTTAATTGTAAATTCAAATTTGTCAATATTATATATTACACTAATTAATAAGTAGCTTCACTATAGATAATTATATTCAAACTAATTACTTGAACACAAAATCTTGTATGGGAAATAATTTTGAAACGATAGCCAGTTTGGAAAAACTATGTCGGACTCAGTTTTCAAAAATGGGTCGCAGCAGAACCAAAATTTCACCCAATTTGAAGATTTAAGGAATGGTAATTAACCATTTTATAGTTTGAGCAAAACTAAATGCTTGACCGAAAGAACAATGAAATGTTGTAAGGACCCTAGAAATTAACGACTAACTGACACCATAAATTTTCTTTTCTCATTATTATTATTATTATTAGAGGAAATAAATTGTCTCAATCAAGTGTGAAATTTCACAGTAGTAAATTAGGGGAAGAATTTGGAAAAGATGAAAATATATTGGATAATAACTAAAAAAAGGAAAATACACATGCTAAAAAATATATGCATATTTGAAACTTAATTTAATAAGAGTAAAAGTAGAAAATAATGGGAAGAATAGGAAGAAATAATTAAGAATACTCAAAAAAAGAGAAAATACTAAACATATTTGATAACTGGTTGCAAAGATACTTTACTCAAAATAAAAATTTGCATATAATTCTCTTTTATATTATTCCTCCCTCTATAAGCAAACCTCTCCTGCAACACTTTAAATACCATGAAAAATCTTTGCCTCCATTGTCACTTTTGCCAGAGGTGGATTTTGGGCAGAGCTCCTAGTCCTATCCTATGACCACCACTCAATGTTCAGCTCCTTGCAAAAACATTTCCATATTTCACTTCTCCAGAAAAATACCAAACTCTTAATGGCGCCATTCGACATTCATATCGACATCATTCCCAAACCCCATGGCTCCTCTGCTCTAACTCCAATGCTTGTCGCCCTACAGCAACCATCAAAAGTTTTCATTGGTTAGCTGAATAAATAAAAGAAAACTTCTGTTGTAACCCTATCTCCTTTAATTGTCGCTTTTTCCTTATTGTCAATGCTGATCTTTCACAATGGTTTTCCACAACGGCCTGGTAGAGGTATTTTTCCTTTTTATTCTGCATTTTGTACGTTGAGATTAAAAAGCCAGTTTCAGTAATGTTTTAATCTTTCTTCGCTATATTGTTATGGATCTACAATCGAAATTCAACATGGATTCAATCTGATTGTATTTAAAACAACATTCTCAGATCAAGAATTAGGGTGAGGATTCTGACTAGTTTGTTTATGATTTTTGTGCTCTTATAATGTTGAAAATTGTATGATACGGTCGACAGTTTTTCCCTTTAAATTTTACATTTCTAAAGTTAGATGTTATACGTCCAACGTTCTCTTTATGCATACATGAATTCTTCTCAATTAAGTATAATCAAAGTATTTATGCTTGTAGTTTTAGAAAATCTAGTCAAGTTTGGTTTTTTTTATTTGAATTTTAGTAAAAATATGGAATAAAGGGTTTTGTATTTTCTGATTTAGTGTATGTGGAACAAAAACTAACGCTTTAATTATTGAATCTTTTAAACATGTATGAGTTTTTCCTTAGAAATTTGCGTTTTTATAAAACTACTTCTTGAAGCCATGTTCGAAAAAACAAGTTATTTTTCTTTTTAAATTCAAGTTGCATTAGTTATGAATTCGGTGGAAAGTTTTATTTATTAAGATAGCTAATGTAAAATGTTTATAGTGACACTTGTATATTTATGTTGAGACTGGAATTCCTATTCTACAATAAATAATTTGTAATGAATAGAGTGCATCATCCCTTTGGAAAAGTCTTCTTAATGGATCATTCAATAAGAAATAAGGTAATTATATAATTTTATTTCAATTTTTATAATTTGAGTCAGGTTTTGACTCATTATTTTGATGTAGAGATTCCTTCTAAAAAAGGACTTCGAAATTTTAATAATTTTATAATCATATGGTATTAACTCTTTTTTGCTTGCTAACTTTTGATTCCATAACTTTTTTTATGTGTGATATTAGACTTACATTCTTGATTAATTGGTATATGTAATGCATTCAAAGAATTATGTAGGACTAATTAAACGATGTAATCAAATTGAGCTGGAGGGTAAACCTGTGAAGAGTTTACTGTATATGTCACAACCTGCTAATATATAATCTTATGGTAATATGCATACCATGGCTTGTAATTAAAAATGATCAAATTTTATTATTATATGGAAGGACAATTTTTTAGATGCTGACTGTATAATATTAGGACTTTCTTATATTAATTAAAAACTCTTTATTCTATTTATTCTTTTATGTTGCTTGAAAGGGGAACACCTTTTTATATCGCTATCTTTGTTCTATTTATATTATAAGAGTGCTTGGATGCTACTTTACATTACTATTGAGTTAGCATTTTGTAAAATAAACTATTTGATAATGTTGCAAGGGAATAAACACCTAAATATAAGTGCTATTAATTTAGTTGCAGGAATATCATTCCTGAATCTTCAAAGTTTTTGTTTTAAACAGCCATCAGCATATGGTATGGCTTTTCTTTTTTGATTTCAAAGTAAGGAGCGTTAACTTACCATCTCCTATATTATTCACGCCACGTTAACATCTTGATATATTTCTTAAAAAAATCAAATAAATTACTTCATTCTCACAGAATTACTTGCATGGTAAGTCAAAGAAGGAAAACAAAGAAGTGACAGATAGTTGGCATCTGCAGTTTCAAGCATGCTTGCCACACATATTTCCTAAAGCTTAAATTTCCCTACACATTCAAAGAATTCATACTATTGACTAACAAAATTAACAAATCCGTATATTAAATCCTGCATTAAACTAGTCTATTTTTTAGCCAATTTGAACTTAAATGATAATAGATTGAAATAAAATTTTAAATGCTTAAACTGAATCTTAAAAAACTTCCTATAGAAGAACAAGGAATTACAAAATGTTATAATAAACCAAAATTGTAAAAACCACAATCTATGGAAGCGAAGTTGGAAATAGAAATCTTGAACTTATGAAATTGAAAAAAAAAACTTAAATTTAAGTTCCATGTTTTGTTCTTCAATGATATTGTCAATCTCTATAGAAATATCAACGATTTCATGCTCGAATTCATAAAGTTTTTTCTCAGTATGCCTTTGCAAATTCCTATTTTTGCATTGAACCTGAACTCATATAAAAATGTAGTCAAATGCATAATGAATTGCAATCGATCAATTGCATAAATGCATTATAAAATGACGTGGGACTTGCTTGTCACATATTTTAAGTGTGTCAAAATCTATGTTTTTTATTTTAACTGTACTTATTTTTACATCTCTATAATTAGTTTGATCGTGCCTCACTATTTAAAGCATAATGTGGTTTTACAAGAAAAACAAACCATATGCTCAACTGATTGCAAGAAAAACTAATACCTAATATGTTTAAGGAAAAAAAAAATCATATCTCAATTTTTTTAATTATAGCGTTGTTAATAGTGTTGGCAACCGCCTCAGCATGCTCAGTCATAAGACCTATCGCCTTCAGCTTTCTCATCTATATCGAACATAAAACATATATTACAATCGAGCATCCCAAAAAAGTACAAAATTCAATGTCTCAAACTCTGAGGTCTCAAAGTTGTGTCTTTAAGGCGAGAAGTTCTTGTAAAAAAATACATAGGATTCTTAGTGGTAAGTATATAAACATCCATTTGCAATTTTAATTTAATTTCACCAAAGATTTCCTTATCGACCTTTGTGAATTCAAAATTTAAGATTCATCAACTTACGTCTACGGTTTGAAATTTGCACAATTTTTTTTTTCAATGTCAAAAAACTCCAAAGATCTTTATCTTCAAGATTCCTACAATTATAAATATATGTTACAACAATCTGTTTTGATATGACAACTTGACATATAGAAGTAGGAGTGAGAAAACAGTCGGTTCGGTTTGGTTTTACGTAAAAATTGTAAAACCAAATAGTACAAGAACCGAATCGAACCAAACTGTAATGACCCGTATTCTACGCATCGGGGGATCGTAGAATATTTATTTCTTTCTCATCTGAAGTCATATGGTCATGTAACTTTGGGAAACATCCATTAGAGTCATTTTCCATGTTCATGATTTTTGTCGATTTTTAAATGACCATTTTGCCCCTAGTTGGTACTGTTTTGGCCATAACTTTTGATTGGAAAGGAATTTTGACCTGAACCCACTTCCATTAGATTCGTTTGATGGTTTACCTTTCCGTAGAGTGGTCACAATTGCCAAACGGACTTACCGTTTGGGTGATATGGCTGAAATAAGGTTTGGAGGGTAAAAAACTGCTTAACCGGGCCAAATCGGGTGATTAGTGAGTAGGCCCATAACCCATTTCGGGATTAGGGTTATGGGGAGGCTGAAATGAGATAGAGGATCATTCCATTTCAGTTTTCTAGCCTCCACTTATCACCAAGGAACCCTAAAAATGGCCTCTAACCTCTAAATCACCTCCAAATCATCTTTTGGTCAAAGATTAAGCTTAGCAACCCCTAATCAAGGAAAATCTTCACCAAATCAACATAGGAGCTGCTGTTTGGCATTGAGATTCACATCAAATCAGAGATTTATTTCAGATCTTAGTTTATTTTGTGGCTAAGGTGAGTGATTTGCATAGTTTTGCACTAATTATGGCTAATTAGGGGTGATTAGTGTTAATTAGCGAATTTAAACATGATAAAATTCTAGAAAAATGTTTATAAAATTCGGAATGATGTTTTAGACCTCTGATATGAATTTGGGTTAATTTGGTTTAGTTTTGTTAATCATATCATTAGTTTCACCTAAACATGCTTAAGGGGAAATATGGGATTTTGGGTATGTTTGATCCACTTTAACCAATCATGTTGATGTTTTGATGTTTGTGGTTGATTATGCATGTTGCTATGACTGTATGAAATGCTTTGTGATTGATTTCAATAGTTAGAATGGTCGAAAACGCCGTCGAATGGCGTAAACTGCTCGCTGGAAGAACTGCAGGAAATTGCAGGCAGGATCGGATCGGACCCCATTTACCCAACCCGAACCGATCGTGGGCACATGCCACGATCCGAATCGAGGACACGATCCGATGGGAAGAAGAGTATGAGTCCGAACCGCGCCAGCAACCCCGACCTGATCCGCCCATGAAGGGTGAGCACGATCCGTCGACCTGGAGAAGTGCTTTCCGACCCGAACCGCTTGAAGAACCACGACCCGATCTGAAGGAGCTTGTCACGAACCGATCCGTGGCGATTGACTTGGAGACCCCGACCCGATCCGTTGAGGAGTACTCGAACCGATCCGATGGAGCTGGGGGACCACGAGTTGATGGCGTGACCCGATCCGAATGAGGGAACCCGATCCGAACCGTGGTGACGAGGAAACGGGACTCCGAACCGATCCGATTTGAAGACGACGACCCGATCCGATCTGGTGATGACCAATAACCCGAGATGCAAAGGTAGTCCAAATGGAAGTTAGAGCTCAGGATCCAGTTGGGAACCAATGAGTTCACTTCATGGTTGGACTTTGCTGCGGGACGTGTGCTAAGGAGTTGTCGACGTTCATAACTTCGATTCACCACTAAAAAGGAATGATGGGCTACTTATCAGTGCAGTAGGGTCATTCTGACCTGAGGGGCAAGGTGATGGTAGCAAGACTACGTTATCAGTGCAGTAGGGTCATTATGACATGAGGGGCAAGGTGATGCGTAGTAAGACTATGAGTCAGCGCAGATGGGGTGAATAACTCCATGGGGCAAGTGGACATAGTAAGGATTGGTAAGGCTATGAGCCAGCGCAGATGGGGTGAATAACTCCATGGGGCAAGTGGACATAGCGAGGAATTAGTGGCTACGTTATCAGTGCAATGAAGCCATTTATGACTTCATGGGGCAAAGTGATCGTAGCAAGGTATGTTGGGTGATCGAAGTGGTGGATATCGTATACTTTACGCACTGAGTGAGAGATGTAAGGATGGATGCTATGCTTGATTGTTTGCCATCATTATGATATGCACACCTCCCCCACCTCCGTATCTATACATTGTTTTATATGGCACTTTAGAGTGTTGTACAGTATGTAGTGCTAACTCTTTGGTTGTAGGTCCAGGTTCAGGTATGTTTTAGTCTACCTGTTATTGTTCACTTTAGATGCTTATCGCTCATACCAGGCTTTATGTCTGACCCAGAGTTTTATGTCTCCTCTTATTACTCTGGGTGCTCACACGAGTAGACTAGAGACATGTTAGCTGGTGATGCGCGAGTAGCTGATTCGGAGGCGGGCAGGAGGCTTCCACGTATGATATATATATACACATTCTCCCTGTGTCGTTGGTGGTCGCTACTTGGGCATTAGTAGTGTACCTCCTTTATCTTACTTTTGCTTTGAGACAGTTTGAAAGTTGTAATAAGCTGTATTTTGGATTTCCGCTGCTATGATGTTTAGTTCTGATTTTCAGCTTATGCACTGTCTCTCCTGTTTTATGTCAAGTATGTTATTATTATATTTTGTTCTATGCGCTGTGAGACATTCTACAGGTTCTTTGTATGTTCATTTCCTTCTTCCCTTTCCTTCTGACGACCCGTTCCGTGCTAACTGGACATGTGTACAACGCACTTTTGGGGTAAATGTCGGTTGGTGCGGGGCGGGCCGTCACACTTGGTATCAGAGCTCTAGGTTGCGTAGTTAACATTGGGAAAGACACTAGGGAGAGATAGTACGTATATGAGAGCGCGTATTTGTGATTACTTTGGTTTTCAAAAACTATGTATATATATACTATTAGTAGTATGAAATGAAGTCGCACTGCACTAGCACCACTATGGGGTCGTTAATCGTTTCCCTTTTTCAGATTGACGATGAGCCGAGACACGAGGGGTGCTGGTAGAGGGACCAACCAAGGGAATGCCGCTGACATGAGGGCGGTGTTTACTAACCTCATGAGAGACATGCTTAGAGAAGTGCAAGGGGCAGTTCCCAATCCCGGAGTTGGTGTTGGCCCAGTAGTGCAGGCGCCTAGGGTCAATTTTGCCAAGTTGTGCAAGGATTACACTAATCTTGGTGGAAAGCCGTTCCATGGAACGGAGTCGGCCACAGATGTTCAGGACTGGATGGATAGTTGTGATCGTATCTTTGATGACTTGGGTCTTGAGGATGCGATGAAGAGAAGGCTAGCGTCTCGTCAGCTGCAAGGGCGAGCGATGAATTGGTGGAATGCCATTAGAACAGCTACTCCAGAGGATCAGGTTACTTGGGATCAGTTCAAGGCTCGCTTTAGCGAGAAGTTCATTCCAGCTGCCCAAAAGTCAGTGTTGTTTAAGAGGTTCTTGGAACTCAAGCAGAATGGGAGGGCAGTTTCTGACTATATTGCTGAGTTCGACACTTTGTCGAAGTATGGACTGTCTCTCATTGATACTCCTGAGAAGAAGAATGAGAAGTTCATTACTGGTTTGGATGGATACTTGGGGGAGAGGCTTATCAACCACATCGATGAGACTTTTGAATCGATCGTGGGGAAAGCTTTGAGATCAGAGAGTCTTTACCCTAATTCGAAGACTGAGGCTGCATCTGCAGAAGGGCCAAAGCCACAAGCAGGCGGTGGAGGCAAGAATAACTCTCAGAATAAGAGGAAGCAGGACCAATCTAAAGGTGGTCAGAAAAAGAGCAAGAAGGATGTTGAGTGCTTCAGCTGTGGTAAGAAGGGCCATTATGCTAAAGATTGTCGGGCCAAGCCAGTGGATAAGAAGTGCTTCAACTGTGGTCAAGTGGGACGTTTCAAGGATAAGTGTCCGCAACCTCTTAAGGAGAAGCAGATTGTGAAAGCATATGCTATTGATGCTGTTCCTTCTTCGTCGAATGCCCCAACTGCGGCGGAGATAGGAAAGAATGTTGTTATTCAAGGTATGCTTTCTATTTATGATGTACCAGTTCGAGTTTTGTTTGATACTGGGGCTTCCCGTTCCTTCATATCTAGTGACCTGGTAGATAGATTGGGACTGGAACCCGAGATAGTCGATAGACCGTTGGTTGTGACGAACCCGATTGGTGGTTCGACTAGCCTTAGTATGATTTGCAGGAATTTGGTCTTATCGAGTCATGGATGTATGTTTGTATGTGATTGCTTTGTTTTGGGCTTTACTGGGTATGACATTATATTGGGAGTCGATTGGCTCCAAAGATACGGGGTGGTGGTAGACTGTGAGGGCTTTTTGGTGACAGTGAGGGCGGATGATGGGCGGAGGGTAGTGTTTGGTAGTCTACCTAGTGATGGGGTTATGGCTAGTTTTGTAAATTCCCTCGACATCCCGCAGGATGAGTTGTCAGATGTGCCCGTGGTTGGCCAGTATCCGGACGTCTTCGAGGAGGTGACCGGGCTTCCACCACACCGAGAGATTGAGTTCCGTATTGATTTAGTGAAAGATGCCAGACCTATAGTGATGCCACTTCGTCGTATGGCACCAAGGGAGCAGCGAGAGCTCGGGGTGCAAGTCAACAATCTTTTGAAGAAGGGATTTACTAGAAGGAGTGTCTCCGAGTGGGGAGCACCAGTTGTGTTTGCCACTAAGGCGGATGGTTCCCTTCGTTTGTGTGTGGACTATCGCGAGTTGAATAAGGTGACGAGGAAGAATAAGTATCCTCTACCGCGGATAGATGATTTGTTTGATCAGCTGGAAGGAGCAAGAGTGTTCTCCCAGTTGGACCTCGCGACAGGATTTCATCAGCTTCGAGTAGCAGATGAGAGTGTTCCAAAAACGGCATTTAGGACGCCGTCTGGATTTTATGAGTGGTTGGTCATGCCATTTGGGTTGACCAATGCACCAGCCTACTTTGTGGATCTTATGAATCGAGTATTCAGAGATCAGTTGAATAAGTTTGTTCTTGTGTTCGTGGATGATATCCTTGTTTACTCAAGGACAGAGGAGGAACACAAGGGGCACTTGAGGATAGTGATGGAGGTGTTGAGGAAACACCAATTGAAAGCGAAATTCTCTAAGTGTCATTTTTGGAGAAGGGAAGTGAGATTCTTGGGTCATGTTGTTTCAGAGAGTGGTATTGCCGTAGCCCCTGCGAAGGTGGCTACGGTACAGAATTGGCCTACGCCCAAGAATGCTACAGATGTAAGAAGTTTCTTGGGATTAGCTGGATATTATCGTAAGTTTATCCAGGACTTCTCCAAGATAGCAGCACCGTTGACTCAATTGACTAAGAAGAATCAGTCCTTCGTCTGGGACGGAGTGTGTGAGGATGCCTTCAAGAGTTTAAAGGAGAAGTTGACGCGTGCACCAGTGTTAGTCATTCCTAAAGGGAATGAAGAGATGACGGTATACACAGATGCTTGTGGTACCGGACTGGGTGCAGTATTGATGCAAGGAGGTAGGGTTGTAGCTTATGCTAGTCGACAGCTAAAGCCGCATGAGAAGAAGTATCCTACCCATGATTTGGAATTGGCAGCGATTGTATTTGCGCTGAAGATGTGGAGACATTATCTCTTGGGAGAAAGATTTGAGTTGTTTACCGATCATGAATCGTTAAAGTATCTCTTCTCCCAGAAAGATCTGAATCTCCGTCAGCAGAGATGGTTAGAGTTCTTGGCTTCGTATGATTTTGATATCGCATACACACCTGGGAAAGGTAATGCGGTAGTCGATGCCTTGAGTAGGAGACATGCCAGCTTAGGGGCAATGTTTCTTGAATGGAATCAACTGGAGTATATCGCGGGGTTTGATTTCAGACCAAGGTGCGAATTGGATCCAGTCATGCTAGCTAGTTTGACGATCAGACCCACTTTGATAGAGCGGATTGGTTCCAGCCAGAGGAACGATCCTAATCTATTGGAAATCATCTCCAAGTTAGAGATGGGTATTGATGAGGAGATGAATGTGTATGGGCTTGATCGAGATGGATGGCTTCGGAAGATTGGAAGGCTAGTTGTACCCAATGTCAATGGTTTGAGAGATGAAGTGCTTAGAGAATGTCATCACTCAAAACTAACTATACACCCCGGTGGTAATAAGATGTATCGAGACATGAGACATGCTTACTACTGGGAAGGGATGAAAAGAGACGTTGGGAAGTTTATATCCAAATGCATGAATTGCCAGCTAGTTAAAGCCGAGCAAAAGAAGCCTAGTGGGTTGTTGCAACCATTAGAAATTCCCGAATGGAAATGGGAGCAAGTCTCGATGGATTTCATCGATGGTTTACCAAGGACTAGATCGGGATATGATAGCATTTGGGTAATTGTGGATCGATTGACCAAGAGTGCAAGATTTATACCAGTCAAATCGACCAGAACGGCAACCAAGTTGACAGAATTGTATATGAAGTGGGTAGTGAGATTTCATGGAGTACCCAAAAGCATTGTGAGTGACCGAGACCCGTTGTTCACTAGTGGGTTTTGGAAGAGCTTACAAGAGGCTCTAGGGTCAGGATTACATCTCAGTACCGCATATCATCCTCAGACCGACGGTCAGACGGAGAGGGTGAATCGTATATTGGAAGATCTCTTGAGAGCTTGTATATTGGATTTTGGTGGATCATGGGATGACGATTTGCATCTAGTAGAGTTTGCATATAATAATAGCTACCAATCCAGTATCGGTATGGCTCCATATGAAGCTTTGTATGGAAGACCGTGCAACTCACCATCATGTTGGATAGAGACTGGCGAGAAGTTTGTGCTTGGACCAGATGTGGTGAGAGAAACTTCCGATAAGATCAAGATCATTCAGCAACGAATGAAAGCTGCCCAAGATAGGCAGAAGAGTTATGCTGATAAGAGGAGAAGAGACTTGAAATTCTCCGTTGGTGACTTGGTGTTCGTCAAGATCTCTCCGTTGAAGAGCGTGATACGATTTGGTAGGAGAGGCAAATTAGCACCAAGATTTGTTGGCCCATTCCCTGTTCTCGAACTAGTCGGGAATTTGGCATATTGAGTTGGCTTACCAGAGAAAATGGCGGGAGTTCACAATGTATTTCATGTTTCCCAACTAAGGAAGTTCGTTCACGACTCAGATATGACTATTTCACCTGATCAGTTAGAGGACTTCGAAGTAGAACCCGAGGCGGTTGGGAACCGCAAGCCAATTCGTATTGTGGGGCACGATACGAAGCAACTTCGAAGGAAGTCGGTGAAGCTAGTCAAGGTTCAGTGGGGCGAGGACGAGAATGATTGTACTTGGGAAACAGAGGAGAGCATTAGGAAGGCATATCCAGAACTCTTTGCCTGGTAAGATTTACTTTGTAATTTAGCTTTTCCGCATGCTAAGGTAGATTTGTTTTGCTTGTTTTGCATGTTTGATTGTTGTTTTATGATTGATAGGCATGCGGAACCTTTGTGTGTCTTTTGATTAGGAAATTTCGGGGGCGAAATTTCTTAAGGGGGAGAGAGTGTAATGACCCGTATTCTACGCATCGGGGGATCGTAGAATATTTATTTCTTTCTCATCTGAAGTCATATGGTCATGTAACTTTGGGAAACATCCATTAGAGTCATTTTCCATGTTCATGATTTTTGTCGATTTTTAAATGACCATTTTGCCCCTAGTTGGTACTGTTTTGGCCATAACTTTTGATTGGAAAGGAAATTTGACATGAAACCACTTCCATTAGATTCGTTTGATGGTTTACCTTTCCGTAGAGTGGTCACAATAGCCAAACGGACTTACCGTTTGGGAGATATGGCTGAAATAAGGGTTGGAGGGTGAAAAACTGCTTAACCGGGCCAAATCGGGTGATTAGTGAGTAGGCCCATAACCCATTTCGGGATTAGGGTTATGGGGAGACTGAAATGAGATAGAGGATCATTCCATTTCAGTTTTCTAGCCTCCACTTATCACCAAGGAACCCTAAAAATGGCCTCTAACCTCTAAATCACCTCCAAATCATCTTTTGGTCAAAGATTAAGCTTAGCAACCCCTAATCAAGGAAGATCTTCACCAAATCAACATAGGAGCTGCTGTTTGGCATTGAGATTCACATCAAATCAGAGATTTATTTCAGATCTTAGTTTATTTTGTGGCTAAGGTGAGTGATTTGCATAGTTTTGCACTAATTATGGCTAATTAGGGGTGATCAGTGTTAATTAGCGAATTTAAACATGATAAAATTCTGGAAAAATGTTTATAAAATTCGGAATGATGTTTTAGACCTCTGATATGAATTTGGGTTAATTTGGTTAAGTTTTGCTAATCCTATCATTAGTTTCACCTAAACATGCTTAAGGGGAAATATGGGATTTTGGGTATGTTTGATCCACTTTAACCAATCATGTTGATGTTTGTGGTTGATTATGCATGTTGCTATGACTGTATGAAATGCTTTGTGATTGATTTCAATAGTTAGAATGGTCGAAAACGCCGTCGAATGGCGTAAAATGCTCGCTGGAAGAACTACAGGAAATTGCAGGCAGGATCGGATCGGACCCCCTTTACCCGACCCGAACCGATCGTGGGCACATGCCACGATCCGAATCGAGGACACGATCCGATGGGAAGAAGAGTATGAGTCCGAACCGCGCCAGCAACCCCGACCCGATCCGCCCATGAAGGGTGAGCACGATCCGTCGACCTGGAGAAGTGCTTTCCGACCCGAACCGCTTGAAGAACCACGACCCGATCCGAAGGAGCTTGTCACGAACCGATCCGTGGCGATTGACTTGGAGACCCCGACCCGATCCGCTGAGGAGTACTCGAACCGATCCGATGGAGCTGGAGGACCACGAGTTGATGGCGTGACCCGATCCGAATGAGGGAACCCGATCCGAACCGTGGTGACGAGGAAACGGGACTCCGAACCGATCCGATCTGAAGACGACGACCCGATCCGATCTGGTGATGACCAATAACCCGAGATGCAAAGGTAGTCCAAATGGAAGTTAGAGCTCAGGATCCAGTTGGGAACCAATGAGTTCACTTCATGGTTGGACTTTGCTGCGGGACGTGTGCTAAGGAGTTGTCGACGTTCATAACTTCGATTCACCACTAAAAAGGAATGATGGGCTACTTATCAGTGCAGTAGGGTCATTCTGACCCGAGGGGCAAGGTGATGGTAGCAAGACTACGTTATCAGTGCAGTAGGGTCATTATGATCTGAGGGGCAAGGTGATGCGTAGTAAGACTATGAGCCAGCGCAGATGGGGTGAATAACTCCATGGGGCAAGTGGACATAGTAAGGATTGGTAAGGCTATGAGCCAGCGCAGATGGGGTGAATAACTCCATTGGGCAAGTGGACATAGCGAGGAATTAGTGGCTACGTTATCAGTGCAATGAAGCCATTTATGATTTCATGGGGCAAAGTGATCGTAGCAAGGTATGTTGGGTGATCGAAGTGGTGGATATCGTATACTTTACGCACTGAGTGAGAGATGTGAGGATGGATGCTATGCTTGATTGTTTGCCATCATTATGATATGCACACCTCCCCCACCTCCGTATCTATACATTGTTTTATATGGCACCTTAGAGTGTTGTACAGTATGTAGTGCTAACTCTTTGGTTGTAGGTCCAGGTTCAGGTATGTTTTAGTCTACCTGTTATTGTTCACTTTAGATGCTTATCGCTCATACCAGGCTTTATGTCTGACCCAGAGTTTTATGTCTCCTCTTATTACTCTGGGTGCTCACACGAGCAGACTAGAGACAGGTTAGCTGGTGATGCGCGAGTAGCTGATTCGGAGGCGGGCAGGAGGCTTCCACATATGATATATATATATATATATATATATATACACATTCTCCCTGTGTCGTTGGTGGTCGCTACTTGGGCATTAGTAGTGTACCTCCTTTATCTTACTTTTGCTTTGAGATAGTTTGAAAGTTGTAATAAGCTGTATTTTGGATTTCCGCTGCTATGATGTTTAGTTCTGATTTTCAGCTTATGCACTGTCTCTCCTGTTTTATGTCAAGTATGTTATTATTATATTTTGTTCTATGCGCTGTGAGACATTCTACAGGTTCTTTGTATGTTCATTTCCTTCTTCCCTTTCCTTCTGACGACCCATTCCGTGCTAACTGGACATGTGTACAGCGCACTTTTGAAGTAAATGTCGGTTGGTGCGGGGCGGGCCGTCACACAAACTAATTTAGATTAGATCCAAACTTGAACCTAATCGAATCATATTGGTTCGGTTTGGTTGGTTAGTTCGGTTGTTGTAATTTAACACAGTTGAATATAAATAATTAACAGAACACAGTGACAGTAAATTTGAATATAGATTGTTCGTTGTTCAATTAACCAAAAAATACTTATTTAATTCAGCATCCAGTAGGCTTGGTTCCAAAACAAATTCATTTTGCAAATGCTAACACAAGCAACGCTTCAATCTAAAATAAAGTTCTAAATTTTTGCATATACACACTGGATATTCTAAAAACCACACTTCAAAAATCACATGCCGATTGCTGAGGCCATGTTACACGTAGTAGCATCTGTAACTGGTAACTGACCTGTTAGAACAAACAGTAGAAGTCGGATTTCGTAACCGTTGCTCCCAACTTCTGACAAAAAATAAAACATACAACTAAGAATGCTTTTATACTAACATGTCAATAGTAAATGTTTCAGTCTAACATCTTTCAGCAAAAAAAGTGTCCATCATTTGCAATTGCTAAAAAATAGTAATTTTACCCATCATGTAATATGCCTAGCATTCACAAAAACATATGAATAATTGAATTAAGCATTTTACGGTAAATGATGTGGTTTCACATAAAAAAGAGTGATGTTTGATGGTTGACATCTATGCCAAAACTACCTTTGTGTGATGTTTATAATGGTCAGATGTAGGGACTGTATTGGTGTATTTTTAACACATTTGAATACAAAAAACCTGAATGAATGTATTGCAAAATAGAGCTATATTCGGAAAGCTTTGTATCCGTGTATCTCTTTCAGTTGTGTTAGTTGATGTATTTTCCACTGTGCATTGTATTTATACATTTTATTTCCGCTGCTATGTAATGTATTCTCTGATATTATTTTTCCACTGTGTAACATTATTTATTCATACTCTGATATATTCTCGTACTCTGATGTGAATTGTTGTAATAGTAATGAAATGTTATATTGTTTGTGTCTGATGCATCGTGTTCTCAAAACAATCCGTCCTTTTTCATCTCTTTGGGGATCGGGGGATTTCAGATCGTTATAAAGTGTCTGATCATTTTGATTTGTTTGTGGAATTGGGTAGCGTTTTAAGTACAACAACAAACTTGCAGTCCCCAACTTTTCTAAGATAGTCTTCCGACTCTAGAATTGCTGCGTTGGATTCCCATGGGGATCGATTTGAGCATGAGATGTTAGTGTGTGCTGGTTTGAGTAGCCACCGCCCATCCAGCACTGTAACTGGTGAAAACATTCAATATCCACCACCTACTCGACAGAAATCCTCAATCAACCAGTCTAATGCTTCAGCTACCCAATTACCTGCTCATCAAATGTACCCGTACTCCTCGACAATTAATCTTGCGAGCCTTCTTCCATCAAAAATTGCATCTCCTGTAATCGCTACAGCAACAACAAACATAACCCCGAATGCATCTAAGAAATGGACAACATTGTTTGATGCGTTACTCACGTTGTAGGGGAATATACATTGGTGAATTTTGATATACTTCAGGCTGAGTATGGTTCTATCCCTCCTCAGAAAATTCATGTTGAAGCAGCAAATTTCTGGAACAATCATCTTGTAGGATTTTTCTTGGATTCTAAACCTCCTGTTGCTGTAGAAATGCGTACAGTATGTCGTAATTCATGGCTACTCCATGCCTCAATGAAAATGACTTTTGTTGATGGTCGTTATTACTTCAAGTTCTCCTCTGTTGATGAGAGGATACGTGTACTGGAAGCTGCGGCTTCTATCATTAATGCAAGACCATTTATTGTGACTACTTGGAGTACTTCGATAGATAGAGTCTGTGAACAGGTCCTTACGATTCATGTCTGGGCGCAGTTCACCCATATTCCCTCAGTGGTACAACTACTTCTTGGCCTTAATTGGCTCGCTTGTCACATAGGTAAACTCAAATGTTTTGATGCAAACATTGTAGCAAGAAGGAACCTAGTATATGCAAGGGCCCTGATCGAGATTACTCCTGATAAACCATTGTCTACTTAGATCAAAGTTAACATAGATAATCGTGTACATTACGTGGATGTCAAATATAGATGGCAACCAGATATTTGCACAACTTGCAAATCGTTTGGTCACTGCTCTGATACCTGTCAGCATGAAGCAAATTTACCACATGTAGTTAAGATTCCCCTACCAAAGCCTACTACTCGTGTTTGGGTCCCTATAGGTAGAAAGGTGGCTCAAATGGAGGTAGAGGAAGAAATTGTGGAGGTTGTGCCTCCAGCTTCTATTTTGCTGAATGCTCCTCCTGATCTTGATATCTCTTGGAATGAGCTTGAGACTGCCTATGTGCATTCCCCCTCTAGAATGCACTGCGATACAAACGAAATTTTCTTTATCTTTATTGGATATGAAGAGCGCAGTCGTCTCTTCTATAGGCCGGAAGGCAAGAAATTGATAATAAGGGTGTAATTGGAGAAAACAACACTATGATTATGGAGGATACTTCTTAGGACAGGAACAAATTACTCGCTCCATTCAATGTTGATGATTTGGCCTTCTGCTTCTGGGCCTATCAGCGTAATATGACACCATAAACGGGCACCTTTTATGAGGATGACATGATAAATGAGTAGTGTAGCTTACTAATATTTAGCCATTGTACTCTGTTTATGTAGTCATCTTAGTTATTTTGTTGTATAGATAATGACTGGACACTTCAAACCAGATTTGTTACTCTGTGCATGTGTAGAGTACCAGTGCTTTACTCGTTAATAAAAGTGGTACGCCCACAATAAAAATGGCTGCCATGCCAAAAAAAAAAAAGATGTATTGATTAAAATTATTTTGTTTGTTGTTTATGGGTATATTATTATGTACACATATGTGTATAATGTACATATGCAATATAATAACGTGTGCATTGTTAACGTAAACCTCAATAAATGTTGCGATTTGCATTTACCCTACACACACACACATACATATACATGCATACACACGTACATATACATATATATATATATACACATATATATATATATACACACACACACACACACACATATATATATATATATATATATATATATATATATATATATATATGGCGAGCGTTCGATGGTACCCCAAACAGTTGGGCACCCCTTTAGTCCCCCTATTTTCCACGACAAGTTCCCCCCTCTCTCTCCTTCCACTTGTGGTGGAAAAGAGGGAGGCTAAAGGGGTGCCCAACTGTTTAGGGTGTCATTGAACCTGTCTCTCTCTCTCTTTATATATATATATATATATATATATATATATGTATGTATGTATATATATATATATATATATGTGTGTGTGTGTGTGTATGTATATATGTACATATATATATATATATTTAAATTTGAATTTGTTCAGGGGAAACCGACAAGAGTCGTGAAAACCCCCTAGTGCACTTAGCCCGGTCCGTGGGTACCACATAAGTGGCTGATCTTAGCGTATGCACATGGTACGTCTTTAACATACCATTTCGGGTTTTGAACTCGAACCGTTGTTGCATCGACACAAGTCCTTATTCGCTGGGCTGATGCTGCAGACACTTTATATATATATATATATATATATATATATATATGTATGTATGTATGTATGTGTGTGTGTGTGCGTGTGCGTGTGTATGTATTTGTGTGTATGTGTGGTTATCCCAAATTATCATTTAAATATACACATATATGTATTTATGTATAAAATTCAATAATGATTTTGTATTAAATAATTAGAAAAAATTGCGAATTTTGGCCATTTTTGTAAAGTCGCCAACCAAAAATTTCTGGTTATGACCAAAACAGCCCTATATCCGTAATTACTTTGAAAACATGCCTGAAGTTGTAATAACTTTATGAAAATGGCTTAGATGTGCAAATTTTCCAAATAATTAAGGTGCATTTGGTTTATTCTTTTTAATTTTGGATTTTCGCCAATAAAAAAATGTAAATGTTGCATATATATGCGAAAAATGACCTTTTAAAAAAAGAAGTTAGCACATAAAAAGGAAAACTTTTTTTGTATTTTGGAAATTAATGAAAGGAAAAGAGATAATTCATCATTCTATATCGTCTCTCTGCCTTTTCGTTGTCTTCTCTTTCTTCAATTCCCTCGTTGTCCTTCACTCTTTTTATTTTTTGTAATTAATATTGAAAGCTCAGAACATAAAATAAACAATCAACGTCTAAACTTCTGAAATATTCAATCTGATTTGACTGTCAATAAATTATAATTCATATTTAATATGTGAAATATCTAATTTCTGACTTGGTAAAATTTTTCAAATTCAAATCTGGATCTACAAAATTATTTGAGATAATTTTAAATTATTTTAGATAAATGTATATCTAAATTTTATAAATAACTATATTGGTGAAACAAATATTCTTTTTTTAGATATATAAACTATTTAGTATTTACATAAAAGTTAATTGCAAAAATTATTATTAAAATAGTATACGCTATATTTATTATTCTTGTCCAAGTTTGTTTTTTTAAAGATTCAAAATTATGTGTGTGTGTGTGTGTGTGTGTGTGTGTGTATATATAATTAACATTTCAAAAAAAAAAAAAAAGATTTGGTATATATGTGCGCATGCGCACGCACACACATATCTACATATCATTACTAAATAAACAACTTTGATAGATATTTAAAAAATACAGTTAGTATATATGTGTGTACGTATATGTGTGTATGTATATCTGTGTGTTAGAATATTTTTAAAATAATTTCTAAGACCATTTAATATGTTTAAATTTATTTTATATTTTATATGTGCATATATAAAGATTTAACGTTAGCAAATAGCCACTTTTAAAATTTTAAATTAATTTTAATATTTTAAAGATGATAAATTAAATACTCTTAAATGCATGGTCGTAAATAATACATATTTTTATATGCAAAGGTTAAACACGGTACTAATTAACATAAGTAGTTCAGTGTTCTTTGAAAATAGATAGTTAGTGGAGACAACATATGCACATATGGAACCAAATACCTAAGTTGTACACTTATGGCTTGGAGTCAATATTCTCATTCAAAAGTATAACTACGATCAAATTTGGGATCGATGTAGTTAAGTCATACACCTATGTTGTACACTTATTTTCCAAACAAATGGATAATGGAAAATAAGTGCGATAACTCAGTAGTTGTAGGACAATTTGATTTAGCATTGTACATTGAATTTCCTACCACTTTTTGCTAAATTCATGATTGGTTAGAGATGCTACACAGGAATTAGCAGTACAACATCCATAAAACATCATTTAAAATATATTTGCAAATGCAGGTTATTCAAATGAATAAAAAACATAGAACATCGGAAATACCAAGGCAAGATCGATGAGCTTCAACCCAAAATGTGGTGCAAAATATGTATTATGGTGCATTGCATAACTCTCGCCAAAACAACAGTATTCAAATGGTAATTATTGAAAACTTTAGTAAATTAATTACATATATGGCATGTTTTTATTTACTAATTCACTAATATGGCTATTAAAGAACAGGTAGCAAGTGCTTCGTAAATCGGATAATGTAGTGACTCAAATTTCCGGTTACTTTTGAGCTGACCAAACCACACCAGTCCAACCCAAAGTGTACGGAAAATGGATTGCTAGAAGAAAGAAGTTAGAGGATGAGGTAAGAAAGAAAGAAATATTAGAATAGAAGAAGAAGAAGAAACACCACAACACAGAATCAGAGTCTCACATCGTAGCAGAACAAAATATAATACAGAAATAGATCTTTATTGAGAGCTTTTTAAAAAAATACTTACAATATCAGAGTACAACACACATCTGAACAGTTATAATAATTTGTCCTCATATACAACCACACAGCGGAATAAATACTAGATACAATACGTCCGAACACCTCCAGCTTGTCTCTGGACTTCGCAGTATCCGATAAGCTGAACCTGTACACCCCGGGCTAACCCGAGCATTTACAAAACATCGGGTCAGTCTGGTGAACCTGAGTGAGAAAAACTCGCAAGGTTTAAGGGTATCACACAACCTGATTTTAAAGTTAAAATCTTTCACAAGAAGAAGATAATCGTAAGACCTAATCTACACATAAATACGGACGGTTTTTACCTTACGATAACCCAAAATGTTTTTGAAATCAATATCTTTTCTGATATTATAATAATGTCTAAATACAAGTAAATAGAAACTAGTAGAAGGCTTGCATCTCACGCTTCACATATATAGTATACAATCAAAACCGCGGGCGCTTATTGGAAATTGGATTCCGACTATGACAAGGTATGGGACCACCTGTCGATAGTGTATCTCTAGAGGCGAATACACTGGGTTCAACAAGAACGTCTTGCAACCCGGCCCTCACATGACCGACCACTCATTTCGCTAGAGTGTATCGAATGTATATCACCAACGGTTGGGAGCGACCCACCGTTTCCCGAAAAGGGACAGCATCGAAATAGATTAAAGAAGCAAAAGGACTTTCTCTAGATAGGTGATAATACACCCTAATGGGAGCAACCCACATAGCCATGCTGCCTGCCCGATTTCAGTCATTTCCCAGTTGATGAGGCTTGAGGTTTAGATCAACTTTTTGAAACACCTGGTCATCATTCACTTCGAATGTCACATCATCAGATCCGTCAAATCACTAATTGACATCCACAAATATACTCTGGGTATAAAAGAAGTGCCCCTCTTTGCCACCACTCGGTATATTTATAAAAATCAATGTACGTTGTTTCAGGAAATACTCTATTAGACATTCGTCCATACAAGTCATCCAGGAACAGGATGAACCGAAGGTACCCTCCTACTGCATCCAATATACGAATCACCCCATGGATTAGTAGCGGGAAGTCCTTGCAACCCGTAGATTCCAATCACGACAGAACTAGAGTACATCTTGGGCTGCAGACCAGAGATTAGTAGCAGTTCTTCTATTTACGAAAATCTACGGTCTTCAATGCTCCATTTCGATCATCTTCTAATATCTTCACGTATTTGTTGGTCAGAATGGTTTCGAATATAAATTCGATCCCGGTCTTTCCGTACCAACAATCTATTGGACAGATTTGATAGTCGGTGATTTAACTATCAAAATAAACAGTGTTTCAATCATGACAATCAAGTGAGTCCACTGGTTCAGTATTCGGTCTCACTTGGCCTTTTAATTTAAACCAAATGTATATTTAAAACCCTTAAATACTTCGATATTATAAATATAGTTTACGCTTCTGATTATACATAAGATTTATTCTTTAAACAAATTCGATTTAATACCTAGGAAAATCCTATATCAAATTTTGTTTCTATTTTCACTTTCAAACATTAGCCACGTTATTATAATATTAGGAAATCATTTTAACTCAATACTCGTAAAACAACGTTACGAGATATCTTTTATCTATTACTTGAAAACAATAACCAACGCTTATTTTTATCTATTTTAATACTAAACTTTACATTTCCTTTTAACATTGCAGATCTCGTTATAATTTTACGAAATCTCCCTTTTTCTCCTTTTGCTTTGAAATCATCATTTTTATATATTTTCCAAATCTTTATTAAAATGTTGCGTTATCATTTCTCTAATGAAATAATAAATTTTACTAACCTCTTTCACCATTACAACTTATATCATCCTCAGATAATCCTGAAGTCGTTCAAGTTGGGGTATTTTAATTACCTCTCAGACCATGATCAACAACATTCATATCTAAAGACAAATACGAGTTGTAATACAAAAGACCAATATTTCACCCTAATATCAACACAAATTCCATTCCACTATTTTATTCAACATATGGTTTCATAAAACCTTCTTACACTTTAAAAATCTCTTTCTCGGGTATTCCCGTTCTTAATTCACTAATTAAGTGACTTCTTATAAACAACTCCCTTTAACTCTACCTCTTTAAACCAAGTCATTTTATAATTCGGATTTGTTTATCAAATCCTGTGATCCACTTCTTTTACCATATTCACATTTACCAATCCCTTTCCAAATTCATTACACCATTTTCCACTTTGGAATCTTATTCTCAAATCCTCACTTTTACTTAATCCAATTGTTAAGTAACGTTGATGTAAAATTAACGCTTTAACACTTTAAAATCTCATTTATATAACCCTGGTTTATTATAAAACCCTTTTATCTAAATTTCCTTTTACTTAATTCAAATAATTAAGTAACATTTATTTTAACCTATAATATTCGCTTAAAATACTCTTTTATAACTTTGCTATAAAAACTCAGGTTTTAAACAAAACCTGTTTATAAACTCCTTTCACCTTTCCATCGGATTTCATTCCCCATTTCGAGTACTTTTTAAATGAAGTTCAATTAAAAAGTATTTCCCTAAATTATTATCAATTAAAATAATAATTTACTTCGATAGTTAACTACTTCCGTAGTCAATTCCTTTATTTACTAGAATAAATATTAATTCCCTTTTTAAAGATTTTATTAAAATTAAAGCAATATTCACTAAACTATTCTATTATATTAATTCAAATCAAACTAATTTAAAATCAATTCCAATTACAATGGTTGACTTAGTCAACTCAAGGCATGGTTATTTCGTTAACCCATTCCAATCCATTCTCACTTTAAATTAATTAATAAAATAATTAATTTAAATCATTCCATTTAATTAATTCTCAGTAACCAATTTTCCAAATTTTGACCGTTAAGGTTAATCTATTCCCATATTTATAAATCAGATTAATCTCAGAATTTACTTTATAAAATCAATTTATAATTAATTATAATAATAAATGTTTATTTCCTTTTATTTAAGTTTTATTCAAACTAATATATCCCAAAATCTATCTCCAATTATAAAATAAATTTTATAACTTCATCTCTATCGACTCACCTGACGGTGAATCAATATAAACAAAACGATTTACTTTTAGGCCATTTACTGCCGACTACTCAACCAATATAGCCCATTGGTTAAAACCACAACACATGTTGACTTTTCAGTCAATGATCACTACTAAATCAATAACCCAATCATGACAGTTCATATATGATAATATGAAAATAAATAATATGTTTGAGGAATCCGGTTGGATCCTTCCAACATGTTCTTCCCTGTACACAAAATGTTTATCACAAAACAAGATCATTCCATTCCGTTTAACTAATATATAATAGTAAATAGCAATTATTTTATATCAACCAACCAACAAAACATTTCCATCAGTTCACACAATTCATACAAAAACACGTTTATTTTATAAACGTGACCAACGAGGTAAGTTACCTTCATTGGGTCTAATTCGTTAGAATAACGATTTGACATTTCACTAAAATTAAATGGCAGTTTAATTTCATCAGTTAAATTAGTAAATAGATATATAACTAGCGAACAGTCAACCATGGCAAACAGAGCACACAAAATAAAAGCCCAATTTATATAAAATATAAATGGGAAAACTGAGTGAGTTTAACTCACATGAGGTGATACCGTGATTTATACGGTATGTTTTAATTAAATTAAACGAGTGTTTAATTTAATTAAAAATCCCGGTTGATTCCAGTTCCTATCCAGTTCCGTTCCGTGATATAGCATTGGTCAAGATGATTCCAACAATATTTGTCAAATTCTGTTAAGATATGAACGATTTATACCATTATAAGCATCTATGATTATACTAAATAATTATTTTAAATTAACTATTAATTTGATTACGTTTGCTAATCCATATGTAGCAGGAAGAATACGGCCTCGAATAGTTCCTCCATCCCGTCTGTTCCATTCTGTGCATAAGACAAAACTTATTAGAGTTTTGGCGTTAACTTTATTTACTTATTACAATAATTATTCTAAGACAAAACTTAACTTAATTTTATTGTTGGATTCTCAGCTAAGAGAGTTCGAGCCCGATACTTTCCTTCTCGGATTCATTAGTCCAGCAGTACCCAACAGTGCTTCTTGCTTTCAAAAGAAATGGAAGGACTAATTCCTTATGCTTCACGTTGCAAACTAATGCTTTCCTCATTAATGGAATTTGCTGCAAAACAATATCCTACGATGCCCCTTTTCCAAGTCCTGATAAAGAAATTATTAATTATAGTATTAACAGTTCCTTACTAAACTAACCAACCCTAATTAAGCCTTACTAAATTCGAATTAACACCTTACGTATTAGTTTTTGGCTGATCACTTTTGTTGTCCAACTGCTTCTTGTGTTTCCAGTACCAGGCCTATATGGTTAAAGCAAATTACCATATAATCAGGTAATTAGATTAGTTTAAAATAAGGCTTTAAACTAAATACTGTTGCACTGCGTTGAACAAGGATCAACCGACCCCCAATACTTCGTTCCCAGCTTGTTTCCATCATCCTCATTCCTACAGTGAAGCCTCATGCACACAACTTGATCCAAACATCGCTCCTCCATTGACCCAAACAATCACTACCGCATCCCACATTCGTCCATCAGCAGTTGATCTGAACCCGGCGTTGGCTGCGCCTAGATCCCCTTGAAGTTCGCACCCTGCAGCTTATCACCCGAGGCCCTCCCATCGCCTGTACTGACCACGCACCATCGGTCCTATTTGGAGAGATTCCGGCCATTCAAAAACGAGAAACCCGACCATGACCGTTGATATGATCAATCTCCTCGAGCTTAACAACTCTGTATTTGGAAATTTTCGTATAGAAACTTAGATCAAAGGATAATTAGAGGAAAAGGCTATAGGTTTTTGGTGCGTTCATTAGTTTGGAGGCGGCGGTCTGATGGTTGACCACGAAATACCAAATTGACCTAAAGAAAAGGTTGTCTGTTTATATATAGGGGATGTTTAGAATTTTATAATATTATCGAAACTTCTCCGCGAAGTAACACGCAGAAACCACCACAAACAACTTCCCTTTACTGATAAAAAAGCTAATCTTAGTGTAAAAAGATATTCTGGACCCAATGGGACAAGTTTTGTCGAAATCCAACATCATTTGAAAAAATTTCCTTTATAAATCCAGAAATAAACACGTGTTTAATTTTTCCACGATCACTGGATAAATCAAATCAACTTGAAACTTTGAAATCCTATAATAATTTTTCAATATGAACCCAACGACACCAGTTTCGTCGCATTCTGAGACTGTTGTCCCGGTAGGCTATTTTTACGTGCACCGCAATGCCATTTTGGACACCAAATTACACGGTCTCCAAAAATAACAAACTATATACCTATCTTGACTATAATCGATGATACGAACTCAACGGAATTGGTTTCGCGGCCTAATTCGATCGTCTATTCAAGTTATATCCAAATAACCCTTTATTAAATTAACTACGCGCTATAGAAATTAAACGAGCGTTTATGGCTACCGTGGTCACATACAACATCAGTTTTCCGCGCCATTCAACACCATACAATAGTTTAACGATACGGTTCTAATGAAACTGATTTCGTCGAAAACAGAGTCCGTTTGAAAAACGACTATTTTAACGCGTATATTTTAATAACGAATTCCATAGCGACTATTTCAAAATTTGATTTGGCCATAACTAACAAACTATAACACGAAATCTGAATTTTCCACTTCCATATGAAAATTACCATCAATATGGTTCTGACGTTTCCTGTTTCACAGAAATTCGACTTATATTGGATCCTGTATTCTCAGTTGAAGTTCAAAACTCCATATTACGAACTACCGCGCGATTTCGAGCTCGTTTTATATTATAAATAAAATTAACGTTCAAACTTCATTTTGAATAACGAATTAAATACTAGGATCTATAAATACTTCAAATATAATATTTAAAATAATAAATTAAATTAAATATTTGACGGCCAAAATACGGGTCGTTACATTCTTCCCCCCTTAAAATAATTTCGTCCTCGAAATTGCTAAGATAAGAAAGAACGTTACAAACCCATTATCTTTACAAAAATAATAAATTTAAAACTCGATTTTTATTTCCAAATCTAATCTAATTGGTTTTTAAAACCAGTTTATTCTAAATAAAAGAATTTTCCAAAAATCTTCAAGAAATTCTAACACCTCAAATGTTGGAAAAGTTTTTGTGGAGTCTCCCCTGTACGGAGGACATCTGCAATATCGCTGGTTCAAGAAATATATATACATCGAACAACAAGGTCGGAAAAATTCAAAAACCAAACTCAAAACCCAAATAAAAACCAAAATTCATATTCTGCATAAGCGTACCTTTTTGCGAGCGTTATTATGCGGTAAGCAATATTTTATATTCGAGCTTGCTTAGTTATTATGCAGCTCTATTAAAACTGGATTCAATTAACTCCAGAATTTTCTCTTGGATAGATTTTAAAACTAAATTGGCACTTCTGCACCAGTTCTCAACTCAAATAAATTTCATTAGTCCCCAAAACAACATCAATTAGTTTCAAATATCCATATCATACGATCCAACCAGTCCTACACACAATCTAATCCACATGAGATTATAATTATTTATAATCACTTCATTTATTTATTTAATTATCCATTCAAGTTTATTAATCTGGATTATTTATCCAACTTATTTATTTCATATTAGTTTCAAACCAAGTCTATCATTTTCAATTTTATATTCAAGCAATCAACAACACAATCCAAACATATCATTCAAATCAACATTAACAAATCAATCGATTTCCCATATTATAACAAATTTGAGAAAATCAATACTTTTATTATAAAATAAATGGGGCAAAAATAACTTTATATCAATTTACAAATACGCGCTCTGTAGCACCCCGAATTTTTTGTTAACAATAAATTAACAAATTAAAGTATAATTAATTCTGAATAATAGAATTAAGGGAAATGGGTTACGCCATTGCGTTCGTCTCGGAATTCTGCTTGAGATAGAGTCCGAGTTTGCGTAAATCGGACTCCGTATGAAGGAGTTATGACCTCCGGAAGTTTCAGAATTCGATTTAAAACTCAAACAGCCCGAAAACAAGTTCAAAATTCAAAACTGGACCAGAACTGGGCTGGGCTGGAATTTTCCCGCCCAGGACCCAGGTCGACCAGGGGGTCGACCTGGGAGTCGACTTGGGTACCCAGGTCGACTATGTAGTCGGCCTGGGGGTCGACCTACAGGTTGACCTGCTTGGTCGACCTGACCTGCTTGGTCTGGTCCTAGCTCAGTTTCTAGGGCTTGGCTGTGTCACTAGGGCTGATTTGTCACTTTCTGATTGGCTTCTCTTGAGACGGATGGCCTTGATTAACTCTAGCTTCATCGAAGGCTCTAATTAGTTTGAAATTCTATATAAACAACCTTAGTCTCCAACCTAAATTCACAGAAATAAAATAGAGCTAGAGCCGTCATGCTGCTGGAAGGAAGCCAAGAGTAGCCTCCACTTGAAGAAAGCTTAGAGATGAGCAAAACTAAAGTAAAAACAAGAATCAAACAACGTTTATCTACCCAAAGGAAAGCATTGCAAATTCAGAAATCAGAATTCAGAATTCAAATTCGTCGTTTGTTGTAGGTATAGTGATTTTTCCGATGGGAATAAAATTAAGATTTGATTCGATGTAAAATGGAAATGGAATTGTGCTATTGTATAACGACGATGTTAATTCATATCTATGTGTTGCAATGATTGTGTTGTGAATGGTATTGGATGTTTGTGGTATAATTGACTTGATGTTGGATCCATTAGAATGTTTGTGGATTAATCTAGTTGATGTTGGATCTATTCAAATTCACATACAAGTTATTTGGTTCATATCTACACCTATATGTTTATGTGATTATATAGGCTGTATGTGATTAAGATCTCATGTATATACTTTATGCTAAACCTCTATGCCTAAATGATTAAGTTCATATACATGCTCATATGTTTATACAAAAGTTGCAATTTCATAATTGGATCCATGCCAAGATCCACTTTAATACATGTTTCATGTTATAGTTGGACATATGATTGGATCTAGTTCACACATGTGATAAAATTATACATACTTTATGGACATGTCATATTCTTGTCATATGCTAGTGATGTTCGATGTTATGCCTAGATCTAAACATGTTTAGGCTTATGTTGTCTAAATCATATGCTAATTCATGTGACACATATTTAGTTAGATCCCTATTTCAATGCAAGTTCACATATAAATAAGTTGATTTAGCCTATGTTGCAAGTTCACATATATGTAAGTTGATTTAGCCTATGTTGCAAATTCACATATATGTAACTTGATTTAGCCTATGTTGCATATTCACATATACGTAAGTTGATTTAGCCTATGTTGCAAATTCACATATATGTAAGTTGATTTAGTCTATGTTGCAAATTTACATATATGTAAGTTGATTTAGCCTATGTTGCAAGTTCACACCTATGATGTTCATATTGACTATGCCGATAATGCCAAGTTTACACCTATGTCATGTTTATGTTAATGAATTTCTTTATGCCAATTTTGTGTACGCTAAATTAGGCTAAGTTTTTAGCCTAATATTATATGTTAAAAATCATGCAGACGAAAAATTAGGCTAAGATTGTTAGCCTAATATTTAGACGGGGTAACGTTGGAAAAAATTGGTAATTATAGGAAACTTGACATAAATTGTGAAAATATATGTATTGGAATGTTTGGCACATGCCAATATTGGTGGCACTTAAATGGTATAAAATTCTTATACCAAAAATGATGAACTCGGAAAGTGGGCCACAATATTTAATTGTTAACAAATTTACATATAACAAGTAATAGAGACAAATATGTAAATTTAGAAAATACGAGTATGCTTAACCCGAGGTTGGATTGAGTTGTAATGTAAACCTGCCCGGACCCGCCCGGACCCGCCCGGACCCGCCCGGCTTTCCAATAATCACAACAATACCTATCCAATGTGAGAGGTTAAGCATTGAGCCTAATAAGGACCCAATGTTAGACTGAGTTACGGTGTAAACCTGCCCGGAACCGACCGGCACATCCAGTAACCGTAACAATACCTGTCTAATGTGAGTGGTCGGTGCTTTAAAAAGCTAAGGACAGACAAGTCAGGATGGTAGGGTTAAGTTAACTAAAACACTTGACCAATTCAACATGTTAATTAAACTGATGGGTGGGGTTAGGTAAATATAGACACTTAACATGTTTGACTAGAAAACCCTAGTAACGGGGACCCATTTCAGCAGTAACCCAATTAGGTATCATGGTACCCTGAAACTAGGCAGGGTGGGGCACGATTACTAGGCTGATTGTAAGCGGTCAAAAGCGACGGCGGTTGGTGCAGCAGTGTGGGTTCTAACGGAGTGCAGGCGTGCACACACTTCGGAGCAGACAAACAGGGCACTGGGCACCAGTAGTATAACCTATGCATTCTAGGATTGTGTCGGGCCGCCACCATGGGACTTGATACACCCCATGGTGGGACCAGCATTGGTATCTACAATCATTGGGGGCCGTATGACACATATGATTTTGCGAGTAGGAGCCGATCTTTAGAAAGGGGATCACTTCACCCCGATCATGGGGTGCCAGTTGAGACAATACAAGTAGGTGCAGAGATATAGCGTGGGGTGCGATAATATACTCTATTCAAAACTGCTTTATCTTAGTTTATGATACTTTCCTATTTCCAGTTTATACCTATCATGCCCTTTTTCTTATTCTCATACTGAAGAGTCACTAGACTTACCAGGCTTTATGTCTGACTCTATTTTTCTTTCGTCTTCTTTTCTTCCGTTCCCCCCCTCCCGGTCCACAAGGAGGAAACAACCCAGCTTAGTCAGACTCTTTGCAAGCTTCAAGATAGTTGATGTATGGTTTGGACTCTCTTTCCTTGGCTAGGGCTTTTGGACACGTTCTATTGGGATTTATGTAGCTTTTATTACGTTTTATGCTTCTTTTTTTAATAATCAAGACAGAAATGATGATGTAATGTTTTGGAAGTTATTATGAGACAATTATGGAAATGTTTTGTATGAACACGTATTTATGAAATGAAAGTCTGTTTGTTTTCCGCTGCTTACACATATGTGTTTATATCTGTCTTGTGTTTTATCTGTGACTTTTACTTATAAACCTCCGCCGAAGTTAAGGCATTTCCTTTGTGAGTGACCTTAATGGAGGTGGGGTGTTTCACTTAGTATCAGAGCACAGATTTACTAGATTAGATAAAGGTTTTTGAAACTATTTTCAAAAGAGAAGTTTAAAGAAGCATATTTTTTTCAAGGAAAAGCATTGTTTTTAAAAGGCATAATTCCCCAAAGCCATATGCACTATCTCTCTATCCTTTTGTTTTGAATCTTTCTTTCCTTTTTCGTTTCAGCATGTTTGGGGACCTTACTCCCCAGCTACAGACGCTTTTACTCCTCCTCCTCCTCTACGTGAACCAGCAAGCGGAAGAATCACCGAACAAGAAGACGGATAATAGTCAACGGGGAAAGAACCTTAGGTAGAAATATTTCTGTAGAAAGCTTAGTTTATCTCTATGATCATCCAGTTCCCACTCTCTTTGGTTCCGGAGCATCACACTCCTTTATTTCATCTGCTTTAGTAGAATCTCTGCACCTAGATACTAGTATGATAGAAGATCCCTTGGTTGTTTCAAATCCAATTGGGGGCTCAGCTTATTTGTCAATGGTTTGTTTGGATTTGAAAATCTCTATTCTAAGTGTTGAGTTTAGATGTAGTGCCTTTGTTTTGGACTTCTCGGGATATGGACTGATCTTAGGCATGGACTGGTTATCCAGTAATGGTGCCATTCTTGATTGTGATAAAAGAGTGGTTAGACTCTTGACTCGGCTAGGTAACAATCTAGAAATTTCTTGTAATCCCTTGAATGCTGTTATGCTTAGTTATCTAGAGTCGCTTGATGCTTCTGTTGAGAACTTGCAGGCGGTTAGAGTAGTCTGTGAATATCCGGATGTCTTTGAAGAGGTGAAGGGCTTACCTCCGAGGCGGGAAATAGACTTCCGCTTATATCTTGTTGATAATGCAAAGCCCGTAGCTTTACCTGTCAGACACATGGCTCCAAAGGAGAGAAAGGAGCTCAGTAAGCCAGTTAAGGAGCTTCTCGAGAAGGGGTTTATAACGCGGAGTATCTCGGAATGGGGTGCTCCAGTGGTGTTCGCCACCAAAGCAGATGGCTCACTACGTCTTTGTGTGGACTATAGGGAGCTAAACAAGCTGACTAAGAAGAATAGGCACCCGCTTCCAAGAATAGACGATTTGTTTGATCAGCTTGTAGGTGTGTCGGTCTTCTCCTAACTTGATTTGGCTACTGGGTTCCATCGGCTAAGGGTAGCTGAAGATAGCATTGATAAGATGGCGTTCAGAATCCCAGACGGTTTCTTCGAGTGGCTTGTCATGCCTTTCGGCTTGACAAACGCACCCGCTTATTTCGTAGACCTAATGAGCAGGGTATTCATAGAATTCCTCAATAAGTTCGTGGTGGTCTTCGTAGACGATATTTTGATCTTCTCAAAGAATGAGGAAGAACATGCTCAACATCTGAAGGAAATCATGGATACTCTTTGTGCACATCAGCTAAAAGCAAAATTCTCCAAGTGCCACTTCTGGAGAGAAGAGGTAAGGTTTCTTGGACATGTAGTGTCCAAAGAGGGGTTAGCTGTGGACCCCGCGAAAGTGGTGGCAGTGCAAGATTGGAAGACACCAAGAAATGCAACCGAAGTCCGAAGCTTTCTTGGGCTAGCCGGTTTTTACCGAAAGTTCATTAGAGATTTCGTGAAAATCCCAGCTCCACTCACAAGGCTAACAAAGAAGAATCTAGCGTTCGCTTGGGATTTGGATTGTGATATTACTTTCCAATGCTTAAAAATGGCTCTTACAACAGCCCCAGTTCTGACTTTGCCTGATGGAAGCAAGATGTTCACAGTATACACGGATGCTTGTGGTACGGGACTTGGCGTTGTTCTGATGCAAGAAGGGAAGGTAGTAGCTTATGGTGGAAGACAATTGAAAGTTCATGAAAAGAACTACCCAACCCACGATCTTGAGTTGGCCACCATCGTCTTTGCGCTTAAGTCTTGGTGCCATTATCTCCTAGGTGAGAAGTTTGAATTGTATACTGACCATAAATCGTTGAAGTATCTTTTCTCGTAGAAAGATCTTAACTTGAGGCAGCAAAGGTGGATGGAGTTCCTTGCCTCGTATGATTTTGAGATTTCTTATACTCCTAGAAAGGTCAACGTAGTAGCAGACGCCTTGAGTAGAAAGAAGCTGACCTTATGCCCTCTCTTTGTAGAAAGGCAAAGCTTGGAGTATATAGCCAGTTTTGACTTCAGGCCCTCCTCTGATTTTGTACCTGGTTTGTTGGCATCACTAGAAGTACGACCCACTCTTTTAGACTCAATAGGGGCCGCACAACGTGAAGACCCTCAGCTTGTGGATGTGATTGATAAATTAATTAGGGGCGAAACTTCCAGTCACCTCAATAGGTACTCCATCGATGATAAGGGTTGGCTAAGGCGGGATGAAGACTATGCGTCCCACAAGCAAGAGATTTAGTAAAGATGGTTCTCGAGGAAGCACATCATTCCAAGATGACAATACACCCAGGTGGAAACAAGATGTACAAGGACGTAAGGAGAGTTTTCTATTGGAGCGGCATGAAGTAGGATGTGGCAGATTTCGTTTCTAAGTGCATGATATGCCAACAGGTCAAGGTGGAACAAAAGAAGCCTGGAGGACTGCTTCATCCTCTAGAAGTCCCGCAATGGAAGTGGGATAACATTTCAATGGACTTCATTGATGGGTTACCTAGGTTAAAAAGGGGCAATACTAGCATTTGGGTAATAGTGGACAGGCTCACAAAAAGCGCCCACTTTATACGTATCAAGAGTAGAAGGACTGCCTCGTCTCTAGCTTCTCTTTATCTCAAGGAAATAGTTCGACTCCATGGAATACCCTCCAGCATAGTGAGTGACCGAGATCCTATCTTTACAAGCGAATTTTGGCGGAGTCTGCAAGAAGCTGTAGGCACACAGTTATGCTTGAGCACGGCTTATCGCCCCCAAACTGATGGTCAGACGGAAAGGGTGAACAGAGTATTAGAAGATCTTCTGAGACTGCGCATTCTTGACTTTGGAGGAAGATGGGAGGATCATCTTCCTTTAGTGGAATTCGCCTACAACAACAGCTACCAAGCCACCATCGGCATGGCGCCCTTCGAAGCTTTGTATGGAAGACCGTGCCGATCACCAACTTATTGGTGGGAGTCTACACACAAGCTTATACTTGGGCCAGACATGATTAGAGAGACTTCAGAAAAAGTAGACTTGATACGAAGGAGAATGAAGACTGCCCAAGATAGACAAAAATCCTACGCAGACAGAAGAAGGACTGACCTTGAGTTTGAGGTTGGGGACAGGGTTTTCCTTAAGGTATCTCCCTTAAGGAACGTTGTTCGCTTTGGATCCGCAGGAAAGCTAGCACCAAGATTTGTATGACCGTTCCCTATCATCGAGAAGATTAGGAAGATGGCTTATAGAGTAGAGCTGCCCAAAAGGTTGGCTGGAATTCACAATGTCTTTCACGTTTCTCATCTTCGGAAATGTTTACATGAATCTGCGGAAGTGGTGGAGCCAAGCATTCTAGAAGAAGCCGAAGTGGAACGCGAAGCAACTGTGAGGAGAGTTGCAACCTACATCCTAGGAAATGAAGTGAAAAAGCTACGCAACCGCGAAGTCAAGCTTGTCAAAGTTCAGTGGAGCGACGCCGAGGAAGACGCGACTTGGGAAACTGAGGACAGAATACGCGCGGCCTACCCTTTTCTTTTTGAGGGTACATCTTTGATTTCACTTTTTCCTTAAGTTGTGCTTGTATCTATCTTTTTAGGTATATCTCCTCGATATTATCCTTTATCCTTAGGTAGAAACCCCTTTGGATGTAAACATGTAATTGAAACATGTTATGATTGATGGCTGCAAGTGGTTGCAAGTGGTTGCTCGTGGATGCATATACACACAACCTAGGTTTTAGATCGGCTCAGTCACTTCATATTGCATATGCATATATGTATTCATATTTGTATGTGGTTGAAACTTGATATGTTTTCTTTTGGATGTCGCATTTGCATGAATGATTGCGCACTCATGTAGAATTATGATTAGGGAAAATTTTCATACATAATGGATTCACGACACTTACATTATTCGCATTAAGGAGGTCAGCTGAATCAGTAGACTGCCTAATTTTTGCATTAGATAAGGACATATACACACACTATGCATATGATCATGAAGCATTAGATGTCTTTTAAGGACAATGGATGCCTGTGTTTGTTGGTTGAGTAGATGGACGATTGGATGTTAGGATATACGTTCTTCTAGACTTGAAGATTTCGGGGACGAAATCCTTTAAGGAGGGGAGAATGTAACACCCCGAATTTTCTATTAACAGTAAATTAACAAATTAAAGTATAATTAATTCTAAATGATAGAATTAAGGGAAACGGAATACGCCATTGCGTTCGTCTCGGAATTCTGCTTGAGATAGAGTCCGAGTTTGCGTAAATCGAACTCCGTATGAAGGAGTAATGACCTCCGGAAGTTTCAGAATTCGATTTAAAATTCAAACAGCCCGAAAACAAGTTCAAAATTCAAAACTGGACCAGAACTGGGCTGGGCGGGAATTTTCCCACCCAGGACCCAGGTCGACCAGGGGGTCGACCTGGGAGCCGACCTGGGTACCCAGGTCGACTATGTAGTTGACCTGGGGGTCGACCTACTTGTTCTGGTCCTGGCTCGGTTTTTGGGGCTTGGCCATGTCACTAGGGCTGATTTGTCACTTTCTGATTGGCTTCTCTTGAGACGGATGGCCTGGATTAACTCTAGCTTCATCGACGGCTCTAATTAGTTTGAAATTCTATATAAACAACCTTAGTCTCCAACCTAAATTCACACAAATAAAATAGAGCTAGAGCCGTCATGCTGCTGGAAGGAAGCCAAGAGTAGCCTCCACTTGAAGAAAACTTAGAGACGAGCAAAACTTAAGTAAAAACAAGAATCAAACAACGTTTATCTACCCAAATGAAAGCATTGCAAATTCAGAACTCAGAAACCAGAATTCAAGTTCGTCGTTTGTTGTAAGTATAGTGATTTTTGGGATGGGAATAAAATTAAGATTTGATTCGATGTATAATGTAAATGGAATTGTGCTATTGTATAACGACGATGTTAATTCATATCTATATGTTGCAATGATTGTGTTGTGAATGGTATTGGATGTTTGTGGTATAATTGACTTGATGTTGGATCCATTAGAATGTTTGTGGATTAATCTAGTTGATGTTGGATCTATTCAAATTCACATACAAGTTATTTGGTTCATATCTACACTTATATGTTTATGTGATTATATAGGTTGTATGTGATTAAGATCTCATGTATATACTTTATGCTAAACCTCTATGCCTAAATGATTAAGTTCATATACATGCTCATATGTTTATACAAAAGTTGCAAGTTCATAATTGGATCCATGCCAAGATCCACTTTAATACATGTTTCATGTAATAATTGGACATATGATTGGATCTACTTCACACATGTGATAAAATTATACATACTTTATGGACATGTCATATTCTTGTCATATGCTAGTGATGTTCGATGTTATGCCTAGATCTAAACATGTTTAGGCATATGTTGTCTAAATCATATGCTAATTCATGTGACACCTATATAGTTAGATCCCTATTTCAATGCAAGTTCACATATAGATAAGTTGATTTAGCCTATGTTGCAAGTTCACATATATGTAAGTTGATTTAGCCTATGTTGCAAATTCACATATATGTAACTTGATTTAGCCTATGTTGCAAATTCACATATATGTAAGTTGATTTAGCCTATGTTGCAAATTCACATATTTGTAAGTTGATTTAGTCTATGTTGCAAATTCACATATATGTATGTTGATTTAGCCTATGTTGCAAGTTCACACCTATGATGTTCATATTAACTATGCCGATAATGCCAAGTTTACACCTATGTCATGTTTATGTTAATGAATTTCTTTATGCCAATTTTGTGTACGCTAAATTAGGCTAAGTTTTTAGCCTAATATTATATGTTAAAAATCATGCAGACGAAAAATTAGGCTAAGATTGTTAGCCTAATATTTAGACGGGGTAACGTTGGGAAAAATTGGTACTTATAGGAAACTTGACATAAATTGGTGAAAATATATGTATTGGCATGTTTGGCACATGCCAATTATTGGTGGCACGTAAATGGTATAAAATTCTTATACCAAAAATGATGAACTTGGAAAGTAGGCTGCAATATTTAATTGTTAACAAATTTACATATAACAAGTAATAAAGACAAATATGTAAATTTAGAAAATACGAGTATGCTTAACCCGAGGTTGGGTTGAGTTGTGATGTAAACCTGCCCGGACCCGTCCGGTTGTCCAGTAATCAAAACAATACTTATCCAATGTGAGAGGTTAAGCATTGAGCCCAATAAGGACCCGAGGTTAGACTGAGTTACAGTGTAAACCTGCCCGGAACCGACCGGCACATCCAGTAACCGTAACAATATCTGTCTAATGTGAGTGGTCGGTGCTTTAAAAAGCTAAGGACAGACAAGTCAGGATGGTAGGGTTAAGTTAACTAAAACACTTAACCAATTCAACATGTTAATTAAACTGATGGGTGGGGTTAGGTAAATACAGACACTTAACATGTTTGACTAGAAAACCCTAGTAACGGGGACCCATTTCAGCAGTAACCCAATTAGTATCATGGTACCCTGAAACTAGGCAGGGTGGGGCACGATTACTGGGCTGATTGTAAGCGGTCAAAAGTGACGGCGGTTGGTGCAGCAGTGTGGGTTCTAACGGAGTGCAGGCATGCACACACTTCAGAGCAGACAAACAGGGCACTGGGCACCAGTAGTATAACCTATGCATTCTAGGATTGTGTCGGACCGCCACCATGAGGCTTGATACACCCCATGGTGGGACCAGCATAAGTATCTACAATCATTGGGGGCCATATGACACATATGATTTTGCTAGTAGGAGCCGATCTTTAGAAAGGGGATCACTTCACCCCGATCATGGGGTGCTAGTTGAGACAATACAAGTAGGTGCAGAGATATAGTGTGGGGGTGCGATAGTATATTTTGTTCAAAACTGCTTTATCTTAGTTTATGATACTTTCCTATTTCCAGTTTACACGCCCTTTTTCTTATTCTCATACTGAAGAGTCACTAGACTTACCAAGCTTTATGTCTGACTCTATTTTTCTTTCGTCTTCTTTTCTTCCGTTCCCTCCCCCCCGGTCCACAGGGAGGAAACAACCCAGTTTAGTCAGACTCTTTGCAAGCTTCAAGATAGTAGATGTATGGTTTAGACTCTCTTTCCTTGGCTAGGGCTTTTGGACACGTTCTATGGGGATTTATGCAGCTTTTGTTATGTTTTATGCTTCTTTATTTAATAATCAAGACAGAAATGATGATGTAATGTTTTGGAAGTTATTATGAGACAATTATGGAAATGTTTTGTATGAACACGTATTTATGAAATGAAAGTCTGTTTGTTTTCCGCTGCTTATACATATGTGTTTATATCTGTCTTGTGTTTTATCTGTGACTTTTACTTATAAACCTCCACCGAAGTTAAGGCATTCCATTTGTGAGTTACCTTAATGGAGGTGGGGTGTTTCACGCTCTCATATATATAACAAACTCAATCCAGGGTATTACTAACCCCATCTCTATTGTGTCACACCACTGAGCCAAGATTATCACTAAACTAATAACTCTGATACCAAATGTAGCGACCCAAATTTCTGGTAACTTTTGAGCTAACCAAACCACACCAGTCAAACCCAAAGTGCACGAAAAATGGATTGCTAGAAGAAAGAAGTTAGAGGATGAGGTAAGAAAGAAAGAAATATTAGAATAGAAAAAGAAGAAAAACCACAACACAGAATCAGAGTCTCACATCATAGCGGAACAAAATATAACACAGAAATAGATCTTTATTGAGAGTTTTTTATAAAAATAATTACAATATCAGAGTACAGCATACATCTGGACAGTTATAATAATCTGTCCTCATATACAACAACACAGCGGAATAAATACTAGATACAATACATCTGAACAACTCCAGCTTGTCTCCGGACTTTGCAGTATCCGATAACCTGAACCTGTACACCCCGGGCTAACCCGAGCATTTAGAAAACACCGGGTCAGTCTGGTGAACCAGAGTGAGAAAAACTCGCAAGGTTTAAGGGTATCACACAACCTAATTTTAGAGTTAAAATCTTTCACAAGAAAAAGATAATCGTAAGACCTAATCCATACATAAATATGGACGGCTTTTACCTTATGATAACCCAAAACGTTTTTGAAATCAATACACTACAACAAAAACACCATATTACAACTTTAATTTTACAACTGTGCAAAATGCACTGTTGTAATAAATGTTTTTTTACAACTGTGCAAAACGCACTGTTGTAATAAATGTTTTTTACAACTGTGCAAAACGCACTGTTGTAATAAATGATTTTTACAACTGTGAAAAAATCACTGTTGTAATAAACATATATATAAATGTTTTTTTCAACTATGAAAAAATCACTGTTGTAATAAATAGTAGTTTTTTAATAATTACTATTAAATAAGTAATAGTAAATAATTAGTAATACGTACATAATAACTAACTTTTAATAGTTAAAATTCAATTATAACTAAGTAGAAATTAGTGATAATTAATAATAACTATTATTAATAAGTAATATTTAATATTTTAGTAAAATTTAATTCTCAAAAAATTCATACTATATTTAATTCTCAAGTAATATTTTAACTAATCTTTTTAATAAATTTGTCCTTTAAGCTAAAACCTCTTAATTCTAACTTATAATTTCTACTTCTTTAAATTTTGGTACAAGTAGTTCTATTTGCATGAAAAAAAAACTTGATAGCATAGACAATTGAAAACGCATCCTAGGACAAGTCTTAGGTGGAAGCCAGAGAGAAAACAGGAACACATATCATTTACTCCAAAGTTGTAACAGTTAGTAATATTCTTATTTTTTTCTGCTAGAAAATAGAAAAGCCTTTTTATGTAGAACGGTGGAAAAGTGGCGGTCTATGTTAACGAAAAACATGAAACTAAGGCGGTAAAAGTGAAATTTTGGTATCGTCTTTCATTTCTAGAGCCTTCCATGGGCCGACCTCTCCTGTTCTCTTCAAAAAACTTACGCCTCCTCAAAAAATCGATCCCCAATTCCTTCTCCTAAAAAAACTTACGCCTCCTCAAAAAATCGATCCCCTCCATCCACCACTCACTACGTCATCAATTTACAATTCGAGTGCGGATTTGGTTTTCAAATTCGTGCATCGCTCGACTTGCTAGGCGGATTTAACTGGTTTAACTCAGAGCTTGATGTTGTTTTCTTTATGGAGTTTATGGGTTTTCGTTTTGCTAGCAGGAGTGTTTTTCCACTAGTCGACTTTGCGATACCAAGTATGGCTTTTGGGTGTTTTCACATTTGTAGGCTTTCCTGTTGGTGTTCAACCAGTGTTTGCTAGCATGGGGATGTCGGGTTTCTAGCCATTCGATCTCTATTTGCTGTCAATTTGGACAGGTTAATGGAGTTATTTGCTGTTAAGCAGGGTTGAAACAAAAGATCTGGCTTTTACCAACATCGTTCAAGAGAGGTATGCTTATTTTATACGTTTTTGTAGTGATACTTGTTGTTCTTTATTTTCCATGATAATTCCTTTCAAATTGTTCTGAAACCTATTCTGATATTGAAAAATGAGTCGGGTATTGAAGAATTTTGAGACAGTTTGGCTATAGTCTGTCATCAATGGACTGACAGATAGATTGAGAAGATGAGTCGGGTATTGAAGAATTTTGAGACAGTTTGGCGTAGGTTTACATTAAGTTTCAAAATATTCAATCACACGATTATAGTCTGATATAATGTCCAGCTTGGAAACCAATATATAGCTTGGCACATGAACCCATTATCTCAGCAAACAATTTCCTTCGAAACAGAATCACGTTAGCTAAACAATCATGCCAAAAAATGAATTACCTTGTACAAAACCTACGTACAGTTTCTACTGTCCACCAATTCACAACAGCGAACTTAAAATATAATTCTGTAGTATTTCAGTATCACCTGTCTTCGTAATTCTACTCCTTGAACATCTTGTAAATTGAACATTTTTTTTTCATATAATGTATATTATCAAAATGAAGATTAATATTACAAAATATTTGATAGAGTTAATACCCGGAATCAACTACAAAAATGGTTATAGCTTCTGAAACGGTAGTGTTTACATTTCTTTATAATTGAACCGTTGAAAAATTGGGTATATGGACTTTGCAGTAGTACGAACTTTGCATATTAGTTGACAAAATGTTTTTGACTTCAAACCCTTCGCACAGGTTTTCCTTAGTCTATTTAAATTCATGCCAAGTAAAGAATAAAAGGGTAATGCATTACATATCCGGATAACCCAGTATATTCTAGTGGAAGAATCACTACAGCGTGAGTCACCCACTGATTTAAGTATATATGTTTTCCTGAAAATTCTTGTATCGCTAATCGGATGGGTTTTGTACATTAAATATTAAAAAAACCTCCAAACCCTTTTGCTTGCAGTATAACGTGTGCAAAACTATATTCAGGTCCGGCCCTAGTGGTAGGCGTGCAAGGCGGCAGCCTAGGGCAACTAGTCTAGCAAGGGACAACAACCTATGGTGGTGATGGTGTTGTCACCGTTTTTTAAATTAAATCCACATTATCTAATAATGCATTCAATTTAGTATATGTCTATGTGGTTGTATGTTAACTTCCTTGGTGGGCAACTAGGTTTCAAGCCTGAGCAATGCAAGGTATGTTTCTATTTTTTGTTAAATTACTTTAATTTTGGTCTAGGGCAGCACAATAACCTGGGCCGGCACTGACTATATTTTGCATGCAAACCCTTTTAGTCCCGCTATGACGTGTGTACACAAGAAGACCAACCAAATAGAGAGTTAAGAGTAGCATAATCGGTGCAAATAAAAGAACATCGATCTAATAAACGAAAAGTAGTTTAATTTGTAAGCAGTAGAAATTTATGAGTGGATTCTTAGTAAAAATTCCATGACAAACACCAACAGTTATCTCTGTTCTGGTTTTCAATATCAGTATGTAATAAATATGCAGCCCTTTGTCACTTGACAGTAAGACGAAAAGAGTAGATGGTAAAATAATGAAGAATCAAACCCTTGCAAATATAAATATATCATTAAATTAATTTAGTTGAATTTGCAAATAGTGAAGGTTCCCTTTAAATTGAAGGCTAAGAAAGTGCAGAATAAGCCGTTATCTCAACTTGGTACAACCAGATGCTCTTGCTGTAGCAATAAAGTGGGTCTTATCAAGTTTCAATGCAGATGTGGTGGTCTGTTTTGCAGTGGTCATCATTCTAGGTCATGCACGACTGTTTTTTCGACTATAAAGCTTTTGGAAGGGATGATATTTCAAAAGAAAATCCTTTAATTAGAGCTGCTAAAATTATTAAGATTTGAGCAGGTATATACCCTTTTTTTATAGTTTAAATTGGTGTTTGTTGTCCTACCATGCTCGAAAAATGTTTAAAACTATATGAAGTAGAATATTTCCTTCTATATGACCTATAAATACATTGTTTCAGACATGTACATATTGTATCAGACATGAACCAAAACAAACTTAAAAACTTCTTAATCATCATATTACAACGGTGTTTGACATGGTGGTTGCGGATTTTGCCTGCATGTAAAGTGCAATTATCACAAATGCATGATGTGACCAATTTATTAGTAGTTGGATTATAATGACATATGAGAAACAATTTATAAGCATTTTGAATTCTCATTTTGTATTTTTTTAAACCAGGTTTGTATGTCTGAGATCTGTTGAAGTACTCGATATGAGAGATCTGGACCTAGTTAGTATGTTGCTACAAGTTCTTCTAAAACAACACAAGGACATTGAGCTTCTTTCAAAAACATAATGGTCAAGTATGTAATAATGTGCGAAATGTTTTCTAAAACTTGTAGTTTGTAATACTGAAAATTTGAGTATTTTAATAAATTAGTTTGCAAATAACTGTAGTGTTTGATTTGGTTATGGAGTATTGGTATGTTCAATGTATTGTTCATTTCAGTTGCGAAAGATGATTTTTTTTTTAAATGCAACTGTCAATCGCAACGGTGGATAACAGTTGTTGTAGATATTATTACAACGGTATATAACTGTTGTAATAAAGTTTATTACAACGGTGGAAAAAAGTTGTGAAATATACATATTACAACGGTGTTGCAACAGTGCAAAAACGTTGTAAAAGATTTTAGTCTATTACAACTTCTTAATACACGACGGTTAGCCCACCGTTGTAAAATGTATATTACAACGGTGTTCCACCGTTGTAATATGGTCATTTTGTTGTAGTGATATCTTTTCTGAGATTATAATAACGTCTAAATACAAGCAAATAGAAACTAGTAGAACGCTTGCATCTCACGCTTCACATATATAGTATACAATCAAAACCACGGGCGCTTATTGGAAATTGGATTCCGACCATGACAAGGTATGGGACCACCTGCCGATAGTGTATCTCTAGAGGTGAATACAGTGGGTTCAACAAGAACGTCTTGCAACCCGGCCCTCACATGACCGACCACTCATTTCGCTTGAGTGTATCGAATGTATATCACCAACGGTTGGGAGTGACCCACCGTTTCCCAAAAAGGGACAGCATCGAATTAGATTAAATAAGCAAAAGGACTTTCTCTAGATAAGTGATTATACACCCTAATAGGAGCGACCCACATAACTATGTTGCATGCCCGATTTCTGTCATTTCCCGATTGATGAGGCTTGAGGTTTAGATTTACTTTTTGAAACACCTGGTCATCATTCACTTTGAATGCCACATCATCAGATCCGCCAAATCACTAATTGACGTCCACAAATATACTCTGGGTATAAAAGAAGTGCCCCTCTTTGCCACCACTCGGTATATTTGTAAAAATCAACGTACGTGGTTTCAGGAAATACTCTGTCAGACATTCGTCCATACAAGTCATCCAGGAATAGGATGAACCGAAGGGACCCTCCTACTGCATCCAATATAGGAATCACCCTATGGATCAGTAGCGAGAAGTCCTTGCAACCCGTAGATTCCAATCACGACAGAACCACAATACATCTTGGGCTGCAAACCAGAGATTATTAGCAGTTCTTCTGTTTACGAAAATCTACGGTCTTCAATGCTCCATTTCGATCATCTTCTAATATCTTCACGTATTTGTTGGTCGGAATGGTTTCGAATATAAATTCGATCCCGGTCTTTCCGTACCAACAATCGTATTGGACATATTTGATAGTCTGTGATTTAACTATCAAAATAAACAGTGTTTCAATCATGACAATCCAGTGAGTCCACTGGTTCAGTATTCGGTCTCACTTGGCCTTTTAATTTAAACCAAATGTATATTTAAAACCCTTAAATACTTCGATATTATAAATATAGTTTACGCTTCTGATTATACATAAGATTTATTCTTTAAATAAATTCGATTTAATACCTAGGAAAATCCTATATCAAATTTTGTTTCTATTTTCACTTTCAAACATTAGCCACATTATTATAATATTAGGAAATCATTTTAACTCAATACTCGTAAAACAACATTACGAGATATCTTTTATCTATTACTTGAAAACAATAACCAACGCTTATTTTTATCTATTTTAATACTCAACTTTATATTTCCTTTTAACCTTGCGGATCTCCTTATAATTTTACGAAATCTCCCTTTTTCTCCTTTTACTTTGAAATCATCATTTTATATATATTTTCCAAATCTTTATCAAAATGTTGCGTTATCATTTCTCTAATGAAATAATAAATTTTACTAACCTCTTTCACCATACAACTTATATCATCCTCAGATAATCCTGAAGTCGTTCAAGTTGGGGTATTTTAATTACCTCTCAGACCTTGATCAACAACGTTCATATCTAAAGACAAATACGAGTTGTAATACAAAAGACCAATATTTCACTCTAATATCAACACAAATTCCATTCCACTATTTTATTCAACATATGGTTTCATAAAACCTTCTTACACTTTAAAAATCGCTTTCTCGGGTATTCCCGTTCTTAATTCCTTAATTAAGTGACTTCTTGTAAACAACACCCTTTGACTCTACCTCTTTAAACCAAGTCATTTTATAATTCAGATTTGTTTATCAAATCCTATGATCCACTTCTTTTACCATATTCACATTTACCAATCCCTTCCAAATTCATTACACCATTTTCCACTTTGGAATCTTATTCTCAAATCGTCACTTTTCCTTAATCCCATTATTAAGTAACGTTGATGTAAAATTAACGCTTTAACACTTTAAAATCTCATTTATATAACCCTGGTTTATTATAAACCCTTTTATCTAAATTTCCTTTTACTTAATTCAAATAATTAAGTAACATTTATTTTAAGCTATAATATTCGCTTAAATTTCTCTTTTATAACTTTGTTATAAAAACTCAGGTTTTAAACAAAACCTGTTTATAAACTCCTTTCACCTTTCCATCGGATTTCATTCCCCATTTTGAGTATTTTTTAAATGAAATTCAATTAAAAAGCATTTCCCTAAATTATTGTCTATTAAAATAATAATTTACTTCGATAGTTAACTACTTCCGTTGTCAATTCCTTTATTTACTAGAATAAATATTAATTCCCGTTTTAAAGATTTTATTAAAATTAAAGCAATATTCACTAAACTATTCTATTATATTAATTCAAATCAAACTAATTTAAAATCAATTCATATTACAATGGTTGACTTAGTCAACTCTAGGCATGGTTATTTCGTTAACCCATTCCAATCCATTCTCACTTTAAATTAAATAATATAATTAATTTAAATCATTCCATTTAATTAATTCTTAGTAACCAATTTTCCAAATTTTAACCGTTAAGGTTAATTTTTATTCCCATATTTATAAATCAGATTAATCTCAGAATTTACTTTGTAAAATCAATTTATAATTAATTATAATAATAAATGTTTATTTCCTTTTAATAAAGTTTTATTCAAGCTAATATATCCCAAAATCTGTCTTCAGTTATAAAATAAATTTTATAACTTCATCTCTATCGACTCACCTGACGGTGAATCAATATAAACAAAACGATTTACTTTTAGGCCATTTACTGCGGATTACTCAACCAATATAGCCCATTGGTTAAAACCACAACACATGTTGACTTTTCAGTCAATGATTACTACTAAATCAATAACTCAATCATGACAGTTCATATATGATAATATGAAAATAATAATATATTTGAGGAATCCGGTTGGATCCCTCCAACCTGTTCTTCCATGTATACAAAAATGGTTATCACAAACCTGATCATTCCATTCCATTTAATAGATATATAATAGTAAATAGCAACTATTTTATATCAACCAACCAACAAAACATTTCCATCAGTTCACACAATTCATACAAAACACGTTTATTTTATAAACGTGACCAACGAGGTAAGTTACCTTCATTGGGTCCAATTCGTTAGAATAACGATTTGGTATTTCACTGAAATTAAATGACGGTCTAATTTCATCAGTTAAATCAATAAATAGATATATAACTGGCGAACAGTCAACCATAGCAAACAGAGCACACAAAATAAAATACCAATTTATATAAAATATAAATGGGAAAACTGGGTGAGTTTAACTCACCTGATTTGATACCGTGATTTAAACGATATATTTTAATTAAATTAAACGAGTGTTTAATTTAATTAAAAATCCCGGTTGATTCCAGTTCCTGTCCAGTTCCGTTCCGTGACATAGCATTGGTCAAGATGATTCCAACAATATTTGTCAAATTCTGTTAAGATATGAACGATTTATACCATTATAAGCATCTACGATTATACTAAATAATTATTTTATAATTAACTATTAATTCTATTAATTTGATTACGTTATGTAATCCATATGTAGCAGGAAGAATACGGCCTCGAACAGTTCCTCCATCCCATCTGCTCCATTCTGTGCATGAGACAAAACTTATTAGAGTTTTGGTGTTAACCTTATTTACTTATTACAATAATTATTCTAAGACAAACTTAACTTAATTTTATTGTTGGATTCTCAGCTAAGAGAGTTCGAGCCCAATACTTTCCTTCTCAGATTCATTAGTCCAGCAGTACCCAACAGTGCTTTTTGATTTCAAAAGAATTGGAAGGACTAATTCCTCATGCTTCACGTTGCAAACTAATGCTTTCCTCATTAATGGAATTTGCTACAGCAAAACAATATCCCACGATGCCCCTTTTCCAAGTCATGATAAAGAAATTATTAATTATAGTATTAACAGTTCCTTACTAAACTAACCAACCCTAATTAAGCCTTACTAAATTCGAATTAACACCTTACGTATTAGTTTTTGGCCGATTCCTTTTATTGTCCAACTGCTTCTTGCATTTCTTGTACCAGGCCTAAATGGTTAAAGCAAATTACCATCTAATCAGGTAATTAGATTAGTTTTAAATAAGGCTTTAAACCAAATACTGTTGCACCGCGTTGAACAAGGATCAGCAGACCCCCAATACTTCGTTCCCAGTTTGTTTCCATCGTCCTCATCCCTATAGTGAAGCCTCACGCACACAACTTGATCCAAACATCGCTCCTACCTTGACCCAAACAATCACTACCGCATTCCACATCCGTCCATCAGCAGTTGATCTGAACCCGGCGTTGGTTGCGCCTAGGTCCCCTCGAAGTTCGTACCCTACAGCTTATCACCCGAGGCCCTCCCATGCCTTTACTGACTTTGCACCATCGGTCCTATTTGAAGAGATTCCGGCCATCCAGAAAGGAGAAACCCGATCATGTCCATTGATATGATCAATCTCCTCGAGCTTAACAACTTTGTATTTGGAAATTTTCGTATAGAAACTTAGATCGAAGGATAATTAGAGGAAAAGGCTACAAGTTTTTGGTGCGTTCATTAGTTTGGAGGCGGTGGTCTGATGGTTGACCACGAAATACCAAATTGACCTAAAGAAAAGGGTTTGTCTGTTTATATATAGGGGATGTTTAGAATTTTATAATATTATCGAAACTACACCGCGAAGTAACACGCAGAAACCACCACAAACGACTTCCCTTTACTGATAAAAAAGCTAATCTTAGTGTAAAAAGATTTTCCGGACCCAATGGGATAAGTTTTGTCGAAATCCAACATCATTTGAAAAAATTTCCTTTATAAAACCAGAAATAAACACGCGTTTAATTTTTCCACGATCACTAGATAAATCAAATCAACTTGAAACTTTGAAATCCTACAATAATTTTTCAATACAAACCCAACGACACCAGTTTCGTCGCATTCTGAGACTGTTTTCCCGGTAGGCTATTTTTACACGTACCGCAATGCCATTTTGGACACCAAATTACACGGTCTCCAAAAATAACAAACTATATACCTATCCTGACTATAATCGATGATACGAACTCAACGGAATTGATTTCGCGGCCTAATTCGATCGTCTTCTCAAGTTATATCCAAATAACCCTTTATTAAATTAACTACGCGCTATAGAAATTAAACGGGCGTACCGTACAATAATTTAATGATACGGTTCCAATGAAATTGATTTCGTCGAAAACAGAGTCCGTTTGAAAAACGATTATTTTAACGCGTATATTTTAATAACGATTTCCATAGAGACTATTTCAAAATTTGATTTGGCCATAATTAACAAACTATAACACAAAAGCTGAATTTTCCTCTTCCATATGAAAATTACCATCAATATGGTTCTAACGTTTCCTGTTTCACAGAAATCCGACTTATATCGGATCCTGTATTCTCAGTTGAAGTTCAAAACTCCATATTACGAACTGGCGCACGATTTCGAGATCGTTTTATATTATAAATAAAATTAACGTTCAAACTTCGTTTTAAATAACGAATTAAATATTAAAATCTATAAATACTTCAAATATAATATTTAAAATAATATATTAAATTAAATATTTGACGGCCAAAATAGGGGTCGTTACAGATAATATGTAAACTATGTGAAATGGTATGAAATATGAAATAAAATTTAACCCAATACAAAATACATTTCATAAGACACTTATATCAACGCTTAATTTAAAATTTAGTTTAATGCAAGACTAAAATTACAAATTTGACCACAAACTTCTGTATACCTTGTGTTCATACTATTTATCATGTTGCTATGTTTTCTTTATAAGGAATCAAACTGCATCATAAGAAAACTAAGTGACCAAATAAAATTTATTATGTTGAATTCTTTACATATAGTATGTCAACATTGTTAATCATATGAGCTTATAAGTAGCTTTATTACGATAACTAGTATCATAACACTAGAAAAGCCCATTTGTCACGCTTACAACCGTTAGTAATCAAATTCTTCACGATTAAACCGTTTTCCCAACAGGCGTTGGTGATTTTTATCATGCATATTGTCACGGTTATAACCGTTATAAATACTTATGGATGTTGTCACGGTTATAACCGTTATATTATTCTCTGTTGTAACGGTTATAACCGTTATATTTAATTATTTACTAACAGTTATATATGTTACAATGTTTTCTTATATAACGGTAATAAACGTGATATACTTTTAATTAATAATGGTAATAAATGTTATATTTGTTGGTTTACTAACGGTTATAAATTATTCTAGTATATAACGGTTTTAAATGTGGCTGATACCAAAATTATAACGGTTATAACTGTTAGAAACTACACAATATGGTTACTACCAAAGAGACCTATATTTCATATCAAATATACATAAATAAGTATTCAGTATTAGTGTTGTCTACACACAATAACAACAGCATTAAAATAGCAAATGACACGTAGAACATACCAAGTTTAAAATAGCATACATAACAAATTTATAATACCAAGTGTTATACACCGTCGTTAACACACAACAAGTTTTAAAACAATATTCAGCATATTTCTTCTAAATTCATTCTTAACACAGACACTACTAATCATGTGAGTAACATAATAACTTCAATCATCTACCAAATTAACTTCAATCCTACCACTAGCCGCACAACTTTAATTGTACCTGTAGAAAGCCACAATGAAACATCATGTGAGTATTGCATATATATGTATGTATGCATGCAAATGCATATATGTTAAGCATTAGATAAACTGAAAGTGATGATATAACTATGTATGTATGCATATATGTATATTGCATATGTATTGTATATATCTACGTAAACTGAAAGTGATGATATACCTAGACAAACTGAACTTGAAAGTGAACAGTTAATCAGAAAATTGATAATAATGCCTCATACATTTTGAAAACCATGCTTAGAACAAGAAATTATTGTGATCATTTGATCAGAAAAAATATTGTCAATGGAAAGTCTACTAATCCGTGGTTTGATCCTTGGCACAATGGGTCTAATTTTATTTTCATATGCGAAATCAGGGGCCTTTTTGGTTCGGTGCAGAGAATGGAGGATTGGGGACCAAAGAATTTGAACCCTTGCTCAATCCCCAATTCTTGCTTTACCCGATTTCAACAAAATTTTAATCAAAGCCAATGACGCTTCAGCTATCGGCGTGTTCTGTCTCAAAACTGTTGGCCCTTAACCTACTTCAGCAAACGCCTACCACTACTTCCCCAACGGCAATCCACTTATGCAAGAGAAATGTAGGCCATTACTTTAGCTATCAAAAATTGGCATCATTATTTACTCGGGAGTTTATTTACTGTCACGACTGATCATCAAAGTTTACGGCAACTCCTAACTCAGACAGTCCATACCCCGGAGCACCAAAAGTGGCTACGGAAATTAACTCAGACAGTTCTAACTCTACAACCTACCTATTTCACATTTTCCCATCATAGCATTAATTGGTCCTCAAGTAGATTTGGTCGATGAAGCCACTAAAAACTGGAAAGACTTGATTATGCGAATTGTATTATTGGCATAAAGCCTAACGAAGAATTGGTGGAAAACTTCATAATGCAGATTTTAGATGGTGGGTTTCAAACTATAAATGTTAGTTATTTCTGGAGATGGATGTTTATGTATCCTACAAAATGTTTGGGAACATGAAAGGGAATTGTGAAAAGAATATAAAAAAACGTGAACCTGCTAATACATGATAGATGTTCAGATTAATAAGGTTAAAATTCCAAAATAAAAAAGGCTCCGAAAAGTAGCATTAACGACTTTAAAGGTGGCAAGTGACTCAAAAGTGAAATAGGAAAAGAGTAAACAAGGCTAGGTGATGTGGTCGAGTTATTATGGCTGTGAATGTGGTGATGAAGTGACTATGAGTTTGAAGTAGGAAGAAGGTGCAGAAGTTGCAGTAAAGTTGTGTCTCTTTGGTGCATGGCATGTATCAGTGGGTGGTGTGAGAAAGTAAAAGAAGTTGATATTGGTTGAGGCCGATAGCTGGTAAAGGTCTGATTTGTGATGGCAGTTTAGAGGATTGGGATGGTGCATGTATGGATTCACTACAACAAAAAGAGCTTTTGATAGCTATATAAGATAGCGTTCCCACATAAAATCTGCAGGGATCCAAAAATTAGAGTTTAAACGCTATTTGAGAAACAATTCTTGCATTTTAAACGCTATTCAGGAAAAGAGACACGGGAAATAAATTTTGTTGTGCGGGAACTGAAATAAACGCTTTTTCCCAATTTCTTCCCCAAAACTGTCTCCTAACTCTTCGTCGCCTCCAGAAGACAACGCATCCTTCCAAATAACATGTACTCAACTCATCTTGCCACTTTTCAATTTGCTCTGGTCGATAGCATTCCCGCAACTTCCCAAATCGCTACAATCGTTCTTCACTAAAATCGAGAATCGCGAAGCGCAGATCAGAATCAAAAATGGCGAAGGGAATAATAGGTAATGCATGCTTTATCATATATTTTCTACTGCTCATTCCTATGATTCTTGTTTTTCTATTAGTAGTGTTCAGTCGATGCTCTATATCCTATGTTGTACCTGAAACCTGCTGCAAGCTTGTAGTTTTGAATTAACAATGTTGTTTTCCTTTTTCATTGGATTTTTCTTTATAAGTTGTGTGATTTTTGACTGTTTCCATTGACATATAGGAATGGGGGTATAGTGGTAGATGAATTATTTTGCTCAGTGCTACTGTTTTCTTCATAATTATCCTATGTAGTGGTTAGTGCAGAAGTACAGGCAGATTTAGGCTTCCATCCCCTATGTGTATTTCTGTTAGTATAACTCAGAAAACGCTGAGAAATATGGATTAAACGCTATAGAAACATATGGACAAACGCTATAAAAAGTAAGCATCAGATGAAATATTTTATAGCGTTTTTGTTCGATAGCAAACTTAGAACGCTATAGAAAAATCACTTTTCATAGCGCTTCTTTTCTGCTATTTGAAGTAGAACGTCTAACATAGCATGTCGTAACGTGACATTCTCTGAAACGCTATGTTAGAATACCATAGCGTTTTTCAAATGCTATGAAAAACCTATATTGTTGTAGTAATTGGAAACAGAAATGTGTGAGAAAATAGAAATGTGAGAGAAAACTGAAATGTAAATGTAAACACTGTTGTAAGAGAAAAATGCAATGCACCGTTTGTTTAGAAATTCACAAAAGCTTATACCTCTATTTTTTAAAGCGTTGAAGAAATTCAAATGAAAATGAGACCAATAGCAAACTGAAAAACAGAACTTAGTTGCACAAGCTGATTATAGAGAGTTATGATGCAAAGATGTAAACTGTTTTTTTTATGCATAGAAATGAAATAATTGTCAAATATAGTGAATGATTTTTTTACAATCCTCTTTCGATTCTAAAATCCTTAATAGCCAAATGTCACATGGCAAGTGACTCAAATGTTTCTTTTATGTTCCCAAAAAGTTAATTTCCCAAATGCCACATAGATAGAAATCCAATAGAGGTCTTGTGCGACATAATTGAAGAACACATGGATGAACTAAAACATGCAGGAGGAACTGAATATAGTGTTAAATCATCTGAATGGTTTGAAAATTTTCCTATTGACCAAAAGATGAATAATAGAACCTTGCGTTCTTCTCCTACCATTCAAAAAGGCAAATATGCTGACACAGAAATAAAGCAACATTCATGTAAATACGGCGAACCAACTAATCCTTCGGGCATTGACGGATTAAGAAAATATTATGATCACCAACATCATAGTAGGAGGGCTTATAAAGATATGAACAGTGGATTCAGAACCTCCAGTTACAATGGACATTCCAACTCATGTGATTAATTTCCTCACGGTCACAAGGAAAAGACCGACAAATATAAGTCAAAATATGATAAAGTAGTTGTGTTTGAGGACATATATGATCCTTCAGCATCTTAGTACATTTATATCTCATGCGGTTTTTTAAAATGACATCATGGACTTCACAGTTTTTTTGCATGACAAAATCTGGATTTGTTTGCTGGTAAAACTGATTTTGAGAATCAAACGGAGTAAAACATATGATATAATTAAAAAAAGTTACACTTATTTAAAGACTTCAACCACCCAATATCATAGTCAGCTAAAATTTCTAACTCTATTCATGTCAGACATTGCATTAGTTTATGCGTTCTCTTTATGGAATATGGATTTTGATGTATGAAGTGGAAATTAGGCTAGTTATACTTATCTTCAAGCTTTATACAAAAATAAAACTAAACTCAAAATGAATTTTTCCCCTTTTTCTAAACATTCATGCAAATATGTAAATATTAATATTTTAAACTTCGAATATAACATTTGTAATTTTATACAATGAAATGATTTTTGGCCTAAAATAGAAAACAATATTTTTTTGTAGCAGTTCTTTTGTATAAATTTAGATTAATGTATATTAAATTTTAACGGTAGTTTAATTAAAGTCACTATTAAATTTTAAAATACGACAAATATTATTGTTCAAAACTTGTTTGGATATGATTACATAAATGTCTAACATTATCGAATAATTGCATAAATGTCCATGGTCATGTGGTACACAAAAAATTACCTAATATGCATGAAATGTTCTATATTCCTATAGTTTCCTGCTAGTAACTCCTATTAAAAAAACAAATGTAGGGACCAACGATGCAAAATGCTAGTTCATTTAGGTAGAATAGACTGTATATTGTCTACAAAATTTTTGTCTAAGGGGCATAATAGAGACACTTACCAAGAAAATCACTCTGATAAAGTCCAATTTCCATTTTTCCAGTTAATTCAATCGAATCTGTTCAGATAAAACATAAAAAGTTATATAAAGTACCAACAAAATGCTAAACAGTACCAACAAAATACAAAAAATAACAACAAAATATTAAAATGAACTTACAGAATTTTACTGATAACGTAGACGATACTCGGGCCAAATCACAAAACCTCCGTCAACTAGCTCGGACAATGTGTAATGACCATTTTGTGGTGCATCAAAAAGTGAAGCATCTGGATCGAGAACATCCTCCACCCAAACAACTTGTTCTCCTTCAACCACCTTTCTACCATGACAAATCTTCTACGTCTCGATATGTCCTCTCGCTACCTCTACCGAACCTGATCCTAATATCGCTACCGATTGTTTTCCTCCCATAGGCGATACTGTCACTTTATCTAATGGAGCACTTTTGCTAGATATCGAATTATTGAGATTTTGCTCGGCATTGGAAGTATCAACCGGTCTTGGTGTCATCGCATTTCCTCCAAATTGATTTACAAGAAACGCCATACATTGTTCCAAATCAACGATAGCCGAACTCATTGTTTTCATCTCTGTCTGCATTTCCTCTCGCCGTTTCTGATTCGCATTCTCTCGATAATTGACTATTGCCTTTGAAACTTGCATGAGTTTTACTTGTTTTGCATTAACTTCTCCTACCAACATCTCCAAAAACTTCAGTGATGGGATCTCTTTCAAAATCTTCTAAGCCTCTTATACCATCACCTCCATTAACACTAGATTCTGACTTTTGTCTTTCTTCAGCTTCTTCTATCAATGTCTACATATTTTAAAAGCATATATATTATGTAATCATGTTTACCAAAAGTAAAAAAAAAACTAAAATATTTCAAAGAATTAGAATAGTGAATTATGACAGGTATAAAACATAAGATTGTAAGACCTAAAATATGGTAGCGAATTTTTTTAACACAGTCCATCATCAATAACAAAATATATTAGCATAATAAAACAAGATTGTTTAGAATACAGATACTTCAAATGTAGCACTATGTAAGTGTGTAGGTGATAGTATTTTAGTAAAACACACCAAATTCTGAATCTGAATGTATAAGTTGAACTACTAGATTGTTTCTTCAAATGCAAGAAGGCCATACAATTGTTTCTTAAATAGGATCTATAAGTTGAACTACTAGATTTAAAAGTAAGTTTGATACAAAATGTACCGTTTATGTATTCAAGTATGCACTGAATGCCTACTAATAATTACACCATTTTGCAATTTGTAGTTTTCTCTTATGGAGTTACTGTTTATCCATTTTGTTGAAATATTAACTGCGGATGGGGGAATGAAAGGATGAGCACCATTACTTGGAAAAAGGGAGCAGACAGTGATGGTGATGAAGAGCAACCTTAAGCAATGGATTGCTGCATGGTTGATAATGAGGTTGCTCAAATCGCATGTTACCTATGGCTGTAAAATAGAACAGGATTCAACATTATTTATCGGAAGAAACTTCCGTTTACTAGGAAAATGACCGGAAAGATGGAAAAGTGAACAAAGAATTATACAAGATTCAAGGATGGCGACTCTTACGACCATTGGCTCAATTCTATCTTGTTTTTTCAGCTCTTGCGCAAATAAAATAATAGCTTTACTAATGATGCGGTTGTCATTAATGATTGAAACTTTGAATAGAGAAGTTTTTCAATTCAACATGTGACAGTGCGCACACAGCATGAAGCAATTAGGTAAGAAGATTGTAGTTGAAAGATTAAATAAGGATGGCGACAGTCAAGAACACCGCAGATTTGCTGCTTGCATCTTCATAGAGTGAAATATTGAAATCAAACCAATTAAAAATTCAAAATGAAAGCAATTAAACGGGAAGGGATACTTATCTGATTTTTATACATGTATTTCTTCTCTCTATGTTTCCTCTGTTTCTCAATGACACTTGTTTTTTCAAATATTGCTTAAGGCAAGGCAATCATACAATATTGTATGTACTCTCCATCCTGTCAATTGGATGTGAGTGTAGTTCAATCTGAATTCAAGTAGCTCAAGTGTCTCCAAATGCATAATTTGTTTAAATGATAATTTTTAAATGATAATTTGCTTAAAGCTTGCCGATGTATGTTTAATAGCAGACGTCGATTGCATTCAGTTTTTATTAATATTTTAGATAATACTAAATAAAAACTTTTTAGATAATACTTTCCACATTATTAATATTTTCACATTATTAATATTTTTCACATTTCCAAACTTTGTGACCATTCAGTTTTTATTTTTGTTTAAATATTGCTTCAAAGCCCTGAGAGATAAAAGGACTATTCATTCTTTTGTTGGTAAAAATAATAAGTTCTTTCAATTACAAGTTACTAATATTAGATAGAAACTTCATAGTTCTGTCAATATTCCCTATAATCCAACAACTAACTATGTGGTTAATTTCAATAGCTTGAGATATATAAATCTTTGTTCATAACGGTTACTTGGAATTTCAGAACCATTAAATGTAAATATATAAATTTTCTTGTCAGTTGATGTTTCATAACATGTAAATATATAGAAGTCATCCAAGTAACATGGTGATTAGTTAGAAATCTCCAAGTCACCATCATCCAAAAATTTCATTATTGCAGCATAGTTGTTTGTTACTGCAAGTTTTAGCGGACCAGTAAATCAAAGCTGAAATGAAATCAAATATGAATAGATTACTTACATATTTTTCGGCGGCGCAAGGAAGCACTTCTCCAGTTTTTTTACTTGTGTGTGCCACTTTCCATACTTTTGTTCGCGTAGGCTTACATTCCTGATTTTCCTTTTCCTACATGGATAAAAATAAATATTTTCAATAGCCATAAAGTATTATCTAAAATAACCATAAAAAACTAGTACGAACCAATGTTTCATACAGCTTAGCATAAGATTTTCTTCCAAATGTATGATTTATTGTTTTTTCCCCTTGTTGTCGCTACTCGTCTTGCATTGTTTTCTCTTCTTGTCTGTATACTCATTGTCGATGAACTTCCCCATTGAACTTTATCGATTTCGTCGGGTCGGTTTTCAATTGCAAGATGCCTAGGCAAAAGCTCCTTTTCTTTTGTTTTAATATATGTCTTCCTCAAATTTGATTTTGCCGATATCAAATATTGTGGAAATTTTTTCTCCAAAATAGGTCGAGCAACATTGGGATTCATGTTCAAGTCAAACTCTTTCCATGGAAAAGGTAAACGATTTTGATTATAATTCTATGCTTTATATATGCCAAAAAATTAGAAATAATAAAGAAAAAAATACCATTAGTGCTGTCCATAAGTTGTCCTTGTAAAAAGAATCAACTTTCCTCCAATCGTCGTAGCTAACTGGAATATGCCTTCGAATCAGAGTGCCGCAACGAGAAGCCCAATTTGATGAGTCGTCGCCTTTTGCACCATCCATTTCAACAATTATGTAGTACTTTTTATTTGCTGGTGGAGGAGGAACGCCATCTTCTACACTTTCTCTACGTTGCGATGCATTACTGTTACTAGTCGACATACTCCATTAGTAATTCATATCTTTTAGCCTACATTCAATACACGAAAGAAAATAAAACTAATATATGAACTAGGTACAAGCTGCTAATGTAAGGCCCAAAAAAATGGAAAATAAAAGGAAAACGTACACTGAAACCATAAGAAAAGAAAATGCGCAGCCATAAAAAAAGAGGCAACAAGCATTCAATCTATCAAAAATCAGCAATAGTGCCATGCATACACATGTTGAACATAAGAAAGCGCATAACTAAAAGAAAAGAGGCAACAAGCATTCAACAACTCGAATATTACAACTAAAACCATCAATGTTAAAATCATCAAATATCTCAAATATTCAACACATAAAGAAAGACTTGGACTCAAAATCAAGCTCATTTATCTTGTTTCGATACATTTTAACAATGCTTCTAAGTTTGGTTGTTCCTTTACAACAGACTAAAAATTTGCTGATGCCTCGTAATCATCCACGTTATCAGTCAGACGTTTAGGTGAACGTCGTACAATGGACCAATCAGGATTTTGTATTTCTTTTATGTAGAAAACTTGACTTGCTTCTGATGCTAGAATGGCAGGCTCATCGTACTCTCCATCACTACTTTTAAGTTTGTTAATATTCACCATCAACAAATTAGAGTCTGTACAAATCTTACAACCATGTATTTTGTCAGCAACATTCACCCAATCGCAATAGAACACAACATGTTAAAATTGAAAATAATCAACTTCAATTATCTCCTAGATAATACCATACCAAGTAGTGTCATCATCTGTAGGATTTAAATCTTTTGCACTTGCTATAAATTTGTAATTGCATCCATACAAACACCGCTATATATCTTATGTAGAAAGAGTGCCATCGTAGTTCTATGGAGAGAATACATAACCATTAATTCTATATTTAAAGTGAGTTTTGGCTTCTCATGCTGTTCCACTAACATAACACCATAACGGTGAATTCATGCACTTTTCGTCCATTAACTGTCAAACCAATTTCAACAAGTTAAATAATGTCAATTTCTTTATTGAAGTATGAGTTTAGTGCAATCTAACAAACCTTCTTGTGCAACCAATCAATAAATTCAGTTTGTACTACTACTTCTGCCCATGTATGGTGCCTTTTTTTGCTCCTTCGAACATCCTCTAATGATGATCGATAGTCGCTACAAATCAAAATATTGCGACTTAAGTAAATATTGAAATTACATCACATAATGTCATAACATGTCAAAATAAGACATACCTATAATAGTCATCTATGCCAGCGATGTCCGTGGTAAAAAGTATCCATCGTCAAATTTGAATACGTTGTACACCAGATAATTTGATAATTTTACCCTCAAGGATGGAACGTTCATAAGTATCATTTCCGTTCTCATCTAAAAATGGTGCTTGTTTGCAATTATGATTACCAGTATGTGGATCCGGCATATATTCCTTGGCGTATCTAACAAAATCTGAAACAAGATATGCTTCAGAAATTGATCCCTCCACATAACGCTTATTTCTCGGTATGTCCTTACACTCCTTCATAGCTCTAACAAAAAATTTAAAATTTTACGTTATCGGTGAAATAAACCATGTAATAATTACATGAAAGAAACATTATTCCTTCCAAATGGATACATCCATATATAAGTAACCGGTCCACATAACAATGCGTGATCAGCTAAATGCACCATTAAATGTATACTTATGTCAAAGAATAGAGAAGGAAAATAATGCACCAACACGCATAATGCCTCAGCAATCATGTCTTTAGCAGCTTGAACATGCTCTCGAATTAAAACCTTTGAACAAACAATACTAAAATACAAGCATATTTGCAATATTGCACGTCTTAAGTCGCGATGCATTGGGTAAGCATGTTGAATCATGATAGGTAAAAAATATTGAATGATAACATGGTACTCATATGACTTTCTAATATTCAAACTGGGTGGCCGACTATTTACTAAGTTGCTTAACTTAGTCCCATAGCAAGATGGAAGTTTGACGTCTTTTAGCATTTCACAACAACGAGTCTTGTAAGATTTATCAAACGCAAATTTGGAAGAATATTGCTTGTTCCTTTCAAATAACAAATTAATAAAATGCTCTGATACATTATTCTCAGTGTGCATCACATCAATAGTATGTCGCACTTTATGATTACTCCAATACTCTAATGCAAAAAGAATCGACTTCTTGTACCATGACGGTTTTTCATCATCATCATCCTTTTCATTCATAGAATATTCCTCGACGGGATCAACATCATCTACTATGTATTTTTTTTGGGGGTTAATTTACTTGGTATATATTTGATATGAGCAAGCTTTGCTTGAAGTGCTGATCCTATCAATCGTGTTGGAGGTTCATTATTCTCTATGGACTTATACCACCAATGCTTCAATACCCTATACGGATGGCCATTCTTCAAAAATCTTCTATACTTCGTGTAAACAATCTTATTACCGATGCGCTATGATTCTGTCTCCGTAGCACAAATAGGACATGCTTTATAACCATGTGTTACACAACCAGATAAATTCCCAAGGGCGGGTAGATCGTGAATTCCCTATAACAACATTGCTCTAAGAGTGAAATACTCCTTTGTATTCGTGTCAAATGCAAGCACTCCTTCTGTCCACAGTTGCTTCAACTCATCCACAAGAGGTTCCAAATACACATCAACATCTTGACTTGGTGCTTTTGGTTCAGGAATTAACAAGCACAGCATTTGAAACTCCGGCTTCATGCATAATGATGGCGGTAAGTTATAAGGAACTGTATAAATAGGCCAACAAATGTAACTGCTTGATCGGGTTGTACTAGGATTGAACCCATCGGTAGCAATACCAAGCCAAACATTTCGTCCATTTCTACTAAACTCCGGCCACTTATTCTTCAATGATCTCCATTTAGCCGAGTCAATAGGATGACGCATGCGATTCCAACAAGGCTTTGCTTCACTATGCCATAACATTTTTTGAGCTATCCATGGTATAGTGTACAGCTGTGTTAATCTATGAGCTAATGGAAAATATTTCAAAAAAAAATTAGGTTGTTTTGTATTTTTTACCACTTCTCCTTGTTTCTTAGTTTTAAATCTTGAAGTGTGACAATGAGGACATTCTTCTGCATTACTGTGCTCTTTCCAAAACAATATGCAATAATTTTTACAAGCATGTATGCACTCTGCTTTCATTCCCAAATCTTTTAATATTTGCTTCATTGTTGGGTATTTCTCTGGTATTGTATTTTCCTTTGGAAGCCACTGTTTCAATCGTTTCAATAACTCGGTCATATTATTTCCTGACCAATTAAATTCTTTTTTCAAATTGTGAAGCTCTATCATGACACCTAATGTTGTTAGACCATCTTCACAAGAAGGGTACAAATTTTCATTTGCTCTTCTTTTGTACTCCTGATACTTTTTCCAGTGGTTACCGTCACTAATCCTGTAACACCCCATGTCCGTTAATGTCACTCACAAAGGGAATGCATTAACTTCCATGAAGCATTTTAAGTAAACAGAACAGAATATTACAAGACAGATACGTAAAGTAGTACCTGAAAAATTTATAACTTTATTACAGCAGAAACAGAAATAAGTCTGGTTACATCCTTCAAAATCACAATACCAAAACCCAAGTACACAAGTATCAGTCTTATACCAAAATCCTTCAGAATGCATAATTTAAAAACCATAATCCCCAACCTAAACTGCCATAAGAAGGTAGAGTCAAAGCCAAGCAATACTTCAACCAGTTCAAGCAGAGAGGATATGAATCAAGCTCCTATGTTTCCACCCTGAGAACCTTGGGGGTGGGGGGAACGGAAAGAAAAAGAGGCGAAAACAAACGAGGTCAGACATAAAGTCTGGTGAGTCCAGTAACTTTCAGCATATAAACAGATAGTAGTATCATGACATGTAAATAAAACTGGATGAGAGATTACAGCAACAGGAGTAGCAGGTATGCTTAAGTTAAACAGAAGAAACAGAATGATATAGACCAAGATATGCTTCTTACCTATATCTTACTTCTCTGCACTAATACTTAGTATAACAGGATTAAGTGTTACCTTAATGTCTAAACTGAAATAGAAATGGAAACAGAATAATCTCTACAAAAACAGAATGTTAGTAAATAGGCCTTTACCACCCCAACAGAGACAGAAGGTACAGAAACAGAATACTAATAATGGGCCTTTACCACCCCAACTAATGGGCCTTTACCACCCCAACAGAGACAGAAGGTACAGAAACAGAATGCTAATAATGGGCCTTTACCACCCTAACTAATGGGCCTTTACCACCCCAACAGAGACAGAAGGTATACCAACAGAAACAGACAGAACTAGGTGTCCCTTAAATTCTAACCCAAGTGGTCGGCTCCCTAATACATAAATACCCTGTGTCGGCCCCACAGAAGGGTGTATCATTCCTTAAAGTGACAACCTATAGACATAGACCTATTTACAGATGTCACAGTGTCTTACATCCTCAAAGCAGACCGAATCCATGCATGCACATGACCCGGTTGGAATGCGCCATCAATACCCCTCGCCATTATCAGAGTGAACCTCTTATAATTAGTTCATGCCCCGGACCCGTCCTAGTGTTGGGTTATAGTTTTGATACCAGAAAAGGGTTACTGACTAATATGGTTCCCCCACAACAGATGACACAAGTAATTTCCACTCCTAACCTTGTGTCCCCAGACTAACAGATTTCAGATTAACTTGCTTACAGATTTCAGATGTACAAAGTTCAGATTAAATAGTTCTCAGATCAGACATACAGGTTAACAAGTTTTCAGACTAACGGATCAGATATACAGATTAACAGACTTGCGGATTGTTTCACCTAACCTTGTATTGGGCCTATAGTTTTACGAAACGGGTTTATTAGATTCATCCGCCCAGTTGATTTAACCTTATCCACCCAACACGTTTTAAGCATCAAATTTTTCCTAGATTTGCATTAATTAATTACTAATTCACAGACCTCTCACATTAGGTCGGTAGTTTGTGGCCGTTGGATGTGCCGGGCGGTTCCGGGCAGACTACTGCCGCAAGCCAGACCAAACCTCGTGTCTAAGCATCTTTTAGTTATGCCTACGACCTCTCACATTAGACTGACAGTTTGCGGTTGCCGGTTAAGCCGGTTGGGTCCGGGCAGGCTTCTACCGCAAACAGAGTCTAACCTCATATCTCAGCATTCTTATCCTTGGCTAAAGTATTCATTCACAGATTATGCCAATATCAGAGTAATTATGCCAATTCAACAAATTAAATTTCTTTACAAGCTACATCAGATTATCCAAAGTTCTATTAACTTGTTTTTCTTAATTTTAGATCGAGCCAACCGATTTTCATATCCCAAATTACTGTATTCAGTTTCAACAGATTTAGCAGATTAGGCCATTTAACAGATTTACTCATCCCTTAAAATTCCATTGACATGCCTAGCCTAATCATAAAATTAAGTCTAATTTTACATGCCTAAATTATGGTCATAATTCACAATATAAGATATGCCCCAAATTTTAGTTAAACTTACACAGTACAGAATATTCTCTATAAACCCCAAATCATGATATACAAATACGAATTATGCCAAATTATAGCCTTTGATTTCAGCGTATGCCTAATATCCAAAATCCCCATTTAAGCGTATTCACATTTAATAGTTATCCTATTATAATATAGATCTACACAGAAAAACAGATCTGATAAACAAGAATATGCATAATCTAAAATTCAGATTTATAACCATGTTAAGATCATAAACAAATTTCATATCTGAAAATACCTGTATTCTACCTTGGTTGGATTCTAAAAGAAAAAGGGTTGTAGTTGTTCTCTTTTAATCCTATTCAGATTGGAAGAAGAAGAAGCACTAGTTCTAGCTTAGGTTTCAGCAGAGTAGAGATGCCATTGATTTATTTTAATTAGAATTGAGACAGCATAGCGTTACAATGGTTTGGTGTGGAGAGAAAGTGGGGTTTGGGGGTGTAATGACCCGTATTCTACACATCATAGGATCGTAGAATATTTATTTCTTTCCCATGTGAAGTCGTATGGTCATATAACTTTGGGAAACATCTACTAGAGTCATTTCCCATGCTTATGATTTTTGTCGATTTTTAAATGACCATTTTGCCCCTAGTTGGTACTATTTTGGCCATAACTTTTGATTGGAAAGGAATTTTGACCTGAAACCACTTCCATTTGATTCGTTTGATGGTTTCTCTTTCCGTAGAGTGGTCACATTAGCCAAACGGACTTACCGTTTGGGAGATATAGCTGAAACAAGGTTTGGAGGGTGAAAAACTGCTTAATCGGGCCAAATCGGGTGATTAGTGAGTAGGCCCATAACCCATTTCGGGATTAGGGTTATGGGAGGGCTGAAATGAGATGGAGAATCATTCCATTTCAGTTTTCTAGCCTCCACTTATCACCAAGGATCCCTAAAAATGGCCTCCAACCTCTAAATCACCTCCAAATCACCTTTATGTTAAGGATTTGGCTTAGCAACCCCTAATCAAGAAGGATCTTCACCAAATCAACAAAGGAGCTGCTGTTGGCATTGAGATTCACATCAAATCAGAGAATCATTTCAGATTTTAGTTTATTTCGTGGCTAAGGTGAGTGATTTGCTTAGTTTTGCACTAATTATGGCTAATTAGGAGTGATTAGTGTTAATCAGCGAATTTAAACATGATAAAATTCTGGAAAAATGTTCATAAAATTCGGAATGATGTTTTAGACCTCTGATATGAATTTGGATTAATTTGGTTAAGTTTTGCTAATCCTATCATTAGTTTCACCTAAACATGCTTAAGGGGAAATATGGGATTTTGGGTATGTTTGATCCGTTTTAACCTATCATATTGATGTTTTGATGTTTGTGGTTGATTATGTATGTTGCTATGACTGTATGAAATGCTTTGTGACTGTTTAGAATAGTTGGAATGGTCGAAAACGCCGTCGAGGGGCGTAAACAGCTCGCTGGACAAGGTACAGGGGTTCGGATCGCATAGGGGGTTGAGGGACGATCGGATCGCCCTAGGGGATCGTGGGTCATCACCACGAGTCGAGTCACCTCCTCCGAACCGAACCGTCTGTGCAAGGCCACGAAGCGAATCGATACAGCGCCGTACCAAACTGAAGTACTCCGACCCGGATCGCCAATGAGCATTACGATCCGATCTGATCCAACTTGATGAGGCACCACGATCCGAAGGGAGGAGCACGACTTGATCTACTTCAGGAGCTCACGAGTCGATGGCTACTAGGCGAGACGATCCGACCCGATCAGAAGACATGACCCGACCCAGACGAAGCAACCCGATCCGACCCGAAGTGGTGATACCGATCCGAATGAGGGAAAAAGAGCCACGAGCTGGAGGACCACGATCCGATGGAAGAAGCGCGATCCGATCCGAACGTAGAGGCCGATCCGATCCGACAAAGAATGTGGAGGCTGATCCGATCCGATTCGATTGTGATGACCAATAACCCGAGATGCAAAGGTAGTCCAAATGGAAGTTAGAGCTCAGGATCCCGGAACCAGTTGGGAACCAATGAGTTCACTTCATGGTTGGACTTTGCTGCGGGACGTGTGCTAAGGAGTTGTCGACGTTCATGACTTCGATTCACCACTAAGGCTACTTATCAGTGCAGTAGGGTCATTATGACCTGAGGGGCAAAGTGATGGTAGCAAGACTACGTTATCAGTGCAGTAGGGTCATTATGACCTGAGGGGCAAGGTGATGCGTAGTAAGACTATGAGCCAGCGCAGATGGGGTGAATAACTCCATGGGGCAAGTGGACATAGTAAGGATTAGTAAGGCTATGAGCCAGCGCAGATGGGGTGAATAACTCCATGGGGCAAGTGGACATAGCGAGGAATTAGTGGCTACGTTATCAGTGCAGTGAAGCCATTTATGACTTCATGGGGAAAAGTGATCGTAGCAAGGAATGTTGGGTGATCGAAGTGGTGGATATCGTATGCTTTACGCACTGAGTGAGAGATGTGAGGATGGATGCTCTGTTTGATTGTTTGCCATCATTGTGACATGCACACCTCCCCCACCTCCGTATCTTTATATTGATTATTATGGCACCTTGGAGTATTGTACGGTATGTGGTACTAACTCTTTGGTTGCAGGTCCAGGTTCAGGTATGTTTTAGTCTACCTGTTATTGTTCACTTTAGATGCTTATCGCTCATACCAGGCTTTATGTCTGACCCGGAGTTTTATGTCTCCTCTTATTACTCTGGGTGCTCACACGAGCAGACTAGAGACATGTTAGCTGGTGGTGCGCGAGTAGCTGATTCGGAGGCGGGCAGGAGGCTTCCACGTATTATATATATATACACATTCTCCCTGTGTCGTTGGTGGTCGCTACTTGGGCATTAGTAGTGTACCTCATTTATCTTACTTTGCTTTGAGACAGTTTGAAAGTTGTAATAAGCTGTATTTTGGATTTCCGCTGCTATGATGTTTAGTTCTGATTTTCAGCTTATGCACTGTCTCTCCTGTTTTATGTCAAGTATGTTATTATTATATTTTTGTTCTATGCGCTGTGAGACATTCTACAGGTTCCTTGTATGTTCTTTCCCTTCTTCCTTTTTCTTCTGGCGACCCGTTCCGTGCTAACTGGACATGTGTACAGCGCACTTTTGGAGTAAATGTCGGTTGGCGCGGGGCGGGCCGCCACAGGGGGTGTTTAAATAGCATAGGGATCAACGAATCTGGTCAGAATGGGCGTCCAAATGCAGAAAAATGAACTAGTCCTTGGATCTGGAAATAGGGGGGAGGTCGACCGCCTGGTCGATCGACCTATGTGACCCAGGTCGACCTGGGTCCTAGGCGGGAAATTTCCTGCCCAGCCTGGGTGTGTGATTTGAATTTCAAACTTAAATCTGAGCTGTTTTAATTTATTTAAATTCCTGAAACTTCTGAGGGCCATAACTTCTTCATACAGAGTCCAATTTATGCAAACTCGGACTCTATCTCAAGCAGAATTCTGCGAGGAACGCAATGGCATAACCCATTTCCCTTAATTCTTATTTCAAAAATTAAGTGTACTTTGTTTTGTTACTTTTATGTTCATAGAAAATACGGGGTGTTACAAATCCCTTCTACGCCACATGCATCATCAACGAGATCTCCAAGAGCATCTCCTATATGGTTTTCCTCTCGAAATTGGTTAGAATTATAAGCCTTGTGATTGACATGCCGTGTTGGATTGAGCACCATGTCATTACCGCTTCTCTCACAGTGAAAAACACATTCATCGTATGTTTGATCCATACCATTAACGGTCAAGTGTTTCTCTACTAATTTATAATGCAACTTTTTTGAATTTCTACACTTTATGCAAGGACAACTGCATAGTTCAAAGTCGGGTGGTGAATTAGACTTTGCGAATTCAATGAAATTTCGAACTCCTTGTATGTAATCAATATTATTTCGAAGCCGAATTCTAATCCACTCTTTTGACGTTGGATTCATCTTTAACAAGAAACTTTATTTGTCCCTGACAAGACATGAAAATACAATTCGGAAGAATTAAGTAAAAAAAATAAACTACGAACATTAAATGCTACAAAAATCCAAGAGAATTCAGTGTTGCTACAAAGAATTTTCAATTTTTGCAACAACATCAAATTCCTTCTTAATCCATATTTTAACCTTCGCAAACCACGTGATTTGTTTAAAAATACAGATAGATGTCAATGTATCGGGTACATTTTTGATATGATTATCATATTTTGTTCATATATTCGCAAACCATAGAAAATATGGCATATAAAATAAACAATGGTATAAACCTTGTCAATTTGATGTAATTCTTGGCTTAAGAGGGTCCTGTTTAGCTGGTGAAGAAAAAAAATGCAGTCGATTTCGAAATTTTTACTGTCTTACATGCGAATACTCAAATGAACTTAAATTTGTTGAGTGCTCCATATATGCTTTGTACTCGATAAATAAAGATGAAAATAGCAAAAGAATAGGAATGTAGTTCATTTGTGATTCACATAAAACTTACGTTTTTTATTAACTGAACAGTTGACTAAACAATTGCACATGCAAAACATATAATTACCACAGGCTGGTACTGCATGAGCAATAATTGCTTCAGGAAATTGCGAATATATGTGATGAAATTTATTGCATTCGATACCTTGAATATGATAGAAGCCTTGAACGGACGGACGCTATAACAAAGCAGTGTTACGGGTCATTCCTCCCTTTGCAAGTGCGTGTATTATATTAAATGGCATTTCAACATAAAAGCGCAGATTCTATTTTCATAGCAATAAATTATGCTTTTACATCTATTTTGACGCTTCCATTTTTATATCTCTAAACATAATCTTAATTATTTGTTATGCACTTCAGATGGAAAACAATAATATCGGAAGTAAATTCAAATAACCTGAAATTTTTAATACCAAGATTGATTGGATGATGTTTATAACTTGCAGATTGAATTGACATTTGAACCAAACTTTTAAAAAGTGTTTGAAACATGACTCAAATTGTACGACTTTAAGATCTTTAAAATCATTGCAGAGAATGATTACAACTTCAAAATATTCTAAGGCATCAAATGCTCTTATTTATTTAGTTAATATACTTTTGTTCCTCTACCACATTCATCGATCCATTTTCCCTAAACATCCAAACTTGTAGGATGAAAAGAGTTTAATATTCATTTTAAGCAAATAAAAAGATATGAACCTGCAGTTAGGATACAAAGCACTGATGACAAATATAGCCAAAATCACGAAAATTATGCATTTAAATCTCTCTCGCGCGCTCGCTTATATACAGAGCATTGTTATTGACACTCAAAAAATGGTCTATTCATATGAAAATATTTTATATATGTGCAATCACTACAAGAAAATATTATATTAATAGCAACATGGATTGCACGAAAATTTGGCTTGCTATTGTTAAATGGTTATTCTTTATTTAACTTAAAAAGACAACAAGTTCAAGTGCAATTATATTAAAACGTCCGCAATTATATTAACGTAGTACATGCCGAATTAGCGTTCCATTTTTATTTCCCTCCCAACTTATTTTTAGGCCGCCAAAATTTCATTTTCATTTTCGCTTTCCCCCCTCAGGCTTCTCATCTTCACCCCCTTCAATCTTTTTAATAATTTAATCTCTCTTTCGCCGCTTTCTTCCTCAAGATATTATTTAGGCTCAATTCTTCCCATTATATTTGATTAACAAGTTGCGATTTTTATTCTTTCTTTGGGGTTTCGATATCTGATGGCGGTTGCCGTAGACCAATGAAGGTGCGGGTTTCGATTGGTTATGGGTTGAGATATTAGAAAGTGGAGGACATTTTCGAATCAGGTTAGGGCTTGTTTAGGATGTTTGAAGAAGAATGTGTTATAGTAGATAGGTTCAGGTTGGGTGGAGGTGACGTGATGATTGTGGGTTTATTTGGTCAGAACTAGAGATGAAAAGAAGTCTGTTGGTTTATCTCCAGTGGTAGGTGGATGTTGGTACAGTGCGGCAATTTTGGAGCTGAGGTTGCATTTGTTGATTGTGTTTGCAAGAAATTCGGGAAGGTGTTGGCTTTGGGCGTAGTAACCGGGGTTTGATGAGGATGATTGATGGTTGCGGATGCCGCAGATGATTTGTAGTGGATGAGGCAGAGGATGGCGATATGGGTTGCGATAGTGGTAGGCTAATGGATGTGATTTTCTAGATTGAGTGGATGGTCTGATATCGGAGCAGTTATGACTTTGGTGACAAGAGGTTGGTGATGGTCTCTGCAACAACCTAAGTAAGCTTATGTCCTTTGGTGACAGGAGATTGGTGCATGGAATATATTGAGTGGGTGGTCTTTTGTCTTTATTTTATTTATGCATTGAGCCCTATGAAATTTCAATCATATTTTTTTAGTTATGTTAGCTGTTTTTAGGAAAAGCCAATGCCAAAAGATTACAACCTAAAAGCATATGTTTCACCTTCATGCAACACAAAAATCTAATAATGACAGTCAAAATATTTTATGAATGTTGTGTCCATAACACTGATTAGCACTAGTAAGAATCTGAAATTCTGAATATTTTAAAATATATACCTGAAAGAATTCCTACCAAATGACTTTTAACTCATTACTAAATTGCCTTCAATCTTCAAGAGTAAATGGAAATTGCTTCCGCACAATTGACCTTAAAAAAGAAGATAGCTCTACCGATCTTGCTCCTATCGGTTCGACAAATGCATTAAATTCAACTTTCATTCTGACTCGCACAATTCAAAGGGAATCTTCAAACTTTACTCTAGCGTACAGTCTTCTTTTCATAGCTGGATTCCTATCCACATCTCTAATTGTTCTATCAATTTTCGTTGCATCTGGGTTTGTTGGTAGCGTGCATTGCTAAGTTCTCTACATTTTGAACATCAATCTTTTAATGTGGAAACTTTATTCCCAAGATCTTTAGTTGTCTTATTTCAAAAATCTATTATATTGTGTTAAACAAATTATGTTTCAATTTTATCACCATCTTAAGCTTAGGCTCCAGTATATTGGTTTTATTAACTCAAAGACTTGAATTGCTTTTTTACTCCTGCTGTTTTATCGTGTTGTAGAGGATGAAAGCTGCATTGCAGACTTCGTCAAGTGTTTTGAAGATGACTTGGTTCATGATGGAAGGCTTGATTTTGTCTCTGTCTTGTAGATATGACATAAGATCGGATTGTGCTATTTCATTTATCATAGGTTTGTATGCAACCATATTTGTACAGTTTTCTACATTTGCTTAATTGGTAGGTATTTAATCAGACTACACAAGATGAAATGTGCATTTCATATTGCTAACATGTTCATGTATTACGGTATGGTTTTACTGCAGATTTTGATGGCACTCATCTTATACAAAGAGCTACAGGTAATTGAAATTATGTTCAAAGTGATTTAGTCTTCTTCTTTTCTTGGAGAGCAAAGTGAAAGCAAGTTCAATGCTTGAGTTACTTCCCAAAAGGCAATCCAAGTTCAGACAATGTTAGTTGGTAAGTATATTAACATAGACATGTATGGATGTCTGCAGAAATGATTATGAAACTGCTTATTTTAAGAAATACTACTTACTTCATGGCTTAAATATTTATATTAATCTATTATCACTAATGCATGCACTGGATTGGCATCCAAGGGACATCTGAAATAAATGTGAGCTTTTAAGCTGGCCGGTAATTTTCCATACTGCTTTTTTTTTCTTTTTTGCATATTAGTAAGTGCTTTAACTTTATATTTTCAAAAAACTTCCATTAAACTTCATCATATATTGCTGTATTCAGGACCAGTTACAAGAAGCTACCATCTAGCCTCCATATTTATTGTTCCGTTGCGCATTTTACTCATCTTCAGAGGCATTTTGATGGCATTTTATTGATATTAAAGTAATCTTATAAGATTAAATATGCTTGTCCAAAATATTATATGCTGGTCCAAAATATTATATGCTGTAGTCCGTTGATAACCAATAAAACATTTTTTATTATTTGAAACCTACCTTAATTCTATTAAGCAGCCATGATTAATATTAAAAATGTTCTATGATTTAAATACTGGCATTTCCCTTTGCAATGTTAAGGAATTAGTTTTTAATCATCTTGGATCATTTAAATAAACAAACTATATACAATTATTATTATTTTTAAATAAAAAAACATTTTCTAGCTGTAAAGAAATTCACCAACACTATTTCAATTACTCTAAGTTTTACCTTCATATAGTTGAAAATGCTTCAAATATTAGTTGAAATTGCTTCAAATATTATTTCAGTTGCACCATTTTTGTTCTTATTTTCATATTTAATTCTATCAACTTGTTATCTTTCTGACATGGTAGAAAAAAAAAATTGATTTGTCTCAACAACAATTATATATTCTCTAAATTCAACTAGAAAACCAAATATTTTGTTTATAGGCTGAACTTATCTTAGTGCATAAGCTCAGAGTTGATGAACTAAAATAAAAGTAGTGGTTGAGGTTAATATTTGGTAATTATTTTTCATTTGTTGTGAACATTTATGCTATGCATATATAACATAATCTTTTTAGATCTCCTGCTACTACCTTAAAGTCCTAGTATCTCGATGTGGAGTTCTTTTTGTGTCATTTTCTATTTTTCAGTGTGGTTCTTTACCATCTATTACACTTGTGAGGACTGGTTTCATGGCTGAGAAGGCTTAGACTTCCATTTGACATATGCGAAGATATATTTAATTGTTGTACAGTAGACTTTTGTTCCGGCTGTCAAATAAACAATATTCCTTCTTGAGCTGTGACTCATTGCATCTTTTCATATCCTATTTCACATTTGTTGTTTACAAAGGAAGCCATTTTGATGGCTGCTATGAAATATCCTCTGTGTTGTTTGTATGAAAAAGTTAGATGTTTGATGTTCTAAACACTGATTGTCCACAGGCTGTCTCTTCATAATTTTTCTGCCTTTCTATGAGGATGAAACAAAGATGATGCCAACAGACTATTATGCATTGAATAATCATACCATCAATGTGAGCAACTTTTTTCTATTATAGTTAATACACAATTATTTGCACTTAGGTACTTCAAGTATCCCATCTTATCCACTGTATTTTCACACAATTCAGCAAATAATTCATTAGTCGTGGCATCTAAATTTAAAGCATAAAAATTAAATTTATTTAAATAAAAGCAGGTGCTTCTATCCATGCCTTTACCATATATGAATATTTGTATGTATCATAAGGGGAAGATTAGGACAGTAACTACTTATTCTGACCTATTATTTTTCTTTCCTATTTGTTGGATTTCTTTTTTAATTTTTAATTACACTAAATTTCTTGATTGTAGAATTCTTACATAGTTTATGGTGGATACAAATCATGGGTAAGCAAAGGTCTGCGTGTTAAACAACTCAAACAAGAGACTGCATTGACCGTCTTGAACGAGGTAGTGTTGCGAAATTTGGATTAGTTCTGGTATATCTACAGTCGAACACCACGTCTGATTTAATCTTAAATTCATCTCTTTTATATGTCCATTCAAATGATAATTCTGGTTTCCCCTCTAAACTATCTACCAAAGATTTTCTTCATATGAGAACTCAGATGATTTGTGGATCAACTTTGATACACACACTCTTAGAACCTTGTCTATTGAAAGTCCACAACATTTCATATGCTAACAAAGAATTCTCTGTTATATTTCTGCCAGGTATGAAGGCATTCTGATTAAGAGACACCAGTTCATTCAGGTAAATTTTTATCCTATTAAAAATGATATTAGCAACGACTTTATAAATAACATTGCAACAAGAAATTGGGCGATAATGATGTAGGATTTTCCTTTTTCGGAACCAAAGTAACAAAAGTATGATTAATTTCTTTAATTATGCGACCAGTTGCAAACACCCCATGAATAGCTGCTAGTAAATCATCTTTAATAAGTTCCCAATGACGTTTAAAAAATCTAGAACCCATATCATCAGGCTGAAATACCCAGACTAAAATTGGACAATGATCACTCGTTGAGTGATCTGAAGTGTGAGCATTGGAAGTAGAGAAGGAACATAAGAATTCGAGTTAATAAAAACTCTATCAATCTTACCGTTATGAGAGAACTTAAGGCCACCCCTCCATGTAAACTTATTACCTAATCAGTGCACCTTGTGAACCTGCTGTTTGGATAGTGTCAAAAAACCATTCATCCACCTTTGTATTATATGAAGAAGGTCCAATTCTGTCTGAATTGTACAAGACCGAATTAAAATCTCCCGAAACTAGCCATGGTAAGTTATCAAGTGTACCAATATATTTGATATGGTCCCATAGTTATTTTCTATGACCATGATTGTGATAACCGTAAACAGCTGACAACTTTAATTTAAAATCGCCAATATTCTGTAGTGAACCTGATATAGCCTGATGGTTGCTTGCTATGACACCAAACTGCCAATAGCGAGTGCCCCACATAACAAACATTCGACTCTTCTCATTTAGATATTCATTTGCAAAATAAAACCAACCAGGTTTATACCCATACACAAATAATTTAATATCCTCATTGGATGGCTTATGTTCATTTAATATAAATAATGAGATATTGTAAGAATTAATATGGTCTAAAATATCATATTTCCTGGTAGGGGGATTCATGCCCCTGACATTCCAACAAAAAATCGACATTAATGGTTAAAATTTTCAATGTGCCCAGTATTCGAGTTACCTGTTTTTTTTTTCCTTTTTCTATTTTAATTTATAATTGCCAGTAAAACTTCTGAATACTTCAATCGAAACTATGTTTAAATAATTCAATGAGTGGCTTACTGTTATACCATTTATTTGTCAAAGCGAATATGTAAACTTCTATATTAGTTACAGGTATCATTTTCCTGGAATATAGTAATGATACTGATTTTTGGTCTTTGCAAATATTTCTTGTTGTGCTTCCAGTTCAATTATGACTGTACACTTTTAAATGTTGCTATGTTGGAACACATGTTATACTTTGAACATTACTATTTAGGGGATGCAGGCATACAAATTTAGCGAGTTCTATAATATGCAGGCACTGAAATTGCTAAAGTCTTGCTGGACCTCAAAATCTGCATTTAGCAATGTATTTCTGCCAAAGAAGAAAAAGAGAGGTCCTCAGTTTAAGGGAGAATATAGAATCAACCTCCTATTTACAATCAAATCAACAAATCAGTGGCTTAGTAGCTTAGAAGAAGAATGATGGTAATTGTTTTGCTAGTCTGAAGCTTCATATTTTATCGTTGTTGGCTTTTGTATCTATGGTAGTACTTATGCTATTTATTTAAGCATTACCATTTTGATCTCTTTGAACTGTTTTTCCTTCTTGTTATATTAACACTCACCATCACGTTTGCAAATTGTTAAACTAGTTTCATTATGATATTATATTAGCTTGTTCCTGATGGGGTTTATTCTCCCTTTTCAACAAAAAAAGGTGTTTTGATTCAGTTTTGTTAAGAGGAAGTTTTTAAACTCTGGCTGGTGATTTCAACATTCATATATGAACAACTATCACTTAGTAATGACAAGCTTTGAATCAATGAATATCTAGTTGTACATACGGAAGGATGATGAGTAACATAACAGTTTATATGTTAGAGTATTCTTTTGATTTAGTCTTTTGTTTGATTTATTAATGGCTTCTACAAAATAATTCTTATAGAAGCACTCTGCTTGCTGTTGTTGCCTTGTCAGCAGCAAAAATCAAATAAATCATAAAATTAACAAATTTTTTTAAGATGAGCCTTTATCAGTACTAAGAAACTTTCTTATACATCAACACTAGTTAAACTACTCTGAATCACGTTAAGTTAATAGATTAAGTATTGAAATTTAACATAGAGTCAGATATAAAGAAATACTTAACTTTTTGCCTTCTGGCTAGAGAACGAGTATGTACAAAAAAGAGGTAATTCAGAAGAGAAAAATGAATTAGTTCAGTCCGAGCTTATAAATACTATTATCGATGTGATGATTTTTTTTCTTGGAAAATCCTTTTTATATCTCTAAACTGACCAAAGATGAGATGATTTTTATGTGCATTTCTCCTTTTCATACAGTAAACTATTATGGACGCTTCTGGTAAGGATCCATATTTTGCATATTAGAGAACTGTTAAACACTCTTATGTAATCTCGTAATTGGAAGATTAATTCTTTAAAAAGGTTAAAGTGTTGCACCTCAAGAATAATTCTCGTTGAAGAAAAATGAACTGTCTAGACTCTAGAGATGGCAAATTGGGATGTCCCTAACATATTATTTTACCAATCATTTGAAATGTGGATTATTGCACACGCTAATTTGTTGTAAACTAGCAGCCCACACTAGTAACCAGCAGCAAGTCAACGCAAGCGTGCTTTAGGCAAAGTAATCAGCAATCCAGGTGAGTAACCATTTATCTCTTCATCTATACATACTTCCAAAATGTCTAATACATTGGCGAAGTTCTGGTAAATAACACGCCACTTACTAATGGCTAATAATGGGTGGGTTTCCCTAAAACTTAAAACATTTGCTTTTACAACTTATAGTGCACTTATGCTTTTTTCCGAGGTCACTAAGAGCGTCTTGAGTTGTATTTGTTATGTTTCTTCGTGTAGGTTTTATGTAGAATATAATTAATTCTATTTAAAAAGCAGTTTTTTTATTCATATATAATCTACGAAAACTTCAGTTGCTTGCATAGAAATGGACGAACTGAGTTGGGAGTCTTGGGACACACGTAATCAGTGCTACAGCTAGATTAGCATTCTTGCACGTTTACTTATTCTTAGTTTGGCATAGTTCCAGTTGTCATGGCTGTAGGTACGTGATCAGCCACAAATTTGTAGTTTACAAGTAATTATAAAAATATAATTCTGAATTCATGGCATTGCTAACATTTTTAAAATGGATGTTTAATGGGTTGAGGATGGGATTATAATTGCACAGTGCATTTCCTAGTTCAGAAATTTATAGGTCACTTCCAGCTAGGTTAGAGATTTAAAAAAAAAATGTTGAATTGTTGGGTTTCATACATTTGATTATGGAGTACATTTTCTGTCATGATGTAGTAGAAAGTTAGGCATTGAGTATTTAGGAATTGCTGCAGAACATGGCTACTTAATGTGGTATTTATCTTTTCTTTATTGCTTCCCACTGTTAAATAATTCATCTAATTGGAACTTAGTTGTTGTAGTAACTATAATTACAGTACAACTTTTAGACACTACTTTGTTCACTATGGAAAACATAACATTATGAGGATGGTAATCTATGGTTATTTTGATACGGGGAATTGTGTAATACTTGCAGATGGAGAAGCACTAATTAGTGGGAAACTTTTACTAATGGGAAAAATAGCTCTAGTTGGATGAATATGGCTGGACCAGTTATGCATCTCAATACTGAATCTACTGATGGATAATACATGAAGATTCAAGACAAGGGAAAGAGCATTCGCATGGCATCATAAAGATATTGACACTGGATTTGGCTCTGCACAAGAAAAAGAGATGCTCAAACATTTAGAGAGTACTCTTGCCAAATGAACCAGCAACAGTTAAACCTGGCCTGTTGATTGTAGAAGTCAAACCTCAGGTATGAAATTCCTTTGGTTAATCTTTCCTTATTCTACTTACCTCTGTCATACCTGCAAAATAATATACTCCTACTGAATTATCTTTATATTTGATTAAATTGTACATAAGTACTCAACACACGATTCTAGTTTGTTTGAGTCATTGACTGCATTATGTATTAGAAAAGGTTAGCTATATGTCGATTACATATGGACCTATTGTCTCTGAATCTATCTTTTTAGACCATTCAATGTTTGATTACATAATACCCTCATATTTTGATACATAAAAAATAAATAAGTTTATAAACATTAGCTAAGTATTGTAAAATTTAACTAAGTTAACTAATATTTACAAAAACTAGCAAATTTATATTAATAATAATGATGATAATAATAATTATACTTAAATAAGATTATAATAATAATAAATTATAAAATGTTAACAAAGTTAACTAATCTGTATAAAAATTAATAAATTTACAATAATAATGATTAAATATGCTTATATAATAACGGTAATTACTATAAATATTAACTAAATTAAATAAGTTCTTTACAAATTAACTAAATTTATAATAATAATAATAAATATTAACTATGGCTTTTAAATAATAGTTGTAATAAATTAAATATGTCTTACATATAAATTAATTAAGTATTATTAATATATATAATAATAATAATAACAATAGTAACAATAATAGTAATAATTATTTAACTTGGTTAACTAAGCTTTATGAAAATTAAACATGCTTATAATAATTTACTTAAGTTAGCTAAATTTTATAAAAAAATAACGAATTTATAATATTGCTAATTAACTTAGCTTAGAATGATAATGGAAACTATAAATTATGAAATGTTAACCAAGTTAATTAAGTTTTATAAAAATTAACAATTTTATAATAATAATAACCTAAGTTTATAATAAACATAATAATATTAAGTTATAAAATATTAACAAGTTAAATAATTTTATAAAAAAACTAATTTTATAAAAATTAACTAAATTAGCTAAGTATTATAAATAATAATAACTAATTAATTTATAAAAAATTAATTAAATATTATAAAACTATAATAATAAATTAACAAAGTTAATTAAATTTTATATTTTTTCAAGATTTATAAAAGTTAAACAAGTTTATAAAAATTAACTAAGTAATATAAATATTTAGCTAAGTTAACTTAGTCAATGTAGTCAGTGTGCAAATAATATGGAGAGTTATTACTGATTAATTACTTTCTCATTTGTGAGTTCATTTGGTGAACAAATAGGTCGTGCAAACTATATTATAATGCAAATATAGTTCTTCGAAGCTTTAGATTAGTTAATTCTTCAAATATAAACATAAATAGTAGTCATAACATTGTGGCAGGGATGGGTTCAGATCAGTCTAAACTTACAAATGCATGTTTCTTGCCTCAACATGTTAATGTGCAAATAATATAATCTCCTATAACCAATTTCTTGTTCTTGTTCATCTTTCTGTTTTCCTTTTGAATTCGGAGAGAATGCGTCAAGAATTACAACTTAAAATTTATGTATACAAAAAGATAGATTGTCATTGTTCACTAGATTTGAAGGCCAGATATTATCATTTGTTGAATCAGGGAACATGTCATATTCGTTGTGTTAGCATCTATGATTGGCACATGGAAATGCATCTGCCAAGTTTTGTTAAACTCCAGGGAATCCCATTAGCACATGACAAATCATTCTTATTAGTTTGTACTAGTTTCAGATGGCCAGTGTACTTTCTTATATTAAGCATTAAACCCTGCATGTTCGGATTTTATGACTAATAGATGTTTTTTTTTTTTTCGACAGGCCCTGTCTGATGTTCTAGGTTTACACTATGGTGAAAGACATGAAAAAATATGTTGTCGCATTCATTCTTCTTTAAATGTATTTTGCGTCAATGTCCATACATCTTTACTTTTACTATATATCGTTTTGGTTAGCTATGATTGTATGGATTGTACTTTTTAATATGTATTGTTTTGGTTTGCAATGACTGTAAGAATTGTTACTTTTGATCACAAATATTTATATGTTTCGAACTTTGTATGATATACTTTTGATCACAAATATTTATATGCTTAATATTGTGCATGAAATACTTTTAATAATGGCTATAAAAATTATAGCATTATGCTAGTGCAATAAAAATATTCTGCAACGATTAAACAGTTTTCATGACAAGTGAATAATGCTATAAAGTACTAAATTAAACTTTCTATAGCGTTTGTAGTTGCTATAATAATTAGGCTATGAAGTTTCTACAATGTTTGTAGTTGCTATAATAACAAGCAATGCTTATCTACAGCGTTTATAGTTGCTATAAATAGCAATTAAATGACGTCATAAATATTAGCGGTATAAACCATAACTCTGTGTAAAAGTTTTATAGCAAGCAATAAACGATGTAGATAGGAATTTGTATGTTACAATCATCCATTTAATAGCAATTCTGAAACGCTATGAGTAACATCATTTATAACATGTTTTTTATAGCGATTATTAGGTTGCTATTGTAGACCTCTGACATATGACAACATGTTGATACATAGCGTTTATAAAAACCCCATCATATCCTTTTATAGCGTTTTTTAAACGCTATAAAAAGGCCTTTTTCTTGTAGTGAATTGCACCTTTTTTTTTTCCATATAACACTTCATATATGTGCAATTTGAATCGACAAAAACACCAAAAAATTTCAAAAAGAAGCACATATGTACAATTTAAATTTGCACAATCATAACTTTATTTTTTTAGAAAATTACATTTGTGCATCTTCAAATTAATCAAGTGCAATTAGGTTTTTTTCAGACCTCTCAAAAGCATAGAAAAAGCAGTATCAACTTCATAACTGGCTAACTAAGATTATTTATCCAATCCCTGCTGCATATCAACTCAGCAAGAATAATAGCATATCAATTTTTGGCATTATTTGTAAATTAAGGAAGTCTAGTGAATCAATGACTGGGGCTCCAAATACAGTTTGGGTCAATGGACCACTGTTAACCTTAGTTAATTTGGTGGCCACCGTACCCTCTCTTTATTTCTTACCTGTGTCTAAGAAAATGATACCGCTACACCAAACAGGATGTACAAAGTCTTGAAACCATACATTAAATGCCCCTTATCTGTACACTGTATTCTTGCTATTATATTGAAAGTGTAGTTTTAGAAAATTACAGTAAGAAGCTTCCTACCACTAGTACACAACATAAAAAAGAAACAGAAAATTGCAGGCAAACCCAAAGTAATCATAAGTCAAAATGTTGAGTCTATCTCCACATAGTGCGCGGCCTTAGCAATATGTATTTGATTGTAAGATGGTTGGAAAGTAGGAATTACGATGGACAAAGAAACATCATAGTGTGCTGCCTTAGCAATATGTGATGTTAATTAGCAAGTGCGAATTTCGTTAATGAAATTGTCAGACCTCTGCAAATCATGTTTTATTATCACTATTTTGCCGAAGGTGCCATGAACACAGAAAAAATTGAACCTGCAGTTTTTTTCTTGGTGAACATTACTTAGAGCTAAAAATGCACATATTAACGTGAGGTATCTGAAATTGTCATCCCAATGTTTGGAATCAATGTGAAAAATGATAACATGTAAAAATGAAAATGAAACATTCAAAATCATCTTCTCTTCCCCTTTGATAAAATGACTATGATTTTTCAACCCTCTTCTTTCTCCTTCTTTAATTTGCGTATGTTAATGTAAATCATGCACAGGTGCATCTAGTGGCTAAAGTGAATACATACTGCAAATGCAGTAGTTTTGGTAATCACAAAGAAACGGCAATAAAGGTTGTTAATCGATAGTGAAATTCAATTGATGAATAGCATTTTTAAAATTGCAAAAAAACACCACAAAAATGCTTTTAATTAAATTCGGTTAATTAAAAATATAGATAAAGATATTGTATGCTGAAAATGTATAACACATCAAGCCAAACGGAGTAACCATCAACTAAAGACAAGGAGGGGCACTAGGACACGCCAAAGTCCCTTGCAAGTATAGCATAGAAAAAGAAGACACTCCCATCCCCACCATTCATGAAAAAATAGAGAAAAGGTCTATGAAAGACCAATGAATGGTAGAAGGGATACAGATTTTATGTAAGCCATTGGCTTGAGCTTGAATTCCTTTTTTTTCTGAAAAAGAAGTAACCTCTCCTGCAAACACTCTTCATTGGATTGCAAACTAAATACCATGAAAAATATTCAGCCGCATGCTAAAACATTCAACATTCATATCGACATCGTTCCCGAACGCCATGGCTCGTCCTCTTGCTCTAACTCCAATGCTTGTCGTCCTAGCAACCATCAAAAGTTTTTTTAAATAACAGCAAACTTCTGTTGTAACCCTATCTCCTTGTAACCCTATCTCCTCTAAATATCGTTTTTTCCTTATTGTCAATGCTGATCTTTCACAATAGTTTCCCATAACGACCTAGTAGAGGTATTTTTCTTTTTCATTCTGCATTTTGTACGCTGAGACTAAAATGCCAGTTTCAGTAATTTTTTAATCATTCTTCGCTATATTGTTATGGATCTACAATCGAAATTCAATATGGATTGAATCTGGTTGTTTATGATTAGGGTTAAGGATTCTGACTAGTTTGTTTATGATTTTTGTGCTCTTATAATGTTGAAAATTGTATGATATGGTCGACAGTTTTTCCCTTTAAATTTTACATTTCTAAAGTTAGACCTTATACGTCTGACGTTCTCTTTATGCATACATGAATTCTTCTCAATTAATTTTAATCAAATTTTATTGTTATATGGAAGGACAAATTTTTAGATGCTGACTGTATAATATTAGGAGTTTCTTATATTAATATTAGTTTGATATTCTACGTTGCTTAGCATAAGCATGCCTCTGTAAGTAACTAACTCTCTTTATTCTATTTATTCTTTTATGTTGCTTGATAGGGGAACGCCTTTTTATATCGCTATCTTTGTTCTATTTATACCTTATAAGAACACTTGGATGCTACTTTACATTACTATTGAGTTAACATTTTGTAAAATAAACTATTTGATAATGCTGCGAGGGAATAAACACCTAAATATAAGTGCTATTAGTTTCGTGGTAGAAATATCATTCCTGAATCTTTTAAGGTTTTGTTTTAAACAGCCATCAGCATATGGTATGGCTTTTCTTTTTTGATTTCAAAGTAAGGAGCGTACCTGACATAAGTGTGTCAAAACTGGTTGGTTAGAAATCTCATTCAGAAATACATTGCAGTTAGTAACTGATTTTTCTCTCAGAAAGACATGAATTTTGTGCAATGTGTACACATATATATGTTGAAAGAACGAGGGAATGAAATTAAAAGTCATTTCTTTTAGAAATGAAGAACTTCCTTGAAAAATGTATCCCACCAGTTACTAAAATGTTTATGAATTATCATCCAAATACTTATGATCACATTCCAGTAATTTGTTAATATAGCTTTACATGCAAGCAGAATCAAAGGGTTTCAGGCTTAGCAGAACTAAAACTGAGTATATGAAGTGTGAGTTTAGCGGTGCTAGGTCAGATGACGGAGAGGTCACCTTGGCTGGTAGCATAGTACCCAAGAAGGAATCGTTTCGATACTTAGGATCTATGTTGCAGTTTGATGGAGAGATTGATAAGGATGTTAGTTTTAGAATTCAAGCAGGATGGGTGAAATGGCGGCTAGCATCTGGCATTCTCTGTGATAGGAAGATTCCTCAGAAGCTTAAAGGAAAGTTCTATAGGACAGCAATCAGGCCTGCAATGTTATATGGTGCAGAATGTTGGCCTACTAAGAGGCAACACGTGCAGAAGATAAGTGTAGCAGAGATGCGGATGCTGCGTTGGAGCTGTGGGCATACCAGACGAGATCGGATTAGAAATGAGGATATTCGGGAAAAACTTGGAGTTGCACCTATTGAAGAGAAGTTAGTCCAACACCGCTTGAGATGGTTTGGACATATCCAACGTAGACCACGCGATGCTCCTGTGCACGTTGGAGTTATAGGTCGTGCCGAAGGCCCAAAGAGAGGTAGAGGTCGACCTAAAATGACATGGGAAGAGATAATAAAGAGAGATCTAAGAAATTGGAGTATATCTGAAGAGCTTGTGGTAGATAGAAGTGCATGGAAGTTGGCAATCCATGTACCAGAACCTTAGGATTTTTATATATATATATATATATATATATATATATGTTAATTATTATTATTTTTAGATCTGTTTAATTATTTTAATTTTAAATTTTTTTAGGACTTTATTTCACTTTTATTGAACCTTTTTACTTTAATCTGTTTGGTTATTTTAAACTCTTTTTATATATTATTATTAGTTATTTTACCTTAATTTTGGGTTCCATATCTAGCCAACCCCAACTTGTTTGGGATATATGGCTTTGTTGTTGTTGTTGTTGTTGTTTTTCTAGGCGATGAGAAAGTCGGGATGAAACATATAAAGCAATATGTGGAATTGATGAAATATGAAAATGCTGTAACATCCATTTTAGTTGTTCAGTGTGTTAGAGTTTTTTTTGGCTTTGATACTAATTTGTTGGTTTTTGAAGAAGTTTTAATACTAGTTTGATGGAGTGGAGAAACACTAATATAAATTTGTTGGAGGAAAGAGACTATAATTTGTAGGAGGAAGAAGATAGTATTTTATTGCACCTTTTTCATTCACCACACTTTTTCTTCATTCACTTTTCTAACTTACAACAAAATGACCACATATATATAGTAGTTTACAAACCATTTCAATAGACACGACATTAAATGAACATGACTTTTCACCGAACATACATGACACTTCACTGAACGGACATGACACTTGACGAACGGATATTACTTTTGACGAACGGACATGACTTTTGACGAATGGACATGTCTCTTTATTTTAATAGACACTTAAGTAATTAATGAATTTTGGTTTACGCCAACAATGCCTTCCCTAAACCAAAATTCCTTCGAACATCCAATGCGGCAGCACTTCTTGAACACGATATCACTTGTGCTATTTTAGTCATTCATACCGCTATCCAAGCTTTATATTTTTCATGTTTCGGTAAAAATAAGGATATTATCTGAATTTCCTTTTTTGTCTTCTTCTTCTGTAGAGACATCAACTTATCATGCATTTTACCCTTGGGAGTAATATTTTCAACTGCATCCTTGCTAGTAAATGTCATAAAGGAAAAACCACTCGACCTTTTGGTGGCATGATCAACCATAATTTGAGCTTCAACTATTTCTCCATACGAGCTACAATGCTCTTTTGGTTTATCATCAATGTATGTTGGAAAGGTTTTCTTTGTTTTGAGTCCACCTGCTTCTTTAGTTGGCGTGCTATCTCTTGGAAGCACTCTTTTAACATCCAATGTTCTTTTGTCTTTCATTATGGTTGAATCTGTGATCTCCCCATATTTCCTGAAGTGACTGGAGAATGTTTCTTCAGTAGTATCCTCAGTAAGATCGTGTGTTTCTTGGGTATCTTTAGCACCATTCACTTCTTTGATGTCGTTAGTATCATTTGCTTCTTTCATTATTTCAACTGATCCATCTTCAGTCACCATGACCTTCTTCTTTTTTGGTTCAGCTGCAACATTTTTGTGCTTTAACTCCATCCTTTTGTTCTTGTTATGCTCAACTGCGGGTGTATTGCTCTGAAGAAAGTTTGCCTCTTTTGAAACCACAATTTCAGATTCTTTTCCCATATCCACAATGCTACTAGCCGTATCTTTGACATCATTTTCGGTAGTTTCTTTTGCAGCATCGTCGACCTTGGGTAGTGATTCACCATCTTTTTCTTCTTCAGGCTTATTTGCAACATCACCGTATTTTATATTGTTTGCATTATCTTTCACATCATCGGTTGACTTAATCTCTTCAATGTGTACTTTGGCTTCGTTGCTATTTGGCATGTTTGCGGGCTCAGTTTCGCTACTTTCAGCTTTGGCTTCAGAAATAGCCTCTTTCAATTTATCTTCTTGTATGTTCTCCTCCACATTCTTACCATAAATCTCCTTTAATAAATTCCATGCATCTTTTGCGCAATTTTCTCCAATAATACGATCATATGCTTCATCATCGATATTCGCAGTCATTAAAATACGAGCTTGCAGATCATTCCAACTCAATATTGTGATTGATTTTCTTTCTTTCTGCGTCAAATCTTTAGTATCTTCTGGATCTGCAAAGCCATTTTCAACGATCTCTCATAATCCTTTAGAGATCAATTCTTCTTTCTTTTTGTTACTCCATGCTTCAAAGTTTTCTTTTTTGAGAACAAACGGAAAAAGGAATTAAAATGTCATTTTCAACCAAGCTCTGATACCAGTTGTTAGAGTTTTTTTTTTGGCTTTGATACTAATTTGTTGGTTTTTGAAGAAGTTTTGATACTAGTTTGATAGAGTAGAGAAACACTAATATAAATTTATTGGAGGAAGGATACTATATTTTGTAGGAGGAAGAAGATAGTATTTTATTGCACCTTTTTCATTCACCACACTATTTCTTCATTCACTTTTCTAACTTACAACAAAATGACCACATATAAATAGTGGTTTACAGACAATTTCAATAGACACAACATTAAATGAACATGACTTTTCACCGAATAGACATGACACTTCAATGAACGGACATGACACTTCACTGAACGGACATGACACTTGACGAACGGATATTACTCTTGATGAACGGACATGACTTTTGACGAATGGACATGTCTCTTTATTTTAATAGACACTTAAGTAATTAATGAATTTTGGTTTACACCAACAACGATCTCACTACAACTTTAAAGTCATATCTTTTGGAGCTTCCTCAGTTTCATTTTGAAGTTTTTATGGTAAGCTTTTAATGGCTATGTTAATCTGAATTTATTTTATTCTTTTAGGGTCTTTTCTCAACTAATAAAGTTACAGTTATAGATAATTGTTGAAACTTAGCATGTTTAGTGTAAAATGCTTGTTCAAAATCAAGTTTTACAACCTACTCCTTGCTCGGTTCCATCTGTTATTAATTGATTTACAATGTAAAGTGTAAAATTGAAAACAACTGAGGGCTCTAGAGCGTTCACATGCACAATGTAAGTTCGTGGAAGGTTATGCAATACAATTTTTGAAAAAAGTGATTTCAATGTAACTGTTCTTCCATTTTCCCACTGAAAGTAGAACATTGCATTTTTACTTCATGCACTACATTGCATGAGGCAGAGCTGTTGGTTTGTATCAAGGAACATGTTCTAGTTCTAGAGCATCAGATCCTTGCTGTGCAGGAGAAGGAAACTCTTCTGGAGCGTTATTGTAGTTATCAAACTACTTATGGTACAGTTTCATTGTTTTTCATAGCGCGTATTTCATAGTTGTGAAAGGCGCGCCAAGGCGCATGATGCGGCGTGGCGTTTGCGCCATTTTTGCTTGCGGCGCGACACAAATGAAAATGCGCGCCAAGTGGTGCAAATGACGTGCCTTTTCTTTGTTTTATGATTTTTTTTTGTTTTTTTGGCATTTCAAAGTGCAATTACTACTACTACAACTATTCTTACTATCACTACTATTATTATCATAATAACATGAAACGTGAAAAACTTCGTTAATATCTTTTTTCAGTTATATGGAAACAGAATTACATCATTATTATTTTTTATTTGATTATCATTAACGAGTTAATAACCTTACAATTATGTAATTGACTGAACTTAGCATGCCCGACATTTAAAATTGACATATGTTTTATTATCTAACATAGTTTAGATTCATTGTCAGAAATATATAACTTAATGTATAAAAGATCATAAAATATTGCCTAGCATAGATGCAAAATCAAATGAATGAGACCGACAACCCTTGAACAATAAATCAAGAGAAGAAACTCTGGGAGGAAGAGAAAACATTCTTAGAAAATTAACATTCAATCAGCTTTAAAACACACCCTTGGATAGTTTTTTTTTTTTGCATGTGTGAATACGTCCAATATCTTTGTACGATTTGTCTGCATCATAAATATTTCAAGATTTGGAATTTATTAAATACAATCGAACATTAAATTTATCAGATTCAGAGTTCTAGTTTATCAGTATTGTGTATTATTATTGGATTTGAAAACACTATTGTGCTTGAAAATTTATGCTTTATGCTTTTTTTGTAAAATGAATAAAAAGATGGTGGCATATGTTTTGACAAAAAAATCGAATTTTTTAAATTTTTTGTTAAAATATTTTATTTATTAAAAAAATTAAACATGCGCAATAAATTAAAAAGGCTTGCGCCATTTGCGGTGCTGTACGTCACGGCTCCAGAGAGGGTTTGCGTTTTTTTGTGTTGTGCGCCATGTGTCATCAAAGCGTGCGCTATAGCGACAAATAGCGCATAGCGCGGTGCTTGCGCTATTATACTTATAATAGCGCAAGAGTTTCCTATAACGCAAAAATAATGTGCTATTTTTTCATAGCGCGCTATTGTATCATATCCCATAGCTCTAAATAGCGCTATTTTGTTTTTATCTTTTTTTTTAATGTTTGGACAATGAATTAAGCCCGAAATAGCACGTTATTTGTATTTATAATGACTCAGAGGAAAAATGTCGTAGAGTATGACTCGAAAGAAGAAGAAATTGATGATCGTTTAAATAATGATTAACGGTTATGGTTTAGATGAAACTAGTGACTTTTTTTTTTAAATTTAGAAGCATAATATAATTTCTATGTTTTGTTATTGTACACTTGAATCATGTTTAACTTTTGTTTATTTGAATTTTGTTATTGTAGACTTCATATTTATTTACATTTGATCTTATTTTTATTACAACTTTTCTTGTTTATATTTTTTTTCTTAGTACTTGTTAGCAGATTTTTTTAAATTTTTTTGTACAAAAGTGTATTTTAATGCATTTTTTCTAAGAGTTTTATATCATCATAATTGATAAATAGAAATAAATTTCATTATAACTCACAATTACGAGAATAAATGTCAAATTTGTAAGACATAAGTATATTAAAGCCATCAATTATTTTGAATATGCAATATGAACTTATCAAATTTTCTAGAATATAATTTCATTTTACATACAAATATATTTAATACATGCATAAATTATGGTAGTGCTTGTATTTGGAGTCTTGAACAGTTTGGATATGACGTAAAATATGCAAAAAAAAAAAAAAAAAAAAAAAAAACCAGTTAAGCAAAATATACTTGATTACGTTTTTTTCGAAATGAATGCAATAGCGCAAGCCTTGCGCTATTTACTACACTACATGCGCCATTAATAACACTGGTGTATTCAATTAGTGGTATGGTTGATGACAAATATATATTTAGCTATCAGCTACTTCGTGCACCCTCTTTAGTGTCTTCAATATGAAAGCAACACATTGTAGTTCAATGTTGTTGATTGTGATCACACTCATATTAGCACTTGAATTGCTGGAAATCGTAGGTCATGTGGCTTTTAAATGTGCAATGCTTGGACATGTGATAGTTAAAACGTATGCATATGATACGGTCCATTAGGTGGAACTCACCCTTAAAAGCTAGCTTGTAAGGGAATGGTGCCTAATAAGCTATATACTAGTGGTTATATCTCATATTTTATGATATAAGACATATCATTTCACCGCTATTTGAAAGTCCGACGTCCACGTCGGCCCACTCTGTCGACACTGATCTGACGGTAGTCCTTTTCTCTCTGGACGGCTTCAATCACATTAGTATTTTAATCCAGCCTATAGGTCGTCCCTCTCACGGCTTGAACTTCCGTCGAGCGGTTCGCCGTGAAAGCTCCAAACAATATAACACATTTGGTAGAACTCACCCTTAAAAGCTAACTTGTGAGGAAAGGGTGTCTAGCTAGCTTGTAAGGGGAGGGTGCCTAATAAGCTATATAATAGCCATTATATATATATATATATATATATATATATATATATATATATATATATATATATAATATTTTATGGCATGAGACATATTAGTGGGCTAAGGCTTAAATGAAGGAACCAATGTTTTTCAGTTTAGTTATAACTCAATTGTTTGATTCTGATACATAAACCAACCGAAATAAGATTTAATTGACAGATAGAAAAATGAGATTTGATTGTTAAACTAATATTAGGGTTACGTAGCAAGTGGGGGAGATAGAGGAAGGATACAGATATGCATTGAAAAGAGTAAAAGCGTGTGACCGTTCAGTTTAAAATGTAAGAAGAGATTTGAGGACTATTGGCTTGATTTAGGAGAAGAGATAAGGCTTGAAGAGGGTGCATAAAAGAGCAAGAACGTATGATTTGAGAAGAATGAATTGGAGAGATGCACGAACAGAGAAAACAATACAAAACGTGACTCTTGGTTTTTGAAAATTCCTAAGAGGCTTGTGCGTCCTCAGAGTACAACAGATTAATTTGGCATTATGTGCATACTGGTTAGAAACACTTACCATATTTTTTAGATTGCATACAATTGTAAGCTCAGCAAGTGAATCTACTATATCGAAAAGGTAATAATGAGTAGCATTCATTTCAAGGTGGACTTTTGGATTAGATATGTGCATAGCTTCAATATCGTCCAAATTTACTGGAATTTTCTTGCGATTATCAATAAGCGTTTTTTATTTTGTGAAATTGGCATACCATTGGGCACGCGATCTATTCATTATTGTCTGCATGTTTTTAAAGTAATTGGTCATTGATTAAAGATTAATCTAAGTGAAAGATTCGATCTGTTGATTATAAATTTAAGGGAATTATATTTGTAGCAGTTAGAAGTAATGAGAAACTAAATTTAAGTTTATTTGAAAATGGTTAACATCTCAAACAAAGCAATGTGAAGAAACGAGTTGAAATGTGGATAAATAGCCTTGGGCCCTAGTGGTTTTGACTTGGACTTTGTGGTCAAGTGTATTTTTACGTGCGCCTAACTGATGTGAGTTCATATGGTATCGTAATAAAGACTTAAAATATGTAGTAATACAAAAAAGAACTTACGTTGCTTATTTGTTATATGGTTATACCACTATTATATCCAATCCATCAATATGTAACAACTATTGAAAATACCTAAAATTCTACAAAGAAAATTTGGGTTTGAACTTGATAGGATCCCCTAGTATAAATGGCCTTGAACTTGCATGTATATCCCATTCAGTATGTTTCCAACAATTTGTTTACTAGCAAATGTGGTAACCACTCCTGAGATAATATTATTAAAATGATGTTTGTACATGGAAATGTGGGAGCTATTATCGCAAATAGCAAACGAATCAAAGGTTGTATAGAAAACATAATAAGATAATTGCCAAAATTTTAACATGACTACTTGAACAATTGTTCAAGTAGGTTATAGAGAAAGCACTGAGTGGACGAAAAGACATGGCTGGACGATTTATATAAAAAGTAACATGACATATTGGTCAAGTAGGCATGTTAAAATTTTAGCAATTATTTTATCATGTTTTCTTTGTTACCTTTGATTCATATGTGTTTTATGATGGTAGTTCTCATATTTTCATGTACTAACATCATTTTAATATTATTTTAGGAGTGGTTACCACATTTGCTATAAACAAATTGTTGGAAATATACTGATGGGGATATATATATATATATATATATATATATATATATATATATATATATATATATATATATATATATATATATATATATATATATATATATATATATATATATATGTAAGTTTTAAGACCATTTACAGTAGGGGGTTATATAAAGGTAAAACCCAATTTTTGTTTGTACAATTTTAGATAAACTCGATACTTGTTCCATATTGATGGATTATATTCTTGGTTTTGTAGCTCTAGCATATATACATGTAAATGCTGAAACTTGGAATGTGATAACTAAGAATAGGTGAAAAAGGTCACAAGTTTTGAACGTCTGTTGTGATTACAAAAATTTTATTAGCAGTGCTTTCTAATTGCAGACTAGTAAAATTTAAGGGGAAGTGGAAATAAGATCGATTCTGCGAACTTCTACGAAAGTTTGTATCATTGTTCCAAACTCATAATTCTCAAGTAAGGCAAGCTTCCCCCACCGCTCCTGTTGAGTACTACTCAGTACCTTTAATTAGCCAAGGAATGCAACCATGCCCCCCTCCCCCCACCCCAAAAAAAAAAAACTTTAAAAACCAGCTAATCCGACTAGAGGCCTCCTCCTAAGAGCTTTTGTTGTACATTTTCATGTATGCGTACACGTATTTGTTGGATTGGATATAATAGCTGTATGACCATATAACAATAAGCAATGTAATTTGTTTTGCGTATGGCTACACATTTTAAGTCTATTACGATGGCATATGAACTCATTAGCACATGGTTAATTACGCCCACATATACACAAAAGTAAAGGCGAGCGGATGTGATATTCAAACTTTTAAAAAAGAAACCCAAATCTCGTTGAAAAAAACGTAACCCTAACTTGATATTCATCACTCGATATAAGAACCCTAATTTGGATTTGTTGCTTATTTTTACCGAACTATTGTATCAGATTAAAAGTGTTGATTTTAATGATGATTTGCTATTTTCATCGAGGAAAGAAGTTGTATTATTTTTATGCTCGTTTCCTTCTCGAACTCATTATATGATGTAAAGTTGGAAGTGTTGATTAATTTAGTTGTACTGAGACACCTAAGAAATAATGGAGATACTAATGTGAAAACTTCAAAGGTTTAATATATGCGAGTTGAAAACGGTAAAGATGACCGCAATGGTATCGTGAGATTCAATGTTCAATTCGAAAACCCAATCAGGTATGTATGTTTTTCACTTTTACATTTATTCGTCTTCATTTTTTTTATTTAGGCATCTCTTTAATGAATAAAATAACATAGGTTTTATTTCAAATACCTATAAACAGGTTTGTGAAACCCGTTTGTAGAGTATTAAATTAAGAATAAAAGTTCCCGCGATTCAGATGCCCGTATAGAGTGTAGGCGCATGTCAAAAATCCGGTTTATCAATCGTACATTTGAAAAAGAAGAATATTGTTAATGCTACTCCAAAAACAGTCAAGTTGGGTCATTTTTTGCATTTTTTATTTTACTAAGGGGAGGATCATTTAACATAGCCTCCATTAACAACTTATAAAATATGGACCAAAATGCCCTTTTATTATTTTACCCTAGTTGCATTTTACTGTTCGTTAAACCCTAATCATTTTCTTTTTCTCAAAGTAAACAATTAATCACTGTTTTCATGAAGGAACCAATTTCTAACGAGAGTTCTAACTTTGACAAATAAGACAACATGATATTTACTCAAAAAAATGAACATGTTGTTGAAGAAATCACCGAAAATGTAACAATTTACTGAAAGAATGGAGGTCCGTTTTCGATCATAAACGTTATATTCGTTGACAGTGAGCCGAAGTTTAACAACTAAAACGACTAGTACTTGCTGAACTTGGTGAACGCATCAGCTCATGACAATAACACAAAATTCGCAATGGACCACCAAATAAATTTGTATTTTCCGTTGTAATATCGCCGAGTATTAAGATTTTAATTTTTCTGCAGTTATTTTTTTTCGGCATGTTATTTTCGAACTTTGTACCAAATTTTGGTACGTTTTTGTCGATTTTTACCGTGTTTCGTGTATTTGATTGGAGGGTAAAATCGGGTTCTTTTATTTATTTTTCTATTGTGTTTCGCCCCTCTTAACAATTTAATTTTTAATGGAGTGAAAATAAAATATGACCTCCCCTTATCCGTTTTTGGAGTGACATTAACAATACTCAAAAAGAATGGGAGAGATTATTCTGTGTGTGTGTGTCGACGTTTGAAAAAAGTATGGGGGAGAATATATATTCTATATGTTTGTTGACGTTTGAAAAAAAGTATGGGAGAGATTAATATATACATACATACATACATACATACATATATACATACATATATATATATATATATACCCTCTCCTATTCTTTTTTCAAACGCAGATTGATAAACCAGATTTTTGATGCCTGTTTACATTCTATACAGGTTTCTGATTCCCTTTCGATTTTTTTCTTAATTTAAAACTATAAACGGGTTTCACAAACCCATTTATAGGTATTTCAAAAAAAAAAAACCTATGTTATTTTGTTTTTTGAAGAGATGCCTAAATAAAAAAACTTAGACGTATAAATGTAAAAGTGAAGAGCATACATACCTGATTGGGTATTCGAGTTGAACATTGAATCTCACGATACCACTGCGGTCATCTTTATTGTTTTCAACTCACATAATATTAAACCTTTGAATACAAAGCAAAGCATATTTAGTAACCTCGACATTTTCATGGTTCAAAAGCTTCATTACTCTCTCTTTGGCTTTGAGATCCGCAACCACAATTCTTCCGCCAGCAGTACTGAATGAACTGCGATAAATCATAGCAAGCAACTACTAGTGCAGTTGGGTCGTTCTAGGTCTCTAAAATTGTAAGAAGAACTCGCGTTATCTGGAAATTGTTTTCTTTAAAATTTGTAATATTCTCACGCCAAAAACTTGGATCCTTGTGCATTGGGGACCAGTCTAAATGACCCAGGAGGACTTCTTGCTTGTATTTGTCGAAAGAACTAAATCTCTTAATGTTGTCTCTAAGCCCTTGTTCTAGTTGATTTAGTGCTTCTGAGAGCACAACCAACAATGGTTTGTTCAGTTACTAAACAAGCCACGGAGCAACCAGGTGTGGCTTGTTCACTCACCCGTGGCTGGTCTGTGGCTAGTTTTGAGCTCCTCCGTGGCTGGTTCACCCAACAGAGGCTGGTTCTTATAACGGCAAACTGTTTGCCGTTATAAGATTATAACGGCAAACACTTTGCCGTTATAATCTTATAACGGCAAAGTGTTTGCCATTATAATCTTATAACGGCAAACAGTTTGCCGTTATAAGAACTAGCCGTTGCAACCAAACGGCTAGTTCACTTCCTCCCTATAAACCACCCTATCTCCTTCTTCTTCCTCCTCCACATAACCACTCCACCTTCCCAACTTCTTCATCAACAAAATGTCTTCGTCTGCACCCAAGCGAAGCGGGAAAAAAAACCATAAACAAGAAAATCATGTCCCAACCGCACTCGTCATCGTATGCGATGCAACGGTCAATCCAACAACAGCAACCGTTGCAGCCATCTCACGAATATGGCTACTCGCCGTATTCAAATTATCCATACCGTCCACCGTACCAACCGCTCGGTCCTCCTAATTTTCCTCCCATCCAATCGTCCGTCCCGCCACAGTTTTACCAACGACCGCTCGGGGTAGGCGTGTACGACGATCATTCGTCGTATATGTCAATGATGATGCAGACCGAGCAAAGTCAACAACCTCACCTAACTCCGCAACAGACCGAGGTTCGTGACCGCGAAGCGATGCAAAATCTGCAAAGACAGTTTTCGTATGGGTATGTCTCTCCTACTACCGAAGAAAATGTTGGGACTTCTACGGAGGAGGAGGAGGAAGATGCAAATGAGGAAGTAAATGTTACAAATTCTGAAGAATTGAATGAAGAATACGTTGCACCTATCAGTCCCGAATATAACCAAAAGAAGAAGAAGAAGGTGAAGTCTTTAAGGAGCATTTTCAGTAAACGACACCAAACCGAAGTTGAATCGGAGCCGAATCACGGAATAGAAGATATTGAGGATGATAATGCTGAAGGGGAAGATATACCGGCGGATGGAAGAAGGAAACAATGTAAGTTTACTTCCGAGCAGTACGTTTCACTTGCTAAATCGTGGATACGCATTTCACAAGACATCATTGTTGGAAATAATATGAAAGGTGAGAAATTTTGGGAAAGAGTAGCAGAGTTCTACAATTCGTTGGAAGCGAGGAATAGAACATGGGCATCACTTAGTGGCGGTTATAGAGTTATGAATGCCGCGTGTCAGAACTATCTTGCAATACTGACAGCCTTGGAGAACAGACAGCAAAGCGGTGCTGCACCTTATGACGTTGTAAGTAGCGTAGATTACTTTGAAAAATAACTTACTATACTATGATCGATTAGTTAGAAATGACATACGCTCATACAATATCCACTTTGTGTTACAGATTGAAGAGTCATGAAAGGCCTACCAGCAAAAGTATGGTCATCCATTTAAATTCCAAGACTGTTATGAGCTTCTATCTAGGTTGCCGAAGTGGAAGAACCCCAGCAACTTCATGTTTGAGCAGCAGAACAAAGCTAGAAGGATGAACTACTCTGATTCTAGTCCAGGAAGTGGCCCGAGTTCGCAAGAAAGAAACCCTTTATTTGGAAGTAGTGATGGACGACCTGTCGGCAGATCCAAGGCAATTCAGCTGGAGCAACGAGGTGCAGAGTTTGCTAGATTTATGGAAACAATGGAGAGTTCATCTAAGGCAACAAAAGAGCACAGAGCTCGATTTTCGGTGGAAAGAAACCGTAGCGACGAAGATTTCCAAAAGGCAGTTAGGGATGATCGAGAGCTCCGCAGACAAGAACATGCGGAGAAACAAGCCATGGAAGAAAAGAAGCTGGAGGAGCAGAAAGCTTTGGCGCGAGAGAATAATTATGCTAAAATGATTACATGTGATTTTAGTAAGCTTACCCCTCTACAGCAAGAACTAGTAGCCGAGCAGATTGGAGAGTATAGAAAAAACAAAGGAAGCAGAAGCAGAAGCGTTAGTGGCTCGTATATGGACTAGCTATGTATGTTGGGTTAAGTTGTAATATGATTGTGAACTGTTTGTAGTATTTATGTGCTGGTGGGTGTTTATGTACTAGCTATATATGTTGGGGTGAGTTGTAATATGATTGTGACCTGTTTCTAGTATTAATGTAGTAGTTGTTGTTTATGTACGAGCTGTATATGCTGGGTTGAGTTGAAATAATGATACAATCTACAATATGATTGGAAACCACATTTATTGACTCAAGTACGCACTGATAGATAGTTCAAATGATACATAGTACACGACTACACACTGATACATAGTTCTAGTACCAACTACTAATTCCGACTATTCCTTCCTTTATGCGTCCACAAATGTTCCACCAACTGGTCACGCAATTGGAAGTGTGCAGCTTGATCTTCAATGTGTTGAACCATATCAACATATTCTTCCATTGAGTTTACATCTTTATGGGGTTTTGCATTTAAGCCCGTAAACATGTCAGGATAATTAGACTTTTGATTCTTATATCCGCCTCTTTCAGACTCCACAATCATGTTATGTATTATTATACAAGCATACATGATTTCTGAAAGCACTCTTGCATCATGAAAACGAGTAGGATTTCGTAAAATATGAAATCGGGCTTGTAAAACACCAAACGTACGTTCGATGTCCTTTCTGTAGCTAGCTACTTTTTCAGTGAAATACCTTTCTTTATCATTTGATGGAACTTTGTACCCTTGCATCAAAGTTCTCCACTTTGGGTATATTCCATCAACTAGGTAGTACCCAGTTTTGTGTTCGATATTACCAAGTTTATATGAAACATCTGTTGACAATCCGTTAGCAAGTACTGTGAAAAGATATGATTGTTTTAAAACATTTATATCATTCAATGAACCTGGGACTCCAAAAAAAGCATGCCAAACCCATAAATCGTCTGTTGCTACTGCTTCAAGGATCATTGATGGCACTTTCTTATGTCCGGTGAACATTCCTTTCCATCCCGTTGGGCAGTTTTTCCAAGCCCAATGCATGCAATCTAAACTTCCAATCATACCTGGAAATCCTCTGGCTTCTGCCCTGCGTAGTATCCTGGTTATATCGTTAGGTCCAGGCGTCCGTAGATACTCCTTCCTAAACTCTGCAACAACTGTTTTACAGAATTCTTTCAGACACTCTATTGCTGTTGATGCTGCGATTCTGAAATATTCATCCATTTGATCGCCAGATGTTCCATAGCTTAACATCCTCAACGCCGAGGTGATTTTGATGTGTGGTGAATGGCCGATTTCTTGTGCTCCGTTCAGTCTATAAGTGAAATATGGATTTGACTGGTGAAGTTTAAGATATATTTTTGAGAAAATAGCCGGACTCATACGGTAACGACGGCGGAACAAAGTTATATCAAAGGTTGGATTGTCGATGAAGTAATCCCTCATTAGTCTTTCATGTCCATCCTTGTAGTCTCTCTTATACCGTCGGTCAATCCGGCCATGCATGCTACCCCGATGGTTGCTAGTTGAGCCTTCAGCGAAATAATTGGAATACGCAACCATTGCGTGCTGTTCCAGCTCCTCCTCCGTCTCTTGCTCCACTTCTATTTCGGAATTATCAGTTTGATTCTTCTTGTTTTTGTAGTAATGGTAGTATAGATTTGGATCCATTGCTTGCTTTTTTATAAGTTGAGTTTCGTTGTTATCTCTAAGCGTATCCGAACGAGAGATATATATAAGCAGGGATGGTAAACTAAATATCTCTGACATAGAGTACATGTAGGCAATAATGGGTGGCAATAATGGTTCCAACATGATGGTTCTGTCATTGAGTAGTCAATTCCGATAGTTGTTGTGATGTGAAAGGTTGGCACTAAATGGTTGGCAATAATGGTTCTGTCATTGAGTACTCAATTCGGACTGTTGTTGTGATGTGAAAGGTTGGCACTAATTGGTTGCCAATAATGGCTCTGTCATTGAGTAGTCAATTCGGCCAATTGTTGTGATGTGAATTTTGGACATTTAAAATAGAATATTTTAAATAATATCGACGAGAAATTTATTTTGAATATAATTCGAACGTATATATTATATACGTCGTCGTTAGAATATAAATAATTATATATAATTATAAATAGAATTGAAAATGGCGCGGTAGTTCGATAATTCGATTTCAAATTTCAATTGAATGTACCGGGTGCAAAACAATCTGGATTTTAGTGAAACCAAAAACATTAGGATCTAATCGAGAATATCTTTCCAACGAATCCGAAAAATCAAGATTTCATAGCGGGAATCAAAAGATATGTCCAATTGAAAATTCTTAACAGTCGCTATGGAATTCAGGCCCTTAAAAATGGAAATTTTGCAAACGACCTCGGATTTCGACGAAACCACTTTTGTTGGATCCGTGATGTCAAGTTATTGCTAGATTTCAAATTTCATAATTTTTCGAATCAATATGTGAGCGTGGCAAATTTCATAATTTTTCGAAGGTGTTTGAGTGCGGTAAGTTGTGACTAAGTAACATATGTATATATAGCTACAATATTAGTTATGGTGTGAATGGTCACTAGCTACACTTTGTGATTTTCAAAGCTTGTGTAGGTAAACAAACAAAATACTGATGTAACCGGTCACTGGTACGACTGTAGGGAACACTGTAGGGAATCTGCTTTTTAGTGATAAAGTGTATCGAGGACGACCCCCTGTGGCTACAGACTGAGAGCTGGACTATATTCCAATAACTCTCGACAAAGAGTGACATGACGCCACTGTCACATAAAAGATGACTGCACTATGCGAACTGTGCAAGACGTGACCAGTCAATGTGCTACAGTCCGTCGACCAACTACAGATGGTTACGAAACGTTAATACATTTCAAACAACACATACAGGAACTAGAACAGCAGAACATAGTAACATCAAATAACGATACAAGTGATACGATACAAGCGATACGATACAAGTGATAGGATGCATAACGATACAGTACATATTAGCATAACATAAAATATTTAAATCCTAATTTAATCCACGTTGGAGTCGATAATTTGAATTACTTAGGTCGTTAACTTGATTTCGCAGCTTTCTTATTTCTTCCTCTAGTTCCAAAGCATACGTAATTGCTCGACGGGGAAAGCGATCATCTATCCACTGTCCGAACTCGCATCCGTTGTTTCGTACTGGACAAGTATAATATCGTCGTCCAACGTCTTTTCCATGACGGACGACTAATTGCGGTGCTTCAAAACCACAAAAGCATACAATATTTGCGGATTGCACCTCGCCTTCTTCAACCGTGGCTCTTACACGAGGAATTACAAGGTTAGCCCTACGGTCATGTTGTCGTGCTGGATTGTCTTGCTGATTGCTTATTTCCATTTCGTGCATTCCTGCTTCGAGCTCTAATTGTCGCACCTCGTCATTGTGTCGCTCTTCCATTTCAATATACCACTCGGTTGGTTCTCTAGATGCGGACGGATTAGGATTTGATGGTCCAGAAATAAGGTCCGTGTAATTGTAAGAAGATGGATAAGAAATTGGCATGACTACGCTCTAAGTAGATGGATAGGGTTTTAGTGAAACGACATTCGATATATGTAGGAGGAGATGCAGTTACCAATGCATAAAGGAGTTTGCCGTTATAAAAATATAACGGCAAATTGTTTGCCGTTATAAAAATATAACGGCAAACTGTTTGCTTTTTTATTTTATAGCCGTTGCGCCCCAACGGCTACTTAAACGGTCGCAATCCCTCCCATTATATATCAACCTACCTCCTCCTTCTTCCACACTAACACACTACCTTTTCAACTTCAAGTTGTACAACCCAAAAAATGTCTTCTTCTGCACCCAAGCGAAGCGGAAAAAAAGGTGTAAGCAAGAAACCCCTATCCCAACACCAACAGTATTCAAATGACGATGCTCATTCCGTTTATCAAAGAGCTGGAAAAGAAATTGTACGCGAAGGGAAGGTTTCCGAGCCACTAGGGACGATTGGATCCAACCCTGTTTGCTATTGTGGACAAGTGTCGGTCGTTGTTGTTGACGAGACCGAAACAAATGCCGGTTGTCGATTTTTCGGTTGTGAAGCCTTCAACGACCACATGAATTATCCTGATGCCATTGATTGTTGTTGCTTTAAGGAGTGGATTGACCCTCCCATTTGCGAACGTAGACGTCAGTATGCACTCGAAGCACAAGCAGAAATAAGACGCTTGAGCAAGATTAATGCCGGTAAGACAAGAGATGGTCCTTTCCCTAAACCATGGTAGGTGTACGTGTTTGAATTTGATGCTGGTGTGCTCAGTTGTTGTAGTTTGTATGATTATGGTTTGGCATTTCCTTCTGTTCTACTAGTTGTCATTGTTCCAGTTGTTTCAATTGCTCAATAGTTGTACTAATTGTTGAAGTTTGTATGATTATGGTTTGTCAATAGTTCTACTAGTTGTCATGATATTATAGTTGTTTTCATTATGTCGCAAGCAGAAATAAGGCACCTGGGAACGGCCCATTTTTCGTAACCATTTCGTGAATTGAAATGGTTAAAGCACTGGTGGACGACCCTTTTTTTGGTGCTGGTAGTCTCTTCCGAATTAAATGACAACAGTATACGAAATTAATAGTAATGGCACCATTTTTCGTTCTGCAATGATGTGACTGGACAATGTAGAGAATCTAACATAATATCACGAGGTTAATAGTACATGCCAACATTTCTTGTGATGGCACCATTTATCGTGCTGCAATGATGTGACCGGACACTGTAGGGAATCTAACGTAATATCATGAGATTAATAGTAAATGCCAACATTTCATGTGATGGCACCATTGAAATAGTTCATACAGACACAACAACTGACGATAGTACATGCGAACTAGCTCAATCAAAGCATGGAGTAGGAATTAGTAACTTCATTAAAATGCATTTTACGTTTAGTCTTACGGGCATCGCCTAATGTTCAATCGCAACTGCTCATTATCACTTCGAACACGTCTATTTTCCCGTTCGAGTTCGTTACAATATGCTATTCCCCGAGGACACAAAGGTTGGTATATCCATTCCGTGTAATTGCAACCATTTGGAAAGGCTGGGCATCGCTGAATGCGCCGACCTATATTGTTTCCCTCTGCTTGAACCACAACTTCAACCGCGTACCCGCAGTAGCAATGAACTGGATAGGAATCAACTATTTGTTCCTGCAGTGGTACACGAAAGAACTCTGCTTCCTGAGTTGACTGAGTGACAGCTTGTTCAGATGATACTTGAACAGGTGGGACTTGAGTTTCATATGGAGGTTGAACGTTCAGCTGTTCGTACGACGGTTCAGTTTGCGGTCTAATTTGGTTTAGGAACTGAAATTCGTCTTGAAGCTCCTGTAGCCTCATTTCGTTGTACGCCTGTTCCTCGGAGTCTGTAGAAGATGACCACGAAGACATCTTCAGTGAGTTCTAATAGAAGGATGTGCTCTAAGAATGAGAACGAAGGTGTTTGAGTGCGGTAAGTTGTGACTAAGTAACATATGTATATATAGCTGCAATATTAGTTATGGTGTGAATGGTCACTAGCTACACTTTGCGATTTTCAAAGCTTGTGTAGGTAAACAAACAAAATACTGATGTAACCGGTCACTGGTACGACTGTAGGGAACACTGTAGGGAATCTGCTTTTTAGTGATAAAGTGTATCGAGGACGAACCCCTGTGGCTACAGACTGAGAGCTGGACTATATTCCAATAACTCTCGACAAAGAGTGACATGACGCCACTGTCACATAAAAGATGACTGCACTATGCGAACTATGCAAGATGTGACCAGTCAATGTGCTACAGTCCGTCGATAATTTGAATTACTTAGGTCGTTAACTTGATTTCGCAGCTTTCTTATTTCTTCCTCTAGTTCCAAAGCATACGTAATTGCAATGATGTGACCGGACATTGTACAGAATCAACCATAATAACACGAGAACCCTGTAAACCGTATTCAAGTATGTTGAATTGTAAATGTTGGTCGTACATTGCCCTTATAAGTACTCCATATCTGATAATCCATCTCATACCTTCTATAGCTTCAAGCAGCACCGTTGTAGAGTAAAGGGAGAAAATTTATTTTCTTGTTTTCTTAAAGGTAACGTTTATTATCAACAAAATTCGTACTTCTAGTTACTCTACTAATTCTACTGATGCACAGGTTACATGGACAATTCAAAAATAAGTGATGAAGAAATGGGAAGGATTTTTGATGAGTACGAACGACACTTAGTGAACGATAACGAAAAGGGTTTAGTTCATGATACACAAGTTGAAGAGGTGCCCGTCGCGATTCAGCATCGAGCGGTTACAGCTCCGCGTCCTTCTCCAGTAAATCAACGACCTAGTAATAGTGCTTGTAATAATTCTCCTACTCCAGATTTTTCGTCTAAGGATTTGCTGGCCCTCGTAAAATCCTATATTTCGGTTGAAAAGAGAGATGAGTTGCTAATGCAAAGTGGAGGGGGTTTAACATATGAAGAAAGATGGGCAATGATCACGAGGCTATACAACAACCATCGTTCCCGGCCCACTACACGAACATCGGTTGAAATCCAAATGGCTAATCGTCATTTTGCAGACGCTTGTGATCGGTACACAAAGATTACCGAAACTGTTGAAGACGAGAACATATTTAAAACAAATCAAGCAACATATGATTCTCGTTACCTTTTCGAGTATGGTGAGGAGTTCGTTGGTTACGAAGCGTATAAACTACGCTACAGTTGGTTGACCCGCTATGGAACTGAGTAGGCTTATGGTATTGTGATTTTATTGTTGTTTTACTGTCTATTTACTTTGCTGTTTGTGCGTAGAATATGGAGTTATATGTAAACCTTGTTATGTTGGCGTGCTGTTTAAGAATTTTGCATTTCTACACGAGAAGAGGGAAACCTTGTTCAACATCAAATTCAAACGTTATTACATTCCAAATAACTCTTACAGGAACTAGAACAACAGAAGATGCCGGCTCTACACAAAAACATTCTCTACACATAAATACAGTGTCTACACATAACCAAATGTAGTCTCTACACAGAAACATAATCAAAACTTACACAAAATACATCGAAAGCACATAATAGCGGTAGTCAACAAATACAGAACGCATACTCAAACAATAGGAACATACAACTGACAACTGCGAAAACGTAAAACATCGAAAGTACATAATCATGGTAGTGAACAAATACAGAACGTCTACTCAAACAACAAGAACAGACAACTATCAACTAGGAATACGTAGAATAACAAAAGTACATAACAGTAGGACCAAAAAATGCATAACAGTGGTAATACAACAAAAGTACATAACACTGGTACATAACACTGGTACTCAAAAAATGCAGAATGTCTACTCCAACAGTAGGACCATACACCTGACAACTGCGAAAGTACATAAAAGTGATAGTAACTCACTCGTCCGAGTCATCTGAATGTGTACGTGGACGTGTGCGGCGCCGATGACGTCTCTCATGATCACCAACATCTGGAGGCTGACTGGACCCAGCACTAGACCTATGGTGGTAATACATCTGCAAGTCCTGAAGTCTCTTGCGCTCTGCCTCAAGCTGGGCCTCTAAATGCGCCTGCTGCTGTCGTGCCTCCTCTGCAACACGACGTAGCTCACCATCATAGTAATCTAGGCTACGCCTATGCTCTATATAGCCCGTATGCCTAATCCCCATCTGCATATCATACAGATCATGATATGATACTTGTGTAGGATCCGAGTAATCGTGATGGGCCGGAGGATGAAACACATCAACGTAACGATCCGGTCCAATGGTGGGCACTGCCATGGTCCATCCAAAATGACTGGCGGCCGCCACATGATCAGCTGCACGAAAACTCTGACTGGACTGGGTAACATCCTCGACAACAGGTGGACGTATGCCGTGTCGTATAGCAGATGGCCCTACTAAATCAATCGATGCTGCATGCGTAATCGTATCTGAGGACCCGGTGAAAAATCTACGCCAGAAGGTAAGGTAACACTCCCCGATAATAACAAAGCTCTCAGCCGTCCACCAGCCTGCTGTCCTGGCTATATCTAGCTGCTCCGTCGGGTAAATCATACACCGATAAGTATGTGGGTGTGGATCATCCGGAATAGCATCGAAGTCATACAACTGTCTCCAGCACCTGTCACCAAGATATCAATAAGCACCTAGCGCCACGGGACAAGATATAAGTGGAAATCTCCATCCGGCAAGCATCCTAGCAATCTGTATGATCTCAAGATCGATGGATGTACTCTGCTCAAATGGATGCCATAGAATCTGATCCCTATACATCCTCAGCTCAATCTGGTTATGGGCAACGGGAAACACATGGCGTGACTCATTATCTCTGGGCCCCCGGTTGTCCGCGGTCCAAAAGCATATACGGGGGAAAAAGGTCGATGGGTCAGCAATACGGGTGATAAAATGAAAGTTCCTGGAGTACTCAAAGTACCAATACTGTAACAACTCCCAGAATCCAAATAAAGAAACCTGAGAATCAGTGATGGTGCACTGCATGTCGAGACATCTGTATAGGTATGCAAGGATAGGTGTGCCCCAATCATATAAAATCGCCCCATCGGCATCTATCTCAGCCACGACCGCAAAAAACCCCACAGGAACGCTACTGCTCGAAGAACTAAAGAAAAGGTTACCCATAAGGTATAACACAAATAATCGAGCAAGCTCCAAGTCGTCATCAACAGAGTAGTGCTTGAGTATCCTGTCCATAGCCGCACGGATCGCGCTCACTCTAATAGCGCCTTCTGCCTGATACGACGTAGCAGAAACATCCAAATGAGGCAGTAGATCATGAACAAGTGCACGATCACGCCATCGACCATCGTCATAAGGCAGTTGGGGATAAGCACTTACTCCAATGCTAATACCAGTAAGCATGGAGAAATCAAGCGGTGTAAGTCCTAACTCACCACAAGGAAAGTGAAATGTGTGGGTGGTTTTGTACCACCGTAGAGCAATGGCCGCACACAATTGGACATCGGCATTTATAACATGGTTTATTCCTAAAATAGCAAATCGCACAATAAGATAAAATATGACTACTAAATTATCCACTTATTTCATTAAAAGGTCTATAATATTACCTAGAAAAAATTGAAATCCAAGAGCATGTTACAGTCCTGCGACCCCCTCCTTACCCGCCAAGTGTGCATGATAATATCTAAGTGTGGTCGCTAACGAACCACGTGGACGTATATTCCGCGACTGTTAACGGTTCAACAAAATGTTATACCATCTACCCAATATATAACACTCAAAGAATACTATGTAAATAATACTAAAAATACTTACAGCCAAACTCGACTGCGTGCTAACGTGTACTTCGTCATCTGGAAGAATGCGAAAGTTGGATAGCGCAGGAAGCTTCGCGGCGCTGAGGTTCATATCCACATAGCCATCGAGTTGGCCCTCTCTAGCGGCAACTGATCCAACACCCCTACGTGCCCTGCCTGCTCGTCCGCCTCTACGCCCGCCACGTCCCCGATGACCGCCTCCCTGTTGCACCTCTGCTTCTTCGTTCTCCATGTTTTCGGCGGCTACAAGTAAGTCTTCTATTCCGAGCACTGGCTGTTGGCCACTACCACCTTCACCACTCCCGCCGGCGCCACGATCGTCGCCGTGCATGAATTTTTTGGCGAAATTTTTTAGTAATCTAGCCATATTTTCGAACTAATATCTCACACAAGCTAGTTAATTTGGTTAAAAACTGACGGATTGGTGAATTGGTGGAGAAAATTCGGTGAAAAATGGGGGAGGAAAATGAGTTTTCGGGTTTGAAGAAGGGGAAGGAGAAATGAAGCTGAGGGGGGTGGCGGCGAGGGTTTTGAGGGGGGGACATTATAACGGCAAACACTTTGCCGTTATAATGTTATAACGGCAAAGTGTTTGCCGTTATAATATTACAACGGCAAAGACTTTGCCGTTGTAATATTTATAACGGCAATATCTTTGCCGTTGTATCCCCTGCTCCCAACCAGTCCGTGGCTGGTTCTCCCCTTCTGGGTGCTCGGCTCGTTGGACCAGTTTCAGAACATGAGAGAGAATAACTGAACAGAACGGATGGTTGGTTATGGTCTAATAAATCCTCATCGCTCCAGAACCCTTGACAACATCAACCAGTCTTGGCAAGACTCCTACAGTGGCAAGGTAGTCCACTGCGACATCATACAATGATAACAGCCAGAAGCAGAGATATGCTTCGTAAAAAAGCTTGATAGGCTGTTGAGTAGATGCAGGAGAAATCAAAGGGATGAGCACTTGCTATACTATTTTACAGCTCTTTTCTTGAATGAACCAGTCTCCTTTCCAAAGTGTTCACATAAACGGTTCATAAGTATCCAGATCTAATAGAGATTTGTTATGAAACAGCTTAACACGTTTGGGATTTGCTTTGAGCATTTCGTCGATAACTGTGCAAGAACATATTCAACTGCCTCTTCTTTAGAAATGTAGCATAACAAACCAACAAAAACTCGAACATAAGCAGGCCCCTCATCATTAAGCAAAGCAACCCTTTGACTTTCAGATTTATGGTCAAAACGTCTCAACAGTTGCAAAGATGTCCCATTTATAAGCTTTGTTGGCATGTATGTTTCCCATGCCTGTTAGAAGACCATACCTGCTCAGAAGACAGAGAGCGATCACCAGAACGTAGTCCATGATGTAACAATGTACTATTACGGCAAAAGAATAACCACATCATCATCACCAGACTCCATACTCAAAATCATCGCAGCGAGCGGGTCGACCCACACCCTCCTAGCCACTCTCACAGGCCACCAAGGCCTCGGTCTGGCCCATCCCAAGTTTGGATCCATGATCGTTACATGCAATTATGATGGTCGAGTCATCATCTGGAAAGGAGGCGCCAAACCTGAAAAATGGATCCAATCCCATGGCTTCACCAAACAAAAATCATCTGTCAACTCCATCGCATGGACCCGCATGAGCTTGGGCTCTGCCTGGCCTGTGGATCGTGCGACGGTGACATATCCGTGCTCACTGCCCGTTCTGATGGTGGATGAGATACCACGAAGATCAATCAGCCTGTTAGTAAACCACGCCTGCTCAGAATACATAGAGAGGTTAACAGGACGTAGTCTATGATGTAACAATGGACTATTACGACAAAAGATTAGCCACGTCATCATCAGACTCCACAGTTAAAATCATCGGCGTGAGCGGGTCGACCCACACCCTCCTAGCCACTTTCACAGGCCACCAAGGCCCAGTCTGGCAAGCTGCGTGGGTCCTTTCCAAGTTTGGGTCCATGATCGCTACATGCAGGGAACTGACACTACAAGAAGCGGCTGGAACTGCAACGGGGGAGGGCGACGGCTAGCGACGGCTAAAAAAGCGGCCGTCGCAAGCCGTTGCACGGGACGAGATAATTACCTGTCACTCCTTCTTCTCCAAATCACTTCTGCAACGCAAAAAAAAAAAAAAAAAAAACCCTCTCTCCGCCGTCGCTCCCCCTTGCTCCGATTTCAGCCCCTCCAATCCTCTCAAATCGTGCCGGTATGTCTTCTAAACTCTATTTCATGTTTAATTAGGGTTATTTAGAGTTATTTAGGGTTAATTTGTATGTTTAAATTGGGTTGTAAATTCAGTGTCTATGGACATGAAATTGGTTGTCTTGTGATATGCATATGATGTTGCTTTTGTTATACATTGATTTGAGAATAAGTGGAATTGATTAGGAGGTTGAAATCATTGATTAACACATATGTACTTTGATTTAGGAGCATGAAAACGACGATTATCTTGTATGTAAACGTGATTGGTTTGCTGTAGTAACTTGATTATGATTATCACATATTTATAACGTAACACCTTAAATTTGAATTGAAATTAAATATTTAACTTGAAAGCTTAGTTTGTATTTCAAAAATTGAAACTAATTTATTAAAATTAACTTCATAATTTATACATTAAACTAAAATTAACTAAAACTAATTTATACTTCATAATTTTCACTGTCATGTTATTTTACAAATTGAAATTAGGCAAAAATATTATATAAACGCTATGTAGTTAACGCGCGAGCGTAGACGGAAAAAGGCGCAAGGCGCAACTAAGGGGCTTTTTTGAAGTTTAAGGCGCACCTATTAACAAAGCGCAAAAAAGCCCAAAGCACATAAAGCGCGTTTTTTTCATTTGAATTGTTTTTTTGATTTAAACTTAGGTTAAATGTTTTTTTGACTATTTATGTGAACCCCTTAGATAAATTTGGCCCCGTCCGACATTTGTTGTATATGATCGTTATATGAGTTTTCGTTTTTATACAAAACGGAAATCTATATTCATCTGATACAATATTGTTGGATTTGTCCTAGTATTTCGGACAAGTTACAAATATAATAACGTAAGCATATTTTATAAATCATTCCAGGTTAAACGGTTAACAAAATTTCGATGGCACTTCCTTTTTGTTCCCTGTGTACACGCATTTGTGTACGATACAGGGACCAAAGGGAAGTGCTGCCGAAATTTTGTAGAACCGTTTAACCTGAAATGATTTATAAAATATACTTGCGTTATTATATTTGTAATGGGAAGTAGGTAGACTGGCCGTCAAAGCAAAAAGGTAATAAACGAAAACATGTAGTAGTTATAAATGAAATTTTACAAGATTTCAATTAATATAGTATTCGATCGAATTTTCTAACATATTTGTTGAAAATCAGGAAAATGTCCGATTATTTTCGTGATCGTAGTTGGATGTATCAACCCCGAACCGGTAAGAAAGGGTCGATAAAGAAACATTTTTGTAATGGGGTCCAAGAATTTATTAGATTCGCTATATCTAACAATCGGGGCAACGTAGACGTTCGTTGTCCATGTAGTAAGTGCAAACATCTAAAGCATTGGAAGCCAGATGTAGTAGAAGTACATCTGTATAAATTCGGTTTTGCATCGAATTATTACTTTTGGGATCGTCATGGAGAACTTGTTCAACCTACGTCAGACCCTGTAGTGGTAGAGGACGATAGTACAATGATGAACGATAATACAATGATGAATCCGATAGAAAATATGGTGCAAGATGCAGCACGATCAATGTTTCCTAACATTGGTCCGCAAGGCGACGATGAGAATGAAAATGTTGAAGAACCAACGGCGGAAGCGAAAAAAATTTATGATTTATTGAATTCTGCTAAGAGGCCATTGTGGGAAGGATGTACAAGCGGAACCGAATTGTCTGTAACCGCCGAATTCATCACTATGAAATCAAAATTCAATCTTACAGAAGCTGCATTTACAGCAGTTGTACAAACTGCAAAAAAACATATGCCGCCCAATAATTTGATGTGCGATAGTCATTATAAAGTGAAAAAACTTATGTCTGCTTTTGGACTACCGTATCATAAGATAGATACATGTGTTAAAGGTTGTATGTTGTATTGGAAAGAAGACGCTCAACGTAAAAGATGCAAATATTGCAACGAAGAAAGATATAAACCAAGGAAAAAGAAAGGAAAAGAAGTTCCGTATAAAAGAATGCATTACCTACCCATAACTCCTAGACTTCAACGGCTATATGCATCTTCTGCTACAGCGTGTCATATGCGATGGCATAGCGTGAGAACAGCAGAAGAAGGAACTATGATACATCCGTCTGATGGTGAAGCATGGAAACACTTTGATAGGACTTATCCTGAATTTGCCGCAGAGAGCCGTAATGTTAGGCTTGGTTTATGCACGGATGGGTTTTCGCCATTTTCTCAGTTTGGTAGTAAATATTCATCATGGCCTATCATTGTTACTCCTTATAACTTACCTCCATGGATGTGTATGAAAAATCCATATATGTTTCTAGCGGTTGTCGTCCCCGGTCCCGATGATCCGACACAAGGAATTGATGTTTATCTACAACCGTTGATTGAAGAGTTGAAAATACTGTGGCATGAAGGAGTCGAAACGTACGACGTTTCGAGAAAAAGAAATTTTCGTATGTTTGCATCTATATTATGGACTATTAGCGATTTTCCCGCGTATGGCATGCTTTCGGGTTGGAGCACTGCTAGACGTCTAGCTTGTCCTCATTGTATGGAGGAGACACGAGCATTTTCATTAAAGTATGGAAAAAAAATTTCTTGGTTTGACTGTCATCGATGCTTTCTACATATTAATCATAAATTTAGAACGGATAAAAAAAACTTTAAAGCTAACAGAATAGAGACTATGCTATCGCCTAAAGTTTGGACAAGTGAAGAGGTATATGATATTGTTAGTGAGTACCCAAAGATACATGATGTTGGAAAGCAGGTTGAAATTCCAGGTAAATCGGACATTCATAATTGGTGCAAACAAAGTATATTTTGGGAGTTACCTTACTGGAAAAATCTAAAACTTCGACATAATATTGACGTGATGCACAATGAAAAAAACGTTTTTGATAACGTTTTTAATACAGTGTTGAATGTAAAGGGGAAAACCAAGGACGATGCGAATTCGAGACGTGATATATTACACTTTTGTAAACGGCCGGAACTGCACTTGTATGACGAGAATAAAAAACCTAAAGCATGTTATGAGCTAGACAACAGGCAAGTACAACTCGTGCTAAAGTGGGTGGAAGGATTACGATGTCCTGATGGGATTTCTTCTAACCTCCGTAGATGTGTAGACTTTAAAAACAGTAAATTGAGTGGAATGAAAAGCCATGATTGCCATATCATGATGGAATACTTTTTACCTGTGATTTTCAAGGAATTGTTGCCTACAAAAATCTGGAGTGTAATAACAGAGTTAAGTTTGTTTTATAAACAACTATGTTCAACGACGTTAAAGGTTGATCGTCTACGTAAGCTTGAGTTAGAAATCCCAGTACTGATCGTCTACGGCATCTTAACGCAAGTTGTAGAGTTGACATATTATGTTCAGCCCGTAGAGAAAATTTATCTATTCAAATGCAATTGGTTTAGCACTGTTCCTGGTTCTGGAATTAACGCGCACAAAGATTATAAGCTAATCGAAATAAGGCATACATCGCATTACTATAAATATGATCCTTTTGTGTTAGCTAAGCAAGCATTACAAGTCTATTTTGCTCCGTATCCGTCCTTAAAAAAAGATAAAGCAGATTGGTGGGCTGTTTTTAAAACAAAGGCAAGATTTACATTTGATGGAAATAATATTCCAGACGAAGTGGCGTATCAAGAGGATCTAGATCCAAATACCGAAATAATAATAGCTGATGACATTGATGTAGGGCCGTTGAATGATGAAGCGAATGTATTAGTAGATGCATTTGTAAGTACTGAAGAAAATGATATAGAGTATGAGACTGAGTCTGAATCCGAACAAGATGAAGACTGATGTTATAAGTACTTATGTTATGTATTATTATGAGCTATGTATTATGTTATGTACTATTCTGAGCTATGTAATTAATAATGATGTTGATTGTTCTTAGCTAGGAATTTACTTACGTTATTTACTATTCTGATTTATGTAATGATAATGTTGACTATGTATGTTATGCAATATTGTTCTTCTCGTTTACGAATTATGTAATGATAGCGATGACTGATGTTAATAATTCAAGTTATTTTGTATGCACATTATATGATTGCAACAGATATGTCGGATGATAGACAGCGACGACGATCGAGGAGTACATCTCAGCCTACTCCTTCACCATCTCCGCATACTCCTTCACCATCTCAGCATACTCCTTCGCCAGGAGCATGTCCGAGCAGCTTTGTTCCAGATCAGCGTACTCCTGTGCAGATTGTTCCCAAAAGTGCCGGGTAAATGTCAATTTAATTTTATTTCAATTTGGATTATTCAAAATATATGATCAAATTTTTATATCAACATCTACGCAGAGGATTACAGTTTCAGCCAACACAGTTCGTATTAGATATATCGAGGAATTCTTACATAAGCAGGATGTCGGGGGCTTGGCCGCATTGGGATTCTATTCCACCCCATATTAAGAATGCCATTCTGGCTGATGTACTTGTAAGTAATTTTTTAAACGAGTGTTGAAAATTGATATACTGTAAATAATTGAAAATAAATCTAATATGCAGGCCGTTGTCCGTGTTGAGGAGCATGACATGAACACTTTTTTGGATATTTGGAATACGAAGATGCGTAAAAATTATCGGGAGACAATTTCAAGGGCGAAGACAGGTGGAAAAAAGCCTTCGTGGATGAGTGATGATGTTTGGGCAGCATTTCAACAGTACTGGCAGACGGAAAAAGCTAAAGTAAGATATAATGAAAATATTTACATTTATATTGATTGCAGTATTTTACATAATCGTGTATCAAATGTAATAGGAAGTAGCATCCAGAAATAAAGCGAACAGAGAAAAGAATCCTGGTCTACACCGTGGTGGCTCTAAATCATTTCAAGATCATAGGAGAGAATTGGTATAAATTTTAAATATTTGTAGCTTATGTTCACGTTAAAATTTAGTGTATATCATTTATTCATATTTTCAATAATTTTATTACTGTATGTTTACTCAGCATGCAAAGATCGGAAGAGAGCCTTCGATGGCAGAGGTATTCAGACGTACACATGCGGTGGAGCATACCGACGAGGAAGGAAATGTTACGTATGAATGGGCGGATTCGAAGAGTGCGGGTGTAATGGTAAATATGCTTATCCGTATGAATTAAAATGTTTCATATTCGTTCATATCACAATATATAAGTAAATTTTACAACATTGGTGTTAAAATTGTATTGGTATGTAGGAGAGATACTACACAGAGTCTACTAGAGTGTTGCAGGCTAGTGGACAAGAGGAGCTTACAGTCGCGCAGTCTGATCGTATATGGGACTCTATCATAAAGCCGCCTTCTCGTAACAGGCGATATGGATACGGTAATCAGGAGGTAAGACTTAAATTACAAACTTAATAATTTACAACGATGTGATGCCATAAATATATAAATTGTGGGTATTAATTAGTGCATTTTATATTAATGTTTTGAATTGGAAACATAACGCGTTTTATTTTACAATCAGGAGCTAATAAATTTAATGTGAACTTAATTATTTCGCAGGCTACTCAGAGTGCTTTTAGGAGGTCGATGGAGGAGGAGACTATTGCTCGGATGCAGGAGCAGATGAACGAAATGATGGAGTGGCGAAAAACCCAGATGCAACATGACGTAGATGAGCGCATTGCAGCTTACCTTCAGGAGTATGGGTTTATGCCTGGGCAGGGAGGAGATGCTACAAGTGAAGGAGGCGAAGACGACGACGACGAGGCGGCGGAAGATTAGTTTGGATGACATATACTTTGGTTTATGCTTAGGTATGTACATATACTTTGCTTTCATGACGATATGGTATGTTTGACGATGTTATGGTGTGTTTTGGTGACGTTATGGTGTGTTTTCATGACGATATGGTATGTTTTGATGTGTATGACTACGATATATGACGATGGATATAGTGTTTTGGATGTTATGTGATGATATTTTATGATGGTGGTTTTAATTTTGGTTTCTTTTTCATTTGGTTTGAGTTGGTGACGAATTGATGGGATAATAGTGGTCTGATAGTGGCCAATGTGATGGTATTGGATTGGTTTGTGGTTGTGTGGCTTGAAGGAATGGAACTGCTGTTTGCAGTGCAATAATTTTTTTCCAGAATTGCGACGGCTTGCGACGCCAATTTGGTTGGTATATTGCGACGGCTTGCGACGGCCACATTGTAACGCTTAACAACGGTTTGCGACGGCTTGGCGGTAAAATCAACGACTTGCCACGTAAGCAATTTACCGTTGCAAGCCGTCGCTAAAATGGCAACGGAGCCGTCGCTCAAGCCGTTGCAATTTTGGCATCGCGACGACTAAAATTGCGACGGCACTTTGCGACGGCTTGCGACGGCCGCCAACGCCTATCAGCCGTCGCAATTCCCTGTGCATTTTGTAGTGCGACATTGTCTGAAACAATGCGTTGTATAAGAATGATGATGATTGAGCTGGAGATCATAATAAGATTTAGTGTTCAACCCAAGGATCTAACAAAGGCTCCAGCCTCAACGAACGCCATCAACTTCACTGACTTCTATAATTGAGACCCGTTATAAATTCAGATCAATTTCTCTACCGGGCTAGCTCATTCCTTCACTAGTTCTAAATTCAAAATAAACCTTAAACGCATAAATCCCCAAAAATTGATCTATCCTTTTCAAATCTCTTTAAGGGCGGAAAACACTACTGCGCAAAAGCCTCTTAGCCTGAACGAACGCCATCAACTCCTTCAAGGTCTCTCTTGCTCCCGTCCTTCCAAACCCAACACTAATAATAGCACAGTAACACAGGATCACGACGTCAAAGTTCAAATCCAAGGTAGTTGCTGCCTCTGTAAAGTATAGCCCGCATCAGAGGAGGATGAAACAAAAAACAGCAACTTTGACGATCTCAACGATCTGGCTGATTTTTCAGAGAAAAAGAGTGAGTATGTCCTAGATATCATGGATGATTTGAGTTCTAGATTGGACTTTATCTATTAAGAAGCCGAAGGCGAAGCCTAGAGCTCCTGTTGATGTTCCATAAACTTTGTCCGAGTTCAAGAGTGCTCCATCCTTGCTATCTCCATCTTTAGATGAAAAGGGTAAAGATGTAGTTTCAAATGATTACTTTGTTTTAGACGACGACAGCAAGGAATATGAATACAAGGATCGCGTTATCTTATATAACAACGAGGAAGAGAAACAGGTGGACCGCAAAATTAAGAAAGATATTGTGATGAATTGGACTGGGAATACAAATTTGAGGAAAAAAAATATGTGATTTCGGGGAAGACTACAAAGATGTTGAACCCACATCAATGGGATGAGCTGTAGTGGTTTTGGAAGTTGCATTGTGCAAGAAGTGGAATTTTAGGGGATGATATGGGTTTGGGAAAGACAATGTAGGAGGTTGATTATGCAAAAATTAATCATGAGTATAATAGATGCAATATTAACAAACATAGCAGTTGCTGCATTCTTATGTGGACTATTTTATTCTTGGCTAATCATGAGAGTAACTACTGTTGCCTCTAAAACTTTTATTGCTCATTGGGTTATGGAACTATCGATTGTAGGTCTTTCAAATTTCATTACATCTTTCAAGATGGTGGCACTCTTCTTACAACCTACAACATTCTCTGAAATAATTACAAATCGTTGCGAGCAAACCATTATCATGATCTGTTGGAACTTTTTGTGAATTTATTAAAAAAAAGGAGAATTAATTGCATTACCAATTTTTTTTATTATTGAGCAATTAATTCAATCGAGCCATTGTAAGTTAATAACGGTAACATATTTTGTGCCATTATTTTGAGATGTTAATGCATATTTATGAGCCATTAATGCATAGAGCCGTTAGAAGTTATAAACGGTATTATATTTTGTATCAACAAATTTTCTGCTTGAGCTGTTACATTTGCATAACAGTTGAGTGTGTATATATATAAATGTATACATGCATTTGATTGAGTTGTTACAAAATATAAATAGCATTAACAAATTGCAATGAATGGTAATAAATAAATATTTATTAACATTCATCTTCTCTTTATGAAACGAATGCAATTTACACATTGCAAATTTCTTTGAATGGTTTTTCATTAAATATGGCATTAATTTCAGTTCAATTTTCCTCCCACTAGAATAGCCACCGTTTTTTTTATATAAGAACTTGGTCATAGACCAGAAAGAAGATAGAATACAGAACATTTTTTCATTGCTCTTTTCTAGAAAAACCCTCTCTTCCTCTTCCACAGAAAAAAATCATATATATTTTTCTATCCTCTTCTCAACCATTCTTTTTTTGAAAAATAGAAAGAAAATAAACTTGAGCAGTATTATTTTAGAGTGCAAACTGAATCGGATTCATATGTGCAAATGGTCCGATATAGAAAGAAAAACAAGGAAGAGGCTGTTTTATCTCAGAGGCGGCGACGAACAGTACGAACTACTTTGCACCTTGAGTAGATCGCCGAAACATCTTCAAGAAAGTGACCTAGTCCACGACTCAGCCGAACCACTGTTTCCAACAAATTGAAGACGTTATCGGAAAAACAATGACTGCAAATCTTGACGATGTACGAAAGAGATCACTGTTTTGTGTATGCGGGCTTGGGACTATTGGTATTTTCAAGAGAGAATTTGGACAAAACGCTAAGGTATGTAGAGATATTTCTGTCATGTACAGAATATAAAATAATTTTATGACATCAAAGACCTTGGAAATTTCAAGGACAATTCAGATAACAAAGGTACTATTTTTATTATCATATTGTTACTGTTTACATATATTTACATATGTAAATAAGTGATAAACTATTTGTTTTAGTTTAAGAGCAGTTTCCTTTGGTAGATCTGCTTATGTCGCTTGTTAAATAACGTTGTTTGGACTAGGATCTCGAATGAAAAAATTGGGAGAAACAGTCATTATTTGATCTATATACAATTAGTTCAGTGCCTAATGGTCCTAAATTGAATATTGTCATTACCCCCTTTTTATACAAAAGCACGAATTTTGTGTTCAAATGGTAAAATCATATGCAAACCATTTCTTTATTTGGTGAAGAAGGAGATACTCGTCTAGATAGCTTGTTGACAAACAAAAATAATGAATGATATTATATGCATGTAAGCAAGACTTTGTACGGTGGTCATTGGTTATGAGAGCCACTGTTAATTTTTTGGTTGCTTATGGTAATACACATGTTTATTTGGAAATGTCATTAAAAATTGACATTAATGGAACGCATAAATTATTTGGAAATGTCACTATATATTTGACATTAATAGAATGCATATGTTATTTGATAATGTCATTAAAATTGACATTAATAGAATGCATATATTATTTGGAAATGTCACTAAATATTTGACATTAATAGAATGTGTATGTTATTTGATAATGTCATTAAGAATTGACATTAATTAGATGAATATGTTTTTTGCATCAAAATAAATTGACGAAGTTTATATGCATAAATTTAGGGAATGTCACAAATTGAGATTAATTGTATGCAAATTCGGAAATGCCTTCATTATAAATGGGCATTAATTACATGCATAATATCTTTTTTTTTTGAATGTCATTAGGAAATGACAATGGTGTAGATTTAATAATCAATGAGTGTATTTTATGTGAAAATGAACAACGTTGATTAGATATGGACAACACTATTTCATCACTTTTATTTACGGTTGTTCTGCTTTCAAATTTGTAGTTCTCATGAAAAATAAAAGTGATGATTGAGACGTTCAAAAATGAAACTGAAATTTATCAAACAAGAAAAATAAAGGACTTTGTAGTAATAGAAGAATAGAATATGAATCTAGTTCTATTCTGAATTACTATAAGAACTGCACCTTATTCACCTGATATGAACGGTAAAGGAAAAAATAGGACCTTTACCGAATTTGTAATTGCCATCTTATTAATTTATGGTGCAGCAAAACATTAGTGGGGGATATATTATTAACTGTATGCTATTTTCTGAATAGAATCCCCAAATCTAAGAATGAAATTTCACCTTATGAAATTTTAAAGAATCATAAAACCCAATGTCTCATATTTTAGAACTTGGGGTTGTTTAGCATATATTCGCTTTTAGACCCTAAGAGAATAAAAATTGGCAAGTAGAGCATATGAATGTGTATTTATAGGCTATGCTATCAATAGCAAAGCATACAGATTTTATGACATAAATGCATATAATATATTTGAATCAAATGATGCCGATTTTTTATGAAACAAAATTTCCTTTTAAATTAAGGAATAGTGGGGGCACATCAAGTATGTCTATTAGAATAGAACTTAATAAAAGTTCTGAAGTTGACCCTAGAAGAAGTAAAAGAGCGAGAACCATAAAAGATTTGGTTTGGATTTTTATGCTTTTACTATAGAGGAGGATCACTTAAACCTCCAAGAGGCCTTATCTTATTTAGACACCGATTTTTGGCGAGAGGCTATAAATGATGAGATGGATTCTCTGGAATCCAATAAGACTTGGCAATTGACAGATTTACCCTCTAGTCGTAAATCTATAGGCTGTAAATAAGTACTTAAAAAGAAATTAAAACCTGATAGCACTATTGACAAATATAAAGCACGACTAGTAGCTAAAGGTTTTAAATAAAAAGAAAATATAGATTTCTTCGACACTTTTTTCACCCATAGCTAGAATTACATCCCTTCGGGTATTAATCTCATTTTCTTTCATTCATAATTTATTAATACACCAAATGGATGTTAAAACTGCATATTTGAACGGTGAATTAGAAGAAGAAATTTATATGGACCAGCTTGAAGGATTTGTAGTACATGGTCAAGAACATAAAGTATGCAAATGAGATAAATCATTATATGGTTTAAAACAAGCACCTAAACATGGCATAAAAAAAATTGATAACTTAATCATTTCACATGATTTAAAGTTAATGAAAGTGACAAATGCATTCATTACAAATTTAAGAATGACACTTGCACTATTATATGTCTTTATGTAGATGACCTACTCATTTTTTTTTTGTCTAACATTCATGCCATAAACTCATTCAAATCCTTATTAAGTGCCAATTTCGATATAAAAGATCTAGGTGAAGCGAATGCAATCCTTGGTATTAAAAATTACTAGGTCCGAAAAATGGACTTTCTTTGGATCAATCTCATTATATTGAGAAGTTTCTAAAGAAAGACAATCACTTTGACTGTAAACCAATATGTACACCATATGATCTCAGTGTAAAGACATTTAAGAACACCGGTGAAGGTGTAAGACAGTCAAAGTAAGTGAGCATCATTGACAGCCTTCGGATGTCACTGATTGTACTAGACCCAACATTGCCTATGTTGTGGATTATTATGCAGGTTTACTAGTAGACCTAGTATAGAGCATTAACATGCTATTGAGAGGGTTATGAGATACCTATAATAAATCTTGAACCTTGGATTACATTATGAAAAGTTTCCAGCTGTACTTGAAGAATATTCTGATACAGACTGGAATACTTTATATGATGATTAAAAGCAACCAGTGACAATATATTTAGCATTATTAAAGAAGTTGTTTCTTGAATTTTTTTAGGAAACATACTATTTTGACTCAGTCTACTATAGAAACTGAGATAATAGCACTAGCCACAGCTAGTGAAGAAGCAGAGAACTAAAAAATCTGCTAGTTGAGATCCCTTTATGGGAAAAATAGACACCAATGGTGTAATCGATTGCGATAGTACCGCGGCTATTGCAAAAAGTATTGAACCGTTATTATAACGGTAAAAGACGACAGTCGTAAGGACAATACTGTAAGAGAACAGCACATACATAGTGATGAAAATTTGACGACTATTGAAAGAAGGACAGAACCGATATTACATCGGTAAGAAATGACAGTCGTATGCACAGTATTGTTAGAGAACATCACATATAAAGTGATGATAACTTGGCAGATCCTTTGACGAAAGGACTGACCAGAAAGAAAGTCCTGAATGAATCTAAAAGAATGGGACTATTGCCCTTGGATTGATGAGTCACGCAAAATGGTAACCCGACCTAAATGACTGGAGATCCCAAAAACTAGGTTCAATGGGTAAAAACAAGTTGTGTAGTGATAGGAATTGAACATGCTATTTAATAAACCAAGAAGCATGTATTCCTGAAGTGATTAGAGGATGAGTTAATAGAAACTCTTAATGAGATCTATACTCTATTTGGAGTGGAGTACCTACCTTCAGGAGTACTCTTGATAGACTCACCTTTGTGAATGTGGAAATGTGGCCGTTTCCTATGGAGTTCTGGGCAAGATTCCTAGAGCGTTCACTAAACTGGGATAGACGTGCATGGCCATAAATGCACGGGCTTATTTGATTGCACTTTAGAAAGGTTGTGTGTGGTTTGATGTCAGGAATAGAGTTCAAGACTACGTGTCACTCTAGTAAAAACTGAATCTTATTCACTATGCAAAGGTTCAAGTCAGATGACACCTTTGTTTATGCACAATCTTATGTATTTTTTAATGAACTGCTCAAAAATATTTTTTAAGAAATTCAAGTGGGGGATTGTTGGAACTTTTTGTGAATTTATTAAAAAAATGGAGAATTAATTGCATTACCAAATTTTTTTATTATTGAGCAATTAATTCAATCGAGCCGTTGTAAGTTAATAACGGTAACATATTTTGTGCCATTATTTTGAGATGTTAATGCATATTTATGAGCCATTAATGCATAGAGCCGTTAGAAGTTATAAACGGTATTATATTTTGTATCAACAAATTTTCTGCTAGAGCTGTTACATTTGCATAACAGTTGAGTGTGTATATATATAAATGTATACATGCATTTGATTGAGTTGTTACAAAATATAAATAGCATTAACAAATTGCAATGAATGGTAATAAATAAATATTTATTAACATTCATCTTCTCTTTATGAAACGAATGCAATTTACACATTGCAAATTTCTTTGAATGGTTTTTCATTAAATATGGCATTAATTTCAGTTCAATTTTCCTCCCACTAGAATAGCCACCGTTTTTTTTAAATAAGAACTTGGTCATAGACCAGAAAGAAGATAGAATACAGAACATTTTTTCATTGCTCTTTTCTAGAAAAACCCTCTCTTCCTCTTCCACAGAAAAAAATCATATATACTTTTCTATCCTCTTCTCAACCATTCTTTTTTTGAAAAATAGAAAGAAAATAAACTTGAGCAGTATTATTTTAGAGTGCAAACTGAATCGGATTCATATGTGCAAATGGTCCGATATAGAAAGAAAAACAAGGAAGAGGCTGTTTTATGCCAGAGGCGGCGGCGAACAGTACGAACTACTTTGCACCTTGAGTAGATCGCCGAAACGTCTTCAAGAAAGTGACCTTGTCCACGACTCAGCCGAACCACTGTTTCCAACATGATCTTTAGGGCAACACGAATGAAGAAGACAATTTATGGGACTACATTGTGCTTGACGAGTTTAGGAATTCTACTTGATCGACGCCTTTTCTATATCAGTTGATCATTGCTTATTCAACCTCGGTTACTGGCAATCCTCTTTGATTTTCTAGCTCTAGTTGATGACCTTTAAATCAATTTAAAGCGAATTTGCAGGAGTTGTTTGTGAATTGAACTTGATTTCTTTGCTTTGCTGCAGTTTTGATGTGCATCCTCCAATCGAGAACCGAAATGGAATGATATATTTCTGCTTTGAGTTTCTGCATGAAGTTGGGTCTGGAAGACAGGCCAGAGCGAAACTCTTTTTGCAAGATGCACCTGAATTGAACCAGCGACAACTACAAAATAAATTAGGACAAATACACAAGCTTTCCATAGCTGGCGCTGCTATGAGATTATACAACAACAAAAAATGATTGAAGCATGCATGTAGAATCAACGAGTTAACCAAGCCACGAAAAAGATCTCCTCAGGGATGGAGTTTGTGTTTCATAATTCGAACTGAGCTGTATTTTGTGGACTTTTTGCACCAGGCGATGTGCAGGCTGTGAATTTCTGATCAACCCACTATATCGAGAGATGCAGACTGATTGCAAATTATATGTATCTTTTGAAGGGTATTTTTGATGACTATTGTATTATGTATTGCGAAAGCAATAACGATGTTTTGAATATTATTGTTTGTAAAAAAAAATAGCCGCCATATATAGAATCTGGACGATGGTGCAAAATAGTCTTGAAGAATAATTGATTTGCTTGCACAACAAAACAGTCTAGATTTGCACTGTCGAACACAAAAATTATCTGTTCAGAAAATGCAAGGTTTTTTGGTTCAAAAATATAAGTGTCAACACAACCAGACCAAGCCCGATCCCGAACCGAACCGAGCCGAGTCGGTCGGTCGCACGCGCGTGTCTGATGGTTGTGCATGGTCTCCCATCTCACAACAAAGCATGTATTGCGAACCCCAAGGCCCCAACATAGCTTATAAGAAACAAATATATATACTTTGCTTCTTTCATATAGTCTCAAGATGTGAGACTATTCACATGTAGGAGTCATCTTTCACTTAATCAATTATTTTTTAACAATTCACCTTTTGTTTTTTAAAACCATTTCCAACAATTTATGTCGCTGTAAAAATCGATTTAATAAATTTTTCTAGAAAAAATAAACAATATTTCAAGATAATTTGCCTTGTACCGTCTTTGCTGCACAATGTAAAGCTCATATCGATATATTTTTTGTTTTTACCTGTTTACTACTCGATATATAGTATTATACACACACGAATTGGAATTTAGTGAATTTTGGGAATTAATTTGGCAGAATTACCTAAACAACGTGTGTCACATGAGTTGTGTTTTCGATCCTCTATTGTATAGTATAAGTGCACTCGGTTTTCATCCTTTTCATAGGAGTATTATTACCAAAATATATATTTCATTTTCAACATTTAAAATTTCCAATATGAACCCATTTGCACTACAATTAAACTGAGTTTAATGAATTTTTTGTTGCAGTACATTATATTATGTGACATAAACAAAAAATATTACAATTTACATCAACTAAATGTGGTACTCGTTATATTACAACAAAGCACAATTTTCTATTCTTCTTGGGAGCATGGTTCGACCATTAGAACAATTGTTTTATGGAAATTATGGTTCCTTTTTAATATAGGTTTTCAAAAAGTCTATATTGTAAAAACTTGTAAATGTTGGTCGTGCGACGTACATATACAAATGTTTTGAAGTATTTAATCGCATAATCTCAATGATAGAAACCTCTGCATGTTTTACCAAGATGCATATGAAAATTGAAGAACTTAAATAGCTATGCTTCTTTGTTAAAATTTTACCAGGTCATCGTCAAAAAAAATTGATTTATGCCTAACTGTTTTGATTACACTTCATTTAATCCTAAACCATTTATCAACTTACCAATCCAAGATTAGTGTTAGTTTGCGATTTTTATTGCATTTTGTCTTGACGACAATGGAGAATTCTGAGCACCACATTATTTTATTCAAACATACAAGTATATGTCTGTGTAGATTAGTCGTAAATTCCCTTGAGAGAATAAAGAATTTTGCAAGGAACTTACTTGATACTAATGTGAGAGATTTTGCACCTAACCTATGTTCAATATATCATCTATTCATCTTATGCTCAATTTTTTGTTCTTTTTCGGATATTATTACCCAACACAACCATCTCTTTAAAAGAATTATGTTTTTTTTCCTTTTTAAAAAAATGCAAAAAGAATAAAACGAAAAATCAAAAAACTTGACCATTTTACCCCTACGAAAATCAAATACAAAATTTCTTAAGTACTTTGAATTCTATGTAAATATTGTAACTTAGTACTTATTTTATCAAACCCTTTATGTAATGTAGATCTTAATTGAGCGAACAAAAATATATGCATGTTGTCAATATTTGTGTTCATTTGCTTATGGATCTGTTGTTATATGATATGTAGGTATGCAAAATATTGTTAAGATTAAAATTACCTATAATGAAAATTCGACCAAACCATCATTTGCATTGAGTAAATATTAGGCTTTGCCGCAAACCATGCAATGAAACACTTGAGGACCTGGTACTTAGCTGTTTTATTTTTTCTTTACACGAGTTTTCCCTTCCACTAACCTGGCTCATATTTTTAGTTCAGTGTCCACCTTTTCCGTTAAATAATTGATAATCCCTTGGGAAACTGTATATACAATTCTTGGATGTTTACCAGTTTGTTAACTATCTTTAACTGTGTCTTCATATACACTTTGTTAACCTATTAGTTTTGTATATTTATCAATCATGGATGGCGTAATGGAAAATCTGAATTGAAAACTGAATATATATATATATATATATATATATATATATATATATACATATATATATATATACATACATATATATATATATATATACATACATATATATATATGTGTGTATACACACACACCATATATGATAGCGGAACGCATTTGCCAAATTATAATCGACATACATATATATATATATGTGTGTGTATACACACACACCATATATGATAGCGGAACGCATTTGCCAAATTATAATCGACATTTCATTATTTTGTAGACAATTTAATACTCATTTTTGTGCGGGTTGGAATTTCAAAAGATTAGAAATAACACACATAGTAAGTGTACTCAATTGAATAGCCTATCAAATTCTAAATGTAGGCTGATGTTTGATGATAACGGATATCCATTTCTATGATTTCGTATTCTAATAAATAACCTTGGGCTCCCGCTAAATTTGGGCCATGCACTCCAATGTGATTTGCTCTCTCAAAAGTAACACTATACAGTGCATCTTCGATTCTAACCACGCTTTCAATTTTGCTCAAATGTAGTACTTTCTCTGGACACTACAAAAGGCAGCTTAAATTGCGATGGGGTGGGGCAACGGTTTGCGACAGCTAAAAAAGCGGTCGTCGCTAGCCGTCGCAAATCGTTGCTCGATTTGCAGAAATATAACGACCGAACTATCCTCTTCCTCATTCTATTTTTCCACCCAAAAACTTTCCTAAACCCTACCCGTCGCCTCTCCTTGCTGCTCCGATTCCAAGCCTCCAAATTCGCTTCCAAGATATTGATTTCATTCTACTATGTCTTCTAACTCTAGTTTATGCTTAATTAGGGTTAACTAGAGCCTTTGGTTGCTAATTTATATGAGTTTGCAAAATTTAATGTTTATGGATATGAAATTGTTTGTCTCAAGGGATGTTTATGATAATGGTTGTGTTGTAAGTTGATTTGGGGATAAGTGTAATTGATTAGGAGGGTAAAATCGATGAATATTACATATGTAATTGATTTAGGAGGTTGAAAATAATGATTATCACGTGTTTAATTAGACGTACGATGATTGTGTTGTATGATGATTTGAGAATGAATGGAATTAATGTAATTGTTTAATGGTAGTAAATTGATTATTATTGAAATGGCGCAACAATGTCCCTAGTCTACATGCATGCACTATTATGTCCCCATCAGATGCAAGAATGGTCGGTCCAAAAGAATGCACTTGCAATTGAAAAAAAATTGTTTTGTTACTATAATATTTAGTAATAAAATGTTGATTAAAAATGTCAAATCAAAATGGTTCGTAATTTAGGTTTAGATCGTTAAGAATCTTGTTAAATGTAATGAATATCATATAACTCAACTCTTTGAATTTTTTATGAAATTAAATAATTAACTTGAAAGCTTAGTTTATCTTTCAAAAATTTAAACTAACTAAAATTAATTTTATAATTTATACATTAAACTAAAATGAATCAAAACTTACTAAAACTAATTGTCATGTTAGTTTACAAATTGAAATTATGAAAAATTATTATGTAGACGCTATATAGTCAAGGCGCGCACCTAGGCGCCAAAAGGCGTAAGGCGCAAGTAAGGGGCTTTTTGAAGTTTAAGGCGCACCTTTTACTGAAGCGCAAAAGAGCGCAAAAAGGTCCAAAGCGCAAAAGGTGCGCTTTTACATTTGATGTATGTTTCTTGTTTTAAACTTGGGTTGAATGTGTTTTGACTAGTTATGTGAACCCCTTAGATAAATTTGGCCCCGTCCGACAAATGTTGTATATGATCGTTATATGGATATTCGTTTTTCCATAAAACGGAAATCTATATTCATCTGATACAATATTCGTTGGATTTGTCCTTGTATTGGACAAGTTACAAATATAACAACGTAACCATATTTTATAAATCATTTCAGTTTAAACGGTTAACAAAATTTCGATGGCACTTCCTTTTTGTTCCCTATGTATACTCATTTGTGTACGATACAGGGACCAAAGGGAAGTGCTGCCGAAATTTTGTTGAACCGTTTAACCTGAAAGGATTTATAAAATATGCTTACGTTATTATATTTGTAATGGTAAGTAGGTAGACCGGCCGTCAAAGTAGAAAGAAATAAACAAAAAAACTAAAAACATGAAGCAGTTGTAAATGAAATTTTACACGATTTCAATTAATACAAAGTGTTTGATCGAATTTTCTAACATATTTGTTGCAATTCAGGAAAATGTTAGATTATTTTCGTGATCGTAGTTGGATGTATCAACCCAGTACCGGTAAGAAAGGGTCGATAAAGGAACATTTTAGTAACGGTGTCCAAGAATTTATTAGATTTGCTAAATCTAATAATCGGAGTAACCTAGTCGTTCGATGTCTGTGTAGTAAGTGCAAACATTTGAGACATTGGAAGCCAGATGTAGTAGAAGTACATCTGTATAAATTTGGTTTTTGGTCGAATTATTACATATGGGATCGTCATGGAGAGCTTGTTCAACCTACGTCTAATCCTGTAATGGTAGAGGACGATAGTACAATGATGAACGATAATACAACGACGAATCCGATAGAAAATATGGTACAAGATGCAGCACGATCAATGTTTCCCACCATTGATCAAGGCGACGATGAGAATGAAAATGTTGAAGAACCAACTGCGGAAGCAATTTTTTTTTATGATTTATTGAATTCTGCTAAGAGGCTATTGTGGGAAGGGTGTACAAGCGGAACCGAATTATCTGTAACCGCTGAATTCATCACTATGAAATCAAAATTCAATCTTATAGAAGCTGCATTTACAGCAGTTGTACAAACTGTAAAACGTCATATGCCGCCCAATAATTTGATGTGCGATAGTCATTATAAAGTGAAAAAACTTATGTCTGCTTTTGGACTACCGTATCAGAAGATAGATACATGTGTTAAATGTTGCATGTTGTATTGGAAAGAAGACGCTTATCTTAGAAAATGCAAATTTTGCAACGAAGATAGATATAAACCAAGGAAAAAGAAAGAAAAAAAAGTTCCATATAAAAGAATGCATTATCTACCGATAACTCCCAGACTTCGATGACTGTATGCATCTTCTGTTACATCATGTCATATGCGATGACATAGCATGAGAACAGCAGAAGAAGGAACTTTGATACATCCGTCTGATGGTGAAGCATGGAAACACTTTGATAGGACTTATCCTGAATTTGCTGCAGAGAGCCGTAATGTTAGGCTCGGTTTATGTACGGATGGATTTTCGCTGTTTTCTCAATTTGGTAGTAAATATTCATCATGGCCTATCATTGTTACTCCATATAACTTACCTCCATGGATGTGTATGAAAAATCCATATATGTTTCTAACAGTTGTCGTCCCTGGTCCCGATGATCCGACACAAGGAATTGATGTTTATCTGCAACCGTTGATTGAAAAGTTGAAAACACTGTGGAATGAAGGGGTCGAAACATACGACATTTCGAGAAAAAGGAATTTTCGTATGTTTGCTTCTGTATTATGGACTATTAGTGATTTTCCTGCGTATGGAATACTTTCAGGTTGGAGCACATCCGAGCGTCTAGCTTGTCCTCATTGTATGGATGAGTCACGAGCATTTTCATTAAAGTATGGAAAAAAAATCTTGGTTTGATTATCATCGATGCTTTCTACATCCTAATCATAAATTTAGAATGGATAAAAAGAACTTCAAAGCTAACAGAGTAGAGAATATGCTACCGCCTAAAGTTTGGACAAGTGAAGAGATATACAAAATTGTAAGTGAGTACCCAAAGATACACGAAAATGGAAAGCAGGTTGAAATTCCAGGTAAATCAGACATTCATAATTGTGCAAACAAAGTATATTTTGGGAGTTACCTTACTGGAAAAATCTAAAACTTCGGCATAATATTGACGTCATGCACAATGAAAAAAAACGTTTTTGATAACGTTTTTAATACAGTTTTGAATGTAAAGGGGAAAACCAAGGACGACGTGATATATTACACTTCTGTAAACGGCCGGAACTTCACTTGTATGCCGAGAACAAAAAACCCAAAGCATGCTATGAGCTAGACAACAGGCAAGTAAAACTCGTGCTAAAGTGGGTGGAAGGATTACGATGTCCTGATGGGATTTCTTCTAACCTCCGTAGATGTGTGGACTTTAAAAACAGTAAATTGGATGGGATGAAAAGCCATTATTGTCATATAATGATGGAATACTTTTTACCAGTGATTTTCAAGGAACTGTTGCCCACAAAAATATGGAGTGTTATAACAGAATTAAGTATGTTTTATAAATAGCTTTGTTCAACGACGTTGAAGATAGATCGTTTACGTAAGCTTCAATTAGAAATCCTTGTACTGCTCTGCAAACTTGAGAAAATATTTCCACCGGTTTTTTTAATGTAATGGAACATTTACCTATTCATCTTCCGTCCGAAGCACTCCTTCGAGGTCCAGTGCAATATGGATGGATATATCCATTTGAGAGGTAATTTTGTGTATACTCAATACTGTTGATAGATTACAACTTAGATTTTTGTACCGACATATAAATTAAATTACTCTTATTATAGGTACTTGAATCATTTGAAGAAATAAATTAGGCAAAAAGCTCGAGTAGAAGGTTCGATTTGCAAATCGTACCTTGAAGAAGAAGCTTCATTTTTTTTCTCTCATTACTTTAGTGAAGATGTGAACTTGTCTTTCATATCTGTTCCTCGTAATAAAGAAGTCGTTGAACAGGAGTCTTCTCAGACAATGTTATCTATTTTCAGACAACACGGAAGACCTGCTGGAAAATGTGTAGAAATATGGTTAAGCGATAAAGACTACAATGTGGCACACACAAATGTTCTGTTAAATTGTGCGGAAGTTGCACCATTTGTCAGGTTATATAAAATTCATGTTCAATTCAATTATATATACATCTATATTTATTTGTCTATATCAATAGAAAAGGAACATAACACATATTTGCAGTATATACGAATCACAGCATCCATCTGGTGATCTCAGCAAAGAATTTGCTGGATGGTTTTCAGACTATGTTCATGATCCCAAAAACTGTGTTGTTAACGAAGGATTACGACATCTTGCTATCGGACCAAAAAGAAATGTCAAGACTTATCCAATATACTTTGTCAATGGATTTAAATTCAACACCAATGATTACGGAGTTGAAAAATTAACGTATAATAGCGGTGTATTTGTCAAAGGTAGTGATGATCCAGAGGAGCATATAAAAGATTTTTATGGTGTCTTAACGCAAGTTGTAGAGTTGACATATTATGTTCGTCCCTTAGAGAAAATTTATCTACTCAAATGAAACTAGTTTAGCAATGTTCCTAGTTCTGGAGTTAGCGTGCACAAAGATTACAAGCTAATAGAAATAAGGCATACGTCGCATTACTATAAGTATGATCCTTTCGTGTTAGCTAAGCAAGCACTACAAGTGTATTTTGCTCCGTATCCGTCCTTAAAAAAAGATAAACATATTGGTGGGCTTTTTTTTAAATCAAAAGCAAGATTTACATTTGATGGAAATAATATTCCAGACGAAGCAGCATATCAAGCGGATCTTGAGCCGAATACTGAAATTATAATAGCTGATGACATTGATGTCGGGTCATTGAATGATGAAGTGAATGTGTTAGTAGATGCATTTGAAAGTACTGAAGAAAATGATATAGAGTATGAGACTGAGTCTACATCCGAAGATGATGAAGACTGATGTTATGTATTTATGTTATGTACTATTATGAGCTATGTATCAAGTTGTGTACTCTTCTGAGCTATGTAATAACAATGTTAATGTCGAATATGTATGTGTTATGCATTGTTCTTGTCATGTAGGATTTATGTAATGATAATGATGACTGATGTTAATAATTCAAGTTATTTTGTATGCATTATATGATTATTAACAGATAAGTCAGATAGACGGCGCTCGAGGAGTTCATCTCAGCCGACTCCTTCACCATCTCCTGCGCCAGGTGTAGGTCCTAGCAGCTCTGAGCCAGATCTGCGGCGACGTGCAGAGGTTGTTCCGAAGAGTCTGGGTAAGTATCTAACTTATTTCAATTTAAATTAGTTAAAAATATATGGTTTATCTATGTAAACATGTACACAACACCGGGTTTGAAATCGAGCCAGCGGATTTCAATTTAAAAGTGCCGAAGCAGTCGTACACGAGTAGGATGTTTGGGGCTTGGCCTCATTGGGATAGTATCCCACCCCACATCAAGAACGCCATTCTAGCTGATTTGCTGGTAAGTATTTATTTATTTTATTCTTGGAAATTAATATATACTGTAAATAATTCAAAATAAATTTAATTTGCAGGCGGTTGTCCGTGTAGAGGAGCAAGACATGCAGGTTTTTTTGACACACTGGAATATTAAAATGCGAAAGAATTACCGAGAAACAATTTTCAGGGCGAAGACATCACAGAAGAAGCCTAGATGGATGGCTGACGATGTTTGGGTTGGATTTCTAGCATATTGGGATACTGAAGCAGCGAAAGTAAGATATAATGAAAATAATCACATTTATGTTGATTGCATTTTTTTATTTAATAATATATCAAATTTAATAGGAAGTAGCAAAACGGAATAAAGAAAATAGATCTAAGAATCCTAGTTTACATCGTGGTGGCTCAAAATCATTCCAGCAGCATAGGAGAGAATTGGTATAAATTTGAAATAGTTTTTAGCATATGTTCAAATAAAAATTGAGTGCATATCATTCATTTTTATTTTTAGTAATTTTATTACTGTATATATACTCAGATGGCAAAGTATAGAAGGGAGCCTACGATGGCAGAGGTTTCCAGGCATACTCATGCGGTGGAGCGTACTGATGACGAAGGGAACGTGACATATGATTGGGCGGACGACAAGGCTGCGGGCGTAATGGTAAATATACTTATTAATAATTAAAATATTTCATATTCATTCATATCACATTATATTATTAAATTATATGGCATTTGTATTGAAATTATATTGGTATTGTAGGAGAGATATGATGCAGAGTCAGCTAGAGTGACTCAGGCCAGTGGACAAGATGAGCTTACGGTTGCAGAATGCAATCGTATTTGGGATGCTATTATTAAGACGCCTAGTCGTAATAGGCGATACGGCTTCGGCAATTAGGAGGTACCTTTTTTAATTTAAGTTTACGTTTAAAGTGTATTCAATTAACATGCATTCTTTTACCTTCTTTTTATATTAACATGTTAAATTGACATTATAAATACAAAAGCTTTAAATTGACGTGTGGGTTGATCTTCAAAGTCCATGTATATATTACAAGTCCATTTATAAATGTGAACTTGAATTATTTCGCAGGCTATTGATTTTCAGCGAGGATATAGGAAGTCCATGGAGCAGGAGGCTATAGCTCAGTTGAAGGAGCAACTGGAAGAGATGAACGATTGGAGAAGAAGCCAGCTGGCTCAGGAGATAGACAAGCGCATTGCATGCTATTATGACGAGCATGGATCGATGCCAGACGAGGACGATGGTGGGGATGCTACAAGCGAAGAAGAAGAAGAAGACGACGAGCAGTTTGTTTGTTCTTGTGCTTGGGTAGGTATATACACTTACTTTTTTATTTGCTTTATGTACGTACGATGATATTAGATGATGGTAGGGTGCGGTTTGATGTATTTTGATGTTTTGTGATGATGGGACGATGATATATGGTGATGATATTGTTTTTTGGATGTATGACGATGGTATGTTATGGTATTGTGATGAATTTAGTAATGTTTTGGATATATTGTGCGTTGTAGTTATATTTATGAGTACGTATTGATGATTTTGGAATGATATCGATGGATTGGTAGTGGATTGGTTTTGATGTTGAGGCTTAATGGAAAGGTATGCCTGTGTAGTGCAGAAAAAGGGTTCCAGATTTGCGATGGCTAGCGATGGCTGGCGACGTCAATTTGGTCATTATTTTGCGTCGGCTAGCGGCAGCTAACAACGCCATACAACGATAGATAGCGACAGCTTGTTGGACATCATTAGCAATGATTTAGCAACAGCTTGCAATGGCTTCGCGGCAAAAAAAACACCTGCCCACTCATGATGCCACGTGGCAAGTATTCGTTGCAAGCAGTTGCTAAATGAGTGACGGAACCGTCGCTTTTTCCATCACTTTTTTTGCTCGCGACGACATTTATAGCGACGGCTTGCGTCGGCCGCCAACGGCTATTTGCCGTCGCTATTCACTGTTCATCTTGTAGTGGGATTTTATTCATCATTAACAAATTCGTAATGCAATCCATTCACGTTTATTATTTTTTGTTTCCCTATCTTCAGTGGCATATCTTTTTTATCACTAATCTTTAGCTATTTTTATACTGAAAATTTGTTATCAAGGTTGATCACGTGAAACATCACAACAACACGGTGGCAGCAGTTGACAGTGATAAAAATATGGCATAAATGATTTCAACAAGCTGCAATTTCTATGTTATAAGAAATTTGTTTTATGATAGTTTTCTCTCGGATCAATTTCTTCTTGATGGGCCAATCAATTTTTTTGTATTGAATTTCGATAAAGACTTCTAAAATGTAGATTTTGAGCTTCCTACTTTTTTTGTTCAATTTGATCGATTTTTATTCTTTGTATTGGCTTGACTAAATGTGCTATGATTTTATTCATCCGAAATCATTCTTATGATCCAGTCGTTTCCTTGGTTTTTATTCATCATTAACAAATTCATAATGCAATCCATTCACATTTATTAATTTTTTTCCCTATCTTCAATGACATATCTTTCTTATTACTAACAAATTTATTTTGCCTATTTTTATATTGAAAATTTTCTAACATGGTTGATCAAGTGAAACAACACAACAACACTGTGACAGCAGTTGACTATGATAAAATATGGCATATAAGAATATTGTTTTTTGATAGTTTTTGCTCGACCTAAAATCGTACAGATATGTTCGATCGAATTAGGGTTTTCAACCCATTTGAGTTCGAGTTCGACATCTAGGAGGGGAAAAACACACGCAGCCTCTACTGCCACCACTACAAGAAACGGTCTATTTAGCGACGACAAAAAACCGTCACTAGCCGTTGCTAACAATCGTCACTATGTATCTAGACGCTAAGCAAATAGCGTTGAGGTTGGTGACGGCTCTGGTCTCTAATATAACGATGGCTGGCGATGATAACCATGCCATGTGGGAAAACTGTTGGACTTTCTACCTTCGTAACAAGCCATCACTAACCGTAAGTAATTCAGCTGTCACTGTACGTAGCAAAACTTGGTCCAATAGCCGTTACTAGCCTCATTAACCATAGCAGAATGTCGTCACTAGCCGTCACCAGCCGTCACTAAACTGTAATTTTTTTTCCAGCAGCCATAAAGCCCTCAATCCATGTCAACTCAAATCCAACCAATCCGCAACTCATATGCGATCAATTTCACAATCCATCACCTTATATATACTCAAATTCACAACATAAACTAACATATATGATATAAAACGATGCATACGCGATTAAATAGCTAATAAACGATAAATAAAAACAATAAACAGTTCAAAAATCCGCATCACGTCCACATAATATAAACAAAGCATCATCGTCTCCAAAAAACAACATCACATCCACATCAAACATATATAACATAACGTCAACAACTAATTTATATATACAAACAAAGTTCGAAATAAAAAAAGAGGACAAGTACCTACTCATCCTCGTCGTCGTCCTGGTCTCCTCCCCCATAGCAGGCCCACTCGGCGGCATATGCGCATGCTCTCAGAGATATGCAACAATCCTCTCATCCAGCACGGTCTCAAGCTTATTCTTCTGGAAATCCTCTAGAGTTGGCACCTGCTGTCGAAGCATAGCGATCTCCTCCTCGTCCTTACGCCTCATATAAGAGGCATGAGTACCCTCTTTTTGTAATTATTATATTATAAGCATGAGTTGATAAATGTATTATAAATTCATTATGTACAATTAATATTCAATATCCAATACAAGATTTCTTTATATATCATCGGTATTTTTCGATTAATAAATAATACATCGTTCTCATTGAATTCTAACTTATACATATACATAACACATATATTACTTTCATATTCATTAATTTTCAAATTATATAGATTTGAGTATATATAATAATATTTGAATATGTTTAAATATGTCAACACTTTAAACCTTTAATAGCACTTGGATATGTTTAATTGTGAAATTTAATCATTTGAAAGGTGATTAATGTAACAACCCGTATTTTCAATAACCTGTTATAACGTAAATCGAGGCAGAATTTAATTCAAAAATCTGAATCAAGGGAAACGGGCTATGCCATTGCGTTCGTCTCGGAAAAATACGCGAAATAGAGTCCGAGTTTTCGAAAATCGGAGTCCGTATGACCCGATTAAGGCCCATCGAAGTTTTCAGAAAATTTCAAAGTAGAAAAAGATTTCAAATTCAAGTTTGAATTTGGAAAATTGGGTAGGATTGGGCCAGGCGGGAAAATTCCCGCCAGAGTACCCAAGTCGACAGCCCTGTCGACTTGGGAGTCGACTTGGTTGGACCCAAGTCGACAGCCCTGTCGACTTGGCTGTCGACTTGGTCCAGCCGGGCAGTTCTGCCTGGTGCACCATTTTGGGTTTGTGTTGAGCTTGGGGGCCAGATTCGGTTTTGAGGGCTGAGATTGGAACTAGGGTTTAATCCTAGGGTTGAAACTAGTCCTAATCTCTATAAATAAGGCCCTAACCTAACCCTAAATCATCATTAATCAATCCTACAACTAAACTATGGCAAAATTTTACCTCTCATGGCCTCCACTCTCTTCATAAAATTTCTAAATTGTTTCTATGAGATATTTTCCATGCATACAAGTGTTTTCAAGCTTGTATGAGTGTCATTAGCTTGCATTCAAGTCAAGTTTCTATATTTGCATCGTAAAGCAAGGATTTTTATTGATTTGGAGCTTGCATTTTGGGTTTAATTGATTGCATAAGGGCTTTGTCATATTTTTGTGTCTTCATAAGCATTGTAAGCCCTATTCTACTTTCATACTTAAACTCTAAAGTTAAATGTATGATATGCAAGTTTGCCATGATATGCAAGTTTACTATGATGTGATATGCAAGTTTACTATGATGTGTTATGCAAGTTTACTATGATGTGATATGCAAGTTTACTATGATGTGTTATGCAAGTTCATCAAGTTATGTTATGCAAGTTCATCAAGTTATGTTATGCAAGTTTGATATGCAAGTTATGTTATGCAAGTTTGATATGCAAGTTATGTTATGCAAGTTTGATATGCAAGTTTGTCATATGATATGCAAGTTATGTTATGCAAGTTAGGGTTGATCCTTTTGTTCATGTTATCATGTTATGCAAGCTTATCTTGAGTATATGAACATAAAGCTTCAAGCTTTATGCTAAAGGTTGCATTTTGGCAACATGTAAGTTATCATATCCCTTATGATAACTTGCATGTGAGGCCAAATGCGAACTTATGGCCATTTCTACATGTCATTTATCACCATGTATCACCAATATGCTAAGTTTGGTTTTATGCATGCTTTTGAGGCCTAAAAATGTAATATGCAAGTATATGAACACATGTACATTTCATATGCCACCATGTTGAACTTGTGGCTTCAACACCTTTATGTCATGATTATGCCAAGTTCCCTCTTTCTATCCTTTATGCGCTATGGCGATATATAAGTGATGGGATTGCGTTTGGGGTTGGGTAAACTTAAAAGACATAAAAACATAAGCTTTGGAATTTACCTATTAAGTTAGGTCTACCCAAATGCTTGAAAACTTGTAACATGTTTTGGAAACATGATGGACATGACACTTAGAAAAGATAAGTGTGACCAACTCGAGGTTGGGTTGAGTTTGTAGCATAAACCTACCCGTAACCGACCGGCTTAACTAGTTGCTACAAACAATAGGACCCAATGTGAGTAGTTGGCCATGTTGTACCTTGAACCCGAGGTTAGACCAAGTTGTGGTGTAAAGCCACCCGGACCCGCCCGGCTTAACTAGTAACCACAACAAGGTCTAATGTGAGAGGTTAAGGTGCATTAAATTAATTAATGCCTCGTGATTAGGGTTAAGTCATGGTCCACTTAATACTTAACCAATTTGGGCTTGGTAGATTAATCAGGGTTAAGTCGTGAACTCATCGTTACACTTAACCAAGTTAATCCATGATTAGCAAGAGGGTTAAACCGTACTTAACCCACTAGAAAATCCTAGCAATGGGGGTCCACTCTAGCAGTAATCCCAAGTTGTATCATCATGGCCCTAGGGTCTAGGCTTGGGTGTGGGGCACGAATTACTGAACTTGAGGTAAGCGACCAAAAGCGACGGCAGAGTGGTACGCCGGTGTAGTTCCGGGCGGACTTTTGGTCGTGCACATAGTCCGAAGCCGGGGAAAGCATGCACGGGTATCAGTAGATCGAGACTATGCACGCATGTTTATGGTGTCCAGGGGTTGCCACCCTAGGGCTTGATACACCCGACGGGAGACCCGGCACAGTCTGACTACAATCATGTTTGGGCCGTATGGACACCAACACGTGACGAGTTAGGCTTATAGGGAGCCGATTGACTAGACCGTTTGGTTAGACCTTGTATTAGGGTCACTTCATGTTATTGGGCCAAAGCTTGGGCCAAGGGATCAATACTTGTTTATTCAAGTCATGTTAGTTTGCTAGTACACCTGTGGTGCAAAAACCTTAATCCTGATTATGCGATGACACCTTTATCTACCTTGTTAGTTAATCATCATGCTAGTATGTTGTTATCCTTATGATCATCCCTGCTTCTCATGTCAGTTAACTTTATCAGTTTACATTGATTGTAGTAGGGCTTACTCAGTCTTTTTGACTGACCTGTTTTCTTTCGCCTCTTTTCTTCCGTTCCCCCCCCCCCCCCAGGTTCTCAGGGTGGGAACGTTGGAGCTTAGCCTGGATTTCGGATTGCTTGCTTGTGGGATTTCTGCTCATGTACGGTTTCGACATGAAGCTAGCTATGGTTATCACTTATTTGGGGATAGTACTTATGTATTTCAGTTTTTCAGCAATGTTGCTTTTATCTAGACTTGTGTATTTGGAAAGTTGACATTATGATGTACCGGACTTGTTTTGAAATGGTTTGAAATCTTCCGCTGTTTTATCTATGTTATTTACTCTGTTTACATATATACATATGTTCTTGTTCTGCCTTGATATATCATTATGCATGTTTACCTGATTCAAACGCCCCTCCAAAGTCAGAGTGCTTGCAAGAGACACCCTGGCGGAGGCGGGGTGTTACATTTGGTATCAGAGCATATGGTTTACGAGAAGGAACAAAAAGGTTTTTAGAAAACTTTTGGAAAACTATTTTCAAAACCAAGTATAAAGTATTTTCCAAAGAAAAGTCTAGTTTATTTTAAAGGCTATTCCCCAAAAAGCCATTAGCAAAATTCCTTCGTTTTTCTCCATTTTGAATCTATCTTTTTCTTCGTTTTCAGTATGGCCAATAACTTTGCCATTCCGGAGGGAGTACACGTACCTGTTTGGTATAGGAGACTTTTGGAGGCTAGGGCGACCGAAGCCGACCCCGCAAATGTTACTCCTCCTCCGGTAGTTAATATTCCTCCTCCTCCCGTCGCTGAGGTTCCTCTTCCTCCTCCCCCTCAGCATCCACAAGAGGATTTTGCGGAGATTTGCAAAGACTTGAAGGCGATGGTTGGCAAGAATTTCATTGGAACCGAGACTTATGTAGAGGCAAGGAATTGGTTGAAAGAAACCGAAGATTTTTTCGCCATCTTTGACATAGATGACCGTATGAAGGTTTTATTGGCAGTATGGTTGCTAAAGGAAGAAGCTGCACATTGGTGGGTGGTCAACACCGCTACTAGGCCAATTGAGACTTGGGATGACTTTCGGGGAAAGTTTGGACTAAGGTTCCTATCACTGAAGCAAGGGGACATGACTATTAGGGAATACATAGATAAGTTTAATCAACTGGCTCGGGTCGGTTCAGACTTGGTTAACACAGCTCAGAAGAAGGCCCTATACTTTGCTCTAGGATTAAACGAGCCATTACATGGTTTAGCCATGACTTATATACCCTTGGGGGCAACTTTTGAGAGTTTGTTGAATATGGCCCTACTCAATGAAGAGAATAGGAGTGACAAGAAAGAGATCAAGATGAATGATACTCAAGCCAAGAAGACTGATTCCCAGTGGAAAGGAAATCAGGGTAATCCAAGTGGTCAAGGCAATAAGAACAAGAACATAAGTCAAGGTAACAAGGGGAACAACAACAAGGGCAATAACAAAAAGGGGAAGTGCTATTATTGTGGTTTAGTTGGGCATCTTATTAAGAATTGTAAGAAGAGGAAAAGGAAGAATGGGGAATGCTTTTTCTGCGGTGAGACTGGACATTTCAGTAAGGATTGCCCGAGGAAGCAAGGGCAAGGCCAGGGTCAGACTCAGCGTGCTGGACCTTCAGGAGGGCAAGTTCATATCGCTCCAGTTCCCGATCGAGGTAGTATTTCTGTTGAAAGTCTTGTATATATTTCTGATTTTCCCTGTTCGTACCTTGTTTGATTGTGGTGCATCGCATAGTTTATCTCGTCTGATCTAGTTGAAAGTTTGCACCTAAGTACTAGTCTAGTTAATGATCCCGTGTGTGTTTCAAATCCAATTGGGGGTTCCGCCCATTTGTCTATTATCTAGGTGGATTTGAATTCTTGCGTGATGCTTATATTCTCGGTTTCATGGGGTATGGGTTGATTTTTGGGCATGGATGGGTTGTCCAGTTTTGGAGCCATCCTTGATTTTTGAGCATAGGGTTGTGAGGCTCATGACTCGCCTCGGTAATACCCTAAAAATTTCTAGTAACCCTATGAGTCCCGTCATGTTGTGTTATCTTGAATCCCTCAACTCGTCTATCGATAGTTTGCAATCGGTGAGGGTGGTCCGAGAATATCCTGATATCTTGGGTGAAGTGAAGGGGGTTACCCCTAAATGAGAGATAGATTTCCGCATTTATTTGGTTGATAATGCCAAGAAAGTTTCGTGGCCGGTAAGGCACATGGCCCCGCAAGATGAGAGTTAAGAAAGCAAGTCAAGGAGTTGCTTGAGAAGAACTTCATTAGATGAAGTATATCTAAATGGGGAGCGCCTGTAGTATTTACTACCAAGGCAGATGGTTCTCTTCGATTTTGTGTTCGTGAGTTAAACGAAGAGAATAGACAACCATTGCCAAGGATCGATGATTTGTTTGATCAGCTTGTAGGAACATCCGTTTTCTCTTGATCTTGCTACGGGATTCCATCAGCTCAGGGTAGCTGAAGATAGTATAGACAAAACTGCGTTCAGAACCCCAGACGGATTCTTCGAATGGCTTGTCATGCCGTTCGGCTTGACTAATGCACCCGCATATTTCGTGGACTTAATGAGTAGGGTGTTCAGGGAGTTCTTGAACAAGTTTGTCGTGGTCTTCGTAGATGATATTCTGATCTTCTCTAAGGATGAGGAAGAGCATGCAAGGCATCTCGTGGAGGTGATGGATACGCTTAGAGCACATCAGTTGAAGGCCAAGTTCTCCAAGTGTCATTTTGGAGAAAAAGGAGTTAGATTTCTTGGGCACATAGTTTCTAAGCAAGGCTTAGCGGTGGATCCCGCTAAGGTAGTTGCAGTTCAGGATTGGAAGACTCCAAGGAATGCAACCGAAGTAAGAAGTTCTCTCAGTTTAGTTAGTTAGTAAGCGTCCCTTGAGTTTAGACCTACCCTTCTGGATCAAGTAGGGACTTCACAGAAAGAAGACCCGCAGTTAGTCGAGATCATGGACAAGTTGATTCGAGGCGAGATGGTAAGTCACCTCGCTATAGATGACAAGGGATGGCTAAGACGCGATGAGAGAAAGAAGGTTCTTGAAGATGCACATCACCCGAGGAGGTGGCCGAGTTTGTCCCAAGGTGCATGCTGTGCCAACAGGTTAAAGGCCGAGTCATAGAAGCCCGGTGGGCTATTATATCCATTGGAGGTCCCCGCAATGGAAGAGGGAAAAGCATCACGGAGGATTTCGTGGATGGACTGCCTAGGTCAAGGAAAGAGAATACGAGCATGTGGGTTATAGTAGGTAGACTCACGAAGAGTGCTCATTTCACTCCGGTGAAGAGCAAAAGGACTGCATCATAGCTAGCGACAGTTTACTTTCAAGAAATAAAGAGGTTGCACGAGGTTCCCTAAAGTATAGTTAGTAACCATGACTCAATCTTCCCTAGCCAGTTTTGGGATAGTCTATGGGAAGTCATGAGCAAGAAACTGAATCTAAGTACGGCCTATCATTCGTAGGCGGATGGTTCCTTTTGTTCAAGCATGAGTTATAGAAAATCACGTTGGTAAGAGCAATTGGCAACGTGGATTGGTATTTTCAGGAAAAGTTCTGCTGCGTGGAATACTTTATAGTAAGAAAACGAGATCCAGGATTCACTAGTGAATTTTGGAGAGCTTGCATGAAACCATGAGGTCATAGTTATGTTTAAGCCAAGAATGATAGAAGAGTAAGTGAAAAAGGAAGACGAGAGGCGACAATGAAATGGGTTCCAACTCATATTTGGAAGTAAGAGTTAAGAAGCTAAGAAATCATGAGGTAAAAGACAGTCAAAGCACAGTGGAGTTAAACTCAAGGAAACGTGACTTAGAAGACTGAAGGCTGGATACGCGCATCATATCTCTTTTTAAGAGCATATCCTTGATCCTTATTTTCCTGTGGAACTTACTCGCATGTTATCTTTTTACGTAAATCCTCTCGGTCCCATTCTCGGTCCTATTTCTGTCGGGAGGTATGACTTATTGGCTAGTAATACATGTCAGGGTTTGAAGGGGTCCGTTAGGTTGACTAAACCTTTTGGGCTTTTATAGAATATGGATTGGGTTAGGAAGGGATTTCTTGTAATCCGAAAGGAGTATATCTTGCTTATCTTCCCGATCCCTTTGTAGCATATCTTTTGCTATCCATGTTTGTCTGGATTATCTAGTATATCGTGTTAATCTTGTCATGAGAACCTTAGGTAGAAACCCTTTGGATGAAACATGTGTTTGAAACATGTTATGCTTGATGTTTGCAAGTGGTTACAAGTGTTTGCAAGTGGTTACTCGTGGATGCATTATACACGTTAGGCACTAGATCGGCTCACACACTCCTCATATTGCATATGCATGAGTGTTTACGCTTATTCATGGATGGTAATTTTTTGTGTTATCACATGGATGTTGCATATGGATGTATGTTATGTGCACACAAATAGATGTTATACATTATGTTAGGAATTGCATACATATCGATTCATTTCACTAACATAATTTGCATTGATGATATTTGCATTAGATAAGTACAAATACACACACCTTTGCATATGTTCATACAACATTTAGAATCTTGTAAGGACAATGATTGCTCGTGGATGATGTTTTGATTAGATGGATATTGGATGGTAGGATATGTTCTTCCTAACTTGAAGATTTCGGGGACGAAATCCTTTAAGGAGGGGAGAATGTAAAAACCCGTATTTTCAATAACCTGTTATAACGTAAATCGAGGCAGAATTTAATTCAAAAATCTGAATAAAGGGAAACGGGCTATGCCATTGCGTTCGTCTCGGAAAAATACGCGAAATAGAGTCCGAGTTTTCGAAAATCGGAGTCCGTATGACCCGATTAAGGCCCAACGAAGTTTTCAGAAAATTTCAAAGTAAAAAAAGATTTCAAATTCAAGTTTGAATTTGGAAAATTGGGTAGGATTGGGCCAGGCGGGAAAATTCCCGCCAGAGTACCCAAGTCGACAGCCCTGTCGACTTGGGAGTCGACTTGGTTGGACCCAAGTCGACAGCCCTGTCGACTTGGCTGTCGACTTGGTCCAGCCGGGCAGTTCTGCCTGGTGCACCATTTTGGGTTTGTGTTGAGCTTGGGGGCCAGATTCGGTTTTGAGGGCTGAGATTGGAACTAGGGTTTAATCCTAGGGTTGAAACTAGTCCTAATCTCTATAAATAAGGCCCTAACCTAACCCTAAATCATCATTAATCAATCCTACAACTAAACTATGGCAAAATTTTACCTCTCATGGCCTCCACTCTCTTCATAAAATTTCTAAATTGTTTCTATGAGAGATTTTCCATGCATACAAGTGTTTTCAAGCTTGTATGAGTGTCATTAGCTTGCATTCAAGTCAAGTTTCTATATTTGCATCGTAAAGCAAGGATTTTTATTGATTTGGAGCTTGCATTTTGGGTTTAATTGATTGCATAAGGGCTTTGTCATATTTTTGTGTCTTCATAAGCATTGTAAGCCCTATTCTACTTTCATACTTAAACTCTAAAGTTAAATGTATGATATGCAAGTTTTCCATGATATGCAAGTTTACTATGATGTGATATGCAAGTTTACTATGATGTGTTATGCAAGTTTACTATGATGTGATATGCAAGTTTACTATGATGTGTTATGCAAGTTCATCAAGTTATGTTATGCAAGTTCATCAAGTTATGTTATGCAAGTTCATCAAGTTATGTTATGCAAGTTTGATATGCAAGTTATGTTATGCAAGTTTGATATGCAAGTTATGTTATGCAAGTTTGATATGCAAGTTTGTCATATGATATGCAAGTTATGTTATGCAAGTTTGGGTTGATCCTTTTGTTCATGTTATCATGTTATGCAAGCTTATCTTGAGTATATGAACATAAAGCTTCAAGCTTTATGCTAAAGGTTGCATTTTGGCAACATGTAAGTTATCATATCCCTTATGATAACTTGCATGTGAGGCCAAATGCGAACTTATGGCCATTTCTACATGTCATTTATCACCATGTATCACCAATATGCTAAGTTTGGTTTTATGCATGCTTTTGAGGCCTAAAAATGTAATATGCAAGTATATGAACACATGTACATTTCATATGCCACCATGTTGAACTTGTGGCTTCAACACCTTTATGTCATGATTATGCCAAGTTCCCTCTTTCTATCCTTTATGCGCTATGGCGATATGTAAGCGATGGGATTGCATTTGGGGTTGGGTAAACTTAAAAGACATAAAAACATAAGCTTGGGAATTTACCTATTAAGTTAGGTCTACCCTAATGCTTGAAAACATGTAACATGTTTTGGAAACATGATGGACATGACACTTAGAAAAGATAAGTGTGACCAACTCGAGGTTGGGTTGAGTTTGTAGCGTAAACCTACCCGGAACCGACCGGCTTAACTAGTTGCTACAAACAATAGGACCCAATGTGAGTAGTTGGCCATGTTGTACCTTGAACCCGAGGTTAGGCCAAGTTGTGGTGTAAAGCTACCCGGACCCACCCGGCTTAACTAGTAACCACAACAAGGTCTAATGTGAGAGGTTAAGGCGCATTAAATTAATTTATGCCTCGTGATTAGGGTTAAGTCATGGTCCACTTAATACTTAACCAATTTGGGCTTGGTAGATTAATCAGGGTTAAGTCGTGAACTCATCGTTACACTTAACCAAGTTAATCCATGATTAGCAAGAGGGTTAAACCGTACTTAACCCACTAGAAAATCCTAGCAATGGGGGTCCACTCCAGCAGTAATCCCAAGTTATATCATCATGGCCCTAGGGTCTAGGCTAGGGTGTGGGGCACGAATTACTGAACTTGAGGTAAGCGACCAAAAGCGACGACAGAGTGGTACGCCGGTGTAGTTCCGGGCGGACTTTTGGTCGTGCACATAGTCCGAAGCCGGGGAAAGCATGCACGGGTACCAGTAGATCGAGACTGTGCACGCATGTTTATGGTGTCCAGGGGTTGCCACCCTAGGGCTTGATACACCCGACGGAAGACCCGGCACAGTCTGACTACAATCATGTTTGGGCCGTATGGACACCAACACGTGACGAGTTAGGCTTATAGGGAGCCGATCGACTAGACCGTTTGGTTAGACCTTGTATTAGGGTCACTTCATGTTATTGGGCCAAAGCTTGGGCCAAGGGATCAACACTTGTTTATTCAAGTCATGTTAGTTTGCTAGTACACCTGTGGTGCAAAAACCTTAATCCTTATTATGCGATGACACCTTTATCTACCTTGTTAGTTAATCATCATGCTAGTATGTTGTTATCCTTATGATCATCCCTGCTTCTCATGTCAGTTAACTTTATCAGTTTACATTGATTGTAGTAGGGCTTACTCAGTCTTTTTGACTGACCTGTTTTCTTTCGCCTCTTTTCTTCCGTTTCCTCCCCACCCCCCAGGTTCTCAGGGTGGGAACGTTGGAGCTTAGCCTGGATTTCGGATTGCTTGCTTGTGGGATTTCAGCTCATGTACGGTTTCGACATGAAGCTAGCTATGGTTATCACTTATTTGGGGATAGTACTTATGTATTTCAGTTTTTCAGCAATGTTGTTTTTATCTAGACTTGTGTATTTGGAAAGTTGACATTATGTTGTACCAGACTTGTTTTGAAATGGTTTGAAATCTTCCGCTGTTTTATCTATGTTATTTACTCTATTTACATATATACATATGTTCTTGTTCTGCCTTGATATATCATTATGCATGTTTACCTGATTCAAACGCCCCTCCAAAGTCAGAGTGCTTGCAAGAGACACCCTGGCGGAGGCGGGGTGTTACAATTAAATTGAGGTTTGGTGTAAATAAATATAAATTGGTGATTAAAGTGAATTTTTGAGAAATCTACATTAGAGCAAAATATAAAAATGTGCATTGAGTTGTAACATATTATAAAATATAGAAAATATGAATTTTATGTCAATTGGAAGATTTTTGTGTTACTACAAAAAATTTAGAATCATAAATCCATGTATTGTATGAAAATTTATATAAGTTATTCAAAATGTTCATATTTTCTAAAAATGTAAAAATGTGATGTAAAACTTGAAATTTATTGTTAAACTAATTTTGTAATGTTTAAAAATATTGTAAACAATTTTAATAAGGTTGGTTGATGTCAAAATTTGGTTGTTGGGTGAAATTATGATGTAAAACATAGTTAATGTGAAATACAAATTATTACGAATGTTAACCATCACTCCACAGGATTAATCATCCGTCCATGTATACGTGGTGTTACCCTCCTATGTTTAAATATGAAATACAAATTAACAGTGTGAAATACAAATTATTTGAATATGTTTAAATATGTCAACACTTTAAACCTTTAATAGCACTTGGATATGTTTAAATCCTTTAATAAATTTTTTTACCTCTATGTTTCCAAAACTGTAGCGTCTGTTCCTGGTAGGCGGGTCGATGATGGTGTTCCAGATAGGATTGCACTCCTCTACGTCCGGCTCGTGATCTAACTACGCCGTTCGAGCATTTAAAGCTGCCGTGTATCTCTCCTGCGATAGAGGACAATTATGGAATACATTAAATATTCAATTTCAAATAATGATGATGTACATGAGTACAACAGTAAATGACATCACTTAATACATAAATGACAAAACATGCTTATAGCCACCATAAAAGTTCACCTTTCTGAAAATTTTAATCTAGCGCCTGATGCTTTACTATTATCCGTAGAAGCTAGATAAAAATTTCCCACTAACGTTTTTAATCTTCTCACTGATGGAAGTAGACAAAACAATTATAAAAGCATGGAAGCATTTGAAGCAGCGATATAGATATCATATATAAAAAGTGACAAAATAAGGACCATATGCACACATACCTCAGGTTTATTGTGCGATCTTCATTTGATTCTAATGGCATGTTGTGATTAATTCTCATAGAGCCTTCATCATTTATTAGATTTAAATTCTGCATTTCAAGTCTGAAATAAGATAAACTCACCGCGTGTCAGTTTCCATGGGACCTCAACATTTACTGGATACAGAGATCATTATATTCATAACTGCATGTAATGAATCATATATTTATTTTGATCATTTGATCTTAAAATCTGCATATGACCATCAAATTGATAATAAACAAAATAAGAGTTGATAATCAAAATACTCGTTATTTTTACTTAAGATTTAGCGATCATCAGTGTAAACAAATATATGCATGAATGCAATCAACCACACTAACAGAAGGATGTTTGGCACGCATTAGTTTCATTTATGGGACACGGTCAAAACGAAGATAAAGATGAGCCGTAATTTTAATATGTATGAACCATGTTTGAAACAAATAGTTTGATCTATTATTATTTTAATACTGTATTAAAATTTAAATAAAGGACGGTTTATACCGCAATTTAAGAACTTGCATGATCCGAATAAATGAAAAGAACCAAAACTATGTAATATACTGTAAAAGCAAATGAAATTCCTTAAGTTTGGTTATTCCAAGGTAAGATTATTAGTGGAAAGAAGTCGTGCGGTCAGAATAATATCAACTGAAAGGAATCTTTTTCAGTTTAGTTTTCTGATATAATGCATGGACTATTGTGATAATCCACAAAATAAACTACTTTTACTGTTTTGGAAAAGATAACGAAAACTTAACATATTTCCGTAAATATTATGGAGAAAAGTGAATATTGCATTACCAGGATGGAGCTGGAAAGCTTTGCACAAAAAACCAAACTGTATACAATGAATGGGTCATGGGACATAACCAAGGAAAATAGGCATAGAACCTCATGCATAGAGTAGCAACTTGGCAAAGATTAAGATATAAAAGTTGGTGTTGTGCTCTTCAAATACTCCAGTAGAAAACCCCGGGTCTGCGATAAAAATTATACAGCTTGTTTTAAAATAACAGTTCATTAACACATACATACGCACAAAATCAATTAACATAAAAATTTCACCGATAAACAACTAAATCCACATTTTAGGGTTTCAATCATTACTAAATCAACAACATTAATTCAACAATCATTATATGATCACATAACATATATGTTTAAATCGTTATTATCTAATTAATTTATGAAATATGTTAGAAATTATACCGGGAAATTAAGAGGCAACATGTGGGTGGAGAGGGAAGGAGCAGCTGGTGATCGGCGTCGGAGGGATGGATGCGGCGGCGCAAGGAAGGTTAGGTGTTTTTTTTTTAATTTTCATTCTCGTCTGAACAAGATTTGAGAAGAAAAATTGGGGGAAGGAAAATGAGAAATTTTCCTATAGGCTCGTAGGTATAATTCAGTTTGGTGACGGCTAATGACGGCCGCTTTTTTTAGTGGTCATCTGCTGTCACTAGCATCCGTAACAATTCACGCCATTTCTTGTAGTGCACTCCTCTGTCGTCGCCTCCTATTACAACGTGATGAATTTTATTTTACTGTGAAGTTCCATTTCCTATGTACTGTATAAAAGAAACCCATACTGGCTTTTCCTTTACTAAATGACGATTAATTGTTTAATCACTTCATTGCATTTGCACAAAACTATACAAGCTTTTTTTCCTTACCGGCCATCTACCTGTATGGGTAACTATAATATTAACGTTTACAATTATTCAAAGCTACATGTGATTTTCATAACTACATGACAAATCATTTATTATCATATACGTTGCTCATTTAATCCATAACAAAACTGTACATTGTCAGCAAATCACGATTCAATTGCTTCACTATTTTACCTTTTTTTTATTTCTCACTATTACACTACAAGAAAACACGCTATTTCCAATGGCTGAAAACCGTCGGCGGCCGTCGGAAGCCGTTGGAAATAGCCGTTACTAATAACGGCGTCGAAAATCAAAATTTCCGACGGCTATCGACGCAGCCCATCGTTCGCATTTCCGACAGCTACCGACACAGCCATCGGAAATCGTCGTAGATTCGTGTACGTGTTAGCCGTCAGAAGCCGTCGGTAGCCGTCTGAAATACTGCATTTGTTTTTGCGTTTTAGCTGCTATTTAATCTTCCAATTACACTTCTCACATAAACCACTATCTCAAAATAGCAACTAAACATCATCCAATACATTGATTTAAGAATCAAATTGATTCTATTTGAATTGATCAATGCAACAACCAGACGAAAATAGTACTCAGATTAGAATGAAATTAAAATATCAAACCATCAAACGCTGTGGTTAAACTCATCTGAGCTCATTTGAGAATTGTGCACATGCCATGGCAATGAAAGATAAACTGTAGGGACGGGATTGTATTTACCATCTTGTTGTGCCTAGGTATAGATATTCAAACTTGTAAAATAAATAAAATTTGTGTGACAAATTTACCTCTTCCTTGGTATAGATATAACATTCAGCGCCCAATACTAAAAGTAAAATAAAATAAAATGTATGTAGCCTTTACAAATTACCTCTTCCTTGTTTCCCCACCCATATAGCTGACACAGTATCCATTTGGAGTGATTGCCTCAATGGTTGCATCATACCTACACGTTCAGGTTGGACATGCATGTTAGAAAATTATGATGCAACATATCATTCTTATATGAGGGCATTACGAATTTAAATAAAAACATATTTTCGGTATAAATTCTTCGACAAAATGATATTCCACTAGCGAATTAAGATTTATGCCAATTTTCAGGTATAAGAAGAAACAACCAATATGATATGCTTTTTCATATTCAATTCAATGTCGAGACTACTAGATCTCTTTAAACCTGACAAAAGTGGAACAAGTATTAATGATGATTTTGTGTCATATTTTCCTATAGTATGCTCTGCTTCCTTTACTATTTCAACCCTATGAATTTTTTTCCTGCTTTACCAATGAACGGGGTTGCCGGACAAAAAGATAAAACATCCATATTTCAATAAGAAAAGCTTACAGTGTCAGGCAGTGCCAAACTATTGTGTTTCTTATGTGACTGCGCCACCATCCCAACCTGAACATTGTTTTACGACAGCTAAGAACTCTTCAGTAAGTGCAATGACATGCATTTTGCATACATCGCCTAATCAGTTATATATACAATTATACCTAATCATTAGTTCGAGCAATCGAAATATAAGATTCAAACTTACATATTCAGCACGTACACAACACACCATGAATTTCCATGCACGTAGGATACATATTAGACCTGCAAAATAATTAAAGATAAAGGGTGATAGGAATCTTTATAAAGCCAAGATGTACATACTACATTATTGTTTGTATTATACATCTCCAAAGTTTTTTTCTCCACTTTGCTTGGTATAAAAGGTACATTCATCACATCTTAATGGCTATATAGAGCTGTGACTTTGGTTAAAAGCATTATGAGGCCGAAAAACAGACTCCAACACTTAAAAAATGAGCTTCAAAATAAGTAAAACATAGAGAATTAGACGGCCAGATGGTTTTATAGACAAGACCACAGTTTATACTAACTTATTCCCATAATTATATACTCAATGACCAAATAAAAATTCATTTCAAAGAAGTGAATAAAATATTAAAAAAATACGCACATAATAGGATGTTATAACTCACTACAACGCTATTGGAACCAATTGCAATCAATAGATAACCCTAATTTTCTAATTTAAGCAAATATAGGTTTAGGTAAGAACTTAATTTTTATGAAAAAAAAGATTATACCTCAAATTACTTGCTCTAGAGGTCTGAATTGAAGCCGAGGAGGTTCCTACATGAAGAAATCAGTGTTTGGAGGCAAAAAATCGAATTTGGGGGTAATAGGGTTTAAAACCCGTATGTTGGAAAAATAAGAGGAGCAAAAGAAATGGGGAAGAAAGAGCTTGGGTGGCTGTTTATCACGATAATTTCCGACGGCTTCCAACGACCGCTGACGGCCGGTCTGAAGCTGTCGCAAATCAACCCGCAAATAGTCTGTTTTCTTGTAGTAATTAATTGGTTTTGACAAATATTTGCTTGCCATTTTCAAATTGCAGCAAACGTATTTTTATTAGTTTAACCCATTTTCTCATACATTAGAATGAATACTTCCATAAATAGTCATGCAACATGCTCAATGCATCATGAGTCCTCCATCCTACAACCACTGTCAAATATCTTAAACCTTCCTATAATTTAAAAATATCTCCAAAATAGGCTATTAATAAATTATATGGTGAACATTGTGTGTATACGCGACTATGCATGGTGCAACCTTTATATGCAATATCTAACAAGCTATTAACACGTCTTATGCGACAATCATTATATTTGCCTATGCACGCTACGTCTAACCCTACATCTCCATGTTGAAGACACACCAATGACGTATAACTAAACATGACTTTTGAGAGCAGTGAGGGGGGGGGGGAGGGGTGACTCCACGGACGGTCGCCTACTGGCGACTGTCCATAGCAGGCCTTTATTTAGAAATACTGCTGTTTAAGTAAATCTATTTTAATATAGCATATATTTCAAATTTTGAAACCTTGTGTTGTAGTCCGTGTTAGCTACATCCCATCACTTGTGTTTATGGTTCTCTTAATGTCTTCTTTTATTGTTTATTCTTGGTATGTTATTTGCACCTTAAATGGAGTTAATAAATTTAGAAATGCTTTTCTTGCAACATTGAAGTGGTATTATCTTTGTGTGTAATCTTGGTAGTAGCAAGGCATCTGTAATTTTCTAGTTCAACCAAATGTCTAAGTTATTACAACATAAAAGACATATTAATAGAGGAAGAGGTAGGCACTAACTTCAGCTACAAATTTTGCATTGTTTCGTTTTGAATATATTACCAGAACTTTTGATAAATTATTTATGCTTACAGCTTCTGTCAGTGGTTTTTCAAGTAGGAGCAAATGGAGATGGTCTTCTTGATCCTGGATCCGAAACAAATAACATAAGCTATAGAAACGTTTACTGTTAGGGAATAATTGTTAGGATTTCAGTATACTTTAACAATATCCAATTGTGAAACCCTAGATCCAAATATGTAAACCATATTGAGTTAATTGAGAACAAATCAGAAAAAGATAACTTAATTAGCGGAAGCGTACCTGAATCTGTATTTAATCATGGCAATACCTGAGTCCGTAGTCGGTTGTTAAACGAGAAGATGAATTAGGTTTGGTCTTCCAAATTGACACAAACCCTAGATTAAATTCAGCTCTCCGTAGAAGAGGTTAGAGAGTTGCTAAGGCTTGTGTAATTCGGGGACCATAACCCTTTATTTATAGAGTTGGCATTTTGTAATTCGGTCCTTCAACAAATTATAAAATGCCCCGGTATCTACATATTAGGCCCATGATAACTTAAACTTTAAGCCTATTAATTCTAATCCAAAATTAGATCACTTATTTAGGCTTTACACCAAAATAGCACAACACATTTTATTTTACATATGTGACCCAACTGACGAAATATTCCAATAATCTCCCCCTGGGTCACATATGAAATAACCTTAAATGTGTTTAACTTTATGAGCTCCAAAATTTGCTATTTATAACATATGGTGTATCTGAAACAATCTCATCCATTAATTGGGTTGACAAAGGATCAAAGCGGCATTCATTACATTTATCGTAACTAAACCCATCAATGGTCACATATATCAATACAATCAAACAACATAGATCAATCATGGATGCGTAGCATGGAAATTACATGAAATGTGATCTATACATGTCTATTTCCAACTGGTCCTTCTTTAGTGAGATCAAATGTTTAATATTTAAACAACCTGAGTGCAAAGAAAAATTCATTACTTTATTTCTGATCAAAAAAAGAACTTGATATGCATCTATCTATAACTGAAGTATAGAGCAATGAGTCATATGACAATACCGAATACAAACTCCCCCTAAACTAAAATATCCTTACATAAAAGTTACACCAATTGAGCTACATGCTCATGAAAGACCTTAAGTGATAACCTTTTGGTAAGCGGATCCGCCATAATGGAGTTTGTCTAAGCATGCTCTATGAATTACAATAAATTTTGCACTCTTCCCTTATTGGAAAATAATATATTCCTTACTGTCACAATATTACTTGGTCTTTCAATTTTTTATCTATAACTGGAGTCTTGTGACAAAATTTCATTATTATTTTCCATATTTTGATGTCTTATAATTAACCAAAGACGGTATTTTCAAAATGGCGAAAACTATAAGTGCCTAAATGACACTTTTCCCTTATATAGTTTCACCCATAAAATATATTATCATTGCTAAAAGTGGATCTTTTACAGTAATGACATCCAAAATATCTGTATCGTAATTCTTTATGATCTCCACCCGATCCGATCTTTTATCTATGAGCATATAATCTTTTATTTTTTTCTTTTAAAGATATATCATATATATCATAACCATTTTGGCTACTAAATCATTGATCCACTTTTAATATCAGTAAGGTATCTGCCAAATAATACACGCATACCCATATGTGTATATACATTAGTATGCATTAGAATTCACACTGCAAATGCATGAGAAATCTTTTGCATTTCTTTAATTTCAAGGATGGCAGCATTTATCTGTTTGGTAAAAGAAAAACAACTGAATCGCAATTTACATACCAAATCTTTTAAGCATTTATCTTCCTAATTCTTTTATAATAATCCAAATATCACCCCATAAACAATAATGGCGTATTTGAATCCCAAATACAAAAGACTAATCCATAAATGAGTTTCTTAAGTAGTTTCACCAATGTCTCCATTGAGAAACATAACTTTAATCTCCATCAGATAATGCTCAAAAGTACAAAATGTAGTAAGCTCCAAAGCGATCGATTCTAGAGAATCGTTTACTAAGTCCAAAATGAAACATTCTTTAAAGAAAATAAAATTTCTTTTAATAATAGCGATTTCAATAAAAGTGTCTTATAAAATTCAATATTACCCACTTGATCCCTTTTGGCTTTGATGGTTATTCATAACCAATGATCTTATTACTTAAGTTATAGGGAGATTTCAAACTTTATTATCCATATAGATTTATGCTATATGTTCATTTCTTAAATCCGCATTTTAAATTAGTACCTTACATGGATTGATGTAAGTCCGTAGCATCATCTTTATCAATCCATTATTTATCTTTATGAAGAAATACTACACAATAATCTGAAATAGAATTTCTTCCCATTTAGGTGGATTTTCATAGTGATCTTTGCATTTTGAGGTTGTTGAGTTTGTTTTCTTGAAACAATAACCTTAGCTTATAGAAAAAATTATCTTCAACATCGTCTTATTATAGTTCTTCCTAATAAAAGGAAACAAATCTTAAACTTTAAGCGAAGAAGCAACCGCAGTTGAATCAAAGATAATGATTCTCTTTAAAGACAATGATATTACTTTATTTCTCCTCCCAAACTCAACATCCTCAAAATAACTATTGCAATTCCCGCTTTAAAACTTTTCCTTAGTGTGGGTTCATAAAAAATTATAAACTTTAAATCCCTTAGAATATCAATAAAGCATTTTCTTTCTTTATGATATCTCAATCTATAATTCCTCAGTAAACTAAAACAAAAATTATATTAGTCACCAAAACAAAATTTGAGATATCATTACATAAGTTATTTAGCATAAGTAGCCATAACTTATATGAGCTTCAATTACATAAGATTTTGAATTTATTCATAAATTAACATTACTATTTCTTGATGAACAATAATAACCTAACATGTTCACTTTAGAAATATAAAACCGAAATCTGTCTAAATGACAGCATAAAAAAATCAAATAAACCAAAAAATTTGACTTAAATCTCAATAATAACTATAAAATATCAAGTATATTTTACTTTATACGTCTGTATATCTCATTAAAGAAACAACTATAAAAAATTACCCGTATGTTATTTCTTTTCTTTGAGATCCTTAGCGACTTCTTAATCCTTATTCATACATTTATTTACAATGTATATCAAATGAGTACTTTTCAATCATAAAAACTTCAATCTCTATTTTAATTAGCAAAGCGCTAAATTAGCCCAATAAGATAACATATTATTCTTAAAATAATTTTAATCTTTAAATGAATATACTGAAGATAGCACCAAAAATAACAATAACTTGAGCATCTTTAGCTTTTGAAGCAGTAACTTTTCCGTATAGTACTCATTCATATTTCTTTTACTTTGACTTTATGTAATCAAGCACCACAAAGAGTGCTCGATTTCCCTTATTGTTTTAACAAAAACTGTTTCCATTCTCAGTAGATAACTTATGCAAAATTAGTTATCGTTACATATAGCACATCCTTGAAAACTTCTGAAGTATTTACTTAATGATCATTTAACTCTTGCCTTTGAATTATATCACCTTTCAATATTCTTCATAACATTATAAGAATATCTAACCGTAGTAGGATTGGCTGTAACCCTCCTAGTTACCAGAGTTAAATCTATAAAGTCAAGAACAAATAACATGCTCTCATACAAATCCTTATATTTATCCCAAAACAAGATGGGAATATTTTTTAAATTGGCAGATAATTCAGTTACATTAGCTGAAAATGAACAAAAAATAAAATGAAGATTGACCGTATATGCTCATAGCCAAATATCAACCATAGTAAACTCAAATAATCGGTAAGTCTCTTTTCAAGATACCTAGTACACATTAATATCAAGTCTTTGGACAGTAGTATTAACTGTAAGTGGTACTCTTGTTGTAATGATCAAACACTGACAATAAATTCAAGTCAAATAACAACCTTCCTTTGGGCCGATTAATTATTCACTCGAAAAACCTTATAATTGTCGTGTATTTATCATCACACATGCGTAAGCGATTCGGCCAAATATTAGTCTTCATTTGGGCCGATTAATACTCGCATGAACAACTACACATAAATATCAAATATTTTCATGAACCACCAAAATATAGAGGTCACTTTGGTGACATATTATTTCAGTCAATTCACTGTGTATGTATGATATTTACGATTATAAAGAGATGCCAAAATTATATTTGAATTTATCCTTAATATATGTACAATATATTTCGAGTGTTATAAAACACTCTCAATGCTTTAGGTCTATATGACATCTGAAAAACTTAAAATTATAATAATGACATAACGAGTTTTAGTCATAGTTGTCATAATCTATTGCCTTAGGTATGTAGTTACATGCACGACATTTCCTTAATAAATATGATACAAAACATCATAAATAAATCACGATATCATAGATGAATGTCATGATCAATTACCACATAAAATTATGTGTAAACGACATAATAAATATCATACTGAATAGCCTGAATGACTGAAGTAATCATGATGTATATCCGAAGAATAATATAACATGTGCTTTTTTTATACTGTCAACCGAACCAAAAAGAATAAAAAAAAAACTTTTTTTTTAAACCGTAGAAGTTACTGTAGTTTGACCATAATAAAGTAACCTACTGATCATCATCCTAAAACGTAGGTGAAATGGTCAAAGACTCAAACATGATAGCTAATTAGATTAAGCAACACAAATGCAAAATTTTATATACCAAATCCAAAAGGCATAAAATAAAAGCATCATGACATGTTACCGAAACATCATACACATGCCATGAAACATTATTTGCATATGACAAATAAGTTAATGTGGCATGTCCTACATCCATACAATAAGTAATAATTGTTCCAAATAGTACACATGGTATATTAAAAAAAAACTTTTTTTTAAAGCCTGTAAGGGTAGCATGAGATTCGCTCAGTAGAGCTTCCGAAACTTTATGCATAAAACGGGTTCAAGACTTGGTCAAAACAAATAATAAAGTATAATATATGACATCAGAAGTAACAGTAGACCGGCGGCTGCAGAATGCAACTTACAACTAGACGTAATAAACATATATTTTTGATATATTTTTAAGCAAAAAACCAGAACCCGTTGAATTAACATATTGTCAAACTATATTATACTTACATTACTCATGCTGGATCCACAGAACCAATGAAAGAATGTGAAGGAGATAATAGATCTTAATCCATATAGATCTGAAACTTAACCCAAATAAAAAAAAACTTTTTTTTAAATTATTAGCCGCAGTTAATTAACTCAACCTGTTGTGAAATGAAAACATAACATATAAACCGTATGAATTGAAAACACAATTCAACCTTTGTTCTGAAATGGCAAAACAACATGTGTAAAAAAAAAATCCCAATAGAATCAATAATGGTTGGCTCTGATACCACTTGTCAGGATTTCAGTATACTTTAACAATATCCAATTGTGAAACCCTAGATCCAAATACGTAAACCATATTGATTTAATTGAAAACAAATTAGAAAATAGATAACTTAATTAGAGGAAGTGTGCCTGAATCTGTATTTAATCATGGCAATACCTGAGTCCGTAGTCGGTTGTTAAACGAGAAGATGAATTAGGTTTGGTCTTCCAAATTGACACAAACCCTAGATTAAATTCAGCTCTCCGTAGAAGCGGTTAAAGAGTTACTAAGGCTTGTGTAATTCGGAGACCATAACCCTTTATTTATAGAATTGGCATTTTGTAATTCGGCCCTTCAACAAATTATAAAATGCCCCGGTATCTAGACATTAGGCCCATGATAACTTAAACTTTAAGCCTATTAATTTTAATCCAAAATTAGATCACTTTAATTAGGCTTTACACCAAAATAGCACAACACATTTTATTTTACATATGTGACCCAATTGACGAAATATTCCAACAATAAACTGTTGTATTTCAGATTACCAATGCATTTTTTGTACTATTTAGGTTGAGAAAGGTGCTAAAGTGGATATTCCATTCTGGCTTGCTCAGGACTTATGCATCAGACAAGCAGTATCAATTAATGTACAGGCTTGTTTTCAGCCAAAAGTAAATTCCTCTTTGCCAAAGTTAAGCTACGCAAATAGTATATTCTGAAGGCGAAATGATTTATGGTGTTTAATCGACAAATTTTATGGTGATAATTTCCTAAAAAGAAACTCAGGCAGATGACACATGCGTGGACCTAAAATACCGTTGCCTCTACTTCGTCCAAAATTGAAATCGCAAATTCCACTCTCCCTCTTCTTCTTATGATCTCGCTCGATCTGATCTGCAAGATCTCTATCTTCTCTCTGGAGGACGATGTATGGTTTGTATGTTAGGACTGAACCTGACTCTGCATGTAATCTGGTTATTAATGGTGGAAGCGGCAATTTATCGAACACGTTGAGGGGTAACGCAAACACTTGTGATGACGTTAAATCTGGAGTTGCTATGGTCAGTGATCAATTAGAGACGATGGTAAATGGCAAGGACAGAATACCAGTAACCCAGGAGGGGTCCAATGATGATCTGCACTGATACATGCACGAGTGAGAATGTGCATCTGCACAAATAAAGAAAGAACAGAAGTAAAAGAGAAGCAGAAATGTTTGATATTAATACCTGGCTTGTATGCAGGCTTTTTATTTAAGTTAAGTGGGTTAAAAGCCCAACTGTGGGGTAATTGATGACTTGTATAAATAAACCCCATCGCATATTGTACAGGCATGTTGAATAATAATAAAGAAATTCTGCTTCTTCCTCTCATGCTTCATGGCTGACTCTCCTCTCTAATCTCTTCTTCTCCAATCTCTCTTGAAATCAATCTCCCTTATTTCTATTTCCAATCCTTAATTCTATCTCTCTACAACAACCTGAACTCTATCCTCCCTCTGCAATTCTCTGTATCTCTTCTTTAACTGCCATACTCCTGTCGGTCTTCCTGAATGTTTACAAGATCAATGGGCAAGAAAACAGACCATAACAAATTGGTATCAGAGCGGGCCAATCCTGAGGATGAAAACGCAGATGTTTATGATGACGTAAACGTAGATGAATCCAATGTCCAGTCTCGTGATGGATCCAGACAAGAGCAAGTCAATATAAAGACTGTTGTGCATATCAGAGAGCTTCAAGAATCCTGCTAGAATCAACAAGAAAGCACTCAAGAACTCAACAATAAAATGGATCATATCAGTGAATTGATCTAGGGCCTTGTACGTGATATGAAAGAACTTAAGACCCAGAATCGATCTCCTTACATACCTCATGTTCATAGAAATCTAAGAAATTCTGCAGGAATTCTAGCCAGTTCACCCAATCAAGCAACAGGCAGTACTTCCACAACTCCAAAATTACTTCAGAATACAGTTATCAAATTGGATTTTCCTAAATATGATGGTGAAGGTAATGTCATCGACTGGATTAACAGTGTGGAGCAACTATTTCAGTATCATAATACTCCTGAAAATGAGTGGGTTCCTACATGCTCTTTCCATCTTAAGGGAGAGGCACACTTATGGTATGGATGGCTTATAAAGAAGGTGAAGAATTTTGATCAATGGGTCATATTCAAGTAAGAAATGATCGTCAGATTTGCAACTGAAGATTTACAATGGCCTTATGGAGCAATATCCAACATAAAACAGACCACTACAGTGCGTGCTTATTTGACTAAATTTGAAGAATTACAAGGCTTATGTGAAGCCTTGCCTGATCAATTCCTACTGGAGAAATTTATCGATGGCCTTAAGGAAGAAATTCGATTTGATGTCATATCATTGCACCCAGTGGACTACAGGGAAGCTGTGAGTTTGGCAAATGTTTTTGAATGCAAGAAAGCAAGAAAGAAGAAAGGTAAAGCGGCCATGTCAACAAGAAATCAGCTACAAACTAAATTCAATAAAGAAAAGCTCAATGACAAGGAATGAAAAGACACTGCAGTAAAGGTTAAGGGTTTAACTCCACAAGAAATCAATGATAGGAAAAGAAAGAACCTCTGCTTTGGTTGTAATGAAAGATGGCACCCTGGACATGTGTGTAAAACAAAACAAGTCTATGTTGTGGAAGGAATCATGCCTCTGGATGATATGAATGACTTGTATAGAAGGGACAATAACTCAAATGCAGATGATGATCAACCCAGTGAGGACCAGGATGCATCCGAAACAAATAAAGAGGAAACATATGCTATTACACTTAATGCAATGTGTAGTATTCCTACATTATATACTATTAGAGTGCAAGGCTACATTAATGGAAAACTCATTACTGTGCTCATAGATTCTGGATCCACACACAGTTTCATAAATTCACAATTATCGAGAAAACTAAAGTTACCAGTGCAAGAAACCATGCCTTATTCAGTACAAATTGCCAATGGTGAAAAGATTCAAGTTCAGGGAATTTGCAAGGGTATCATTTTCAAATGTCAAGGATGTACTATGCCACTGGACTTGCTAATTATTCCACTAGAAGGGTGTCAGATTGTGCTTGGAGCTCAATGGATGAAGGAACTGGGGGATGTATCCTTTAACTTTGCTAATTTACAAATTAAATTTCAATTTCAAAAATCTTTTTATATTTGGCAAGGAGTCAAAGATATTAATAAAATAGTGGATGATAGGGAAATATCTAAAGAATGTGTTAAGGGACAACTCACCTTGTTGCTGTATTCTAAGGAACTTAGAGTACCCACTGGTAATTCAAAAAACGGAACAATTCACCCAGAAGTACAAAATATTTTGCATCAATTCCCTATGGTCACTGCTACTAAATTTCCATTGCCACCTGAAAGAAAATATGATCACAAGATAAATCTTATTCCTAATGCCAAGGTTGTGTGTCTAAAACCATACAGACATTCATATCATATAAAAAATGAATTAGAGAAACCTATTAGAGAAATGCTTGAAAGTGGTATCATTCGACCTAGTGCAAGTGAATATTCATCACCAGTGGTGATGGTCAGAAAAAAATATGGTAGTTGGAGAATGTGTATTGATTATAGGGCTTTAAATAATCAAACAATAAAAAAATAAATTTCCAATACCATTAGTTGAGGATCTATTAGACGAATTACATGGGTCACAATTTTACACAAAACTTGGCTTAAGATCTGGTTATCACCAAATCAGAATGCATCCAAATGATGTGCATAAGACAGCTTTCAAGACAAATGAGGGTCACTATGAATTTGTTGTAATGACATTTGGTTTATCCAATGCTCCTGCAACGTTTCAAGCATTAATGAATCATATTTTTAAACCATATCTCAAAAAATTTGTACTAGTTTTTTTTTGAAGATATTCTAATTTACAGCCAGACGTGGTCTGAGCACATGCAACACATCAGAATTACTATGCAGGTACTGGAAACTAATCAACTGATCATCAAACTCTCCAAATGTGCATTTGCTGAATCTCAAGTTAACTATTTGGGGCATGTGATTTCGGGGCATGGGATAGATGTGGAAATGGATAAAGTGAAGGCAATTAAACAATGGCCAGTACCTAAGAATATCAAAGGATTGAGGGGTTTTTGGGGACTCACAGGCTACTACAGAAGATTCATACAAAATTATGGTACACTTGCAAGACCCCTCACTAATTTGCTCAAAAAGAATGCTTTTCACTGGGATGAACAGGCCACTGAAGCTTTTGAAAAATTGAAACAGAGGTTAATGAGCCCACCAGTACTTGCAATGCCTGACTTTGAAAAAGAATTTGTGGTGGAATGTGATGCAAGTGGGACTGAAATTGGGGTTGTATTGACTCAAGGAGGTAGACCTATAGCATATTTAAGTCAAGCACCAAATGGTAGAAATCTTTTGCTATCTACCTACGAGAAAGAACTACTGGCATTCATATTAGCAACGAAGAAGTGGACACAATATTTGGCGGGTCGAAGGTTTATAATAAAGACAGACCATCAAAGCTTAAGGCACTTGCTTACACAAAAGTTAACCACTGGAATACAAGGAAGATGGCTGGCTAAATTAAATGATTTTGATTACAAGGTGGAGTATAAAAAAGGAAGAGAAAATAAGGCAGCAGATGCATTATCCAGAATTCCAAAAGAGGGTACACAATGCCAAGTAGTTTCAACTATAGAGAGTAGTTAGATGCATCATTTCAAACAAAAGATGCTTGAGTCAGAGAGTTACAAGGAATTTGCGCAACAAATCAAAGAAGGCAGAGACAAAAATGGAAAATACAAGGTGGTGAATAATATCATATTTCATAAAAACAGAATCTACCTTGACTATCAATACAAAGAATTAATCCAGCATATAATACACGAGCATCATTCAACTCCATTGGGGGGCCATGCTGGAGTTAAAAAGACCATTTACAAAATCAAACAAAATTTCTACTGAAAGAAAATGAAAACTGATGTAGAAGCATTTTTCAAAGAATGTGATACTTGCCAAAGAAATAAACATGAAAACATACCTGTATCCGGTCTTCTGAATCCTTTGCCAATACTAGAAAAGATTTGGAGTGACATATCCATGGACTTCATTGTGGGTCTGCCAAAGAGTCACCAATAAACGACTATTTATGTGGTTGTGGACAGGTTGTCAAAGTACTCCCATTTTTTTTCCACTTAAACACCCATATACTGCAAAGGAGGTTGCCAGAATATTTTTTGATGGAGTGTTCAAACATCATGGTATGCCAAAAAGTATAGTAAGTGACAGGGATGCAATATTTACCTCTTCATTTTGGCAGGAGCTTTTCAAATTGCAAGGCTGCTCATTGAATTTAAGCTCAACCTATCACCCACAAACTGATGGGCAAACAGAGGCTATAAATAAAATATTGGAGTGCTACTTACGTTGTTTTGTCTGCCATAAACCTCATGAATGGTCAAAATGGCTGTCAGTGGCTGAATTTTGGTACAATACAAGATGGCAAAGCTCTACAAATACAGCACCTTTTATGGTTGTTTATGGCATACCCCCACCAACTCTGTTAACATATGTCCCTAACACATCTAAAGTACCTCAGGTTGAACAGGAATTATTTTCTAGAGATGTGGTATTACAATTATTGAAGGATAGCCTGAGAATAAGTCAGTCCAGAATGAAAAGATATGCTGATATAAACAGAACAGAGAGGCATTTCAATGTGGGAGACTGGGTATACTTAAAATTACAACCCTATCGGCAAATAACAGTCCGTAATTTGAAGACTACTAAATTGTCACCAAAATTTTATGGTCCATATCAGGTCTTACAAAAAATTGGAGAAGTTGCCTATAAGCTCGATTTACCACCATAGGCTAAAATACATCCATTGTTTCATGTGTCTCAATTAAAACGAAAGGTGGGCAGAAATATAGTAATACAAAGAGTAGATCCAACCTTCATTGAAGAGATTGTTGACGAGCCAGAGATGATACTGGATAGAAGGATGGTGCCCAAGAACAATAGAGCTGTGACACAAGTCTTGGTGAAATGGAAACAAAGACCGGAAGAGGAAGCTTCATGGGAAGATTATTGGAATTTGATCAAAAGATTTCCTACATTTGACCTTGAGACAAGGTCAAATTTTGAAGGGGGAGGGAATGTTAGGACTGAACCTAACTCTGAATGCAATCTGGTTATTAATGGTGGAAGCGGCAATTTATCGAACACATTGAGGGGTAACGCAAACACTTGTGATGACGTTAAATCTGGAGTTGCTATGGTCAGTGATCAATTGGAGACGACGGTAAATGGCAAGGACAGAATACCAGTAACCTAGGAGGGGTCCAATGATGATCTGCACTGATACATGCACGAGTGAGAATGTGCATCTACACAAATAAAGAAAGAACAGAAGTAAAAGAGAAGCAGAAATGTTTGATATTAATATCTGGCTTGTACGCAGGCTTTTTATTTAAGTTAAGTGGGTTAAAAGCCCAACTGTGGGGTAATTGATGACTTGTATAAATAAACCCCATCGCATAGTGTACAGGCATGTTGAAGAATAATAAAGAAATTCTGCTTCTTCCTCTCATGCTTCATGGCCGACTCTCCTCTCTAATCTCTTCTTCTCCAATCTCTCTTGAAATCAATCTCCCTAATTTCTATTTCCAATCCTTAATTCTATCTCTCTACAACAACCTGAACTCTATCCTCCCTCTGCAATTCTCTGTATCTCTTCTTTAACTGCCATACTCCTGTCGGTCTTCCTAAATGTTTACAAGATCAATGGGCAAGAAAACATACCAAAACATTTTAGCGTGTTCGATTAAGGGTTTCAGAAGCGTGTGCGAATCGGATCTTGTCGATTTGGGTTTAGGGGTTCGGTGAGGTAATTCGGTTGATGGAAGTGTTCGAATCTGTTGTTGGATTAAAAATCATATGTGGGCACATGTATAATTACTATATTATAAAGGTACAAACAAGTGATATTTACAGTTTGCTGAGGGGCCAAATTGTAAATGTGACATAACTAATTTTTGTCCGTTGATAAAAACGGTTCGGTCCCTGAGAAACAATAACACGCTTTTGTTTTTCTCTCTTCCCCATTGGTGAGAAACCATTCAAAAGAAAAGGCGATGATGTATCCTTGGAAGATCTAACCATTATTCAATCAACTTTATGAATTCTGGTACGCTTCCGCAAGTCTCTGATTGTTTATGGTTTTGATTCCTCTTGAATTGATTAGGGTTATGGTTGAATTGAAAATAGGGTGCGTTTTTTAGAGGTCCCTATTAGGTTTCAAAATATAAAAAAAACCCGGTCGTAAACTTATTGTAAATTTAGTCCCTATTTTTCGAAAATTCATAAAAAAAATATAAAAAAATATTAAAAAACCATGTAAATTCGTATTTAATTAAAACAATTAATCGTGAAAAAAATCAGATCAAAAAAACATTAAAAACAACGTCAAAATCACGAAATACAGAAAATCAACGAAATGCAGTAAATTGCATCAAAACATGCATATAAATCGATTAGTTGCATACATGTATGCATTTATTTCAAATCTGCTTCAAAACTGCAGTATAAATGCATACATGTATGCACATATTGTTAAAACATGCATCTGCTGATGCATTTGTTTAAAAACTGCATACCTACGTGCAACTTATTCACGTTTGCATGTATTTTGACATATATGCACACATGTATGCAGTTATATAGAAAAACTGCATACATGTATGCAATTTTTCAAACAGGCGTGCATAAATATATGCATGTGTATTCGAATAGTTGCATAAATGTATGCAACTATTCGTAAAAGTTGCATACATTGATGCAACTTTTTTTTTTAATTTCTGTGGACTTCCGAGAATATTTACAGATTTTAGAATTTTTTTTTTTTTTTTTAAGTGATAGCGCCTGAAAATTTGGATAGAAAACGAAAGAGGCGGAGGTATGGAAAGTGGCAGGCGGAAGATTCCAGGCGGCAGCTAAAATAGGGGGCGGGTTTACAGAGAAAACATTAATTACAGGGATGTATTGTGAATTTAAAACTTGCAAAATAGTTGCATACATGTATGCAACTTTTGCCAATAGTTGCATACATGTATGCAAGTATTTCTGAAACTGTTTTAGTTGAAAATGTATGCAGAAACTTGCATACATGTGTGCAACTATTTGAAATACTTGCACACATGCATGCAAGTATTTACATGTGAAAATAAAATGTGTGCAGAAACTTGCATACATGTATGCAACTATTTTAAATACTTGCACACATGTATGCAAGTATTGCATGTAAAAATATAACAGAGAAATACTTGCACAGATGAATGCTAGTATTCCAAATATGTGCATGATTTGATGCAAATTACTGCATTTTTCGTTGTTTTCTGTATTTTTTCGATTTTGATGCATGTTTTGATTTTATTATGATCTGAATTTTTGGGCGAGTACATGTTTTATTTAAATACGAATTTACGTGATTTTTTTATATTTTTTTAATATTTTTTTTATGAATTTTCAAAAAACAGGGACTAAATTTACAATAAGTTTATGACCGGATGTGAGCCTAATTAAGTTTCGTTTTAGGGATGTGTGCCTAATATTCACTTGAAAATAATTCCAACATCTGTGAGTTTTGGGTTCCGATGTGGTGGTGTATGGCGCGGATGTCTTGGAGATAGTCGTTTTTTTTATGTGTCTGTGGTAGGGTTTTGTTATTGGTGAACGTTGATGTTGAAGGGAAGTGATGGTATGGAGCATGAATTTATGACGCTGGTATGTGTGTGTTGATTGACTGGCGGTGCTTGGATTGATGAAGGTGAGGGGTGTTGTTTGAGAGTTGTGTGGGTTTTGTGACAGTGTTGCTAGATGTATTATGGGTGAATTGACTGGCGTTTGTTTGTGGCAAGGAAGTTTGGGCTGTTGGTGTTGGAGCTACTGGATGAAGTAGGTAAGGAGCATGGCAGTTTTGGCATTCGAGGAGTCAGATTGATGGAGGTAGGTCAATTAAATTGGCTCTAGTAGTTCCAGGCTTGGGTTTCCGAGGTTGCAGATTTTGGTTGCTATGTTAATTGTGATGCAGGAGTTTGCTTGAGGAGCTCGACCATTTTTAAAGAGATTTTTTTCTTTTTCTTCTTTTTCACTAATAATGTACCTTTATGTGTTCCATGTATTAAGTAAATTTACATTCGCAGATTAATATTCGGGTTGAGCATATCCAATTTAAATTTTATTAAGTATTCAAATTTTCGTAAACTAGTCCAAGTATACATTTGTTCAAAAAAATCAAACTCAGTTTTCTTACTCTTTTAAAACAATCTAAAGCTTACGTCTTCATTTCACATTATTATGCATACAAATTCTCTTACTCAAAGAATTTGCTACATTTCAATGATGCTCACAAATCAACCCACTTTTTCCTTAGATATTTACAAAATAATGGTTTAAGTATCAATTCGACGTCTCCAGTGGAATTATATATATTTATCCCACTTTCGAAACTCAAAAATAAATTTTGGTGGTGTTGTAGTCATCAACAGAATTATTTCCAAGCGACTAGAGTGTGATTCTATAGCTATCTAGCATATATAGGACTTTGTATATACATTAGCTATGCGCATATTCAAAGTCTTCATATACTCGATTGTCCTACTTTGACGTCAAATATAATATCGAATTCTCCTCTTTTAAATAATGGTATATACATATTTTCTATATGCAAATTTTCTAATTCTTCAACGAAAACGTATATTTTAAAACATATCTTATTGTAAAATTTTCAGGTAGGGAGGTTATATCTTCCCCACTTATTTATGTTGCCAAATTTGGTTACAAAAGTTTGTAAATATATACCATCTTGATATTTACAAGTAAAAATCATACAAATTTCTTTTTAAACATATATGATATAAGGTTCCTTTTTGCATTTTGAGATTTCGAATACATATGGTTTCCAAATCCTAAATTTAGTGTTTGCTTTTACTCTTAAGTAATCCTATATTTTTTTCCCAGTCACTTTCATATTAAATAAAAAAATTGTTTTTGCAACGATACAAGATTTAGATCCAAGGGTGCTCAAATTAATATGTTTACTTGGAAACCAATTTATATTAACACACATTCCACTTAGAATGAAATTTAAAATTCCAAACTATCATACTTATCATTTTATTATCCAGAATTTAAATCAAGTTGTTTTATTTCCCAAATTTAATTTACAAGTCTTACTTGTATATAATTACTTCAATATAACTTTATGAGTTCAGAAAGTATTGAAACTCTCTTAATATGGTGTTATAAATATACATATAACCCATTTGATTTTTGATTCACTATTTTCCCAATTCAAGCGTTTAACACTTATTAGTTTATTCAAGTTTTCTTCAAATATTCATGCCTATTTAACTTGATTCGAGCTAAATTGGAAATACAAGTTATGGGCTAAACAATCGAACTAATCAAATCAATAGGATTTTATCGAGGAGAGGTCAAATAAATCGAAGGCTCAAGATCTTAGAAAACGACAAATCCAAATTTTCCTAAGCTAGGACAAAGCACGATCGAGTCTCCGATTCGAAAAATCCTAACTTCAGAGGGATCTAACCCAAGGAACAAGTTCGAAGGGATGAAATCTGAAACAAGGATATATCTATAAAATAAGGCTAAAATTTCAAATTGTTTTCATAGATATATAGAAAATCCTTTTAAATTCAATTAAAATCATTTTAAAATACTTTAATTTCCTAACAGTTATGATTCTAAGATGATTTCACTCATTCTAGAGCATTTGTACTCTATCTTTAATGAGTGTTTCAACCCTATAATCTAAGCTTTATCTAACCAAAGCTCTGATACAACATTATAGCGACCTGGCTTCTTGACCGACTCAGGTCGGTAATTAAACCAACTCAAACCGTTCAAATGGATAGATTGTTATTGCTTATCAAGTTGAAATAAAAATCATCATAGAATCACAGACACAGAATATCTCATAGCGGAAGTAAAATTACGAAATCTTTAATCTTACAAAATATCATAGTACAGAAAAATATAGGTACAGCGGAAGAATGAATGTAGAGTCATACTAATATTTGATAATAAACAGAGATGGTCACAACCGCATATGGCATAGTACACGGATGGCTGGATCTCCAACGAATCTCAAGCTCTAACTGATATATCTCCAACAGAAATACTCGGTCTGACCCAGGTATTTTGCAAGGAATAAAACGAACAAAATACTCGAGTCAAGACTAATAGTCTTATACAAGTGAATTAACTCAAATAAAGTATCCATTGAAATGTACAGTAACTTAAAGGATGTTTGGAATTTCCATCCTCTAAGGATCCGTGAAACTAACACATATATAATAGTACGATATTATAATAATGTCTATTCGGTAAAGTAAACATAACGAAAATAGCGTAAGCGGGGTTACATTTTTACCCTGACACCGTTTATAATACCGTAGTCTATACAGTACCGTAAACCCACCGTAACTCGATGACATCAGAGGGCACTCCATAGGTACGATACAAATCAAAATCATAAGGGCTCGATAAGGATAATATGACAAGGCACACGAGGAATACCCACGGTAGAATTCTACCAGACTGCGACTCCCGAGTCGGTGGTAACGCATAGTAGCAACTACCGCCCACCTCGAACAACACTCCCAAAATCAAAAGGGGCCCCAAATCAATCACATAGTAATAGAGATGGCATCGAAGAAGAGTGTTCGATCAGAGGTGCTACCTCACTTAACTTGGGCATGACTCCTATTTTAGTTATTTTAATTATGACCCGAAGGTCAAGGCTAATCCATCAGCGTTCTGTTTCTTCAAATCCAGTAATCGCCTCCATACCATCCTACTTCTTTCTAGAACTCCACCGCGTACACGGATGTTAAAATGGTATCAGTATTAGCAGAGAGTATGACATATACGGACTCCGGTCTCTTTAACAACCAACGTTTACATTTTTCACACCGTGACCATTAGATTTGAAATCATGTTTTCAAATATAGCAAATCGATTATTTCAAATATTACCCAAAATCGATTCCCTAAATAGTTGGATCGATTAAGATTACAAATCCAATATTCACAATTCCTTTGTCAACCGTTGATTTTAAAGATTCAACTTCCTCGAAATATTGCTATTGCTCGAAATTCTTTATTTCACCCATTGGATTCACTAGACAGAATTGGACACAAATCTTGTTTGAGTTGATAAAATATATTTAAAATAGTTAAGTTTCAGAATAGTATATATATTAAGTTTAAAAAAAATGTATACATGTCTATATGCTTATGTAAGTAGTTGCGAAGTAGTATGAAAAATCTTTTATTTACAAAATGATCACAATCCATTATAAAATATGCTTAGAGAAGTTAACCTTTAAAAAAACGTATATACTTGTCTCCATAAATAGTTGAAATCGTTATACAATTTGTAAAAGCAAATTTACATAGTCAAGAAATGTGAAAAGTTGCAATTACGAAAATATAATTTATTCAAATAATATTAATCCAATTCCAAGTCTAAATCCATGTCTCATAAATCCTTTTCCCATCTAGATTTCATAATTAAATCAAATCCTTTTTATTTGGTGCAATCTCAATACTTCCATGATTCTCAAACCCTTGTTTCCCTTGAATGTCACATACCCATTTTATAAAATAAATCCCCATAATTCCCAACGTTAGTTGTTAAATCAAAATGTGACTTATTAATTTTAACTCATATTCAACATGACTTAAGTATGCATGTTCTTTTATCTTCGAAATTTTCCCCCAAATTATTATTTTAACAAAAATCCTTCTTACATTGAAAACATTTGACATGTCATATATCAAAATAAGTTTTAAAACCTTTATTAAGTCTTCGCAAATCTTTTCATTAAACCTTTATATTTTAAACTGTCATATTATTAAAGTCATTATATAAACATGAAGTTATAAAGAATTTATTAAATTCTTAGTGTTAACTTGCAAAATCACTTTAAGCTTATTTTCATACAAATTGGATTTCTTATAAAACTCAAGTAAAAGTTTGAATAAAATTCCTCTTTAAACTTTCTTTATGCCATATGGAAATCCATTTAAATTTCTACTTATAAAATCGATAAAATAATTTAAAATATTTTTATTTTATTGATCACGGTGTCCGTATATAATTTTCTACCCTATGGTAGAGTGATATAGATATTTATCATTTCAATCCGTTCTTTTAAAGTATTCGAATCCCGGATATATATCTTTTCAACCCGCATCCCAAATTGATTCGAATACATAAGAGTTCGGGTATGTACCATTTCAACCCGTAATGATTTTCTAATCTAAAGGGAACTTTCATGGTGAGAAAATAAACATAGCATATCATGCATACATTCATATTGTGTCATATGAATTAACAGTGTGTGTCGCACGTGCACAATCACAAAGCAAACAATTCTAGAGCACACTAACATTTCATTCAACATTTCAAGTGTTTAATTCACTTAATAATCGATTAGTCGCCAGTGAGAAAACTCACCTTCCGAGACTTGGAGATGAATGCATAGATTTTGACAGAAAATACAAGGATGATATTTGATAGCTAAACAATGAACGGACATCCAATAAATTTGTACACAGATGTAGTATTGGAAATATGCAAACATTATTCCAACTTGACTCATGACCGTATGACCAGCGAACTGGAACCACTTTGTCTGATTAGCTACAGATAACAGTGAATCAAAATTGATTTTTATCGACATGCATTCAGATATTTTTGCAAAAAAATCAAATTAAACTCACCTAGATTGAATAGATGAACAAACAACGATAGAAACAGACTCAGGACTGACATTAACATCTTACAGCTCCAAACAACGAGCCTCGACCAACACAGAAGCCCTTTGTGGCATTTAATCGAACACTTGGAGTGCTCACAGGGAAATAGAGGAATTTAGCACTCGCGGCAACTCAAGCTAGTTTGCTGGAGAAGCCTGGAGCTAGGCCGAGATGCTGGAGATTAGACCATCGCAGGTGAACTTGTTTGAGGCTGCCGGCACATTTCCCTCAAACTTGGACTTGGCTTTCTGGCTAGAAGTAGATGTCGAGCGATTTGAAGAAGTGGAGCACGCAAGGTGGGTGCGGTCAGTGCGCGGCTCGAGGCACCAGTCGCAGTGGCTTTGATGGTCTTAGATCGGGTCACGGTTTGAGTACAGGGAGTAGGGTTCAGCTGGTTCACGGGTTTTCTCAAAAAGGAAGAATACTGCGTTCTCCGGTGATGGAGTTCGGCGGCGCTCGCTAGAGGGTGGCACGACGTGGGCTTCCGATGTGGCGGTGGCATGATGGAATAAGAAAAAGGTGGGGTTTCAAGTTCTCCAGCGTGAAGAGTAAATGATCGAACTGAGGAAACAAACAAGTAGCGAGGAAAAGTGAAGGCATTCTTCTGATTCAATATTTGTAAAGGAGGCTGATTTTCTTTGTTTTGAATTTGATTGCTTGCTATTTCTCTCTTGAATGAATGGAGAATGGAGATAGAATGAAGTAGTGAAAATCCATTCTCTGTTTTTCTTGGTTTTATAAACAAGAGAAAGAAGAGAAGGGCAGAAGAAAATGAACGCGTGTGAGATGTTTTTCTGTACAAAAGATTTCAAGATCTTGATATTGGGTGCCTTCTTAACCAACGCGAGCGGGGCATTTGAGCGGGGTACTGTAGCGAACGGGGAATGTGTTTTTAGCAGCGAACGGGGTATTTGAGCGTGGTATTTTTAAAATAAGATATAAATAGATTTGATTAGACAAATACGACTACAAATACAGATACAGTTTCTAATACAAATACAAGTACAAGTACAGTTACAGATACAAAGATAAATTTGCGCAGACCAGCAGAAACCAACCGATCTCTAATGTTATCTCGAACTAATGTCATTTCTTGGTTTCCATCTGGGTGTACACGTTCAGTGCCTCTATTCGTCGTATTTCTCATACTGTAATATTCCGCCATGTAGTGATCGGGGATTAGTTCAGGATTATCATCAAACGCCATAAAATCAGGGTCACCGCTATTATATTTGAGTATGAAATTGTGTAAGACCATTGTAGATACGAAAACTTTCACTTGAGTGTTGAACCGAAACGTAGGCATCTTGTTGAAAATGGTAAATTTCTTTTTCCAAATGCCAAATGTTCTTTCGACGGCCATCCGTAGACTCGAATGGTAGTAATTAAACACTTCATTGGCTGACTTTGGTTGATTCGTGGTATCACGGAAATGCGGAATATGGTACCGTATATTTCGGTATGGCGGTAAATATCCAGTCTGAAGGGGATAGCCCGAATCAACCAAATAATACTGTCCAGTTGGAGGGCTAGGAAAGTTAGAGCTTCTATCGTTTGTAACAACATTAAAAATTCTGCTATCATGTGCAGTCCCTTCCCAACCCGCCATAACGTACGTAAACTGTAAATCGAAATCACAAACCGCTAATATATTTTGAGTTGCAAAACCCTTTCGTCCGATATAAGGGATAATTTGATCAGCGGGTAAATGTGCAAATACGTGTGTACCATCTATAGCGCCAATACAGTTTCTGAAATACGGATAATACCTGGTTGAATTTCTAATGTGAGGTGGAACAGTAGTAAATTGTTATTCTCCTGGCTTTATTACATCCGCAGCGAGTATTTGAAAAGCATTTAGGACATCATGAAAACAAATGGAAATTGTGCTACCTGATCGTTGAAATCTTTCTTGAAGTTGTCTATTTGAAAGCCCGGTAGCCATTGTATAAATGAAAATTCCAACCATTTCGACGACACAAATTTCTGGCCTGGAAGTGAGACCATGATGTTGCAGTTTTTCACATAATGCGTGAAAGCAAAGTCTTTTCATCCGGAAATTATTTTGACATCGGTTTTGATGACCATTCAAAATTTCGTTGATCCAAGATAAGCCATTGAACTCCGAAGTATTAATCTGCGTCATATGATTTCTCGTTTCAGCCCGAATCAGATATACCCCGTAGAGATCAATCATATCGTCGTAATCAGAGGATGAATCGGAGTTAGACATTACTCGAAAAAGTAGAAAGAGTTGAAGAAGTTGTTGAAGGAGTATTGTGAGGGTGTTAAGGGTAGAGGAGGTGATTATAAAGAGGAAGGGGAGTTGAAAATCAAGCCGTTGGCGTCCGTCGGACGCCAACGGCTTGATTTTCAACTTTCACTCAGCGTTCCATGTGGCAGTGGAAATTAGTGCTTGCGTCGGACACGACAAAAATTTCCAGTGCGCCACCAATTGACTGCGAACGCACCCATAGTGTTTCGTAATCTTTGTATTTGTCAGAATTTCGAAATCTCTATACAATGTTTAAAATCTTTGTATTTCTGACAGTGTAAGATTTTAGATATGCTGCCATATTTTAGGGAGAGGTAAAATTTCAGATCCAAAATGTAACATGTAGAAATATTTCAGAGGTAGTACACTGGTTAATTTTATTCACATAGAGACCAATGTAAATTTGGGTGAATGCTGGCTGCCGTTCCATGGTTCCACTTTGTGTTCACAACGTTCATTTTCTTACTTTATTTTACTAATGTGTTTAATAAATTATATTTATTTTATATGGAGACAACCGGTTGGCTCAACAAATGTACCATGATGCTATTTGTTCTACGCATGTTTCAGCTGTGCGCGCTACGGTTAGACATCGCTGAATATTACTAACGTTGAATCCTTGGATGTTAACTTCTTCTTTTTTAGTTGTAACAACTTCCAAACTTATATTTTGAAATCCCGAAATAAATTGTACCTCAAGTTAGACTTACAAAATTTGATTTTATGTTCATATCAAGATTTCAACATTTTTCAATAAACATCCAAATCTATTATAAAATATTTATTTTGATGAAACCATTCATATTGAAAAATAATTTACTAAAGGAATTCCACTTAAATAAATTTAAGCTAGTTTCAAAGTAGTTAGAAATTCCACATTCTATGTCGAAATTCAAATATAAATATTTATTTTAACGTTGAATCTTAATTTAATTTATATCTAAAACGTCAAAATTATTGGTTCGTTACACTATTTACCAACTGCAGACAAATGAGAGTGCCAAACACCGAACGCGACAGTGGTTTACCAACATTTGAAAAGCTTTAAACTTTTCTTTATCGTAAATACCTTCTAATAGCGTCGTAGGTCTAAAGCGAAATGAAAATGATGGCTCCATCTGTAAAATAGGTTTTATATTTTGTATTTAGTGTTTGGGCCGTGTTATAAGGCCAAGCCCATTCTTTCATTTGTTAGCCTATATAATACTAAGGCTATGTTCAAACGTTCAATAATACAATTTGCTTCTGCATCAATTAAGAAAAAAACATTTCCCATTCATATTTCAGAATTTCAACTTGGTATCAGAGCCAAGTCTGATTCAGGTGAAAGATCATCAGTAGCGTTGATCTTTCAGGCGATCCATCAGATAAATTTCATCATTTGGATCTCCCTTCATCAAAGTTACAACTTATCCCTTGAAGGTTGTGGCTTTATTCAAGAATCAAGTGCCTCGCCAATATAATCTGAAGCTGCATCTTGATTCAAGCATAAAGCTTGTGACAGTCCAGAATTATGATCAAGAAGCTGATCAGAAAGCACCAAGAAATCATCTTGTTTGAATCAGTGCCATCACAGATTGCTTATCAGTTCGTTCTTACCTGTTCTTATCAGATTTAATCTGTTTCTTTGTCATCATTTAAGCAATCTGAGTTGCATCGTGTTTCAACAAAGAGATCCCTTGAAATACTTTACAACTCAAAGCTTCTGACAGCAATTTCTTTCTGTACATTTTAGCATCAGTGTTTATCATCTTGTCATCATGGTAGAAACTGATCCTTCAAATGTGAATCCAACAAGCCCACAAGTTTCCAGTGCTCAAGTTTCCAGCAATAGAGGTCACCAAACTTAGATTGATCCAATCTAAGATTTGATGAAAACTATCATCAAACCGCAAAGCCAACTGTTCTCAACCCATCTTGATGAAACAAATTACCTGTTATGGAAATTGCAGATTGAAACAGCAGTTAGAGTATATGGCTTAGAAGATTACATTCTTGGAACAAAAATTGTTCCACCCAAGTTTATTAGAGACAGTGAAGAAAGGTTGGTGAGTAATCCTGAATATGTTATGCATCAGAGACAAGATGGTTTGGTGTGTGCATGGTTAATGTCATCTATTGGTCCAGCAATATTACCATAACTTATTGGAGTTAAAACAGCTCAAGAAGTCTGGGAAATTGTGCAAAGAAATTTTTCAAATCAATCTTCAGCAAGGGTTATGCACTATAGAAGGCAGTTGCATAGTATAAGGAAAGGTGAATCATCAATGAATGAGTATTTACTCAAAGTGAAAAACATTTGTGATCAGTTAAACTCAGCAGGTCAAAGAATACCTGAATCTGAACAAGTTATTGCAATCGTGAGTGGTTTAGAAGATGAATATGAAGCAGTCACAACAATCATATTGTCAATGGATCCAACACCCTCACTACAGTATGTTCACTCTACTCTATTATCTCATGAAGGAAGAATTGAGCATAAGAAAAATATTAGTTCAGATTTATCTGTTAATTACACAACATATGGTAGAGGTAAGAATCAAGAAAAGGCAAATAATTCAAGAAATCAAGCCAATAATCAAAGAGGAGGTTGGTCAGGCAGAGGTAGAAGAGGTGATAGAAGCAATAATAATAATAAAACCAGATGCCAAATATGTGAAAAAGTGGGACACAGTGCAAACAAATGTTATTTCAGGTATAATTCTAACTACACACCCTCACAACAAGGCAATTCTAGTGCAAATTTGGTCAATACTACAAAAGATGGCAGTAAAACTCAAGCAGAAATTCAAAATACTGAAGCTACCACAAGTGATGATGTGTCAGATGATTGCTGGTACCCAGTTTCAGGTGCAACCAACCATGTAACCAACAGCTTAAGCAATTTAAACTTGGGAAACAAAGAGTACAAAGGTATGCAAAATCTTACTGTTGGTAATGATAAACTTGCACTTATAACACACACTGGAAATGCAAGTTTAGATGGAACTAGGAAATTATTTTTAAAAAATTTGTTGAGAGTTCGTTCTATAAAGAAAAATTTAATGAGTGTTTCCCAATTTGCTAAAGACAACAATGTCTTTTTTGAATTTTACCCAAATGCATGTATTGTCAAGGACATACTGACACATAAAATTCTTTTGCAGGGTAAAGAAAGTTGGGGGGGGGGGGTTATACATGTTTGACAGTAGTTCTATTGATTCTAATCATGAATATAATAAATGTATAATGTCTGTCACTAATGACTCTAATAGATTCAAGGAATTTGATATGTGGCATTGTAAGCTTGGACATCCTAGTGTTAAAATTACTAGACATGTCATGTTGAATAATAATATTTCTGTTAATCAGATACCAGAATCTTATATTTGCAATGCTTGCCAATTGGGAAAGAGTCATAAACTTGCATTTCCAGACTCACAAACCACGTACACTAGACCACTTGAGTTAATTGCCACATATTTATGGGATCCAGCACATATTAGTTCTAATTATGGGCACAAGTATTATATTTCATTTGTTGATGCTTACTCAAGATTTGTCTGGATATATATGTTAAAATCCAAATCAGAAACCAGTAGTGTTGTTATTCAATTTATTAAGAAAGTTGAAAACAATACTGGAAATAGGGTAAACATTTTTCAGACAGATGGTGGTAGAGAGTTTTTACCACTAAAATCATTTTTTGAAAGAAAAGGTATCAGTCATAGAACTACTTGTCCCTATACTTCTGAACAGGATGGCCTAATTGAAAGAAAACATAGGCATATAGTTTAAACAGGATTAACATTACCTGCTCAAGCCTCAATGCCATTTAAATATTGGGCAGATGCCTTTTATACTGCATTTCATTTGATTAACTTAATGCCTACTAAGGTGTTAAAGTTCAAGTGTCCTCAAGAAATGTTAACTAAAATTACACCTGATTATAAACATTTGAAGGTGTTTGGATGTGAATGTTTTCCTTGCTTAAGGCTATATAATAATCATAAACTAGATTACAGGTCCACTGCCTGTACATTCTTGGGTTATTGTTCTAAACAAAAAGGATATACATGTCTAGATAAAAAAGGGAGAATTTATATTTCTAGACATGTAAGATTTAATGAACATGTATATCCTTTTGGAAAATCAAATGAGAGTACTTCATATAAAACTGTAAGTGCTAGACAAGTTAGATTTGACATACCAGATGAAATTGAAGTATTGGTGCCGGTTCATCATGAACAACATAACACCAATACTAGCTCTCAACACACCATGCCCTCAAGTAGGCCAGGTCAAGAGCAATCTACTTTCAGCAGTGATCATACTAGCTCTCAACACACCATGCCCTCAAGTAAGCCAGGTCAAGAGCAATCTACTTTTAGCAGTGATCATAGTGCAGAACAACAAATACGATGTGTTAGTGAAACTCATATTGATCAAGCTGAAGACATTAGTATCACAAGTGAAAGTCAAAGTACAACAGTAAGAGATGCAGGCAATCAAGCCACTACAGTCAGAGAAGCTGCAAATCAGCATCCTATGATTACTAGAGCAAAAAGTGGTATTTTCAAACCAAAAAATTATAATACTGCTGTTGATATAGAAGAACCATCATCATATTATGAAGCAGTCCAAAATGATAACTGGAATTCAGCCATGCAGGATGAGTACAATGCTTTAATTAACAAAGGAACTTGGATATTGGTTGAAAAACCAGATCATAAAAATATTATTGGCTGTAGATGGGTTTTTAAGTTAAAAAGGAATGTTGATGGTTCAATTTCCAAATACAAAGCAAGATTAGTTGCAAAAGGGTATTCACAACAGTATGGATTTGATTTTTCAGAGACATTCTCACTTGTTGTGAAACCAGTTTCAATAAGAATCATATTAATTATTGCTTTGTATAGAAATTGGAGCATCAAGAAACTGGATGTTAATAATGCCTTTCTTAATGGTGAATTGCAGGATGAAGTATACATGGAGCAACCTCAAGGATTTATTCAGCATGAAAACAAAATTTTGGTGTGCAAGTTGAATAAGGCCATCTATGGTTTAAAACAAGCACCAAGAGTTTGGTTTGACAAGCTCAAGGCTACTCTAGTCAACTATGGCTACATATCATCTAAATCAGACAATTCAATATTTATTAAAATTACCGATACTACTGTAACATATATACTTATTTATGTTGATGATTTAATTGTTACAGGAAGCAGTGTTGATGAAATCAAGAACATCACAAACATGTTGAATTCAGAATTCTCAATTAAAGATCTGGAAGACTTAAACTATTTTCTGGGTATAGAGGTTAAAAGAACATCTGATTCAGAAATTCATCTTAATCAGAAGAAATATATATCAGAAATTCTTCACAGAGCTCAGATGAAACAGGCCAATTCATTACCTAATCCAATGGTTATCAGTACACAATTATCTAAATACAAAGGAGAAACATTTCAAGATGGAAATTTTATAGAAGCATTGTTGGGGCTCTCCAATATGTCACAATAACTAGACCTGACATAGCCTATAGTGTTAATAAAGTAAGCCAGTATATGCAAAATCCATTGGACAATCACTGGAAAGTAGTCAAAAGAATTCTCAGATATCTCAAAGGAACCATAGATCATGGTCAAATCCTAAAGACAAGTAATTCATTAAACATTAATGCATATGCAGATGCAGATTGGGGAATAGACTGTGATGACAGAAAATCGACATCAGGTTTCTGTATATATTTTAGGTCAAAATCCAGTGTCTTGGTGTGCTAAAAAGCAAAATACTGTTTCCAGATCAAGCACTGAAGCTGAATTTCGAAGTGTAGCAAGTTGCACAGCAGAAGTCATGTGGATACAATCTTTGTTAAGTGAATTAAAGATTACTACATCTAAGCATCCAACAGTGTGGTGTGATAATGTTAGTGCTATCTCATTATCTTCTAATCCAGTGTTACATTCCAAAACAAAGCATATTGAGCTAGATCTCTACTTTATCAGAGAACAAGTTATCAAAGGAAAGTTAAAAATTGGATATATACCTTCCGCATATCAAAAAGCAGATATACTTACAAAGCACTTGTTAAAACCTAGCTTCGTCAGGCTCAAAGAAGAACTGAATGTAGATGTGGCCAATAAAGCTCAAAGATCCAACAGATTGATTTATGTTCCAGATGTCTAATGAAGCGTAAACTTCTCTTGTTGATAGGGCCTCCGATTGTTGTCAGATCAACTCCCTCAATCAGGTTTCCTTCAGAATCAACCTAGGTCAACTCTGATTCATCAATTCAAACCTCTCTCAACAAACCCAGAGGTCTTGAGCGTTTTAAACTCAAGCTTAGCTGGATTCATCTATCATGGAGGCCTGTCTGAAGGAAGATCATCCATCAATTGGAGGCGTTGATGACAAAGCTGTCGCCATTTTTCTGTCGAGAGCAAACCCTAAGTAGGGTTTGAAGGGGGCAAATGAAAATGACGGCTCCATCTGTAAAATAGGTCCTATATTTTGTATTTAGTGTTTGGGCCGTGTTATAAGGCCAATCCCATTCTTTCATTTGTTAACCTATATAATACTAAGGCTATGTTCAAACGTTCAATAATACAATTTGCTTTTGCATCAATTAAGAAAAAACATTTCTCATTCATATTTCAGAATTTCAACTAAGCGCAATTTGTTTAGTAAATCTTAGAAGCTCAAGAGGTTTTAACCGATTTTATATAGTTAGCATACCATGTAGTAGATGCTTACTCCTGATATCAATTTAGGTTTTCTTAGTGGTCATGTTGTATGTAATTGGGAAACTTGCAGTGCTTTCGATAATCACGTGCTATAAAGTGCAACTTGTTGGGATATTATCTTATTTACTGGCCATGCCATGATGAAACTTTGACATGATTATGTCATGGCGTGTTTTCTAGAGCAGTTTTACCATAGAAGATCTACATCGGAGGTAAATTTCTATCAGTCTTTATGTCATCAAGTCAAAATTTCTAAGAGGTAAGTGGAGGCTAGAAAGCTGAATTTCTATCAGTCTTTCTATCAGTCTTTATGTTAGCTACCACAAAAACCATATTGATCTTTTTCACTTTTATCCAAAAATTTCTCATCTCTAATCATCAATGTCCACTTCAGCATCTCCCTCAAGGAACTGAAAAGATTGCATAATACCATAAAGTGTGCTCCTTGTTTTCAAATAAAAGTTTCTTCATCATCGCAATCTACAAATATGTGATTGGAGAATCTGAGATGTGGTACCAAGTACTTCATAGTACAAATTTGATTTTACTGAATATTGATTGGGAGAGAATATGTATTGATCGAGAGAGAAATTGTAAGGAAGATGTAATAACTTTTGTATTGCAGAAACTTGAGAAATGAACGTTATTTTACCGACTAGGATATGTTACATATTCATACCCATGTGTAGGTAATTGGGCTAGGCCCAGAACAAGATAATAACTGGTTGAATGGTAATAATTAGTTATAATGAATACATTACTTCTTGTGCGCCCCTCAAAACATGTCCAGGGTTAGTTTTTGCCGAAGTAATAAAATAACACAAAAAATGGGCGGCGCCTCGAAAATTCCTCACTTTAACCCGACTTCGATTGACAACATATAGTGGTGGATCTTTGTGGAAGGAGTCTTTGAGCCACTGGCATGCGATGATTCTGAGAGACTCTGCTTCTATTTTGGGATATAGATAAGCTTGTCAGATATACTCCTCGAATATGCTTCGTCCACGTTAAGCTCGAGCTTAAGTCTAGTAAAGTTTTCTCTTGACAAGGGCTTAGTAAGTATATCTGCTTTCTGGAAGCTTGAAGGCATATATCATATTCGTAATTTTCCCTTTAGTACTTGCTCTCAAATGAAGTATTGGTCTATTTCTATATGTTTGGTCATTGAGTGTATGATAGGATTGGTTGAAAGGGAAATAGAACTAGTGTTATCACACCAAATTGTAGGAATTTTTGTTGATTCAAGCTTTGATTCACTGAGTAGAGATTTTATCCAAAGTATTTCTGCGGTAGCATCTGCCATACTTCTAAACTCCTTTTCAGTACTAGATATGGAAACAGTACTTTGCTTTTTAGGGTTACTACCTAGATATACACAGTACCCTGATGTTGTCTTTCTGTCATCTTGATCACTAGCCCAGTCAAGGTCAGAAATTGCATTGATGTTGAGAAATTTGCTTGCCTTAAGTATAAATCCTTGATGTATGGTTCCTTTCAAATATCTAAGTATTCTTTTTACTGCTCTCTAATGTTGATCTAGAGGACATTGCATATACTGGCTGACCTTGTTCACACTGTATGCTATGTCCGGTCTAGTGATAGTGATGTATTGTAGTCCACCAACTATACTTATGTGGTGCCTGATATCATGTATTGCTTCACCCTTTTTTTAGATAGTTGAGGATTTGTGATCATAGGATTATGCAGTGCATTAGCTTTGTCCATGTTAGCTCTTGATAGAACTTCTGCTATATATTTTCTTTGATTTAAATGCAACTATGTATTCCCAATTCTTTTAAATTCATTTCCAAGAAAGTAATTTAGTTCTCCAGGGTCTTTAATTAATAATTCTTTGTCAAGTATTTTGGTAACTTTGTTGATTCCTTTTTCACAGCTTCCTATAATAACAAAATCATCAACATAAATCAATATGTAGGTTGTAGTTTCAACAGTAAATTTTGTAAAAAATTGAATTGTCTGGTTTTGTCGAGTTGTATCCATGCTTGACGAATGTGGCTTTCAACTTGTCAAACCAAACCCTTGCAGCCTTCTTTAAGCCATAGATTGCCATGTAGAGTTTGCATGCCATGTTTTCCTTTCCCTTCTGGACATATCCTTGAGGCTGTTCCATAAATACTTCCTCCTGTAAAACACCATTCAAAAAGGCATTATTCACATTAAGTTGTCTGATGGTCCAGTGTTTATGTAAGGCAGTGGTTAAAATTATTCTGATTTAAGTAGGTTTCACAACAAGTGAATAGGTTTCAGTTAAGTCAAACTCACACTGTTGTGAATACCCTTTTGCAACCAATCTTGCCTTACATTTAGATACAGAACCATCAACATTCTTTTTGAGTCTAAAGGTCCACTTGCACCCTATAATATTTTTGTGAATTGGTAGGGTGAAAAGTGTCCATGTATAGTTTTTTGTTAGAGTTGTGTATTCTTCTTTCATGGATGATCTCCATTTTTCTGATTGCATTGCCTCATGATATGTTGTAGGCTCTTGCATATCCATGTTGACAATATATATTTTTGGCTTAAAAATACCATGTTTGGATCTAGTCATCATATAATGTTGATTTCATTTGTTCCATGCTGCATTATCTTGACTTATACTACTCTCTGTGTTATTGGAAAACCGTTGTCTTCACTGTGAATAGTTTGAATGTCATTGCTGACTTGTTGTTGTGGGGAATTTGCTGCAGAATTGGTTTGTGAGCTAAGTTGATCTTGACCTGGTCCAGCCATGGGGATTGTGTGTTGAGATTCACTATCACTACCGGACTGATTATGGTTAGTTGTCACTACAATCTCCACATCATCAGATACGCCCAAAGTATGTTGTCTTGGATTCTGCACCTTTTGAGTTGTTTTGATTTCTACTTTACTGAAGGGAAATTCCCTTTTATTGAACACAACGTGTCTTGATACATATATTCTCCCCTTGTTATCTAAACATTTGTAACCTTTTTGATTTGATGGGTAACCCAAAAATGTACATGGGGAAGATCTATATTCTAACTTATGTGCATTATATGGTCTTTAAGGAAAGCATTAACATCCAAAGACTTTTAAGTAATTATAATTTGGCTTTTCCCCAGTTAAAACTTCATATGGGTATTTAAAATTCAAAACTTTTGTAGCCAAACGGTTAATTAAATGTACTGCTGTTGCAAAAGCTTCAGGCCAAAATTTTAATGGCATTGATGCTCTTGCAAGCAGTGCTAAACCCATTTCAATAATGTGTTTATGTTTCTTTCAATAATGTCATTTTGTTCAGATGTGTAAGGGAAAATGATTTTGTGATTTATTCCTTTGTTTAAGAAATATGTTTTGAGTGATAGAAACTCTCTGCCCCCATCAGTCTGAATTTTTTAAACTTTATGCCCAGTTTGATTTTCAACAGAAGAAATAAAATGTTGGACTAAATTACTAGATTCAGATTTTTTTTTGAGTAAATAGACCCACACAAATTTAGTATGAGCATCAATGAATGATATGTAGAGCTTATACCCTTAATCTGAACTAATTGGAGCTGGTTCCCGTAGGTCACTTGTAATTAGTTTAAGTGGTTTGGTGTTGGTGGTTGTAGAATCTGGAAATGCAAGTTTGTGACTCTTTTCCATTTGACAATATGTGCACACATGAGTTTTAGGAATGTTTTCACTATTTATATCATTGCTATGCATCACATGCTTTAAGACTTGCAGATTAGGGTGTCCTAATTTATTGTGCCACATTTCAAAGTCAGTATTGCTTTCATTTTCATTAACAGTGGCAAGTACATAATTATCGCTTCTACAATTAACATTGCAAGAATTGATTACATCAAATTTATACAGACCATTGCACTCACTGCCCTGCAAAATTAATTCTTAAGTCAGTATATCTCTAACTAAACATTCATTGGGAAAGAATTCAAAATACACGTTGTTATCTTTGGCAAATTGGGAAATACTCATCAAAATTCTTTTGATTGATGGGACTCTTAGCAAGTTTTGAGGTATAATTGTTTAGGTCCATCAATTTTTGCATTTCTAGTGAGTGTAATGTGAACATTTTTACCATTTCCTACAAGAAGATTTTGCGTACCAATGTACTCTTGATTTGCCAAATTAAGATTGTTCAGATTGTTTGTACTATGGTTGGTTGCTCCTGAGTCAGGGTACCAGCTAACATCATTTATATCTTATATTTTTGCAACTTTAGTATTCTGTAGTTCTGGTTGATTTTTGTTGTCGTTCTGATTACTTATAGCACTATCATTTGGACTGCTGCCTTCTTGAGAGGGTGTATAGTTTGCATTAAATTTGAAATAGCATATACTTGCACTACAGCCAAATTTCTCATAAATTTGACATCTGATTTTACCACTGTTGGATCTACCACCTCTTCCTCTGCCAGTAAAACCTCCTCTCTGATTGTTACTGTACTGCTGCCTTTGACCATATGCCTTTTCTTGTTGCTTGCCTTTAAAGTTTGTTGTGTAATTGATTGATAGTTCTGAATTGTTTGCTTTCTTTTGCTCAATTCTCCCTTCATGCGCAAGCAATGTAGAATAGACGTACTGTAAGGTAGGTGTAGGTTAAATCGATGATATTATAGCTACAACTGCTTCATAACCATCGTCTAACCCGCTTATTATTGATAGGACATGCACAGACTTAGTACCAGCATGGCCAGCAGATGCCATTTGATCACATAAATTCTTGACTTTAAGAAGATACTCATTCATTAACAATGTCTCTCTTCTAATATTCTGTAATTGTTTTCTATAATGTAGAATTCTTGCAGATGAATAACATGTGAAACTTCTTTCAACAGTGGCCCAAACATCATGGCAGTGGCCCAAACATCATGGGCAGTGATGCATCCAATTAGTCGTGGCAGTAATGCTGCACTAATTGATGACCTTAACCACGAACACTGTAACAACCCGCATTCTACGCATCGGAGGATCGTAGAATATTTATTTCTTTCCCATATGAAGTCGTACGGTCATGTAACTTTGGGGAACAACCATTGGACTCATTTCCCAAGTTCATGATTTTTGTCGATTTTTAAATGACCGTTTTTCCCCTAGATGATCTTGTTTTGGCCATAACTTTTGATTGAAAAGGAATTTTGACCTGAAACCACTTCCATTAGATTCGTTTGTTGGTTTACCTTTCCGTAGAGTGGTCATAATAGCCAAACGGACTTACCGTTTGGGAGATATGGCTGAAATAAGGTTTGGAAGGTGAAAAACTGCTTAACGGGGCCAAATAGGGTGATTAGTGAATGGGCCCATAACCCATTTCGGGATTAGGGTTATGGGGAGGCTGAAAGGAGTTAGAGATTCATTCCATTTCAGTTTTCTAGCCTCCACTTACCTTTTAGAAACCCTAAAAATGACCTCCAAACTCTAAATCACCTCCAAATCACCTTCTAACCAAGGATTAAGCTTAGCAACATCAAATCAAGGGAGATCTACACCAAATCAACATTGGAGCTTCTGTTTAGCATTGGGATTCGCATCAAATCAGAGTTTTATTTCAGATCTAGGTTTATTTGTGGCTAAGGTGAGTGATTTGCATAGTTCCTCACTAATTATGGCTAATTAAGGGTAATTAGTGTTAATTAGCGAATTTACACATGATAAAATTCTGGAAAAATATTTATAAAATTCGAAATGATGTTTTAAACCTCTGATATGAATTTGGGGTAATTTGGTTAAGTTTTGCTAATCACATCATTAGTTTTCACCTAAACATGCTTAAGGGGAAATATGGGGTTTTTGGGTATGTTTGATCCATTTTACATGGTATGATTGTTGTTTTGGTATTTGAGGTCACTTCTACTTGTTTCTATGACTGTATGGTATGCTTTGTGATTGATTAGAATAGGTAGAATGGTCGAAAACGCCGTCGAGTGGCGTAAATTGCTTGCTGGAAGAAGTGCAGGAAGGCATCCGAACCGGATCGGATCGATAGGAGGACCCGATCCGCTCTCATACTCCACTCTTCGATCTATTCGCACTTCTCGTGGTATGCAGCATCTGACTCGATCTGCCATGGTATCCCGATCCGAACCGATGTACTTCGACGAGGCTTGGAGACTATGACCCGACCCGGGTTGATTAGAAGAGACCGATCTGAACCGTAGCACATTGGAGGACCCCGACCCGAACCGGTGATGGCGACTGGACGTGGAGTCTCGATCCGATCCGCTGAGGTGAAGATGACCCGATCCGATCCAGAGAAGAAGGAGCACTCCGATCCGAACCGAACTGATGACTAGGGGTAGATCTGAACTGATTCGGTGATGACCCATTACCCGAGATGCAAAGGTAGTCCAAATGGGAAGTTAGAGCTCAGGATCCAGTTGGGAACCAATGAGTTCACTTCATAGTTGGGCTTTGCTGCGGGACGTGTGCTAAGGAGTTGTCGACGTTCATAACTTCGATTCACCACTGAAAATGGATGATGGGCTACTTATCAGTGCAGTAAAGTCATTATGACTCGAGGGGCAAGGTGATGGTAGCAAGACTACGTTATCAGTGCAGTAGAGTCATTATGACTCGAGGGGCAAAGTGATGCGTAGTAAGACTATGAGCCAGTGCAGTGGGGTCATTGTGACTCCATGGGGCAGAGTGGACATAGTAAAGGATTAGTGAGGCTATGAGCCAGTGCAGTGGGGTCATTGTGACTCCATGGGGCAAAGTGGACATAACGAAGGATTAGTGGCTATGTATCAGTGCAGTGAAGCCATTTATGACTTCATAGGGGCAAAGTGATCATAGCAAGGTATGTTGGGTGATCAAAGTGGTGAATATCGTATGCTTTATGCACTGAGTAAGAGATGTGTGGATGGTTGTTATGCTTGATTGTTTGCCATCACTATGACATGCACACCCCACCCCCGTTACCTTTACACCATTTGAAATGGCACCTTAGAGTGTTGTACAGTATGTAGTGCTAACTCTTTGGTTGCAGGTCCAGGTTCAGGTATGTTTTAGTCTACCTGTTATTGTTCTGTTTAGATGCTTATCGCTCATACCAGGCTTTATGTCTGACCCAGAGTTTTATGTCTCTTCTTATTACTCTGGGTGCTCACACGAGCAGACTAGAGACAGGTCAGCTGGTGATGCGCGAGTAGCTAATTCGGAGGCGAGCAGGAGGCTTCCACGTATGATATATAGATATTCTCCCTGTGTCGTTGGTGGTCGCTACTTGGGCATTAGTAGTGTACCTCCTTTATCTTACTTTTGCTTTTTGAGACAGTTTGAAAAGTTGTAATAATGTTAACTTTGGATCATAAGCTGTACTTGGATTTTCCGCTGCTATGTTAGTTATTTTCAGCTTATGCACCGACTCACCTATTTTATGTCAAGTATGTTGTTATTATATTTTGTTCCATGCGCTGTGAGACATTCTACAGGTTCCTTGTTAGTTCATTTCCTTCTTCCCTTTCCTTCTGACGACCGTCCCGCGCTAATTGGACATGTGTACAACGCACTTTTGGAGTAAATGTTGGTTGGTGTGGGGCGGGCCATCACAAACACACTAAGCTATCATTCCTTTGGTGTATTACATATTCTTGGTTTGATACAGTATTGTTCTCTTTATCTCTGATTTCCTTTGCTGGTATATATTTTGTTCCAAGAAGATAGTCTTCTAGGCTGTAGCCTCTAACTGCAGTTTGAATTTGCATTTTCCACAACAGGTAGTTCGTTTCATCAAGTTGCACAGAGATCAGTTGACTTTGCGGCTTTATGATCGATTTGATCAGGTCTTCGGTTGGATCAGGAAGAGTTCAGGAGGTTGTTGTGGATGAGAACTGAGGAGTTGCATCTCCTTCTTGATTTGTCATGATGAAATCATGCAGTGGTGATATACACGTAAATGTGTGTATTTTATTCGCTTATTTATGTTGTTTTCTCTTAAAAATAATTGATGTTGTGTATTTATAGTTGTGTTTTCAGGTTTTTTAAGATGAATGGAATTGATGCACTTAATTGTTGAAAAGCTTGAAGAATTGATGTAAGAAGAGTGTTGATTTTGAGAACTAGATTGAAGCTTGAAGAAATATTGTTGTTTAACCAACTTTTGCCGCATATTTTAAGGATTCAATGCCTTTTCATAAAGATAGCTTGTCGTAGATATTATGGAGTTCATATTCATGCTCAAAACAGTTGGAGTTGATGCCATTTGATGCCCACAAGCTATGACACTTGCAAATCCATTCTTACGCATTCACATTTAGCTAGTTGGTTTATGTGTTATTTTGAAAAAGGGCTTTTGTCCCACATTGTGTAATAGGCCTCTTAGTCTTGGTCTGGCAACTATAAATACACTTGTATTTAGTTCATTTAGATTCATTCAACATTAGGTTTTATTATGTAATTCTTAGCATGGAATAAATTTCTTCTTCCCTGTTCTCTTTAGTTTTAGTTTTTTTATTTACATGTTACTTTCTTTCCTGCAAGTAGATCAGATTGTCCTTTATTTTATTTTATTTTCTTATTTTTGTTCTATGTTGCAATCTACGTTCGTTGTTAGAATAATAAACATAAGAGGCAAATCCCTTTAATTTAGGGGTGATGAAGCTCTATAATCACATTGATTCAACATAGTTTATTTTTCATGCTTTCTATTTGTGTTTATTGAAGAATGGATGTTTAGTGTATTTTGTTAATCATGCTTGGTTTTGATGATCTATGCTTCTAATAAATAGAGGATAGATCATGCTTGATTAAATGACACAACAAAATTTGACTTTTCATCTATATATGATTTTGGCAAAAAGAGGAAGTGCTAGTCAACATTTGATATTCTATATTACTAACTAATAGTAAATAGAGTATTCTTAAAATGGATTTTGCTTTCAACTTGTTGTCTTTTTCATGAGAATCGAATAGTGAGTTAGATTTGTGCTATAGTTTGATGACTGATGTTGTGCTAATTAATATCATAAATATGTCATACTTATGATAAACACAATATCTAACCTCACTTAAGACCAAAAAATAGAGATCATAACTTCATCATGTTGATTTGTGTGATCTAGAGAGTGAAAACACCTCTGAATTGCTCTTAACCAATAGTTGTATTCTCAGTTTAGTCATTAATTTTGTTAAATTTTAGTTAACATATTTTAAAGTTTGGTTTAATTTGATTGAATATAATTTAAAATTATTTTTTCCCTGTGGATTGACTCGTATTCGCTAACGTACTACGATTATACGTCATGCGGTTGCGGTATTATCATGATATTTCATGTTAACGGTTTTCTAATTTAATAGAATATCCGTTTAGCGAACAAGTTTTTGGCGCCGTTGCTGGTGAAAGAAATTAGTTTTAATTTTATTATTCGAATTAATTTTTTTATTTGTGTTCTACTGAAAAAAAACATTGTGTATTTGTTTGTTTTATTGCACTTTTATTTGTTTGTGTATGTTATTGTGCGTTGTTTTAGTGTTCTTAGTTTTCTTTCCTTGAAAAAAAAATTTTTGATGTTCCATTTTGTAGTTAGTTGTGTGAATTGCATTTGTTGTTAGTATTTGTCTTGTGTGCGTGTTTGTAATTGCATTTGTGAATATTTGTTTGTATTATCTGTCTCTTGCATCTCTCTTCATAAAAAAATCCAGTCATTTATCTTCCAGTTATTAGAAATAAAAAAAATAAAAAACACTTTCCTTTTGTTCAGTCTCTTTCCTATTTTTCGTGTTTTCAATCTCTTTTATTTCTTTCACATTATCTCTCTCTCATTTATTCCTTTCCTTTGTACAGTTCTTACAAAAAAAAAACCAATTTATTGCTTGCCATTTATTTTATTTTCCTTCCTTCCTCTGTAATTTCTTTCCTCTTTCTGCCTCAATACACCCCAACATCCTCACCAAAAATCATGTCACTCCACCTATAAAAACAATTCCTTTTTGTTTCTCTTTCTTCTATTCTTATCGACTCTTCAACCACATATTCATCAACACCAGACTTCCACTTTCATACAAACAAATACAACCACAAAATCCATTCATCTTCTCTTACAACAAACTGTAAGACACCGTTGACAGCGATTGAAAAATCTGACCTCAAAACCGATCCTTACCTGACCTTCAAAAGCCATCTCCTCTGTTCAACTTCACCAATCACCTCATCAGAAACACAGATCCACATCTACATCTTTACCTCATAAACCGTGCAACGATCCCAAACTACAGCAACCAGCCTTTACATCAAGCATACACACCCAATTCAACTCAACCATCACAAATGCCATAGTTCAGATTCCAATACCCTCACCATCAAACCAGATCCGAGTTCCTACCTGCGCACAACCGTTGTTTACACACCTTTCCTCCACGGTCGTCCCACAAACAATCTTCTGCCTTAATTCTTTGCTGCACCTCCATCCTTCATTAACCTCACAAAGTCCATCACCACTCAACACATCGATCCACTTCCATCCAAAAAAAAAAACCATTCCTTTAACCATCTCCATCCACTTCGGCATATACCCTTCACGTTTAACCAAAATCACAAAAACTTCATGTACCACTCATACAACCTGCACACTTCATCCCAGTTCCTAGTATCCATCAACAATCAGCCATTTGAAACCCACTTCACTCAAAACAATAGAAGTTCAACCCAAAATCAACAAGCCACCCTCTACACAATGCCATACACCCTCTGCCTCAAGCACATTCACAAGTGAGGTTGTTGCTCCATCACCGTAATCCCCTCCATCAGCTTTGCTTACCACTACATTCACCTCAATTCCCTACGCAAATAATACAATCCCCTCCGTTCAGCACTCCTTGTCAACCATACACCCCGCATCGAACTCGCCTTAAACGCTGTGTTCTCCGACGAATTTCCCCCAAATCCAGCCGAATCTCTCACGAATTCCAAAACCCACCGACCTCGACCAGAAAGCCCTCCTTGTATTCGCAACCAATCCTCCTTTGTCGTCACCGAACCCGCAACGAACAGTGAAACTCTCGAGAACTGACATCTTAAATCGGTTTCGAACCACCCTGGTTTAATTCGATTTCCATGATTTTTTTTCACGACCTTCTGATTTGGTTTTATTTTAAAAACTGAGGTTACGGTTTGTCTCACAGTAGAGAACAGTTTTTTTTAGCATGGATGGGGATCGGCCTTCTGGTTTGTAATTGGGCTTGGGATTCTTTTCTTTTGCTTGGCCCGTCTGTTTAATTTTCTTTTGTTTGTTAACTCATTTAATTGCATTTGTTAACTCATTTAAAGGCTTAATTTTTAATTCATTTTTTTTTTGAGATTTGGGGTGGAATATATGGGTTCTTTTATGGATTTGTGAAGTTGTGTGAATTTGGCCTGTTGGTGTTTGCTTATTGAGTACTTGTTTGCTTCATTTTATCTTATTTAACAAAAAAAGTTGTTTGTTTTTGTTTTAACTCTGCTCAGGTTGCTGAAATTAAGAAAACATTGCTCACATTGAGATTGCTTGCAATAGCTTCCTTTGCCTTGCTAATAAAATTTGCTGTTTAAAAAGAAAGGTCAAAAGCAAGAAAAGAAGTTAAGCAATTAACAGAGGGTGACAACAATAAATCTGTGAACGATTCAAGAACGGTTGGAGCGGTTGCACACCAAGTGGGGATTGAACACGCTAGCACTACTCAATTGCACTGGACGGACTACCGATCTTGGTGAAAATTTTCTAAACTCTACAGGTGCTTTGCTGCAAAGAAAATATATAGAAATCGCTTGTAAAAATCTTCTATAGGTGCCGCAGCTTGCTTGAAAAAAAAAATTATTCATGCAATTTAATATTCTATGACTGTTCAGTGATTAAATATTTTGTCTGTTGAGTGTGGTTGAGAACTCTAAAATGAACGTGGGATTAAATTGAAAAGTTTGGCTTTGAAATAAATTATTTTTGAAATCGAATCGAGAATTCACCAAAGCTCATTAGACAAAATATTCGTTAAATTGACAATTAGGATTGATACTCTCAAGGTGTCTAAGGAACAGTAGAGTCTAGAACTCAAACAGGTTCTGTAACACCCCACCTCCGCCAGGGTGGCTCTTTCAAGCGACTCTGACTTTGGTGGGGCGTTTTTTAAAACAAGGTAAACATGCATAATGATATAGCAAGGCAGGACATGACATATATATATATATATATATATATATATATATATATATAAACAGAGTAAGTAGATAAAACAGCGGAAGATTCTTAAACCATTTCAAAAACACAAGTCTGGTACATCAAAATGTCAATTTCCCAAATAAACAAGTCTAGTATATGAAATAACATCATCTGAAACTGGAAAAGAAAACATAAAAGTAGCTATCCCCAAAGTGGAAGAAAAACCATAGCGAGCTCAAGTCCAAAGCATACATGAGCTATCCAAGAAAGCAGCTAAGATCCAAGCTAGGCTCCTGTATTCCCTCCCTGAGAACCTGGGGGGGGGGGGGGGGAACGGAAGAAAAGAGGCGAAAGAAAACAGGTCAGTCGAAAAGACTGAGTAAGCCCTGCTACGATCAGTCTATAAACTAATAAAGTTAACATCATGATGGAAACTGAGATGATCATAGATAACAACATACTGGCATGATAAATTAACTACAAGATAGATAGAGGTGTCATCGCATAAACATGGTTAAGTTTTGCACCACGGTGTACTAGCAACCCAACATAACAGGTATTGATCCCTTGGCCCAAGCTTTGGCCCAATAACATGAGGTGACCTTAATACAAGGTCCAGCCCAACGGTCTAATCGATCGGCTCCCTATAAACCTAACACGTCAAGTGTTGGTGTCCATATGGCCCACATATGGTTGTAGTTAGACTGTGCTGGGTCCACCTTTGGGTGTATCAAGCCCTCGGGTGTCAACCCCAGACACTTAAGCAATAATGCACAGCCCTAATCTACTGGTACCCGTGCCTCGAGTTTGTCCAACACCGGACTACGTGCACGTCCGTAGCCCGCCTGGACCCGCACCGCTGTACCACTCAGCCATCGCCTTTTGGTCGCTTACATCCGTCCAGTAATCGTGCCCCGCCCTAGCCTAGCTTCTAGGGTTGTGAATGATACCAAACTGGGATTACTGTTAGAACAGACCACGTTGCTAGGGTTTCCCAAGAGGGTTAAGTGTGATTTAACCCTTCACTAATCGTGGATTAAACTAGTTAAGTGCAACCAACGGTTCACCACTTAACCCCATTTCAATCCCTCGAATCCCCAAATTGGTTAAGTATTAGTGGACCCTGACTTAACCCTAATCATGAGGCATTAATTAATTTAATGCACCTTAACCTCTCACATTAGACCTTGTTGTGGTTACTAGTTAGGCCGGGCGGGTCCGGGTAGCTTTACACCACAACTTGGTCTAACCTCGGGTCTTGGCACCCCATGACCAACTTCTCACATTGGGTCCTATTGTTTGTAGCCACTAGTTAAGCCGGTCGGTTCCGGGTAGAATTACGCTACAAACTCAACCCAACCTCGAGTTGGCCACACTTATGTTTTCTAAGTGTCATGTCCACTTTATTTCAAAACATAATTACAAGTCAACAATTACTTGGGTAGACCTAACTTAATAGGTAAATTCCCAAGGGGTAGACCTAACTTAATAGGTAAATTCCCAATCTTATATTTTCATGTATTTTAAGTTTACCCAAGCCCCCCCCCCCCCCCAATGTCATTCTATCGCTTACATATTCGTAATAACGCATAAAGGATAGGAAGAGGGAACTTGGCATAACATACATGATGAACTTGCATATCGCAACAAACATACATAACATGTTAGACTTGCACAACTTAGCATAGTAAACTTGCACATTACCATAAACGTGCATAACATATTAAACTTGCCTAACATGGTATAGGGAACTTGCATAAACATGCATAACTTGTCAAATATGCACAACATGTCATTTTGAACTTGCATAAGCATGCATAACTTGTCAAACATGCATAACATGGCATAGTGATCTTGCATAAACATGCATAACTAAATAAACTTGCAAATCATGGCTTGGTGATCTTGCATAAACATGCATAACTTGTTAAACTTGCAAATCATGACTTGGTGAACTTGCATAAACATGCATAACTTGTTAAACTTGCAAACCATGACTTAGTAAACTTGCATAAACATGCATAACTTGTTAAACTTGCAAATCAAAACATGCATACTTCATCAAACATGTGTAACATAGCATAGTGAACTCACATAAGCATGCATAACCCATTAAACATGCATAACCTAGCATAGTGAACTCGCATAAGCATGCACAACTCATTAAACATACAAAAATCCCAACTTTCATCACATATTAACTTTAGAGTTTCTAAAATGAAGGTAAGAGGGCTTACAATGCTTAGGCGGACTCAAATGAGTATAGCAAATGTAAGAAACCCCTTATGCAACTAATTTAAAACCCCCAAATGCAAGCAAACTTGATCAAGACTCCTCCTTTATGATGCCAATAGAGAAACAAGCCTTTAATGCAAACTAAGGAGGATCATACAAGCCTAAATACCCTTGTATGCATGGAAATCTCTTAGGGATTTGTTTAGGAATTGTATGAAGAGGGTGGAGGCCATGAGAGGATGGATTTTGGCATAGTTTAGTTGCTAGATTGAATAATGAGTGATTTAGGGTAGGTTAGGGTCTTATTTATAGAAGATTAGGGTGTTTTTAGCCCTAGGATTAACCCTAGGATTAACCCTAGCCCGTCAGATCTCGGAATTCTCTAGAAACAAGCCACAAGACCAAGCCCTAATCAGAAATGGTGCACCAGGCTAAACAGCCCGGGCACCCCCTGTCGACAGGGCTGTCGACAGGGCAGTCGACATGCTAAGACCCCTGTCGACAGGCCTGTCGACATGGGGTCCTGAGCGGGAATTTTTCCCGCCTGCCCAGTTTGCCCTAACCCTAGTTTCTTAATTTAAAATTTAAATTTGTTTTTACTTAGGAATTTTCTGCAAACTTCAATGGGCCTTAACTGGGTCACACGGACTCCGATTTTCGAAAACTCGGACTCTATTTCGCGTATTTTTCCGAGACGAACGCAATGGCATAGCCCGTTTCCCTTGATTCACATTTTATAATTAAATTCTGCCTCGATTTTCATTATTACAGGTTGTTGAAAATACGGGTTGTTAAATTCTCCCCTCCTTAAAGGATTTTGTCCCCGAAATCTTCAAGTTAGGAAGAACATATCCTACCATCCAACATCCATCTACTCAAAACATCATCCACGAGCAATCATTGTCCTTAAAGGATTCTAAATGTGGTATGAACATATGCAAAAGTGTGTGTATATGTACTTACCTAATGCAAAAATCAGGCGGTTACTGATATAGTAAACCTCCTTAATGCATATGTATGTAAATCAGGCGGTTACTGATACAGTAAACCTCCTTAATGCATATGTATGTCAGTGAAATGAATCCATATGTATGCAAATTCCTAAATTCATAGTATCTATATGAGTGCACATAACATTCATCCATATGCAACATCCATGTGGTGGCACAACAAGTTTCAATCATGAATAAGCATAAACACTCATGCATATGCAACATGAAGAGTGTGTGAGCCGATCTAGTGCCTAATGTGTATAATGCATCCACGAGTAACCACTTGCAAACACTTGCAACCACTTGCAAACATCAAGCATAACATGTTTCAAATACATGTTTCATCCAAAGGGTTTCTACCTAAGATTCTCATGACAAGATAGACACGATAAACTAGATAAACTCCTTTTTGGATTACAAGAAATCCATTCAAACTTTGACATATAGTACTAACCGATGAGTCTTAACCCCCTTATGGAGTTTACAACAGAAATAAGATCGAGAATGGGACCGAGAGGATATATACAAAAGATAACTTGCAAGCAAGCTCCACAGGAAAACAACGATCAAGGATGCACTCTTACAAAGAGATATGATGCATGTATCTAGTCTTCACTCTTCTTAGTCACGTTTCCTTGAGCTTAACTCCACTGTGCTTTGACCGTCTTTTATTTCATGATTTCTTGGCTTCCTAACTCCTATTTACCAAATTCGAGTTGGAACTCATTTCATTATCGCCTCTCGTCTTTCTTTTCCACTTATTCTTCTTTCTGTATACTTGGCTTAAACATACTATAACCTCATGATTTCATGCAAGCTCTCCAAAATTCACTAGTGAATCCTGGATCTCGTCCACTTACTATACAGTATTTCACGCAGCAGAACTTTTCTTGAAAATACCAATCCCCTTATAAACGTGATTTTCTATAACTCATGCTTAAATCGAAATGAACCATCTGCCTATGAGTGATAGGTCATACCTAGATTCAGTTGCCTACCCATGGCTTCCTGTAGGCTATTTCAAAACTGGCCAACTCCTTGAGGGTAAACCGCTGTTAACCATGATGCAGTTCTCTCGCTCTGAAATGAGCACTCTTCGTGAGTCTACCTATTATGGCCCACCTACCCGTATTCCCTTTCTTTGATCTAGGTAATCTATCCACATAATCTATCGAGATGTTTTCACACTTCCCTTGCGGAACCTCCAATGGAGGTAATGGCCCGCCGGGCTTCTATGACTTGGCCTTAACCTGGTGGCACAACATGCATCCTGAGACCAACTCGGCCACCTCCTCGAGTGATGCGCATCTTCAAGAACCTTCTTTACCAAGTCTTCCACTCGAGGAACACATAATCTCTCATCGCGCCTTAGTCATCCCTTGTCATCTATAATATATCTAGCGAGGTGACTTAACATCTTGCCTCGAATCAACTGGTCCATGTTCTTGACTAACTGCGGGTCTTCTTCCTATGAAACCCCCTTCTTGATCCAGAAGAGTAGGTCTAAGCTCCGGGAATGCTAACTAACTAGCCAAACGGAGAAAGCTTCTTACTTCAATTGCCCTTCTCAGAGCTTTCCGGTCTTAAACCGCAGCCACTTTAGCGGAATCCACCGCTAAGCCTTACTTAAGAACTATGTGCCCAAGAAATCCAACTTCTTTCCTCCAAAGTGACATTTGGAGAACTTGACCTTCCACTGGTGGCTCTAAGCGTATCCATCTCCTCCTTGAGATGTATAGCATGTTCTTCCTCGTTCTTTTGAGGAGATCGAAATATCGTCTATGACGACCATGACAAACTTGTTCAAGGACCCCCTAAACACCCTACCCATCGAGTTCGCGTAATATGTGGGTGCCTTAGTCAAACCAAATAGCATGACTAGCCATTGCAAAAATCCATCTAGAGTCCTAAACGCAGTCTTGTCAATTCCATCCTCAGCCCTCCTAAGCTGATGGAATCTGGTAGTTGGATCAAAAGAAAACAGATGCTCCTACAAGCTGATCAAACAAATCGTCAACCCTTGATAACGGTTGTCTCCTCTCGATAATCAACACATAGACGAAGCAAACTGTCCACATTAGTAACGAATACTACTGGAGCATCTTACTCGAAAATGCTTCGTCTCAGGAAGTTCTTCTCAAGCAACTCCTTGACTTGCTTTCTTAACTCTCACCTCGTGAGGTCATGTGCCTAACCGGCCACGAAACTGGCTTGGTATTACCAACCAGATAATGCGGAAATCTATCCCACGTCTATGGGTAACCCCTTTTCTTTCCCCCAAGATATCAGGATATTCTCGGACCACCCTCACAGATTGCAAACTATCGATAAACGAGTTGAGGGACTCAAGATAACAATCATGACGGGACCCATAGGGTTGCTAGAAATTTCTAGGGTATTACCGAGGCGAGTCATGAGCCTCACACCCCTATATACAAAAACCAAGAATGGCTCCAAAACAGGACAACCATTCCATGCCCAAAACCAACCCATATCCCCTGAAACCGAGAATAAAACACCCCACGAGAATTCTATACTCAAGATAGAAATTTTCAAATCCACTCAGACCACAGACAAACGGGCAGAACCCCCCAATTGGATTTGAAACACATACGGGATCATCAACTAAGCTAGTACTAAGGTGCAAACTATCAACAAGATCAGGTGAAATAAAACTATGCGATGTGCCAAAGTCAAACAAAGTACGAACAGGGAAAGTCAGAAAATGTAAACAAGACTTTCACAGAAACACTACCTCTATCATAAGCTGGAAGAACGGTGCTGAGGGGATGAACTTGCCCTCCAGATAGTCCTGCACACTGAGTCTGACCTTGCCCTTGTTTCCTCGGGCAATCCTTGCTTAGATGTCCAAACTCACCACAATGAAAGCATTCGCCCCGCTTTCTCTTCTTCTTCCTACATTCCCTGGATATATGTCCAACTTTACCACAGAAGTTGCATTTCCTATTCCCTCTTGGCTTGTCCTTGCGGTTGTTGTTATTCTTGCCCCGTTTCCCGGAATTTACTCTCTTGCCTTGGGACTTATTCGCCTTGACCTCTTTCTTGTCATGGTTATCTTCTTCTTGAAGTAGGGCCAAATTCACCAAACTCTCGAAAGTCGCCCCCAAGGGTATATGAGACATGGCCAAACCATGTAATGGCTCGTTTAATCCTAGAGCAAAGTGTAGGGCCTTCTTCTGAGCTGTATTAACCAAGTCTAAATCGACACGAGCCAGTTGATTAAACTTATCTATGTATTCCCTAATAGTCATGTCCCCTTGCTTCAGTGATAAGAATCTCAGTCCAAACCTTCCTCTAAAGTCATCCCAAGTCTCAATTGGCCTGGTCGCGGTGGTGACTACCCACCAACGTGCAGCTTCTTCCTTTAGCAACCATACTGCTAATAAAACCTTCCTGCGGTCACCTATATCAAAGGTGGCTAAAAGATCTTCGGTCTCTTTCAACCAATTCCCTGCTTCTACAAAAGTCTCTGTTCCATTAAAATTCTTGCCACCCATCATCTTAAAGTTCTTACAAGTTTCCGCAAAATCCGCTTGTGGAGGCTGAGGGGGAAGAGGAACATCAGCTACGGGAGGAGGAGGAGGAACAGCGGCCTCGACTGGAAAGACATCATTAGAGACACCCGGGACCGGTGCCGTGACTTCCAAGTACCGACGAAACCAATCGGGTATTGTTACTCCTTCGGGCAAGATGAGGTTATCAGAAATGCTGGAAACGGAAAGAAAAGAGTTCAAACGAGGGGTCAAAGGATAGTGCTGATGGCTTTTGGGGAATAGCCTTTAAAAACAACTAGACTTTTCTTTGGAAAATACTTTATACTTGGTTTTGAAAGTAGTTTTTCAAAAGTTTTAAAAAACCTTTTTATCCCTTCTCGTAAACCATATGCTCTGATACCAAATGTAACACCCCACCTCCGCCAGGGTGGCTCTTTCAAGCGACTCTGACTTTGGTGGGGCGTTTTTTAAAACAAGGTAAACATGCATAATGATATAGCAAGGCAGGACATGACATATATATATATATATATATATATATATATATATAAATAAACAGAGTAAGTAGATAAAACAGCGGAAGATTCTTAAACCATTTCAAAAACACAAGTCTGGTACATCAAAATGTCAATTTCCCAAATAAACAAGTCTAGTATATGAAATAACATCATCTGAAACTGAAAAAGAAAACATAAAAGTAGCTATCCCCAAAGTGGAAGAAAAACCATAGCGAGCTCAAGTCCAAAGCATACATGAGCTATCCAAGAAAGCAGCTAAGATCCAAGCTAGGCTCCTGTATTCCCTCCCTGAGAACCTGGGGGGGGGGGAACGGAAGAAAAGAGGCGAAAGAAAACAGGTCAGTCAAAAAGACTGAGTAAGCCCTGCTACGATCAGTCTATAAACTAATAAAGTTAACATCATGATGGAAACTGAGATGATCATAGATAACAACATACTGGCATGATAAATTAACTACAAGATAGATAGAGGTGTCATCGCATAAACATGGTTAAGTTTTGCACCACGGTGTACTAGCAACCCAACATAACAGGTATTGATCCCTTGGCCCAAGCTTTGGCCCAATAACATGAGGTGACCTTAATACAAGGTCCAGCCCAACGGTCTAATCGATCGGCTCCCTATAAACCTAACACGTCAAGTGTTGGTGTCCATATGGCCCACATATGGTTGTAGTTAGACTGTGCTGGGTCCACCTTTGGGTGTATCAAGCCCTCGGGTGTCAACCCCAGACACTTAAGCAATAATGCACAGCCCTAATCTACTGGTACCCGTGCCTCGAGTTTGTCCAACACCGGACTACGTGCACGTCCGTAGCCCGCCTGGACCCGCACCGCTGTACCACTCAGCCATCGCCTTTTGGTCGCTTACATCCGTCCAGTAATCGTGCCCCGCCCTAGCCTAGCTTCTAGGGTTGTGAATGATACCAAACTGGGATTACTGTTAGAACAGACCACGTTGCTAGGGTTTCCCAAGAGGGTTAAGTGTGATTTAACCCTTCACTAATCGTGGATTAAACTAGTTAAGTGCAACCAACGGTTCACCACTTAACCCCATTTCAATCCCTCGAATCCCCAAATTGGTTAAGTATTAGTGGACCCTGACTTAACCCTAATCATGAGGCATTAATTAATTTAATGCACCTTAACCTCTCACATTAGACCTTGTTGTGGTTACTAGTTAGGCCGGGCGGGTCCGGGTAGCTTTACACCACAACTTGGTCTAACCTCGGGTCTTGGCACCCCATGACCAACTTCTCACATTGGGTCCTATTGTTTGTAGCCACTAGTTAAGCCGGTCGGTTCCGGGTAGAATTACGCTACAAACTCAACCCAACCTCGAGTTGGCCACACTTATGTTTTCTAAGTGTCATGTCCACTTTATTTCAAAACATAATTACAAGTCAACAATTACTTGGGTAGACCTAACTTAATAGGTAAATTCCCAAGGGGTAGACCTAACTTAATAGGTAAATTCCCAATCTTATATTTTCATGTATTTTAAGTTTACCCAAGCCCCCCCCCCCCAACGTCATTCTATCGCTTACATATTCGTAATAACGCATAAAGGATAGGAAGAGGGAACTTGGCATAACATACATGATGAACTTGCATATCGCAACAAACATACATAACATGTTAGACTTGCACAACTTAGCATAGTAAACTTGCACATTACCATAAACGTGCATAACATATTAAACTTGCCTAACATGGTATAGGGAACTTGCATAAACATGCATAACTTGTCAAATATGCACAACATGTCATTTTGAACTTGCATAAGCATGCATAACTTGTCAAACATGCATAACATGGCATAGTGATCTTGCATAAACATGCATAACTAAATAAACTTGCAAATCATGGCTTGGTGATCTTGCATAAACATGCATAACTTGTTAAACTTGCAAATCATGACTTGGTGAACTTGCATAAACATGCATAACTTGTTAAACTTGCAAACCATGACTTAGTAAACTTGCATAAACATGCATAACTTGTTAAACTTGCAAATCAAAACATGCATACTTCATCAAACATGTGTAACATAGCATAGTGAACTCACATAAGCATGCATAACCCATTAAACATGCATAACCTAGCATAGTGAACTCGCATAAGCATGCACAACTCATTAAACATACAAAAATCCCAACTTTCATCACATATTAACTTTAGAGTTTCTAAAATGAAGGTAAGAGGGCTTACAATGCTTAGGCGGACTCAAATGAGTATAGCAAATGTAAGAAACCCCTTATGCAACTAATTTAAAACCCCCAAATGCAAGCAAACTTGATCAAGACTCCTCCTTTATGATGCCAATAGAGAAACAAGCCTTTAATGCAAACTAAGGAGGATCATACAAGCCTAAATACCCTTGTATGCATGGAAATCTCTTAGGGATTTGTTTAGGAATTGTATGAAGAGGGTGGAGGCCATGAGAGGATGGATTTTGGCATAGTTTAGTTGCTAGATTGAATAATGAGTGATTTAGGGTAGGTTAGGGTCTTATTTATAGAAGATTAGGGTGTTTTTAGCCCTAGGATTAACCCTAGGTTAGTTTTGGCCCGTCAGATCTCGGAATTCTCTAGAAACAAGCCACAAGACCAAGCCCTAATCAGAAATGGTGCACCAGGCTATACAGCCCGGGCACCCCCTGTCGACAGGGCTGTCGACAGGGCAGTCGACATGCTAAGACCCCTGTCGACAGGCCTGTCGACATGGGGTCCTGGGCGGGAATTTTTCCCGCCTGCCCAGTTTGCCCTAACCCTAGTTTCTTAATTTAAAATTTAAATCTGTTTTTACTTCGGAATTTTCTGCAAACTTCAATGGGCCTTAACTGGGTCACACGGACTCCGATTTTCGAAAACTCGGACTCTATTTCGCGTATTTTTCCGAGACGAACGCAATGGCATAGCCCGTTTCCCTTGATTCACATTTTATAATTAAATTCTGCCTCGATTTTCATTATTACAGGTTGTTGAAAATACGGGTTGTTACAGGTTCTTACACCTTTAGTCGTGTTTCTACGGTGATTCGTGGCACACTGATAACCCCTGTCCGAACCTGGCCTAGACTTGTATTCATATAATCCAAAGTTGTTAATTTTAATGTATTTTTTTAGAGCTTCTTGAAAATGTCCCAATTTCCTTATCCTCATGAATTTTACGATAGTTGTGAAAATCAATATAATCCATATAATTTTACACCAAATTCATATGGATATTTTAATGACAACTATTGTACAAATAATTTGGATTTTACACCACCAACTTTTCAAAATTTTCAAAATAATCCTGATTTTACACCACCAAATTTTCAAAATGATGATCAACCCTCAAGTCTTGAAATAAGTATTCAATCTCTACTTAAAGAAAGTAAAATTTTTAATGAATCAAGACAAAGATTAATTGAAGTTATGTGCAACAATTCAAGCCAAAATTTTCAAAATAATCAAAATTCGAATTCACTTCCAAATTCAAACAGTTTTGATTATAACCCCAACCAAATCAATTTCAATATCCAAAATGAATTTCAAATTTATAACGGAAATGTGAATTACTTTACACATGATTTTGACAATGGGAATATTTTCAGTTGTGGTGCAACTGAAAATTTTTGTTCTCAGCAATTTCAAATTGAAAATTCTCATGTAAATAATTATAAATTTGATTTTGTTGAGCAAATGAATGAAATTCACGATAATCACACGAATTTGTTGTTTCAAGACTACTTGAATTTTTGTGAAAAACAAAATAATCAAAACCGAATGTGTGACGATTCGACTGATGATCCACCTTTGCCCACAATTGATGATTTTCAACTAACAACTTTTGAAATTGATGAAAATCTTAATGAAATTGTTGAAAACTCTGAAATTGATTTGAATATAAATTCTCTTGAAAACGAAGACGTTAATCTTCAATTCGATCTTCCCCTCTCAGATTCTGAAAATTTTGAAAATTTAGCAACTTTAAATTGTCAACATAACAAAAATGATGAAGTTGTTAACAACTGTTTAGGTGAGGACAACTTCGATGAGCGAAAACTTCTTGAACTGATTGACTATAATGTTGTTGAGTCTGAAACTGAAAATGAAAAATTTGAAAACTTTGAAATTCTTGAGGTTGAAAACGACGAAACTGCTAAATGTGATCTTAAACACAATAACGATTTTTCCGAAACTGTTGAAACTCCTTGCGACTTGATCGTTTCAGCTGAACCTCACTATGATCACTTGTTTTCAATGATAAATTTATGCAGTATATGAATTCTTTCTGGAATAACACTATTTTTGAGAAAACACGATTTCGAAATTTGCTGAAAATTCATCTGTTTGGTTTTGACTTTAGGTTTACGAATGAACCTTTAGTTAACAAAATTTCAAATATCAAAGCAAAACCGAACAATATTTCTCAAAACAAGTGTGGGGGTGAGAGTGATGCTTAAGTCTCTCAATTTATACATCAACTGAATAAATCAAACTTTGTTTTTGAAACTTTTATTGAGCCCCAGCTTGATGACCTCTCTTTAGTTGCTACATAAATTCAATTCGATTTTAGGATCAATTGTAAGCTCAAAATTTTAAGATTAGCAACTCCAAATTTTGAAAAAAAAATTGTTTTTCCAAATTTGACATGTAATATACAAACTTTCATGATTTGTTTTTTTGTGCTTAAGTTGTATCTCATAATCTTAACGAGGCTGATCCATTGGTCCATAGTGGACTGGTTCATCTATTCAATGACTGCATATTTTCTGCATGCACATTTGGTAAGTCGCACTAACCCTCTTTTGTACATATGTAAATATTTCTCTTCCGTTCACTCATTGTGTCATGCATTGACTGTGGGGACACAGTCGAAATCAAGTGTGGGGGGATATTTATTTTCATTCTGTTTTGCATAGTTTAAGTTTGCATTTTTTTCCTTTTTCTTTTTGCATTTTTTTCCTTCTTATTTTAAAAAAAAAGGAATTTCGCATTTCTATTTACTTTTAAATAAGACATGATGGAGTAAGTATACATTTTTGGTCTTTCAGTTAAAATATTTAGAGATTGACTTCTCTTAGCAAATAACGAAAGGAAAGTTTGAATTATGAGCAAATTTGGTGTAACTGGTATATTGGGAAATTCGTAGGTGATGAGTATGAAATGTTTTCTGAATTGTAATCTGATTAAATGAATGGTTGATTTAGACTACTTGCGATAACATTTTAGATTTTTTAAGTGAAGTTGTGCTAAGATATCCTCGCTTAACTCTCGCTCTGTTGTAAAAAAAAAGAAAGAATGTATATATTAATAATCCAAGGGTATCCAACATTGCTAGTACATCTCGCGTTGGTGTACAAATCCGCCAAGCTCTTTCAGACACCTTGTTGACAATGTCAGCGTCGGTATATCTTGGTCTCATTTTATGAGTTGGACACCTAAGGATTACCGACATCTTGTTGATAAAGTCAGCGTCGTTCTGCACAATCCGCCAAGCTCTGTCCCAAACTCTCACGGGTGGTATACCTTGGTCTTTTCGGTTAGGTGTTTATAAATAATAATAATGTTAATATTTTGTAATGAAGAGAGAGTAAGCACTTGAAATTCAATCACACTCTTCACTTATTCGACCTAACTTGTTAACAAAAAAGAAGTTGAAATGTCGTTATACGACTGTTGGTATCGACTACAGAATTCATTTCATAGTTGCACTATGTTTCTACCAAAACAACTGGCTAAGCTGGAGGAGTTTGTGACGATAACATGACTTCTGTTTGAAGTTTTGATTAGTAACGGACCCAAATTTCATAGTGACGACCCAAATTTGTGTTAACTCATTCGTGTAATATTTAAAAATAAATTATCCATTTGTAAATATTCCTTTAAAAGCTTGCATTCGTCTAGTAAAAAAAATTAATCTTTCATTTTGTAAATATTTTTTGCATTCAACTTTTGGATTTTGTGGGTAATATTCGCTGAAAACGCTCACGAGACAACACTCGTCCTATTTATGACACTCGGAGGTTTAACGGCTTGTTGCATATGCTCAATGCAATCGTGCTCCCTACGAAAACGAAATTAGCTTAGCTTTTTTACTTTATTCAAGGATGAATAAAAATATAAGTGTGGGGGTATTTGATGTACACGTAAATGTGTGTATTTTATCCGCTTATTTATATTGTTTTCTCTTAAAAATAATTAATACCGTGTATTTATAGTTGTGTTTTCAGTTTTTTAAGATGAATGGAATTGATGCACTTAATTGTTGAAAAGCTTGAAGAATTGATGTAAGAAGAGTGTTGATTTTGAGAACTAGATTGAAGCTTGAAGAAATATTGCTGTTCAACCAACTTCTACCACATATTTTAAGGATTCAACGCCTTTTCATAAAGATAGCATGTCGCATATATTATGGAGTTCCTTTTCATGCTCAAAACAGTTGAAGTTGATGCCATTTGATGCCCACAAGCTATGACACTTGCAAATCCATTCTTACGTGTTCACATTTAGCTAGTTGGTTTATGTGTTATTTTGAAAAAGGGCTTTTGTCCCACATTGTGTAATAGTCCTCTTAGTCTTGGCCTGGGCAACTATAAATACACTTGTATTTAGTCCATTTGGATTCATTCAACATTAGGTTTTATTCTGTAATTCTTAGCATGGAATAAAATTCTTCTTCCCTGTTGTCTTTAGTTTTAGTTTTTTTATTTACATGTTATTTTCTTTTCTGCAAGTAGATTAGAATGTCCTTTATTTTTATTTTTATTTTTATTTTATTTTCTTATTTTTGTTCTATATTGCAATCTACGTTCATTGTTAGAATAATAAACATGAGAGGCTAATCCCTTTAATTTAGGGGTGATGAAGCTCTCTAATCACATAGATTCAACATAGTTTATTTTCATGCTCTCTATTTGTGCTTATTAAAGAATGGATGTTTAGTGTATTTTTTAATCATGCTTGGTTTTGATGATCTATGCTTCTAATTAATAGTGGATAGATCATGCTTGATTAAATAACACAACGAAATTTGCCTTTTCATCTATATATGATTTTGGCAAAAAGAGGAAGTGTTAATCAACATTTGATATTCTATATTACTAACTAATAGTAAATAGAGTATTCTTAAAATTGATATTGCTTTCAACTTGTTGTCTTTTTCATGAGAATTGAATAGTGAATTAGATTTGTGCTATAGTTTGATGACTTATGTTATGCTAATTAATATCATAAATATGTCATACTTATGATTAGCACAATACCTAACTCCACTTATGACGAAACAAATAGAGATCATAACTTCATCATGTTGATTTGTGTGATCTAAAGAGTGAAAACACCTCTGAGTTGCTCTTAACCAGTAGTTGTATTCTCAATTTAGTCATTAATTTTGTTAAATTTTAGTTAACATATTTTAAAGTTTGGTTTAATTTGATTGAATAGAATTTAAAATTATTTTTTCCCTGTGGATTGACTCGTATTCGCTAATGTACTAGATTGTACGCCGCGCGCTTGCGGTATTATCACGATTTTTCGTGTTAACAGTTTTCTAATTAAATAGAATATTCGTTTAGCGAACAAGTGGTTATACAGAAACCTTTAAGAACATGTAAAACTAATATGATCTAAGATCCTTGAATTGAAAATCTAAAGAAATACTTTCGATCAAATGATGAGTCCACCAGAACGGCTTAAATGATGATGAAATCTTGATGAAAATTGCGCAGCTATACTGATAGCCTTTAGTGAGCGGTACGCCAATTGATTGTAGTTGTTTCTTTGGGTGTATGATCGAATTTGTAAGCTTTTAGAATGGTTTTACTTTTGCTTGCTTTAATGAAACTGATGCAATCGATTAAACACTTGGCGAGGCACAGCTTTTATTGAACAAGCCGCAACTCTCACAGGAAAAGATTTACAATCTTGGATAAGAGGCGCCCAAATAGTGAAATTTCTCTGATGGGTGATAAAATCAGAAAATCACCTGAATTATATAATCAGAATTCGATATTAAGCATTATAGGGAGTTAATATTCCGCTGTAAAGCGCTACGGTGGCTCCGATACCAAATTTGATTTTACTGAATATTGGTTGAGAGAGAATATGTATTGATCGAGAAAGAAATTGTAAGGAGGATGTAATAACTTTTGTATTGCAGAAACTTGAGAAATGAACGTTATTTTATAGACTAGGATATGTTACATATTTATACCCATGTGTGGGTAATTGGGCTAGGCCCAGAACAAGACAATAACTGATTGACTGGTAATAACCAGTTGAAATGAATACGTTACTTCAAATAAAAGCTTCTTCATCGTCGCAATCTACGAATATGTGACTGGAGAATCTGAGATGTGGTACCAAGTACTTCATAGTACATATTTGATTAATTATTTTTGTAGTGTCAAATCAAATGATTTATACAATATCCTATGAACAATTATCAGAGCATCTCCAACTGTTCTGGAGTGTGGATTTTCATTTTGCGATTATCCACACTTCGGAAAGCGGGGAAACACAACAGTTTTCCATCCACGCGCTTGTTTAACAAACGCGTGGACCACGCGCTTGTTTAACAACCGCGTGGATTCACGCGTTTGTTAAACAAGCACGTGTAACTTCTTGTTTACCAATTTGTTATTAGTATATTTTATAACGTTTAAAATTTCAAAAAATGTTAATAGTATATTTTATAACGTTTAAAATTTTAAAAAGCATTCAACGATACAAGTATTGCCTAATACACTGATACAATATCATTTGGATACGATAGCATTTGGATACATTAATACACTGATACAATAGCATTTGGGTACGATGACTAATACATTGTTGCATACTACATAAGCATTCGGATACGTTAATACACTTGTACAACAATACAAGTATTGCCTACTCATTGGGATATCGTGGTAACTGGGATTCTAAATCTCCTTTTTCAAGCTGTCATTCTCATTTTTCATTTCTAATGCATACTCATGTCCTCTTCGGCACATCGGAGGATCAACCCACTCGATATACTTACAAACTCTGAAGGTGTTCGGATAAAGTAGGCTCATATCGTATCTAGCACATTTGTATAGCCTACGCCCTATACTAACGCTTCTATTTTTGTTCACAACCACGCAGCAGGCCAACCCGCAGTAACAAAGCTTTCATGGTACTGCCTCGCCGATTGCTAGAGCTCGGTATCGATTAATATACTTACCCCCATGCACCGCAACGAAATGAGTTTAGGGTGCACCGCCGAGATGATCTGGGAGTTCTACCATGTCAAATGTTTTAGGGTCGGGGTAAACTTCTTTACCCGGTCGACGGTGATTTGGGGACACTTGTTGTGAATCATCAGTAACCTTTAGGCGGTCATAAGCGTCGGACTCCAAACTTTCCCAATTTTTTGCCAAAGTGTCGTCGTCCGTTTCCCATTGATTCATCCTACACATGCATGGGTTAAAATTTTATTTTCAAATCAACTATTTAGAATTCATTGCTAAAAGTTAGAAGTGAAGAGAAGATCATGTAAGTACCTTGGTTAGAGCACTATTTTGATAAAGAGAAGGAAGCACACACCTTTGTTCTTCAAATTACTAAAAGCTAGAAGTGAACATGGATTTTGGTAAAGTGGCAGGAAGAAAAGACAAATGAGGATTTTAATTTCACTTTTGTTCCATTTACTTTGCATTGAATGGTCAAATAACAAGTAGGTAGTAGGCACCAACTACATATTGTTGCTTTTTTGACCAAACACAAGGGCAACTACCATAATTTATTCCTCTTACACAAATCACACCTTCTTATATAACAATAATTGTTCACCTTCTTAGAATACCTCCTCCTTCTGATACTAAGACAAAATGCCATCTTGGTCATCCTCCTCAGACTCTGAAGAAGAAGCATATGAACAAATGCAGCTTCAACAGTATGCAGACGAATTCCCGAAGCTAAACCTGTTGGGACTTCAGGATGTAGAACCTCAACAACTTCAAGCACGTCAAAAAGTTCAATCAACTCAACAAGTTCAAGCGCGTCAACAAGTTCTAGTACGTCGACAAGTTCAAGCATGTCAACAAGGTCAAGAACGTCAACAAGGTCAAGAACGTCGTCAAGTTCAAGCACGTCAACATACTCAAGCATGTCAACAAGGTCAACCGCCGCATGAACACATGGTTGAATCTTATCCCGTACGATGCTATTGCGGTTATGAGCTTGACGTTGTTGTTCGAGCTGATGGCAACGATATAGGTCGCCGCAGTCATATATGTCGAGCCTATCCAAATGGTTGCAACTACACCGAATGGGTAGACGAACCTTTCAGCCCGAGGGCAGTAGCTTATGCAAACGAACTAGAACGCGAGATTAGACGACTCCAAAATGTTATTGAACATATGCGTTTCGACCGTAACCACTAGTTTGTACGTGTGTGTTTAGTGCACTTAACTTTGAAGGATTTTTATTGTATCGAATGAATTGCATTGACGCGTGTTGAATGAATTGTATTGAATTGCATTGAATAATGCAGGTGGCAAATTAAACTTAACTAAAGTCACAGTCCATTATTGTCGTGGTTGATGTAGAACACTCAATTGTAAACTATTTAACAAAGGGGGTTGCTATTTGGTACAGCTCTGTCATCATTAAGTGAGCTGTAGGATACAAACATATGACAAGACAACCCTCTGTCCTAAACAGTTGAGTTGCTACGGCTCTGCATTTTGCAGTTGATTTGACAACTCGTACTGATTAAAGATGACTTGACCATTCTTTAATAAAGCAAAGCCAGAAACATTTAATGAATTTGTACTGTTTGGACTGGTCAAGAATTGCACATTTCATGTTTTATGGCAGAGTGGAGTCATGTCACTCTGTTTCGAGAGTTTTCGGATTTTAGTGGACTCCTTGGGAATTTGTACTATTGGGGTCGTCCTCGATGTACTGTTTTATATCAGAAAGAGACAGAAAGATAACAATACAATACAACCATTATTGCTTTATGTCAACAAGAAAGCCATTAATGCTTTATATCAGAACTACAGCAAGTGTTGCTTTATGTCCCTTTTTGGTATCCAATGAAGACCAGAATGCAGAAAACTATGTTATATAAGGAGGAAACCTTTCATCATTCAGTACTCAAACACAGTCCAATATTTTTAGTATATACGCTCAAAAAACTTAAAAGGCTACAATGTCCACCGAAGAGTATGTTATTCGATGATTCTGACGAGGACTTTGATATTATGGTGGATGATCATTTTCATCGACAAAGACAACTAATTGCCGCATTAGGAGATGGTGAATCTAGCAAAAAACCTGGAGGTTCTGGTGTTGTCATCGATATAAAAATTGTCATCATGCATGGCACAACAACAAACTAATGGAAGATTATTTTGTGTCAAATCCAAGGTATACAGCTACAGAGTTTGGAAGGAGACTTCGAATGAGGCGTCCTTTGTTTCTTCGAATCCTAGACTGTATTAAACAACACGATTCCTACTTCATCTACAAACGCAATGCGTCTATGACAATGGGGCTCACCGGAATTCAAAAGATGACAGCTGCACTGCGTATGTTAGCCTATGGAGGTCCTGCTGACGCTCAAGACGAAAATTTGAAAATTGCAGAAAGCACAGTACTAGAATGCGTGGACCATTTCTGCCTAGCTATCGTGGACGTTTACGGTAATCAATACTTGCGTAGACCAAACGAAGCCAACATTGCAATGTTAATGGATATGCACGATAGTAGAGGATGGCCTGGGACGTTAGGATCTTTAGACTGCATGCATTGGGAGTGGAATAATTGTCCAAAAGCATATGCTGGAGCTTATCAGGGTAAATCTCATACGTCAACTATTATACTTGAAGCTGTAGCATCGTACAACTTGTGGATATGGCATACTTTTTTTGGAATGCCGGGTTCCAACAATGATTTGAACATAGTTGAGCGCTCAACGTTGTTTAACGATTTGGCGAATGGTAGATCAATTCCATATCATTTTACTTTAGGGGGTCACGACTATGACCATGGATATTATCTAGGCGATGGTATATACCCACAATGGAGTACCATTGTCAAGACAATACCGAACACACAAAACAATACACAAGCAAGCTTTGCAGCAATGCAAGAAGGACAAAGAAAAGATGTAGAAAGAGCACTTAGCGTTCTACAATCCAGATTTGTCATAGTCAGTAATCCATGCAGACTTTGGTCTCCAAATAAAATGACTAGAATAATGTATACTTGTGTTATTTTACATAACATGATAATAGAGGACGAAAGAGACATGGAGGATGACTTCAATTACGACTACCCTGCTCCTCCACCTGAGATTTGGTGCGAAAATATGATTGGAAGCGAGCTAGAGCTTGAGTTTCACGTCGAAAGCCAGATGTCCTACCGTAACGCTCAAATTCATCGAAGACTCCAGAAAGATTTAACGGATCATCTATGGAACTTTGTTGGAAGTTAGTAAAACTATTTACCGTTAGTTGTTGTGTTTTCATTGCTTTGGTAGTTGTAATATTGTTCTGTAACTTTTATTTAGTATTTGAACCTATGTATCCGTTTATTGTTAGTGAAATCATGTATCTTAAGCTTTTATAACCATTCATCGTTTTTATTTAAGTACATTTTCGTGTCTGCATTTCTATTTTTGTCACACTATTTCATCAGAAATCAGTAATCTAAATTTCTAAATAGGTCAAACAACTTATTATAGGACACTCCAAGCGTTTGTTCAACATGCGCATCATACATTGAAACATACGCAGTTGTTCAACAAACGCGTGATACATGCGCCTGTTGAACAACCACGTGTATTCACGCGCCCGTTAAACAACCGCTTAAAGAGTTTGCACATTCCGAAACTTTCAGCCCATAAATCCGAACTGTGTGGTGTTTCCACACACTGTTGGAGCTGATTATGGGGTTGGATTTCAGATATTTGGGTATCTAATGTTTTGTTGGAGATGCCCTCATGATGTTACAGTTACGTTATTACAAATGGTTTAATTATAAGTAATCTCACATTAAAAAAAGTATATAGTATCATTCATCCATGCAAACATTTTATTCATTCATCCATGTGATCCTGAAACTGTGATCGCAGTCAAGTTCACAATCCTGCCCTTAGAATTATTTTAGTTATTGAAAAAGATGCTTCAACAAAAACATTCAAAATATTTTCGGCTGCTTGCATGGTTCTTCTTTATTTCATTCACACATTTTTGCTAGGAAAAATCATTCACCACTGGCACTAACTTCTGTAACCAACATTATAGGGGACAAAACTGTTGGTTTGATTTTGCGCTACACCTTCACCGGTAGATTCAAGGATATTCTTAGCACAACACTCATGTAGCATCCGCCCTAGTGGCGGATCCAACTTTTTAGTTGAGGTAGGGCAAAACCAATCCCACATTGCAAGTTTAGATTAGATTTTGTTGTGTGTGTGTGTGTGTGTGTATATATATATATATATATGAATATGTGTTGCATCATTGTAAGTCAACTGCTGGTAGCATGATTAGGCCCAAATATGGGTTATTCCCAAGCCTAGCTGGGGCATTATTAAAAATACAGTAGGACTACCTCTTGAAACTCACTGTTTTCTATTACAAACTCTTTCAAAACTGTGTGTTGGGAACTCTTTCAAAACTGACTTTACATGAGTTTATCATCATTTGTTTTATCAGGCTCTGTTTGGCTAAATTTGCATGATTAGGCAATCATTTCAGATGACTTTACCATTCAGGTTATACAAATACATTTTTCATAATACAAAATATGAAAATTTGACCTTTTTCCCCCTAAATTGAGGGTGTGCATTCTCCCAGATGGCTCAAGGCCAGGACTGACCTGGAAGGTAATATAAGCTTCTTTCAGTTTTGAGATTAAATAGGTACTTATTTTCTGCTTATGATTTATGGTAGAACTTTACAAGTAATTTTGGGGTAGCATGAGAAATACGCATTCGTAATAGAAAAAAAGTGAAATGTTCAAGGGACGGTGAATGCTTTGCAAAAAAGATAGGGTACTTTTCTATTTTGTTATGAATAATTATTTTTGTTGTTTTATTTTATTTTAAATTTGTTTAAATAATATTGTTATATGTGCTGGAATTTATCTGGTTATCCACAGGTAAATTGGATTGATTTTCTTCTTCTTCTCTGTATGAATCATAGTAGACCTTGGGTTCTACTATATTCCATTACAAGTAAAGTCGAATTTTATTTATTTTTTTGTTCATTTAACTAGTGTATTGATTAAAATTATTTTGTATGTTGTTTATGAGTATACTGTTATGTACACATGTGTATAATATACGTATGCAATATAATAAGGTGTGCATTCAATAAAATCCCAAACAGTGCTAGTATCCCTTTAGCTACTTTGTTTTTCACTACACATCTGGTTTGTCTCTCGCTTCACTACCTTATTTTACTATAAATGAAAGGTGGAAATGGAGAAGCTATTGGAATGTTTGGCTACATCTCTTATATTACACGTGAAATCCCTCTGAACTCCAGCCACACATTCCCATTTTAATAATTTTTCTCGTGTCAGGGAATTAAATAATATACTGTAATGGAAAGTGAGAGAAATTATTACCATTAAAATGGAAATGTGTGGTTGGAACTCTGGGGGAATCTCACGTGTAATATAATAGGTGTAGCAGTATGTGTATATATATATATATATATCAATTCGATGACTTGCTTTCACTTGATTTTAGAATTACTAATTCTTTCATTTTCAATAACCATCTATTATATATAATATTTATTCTATTATATTTAAATTATAAAAGAGGATATTTGTGTAACATCCTTTAAATTTCAATAGTCTTAAATTAGGTATACTAGAATTTAAGTAAAATTTAAAATTTAAATTTAAATTAATGAATTGATAATATTGAATATTATATTTAAAAGAATTTATCCAAATAATAAAATTTACGAAAAAAAAAGTTTTGGTCAGACTTAATCAAAGTTTGAATTCATGTTGAAAACTCAAAAGTTTTAATTCAAAATTTTCTTTTTTTTATATTCGATAATCTATGCTGGTTTCACTTTTCATTTCGTCGAATTTCAATTTTGCTTGCTCAAAATTTGCGATTTACAGTGTAAACTATGCAAATACAAACCGTGTTTGTGTGTGTATTTCTGTGTATATTCACGCGTATCTGAACTGCATTTCATATGTAATTGTTTTGGTATTTATACTGGTATTTGTATCAATATAAAATTGAATAGGTGTATTGGACTTCAAAGAGGTGTTTTTTGGTTGAATTGGCATTTTGACTTTAATTTGCTTTTGATGTTTGTGATTTACGACGAACCAACACCATCTGAGAAAAACCACGTACCTCTTTCTCTCCTCTTCATTCCTCTTTGAAAATTTTTGTATCAGAAATGCTAAATGAATAGAGAAAGGTTCGGTCAAAAACTGCACCTGAAGCATGAATTACGCAGGGCCCACTGCAAAAAGATATATTTCCTCAAATTTGTTCTACTCGTGATTTTTAATCGATAGTTTTGTCGGTTCAAGTAGAAGTACTCTTTTTGTATATCTTTCTTAAAGAGAAACAGAAATAAATTTATTCAAAAACTTTGCTTTCTCTTTTTATTTATGTTCGACCATAAATTCAAAGAACGAGCCTGTATCCACCTGCACTGAAACCCTCCTTGCACCAAGCTTTCACCCGTCCCTTCTCCCATCAAGCAGAACCTCTATCGTCAATGACCTGGCAATCACCGCTCCAGGATTTGGCCTCCCCTCCGGATATCCTCTTTTTTTGCTTAGAGCGTTTGGTTTCTTCCTCTTACATATTTTTTTTTTTTTTTAAAAAAAAAAAAGAATTTTCTGAAGTTGATGTTGTTTGGCCGAATCATCTCCAGTTTGCTGAAGCCTTATGGTATTTGTCAGGTCGTGACTTATTTGGTTCCATTCTTGTTGAAACATTAGTTTGCTAGGTTCTCTTCTATCATATAAAAAAAAACTGAAACTGTGCCTGGCCTAGCTTGAACATCCAAGCCGGGACTAGTTTTGGTGCTTTTTGCTGAAGTGTTACTCTCTATCTTCACACAAAAAAGAGAGAATATTTTGGGTTGTGTTGATTCTTTGATAGCTTGTCGCTGATTCGTATTGGTTCGTAGTCATGGTTGGATCTTAAGCGTCGTGTCTGGCTTGACGTTGTTTGTGGTGTTATGTCGCTTTCCATTCATGTCTATTCGATTATCATCTCCTTTCCATGTCACGAAAGGTAAGTTTATCTCATACTATACTGATATTTTGTGAAAATACAACTCAACACATTTTAATAGTCGACCGAAATGTTAGAATTGCTTGCAGTAAACCGTATATGATAACATGTATATTATGCGCGTTTGACACACATCTGTGACACAACGCGATATAAGCATGTTAAATTTATGTGACACATGATTCTTATTATATGCTGACGACATATGACATAAATGACGAGATTTGGTATGCTAGACGACGTTGTTTATTATGGTTTATTTATATTGCTCTCACACTGCAAGTTCCCGTAGATTTAAAAAAAATCACCATTGGTTGAAATAATATATACCTAAATCACTATACCATTTTGATATTTAGCTGGGATGCGAATTGAAATGATATATACTCGAAAATTTAATTAAAGGGTTTAAATGATACTTTCCCAATTCACTTGACCATAGGTTAGAAAATTATATACGAACACCGTTGGTCAATAAAAATGATTTTCTCAAAATTTATAAGTACGTATTGATTTTAATAAACTGATTTGAGCTTTAATTTAAATTTTTGTTCAAATTAATGTTTGGAAAATTATAACTTGAATTTACGCATTTAAAGTTAATTGATTTAATTTAGTATAATAATTTTAATAAACTTAATTTAAAGAAAAATTTAATTTTAAAGATTTAATTTGCTTTAAATTAAGCGCACGAATGATTTGATTTAATTAAGATATAATTGACATAAGATTTCTTTTGTAAAATTAATAAATTTTGAAGTTGAAGAATTGGATTTAAGAAATTAAGTTGATAATTTAAAGTTGGAATGATGTTTGAATAAAATATTGAAATGAATTTATAATTTGAAGTTATAAACCAAATTGCAATAATGGTTTAGAATTTGGTGAAACCAATAAACTAGAATTTATACCAGTAAAATTTAAGTAGGCTTGAATGGAAATTCGAAATCTAAATAAATGATAAATTGAATTTTGAAATACAGATATTTAGTTCGGATTGGATTATAATATTTAAATTATTATTTATATTAGTCTATTTTCTTAAACCATTTTTTCTTACTAATTATATTCATAACTATTTAATTTTAACTATTCTACCTATTAAAATTTTATAACTATTCTTAATAAAATTATTGTATACATTTTTAGTTATTATAATTTTATAACTATTTTCTATTTCTTTAACTATTATAATTTTTATAACTATTTTAACAAAACTCCTTTTAACAAAAAAAATTGTATTAAATTTTATGTATATATATGTATTAACTATTTTAAATTAAACTATTTTTAAATATAGTTTATTCCCAATCCGAGATATTAAGTTTGAATTGTTTTAAGGTAACAATTTCAATTAATAATGATACTATGTAATACAAATCTAAAATCGTAATTTGAATTTGAAAATGAACCATTCAATAATATGAGATTTAAAATTCTGAGCTGAATCCAATACTTAGTTGTTTAAGTAAATGATTATTAAGAAATAAATACTTGAAGTTAAATTGATTTATGACACTTAATACGATTTTAAATTTAATGACCACGGTGTGAAATAAGAGCTTGGTTGTTAAAGGGACTGGGGCTAGATATTGGCATACTCTCTACCAATACTGTGAACCATTTTAACAAATGTGTACATGGTTGAGAATCCAAAATGAAGTTGGATAGATTCGGCGAATGCTTCATGAGTGAACTAAGAGAGCAATGATAGATATCTTTGACTTTCAGATCACAATTAAAATGACTAAAACATGAGCCTTAGCCAAGCCAAGTGAGGTCGTTCTTTCAAAAAGATAAACTTCTTTAAACTATATCTATTACTTTGTGATTTGATTGGTGGTACCATCCTTAATTATGGGAATGTTGTTCAAGGTAGACGATAGTAGCTGTTGTGCATTACCATCAGCTTGTCCCTGCAGTCCGATGGAATCATACTGTGTATAGCTTCGTGTGTCTTGTTATATCATCCTGATCAAGCCCCCTACGAGTTTGATTTGATGTTGTTTTCTATGGAGTGCCTCCTGAAGTCATCAGTACAGCGGATTTACGGTACTGTACAGACTACAATGCTTATAAACTGTAACAACCCAGGCTTTAGGTACCCAGGCTAAACAGATTATAGTGTGTTTTCTATATTTAAATTGAGAAGAATAAAATATGAGCTCAGGAACCCAACTCGTATAGTATTTTTAAAACAGGAAAATAAAAAAATTTGTGGTTTTTAGAATTGTATGTTGGAATAAATTTAATATCTTTACAATAATAAGTAATTTATTCCAATATGTGTTTATAAATCCTAAGTTGATAATTAAAGTCGATAGTGAAAAATATATAATATTGATTAGTAATTAATATTTAAGTGTTTTAAAATATATTTTCAATATAAGTGATAAGTTTCTTATTGAAATAGTTATTAAACTGCTAATTGTGATTTTAAATGCATAATTAAGTTATTAATATGTTTTTTAGTATCTAACTTGGTGCATTCGTGACTAATTGCTTAATTAAGTTGTTTGGACATAGTTGGGAAGTTCAACCCATTTCTCATTGAAGGATTACTCTGAAGAAAATAAAAAACAGTACGACACTTCGTTTTTCTCCCTACCTCTCCTCCCTTCTTCTTTTAATTGAGGCAGTAAATCCATGGCTGCCCCTTTCTTTATTCAAAAATACAAAACTCTAATTCTAGTTGAAAATCAAAGAGATGCAATCCCCTAGCCTAGCAAAAGTAGCAAGCTTCAATCTTCAAATCTATTTCTGTAATTTTTGAAGTTAATGGAGAAGGAGTTATAGTAACTTCTCAGAGCCGTGCATGTCACTGCCTTCTCCTTCTTTTGGTTTTACGAGCTTTAAGTCACCTTCTTGAAAGCTTAAATCAATGGAAATTGCTTCCAACCCAATCTCAAGTCAGTTGTGCAACTCACGCTTTCCAGTTTACTGTAACTTTTGTTTATTTGGGTTGAATCTGTTGAAGTACATAAGATTTTTTTCACTGTTTATAGTAAATTTCCTGATATGGTGAATCATGGAATGAGACCATGTTTTTGCCCTTATAACTTCTTCATATATTTATGAACTGGAGTGATTCTCTTTCCTGTATGTTGTCATTGAGCTCTAGTTCATTCCTATGAATTTTCATCAAATTCTGAGTTGTTTTGATAACCTAAAACCTTTCTCAAAGTAGAAACCTCGCAAAGGATTGGGCCTAGGTACCTACCCATGCCCAGGTCGACCGTACGGTTGACCTAGGGTCGAAATTTCTTGGGCAGTAGTGCCCAGGTATGAGCTATTCTTATGTGAGCTTGGAAGCCTTTTCTTTCTGATCCTAGCGAATTTCCTGAACCCGTTTAGCTGTAAACCAAATGCTACTACATGCATAATTCTTTAAGTGATATCCACATGAGTTATTGTGACATTATCGTGGCATGTTTCAATAGTGAAGAAGCAACATAAATATAATGAATTTCCAATGGTTTGTTGATTATTGTTTATGTACATTTCTAGTGACATGATCTTATGTGTTTCCAATGACACGTGCACTAGTTTTAAAAGTGTTTTCAGAATGATTTAAATGCGAAATATGGTTTTGATATGAACTATTGTTTTAACAAGGTTTATATGAAAATTTGAAGTATATTTTATTTATCCAAGGATTTTCAAACTTAGCGATTTTCAAGGATTTTCCGAAAAACCATATTTTCAAGCTATTTTTGAAAGTATAGCTTTAATATAAAAATCATACGTATTTGCACCCTTTGGGAAGGCATATTGGTGATTGAATGGTATCGTAGACTTCGTGGTATGGGACGGGATGGTATACGATATCGATTAATCCCAGATCCGTCCAATCAAAGTAATGAATCTCAGTGACTCTCAGTGATTTTCCATGATTTTTTGGTTCCAATTGTTTTCTTGTGATTTACTGTGTTTTCTAGTGTGGAGTTGACTTATGGTGTACGAACTGTTAAGTGAGATCGTGTGATATAGGATGCACGATTATCATTTTTCTGGTTACTGTTTGAGGATCTACGACACATTCTGGTGTGACTGCCAATATTGGATCTTTCGGTCAATCCTGTGTGAACTATGCAGACTTTTAGGTCATTTTGGTGCCCCTTCTGTGTGATATTAGTACTGGATATGGCTTTAAGCCATCTCGTGTGATAGCACGTGCAGGAATTGCTTCGGCTTGCCACTTCGTGATGGATCCATACTTCGTTTTTTAGTGTTTTGTGTTTATAATTTATTTTACCACAGTGATTATTTTTATTATTTGTGGTGATTTCATTAGTGGTTTTGAACTCTTAATTGAGTTCCGGTGATACAATGATTCAACGATTTTGTGATTCGGTGTTTCATTGATTTTGTGGTTCAATGATTTATGTAATTTCCATCTAGAGTTTTCTATTTCATGTTGTGTGATTTCAAGTTAAGATTACCCTAGCCGTAGATTTTCGATAATTGGAGCTAAGACAACGTTAAGTCCATGTTTGGATTTCTCGCTCTCATAGCCTTATGCCAGTCTTGTGGACTTATAAATTTTGTGTTGTATTGATCTTAGAGTATGACATTATTTTCTGATAGAAAGGAAATTACTATATCTAAATTTTTGTGCGAATCCATGTTTTGTGATTCCTTTTCTTATGGGAAAGAATTAGTGTTTAGTTGATAGTTTATTTCCTCTATTACATATCTGATATGTAAACTAGACTGATCCATGTATGTAATACTTGATTCAGACCGAGTTGTTGCAAGTTCAATCTGTTGTTGATTCGTGGTTGGTCGATCTAACTTGGACTATCTCTAGAAACTATTATCTTCATTGTATATTTGTACATTCGAGTCGTTGTATTTTGATTCTTTGGTGCTTGTTGTAGTCATGGGTATATAACCATTCGAGGTGTAGCATATGTATATATTGTGTTTTCTGAGTGTATCTATATGTATATGTTTTGTGATCCATTATCTGTAATGTGTTGTATATTGTTCTAAATACGACCAGCCTTAGTCATCGTAGTTTCATATTATATGTGATGGGTATGTTAATTGACTTAAGACAAGAAAAGAAAATTTCGTACACTAATCGACGTACTCAATACTCGTCTAATACGAAATTACGAATGGTTACCACTAACTTGCCTTATTCTCCACTCTAATAGACAACATCACTCGTTAATGCTCTTTATTAGGTGGGTCACGGGTGGGGTGTCACATTTGGTATCAGAGCGGAGGTTCAGAACATAACACAGTAAACACATAACAAAACTAGAATAGTGCACATGTTACAATGCAGAAGAATAACAATTGTGTCTACCTAATCACTTTCATCGTTATCCTTTTCCTGTGATTCTTATTTGTCGTGTTCTGTTTAAGTCCAAGCTTTTGAAGTACTTTTAGAAATATATTTCATTCTGTAGTATTCCATGTGTGGTATCTTATCATTTGTAGCCTGCCTTAATAGAAATTTTTTGCCCTTGTCCACTCGGTGCTTTAATCTTGGGTTTAAAATTTTAAGGAGAAACTTGAACCCCATCCTTTTGTGTTTGAGTTCGTTGTTGAATTTATTAAAATAAATAGGGATCAGTTAGTGAATTAAATCCAAGATAATAAAGGCTGAACTCCACGTTGATGTTACCAAAAATATAAAATGGAAATGAATCAAAGTTATGCAACGGAGGTGTGCAGAATTTGATGAGTCTATAAGTGAGATTAAGGGCTACTAAATAGTGTTGATGATTAAGTTTTGCTAAGAGATGATTACCTTATGAATATATATATATATATATATATGATGAAGAGTAGTTTGGCTTGTTCCTATTTAAAATAATTGTGATACTGAATAATAGAACAACCATTGCATGAATTGAAAATCCAGTGATTATCTTTCGTGTTGGGTTGCCCGTTGGATAGTTTAATGGGTTCCGATTGATATGTCTGATCGACGATATCAATAAGAATTTCTTAAACGCCTGGACAAGACAATTGAGTGTAATAACTTGTAGGATAAAGTGATTTTTTAGGAAAGAGTAATGTGTATTGTTGTAAGGATGGTATTAAACCACTGCATTAAACAAGGATAATAAAATTTTGAATGGCGAAACGATATCGATCTTATGTCGATATCGCAGCCAAATAACGGGATAAATGATGATGAAGGAGGTGGTTTAATACTATTTAAATCGAATTAAAGAATTATTCGGTGAAAATTTTGTGTTTTGAAGGTATGAGGTGTTTAACTATTGGTGTTTCACTAGCCGAGGGTGCTTTGAAATATAAAACAATCTTGGGCATAAGCGGTGCATTAGGATATTCACTCCTAAAGTTGAGTTAGGAAATGGTTGCATCATCAAGTTGGTAACCTATAACGGAAAATGGCGAGGCTATTAGATGTTGCAATCAGGTTAGCAGCCATTGTTTGGAGAAATCAATATAAATGATTTATACAATACTTCATAATATAGAGCATTTCGATATAATGACAATGTAAAAAGGAACGTATCTTATGGATCTCATTAGCATAAGTTATTAAATATAGAAAATTATAAAAATCTAAATTTAATTAGTTTTAACATTAGTAAACAATATACAAAATGGACGCATCAAACGCATTGTACAATTTGTATGTGAACGACAACTAATTCAATTAACATACAAATCATACGTATAAACATTGGAAAATTATTGATATAATATTTGATTCCTGATTGGTATGTTTTAGCACAAAACGTAAGACAATCATTTAAATGCATAATAAATCGCAAATAGCTCCAAAGTTGTTGATTGGTTTTACCAAAATATAAAATATCATTCGTTCATCAATTAAGTTCAGGGACAGTAGCAGGAAACTTCACAAAAAATACCGAGCGCCAATCTAAAATTTAAGCCTGCTCTAATTTTCGTTGTCTACCCCTTTTATTCTCATTATAACCCTAAGTCACAAATCCACCCCTAAATCTAAAATCAAAGCACTCTTTCAAATTCAATTTTAATGGAGGTGACATGCTTTTCGCCCCGTGGTGATTGGCTTCTCGTTAAAATTCAATTTTCCAATAGTGTTTCTTGCCTTTTTGTTCAAAAGGTATTAATAACCAAATCGCCAAAGTTTGTGTCTTTTACAAATTTTAGATCTCCATCGAAATCATTCATTTAGATGTGTATTCGCTGCTGGTGGAAACATGCAACAAGCCAAATTTTAACGAGCAGTAATTAATTAACAAATAAACCGATTAAAGAATAAATTGCAAAATAATGGGAATTGGACAATGGCGATTGCGCTATTGAGTCCTTTATGAGTTTCGGGTTTAGATAGATTTTTGGTTTGCGTAAAAGGGACTTAAAACAAAGTAGTTATGGTCATTTGAAATTCGAAATAAAAAATAGAATTCAAATTAGAAACGATAAAAATGAATGTTGCGTATTGGGACGACCCATAGATCAACCCATGTGTCGACATAGCTAGGTATTGGTTGACCGAGTAGATAGCCAGGCACGATTTCGTGCCTGGCACGAAATCGCAGAACATTCGAGATTTTTTCGGGGTGTTTTATTGGATCTGACGTAGCTTGGTTGGTTTAGTTCAAAAAATAAAATCTAATGGCTCACGGACTTCTGCTCCAACGATAAATAAACTCCTACGCCTCCCTTTGTCTCATAACTCATTCCTTCTTTCTTATGCCTCCTCTATGCTAATTTTCTTTCTAAGAGAAATTGAGTTTTAAAATAAAGTATTTTGTACACATATTCTGCAGGATTATTAATACATATATCCAGAGTTTCTACCGAGGCCAGAGGGAAAGCAATTGATTGGTGAGATTTTATTATTATCCAGATTTTTGAATAAGTCGGGGTAAATCGGAACAATAGCAGTTATAGGTGTGGTTTTATTTTCAGATGTGTTATCTTCAATTTATCTACTATCTCAGTTTGTTCCTATTCTCCGTGATTTCTTATGTTTAGCAGTTTTTTGTGGCCTTTCTGTCTTTTTTACAGTTTCTGTTCAATAGTTATTATCATATTCCTTTTCCCTTTCTTATTCTAATTTTACACTTTATTTTGGTTATGCCCAAATATGCCTAAAAGGCATATATCCACGACTAATTTAAGCATAGATTTATATTCCTAATTGCCTACGACTGATTATAATCCGTTATTTGTGCGCGCTGTATATGATTAATTTAGGAACTGATTATGCGTCTTATTTTACACAACTGGTTATTATCTTTTATCTTGCGCACGTTTGGGGAAAACCAGATTTAATTAGAATAATTGAATTTGGGGCTAAATCGATAACTTATAAGCTGTAACAAAAAGAAAATAATTGAATTAAATAATAAACAAACTTGATACAGATTAAGGAAATGATATGGATTGGAATATGACATAAAATGTGACTGTAACCTATATTTGCACAAACATAGTTTAATTGCGAATACGAATATGATAGGAAAGGTTAAAAGAATAGTTAAGCCTTAATATGGACATATTGAATTAAAAATGTTAAGTTGTGAGCTTAAAATTTAACGTTAGGTTTAATATGAACATATTAACTTAAAGAAGTTAAATTAGGTGCTTAAAATTAAAATTATTGGGTTAGGCTTCAATATGAACATATTGATTTACAAGGAGGTAAATTACGAGCCTAAAAAGGCATTAGGCTTTAATATTGACATATTTACTTATAATGGTTAGGTTACATGCCTAAAACTAAAATAATATGTGGCCTCAAAATTAGGTGTTACACTTTAATATGTACATGTTGATTTACATAGATGTAAACTACAAGCCTAAAATTTAGCATCAGACTTTAATATGAACATATTAACTTAAAGAGGTTAAGATACGAGTCTTAAATTAAAATTAGCCACTTTAATATGGACATATTGACTTAAAAGATTTTAGTTATGAGTAAAAGGCTTTACTATGGATATATTGACTTCTAGGAGTTAAGTTACGAGCCTAGAGCTAAAATACTATGGGAGGCCAAATTAAGGGAGATTTGGGCTAAGCATAAAGTTTTATTGGGGATCCATACCATTTTTTTATCACATACGATCTTAGTTTGGAGATGATGGCACGCACCATGTTGTGAAGTGGTAGTAAGTTGGTCTAATAGAGGTAGGTATGGGTGCGTTCAGACGGTTCAATGTGCGTGCATTGACCTGATTAGGGAAAATAAGTCACTGTAACACCTATGATAATAGCTATGCCTTTAGCTGGTAGGCTGGCCTGATTAGCCCAAGGGCACAGTGGGCATAGGTTATCACTATGGGTATAAGCAATCAATCAATGGGTAGTATTAGGATAATTTTTCCTAATTATATTATGTTCCAAAATTATCGAAGTGCAAACAGTCAAAAGTTAGAAGTGAATGAGAACATTCAATCATATTTGTAACATTTCATGCCATCCTGCATGTTCACTTTTAGGTGTACGTAGACATTTATCCTATATGAAACTAGAACTACTATTTTACATAATTTCTTTGCTTATTTAATCATGCTAGTTGAGATGACCCAAACTCACCCATAAGGGAAAGCCCGGATTAATTGAGAACATGACAAATCAGAACACAAACAATAGAACATTTCATTGCTATTACAACAATTTCATCAGAGTACAAGAACATAACAGAGTATGAATAAATAATATACATCAGAAAAATATCAGAGATTTAAATTACAAAGCTGAGGAAAAATAATGCATAACACAACTGAAAGAGATACACGGATACAAAGCTTTTCGAATATAGCTCCAGCTGTAATCCAGGATCCTGGGAAAATAATATCTGCAAAACCAAAACTACCGACTGCCCATGTGGAAAATATGGGCACCCAGAGTTTAGGTAGAAACAATAAACTCCGAGTTAGTCATGGGACTGGTGTGAGAACTAAAACAGGTATTTAAAACTTTTCAATAGAAATAAAGTATGTCAAGGGACCACGCCATATAACACGGAACATGTTTTCTCCCAAGAATACCAGTGCATAAAATAAACAGCGCAATGCTTTTTGGAAAAATGAAGCTATTATAAGACTTAGGTACCATCACACAATGCAACGCAAGCCGGAGGATAGAGTTTTACCTTATAATAGCCAAACATGCTTGGTACATTTAAAACAAATCATATTGATATTACTATAAGTATATAGTATCAAAATCACTTCAAATATAAATGTATCAATCATAGATGGCATAGTATCCCATGCTACTATGTCACCATACTAGTTCTGCAACTAAAACTGAAATGTCACGTATTGGAAATTGGATTCCGTCATGAGTCAAGGCCAGGGATGGTCTCCTCACTGATTCGGATCACCTCTAGCAAGATGACCCAGGATCCACCGCAGTGAACCCTTGGATCCTCCAAGGCCGGTCCTCCCTTACCTTTGAGGATTAGTTATTCCTGAACACATGTTTACCAGTCCTATCGGACCTATCCATCAACCCCATAGTGACGATATATCTGAGGCGCCTTGCTATCCATCTCCACACAGGTAAAAATAAATAAATTTCTAGGATCTATACCCTGACACCACCCATAGCTAGAAAGAAACATCGTGCACTCCTTGGGTCCCTTATCCCATTTTTTACTCATACCGAGGTGTGAGGCTCGCGAATTAACGCTATACATAGAGCTATGCTATTTAAAGCCGGGCTTTGATCATCAACCACAAGTCTCTGCTTTTCAACACAAGCCTTGATCCATGCCACTCAACATGCCACACAGTCAGTCCACACTGTACCACTAATTTCTGGCAATATATAGCCTCTAAGCTCATACGTATCAGAGAAGGGTGTTAAGCAAGAGAATAAATTCTCCGCCACCAAACAGATATATATTTAGCATAGATCAACGACTACAGTATAAAGGAATACAATGTCAGACATACTATCCATTTACAAGTCCGTTTGGGTCTGAATGAAATCAGAGGCACCTTATTCCTCGTCCCATATGTCCAATACTGGAGAGAGGTCCTCGCATATCACGTCGATCTCCAAGTACGTCTAGAAGATCACCACTTATTACCTTGTCTTGGGTGTACAGCCAATCAAAACATCAGTAATCATCCAAATGATGTGAAGATCTCCAATCTTCAACTACCGTCTTTACCATCGAATCAATTATTCAGAATGGGTATAAACCCGACCTTTCTGAATAATTCACGTATCTTATAATCAAGTGCTATATAAACACAATATATGCCTAATTCCAATCCAGAATATTCTTTTGTTCAAATATTCACATCTTTAGGGATAGGTTCCCATTAATTTTATCAATGATAACTTCTTTTAATTTTATTCTTTAGTCTTCCTTTGGAAATCAATTCTAAACCAAATTAAGGTTTATCAACTAGTTGGGATTATCGAGCCTTACCGAAGTAATCATTTATTTATCAATCCTAACCCCAACCTATTCATCCCATGGAGCAAAACTGGTAATACTCCAGATCTAACACCACAGTGTTATCAGTATATTTAATTACTATTTCACATTCAAATCTAATCAAATATTTAACTATCGTCTAGAGTAAAAATGGTGGTACTCCATTCTCGATCATTTCCCAAATTTGATAATTTAAAATTATCGCATTCTCATTTAAATAAAATTAAAGATTCCTTAAAACTCCACTTAGTTTGAATCTCATAAATATTTACTCAGTGATTATTTAACTTTGGAAACCCAAACATGCCACATTGACAATCTACACCATACTACTGATTTCTGCCAATATATAACCTCTAAGCTCGTACGTCTCATAGAAGGGTGTTAAGCAAGAGAATAAATCCTCCTCCACCAAACATATATATATTTAGCAGAGATCAACAATACTATAATGGCCCGCAAATCCGTAATATCAGAGTTGACTACATACATCATACATCCAACCCAGATATCACGAAAATCTGAATAAATTTTTTTTAGAAGAAAAAGGTAAAAGAAGAACAGAAATAACAACACAGAGTCTCACATCGCAGCAGAACAAAATATGATATATCATAACTTTTGAAATACAAAATTTCAACTGTATAACATACACTTATCAGAGTATCACTATCAGATTACAACTTACAACACATCGGACATAACAATAACTAGATAAAGTTGAAGCCTCCTGCTCCAAGCTCCTTTGGATAAATCTGTAAAATCCTGAACTACTTGACTGCCCATACAAAATTGGGCACCCAAGAGTTTAGGTAAAACAAAACAAAATAAACTCCGGGTCAGTCATGGGACTGGTATGAGTAAACAGCTTAAAACAGTTTGAGAAACCAAACGATATCTCATAAGACCACGCCGTATAACACGGAACGGTTTTTTCTCTTATGAGAATCCAAAACACTTGATTCAACTTTCAAAATCCTTTTGAAAGAAAACGATAATCTTTATATCAGAACTCTTTTAATATTATAATAGTGTCTAAATCAAATAAATAGAATCTAGTGGAACGTTTGCATCTCACGTTCCACATAAATAATATACAATCAAAACCGTAAGCACTTATTGGGTAATGGATTTCCAACTATGACAAGGTATGGAACCACCTGCCGCTGGTGTATCTCTAGAGGAGAATACACCGAGTTCAATAAGAAAATCTTGCAACTCAGCCACACACGGCCGACCACTCATTTCGCTTGAGTGTATCGAATGTATATCACCAACGGTTGGGATCAGCAACTGTTTCCCGAATGGGACAACGTCTAATAGAATAAGGAATTAAATGAATCTCTAGATAGGTGATGATACATCCTAAGGGGGGATAACCACATAGCCATGTTGCCTGCCCGATTTTTGTCATTTCCCAGTTGTTGAGGCCAGAGGCTACGATTACTTTCCATTCATTGATAACACGATCACTTTGAATGCCACATTATCAGATCCGTTAATCACTAATTGATCTGCACAAATATTTTGGATATTATGCTAAGGGAATAAATCCGTTGCAATCATATATATTTATACAGATCAACCCATGCGATCATTGGAAATACTTTGTCAGACACTCGTCCATATACATTCGTTCTGGGACTGAACGAAACCGAAGGCACTATTCAGTACATCCATCCTAGGAAATCTCTACCAAGGACTTATACAACAGCCCTTGCACTTTACTCCGTCTTCAATATATTCAGCATACTTGGTTTGCAACGCTTATGCCAATACGGAGTGTTTCTTCGGATAATAATCCAACCGCTCTCTTCATATTAACAACGTTAAAATGGACAAAAACTTTGATAGTCAGTGATTTAACTATCAAATGAAAAATGTCCGTGTACACACAACGATCTTATTTCCAAATGGAATTATCGATCACATCACAAAACATATATATGTGTATATATATATATATATATGTATGTATGTATATATATATATATGTATATATATATATATATTCATATTTCCTTATTTTCTATATTAAGAAAATATATGTTATTAACTCTGGAAAACATTCCCATTGCATATTTACATATCACTATTTTTTCACATCTACCAGACTCTAACTGTAAACTAGTAAGAGAACAACTTCCTAAGTATAAACCCCGAAGGCCGAAACCAACATTAGATCGATACTCAAAAAGTCATTCAACTCAACTGATTTCCAGTCAGTTCTAATTATGCTTAACTCTATTTCTTTAACTCCATTTGATTAACTTCTTATCAACACGTTCATTTTAAATGTGCAAATCATTTGCTTTTAAATCATCGTTCACTTTAAAACGTATATCTCCCAGGATTTTATTTATAAAATTCCTTTTCGTTTATAATATTCTATTTTAAGTTCGTTTCATTATCGAATTCTATATATATATATAGATATATCGATTCCTAGTTTATCAAATCTTTTTAAAAATATTCTAACTCCTTAAATTCCCGGAAAAATTCGCCATAACCTCCTTTGTACCGGGAGCATCGGGAAAATCCCCAAACCGCCACACAGGCCTCTCCATTTAAAAAGAAAAAGTTACAGCTAAGCGGCTTGCCGATACGGCGCAAAAATCTCATATACGAATTAAATACATAATTTTTATCAGGCATTCTAATATATATCTTCATTAACTTCATTCCATACCTGTCTCATGTATATCCATACATTTCTAATTCATTTCAACTTAATACACTCGTTTTAACTCAACTCGTTAATTAATTCGTTAATTAACTCTTTGTCTATTTCACTTGTATATTTGAATATAACATGTTTCAAATATATTTCAACTTACTCATAAATAATTAAATTCCATTTTCCAACTCAGGTTTCATATTCGATTCAAATATGAAGTCACAAGTTAAATTTACTTATTCAAAGTCAACTAGATTTAATCGTTTTAACTTAATTCATTAAATCAGTTTGCTAATTAACTCTTTTGCTAATTTCACTTTGAACATGACATGTTCAAATATATTTTAATCTACTCATGAACCAAATCTAATTCTATTTTTAAGCTCGTTTACTTATCGACTTCTATATTCAAATTCCAATTCAATTCTACTTGAATTCTATATTCAAATTCCATTTCAATTCTATTTGAATTCTATATTCAAATTCCATTTCAATTCTATTTGAATTCTATATTCAAATCCCATATTGAATTTAAATATTCAAAATTATCTCTTGATAATTTACTCATTATATTTATAAACACCATTTTATAATCTTCCTTGTTTTATTTAAACAAGTCTATTTCGAAATCTATTTAAAAATTCCAATTCTATTTTAGAAAAATAGAATTTCCCTTTGAAATCTCAAATATCCCTTCCATGATATTTTTATAAATTAACACTTAGGCCCAGTTATATTTAAACACACAAACAACCAATTATTTATTACAGGTTTTTTAACACATCATATATGACAGTATATATGCAAACAAATAAACAAACAGATAATATATTTTTGAGGGATCCAGTTGGATCCCTCCAACCTGTTTTCCTGCATCCAAATATATTAGTCAACATAAATAATACCCATCCTACTTCGAGGCAGGATATCGCGGTATGAAGGTCATCCACTAATATATATTTGTGGGGCGCATAGGGAAATCATCCGCTAATAGTACCGCGGGCATCCGTTAATGATACTGCAGGAACAATCCAATCACCAAACCAATATATATATATATATATATAATAGTCAAGCCTAAATAACTAATATATATTTTAAACAGCCACAGTAATATTTTTATGCATACAAACAATCAACAATTTATTTTTAAATGCTAAAATAAATTAACAAGTGAGATTTAGTCACCTGGGTTTTCATTTGCTGAATATTCCATTCTAAATTCCATTGAGAAGTTTTTTGATGATGCAAAGCCAAAGCATCTCGTTTTCACCGAGACCTTAATCCTTATAAATCTGACTTCTCCTTCACTGTAAAAAGAAAATGCATCCCCTCCTATTATCAACCAATTCAGCAATCTATTTTCACCATCATTAGTGTTGCCCCGACCTCAAACCGTCCATCACCATTTGCCACCATCGATCAACGCTTCCAGATCCGCATCCGCCTCCAAACATCAGCTCCAAAATTCCCTGACTGACTCCCCAATGTCCTACCGTCGACCTGCTGCTAACCCCGTCCATCCTCAACCAACGGTTCATCAACCAATGCCTCGAACTCCCCACAGATCGCACCCCATACCCGCATTGATCAGCAATGGCTGCTATTGGAGACATCACCATCGAACCCTCCATTGTTTGCTAACGTCGCAATTCCTAATTCACTGCTCACATGATCGATCGCGCAAACAAATCCCTGCAGACATCACCTCATTCGCCTAACCCTAAAATCATGATCGGTGGTGAAATCCTTGGCTCGCGCGATCGAAATCGAGCTGCCCTAGGCATTGGTTTTCAAAGAACTCCTCGCGCCATCCGAATTTCATACCATGGCTACGCTCGAGCTTCAATTTGAGATAGGGATTCGATTTTGAATGGTTTGGTGGAGTGCGGATTTGATTAAATGAAGAGGGAATGGGAACAATTTTATAACAAAGGATTTCGGTTTTAGACTGAACTGCGTGGCCTCAGTTTTAGCCATGACAAATTGGTGGAAGATAAAGGAAAACGTGGTATCCTCTTATCCTTTAATTTAGGTTATATATATATATTTAACCGATATCAGTAAATTCATAATACTCTGTGATCCCAAACTCCTCTCCAAACCCAACAACTGACAATCTTAGGGTAATATTATCGTTCTGCATACACTGGAACGAGTTACGAAGTCAAATTTTATCATCTAGAGGATATATAAATTTAAATTAAATACAAATTAATTTCAAACAATTAATTTCCTCGATAATAAATAAATATTATTATTCTGATTAAACAGAATTTTCTTCTGATCATCTGAACTGTTTTCAATTTAGTTTTAACTTCGAATTCGATATCAATTTAAATTAAATCATGTTCGATTATTAAATCGATAACTTAAATATAAATTTCCATTTATATTCTCAACTAAATATTTAAATCCATATTAAATATTTAAATTAGTTGACCGAAAACCCGGGTGATTACAACCTTTCCCTTTTAAAAGAATTTCGTCCCCGAAATTAGTAAGGTAGGAAAATGTTACTAACCTATTATCATTTCAAAAACTTACTTATGTTGAACTCAACATTTCATACTTCAATAAATTTCAGTTCTACCAAAACTTTTGGTTTTCCTTCTTTTTATTTGAACAATCAATATATTTACTTCATAAAATATTTTCCAACTTCCCAGGATTTAAAACATCAAATTCTGGTTTGAATTCAATTTTAATTCATCTCATTCGTATATCATGTTCTTATACAAATTTTATTTGGTTATATATAACCATTCTCACTTTATAATCACCTTTGATTATAATATTAACTTCCAACGCATCCATATATGATAATAATTTCAGAAAATTATTCTTTCTATATCAAAATATAGTTTTGGGTAAATTTATTTCATTTACCCACATTAAAACATTATGTTGAATTTCTCTGTACAAGTGTTTAGAAATTTCTATCGACTTCGTAGCGTCCCACGATTCGACCAAAATTTATAATCCACTCAACAGACTAGCCAACACAATATAAAATAGTTTTTATATCAATTAACATATACGCTCTCTCGTATATATACACTCAACTCATTCTAGGGTACTACTGACCCTATCTCTAATGAGCACATTTCCCCAAAGCCTGGGTATTCGCTCAGTCTAAGCCCTGATACCAACTGTAATGGCCCACAAATCCGTAATATCAGAGTTGACTACTTACATCATACATCCAACTCAAATATCACGAAATTCCGAATCAATTTTTTAGAAGAAAAAGGTAGAAGAAGAACAGAAATAACAACACAGAGTCTCACATCGCAGCAGAACAAAATATGATATATCATAACTTTTGAAATACAAAATTTCAACTGTAAAACAAACACTTATCAGAGTATCACTATCAGAGTACAACTTACAACACAACGAACATAACAATAACTAGATAATGCTGAAGCCTCCTGCTCCAAGCTCCTTTGGATAAATCTGTAAAATCCTGAACTACTTGACTGCCTATACAAAATTGGGCACCCAAGAGTTTAAGTAAAACAAAACAAAATAAACTCCGGGTCATTCATGGGACTGGTATGAGTAAACAGTTTAAAACAGTTTGAGAAACCAAGCGATATCTCATAAGACCACGCCGTATAACACGGAACGGGTTTTTTTCCTTATGAGAATCCAAAACACTTGATTCAAATTTCAAAATCCTTTTGAAAGAAAACGATAATCTTTATATCAGAACTCTTTTGATATTATAATAGTGTCGAAATCAAATAAATAGAATCTAGTGGAACGTTTGCATCTCACGTTCCACATAAATAATATACAATCAAAACTGCAAGCACTTATTGGGTAATGGATTTCCAACTATGACAAGGTATGGAACCACCTGCCGCTGGTGTATCTCTAGAGGAGAATACACTGAGATCAACAAGAACATCTCGAATGTATATCACCAGCGGTTGGGATTAGCAACCGTTTCCCGAATGGGACAGCGTCGAATAGAATAAGGAATTAAATGAATCTCTAGATAGGTGATGATACACCATAAGGGGGGCTAACCACATAGCCATGCTGCCTGCCCGATTTTTGTCATTTCCCGGTTGTTGAGGCTAGAGGCTACGATTACTTTCCATTCATTGATAACACGATCAATTTGAATGCCACATTATCAGATCTGTTAATCACTAATTGATCTACACAAATATTTTGGATATTATGCTAAGGGAATAAATCTGTTGCAATCATATATATTTATACAGATCAACCCATGCGATCATTGGAAATATTTTGTCAGACACTCATCCATATACGTTTGTTATGGGACTGAACGAAATCAAAGGCACTATTCAGTACATCCATCCTAGGCAATCTCTACCAAGGACTTATACAACAACCCTTGCACTTTACTCCGTCTTCAATATATTCAGCATACTTGGTTTGCAATGCTTATGCCAATACGGAGTGGTTCTTCTGATAATAATCCAACCGCTCTCTTCATATTAACAACGTTAAAATGGTCAAAATCTTTGATAGTCAGTGATTTAACTATCAAATGAAAAATGTCCGTGTACACACAACGATCTTATTTCCAAATGGAATTATCGATCACATCATCAAACATATATATATATATATATGTATGTATATATATATTCATATTTCCTTATTTTCTATATTAAGAAAATATATGTTATTAACTCTGGAAAACAATCCCATTGCATATTTATATATCACTATTTTTTTCACATCTACCAGACTCAAACTGTAAACTAGTAAGAGAACAACTTCCTAAGTATAAACCCTGAAGGCTGAAACCAACATCAGATCGATACTCAAAAAGTCGTTCAACTCAACTAATTTCCAGTCAGTTCTAATTCTGTTTAATTCTATTTCTTTAACTCCATTTGATTAACTTCTTATCAACACGATCATTTTAAATCTGCAAGTCATTTGCTTTTAAATCATCGTTCACTTTAAAACGTATATCTCCCAGGATTTTATTTATAAAATTCCTTTTCGTTTATAATATTCTATTTTATGTTCGTTTCATTATCGAATTCTATATATATCGATATATCGATTCCTAGTTTATCAAATCTTTTTAAAAATATTCTAACTCCTTAAATTCCCGGGAAAATTCGCCATAACCTCCTTTATACCGGGAGCATCGGGAAAATCCCCAAACCGCCACTCAGGCCTCTCCATTCAAAAAGAAACAGCCAAGCAGCTTGCCGATACGACTCATAAATCTCATATACGAATTAAATACATACCTTTTTGTCGGGCATTCTAATATATATCTTCATTAACTTCATTCCATACCTATCTCGTGTATATCCATACATTTCTAATTCGTTTCAACTTAATACACTCGTTTTAACTCAACTCGTTAATTAATTAGTTAATTAACTCTTTGTCTATTTCACTTGTATATTTGAATATAACGTGTTTCAAATATATTTCAACTTACTCATAACTAATTAAATTCCATTTTCCAACTCAGGTTTCATATTCGATTCGAATATGAAGTCACATGTTAAATTTACTTATTCAAAGTCAACTTGATTCAATCATTTTAAATTTATTCATTAAATCAATTTGCTAATTAACTCTTTTGCCATTTTCACTTTGAACATGACATGTTCAAATATATTTTAATCTACTTATGAACCAAATCTATTTCTATTTTTAAGCTCGTTTCCTTATCGGCGTCTATATTCAAATTCCAATTCAATTCTATTTGAATTCTATATTCAAATCCCATTTCAATTCTATTTGAATTCTATATTCAAATTCCATATTGAATTTAAATATTCAAATTATCTCTTGATAATTTACTCATTATATTTATAAACACCATTTTATAAATTTCCTTGTTTTATTTAAACAAGTCTATTTCGAAATCTATTTAAAAATTCTAATTCTACTTTAGAAAAATAGAATTTCCCTTTTAAATCTCAAATATCCTTTCCATGATATTTTTATAAATTAACAATTAGGCCTATTGATATTTAAACACGCAAACAACCAATTATTTATTACAGGTCTTCTAACACATCATATATGACATTATATATGCAAACAAATAAACAAACAGATAATATATTTTTGAGGAGTCTATTTGGATCCCTCCAACCTGTATTCCTGCATCCAAATATATTAGTCAACATAAATAATACCCATCCTACTTTGAGGTAGGATATCGCAGTATGAAGGTTATCCACTAATATATATTTGTGGGGCGCATAGGGAAATCATCCGCTAATGGTACCGCAGACATCCGCTAATGATACTGCGGGAACAATCCAATCACCAAACCAATATATATATATATATAATAGTCAAGCCTAAATAACTAATATATATTTTAAACAGCCACAGTATTATTTTTATGCATACAAACTATAATAACCCGAAAATCTGAGCCAGTTTAAAATTTTTATTTTGGCGAATTTAATAAATTTTGAATATTTAAAATGAATTATTTTAAATAACAACGACGAGAAATTATTAGAATAGATATATTTATTTGAATCGTCGTTAGAATATAAATAATTATAAAAGGAATAGAAAATGGCGTGGTAGTTCGAAAATTCGATTACGAAGTTCAAATGAATGTACAGGATTCAAAATAAACCGGATTTTAGTGAAACAAAAAATATTTGAATCTATATGAGAATATCTTTCCAACGAATCCGGAAAATTGAAATTTCATAGCGGGGATAAAAAGTTATGCCCAGTTGAAAACTCATAATAGTCGCTATAGAAATTTTCGCCCTTAAAAATGGAAATTTTGCAAGTGACCTCGGTTTTCGACGAATACACTTTTGTTGGATCCGTGATGTCTAGTTATTGCTAGATTCCAAAATTCGTAATTTTCTGAATCAATATGTGAGCGTGGCAAAAGAAAACGTGTTTTGTCAGTTTCAATCAATTTCGATCGACCAGAAAATGGCCATTTTTCAAACGGTCTCAGAATTTGACGAAATTAGTTTTGTTAGGATCGTATCGTCAATACGAAGCTTGGAAATATTTTTTGGGAATTTTTAAAGTCCGTATGTGTCCGCAGTAAATTGAAATGTGCGTTCAAATTCAATATATAGATTTATATTTTGATTTTGACGGAAATTGATCGAATCAGTTTACGATACATATCTCATTGTGTTCGGAATGGGGGTAATTAGTTATGGACGACAGGTGGTGGGTCTCCTTTGGAGTTCGAATTTAAAAGTTACCTTTTTGAAAATAAAATAAAATAAAATAATTTTATAATACCCCCCTTCTTTACCCTTTACTTTGGTCAATGCCCCCCTCTTTCATTTAAACAGAAATCGATTTTAGAAAGAAAAGGAAAAAAACGCTGAAACCCCTATCGCTCCCCCTCGCTTGACCTCCGGACCTCACGCACGGCCAACCCGCCACCAACCGCTGATCTCCGGCAACCCCAGTCCTCCTCAGACCATCGCTCCCCTTCAGCTCCTCCTCTCTCCCCTTCAAAGCACGAAGACCCCCAAATCCCCGCGAGCCCGCCACCACAGCCACCGTCGTGGCTTCACACCCGCCTGACCGCGCCTCCGACTGCTTTATCGACGCTCCGACCCCCTCCCCCCTCTACAGCGCCGACGATGAAGCCTTCCCCCCTCCAACTCGAACAAAGGTGAGTTTTAAAATTGATTTTATTTGAGTATAAAAGCTGATTTTATTTAAGTACAGAAACTGATTTTGATATAGGTAAGGTCATAAAAATATGATTTTTATAATATAGAAAGAATAAAAATATGATTTTTATATTATAGAAAGAACAAAAATATGATTTTTATATTATAGAAAGAATAAAAATATGATTTTTATATTATCGAGAGAATAAAAATATGATTTTTATTATCGTGAAGGGAGGTAAAAATATGATCTTTATATGCATATATAGTAGTGTTATAAAAATAGAATTTTTATCTATATAGTAGCGTTACAAAAATAGAATTTTTATCTATATAGTAGCGTTATAAAAATAGAATTTTTATCTATATAGTAACAGTATAAAAATGTGATTTTTATCCATATAGTGTAGTTATAAAAATGTGACTTTTATATACATAGCAACAATATAAAGATGCGATTTTTATATATGTAGTGGATACGACAACGAAAGTGACAAAATGAGACGACCCCAAACCCCGTACTGACGACGACAAGGGTAATCTTTGGAATACAACACATAAACAGATAACAGCAGAACAGAATTAAATAAATACACCAGATAATGAACAATAGAATATACTGGATAAACGTAATCATCAGAGTTACACAGTATACAGTATCTTACTTAGTACAAATACAGTTCAGCTATACATAAATGTCTACAGCGGAAAACAAACATAATGTACGATAGGAGCTGAACAACATAAAATAAGATAAATAATAGAATCCATCTTCAGCTCCAGCTATCCGGATAAAGCCTGCTAAACCTGAATACAAGGCTGCCCGTATAGGAAAAGGGGCACCCGAGTTTGAAAGTGAAACAATCTACGAGTCAGTCGTGGGACTGGTATGAGAAATCTACTCAACACATTCAAAATATGGCTAATCACAGGACCATGCCACTTTCGTGGAACGGGTTTACTCCATCGGATTGTCAGTGCTTTAAAACAAATAATTCTTTTAAACATCGCAATGCTTTTTATAAAAATGAAGCCATTATAAGACTCAGTTTCCATCACACAATGCAACGCAAACCGGACGATAGAGTTTTACCTTATAATGACCAAAATATGCTTGATACGAATAAAACAAAAGCATTTGATATTACTACTAGTGTTTATATGTTTCACAAACAATTTCAAATCATAACTATCAATCATAGATGACATGAGCGTCCCATGTCACTATGTCACCAAATATAGGTATACAATCAAAACCGCACAATCACGTATTTGGAAATTGGACTTCCGTCATGAACCAAGGCAAAAGATTGTCCTTACTGAATTCGTGACTGCCTAGCTCGAGCCTCAGAAACAGCCGCAACTTCCCCTTGGAGCGACAGGGTCGGTCCACGATGTGGATTAAAATTCCTGAACAATGCGTTTCCCCGCCCTATGGGGCGTAAATGAGCCAATGAATGACTCCATCGGTCCCGGATCGACCGATATTACCGAGGCGTCTCGCTATCCATCATCCACATAAGTAAAATGTCAGGCCGTGTAAAAACACTGACACAACTCTTAGCTAGGAAGAAACACATGCCCTCCTTGAGGTCCTTCTCCCGTTTCTGGTTCATACCGGGGTGTGAGGCTCGCGAATTCACGTTATACACAAAGCTACGCCACACCGACGGTGCTTTGATCATCAATCACAAGACTTTGCTTTTCAACAGAAGCCCTGATCACTGCATCTTAGTATTTCACACAGGCAATTCACACCATGCAACTGATGGCTATCAATCACATAGAATAAATTCCAATGTCAGACACACAATCCATTTACAAGTCCGTTCTGGGTCGGAACGAAACCGGAGGCACTATATACCTCGCACATCCATCGATCCCCACGTACGTCCGGACGATCACCACTCATTATCCATATTTCGGGATGCCTCCCAATCAGGACATCAGTTACCATCCAAACGAGGTGAAGATCGGTCTTCGACCACCGTCTTCATCTTCGATTACTTATCGTTGATTCACTTATTCAGAATGGGATAAACCCGGTCTTTCTGAGCAACTCGCGTATATAATAAACAAGTGCAACACAAACACACATACGCATCATTTCAATTCATTAGTCGCTAACCATAAATCAGTAAGAGAACGATATCCCAAATATTAACCCCGAAGGCCGAAACCAACATCAGATCAACACCCAGGAAACCATTCGACTTAGCCAACCTTCAGTTAGTTTCTAAATTTCACATCCATATCGTTTATAATATTTTATAATGATTTATCGCTATTTTTATTTATTTTAAAATAGCCAATTTATTCAAAACGACGCTTCGAGCCATAACGCGTCCGTGGCGCTATTTTTCTTCAGATTTGATTTACACATATCTGAAAATCTAACCGTTGGATCTTCACAAAATTTACATCATTAGAAAGATCTTTTCAAAACGAATCCAACGGTTCCAGTTTCGGGAAAATCCGACGGTCAGATCTCCCGGTACAATCATTTGAAGTTTCGATTTCAAAATACGAACTGCAGCGTCGTTATTCGATTAAATATAATTATATATATACATATATATGTATATATATATATATATAATCGATTCTGGCGCTGTTTTTCTTCAGATTTGAATTAAACATTCCAGACAATCCAACCGTTGGATTTTTACAAAGTTGGTGCGTTGGAAAGATTTTTCCAAAGCGAACCCAACGGTTGCGGTTTCGGGAAAATCCGATGGTCGGATCTCCCGCACTAATCGTTTGAAATCACGGTTTCAAAATACGAACTGCAGCTTCGTTATTTGATATATTTCAATTCTATTTATATATATATATATATATATATATCGATTCTTCGATTTCAAAACTATATGATTTTCATACATTTGATAAAAATGATATTTTTATCTAACTGTCTTCTATTTCAACACTTCACTATTTTTAACAATTAATGTATATAGTAAAAATGTGATTTTTAATGTAAAACAATTTATTTCAAAACCAGATTATTTTATATAGTTCACATTGATGATAAAAATGGGATTTTTATTATAAAACAATTTATTTCAAAATAGGAATACCATTCAACACATGAATTTCAATTCAACGAATGAATTTCGATTCAACACATGAAGGTTTTCTATAGTTTATATATATAGATAAAAAGGTGATTTTTATATTTAAAACACGAATACCATTCAACACATGAATTTCAATTCAACGAATGAATTTCGATTTAACACATGAAGGTTTTCTATAGTTTGTATATATAGATAAAAAGGTGATTTTTATATTTAAAACACGAATACCATTCAACACATGAATTTCAATTCAACGAATGAATTTCGATTCAACACATGAAGGTTTTCTGTAGCTTGTATATATAGGGTAAAAATGTGATTTTTATTGTTAAAACAATTTATTCAAAACACGAATATCATTCAACACATGAATATGATTCAACGAATGAATTTTTATTCAACACATGAAGGTTTTCTATTCAACAGACGAATATAATTTCAACACAGGAAAATAATTCTAACACATGAATATTATTCAAAATTTCGGCAGCATATCGGCAGGGTAGTTAAAACCGGGACCGTCCCTAGTACGGCTCCTCGCTCTACATTAAAGCCTCGCAACTTTTGACAATGGGGAATCATGCATCTAGTTCGCACGCAGGCGGCATGTATAGTTTTATTCATTTCCACAAACTAATCCTATGTGGTTTCAACCAAATATTTCTCAACCACAAACGGGTATTTTTCAACCACAATCAATCAATTTCAACCACAAACAATTTCAATCAACCATTCGCTATCAATCAATTTTCACACCAATCACAACCAATAAATATCGTCCATGGTTTGTGGACGAGGGGCGTATATATATATAAATATAATCAATTATGGCGCTGTTTTTCTTCAGATTTGAATTAAACATTCCAGACAATCCAACCGTTGGATTTTTACAAAGTTGGTGCCGTTGGAAAGATATTTCCAAAGCGAACCCAACGGTTGCGGTTTTGGGAAAATCTGATGGTCGGATCTCCCGCACTAATCGTTTGAAATCACGGTTTCAAATTACGAACCGCAGCTTCGTTATTCGATATATTTCAATTCTCTTTATATATATATATATATATATATATATATATATATATATCGATTCTTCAATTTCAAAGTTATATTCTTTTCATACATTTGATAAAAGTTATATTTTTATCTAACTGTCCTCCATTTCAACACTTCACTATTTTTAACAATTCATGTATATAATAAAAATGTGATTTTTATTGTAAAACAATTCATTTCAAAACACGATTATTTTATATAGTTCATATAGGTAATAAAAATATGATTTTTATTATAAAACAATTTATTTCAAAACAAGATTATTTTATATAGTTCCTATAAGTAATAAAAATAGGATTTTTATTATAAAACAATTTCTTTCAAAATACGAATACCATTCAACACATGAATTTCAATTCAACGAATGAATTTCGATTCAACACATGAAGGTTTTCTATAGTTTATATATATATATAAAGGTGATTTTTATATTTAAAACACGAATACCATTCAACACATGAATTTCCATTCAACGAATGAATTTCGATTCAACACATGAAGGTTTTCTATAGTTTATATATATAGACAAAAAAGTGATTTTTTTATTTAAAACACGAATACCATTCAACACATGAATTTCTGTTCAACGAATGAATATCGATTCAACACATGAAGGTTTTCTATAGTTTATATATATAGAGTAAAAAGGTGATTTTTTTTATATTTAAAACACGAATACCATTCAACACATGAATTTCTATTCAACAAATGAATATCGATTCAACACATGAAGGTTTTCTATTCAACGAATAAATATAGTTTCAACAAATGAAAATAATTCTAACACATGAATATTATTCAAAATTTCGGCAGCATAACAGCAGGGTAGTTAAAACCGGGACCGTCCCTAGTACGGCTCCTCGCTCTACCTTAAAGCCTCGCAGCTTTTGATAATGGGGAATCATGCATCTAGTTCGCACGCAGGCGGCATGTATATTTTTTTCATTTCCACAAACTAATCTTATGTGGTTTCAATCAAATATTTCTCAACCACAAACAAGTATTTTTCAACCACAATCAATCAATTTCAACCACAAATAATTTCAATCAACCATTCGTAATCAACCAATTTTCACACCAATCACAACCAATAAATATCGTCCATGGTTTGTGGACGAGGGGCGTATATATATATATATATATATATATATATATATATATATATATATATATAGCATCTCACTTCTATTTCAACACATATATAATTTTTACAACGCATATATAACTTATGCATCGAACGTACAACTTATACAACGCTTATACAAGAGGTGTACAACGCTTATATAACTCATACATCGACTATATAATTTATACATCGTTGTTTTCCATATCGTTTATAAATTAGAAATCTCACATTGGGTTCCACTCCACCAAAAATAGCAGAAGGCTCAGAAAAATATGCGGTCTCTTCTAGAATGTAGAAGACGTCCACATAGTCACGATGTTTCCTGTTTCATCGAATTTCGTCGAAAAACGAAAAAGATATGATTTTTCAAAGTTTGCAACGGTTTAAAGGTGTTAAAATGGTTCAAAATAAACAGCCGAACCTTTTCTGAAATGGTTCCAAACTAGGTTTGGATTTTTCGATCAATCCGTGCAATGGTTCCACGATCGGGTTGCGCGAGGTCGAAGGAGGGCGTGAGGCGCAGGTTCGCCAGTGGTGCGGCGGTCTCCGGTGGTCGGGGCAATTCACGGCGGCGGTTTGAAACGCTGAACTTTGGGGCGTCGATTTGAACAATCCACTCAATGAAAAATTCAGCAATCGGTATGGATTTGGAGATCTCGGAGAGTGCTACAAAATCCTCAACAGGAAGAAGGTGTAATTTCGCTTGTAGGAGGAGGAATCAGGGAAGGAAAGGATGAAGGGGTTTCCGCCTTCAGATCTGCTCGTGTCGGGGAGAGAGAAATAGCTCCTGGCCAATGAATTTTTTTTTAAATTTATAAATTTTTATAATCCAAAAATACCCCTCTTCACGTACTAACACCAATCCAAACCCAACGACTGTCGTCCCTAGCATTTTACCCCCATTCCGAACACAATGGGATATGTTTCGAAGGCCCATTCGACTGTTTCAGTCGGTTTTCCTTTGAATTAAAATATAAAACATTCAATATTCGATTTGAACGTACATTTCAATTTGCCAGGGCCACAAACTGATTCGAAAAATTCCAAAAAAATAAATCTAGCTATGTTTTGACGATACGGTCCCAATAAAACTAGTTTCGTCGAATTCTGAGGCCGTTTGAAAAATGGCCCTTTTCTGGTCGATCCAATTTAATAGAAATCGACCAAACACATTTTCTTTTGCCACGCTCACATACTAGCTTCAAAAAGTATGAAATTTGAAATCTAGAAATAGTTTGATATCCCGGACCCAACAAAATTGGTTTCGTCGAATTCCGAGGTCGTTTGCAAAATGGCCATTTTCATGGGCTATATAAATTCCATAGCGACCTTTCTGAAAATTCATTTGGCCATAACTTTTGCTTTCCGCTATGAAACTTCGATTTTTCAGATTCGTTAGAAAGGTATTCACTAACAGATTTAAATATTTATGGTTTCACTCAAATCCGTTTTGTTTTGCACCCAGTACAGTCAGTCAAAGTTTGAAATGAAAATTTGAAACTACCGCGCCATTTCAGGCCTTGTTTATAATTAGAAGTAATTATATTCGTTTTAAAATGTCAATTCAAACTCAGTTTTCATCGTTATTATATAAAATATTTATTTTAAATATTAAAATCCACTATTTTAGCCAATTAAATTTTTTTAAATTGGTTCAGATTTTCCGGGTCGTTACAATCTCCCCCACTTAAAACTTTTCGTCCCCGAAAAGGAACAAAGTCGAAAGTGGTTTGATTAATCAATTCTACGTTCAATCTCGCTTCCATTCTCCAACTTTTCAATTTCTGAGAATTTTCAAATTCTTCAAAAATTTGGCTAACACCCGGAATTTTCGAAAAATTTCTCCATAACCTCCTTTGTATGGGGAGAGGTTTGGAAATTTATTGGGCCGTATTAGGTACCCAATATATCCTAATAAGCATACACATATTTATTGTGATATATTCTGGTGTTTACAGGGGAGCGTGTATTGATAATAACTCCAGAGAATAAATTCTCGTCACCCTGTCAAAGCCTGAGGGAGTGTGTATTTTAATTGCTCCAGAGGATAAATCCTCGTCACCTCGTCCCGTGTGGGAAATAAATAGTCCATGTGCCGTATCTAATAACTAGAGAGACGTGATTATTGTCAACTCCAGACCCGTGTGGTTTTTTTTATTAATCTGGCAATTTTATCGTTACAATTTAAATAGTCCATATCAGTCATCAATTCAACCTGTAAAATATAGTCATCGCCATACAAGCCTCTCGCTCGTATGATAAATTTTCCACCTCGTCACACAAGCTCCAAATGCTTATGTGGTATATGATGAAGTATGCCTATCTACAAGAAGTATGCCATGCAGTGTAGTTCAAAATTAATTGTTACTAACCTAAGGCGATGCTTATTATTACACATAGAACAACCAGCACTCCGCATCTAGTGGCACTCACAGGAGTTGATATAATAATATTTCGCATCCAACTTATTAAGGTTTACCTATTTGTCGGGCACGCAAATAATTTCTTTACTCAACAGCTATCCAATTACCTGTTCAAACATATATAATGCACATGTATATATTTCTATCTATTTTTAAATCATTTCAAAGTGTGAGTTAATCGAATAAATCCTACCATTCTTTCTCTTATTAATTAAATTAACTATCATTTTAATAATTTAATTAATCCATTTTACTATCACATAATGCAAACAACAAGCAATTTGTTTTAAACTTTTTAACTTTTCAAATATATATCTTTTATATATATTCAAAAATTATATTTCTAAAACCAGACTATATACATAATCACAAATACGTTATTTAAAAACATATAACTCTCAACTCGTTCTGGGGCACTTCTGACCCCATCTCTAACGAATTATTCTGATTCTGATGTACTCATACTAGGATATTGTCGATCCTATCTGTACTGAGTTACCCGTCCTAGAACACTACTGGTTCTATTTCTGACGAGTTTGTTGATATGTTATATTCCAGAACTAAGCTTAACCAAAGCTCTGATACCACGTTGAGACGACCCCAAACCCCGTACTGATGGCGGCAAGGGTAATCTTTGGAATATAACACATAAACAGATAACAGCAGAACAGAATTAAATAAATACACCAGATAATGAACAATAGAATATACTGGATAAACGAAATCATCAGAGTTACACAGTATACAGGATCTTACTTAGTACAAATACAGTTTAGCTATACATAAATGTCTACAGCGGAAAACAAACATAATGTACGATAGGAGCTGAACAACAAATAAAGAGATAAATAATAGAATCCATCTTCAGCTCCAGCTATTCGGATAAAGCCTGCTAAACCTGAATACAAGGCTGCCCGTGTAGGAAAAGGGGCACTCGAGTTTGAAAGTGAAACAAACTACGAGTCAGCCATGGGACTGGTATGAGAAATCTACTCAACACATTCAAAATATGGCTAATCACAGGACCACGCCACTTTTGTGGAACGGGTTTACTCCATCGGATTGCCAGTGCTTTAAAACAAATAATTCTTTTAAACATCGCAATGCTTTTTATAAAAATGAAGCCATTATAAGACTCAGTTCCCATCACACAATGCAACGCAAACCGAAGGATAGAGTTTTACCTTATAATGGCCAAAATATGCTTGATACAAATAAAACAAAAGCATTTGATATTACTACTAGTGTTTATATGTTTCAAAAACAATTTCAAATCATAACTATCAATCATAGACGACATGAGCGTCCCATGCCACTATGTCGCCAAATATAGGTATACAATCAAAACCGCACAGTCACGTATTTGAAAATTGGATTTCCATCATGAACCAAGGCAAAAGATAGTCCTTACCGAATTCGAGACTGCCTAGCCCGAGCCTCAGGAACAGCCGCAACTGCCCCTTGGAGCGACAGGGCCGGTCCACCGATGTGGATTAAAATTCCTGAACAATGCGTTTCCCCGCCCTATGGGGCGTAAATGAGCCAACGAATGACTCCATCGGTCCTGGGTCGACCGATATTACTGAGGCGCCTCGCTATCTATCGTCCACATAAGTAAAATGTCAGGCCGTGTAAAAACACTGACACAACTCCTAGCTAGGAAGAAACGCATGCCCTCCCTGGGGTCCTTCTCCCGTTTCTGGTTCATACCGGGGTGTGAGGCTCGCGAATTCACGTTATACAAAAAGCTACACCACATAGGCGGTGCTTTGATCATCAATCACAAGACTTTGCTTTTCAACAGAAGCCCTGATCACTGCATCTTAGCATGTCACATAGGCAATTCACACCATGCAACTGATGGCTATCAATCACATAGAATAAATTCCAATGTCAGACACACAATCCATTTACAAGTCCGTTCTGGGTTGGAACGAAACCGGAGGCACTATATACCTCGCATATCCATCGATCCCCACGTACGTCCGGACGATCACCACTCATTATCCATATTTCGGGATGCCTCCCAATCAGGACATCAGTTACCATCCAAACGAGGTGAAGATCGGTCTTCGACCACCGTCTTCATCTTCGATTACTTATCGTCGATTCAGTTATTCAGAATGGGATAAACCCGGTCTTTCTGAGCAACTCACGTATATAATAAACAAGTGCAACACAAACAAACATACACATCATTTTAATTCATTAGTCGCTAACCGTAAATCAGTAAGAGAACGATTTCCCAAATATTAACCCCGAAGGCCGAAACCAACATCAGATCAACACCCAGGAAACCATTCGACTTAGCCAACCTTTAGTTAGTTTCTAAATTTCACATCCATATTGTTTATAATATTTTATAATGATTTATCGCTATTTTTATTTATTTTAAAATAGCCAATTTATTCAAAACGACGCTACGGGCCATAACGCGGCCGTGGCGCTGTTTTTCTTCAGATTTGATTTACACATATATGAAAATATAACCTTAGATCTTCACAAAATTTACATCATTAGAAAGATCTTTTCAAAACGAATCCAAAGGTTCCAGTTTCGGGAAAATCCGACGGTTGGATCTCCCGGTACAATCGTTTGAAGTTTCGATTTCAAAATATGAACTGCAGCGTCGTTATTCGATTAAATATAATTATATATATATATATAATCGATTCTGGTGCTGTTTTTCTTCAGATTTGAATTAAACATTCCAGACAATCCAACCGTTGGATTTTTACAAAGTTGGTGCCGTTGGAAAGATATTTCCAAAGCGAACCCAACGGTTGCGGTTTCGGGAAAATCCGATGGTTGGATCTCCCGCACTAATCATTTGAAATCACGGTTTCAAATTACGAACTGCAGCTTCATTATTCGATATATTTCAATTCGGTTTATATATATATATATCGATTCTTCGATTTCAAAGTTATATTCTTTTCATACATTTGATAAAAACTATATTTTTATCTAACTGTCCTCCATTTCAATACTTCACTATTTTTAACAATTCATGTATATAATAAAAATGTGATTTTTATTGTAAAACAATTCATTTCAAAACACGATTATTTTATATAGTTCATATAGGTAATAAAAATATGATTTTTATTATAAAACAATTTATTTCAAAACAAGATTATTTTATATAGTTCCTATAAGTAATAAAAATAGGATTTTTATTATTAAACAATTTCTTTCAAAATATGAATACCATTCAACACATGAATTTCAATTCAACGAATGAATTTCGATTCAACACATGAAGGTTTTCTATAGTTTATATATATAGATAAAAAGGTGATTTTTATATTTAAAACACGAATACCATTCAACACATGAATTTCCATTCAACGAATAAATTTCGATTCAACACATGAAGGTTTTCTATAGTTTATATATATAGACAAAAAGGTGATTTTTATATTTAAAACACGAATACCATTCAACACATGAATTTCTGTTCAATGAATGAATATCGATTCAACACATGAAGGTTTTCTATAGTTTATATATATAGAGTAAAAAGGTGATTTTTTTATATTTAAAACACGAATACCATTCAACACATTAATTTCTATTCAACGAATGAATATCGATTCAACACATGAAGGTTTTCTATTCAACGAATAAATATAGTTTCAACAAATGAAAATAATTCTAACACATGAATATTATTCAAAATTTCGGCAGCATAACGGCAGGGTAGTTAAAACCGGGACCGTCCCTAGTATGGCTCCTCGCTCTACCTTAAAGCCTCGTAGCTTTTGACAATGGGGAATCATGCATCTAGTTCGCACGCAGGCGGCATGTATATTTTTTTCATTTCCACAAACTAATCCTATGTGGTTTCAACCAAATATTTCTCAACCACAAACGGGTATTTTTCAACCACAATCAATCAATTTCAACCACAAATAATTTCAATCAACCATTCGTAATCAACCAATTTTCACACCAATCACAACCAATAAATATCGTCCATGGTTTGTGGACGAGGGGCGTATATATATATATATATATATATATATATATATATATATATATATATAGCATTTCACTTCTATTTCAACACATATATAATTTTTACAACGCATATATAACTTATACATCGAACGTACAACTTATACAACACTTATACAAGAGGTGTACAACGCTTATATAACTCATACATCCACTATATAATTTATACATCGTCGTTTTCCATATCGTTTATAAATTAGAAATCTCACATTGGGTTCCACTCCACCAAAAATAGCAAAAGGCTCAGAAAAATATGCGGTCTCTTCTAGAATGTAGAAGACGTCCACACGGTCACGATGTTTCCCGTTTCATCGAATTTCGTCGAAAAATGAAAAATATATGATTTTTCAAAGTTTGCAACGGTTTAAAGGTGTTAAAACAGTTCAAAATAAACAGCCGAACCTTTTCTGAAATGATTCCAAACTAGATTTGGATTTTTCGATCAATCCGTGCAATGGTTCCACGATCGGGTTGCGCGAGGTCGAAGGGGGTCGTGAGGCGCAGGTTCGCCAGTGGTGCGGCGGTCTCCGGTGGTCGGAGCAATTCACGGCGGCGGTTTGAAACGCTGAACTTTGGGGCGTCGATTTGAACAATCCACTCAACGAAAAATTCAGCAATTGGTATGGATTTGGAGATCGCGGAGAGTGCTACAAAATCCTCAACAGGAGGAAGGTGTATTTTCGCTTGTAGGAGGAGGAATCAAAGAAGGAAAGGATGAAGGGGTTTCCGCCTTCAGATCTACTCGCGTCGGGGAGAGAGAAATAGCTCCTGGCCAATGATTTTTTTTATATTTATAAATTTTTAAAATCCAAAAATGCCCCTCTTCACATACTAACACCATTCCAAACCCAACGACTGTCGTCCCTAGCGTTTTACCCCCATTCCGAACACAATGGATATGTATCGAAGGCCCATTCGACTGTTTCAGTCGGTTTTCCTTCGAATTAAAATATAAAACATTCAATATTCGATTTGAACGTACATTTCAATTTGCCACGGCCACAAACTGATTCGAAAAATTCCAGAAAAATAAATCTAGCTATGTTTTGACGATACGGTCCCAACAAAACTAGTTTCGTCGAATTCTGAGGCCGTTTGAAAAATAGCCCTTTTCTGGTCGATCCAATTTAATAGAAATCGACCAAACACATTTTCTTTTGCCACGCTCACATACTAGCTTCAAAAATTATGAAATTTGAAACCTAGCAATATTTTGACATCCCGGACCGAACAAAATTGGTTTCGTCGAATTCCGAGGTCGTTTGCAAAATGGCCATTTTCACGGGCTATATAAATTCCATAGCGACCTTTCTGAAAATTCATTTGGCCATAACTTTTGCTTTCCGCTATGAAACTTCGATTTTTCAGATTCTTTAGAAAGGTACTCACTAACAGATTTAAATATTTTTGGTTTCACTCAAATCCGTTTTGTTTTGCACCCGGTACAGCCAGTCAAAGTTTGAAATGAAAATTTGAAACTACCGCGCCATTTCAGGCCTTGTTTATAATTAGAAGTAATTATATTCGTTTTCAAATGTCGATTCAAACTCAGTTTTCATCGCTATTGTTTAAAATATTTATTTTAAATATTAAAATCCACTATTTTAGCCAATTTAAATTTTTTAAATTGGTTCAGATTTTCCGGGTCGTTACACAAAAGGCGAGCACGACGAAGATTTCCTAGATAAGAAGAGTCGCAGCGTTTGGTTTAGCTAATCGGTGAGAACTTGTAACAACCCGAAAATCTGGGCCAGTTTAAATTTTTTATTTTGGCAATTTTAGCGAATTTTGACTATTTAAAATGAATTATTTTAAATAAAAACGACGAGAAATTTATTTTGAATATAGTTCGATCGTATATATTATATACGCCATCGTTAGAATATAAATAATTATTTATAATTATAAATAGAATTGAAAATGGCGCGGTAGTTCGATAATTCGATTTCAAACTTCAATTGAATGTACCGGGTGCAAAGCAATCCGGATTTTAGTGAAACCAAAAACATTAGGATCTAATTGTGAATATCTTTCCAACGAATCCGAAAAATCAAAATTTCATAGCGGGAATCAAAAGATATGTCCAGTTGAAAATTCTGAATAGTCGCTATGGAATTCAGGCCCTTAAAAACGGAGATTTTGCAAACGACCTCGGATTTCGACGAAACCACTTTTGTTGGATCCGTGATGTCAAATTATTGCTAGGTTTCAAATTTCATAATTTTCCGAATCAATATGTGAGCGTGGAAAAAGAAAACGTATTTGGCCAGTTTCAGTTGATTTTAATCGATTGGAAAATGGCCATTTTTCAAACGGTCTCAGAATTCGACGAAACTAGTTTTGTTAGGACCGTATCGTCAATACGAAGCTAGGAAATATTTTTCTGGAATTTTTCTAGTTAGTATGTGACCCCGGTAAATTGAAATGCGCGTTCAAATTCAATATATAGAGTTATATGTTGATTTCAACGGAAACTGATCGAAACGATCAAATCAGCTTACGATACATATCCCATTGTGTTCGGAATGGGGGTAATTAGCTACGGACGACAGGCGGTGGGCCTCGTTTAGAGGTCGTATGTAAAAGTCAACATTTTGAAATTAAAATAATAAAAAAAATAAAAGAAAAAAAATTCTCTTTCCTCCCCTTAACTTCTCTCTGGCCCCCTTGCTTTCGTTCATTTTTAATCGAACAATTAATTAAAAAAAAAAGAGAAGAAGAAGACGACGAAGCGGAGAGGAGCCGCCGCCCCTCCCCGATGACCACGCGCCGCCGCAGGTGGCGGAGCTGCACCGCCCTCCCACTTCCGATCTCCCTCTTCCCCTCGCGACTGTCCCTCTCCTCTTCGATTTGAAGGCCGCCGCACCCCAAGCCCCTGCGCCCTCCGATCCACCGCCTGCCACAGCTCCGCCTCCCCTTCTTCAGCTCCACCTCCATCACGAACGAGACCCCCCATTTAAACCCAGCAGCGCCCAAACGCAGCCTCGCCCCCCCCCCCCCCCCCCCGCCTGCGCCACCTCAGCGCACCTCCGACCCCCTCCAACCTTTAACAGTAAGCGTTTATTTTATTTTATTTGCATTTATTTATTTTCAGTGTTTGAAACTGTAGGAATATGATTTTTAAATCATATAAAATACCATCGTTTTGAAAATATAAAATCAGTTTTTACAAAAGAAAATAGGGCATTGTTTTTACGGCAAAAATATAGATAGGATTTTTAACATTTTGAAAATTTGATCTTTATATATGTAGTGAAGAAAAGATATGAATTTTACTTTTTTTTTTTGAAAACATGATATGATTTTTACTTGTGTAGAGTATTAAAAATATGACCTTTATATAGTAGAAGATATAAAAATACTATTTTTATGTTAGTAGTGTATAGAAAAGATTAGATTTTTAAGGTTGGGATTTTTTTTAAAAAAAAAAATAGAAAAGACGATATTTTTAAAATAGAAAGACAATATTTTTAAATAAGAAAGACGTGATTTTTACATATGTAATGGATTAAAAATATGATTTTTTATATTTTTAAAGTATTAAAAATATAATCTTTACTATGTAGAAGATGTAAAAATATGATTTTTGTTTATGTAGAGAATTAAAAATATAATTTTTACATGATAGGAATATTAGAAATAAATTCTTTACATTAGAAAAGGCGAAATCTTTGTATAGATAGTAACGTTAGAAAAATATAATTTTTATCTATATAGTGGTGTAGTAAAAATTCGATTTTTATATATTGAATAGCGAAGTAAAAATTCGATTTTTATATATTGAATAGCAATATAAAAATGTGATTTTTATATGTGTAGTGAATACGAGCAACGAAAGTGACGAAAGGCGAGAACGACGAAGGTTTCTGCAAAGGAAGAGCCATGGAGTTAGGATAGCTATCGGTGAGAACTTCTCACTCTTCAATTTCTTTTTCTAGTTATATATATACTAGGATGCAGACGGTGTCTAGTAGCACCCGACACCCGTCATCCACAGACCATGGATGGCTTGTTTGCTTAATTGTTTGGTTGTGTAGTTAGTTAGATTATTTGGTTTGAATTGAATTGTTTGGTGAAATGAAATTGATTTGATTGATGTGTGAATGGCGTGGGCCTTCACTAGACCGGGGATAAAGCTAGGCCTCGTCCCGTTTCTAGTATCGTGCCGTTATGCCGCCGAAATTTTCTAAAAATAAGTTAGAAAAATAAAGATAACATTTTATTTAATAAATGAACCGAATAGAATATTCATAGGTTGAATTAAATAGTTTGATCGTTAAAAATATAATTTTTAACGTGAATGTGAAGAAATAAATATTCATTTACAAACCGGACGGTTTGTTTATGTACACCTATTTGAAGGACATTGATTGGGACGATAAATTTTACACATCGCCCAACTGCACAAATAAAAATTTGTGTTTGATTGCTTGAAACCCCACACGGGTATTGGGATGATATTTGACGTACACTAATCCCGATTGTTTAGTTGTATGTCGATCGATTGATTGACAGGCTGTTATAAGCGTTGAATATTTATCTTTGATGCTTATACAGTGTAGAATGCACTTTGGATGATGGTTGATTATTCATCGTTGTTGATATGTACATATGTTGTAGAAAATCCATATAATTAACATTATATGGTAATTGATTGGGCCTCATTCCAGTTTTGAAATAGATTGAAAATAGAATATTTGAAAAAGGAAATATTTGAAAAGAAATATTTGAGATAGAAATATTCGAAATAGAATATTTGAAAATAGAAACATATGAAGCCGTGTTGGTTAGATTGACGCCATTTTGACATGAACGATATTTATATCGATTTTATTCATTTTACAATGAATATCGGAAGTGATTTCAAAATCTGATTTTAATTGAATATAAATGAATTCGAATTGAAATTGAATATAAATGAATTCGAATTGAAATTGAATACAAATGAATTCGAATTGAAATTGAATTGAATTGAATTAGAACTAAAATTGAATTAGAAATCAATTTGAATTGAAATCGATTTGAAATGAATTTAAAACATATTTATATTGGAATATTCAATCTTGATTTGAAATTGAACATGAAGTTGAAACCGTTTTGAAAATGAATTTAAAACGATTTATAAAGCACGTTTTTAAAGGAAATCGATGAAGTATATATTACATATAATATATATATAATATAATGGCCTGAATAGAACGCGCCGCGCCGCGGTAGTTCGCGAATTTCGACCATTGACCTCGAACGGATATTACGGGAGATCCGACCGTCGGATTCTCCTGAAACCGGAACCGTTGGGTTCGTATCGAAAAGAGCTTTCTAACGATTATTAGAAATTAGAAATCTAACGGTTGGATTTGGAATTATGTCCAAATCAAATTTGAAAAAGGTCGCTGTAAGTGCAGTTCGATGGCCGTTGATGGAAATCGACTATACGGGCCTTGATAAAATTATTAAAAATATTAATAATTTGTGTAAAATCGTCAAAAGTGATATGTGAAGAATTGGAATGAAAAACTCCGTATGTGAAAAGATAAAAATAGATTTTTATCGAAATGAACTAGTTTTGAACTAGAGTTAAAATTCTATTTATTTTTAAATAAATAAATTGAATTTAAAAAGGGTTTTAAAAATAACCAGAATTTCCAATGATTACATTGGAGTGGATTTGAATCGAAATTGTCCTCGGAATATTTCGATGTTGGAATTCGTGATTATACAGAGGTTGTTATGGAAATTTGAAAGATATATATCTATATCGTTATTTCCAACACGACTTTTGTTAATCGTAGAATTTGATATTGAATATAAGCCGATATATTTTCTATTCAGAGCCTTGTATTTAATATCAAATGTGATTTGGGTTTGCTGTGAATGGTGTCTTCATTAACACTGTTCTTGAACCCAGTTGAGAAAAGATTAAATCTTTTTATTTAGATTTAATGAAGAGTACCAATTAAATGATATTTAATTGGAATTGAAATGATATTGATTTTTGGGTTTATCGTGGACAGTGTTTTAAATAACACTCGTTCTTTAACCCGATAATTAATGGAATGTGATTTTGGGTTTATCGTGAACCGTGTTTTAAACGACACTGATTCTTTTACTCAGTTAACGATTAAAACTAAGTGGAGTTTTAATGAATCTTTAATTAGATTGAAATGATCGAGAATGGAGTATCACCAGTTTTGCTCCAGGCGATAGTTAAATCTTTAATTAGATTTGAACGTGAAATGGTAATTGAATTTACCGATAACACCGTGGTGTTAGATATGAAGTATTACCAGTTTTACTTCATGGGATGAATAGGTTGGGATTGGGAAATTAAAACAAATGACTACTTCGGTAAGGTTCATTAATCCCGACTAGTTGAATCAAAATTCAAAAGAAGATTAAAGAATAAATTCAAGGAATTTATCTTTGATAAAATTAATGGGAACCTTTCCCTGTGAATGTGAAATTCAGAAACTAACTGTCGGTTAGCCAAGCAGAATGGTTTTCAGGATATTGATCTGATGTTGGTTTCGGCCTTCGGGGTTAATATTTGGGGAATTATTCTCTTGATTAATTTACGGTTAGTGACTGATGAATTGGAATGAGGCGTATGTTGGGTTTGTGTAACACTTATTTAAAATATACGCGAGTTATTCGGGAAGACCGGGTTTATCCCATTCTGAATAACTGATACGACGATAAGTCGAAGATGAAGACGATGGTCGAAGACCGGAGGTCTTCACTTCGTTTGGGTGATTACTGATGATCTTGATTGGGCTGTACACCCAAGAAGATGGAAACAGTTGGTGATCGTCCAGACGTACTTGGAGATCGATGGATATGCGGGGTACTAGGTGCCTCCGGTTTCGTTCAGACCCAGAGCGAACTTGTAAATGGACTGTGTGTCTGACATTGGATTTTAGTCCGTGTGATTGATCTCTATTAAATATATATATGTTTGGCGGCGGAGAATTTATTCTCTTGCTTAACGCCCTTCTCTGAGACGTACGAGCTCAGGGGTTATATATTGATGGATATCAAACGCATGGAGTGAATTGCCTGTGTGGCATGCTAAGATGCAATTGATCGAGGCTTCTGTTGAAAAGCAAAGTCTTATGGTGATCATCAAAGCACAGCCTGTGTGGCACAGCTTTGTGTAACGTGAATTCGCGAGCCTCACACCCCTGTAGTGAACCAAAAACGGGAGAGGACCTCAGGGAGGGCATGCGTTTCTTGCTAGCTAGGGTGGTGTCAGTGACCTACCAGCCCTGACATTTATATACTTTTCACCTGTGTGGTTGTTGCTGTTGCGAGGCGCCTCGGTTTGATCGGACGATCCGGGTCCGATGGAGTCATTCGTTGGCTCATTTACGCCCCAAAGGGCGGGGAAACGTAGTGTTCAGGCACAATAATCCACATCGGTGGACCGGCCCTGACGATCTAAAGGGTTGATGCGTTCTGATCCTGAGGCTCGGGCTAGAGAGTCTCGAATCGGTTGAGGACTATCTTTTGCCTCGGTTCATAGATGGAAATCCAATTTCCAAATACGCGACTTTGCGATTTTGATTGTATAACCTATGTATGGCGACATAATGTTATGGGGCATTCATGTCGCCTATGATTGATACTTATGATTTGAAGTTGTTTTATACACTATGCACTTATAATAGTATCAAATGATTTGTTTTAAACGTATCAAGCATTCTTGGCTATTATAAGGTAAAAACCCTATCCTCCGGCTTGCGTTGCATTGTGTGATAGGACCTGGGTCTTATAATAGCTTCATTTTTCTTCATTTAGCATTGCGTTGTTTGTTTTATGCACTGGTATTCTTGGGAGGAAACCCGTTCCGTGTTATACGGCGTGGTCCCTTGATTTACCTAACTTTAAAATAAAGATTTATAACTGTTTAATTCTCACACCAGTCACATAACTGACCTGGAGTTTATTGTTTTAACCTAAACTCTGGGTGCCCTTATTTTCGACACGGGCAGCTAGTAGTTTTGGTTTTACAGATTTATATTCATAGGATCCTGGTTTACAGCTGGAATGATATTCGGAAAGCTTTGTATCCGTATATCCCTTCTAGTTGTGTATTGTATTATTTTCCGCTGCTATGTATTTAAATGTAATTTAAATCTCTGATATTTCTGTGTAATATTCATTCATACTCTGTATATTCTTGTATTCTGATGCATTGTTGTAATATACAATGAAATGTTCTTCCATCTGCGTTCTATTTTGTCCTGTTCTCAAAACGATCGGGCGTTTCGAGCAGTCTGGGTCGGTTTAGCGACTGGTTCGGATCAAGCGAAATTCCTTGCCGTCTCAGTTGGTATCAGAGATTTGGTTTACAGAGCTCGAGAATAAGGCACATTAGAACCATACGAAAGAATTCATCAGATATTGGATTAGAAATATCCAATGAGAATGACTCGTTAGAGATGGGATCAGTAGTGTAACACCCCACCTCCACTAGGATCACTCCTTAGAATGTACTAGCTTTGGAGGGGCGTTATTGTGAAGGTAAACTTGCACAGAGATATCACAAGATAGAATATATAAAAATAAATATAAGTAAAGCAGCGGTAGCAGATAAAAACCCATCATCATCATCTCAGAAAACCGACATAGTCAAGTACATAATGTCAAAATGTCATGATCCAAAATACAACATCAGTCTAGATACGTGATAACAAAATACATGGTAAAACATCAGTACTAATCCCCAGAAATAAAAGATAAGCCACAGCTAGCTCAGATCCATACATGAGCTATCCAACAAGCAAGCCAAAGATCCACTAAGCAGATGTAGCCCCTCCCTGAGAACCTGTGGGGGGGGGGGGAACGGAAGAAAAGAAGCGAAAGAAAACAGGTCAGTCAAAAAGACTGGTAAGCCCTACTACGATCAATCTATAAACTAATAAAGTTAACAGCATGATGGAAACTGAGATGAACATACTGGAAACAGATAAAGGTGACATCACATAGATGAGATTAAACTTTGCACCACAGTGTACTAGCAAACCCAAAAAACAGATCTTGATCCCGTAGCCCAAACTTTTGCCCAATAACTTGAAGTGACCTTAGTATAAGGTCCAGCCCACGGTCTAGTCGATCGGCTCCCTATAACCCTAACACGTCAAGTGTTGGTGTCCATACGGCCCACATGGATGTAGTCAGACTGTGCTGGGTCCACCTTCGGGTGTATCAAGCCCTAAGGTGTCAACCCCAGACACCTAAGCAATAATGCACAGTCTAAGCCTACTGGTACCCGTGCCTCGAGTTTGTCCATCATCGGACTACGTGCACGTCCGTAGCCCGCCGGACCCGCACCGCTGTATCACTCAGCCGTCGCTTTGGTCGCTTACATCAGTCCAGTAATCGTGCCCCGCCCTAGCCTAGCCTCTAGGGTTGTGAATGATACCAAACTGGGATTACTGCTGGAACAGACCACGCTGCTAGGGTTTCTAAGAGGGTTAAGTGTGGTTTTAACCCCTCACTAATCCCGGATTAAATTAGTTAAGTGTAACCACTTAACCCCATCTAATCCTCGCATCCCCATTATTGGTTAAGTATTAGTGGGCCATGACTTAACCCTAATCATGAGGCATTAATTACTTAACGCACCCAACCTCTCCCAACCTCTCACATTAGACATCCGTGGTTACCTGGGAAGATTTACACCACGTCTAGGTCTAACCTCGGGTCTTATGGTGCAACATGACCAACTACCCACATTAGACCCCACGTTGTGGTTACCTGGGAAGATTTACACCACAACTAGGTCTAACCTCGAGTTGGCCATATCATGTTATCTAATGTCATGTCCACTTTAGAACATATTTACAAGTTAACATATACTTGGGTAGACCTAACTTAATAGGTAAATTCCCAAGGGGTAGACCTAACTTAATAGGTAAATTCCCAATGTTTTAGTTTCATGTATTTTTAAGTTTACCCAAACCCTCCCAACGTCATTATCTCGCTTATATATTCGTCATAACGCATAAGGGTAAAAAGGTAACTTGGCAAAACATACATGATGAACTTCACATATCATAACAAGCATGCATACATGTTAAACTTGCAAATCATGTCATGGTGAACTCGCATAAACATGCATAGCTTATTAAATATGCATAACATGGTAAAGTGAACTTGCATAGTCATGCATAACCCACTAAATATGCATAACATGGTAAGGTGAACTTGCATAACCCATGAAACTTGCATAACATGGTAAGGTAAACTTGCATAACCCATAAAACATGTATAGCATGGTAGGGTGAACTTGCATAAGCATGCATAATACATTAAACATGTAGAACATGGCATAGAAAACTCGCATATGCATGCATAACTTATGAAACATGTAAGACATGGTATAGTGAGTTCGCATAAGCATGCATAATCAACTAAACTCACATAAATCTCAACTTTCACCACATATTAACTTTAGAGTTTGTAAAGTGAAGGTAAGAGGGCTTACAAATATAAGCAAGCCACAAATCCACCAAATAAGATGAAGAAGCCCTTTTAAAACCCAAAACAAAGCCTCAAATAAGAAAACCCTTTTGCAAAATCCCAAAACACAAACTTAGCAAATCAAACTTGCCACTTAATGAAGTATGCAAGTTATTAAGCATTCATACAACATAGAAATGGTTGTATGATCATCATATTTTCATAGGATTAAACTTTGAGGAAGGTGGAGGCTAGGGATTTTAGGTGGAGGCCATTTGAGGATTCAAATTGACATAGTTTAGTTGCTAGATTGATTAATGAGGCTTTAGGGTAGGATTAGGGGTATATTTATAGAAGATTAGAGTGTTTTTAGCCCTAGGATTAACCCTAGGTTAGGTTTGGCCCGTCAGATCTCGGATTTCTCTAGAACCAAGCCACAAGACCCAACCCAAATCAGAAATGGTGCACCAGGCTAGACTGCCTGGGAACCCCCTGTCGACAGGGCTGTCGACAGGGCAGTCGACACCCTGGGTGCCCTGTCGACATGCCTGTCGACATGGGGCCCCCTGGCGGGAATTTTCCCGCCTAACCCCGATTAGCCCTAATCCCTGTTTTTAATTTGAAATTTAAATCTTTTTTTGGCATAGGAATTTCTGAAAACTTCAATGGGCCTTAACTGGGTCATACGGACTCCGATTTTCGAAAACTCGGACTCTATTTCGCGTATTTTTCCGAGACGAACGCAATGGCATAGCCCGTTTCCCCTGGTTCAGATTTTTGAATTTAATTCTGCCTTGATTTATGTTATAACAGTTTATTGAAAATACGGGTTGTTATAAGTAGTGTCCTAGAACGAGTGTGAAGAGTAAATTTTCAAAGTGAAAACAAGTTTGGTTTTGAAAATTTAAATCAACTATTCGTATTTGATTATTTATTTGTATTGATTTGGACAGTCCAGTATATAAAGAATTTGCATATACGCCTTGCAAACGTATATTCAAAGTTTTAATATATTGGATAGATATAGCATCACACTCTAGTCGCCCGAAGATGATATTGATGATAGCGATCGCATCATCAACATTTATGTTCGAGTTTCGAAGGTGGGATTCCTATATATTTCCATTAGACTGGTGTGAGAACCAAAATTTGATAGGGCTTATTGTTGTGATTTGGCATCAAAAATCTGATTTTTGTATATGTATCAAAATTATGAATTTGAAACTCTAATTCACTAATTGATTGATGTTTGTGTTGCTTGTTTAGTTGTTTGATAAATTTTGAACCATTACGCCTAATTGTATCAAATATTGAATTGTATTGAGAAATTGGTCGCATTTGCTTGCATATACATGTACTTACATTGAACATGTCATAGCAAGGAGGCTAGAGAAGAGAATAAAATTTGTTTGCCCGACAAATAGGAACATGTTTACTACATAATTTACTGTTTTGTTTGGGTGATGATGATTTTATGAGCCTATTAGCTAGCCGCTTGGCTTTTTCCTTTTCTTTTTGAGATCAGAAGGCCTATATGGCAATTTCGGGATTTTCCCGTGGCTCCCGGTGCAGGGGAGGTTATGGCGAAATTTTTCGAAAATTTAGGGTGTTAGCCAAATTTTTGAAGAATTTGAAAATTCTCAGAAACCGAAAAGTTGGAGAATGGAAGCCAGATCGAACGTAGAGTTAATTAATCAAACCACTTTCGACTTTGTTCCTTTTCGGGGACGAAAAGTTTTAAGTGGGGGAGATTGTAACAACCCGAAAATCTGGGCCAGTTTAAATTTTTTATTTTGGCAATTTTAGCGAATTTTGACTATTTAAAATGAATTATTTTAAATAAAAACGACGAGAAATTTATTTTGAATATAGTTCGATCGTATATATTATATACGCCGTCGTTAGAATATAAATAATTATTTATAATTATAAATAGAATTGAAAATGGCGCGGTAGTTCGATAATTCGATTTCAAACTTCAATTGAATGTACCGGGTGCAAAGCAATCCGGATTTTAGTGAAACCAAAAACATTAGGATCTAATTGTGAATATCTTTCCAACGAATCCGAAAAATCAAAATTTCATAGCGGGAATCAAAAGATATGTCCAGTTGAAAATTCTGAATAGTCGCTATGGAATTCAGGCCCTTAAAAATGGAGATTTTGCAAACGACCTCGGATTTTGACGAAACCACTTTTGTTGGATCCGTGATGTCAAATTATTGCTAGGTTTCAAATTTCATAATTTTCCGAATCAATATGTGAGCGTGGCAAAGGAAAACGTATTTGGCCAGTTTCAGTTGATTTTAATCGACTGGAAAATGGCCATTTTTCAAATGGTCTCAGAATTCGACGAAACTAGTTTTGTTAGGACTGTATCGTCAATACGAAGCTAGGAAATATTTTTCTGGAATTTTTCTAGTTAGTATGTGACCCCGGTAAATTGAAATGCGCGTTCAAATTCAATATATAGAGTTATATGTTGATTTCAACGGAAACTGATCGAAACGATCAAATCAGCTTACGATACATATCCCATTGTGTTCGGAATGGTGGTAATTAGCTATGGACGACAGGCGGTGGGCCTCGTTTAGAGGTCGTATGTAAAAGTCAACATTTTGAAATTAAAATAATAAAAAAAAAAGTAAAAAAATTCTCTTTCCTCCCCTTAACTTCTCTCTGGCCCCCTTGCTTTCGTTCATTTTTAATCGAACGATTAATTAAAAAAAAAACAAGAAGAAGAAGACGACGAAGCAGAGAGGAGCCGCCACCCCTCCCGATGACCACGCGCCGCCGCAGGTGGCGGAGCTGCACCGCCCTCCCACTTCCGATCTCCTTCTTCCCCTCGCGACTGTCCCTCTCCTCTTCGATTTGAAGGCCGCCGCACCCCAAGCCCCTGCGCCCTCCGATCCACCGCCTGCCACAGCTCCGCCTCCCCTTCTTCAGCTCCACCTCCATCACGAACGAGACCCCCCATTTAAACCCAGCAGCGCCCAAACGCAGCCTCGCCCCCCCGCCTGCGCCACCTTAGCGCACCTCCGACCCCCTCCAACCTTCAACAGTAAGCGTTTATTTTATTTTATTTGCATTTATTTATTTTCAGTGTTTGAAACTGTAGGAATATGATTTTTAAATCATATAAAATACCATCGTTTTGAAAATATAAAATCAGTTTTTACAAAAGAAAATAGGGCATTGTTTTTACGGCAAAAATATAGATAGGATTTTTAACATTTTGAAAATTTGATCTTTATATATGTAGTGAAGAAAAGATATGATTTTTACTTTTTTTTTTGAAAACATGATATGATTTTTACTTGTGTAGAGTATTAAAAATATGACCTTTATATAGTAGAAGATATAAAAATACTATTTTTATGTTAGTAGTGTATAGAAAAGATTAGATTTTTAAGGTTGGGATTTTTTAAAAAAAAATATAGAAAAGACGATATTTTTAAAATAGAAAGACAATATTTTTAAATAAGAAAGACGTGATTTTTACATATGTAATGGATTAAAAATATGATTTTTTATATTTTTAAAGTATTAAAAATATAATCTTTACTATGTAGAAGATGTAAAAATATGATTTTTGTTTATGTAGAGAATTAAAAATATAATTTTTACATGATAGGAATATTAGAAATAAATTCTTTACATTAGAAAAGGCGAAATCTTTGTATAGATAGTAACGTTAGAAAAATATAATTTTTATCTATATAGTGGTGTAGTAAAAATTCGATTTTTATATATTGAATAGCGAAGTAAAAATTCGATTTTTATATATTGAATAGCAATATAAAAATGTGATTTTATATGTGTAGTGAATACGGGCAACGAAAGTGACGAAAGGCGAGAACGACGAAGGTTTCTGCAAAGGAAGAGCCATGGAGTTAGGATAGCTATCGGTGAGAACTTCTCACTCTTCAATTTCTTTTTCTAGTTATATATATACTAGGATGCAGACGGTGTTTAGTAGCACCCGACACCCGTCATCCACAGACCATGGATGGCTTGTTTGCTTAATTGTTTGGTTGTGTAGTTGGTTAGATTATTTGGTTTGAATTGAATTGTTTGGTGAAATGAAATTGATTTGATTGATGTGTGAATGGCGTGGGCCTTCACTAGACCGGGGATAAGGCTAGGCCTCGTCCCGTTATGCCGCCGAAATTTTCTAAAAATAAGTTAGAAAAATAAAGATAACATTTTATTTAATAAATAAACCGAATAGAATATTCATAGGTTGAATTAAATAGTTTGATCGTTAAAAATATAATTTTTAACGTGAATGTGAAGAAATAAATATTCATTTACAAACCGGACGGTTTGTTTATGTACACCTATTTGAAGGACATTGATTGGGACGATAAATTTTACACATCGCCCAACTGCACATATAAAAATCTGTGTTTGATTGCTTGAAACCCCACACGGGTATTGGGATGATATTTGACGTACACTAATCCCGATTGTTTAGTTGTATGTCGATCGATTGATTGACAGGCTGTTATAAGCGTTGAATATTTATCTTTGATGCTTATACAGTGTAGAATGCACTTTGGATGATGGTTGATTATTCATCGTTGTTGATATGTACATATGTTGTAGAAAATCCATATAATTAACATTATATGGTAATTAATTGGGCCTCATTCCAGTTTTGAAATAGATTGAAAATAGAATATTTGAAAAAGGAAATATTTGAAAAGAAATATTTGAGATAGAAATATTCGAAATAGAATATTTGAAAATAGAAACATATGAAGCCGTGTTGATTAGAATGACGCCATTTTGACATGAACGATATTTATATCGATTTTATTCATTTTACAATGAATATCGGAAGTGATTTCAAAATCTGATTTTAATTGAATATAAATGAATTCGAATTGAAATTGAATATAAATGAATTCGAATTGAAATTGAATACAAATGAATTCGAATTGAAATTGAATTAGAAATCAATTTGAATTGAAATCGATTTGAAATGAATTTAAAACGAATTTATATTGGAATATTCAATCTTGATTTGAAATTGAACATGAAGTTGAAACCGTTTTGATAATGAATTTAAAACGATTTATAAAGCACATTTTAAAAGGAAATCGACGAAGTATATATTATATATAATATATATATATATATATATATATAATATAATGGCTTGAATAGAACGCGTCGTGCCGCGGCAGTCCGCGAATTTCGACCATTGACCTCGAAAGGATATTACGGGAGATCCGACCGTCGGATTCTCCTGAAACCAGAACCGTTGGGTTCGTATCGAAAAGAGCTTTCTAACGATTATTAGAAATTAGAAATCTAACGGTTGGATTTGGAATTATGTCCAAATCAAATTTGAAAAAGGTCGCTGTAAGTGCAGTTCGATGGCCGTTGATGGAAATCGACTATACGGGCCTTGATAAAATTATTAAAAATATTAATAATTTGTGTAAAATCATCAAAAGTGATATGTGAAGAATTGGGATGAAAACTCCGTATTTGAAAAGATAAAAATAGATTTTTATCGAAATGAACTAGTTTTGAACTAGAGTTAAAATTCTATTTATTTTTAAATAAATAAATTGAATTTAAAAAGGGTTTTAAAAATAACCAGAATTTCCAATGATTACATTGGAGTGGATTTGAATCGAAATTGTCCTCGGAATATTTCGATGTTGGAATTCGTGATTATACAGAGGTTGTTATGGAAATTTGAAAGGTATATATCTATATCGTTATTTCCAACACGACTTTTGTTAATCGTAGAATTTGATATTGAATATAAGCCGATATATTTTCTATTCAGAGCCTTGTATTGAATATCAAATGTGATTTGGGTTTGCTGTGAATGGTGTCTTCATTAACACTGTTCTTGAACCCAGTTGAGAAAAGATTAAATCTTTTTATTTAGATTTAATGAAGAGTACCAATTAAATGATATTTAATTGGAATTGAAATGATATTGATTTTTGGGTTTATCGTGGACAATGTTTTAAATAACACTCGTTCTTTAACCCGATAATTAATGGAATGTGATTTTGGGTTTATCGTGAACCGTGTTTTAAACGACACTGACTCTTTAACCCAGTTAACGATTAAAACTAAGTGGAGTTTTAATGAATCTTTAATTAGATTGAAATGATCGAGAATGGAGTATCACCAGTTTTGCTCCAGGCGATAGTTAAATCTTTAATTAGATTTGAACGTGAAATGGTAATTGAATTTACCGATAACACCGTGGTGTTAGATATGAAGTATTACCAGTTTTACTTCATGGGATGAATAGGTTGGGATTGGGAAATTAAAACAAATGACTACTTCGGTAAGGTCCATTAATCCCGACTAGTTGAATCAAAATTCAAAATAAGATTAAAGAATAAATTCAAGGAATTTATCTTTGATAAAATTAATGGGAACCTTTCCCTATGAATGTGAAATTCAGAAACTAACTGTCGGTTAGCCAAGCAGAATGGTTTTCAGGATATTGATCTGATGTTGGTTTCGGCCTTCGGGGTTAATATTTGGGGAATTATTCTCTTGATTAATTTACGGTTAGTGACTGATGAATTGGAATGAGGCGTATGTTGGGTTTGTGTAACACTTATTTAAAATATACGCGAGTTATTCGGGAAGACCGGGTTTATCCCATTCTGAATAACTGATACGACGATAAGTCGAAGATGAAGACGATGGTTGAAGACCGGAGGTCTTCACTTCGTTTGGGTGATTACTGATGATCTTGATTGGGTTGTACACCCAAGAAGATGGAAACAGTTGGTGATCGTCCAGACGTACTTGGAGATCGATGGATATGCGGGGTACTAGGTGCCTCCGGTTTCGTTTAGACCCAGAGCGAACTTGTAAATGGACTGTGTGTCTGACATTGGATTTTAGTCCATGTGATTGATCTCTATTAAATATATATATGTTTGGCGGCAGAGAATTTATTCTCTTGCTTAACGCCCTTCTCTGAGACGTACGAGCTCAGGGGTTATATATTGATGGATATCAAACGCATGGAGTGAATTGCCTGTGTGGCATGCTAAGATGCAATTGATCGAGGCTTCTATTGAAAAGCAAAGTCTTGTGGTGATGATCAAAGCACAGCCTGTGTGGCACAGCTTTGTGTAACGTGAATTCGCGAGCCTCACACCCTGGTAGTGAACCAAAAACGGGAGAGGACCTCAGGGAGGGCATGCGTTTCTTTCTAGCTAGGGTGGTGTCAGTGACCTACCAGCCCTGACATTTATATACTTTTCACCTGTATGGTTGTTGCTGTTGCGAGGCGCCTCGGTTTGATCGGACGATCCGGGTCCGATGGAGTCATTCGTTGGCTCATTTACGCCCCAAAGGGCGGGGAAACGCAGTGTTCAGGCATAATAATCCACATCGGTGGACCGGCCCTGACGATCTAAAGGGTTGATGCGTTCTGATCCTGAGGCTCGGGCTAGAGAGTCTCGAATCGGTTGAGGACTATCTTTTGCCTCGGTTCATAGATGGAAATCCAATTTCCAAATACGCGACTTTGCGATTTTGATTGTATAACCTATATATGGCGACATAATGTTATGGGGCATTCATGCCGCCTATGATTGATACTTATGATTTGAAGTTGTTTTATACACTATGCACTTATAATAGTATCAAATGATTTGTTTTAAACGTATCAAGCATTCTTGGCTATTATAAGGTAAAAACCCTATCCCCCGGCTTGCGTTGAATTGTGTGATAGGACCTGGGTCTTATAATAGCTTCATTTTTCTTCATTTAGCATTGCGTTGTTTGTTTTATGCACTGGTATTCTTGGGAGGAAACCCGTTCCGTGTTATACGGCATGGTCCCTTGATTTACCTAACTTTAAAATAAAGATTTATAACTGTTTTAGTTCTCACACCAGTCACATGACTGACCTGGAGTTTATTGTTTTAACCTAAACTCTGGGTGCCCTTATTTTCGACACGGGCAGCTAGTAGTTTTGGTTTTGCAGATTTATATTCACAGGATCCTTGTTTACAGCTGGAATGATATCCGGAAAGCTTTGTATCCGTATATCCCTTTTAGTTGTGTATTGTATTATTTTCCGCTGCTATGTATTTAAATGTAATTTAAATCTCTGATGTTTCTGTTTAATATTCATTCATACTCTATATATTCTTGTATTCTGATGCATTGTTGTAATATACAATGAAATGTTCTTCCGTCTGCGTTCTATTTTGTCCTGTTCTCAAAACGATCAGGCGTTTCGAGCAGTCTGGGTCGGTTTAGCGACTGGTTCGGATCGAGCGAAATTCCTTACCGTCTCAGAACTCCTCACTTTTATTTTTATTCTAGTTGAAATATATATTAGGATGCAGACGGTGCTTAGCAGCACCCAACACTCGTCGTCCACAGACCATAAATGACTTGTTTGTTTGATTGTTGTGTTGTGAAATTTAATTGTGTAATGTGGGATGAAATAAAATATTTTATCGTTATGAATATTTTATAGTTAAAAAACATAATTTTTAACGTGTATATAAAATAAATATTCATTTACAAATCGAATGATTTGTTTATGTACACTGATTTGACTGATATTGATTGGGACGATAAATTTTATACATCGCCCAACTGCACAAATAAAATATGTGTTTGATTGATTGAAACCCCACACGGGTATTGGGATGATATTTGACGTACACTAGTCCCGATTGTTTAATTGTATGTCAATCGATGGGTTGACAGACTGTGTAAGAGTTAATTATTTATATTTAATGCTTATGCAGTTGTGTGGTGCACTCTGGATGATGGTTGATATTTTATCGTTGCTATTATATATGTGTTGTAGGAAATCCATATAATTAACATTATATGGTAATTGATTGGGCCTCATTCCAATTTGGAAAAGGAATATTATAAAATATAAATTCATGTGTTGAATAGAATAAAAATATTCATGTGTTGAATAAAATTATAAATTCATGTGTTGAATAGAATATAAATTCATGTGTTGAATAGAATAAAAATATTCATGTGTTGAATAGAATATAAATTCATGTGTTGAATAGAATAAAAATATTCATGTGTTGAATAAACATATAAATATTCATGTGTTGAATAAAATATATATTCATGTGTTGAAGAAAATATTCATTTGTTGAGCAGAATAACGAAGTTATTGAAATATATAAAGCCGTGTTGGTTAGATATGCGCCATTTTGACACGAACGATATTTATATCGATTATATTCGTTTTTATAATGAGTATAGAAAAAGGAATTGATTTCAAAATATAATATTTTGAAAATATTATCATTTCTATATCGATGATATGGAATATTCAATTTTGATTTGAAATTGAATATGAAGTTGAAATCGTTTTGAAAACGAATTTAAAACGATTTATAAAATACGTTTTAAAAAGGAAATCGACGAAATATATATAATATATATATTATATATATAGATATAATAGCCTGAATAGAACGCGCCACACCGCGGCAGTTCGCGAATTTCGACCACTGACTTCGAATTGACGTTGCGGGAGATCCGACCGTCGGATTCTCCTAAAACCGGAACCTTGGGTTCGTATCGAAAAGAGCTTTCTAACAAATATTAGAGATTTGAAATCTAATAGTTGGATTTGGAATTATGTCCAAATCAAATTTGGAAAAGGTCGATGTAAGTGCAGTTCGATGGCCGTTGATGGAAATCGACTGTACGGGCCTTGATAAAATTATTAAAAATAGTAATAATTTGTGTAAAATCATAAGAAATGATTTGGAAAGAATTGGGATGAAAACTCCATAATTTAAAAGATAAAAATAGATTTTCATCGAAATGAACTAGTTTTGAACTAGAATTATAATCCCATTTATTTTTAAAATAAATAAAGTGGATTTGAAATGGTTTTGAAAATAACCAGAATTTCCAATATATATATATATATATTGGAAATTGATTTGAATCGAAATTGTCTTTGGAATATTTCTATGTTGGATTTCGTTATTATACAGATATTGTTATGGAAATTTGAAAGATATATTAATATCGTTATTTCCAATACGATATTTGTTGGTCGTAGAATTCGATATTGAATATAAGCCGATATATTTTCTATTCAGAGCCTTGTATTTAATATCAAATGTGATTTGGGTTTGTCGTGGATGGTTTCTTCATTAACATTGTTCTTAAACCCAGTTGAGGAAAAGATTAAATCTTTTTATTTAGATTTAATGAAGTATACCAATTAAATAATATTTAATTGGATTTGAATTGAAATTGATTTTTGGGTTTATCGTGAACGGTGTTTTAAATAACACTTGTTCTTTAACCCAATAATTAATGAATGTGATTTTAGGTTTATCGTGAACCGTGTTTTAAAGGACATTGGTTCTTTAACCCAGTTAAAGACAGGATATGGTTTCCCAAGTTAAACAATCATTGATATTGATTTTTGGGAAGATTAAAACCAAGTGGTTTTTTAATGAATCTTTAATTAGATTGAAATGATCAAGAATGGAGTATCACCAGTTTTTCTCCAGGCGATAGTTGAATCTTTAATTAGATTTAAACGTGAAATGGTAATTGAATTTACCGATAACACCGTGGTGTTAGATATGAAGTATTACTAGTTTTACTTCATGGGATGAATAGGTTGGGATTGGGAAATTGAAATAAATGATTACTTCGGTAAGGTTCGTTAATCCCGACTAGTTTGGATAAACCATAATTTGTTTTGAATTGATATTCAAAAGAAGATTAAAGAATAAATTTGAGGAATTTATCTTTGATAAAATTAATGGGAACCTTTCCCAAAGTGTAAGAATATTTGAATAAAAGAATATTCTAAATTGGAATGAGGCGTATGTTGTGCTTGTGTAACACTTGTTTATTATATACGCGAGTTATTCAGAAAGACCGGGTTTATCCCATTCTGAATAACTGATACGACGATTAGTCGAAGATGAAGACGGTGGTCGAAGACCGGAGGTCTTCACATCGTTTGGGTGATTACTGATGACCTTGATTGGGCTGTACACCCAAGAGGAGGGAATCAGTTGGTGATCGTCCAGACGTACTTGGAGATCAATGGATATGCGAGGTACAAGGTTCCTCCGGTTTCGTTCAGACCCAGAACGAACTTGTATGGACTGTGTCTGACATTGGATTTTGCTCTGTGTTGATTGATCTCTATTAGATATACATCTGCCTGGTGAAGGGGAATTCATTCCCTTACTTCACCCTTCTCTGAGACGTACAGGGTCAGATGTTGTATATCGATAGACATTAGTCGCGTGGTGTGAATTGCCTGTGTGGCATGCCTAAATGGCAAATGATCGAGGCTTTTGTTGAAAAACAAAGTCATGTGGATGATAATCAAAGCACCGCCTATGTGGCATAGCTTTGTGTAACGTTAATTCGCGAGCCTCACACCCCGGTTGTGAACCAGAAACAGGAGAGGACATCAGGGAGGGCATGCGTTTCCTTCTAGCTAGGGTGGTGTCAGTGACCTACCAACCCTGACATTTATATTATTTTCACCTGTGTGGTTGTTGCTGTTGCGAGGCGCCTCAGATATATCGGTGACTATGTGGAGCCGATGGAGTCATTTGGCTCATTGACACCCCAAATGGCAGGGAAACACAGTGTTCAGGCATTTTAGTCCACATCGGTGGACCGGCCCTGACGATCCAAGGGTCACTCGAGCTCTAATCCTAAGACACGGGCTAGAGCGTCTCGAATCGGTAGAGGACTATCTTTTGCCTTGGTTCACAGATGGAAATCCAACTTCCAATACGTGACTTTGCGGTTTTGATTGTAGAACCTATATATGGCGACATAGTGGTATGGGGCACTTATGTCGTCTATGATTGATACTTATGATTGAAATTGTTTTGACACTATACACTTATAGTAATAATAAAACATGAAATTTCACGTACCAAGCATTCTTGGCTATTATAAGGTAAAAACCATATCCTCCGGCTTGTGTTGCATTATGTGATGGGACTTGGGTCTTATAATAGCTTCATTGTTCTTTATTTAGCATTGCGCTGTTGTTTTATGCACTGGTATTCTTGGGAGGAAACATGTTCCGTGTTATACGGCGTGGTCCCTTGATTTACCTAACTTTAAAATAAAGATTAATAACTGTTTTAGTTCTCACACCAGTCACATGACTAACCTGGAGTTTATTGTTTTAACCTAAACTCTGGGTGCCCCTATTTCCGCACGGGCAACTACTAGTTTTGGTTTTGCAGATTTATATTCACAGGAACCTGGTTTACAACTGGAATGATATCCGGAAAGCTCTGTATCTGTATATCTCTTTCAGTTGTGTATTATATTATTTTTCCGCTGCAGTAATGTATTTAAATCTTTGATGTTCGTCAAATGTATATTATTTGTTTATACTCTGTATATTCTTGTATTCTGATGAATTGTTGTATTAAGCAATGAAATGTTCTTCAGTTTGTGTCCTGATTCGTCTTGTCCTCAACTCAATCTGTGATTTCCCGTAAAGGGGATTTCGGGTCGTTTCACAAACAATCAACAATTTATTTTTAAATGCTAAAAATAAATTAACAGGTGAGATTTACTCACCTGGGTTTTCATTTGCCGAATATTCCATTCTAAATTCCTTTGAGAAGTTTTTTGACGATGCAAAGCCAAAGCATCTTGTTTTCACCGAGATCTTTATCCTTATAAATCTGACTTCTCCTTCACTGTAAATAGAAAATGCATCCCCTCCTATTACCAACCATTTCAGCAATCTATTTTCACCATCATTAGTGTTGCCCCGACCTCAAACCGTCCATCACCATTTGCCACCATCGATCGACCCTTCCAGATCCGCATCCGCTCCACAACATCAGCTCCGAAATTCCCTGACTGACTCCCCAACGTCCTACCGTCGACCTGTTGCTAACCTCGTCCATCCTCAACCAACGGTTCATCCACAGTGCCTCGAACTCCCCACAGATCGCACCCCATACTTGCATCGATCAGCAATGGCTGCTACTGAAGACATCACCATCGAACCCTCCGTTGTTTGCTGACGTCGCGACCCCTAATTCAGTGCTCAGATGATCGATCGTGCAAACAAATCCCTACAGACATCATTTTATTCGCCTAACCCCAAAATCATGATCAATGGTGAAATCCTTTGCTCGCGCGTTCGAAATCGAGCTGCCCTAGGTATTGGTTATCAAAGAACTCCTCGCGCCATCTGAATTTCATACCATGGCTACGCTCAAGCTTCAATTCGAGATGGGGATTCGATTTTGAATGGTTTGGTGGAGTGCGGATTTGATTAAATGAAGAGGGAATGGGAGCGATTTTATAACAAAGGATTTCGGTTTTAGACTGAACTGCGTGGCCTTAGTTTTACCCGTGACAAATTGGTGGAAGATAAAGGAAAACGTGGTGTCCTCTTATCCTTTAATTTAGGTTATATATATATATTTAACCGATATCAGTAAATTCACAATTCTCCGTGATCCCGAACTCCTCTCCAAACCCAACAACTGACAATATTAGGGTAATATTATCGTTCTGGATACACTGGAATGAGTTACGAAGTCAAATTTTATCGTCTAGAGGAGATATAAATTTAAATTAAATATAAATTAATTTCAAACAATTAATTTCCTCGATAATAAATAAATATTATTATTCTGATTAAACAGAATTTTCTACTGATCATCTGAACTGTTTTCAGTTTAGTTTTAACTTCGAATTCGATATCAATTTAAATTAAATCGTGTTCGATTATCAAATCGATAACATAATATAAATTTCCCTTTATATTCTTAACTAAATATTTAAATCCATATTTAATATTTAAAACTAGTTGACCGAAAACCCGGGTCATTACAAATACAGTTTGAAATACAATGTTAGACATGTAATCATGTCTTTAACTAGGTTAAAGGACCCATGTCATTTAAAACACCGTTCACGATAAACCCAAAATCACATTCTATTAATTATGGAGTCTTCACGGAAAACAGATCAATATATAATCGATATTAATTTCCGTATCCGACTAATATTATGAATGGAATAACAGACACTTCGATTATTACCAACTCGAATTCCATTCCAATTTATTTTATTAAATTGGAAAACTTTACTTTGGAAAATTTCCATTAAATATTACTAAAAGATTTAAATATATTCCAAATCACATTTCACTGTTAATCGAGTTAAAGAACGAATGTTGTTAAAAACACAGTTCACCAATTCACATTCCATTTTATTTCAATTACAAAATATAACTGGAAACTCAAATAATCTTAATTAAAAGATTTATTCTTTTCACACGGGGTTTAAGAACAGTGTTATTAAAGACACCATTCATGACAAACCCAAAATCCAATTTGATATTAGATACAAGGCTCTAAACAGAAATTATATTGGCTTATATTCAATATCAAATTCTGAAACTAACACATATCGTATGGGGAATAACAAAATATATCTATCTTCCAAATTCCTCCACAATATTTGTATATTCACGGAATCCAATGTCGAAATATTTTGGAGATTACTTCTATTCAAATCCATTTTAATTCATACATTGGAAATTTCTGGTTAGATTAAAACCATTCACAAATCCAATTTATTTAAAAACGTTGGATTATCTTTCCATTTATTAACTAGTTCATTTTGATAAAAATATATTTTTATCTTTACAAACATGGAATTTTTCATCCAAATTCTTTTCAAATCATTTATTATGATTTTACACAAATTATTAATATTTTTAATACTTTTATCAAGGCCCGTACAGTCGGTTTCCAATAACGGCAATTGAACTGCATCCATAGCGATCTTTTCCAAATTTGATTTGGACATAATTCCAAATCCAACTGTTAGATTTCAAATCTCTTATATTCGTTGAAAAGCTCTTTTCGATATGAACCCAACGGTTCCGGCTTTAGGAGAATCCGACGGTCGGATCTCCTGTAATGTTAATTCGAAGTCAATGGTCGAAATTTGCAAACGGTCGCGGCGCGACGCGTTCTATTCAGGCCATTAATATATATATAATACATATTTCATTCAAAACGTACTTTATAAATTCATTTTAAAAACGATTCCCACTTTTACTTCAATTTTAAATCAAAATTGAATGCTCCTTATCATTATAATATTTAAATGATAATATATTCAAAATATCAGATTTTGAAATCATTTCCTTTTCGATATTCATTATAAAAATGAATAAAATCGATATAAATATCATTCGCGTTAAAATGGCGCAAATCTAATTAACACGGCTTCACACATTTCAATATTTTCGTGTCCATGCAAAATCGGACATCAAATTCACGTTTTAATCCTTTACTAAATATTATTTTAAAATGTTCGTTATTTTAAAATATTCGTTATTTATGAATTGGAATCAAACCCAATCAATTACCATATAATTTATTTATATGGATTTCATACATCACATGTACACAACAAGAATATAAGCAATAATCCATCATCTAGTGTGCATTACACAACTGCATAAGCATTAAATATAAATAATTAACGCTTACTACAGTCTGTCAACCAATCGATTAACATACAACTAAATAATTGGGATTATTGTACATCAAATATCGTCCCAATACCCCTGTGCAGTATCAACCAACAAATACTAAATATTATTTGTGCAGTTGGGCGATGTGTAAAATTTATCGTCCCAAACCATATCTGTTAAATGGGTGTACATAAACAAATCGTTCGATTTGTAAATGAATATTCATTTACATTTCAGGAGAATTTTATGCTATTCATTTATACGTTAAAAATTATATTTTTAACGATAAAATATTTATTTCACCACTTAACTATTTTATATAGTTCATACATTCAATAAAAATGATATTTTTATTGTTCAAACATTTTATTCAACACTTGAATATTTTATATAATTTATATACACATTAAAAATGATATTTTTATTGAATAAATATTTATTTCAGAAAATTTTGGCATTATAATGGTGCGATATTAGACTGCAATAATGTATAGCATTACCTCTCTACTGATACTAGCTTGCGCCATACACAATAGTCAATCACATTCAATACTCCACAATACAATCAATTTTCAACACTACCAAATTTCCATAATACAATCCAAACAAACAACCATGGTTTGTACAATAAATGGTGTCGAGGCTACTAAGCCCGTCTGCGACCTAGTATATATTTAACTATAAAATCATATGAGTCAGAAAGAGTTCTCACATTGGGATCCACTCTGCCATTCTTTAATTGAAGATTATTTTAACTGAATTAAACTGTGCGTTCAATTCAATCAAAAACTCCAATTAGCTCCATTTATGTTCTAGTCAGTTCTGAAATGTAGAGTTCTCTGCCATGATCGCAACGCAACTGAAATCATTTGATTTGGACTTCGTATGTAAAAAATACGACTTTTAATACATTTGATAATTAATAACGTAATTAATGAACTAATTAATTCACTTAACCTTTTATAATGTTAATACAAAGTTTGTCTTCCATCTTCGTTAATCACGCAGGTCGTTCAAACCCATTTGCTCAAATCAAAAAACCGCCATGCACCACCACCTTGTCCCGCCGGACAACGATCCATCACCACCATCCTCTCCAGCATCACGTCGCCGACCTCCACGCCCATCCCCTTGAAACACGAGCCTGCCGTTGACCTGAAAAACCCAGTCTTTCATCACCACTTCCAACCCCAAATCCATTCAGCATAGTTCACCATTTACGATCTTACTCATCTATATTTGAAGAGAAAAGATTGCTCTTCAATTTTTGTTTTGATTTTCCCTTGAAATTCGAATCGCCGATGGAGATTTTGGACCTCAAAGATTTGAGCATTTCTAGCCATCCATTTAGTTAGGGTCAGCGGCTTCTAATTTTAAAGGGAAACTAGGTTTTTTTAATTAATATATATTTATTTAATATTATTTTATCCACAAATTACTTGTTTGTTGATCCGAACTCCAACTCGAACTCCATGACTGTCGCCCCCCACTAAACACCCCCATTTCGAACACAATGGGATATGTTTCGTAAGCCAATTCAATTGTTTCGATTAGTTTTTCTTTAAATTAAGATATAAATCAATAAATTGAATTTTAAACGTACATTTTAATTTACCGGGGCCACCTAGTGACTCCAAAAATTCCCAAAAATAAATCTAGCTATGTTTTGACGACATGGTCCTAACAAAACTAATTTCATCGAATTTGAGACCGTTTGAAAAATGGCCATTTTCTGGTCGATCCAATTCAAATTGAAACTGTCAAAACACGTTTTAATTTACCACGCTCACATATTGATTCAAAAAATTATGAAATTTGAAACCTAGCAATAATGTGACACTCCAGATCCAACAAAAGTAGTTTCATCAAAAACGGAGGTCGTTAGCAAAATGGTTATTTTTAAGGGCTATATAATATATATAAATTCCATAGCGACTATTTTAAAATTTAAACTGGACATAACTTTCAATTTATATTATGAAATCTCAGTTTCTTACATTTGTTAGAAAGATATAATTAAACAGATTCTAATGTTTCTAGTTTTACTGAAATCCGATTTATTTTGAATTTTATACAATCAATTGAAATTTAAAATTGAATTTTCAAACTATCGCGCCATTTTAGGCTTGTTTTATAATTAAAATAAATCTATACATTCTAACTTCGATTTAAATAATTTTTTAGTCGTTATTATTTAAAATAAATCATTTTAAATATTCAAAATTCATTAAAATAGCTAAATTAAATTTTTTAAATTGGTTCTGAAATTCCGGGTTGTTACACTAGTAATCATAACAGCTCACCAAATTTTATGTTTAGCGCAATTTTCTTTTCTTCTTTCCTCATTTCTTCCCCGTTAATTCACAAGGAGAAAAATGCGTCATTCATATTTCTTCTTTGATTTTATCTTGAAAGATTCTTGCAGCAGATGTATTACATTCCATTTATTTTCTACAGTTTGGTTGTATCTTTCGACTACTTAGGGCGGAAGTTTGGCCCACATCCCTAATAAGTTTCAAAATTAGGCTCACATCCGGTCTAACTTATAATATAAATTAGCTCCCTATTTTTCGAAAAATCATCAAAAAATCAAAAGAAAAAATAAAATAAAAATCACGAAAATTCATAAATAAATATAACAACTAATCATCATCAAATTCAGGTGTTAAAACCACCAAAAAACAACTCAAAATCTGTAACAACCCGGAAAATCTGAACCAATTTAAAAATTTTAAATTGGCTCAAATAGTGGATTTTAAATATTTAAAATAAATATTTTAAATAATAACGATGAAAAGTAAGTTTGAATCGACATTTGAAAACGAATATAATTAATTCTAATTATAAACAAGGCCTGAAAAGGCGCGGTAGTTTCAAAATTTGAATTCAAACTTCGACAGACTATACCGGGTGCAAAACAAAACGGATTTGAGTGAAACCAAAAATATTTAAATCTGTTAGTGAATACCTTTCTAACGAATCTGAAAAATCGAAGTTTCATAGCGGAATTCAAAAGTTATGGCCAAATGAATTTTCAGAAAGGTCGTTATGAAGTTATATAGCCCGTGAAAATGGCCATTTTGCAAACGACCTCAGAATTCGACGAAACCACTTTTGTTGGATCCGGGATGTCAAGTTATTGCTAGGTTTCAAATTTCATAATTTTTGAAGCTAGTATGTGAGCGTGGCAAAGGAAAACGTGTTCTGGTCAATTACAGTTAAATTGGATCGACCAGAATTGGGCCATTTTTCAAACGGTCTCAGAATTCGACGAAACTAGTTTTGTTGGGACCGTATCGTCAAAGCATAGCTATATTTATTTTTCCGTAATTTTTCGAATCAGTTTGTGGCCCTGCAAATTGAAATGTACGTTCAAATCGAATATTGAATGTTATATATTTTAAATTGAATGAAAACTGACTGAAATAGTCGAATGGGCCTACGAAACATATCCCATTGTGTTCGGAATGGGGGTGAAACGCTAGGGACGATAGTCGTTGGGTTTGGATTGGAGGTTGTGTCAGAAAACCCCTTTTAAAACCTCCCGTTCAATCAGATTTTTTATAAAAAAAAAAAGGAAAATCTCTTTCTCTTTCCCCGACGTCAACAGCGGAGCCCCTCAAAACCTTCCCAGCCATTTTCCGATCAATCCACTCATCTATAGACCTCCCTCCAGTTGAACTTTTTAAAGTACTCTCTCCACTCTTCAAATCCATATAAGGTTCATCTTCTATCGTGCTGTGTGCATCGAGATTGAGCCCCTCAAAGTTTCGAACTTCCCGCCGCCGATACCCCCTCCTCGTCAGTTCGAGTTCGTCATGACCACCACGCCCTGGTGCGGTTTTCGAGGCTCCATAACGTGGTGCAACCTGATCGAGGCCTAACATCATGGATTGAACAAAAATCCGGACCCTAGTTTTGAAGATTTCAGAGAGGTATATGGCTGTGTATTATTTAAATTGATTTAAACACTTTTAAGTGTTGCAAACTTTGAAAAATCATATCCTTTTCGTTTGTTGATAAAATTCAGTGAAACAAGAGACAGTGGACTCGTGTGGACGTCTTTTACCTTCTAGAAGAGACCGCATATTTTTCTGAGCCTTCTGCTATTTTTGGTGGAGTGGAACCCAATGTGAGATTTCTAATTTATAAACGATATGGAAAATGACGATGTATAAATTATATAGTCGATGTATGAGTTATATAAGCGTTGTACACCTCTTGTATAAGCGTTGTATAAGTTGTACGCTCGATGTATAAGTTATATATATGCGTTGTAAAAATTATATATGTGTTGAAATAAAAGTGAATTGCTATATATATATATATATATATATATATATATATATATACGCCCCTCGTCCACAAACCATGGACGATATTTATTGGTTGTGATTGGTGTGAAAATTGATTGATAGCGAATGGTTGATTGAAATTGTTTGTGGTTGAAATTGATTGATTGTGGTTGAAAAATACCCGTTTGTGGTTTAGAAATATTTGGTTGAAACCACATAGGATTAGTTTGTGGAAATGAAAAAAAATATACATGCCGCCTGCGTGCGAACTAGATGCATGATTCCCCATTGTCAAAAGTTGCGAGTCTTTAAGGTAGAGCGAGGAGCCGTACTAGGGACGGTCCCGGTTTTAACTACCCTGCCGTTATGCTGCCGAAATATTGAATAATATTCATGTGTTAGAATTATTTTCCTATGTTGAAATTATATTCATCTGTTGAATAGAAAACCTTCATGTGTTGAATAGAAATTCATTCGTTAAATCATATTCATGTTTTGAATGGTATTCGTGTTTTGAATAAATTGTTTTAACAATAAAAATTACATTTTTACCCTATATATACAAGCTATAGAAAACCTTCATGTGTTGAATCGAAATTCATTCGTTGAATTGAAATTCATGTGTTGAATGGTATTCGTGTTTTAAATATAAAAATCACCTTTTTATCTATATATACAAACTATAGAAAACCTTCATGTGTTAAATCGAAATTCATTCGTTGAATTGAAATTCATGTGTTGAATGGTATTCATGTTTTAAATATAAAAATCACCTTTTTATCTATATATATAAACTATAGAAAACCTTCATGTGTTGAATCGAAATTCATTCGTTGAATTGAAATTCATGTGTTGAATGGTATTCCTATTTTGAAATAAATTGTTTTACAATAAAAATTCCATTTTTATCATCAATATGAACTATATAAAATAATCTGGTTTTGAAATAAATTGTTTTACATTAAAAATCACATTTTTACTATATACATGAATTGTTAAAAATAGTGAAGTGTTGAAATAGAAGACAGTTAGATAAAAATATCATTTTTATCAAATGTATGAAAATCATATAGTTTTGAAATCGAAGAATCGATATATATATATATATATATATATATATATATATATATAGAATTGAAATATATCGAATAACGAAGCTGCAGTTCGTATTTTGAAACCGTGATTTCAAACGATTAGTGCGGGAGATCCGACCATCGGATTTTCCCGAAACCACAACCGTTGGGTTCCCTTTGGAAAAATCTTTCCAACGGCACTAACTTTGTAAAAATCCAACGGTTGGATTGTCTGGAATGTTTAATTCAAATCTGAAGAAAAACAGCGCCAGAATCGATTATATATATATATATAATTATATTTAATCGAATAACGACGCTGCAGTTCGTATTTTGAAATCGAAACTTCAAATGATTGTGCCGGGAGATCTGACCGTCGGATTTTCCCGAAACTGGAACCGTTGGATTCGTTTTGAAAAGATCTTTCTAATGATGTAAATTTTGTGAAGATCCAACGGTTAGATTTTCATATATGTGTAAATCAAATCTGAAGAAAAACAGCGCCACGGTCGCGTTATGGCCCGAAGCGTCATTTGAATAAATTGGCTATTTTAAAATAAATAAAAATAGCGGTAAATCATTATAAAATATTATAAACGATATGGATGTGAAATTTAGAAACTAACTGAAGGTTGGCTAAGTCGAATGGTTTCTTGGGTATTGATCTGATGTTGGTTTCGGCCTTCGGGGTTAATATTTGGGAAATCGTTCTCTTACTGATTGACGGTTAATGACTAATGAATTGAAATGATGCGTAGTAGTGTTTGTGTAGCACTTGTTTATTATATACGCGAGTTGCTCAGAAAGACCGGGTTTATCCCATTCTGAATAACTGAATCGGCAATAAGAAATCGAAGATGGAGACGGTTGTCGAAGACCGGCGATCTTCACCTCGTTTGGATGGTAACCGATGTCCTGATTGGGAGGCATCCCGAAATATGGATAATGAGTGGTGATCGTCCAGACGTACGTGGAGGTCGATGGGTTTGCGAGGTATATAGTGCCTCCGGTTTCGTTCAGACCCAGAACGGACTTGCAAATGGAAAGTGTGTCTGACATTGGAATTTATTCTGTGTGATTGATGGCTATCAGTTGCACCGTGTGAATTGCCTGTGTGGCATGCTAAGATGCAGTGATCAGGGCTTCTGTTGAAAAGCAAAGTTTTGTGGTGATGATCAAAGCCCCGCCTGTGTGGCGTAGCTTTGTGTATAACGTGAATTCGCGAGCCTCACACCCCGGTATGAACCAGAAACGGGAGAAGGGCCTCAGGGAGGGCCTGCGTTTTTTCTAGCTAGGAGTTGTGTCGGTGTTTTTACACGGCCTGACATTTTACTTATGTGGATGATGGATAGCGAGGCGCCTCGGATATATCGGTCGATCCGGGACCGATGGAGTCATTCGTTTGCTCATTTGCGCCCCATAGGGCAGGGAGACGTATTGCTCAGGCATTTTAATCCACATCGGTGGACCGGCCATGACGATCCAAGGGTCACTCGAGCTCTGATCCTGAGACATGGTAGGCTAGATTGTCTCGAATTCGGTAAGGACTATCTTTTGCCTTGGTTCATGACGGAAATCCAATTTCCAAATACGTGACTGTGCGGTTTTGATTGTATATATATATGGCGACATGATATATGGTACCCATGCCGTCTACGATTGATAGTTATGATTCAAAATTGTTTTGAAACATTTAAACACTAGTAATAATATCAAATGCTTTTGTTTTATCTGTATCAAGCATATTTTGGCCATTATAAGGTAAAAATCTATCCTCCAGTTTGCGTTGCATTGTGTGATGGGAACTGAGTCTTATAATGGCTTCATCTTTATAAAAAGCATTGCGATGTTTAAAAGAATGATTTGTTTTAAAGCACTGGCGATCCGATGGAGTAAACCCGTTCCATGAAAGTGGCGTGGTCCTGTGATTAGCCATATTTTAAAAATGTTGAGTAGATTTCTCATACCAGTCCCATGACTGACTCGTAGTTTGTTTCACTTTCAAACTCGGGTGCCCCTTTTTCTACACGGGCAGCCTTGTATTCAGGTTTAGCTGGCTTTATCCGAATAGCTGGAGCGGAAGATGGATTCTATTATTTATCTCTTTTTATGTTGTTCAGGTCTTATTGTACATTATGTTTGTTTTCCGCTGTAGACATTTATGTATAGTTGAACTGTATTTGTACTAAGTAAGATCCTGTATACTATGTAACTCTGATGATTACGTTTATCTAGTGTATTATTTGTACATTATCTGGTGTATTTATTTATTTTGTCCTGCTGTTATCTGTTTACGTGTTATATTCCCAGGATTACCCTTGCCACCGTCAGTATGGGGTTTGGGGTCTTCACAAAATTACAAAAAAACAGCGAAATAGCAGTATACTGCATCAAAAGATGCACTTATTTGTAAATAGTTACATACAATTTATGCATATATTTCAGTTATGCATCAAACTGCAGTATAAATGCATACATGTATGCAGAAATTGTGGAATAAATGCATTGTTTCATTACTGGGCTGTTTTTCAAGCATTCACAATTTTCAGACATTGTTGCATACATTTATGTACTTATACAAAATAAACACATGCATTCATGCACATATTCAGAAGCCTTCATTCTTTTTAACTTTGTTGCTTACATGTATGCATATATACAGAATAAATGCATACATGTATGCAACTATTCGCAACACAATGCATCTCAATTTGACTTTATATACATACATGTATGCAACTATTACAAATATATGCATATATTCACCTAGATTTTCAATAGAAAACACAGGATGAATACATGCATACATGTATGCAACTGTTACATATATGCATACATGTATGCAACTTTTTTTTCTTTTCAGATTGCTTTCGGGAATATTTGCGATTTTTTGAAGAAGAAAAATTAGTGCTCGCATTTTTTTTCTTTGAAAAACACGTAAGGGGGGAAATAAGGACTTGCTTTATATTTGAAACTTAGACTGGATGTCTTTGCATTTTGAACAGTAATAGGGACGTATGCCCAATTTCCACTAATATTATTATGTACTCTGATGTTGTTTTTGACTGGGATATTGAGACATGATATTTTGCGATAATTTGGTTCTATTGAAATAAAATGGTTTTATCATTTTAATGTAAATTGCCTTCTTCTTCCGCTGTATTTTATTAAACTGTGTCTTTTGAAATCTTAGTCTCTGTGATGTATTTATGTCTTTGTACCTATTACACTTCATATTCTTTAATGTGATCCTATTTTTGGTAACGTTAAAGGGTGTGGGGTGTTTCAAAACATGCGTCAGAGATTCCGTAGAAAAAGACCATTTGTTTCGTGATATCGAGATATACGCTGTGAAGCCAAGAAAGTAGAATATGGTTGCTATTCTTTGGGTATGTTAGAATAAATTGTTGATTCAAATGGTTTGTGGTTTTTGCCCCTTTTCGTTTATGATTTTCTTGACTTCTCTCTCTATTACCTGTGACGTATATAAGTTATTTATAGGGTTTTAGTTCCCTATTACTCTTTGAATTTCCTTAGTAACCACAGATAATATTTGAAAACGCTTTGGCTTGAGATTTAATGACTAAATCAACACGCTTTCTTAAAAAAACTCTGTTTGAATGTTTGATTATTGCTTGGAGATTTTATACCATATTTCGATTTGTTGGAGAATATTTCTTTTGACTTTGTTGACTCTGACTTGGCTTCGGTTTGACATAATTGAACAATTCAACACTTTTCATAATTGAAATTTCTTGGTTGCTTATACATTTTCTTTGATCTGATATGTATCTTTACTTTGATAAAAATGGTTCGTCTTTGATGAAACAATGTTGCTTTCACTTTGATGATTTCTAGCTTTGATTTTGTGATGAATTTTGAACAGATACTATACTTGCTTGCTTGACATCCTTTTGCATAAATAAATAAGTATTGATACTATACTCGAAATTGAAATCTGATTTTTCATTAACCATACATAGTGTTAACTGATAAGAACAAATGTTACACTTGATTTTTTTCTTTGTGCAGTTTGGTTTTGCTCTGCATTTGTCTTCGTGTACATTACCATATTGTCATGATCACTCTGTTTTTTCGTCACTGACCTGGCTTCCTTAAGACTTGCACATGAACTTTATAGTTGTTGATTTCCTTTGTGCATTTTACTTGTTGAGCACTTGTGTCACTTGGTGTTTATTTCTTTAGTCTTGAGTATGTCTGTTAGTATTGGTCATTTGGCATGTGCACATCATTATATCTGCTTTATATATAAATTGTTTTGGTTTTGTGCTTAGCCAAATTTCTCTATTCTTGTATTCTGACCTGAGTTGTTTGCTGCTGCATGATTATGCTATCCCACTTTACCATGTCCATGTATTTGCTTGAACCTGGTATACTTGGTGTTGACACACTTTAGCACATATGTGCTTGCAGCATGTATTTGTGCATGTTGCCTTCTTGCTTAATGGCTTGGCCATTTTGTGCTACCGTTGCACTTGTTAACTGAGTTGTTTAAATTGCTGCCCGGCCAATTTTGCTGACCTTAAATACTTGGTATTTATGCCTTGTTCCTTGCTGACCTGAAACTTTTAGCATTGTTGTTTGACCTGTATGGCTGCACATGCACTTGTCGATTTTGATTATATACATGTATATACATATACATATGTGTGTATATATGTATTTGTGCTGATGCATTATTGATTTGAATACTAAAATGTATTTGTGAGCTCTTCTTATGACATACATGAAAACTTGATTATAAGTTTATGTCGAGGCGAAAAGATAATTGTAGACTATTACACTACACTTACTTGAATTATTAGATTTGATCTTTACAATTGTCCATGAGAAAAAATAACATGTGCTTGAACACTATAGTATTTACAATGTAACACCAATTGAGAAGATCTATGACCTGAGACAAAGAGAAAGGTCTATCTATTTTCTTTAGTTATTCAGTTTAGCCAATGATTTGTTATTAGAGCATATAGCAACAATCGTTTCATCGGACATGCGTATTTTTTCTTTTCCAATGGATTTCCATGGTTTCATTAATGGAAATTCTTTGACATGAATATTATATGTTGTTCGATTACATATATGCATATATTTGACTCTGTCTATAAAATTATGAGAAACAACCTAAATAACTGAGATAAATAAAAATTTAAATATAAATTTTATATTTACAAAGTTATTTATTTCATTTCAAATTTACTGCGTTATTCTAATTTGACAAGTTCGATGGACGACTAAACAAATTCTGGATCAATCATTAAAGATGAAGACATTGAGTGTGTGAGTGAGTGATAAATTGAAATTGAGTGTATGTAGTGAGGATATGTGTCGTGTAGTGATTGTGTAATAGAGAGAACAGTGAAATGTGCATTATTCAACTGTATAATAAAAATATTCATTTTAATAAAATATCAGTTCAAAATTAGAAATTATGAATATTTGTGTAGTAAAAATATTTGTATTATATAGTCTATTAAAACTAGCATAAGCCATTCTATTTGAGGATATCCTATTGAAAGTTTCAACGTTTTATAACAGGCATTAATTGTTGTCATAAAGTCTATTGCAACGGTCACTGACCGTTATTAAAAATGGTCTTTGACAACTTTTTTGCATGTTGTAGAATATTGTCGACCTATTACAACATAGCCTAATACAACGAGCCCTTACACATTGCGAAACCCATATTACAATAGGGATTAGGAGTGAGCAGTATTCGATTCAAATAGAATTAACCGTCCAAACCGATTCATTTCGGTCGATTCGGTTCAGTTTTAAAACTAAATTAGTTTGAATTTGGTTTGTAAAATATTTTTTTGGTTATCGGTTTAACCGAATTAACTGAACTTTTAATTTACCATTTAATTTAGGTGTTATAGCACTTTAAATAATTAGTTTAATGATAAAATACAAAGGCATGTGTTGCAAATAGGTCAAATTTCATTATAAACATAAAATTTACTATATAAAAGTTCTCCAAACATGAATTTATATTTTACTTTATGTGACTTCATCATTTAAACAATAACATATCATTTAAGTTCAGTTAAATCGGTTACTGACTGAATTAACCAAAATTAATTTGGTTCAGTTTCGAAAATTTTCAGTTTCAATTCGGTTTGAGTTTTTTTACCTCAAAACTAACCGAATAGACCGAACGTTCACCCCTAATGGGGATTGCCCGTTGTAAAAAATTGATTTGTTGTAGTGGTGTGAAATGAGCAATTGGTTGTTAAAGAGACTGGAGTAGATATTAACATACTCTCTATTAATACCAATACCACTTTAACAACTGTGCACGTGTTGGAGAATCCAAAATGAAGTAAGATGGATTTGGTGAATGCTACTAAAATAAAGTAAGAGAAACATAATGGATAGCCTTGACCTTGGAGTCATAATTAAAATGACTAAAACAAGGGTTATGCCCCGACCAAGTGAGGTCGCTCCTCCTAACAGATGCGCTTCTTCGATATCATATATATTACTTTGTGTTTTGATTTGTGGCCACCCATGATTATGGGAGTATTATTTCGATGTGGTCGGTAGTAACAGTTATGTGTTACCACTAGGATAGGTCCACAATCCGGTATAATCCTACCGTAGGTATTGCCTCGTGTCCCATGTCATATTATCTTAATCGACCCCCTTACAACTTTGATTTGGTATTGTTTCCTATGGAGTGCCTCTAATAACACCAGTACGATGAATTTATGTTACTATATAGATAAAATGGTATAAATAGTATAATGGTAAAAATGGAATCGCGCTTATGCTATTTTCAATAGTACATTTACCGTAGACACTTATATTATAACGGCCTGCGGGAACTCGTGCCCGAATTCCGACAATTATACAGATCCTGTATCACTTGTCAGAACTCAAGTATCGAAAACACAGATAGTTATTAGAAAGAAGTTAGAGGGTGAGATAAGAAATAAAAGAAATTTAGAATAGAAGAATAAGAAGAAGAAACAACACAGAATCAGAATCTCACATCGCACGGAAACGAAATATAATATAGAAATAAATCTTTGTTGAGAAACTAAAATAATATTTACAAACATCAGAGTACATCAAGACTATGGACAGTTATAATAATCTATCCTTATATACAACACACGAGGGAATAACTATATAGCATACGCTTGGACTTCTCCAGCTCGCCTTTGAAACTTCGTCGCATCGATAACCTGAACCTGTACAACCCGGGCTAACCCGAACATTACAAACGCCGGATCAGTCTGGTAAACCAGAGTGAGAAAAACTCCCTAAGTTTATGGTTAACATCCAACTTGATTTTTAAGTTAAAATATTTTCGAAAGAAAGGATAATCATAAGACCAAACCCACACATAAATACAAATGGTTTTTACCTTACGATAACCCGAATCATTTTTGAAATCAGTATATTTTTTGATATTATGATTATGTCTAAATACAAACACTACACCAAAACAGTTGATTCCCAACAAGTATATGTGTTACAAATCATTTCTGTAACACTTTTATGTGTCACCAATGGCATGTGAGGAATTTCCTGTAACACTTATAAGTGTTACTAATAGAGTAACTGCTGACACTTATAAGTGTTACAAACAGAGTAACTGCTAACACTTATAAGTGTTACAAACATACTCATTGCTAACACTTATAAATGTTGGAACCATAAGATATGGTAACATTTATAAGAGTTACAAACATATTCATTGCTAACACTTATAAATGTTGAAACTATAAGATATGGTAACACTTATAAATGTCAGTATCATAATCCTACTAACTCTTATAAATGTTGGTATACATAAATTGCTAACACTTATATGCATCACAGTACGAAATTAAGTTCTTCTCTATTTTTTACATGATTAATATTAAAACTCTCAAAACAAATGAATATAACATATCTTTGTGATTTTCAATACACATATATAATTCGACATATCAATTCAATATAAGATTTAGTACACTTCCATATCTCCAATTCAACAATGTCAAATTTTCATAATACTCAAATTTGAGCTACATGCTTCCGATTTCAAAATACCATAATATCATGTCCAAACTGTAAAATATAAATGCACTCATCACATTCCAGAAACTTTAGAGATAAAATCATTGGCAAGGTCACACGTGTTTGCTTTCTTTATGTTTTATCCCTCCTCCATGAGTGCCTGCAAAATATAAATGCACTCATTTTTAGAAGAAGAAAAAATGACAAGTTGCAATGGAACATTTTTCGCTAAGGTGATACATGCATCAACAATCAAAAACCAATCCTTACAACATCATATCCACCAATCAAGTAAATAGCTTAAAGATCACACATAAATAGATATAATTTTGCTGAGTACAAACATAAATAGGAAAACATACATCACACATAAATAGATATGCTTTTGCTGAGTACAAACATAAATAGGAAAACATACTGCTTATGAATTTGAAATAACTTGAAATCTTTCTATCATAAACAGAGAGGTCTTAAGGAAGTTAAACATAAACTTCAGCGGGAGATAAGGTGTAAGATGTGTTGATATTTAATGGTCAGTAATTAATAGATAAAATTCATACCTGATAGAAAGCGAAGCTTGTTTTCAGCTTGAGTGTAATCCTCTTTCCTCCATAATTTTTATTTCAAAATAAACCTGAAAGAACCACTAAGAGATACAAATAAAATAACACAGATAGAAACCTACTTATGAAACAAATAAAAACCACTGAAATTACAGACAATAAAGAAAAAGAAATTTCATATTATAACTATAGACAAAGGCACCATTTAGTCAAATCTGAATCTATGGCAAACTGTTGTACAATGCTCACTCAAAATAATCGATCTCTGATAATCCTCAAACAATTGCAAGAAAAATAAAATTCAGTAAAAGACGTGTTTAATTCGAGAACTGAAAGCACATTCAACGGCTACTTACAATTCATTAAGGCTTGTGAGATTGCTAATGCTAGAAGGGACCATACCACTAAGAGAATTTCCATCAAGCCTCCTATAGTCGGATAAATTTAATTAGCATAATTTGACAGTAAAAATGTAAATAATAACAGAGATGCAGCATGATGTTTAGAAAATACTTACAAAACCTCAAGCGATTTGACTAGTCCTACCGAGTCTGGAATTGCTCCAGTGAGCTCATTGACATCAAACAGTCTACAAAATATGGTCAGAAGTAAAATTAACAAATATCTTATGTGTATGTGTGTTGAAGTTTAGAAACATTTAGAAACTTACACTTGTATAAGTTTCATTTGAGAGTTGAAGAGTTCCCTTGGTATGATAGCCGATAACAGATTTTTGTTGAAGTGACTTCTCATTCAGAGATAAAAGAATTTAGGTTAACTAAAAGATAATTAAGGGTCAAGACTTGGAAAGAAACTGTTTAATGTCGACTTACAAATGCTTGGCATTTAGAAGCAGGTCCAATCCGGATGAGTTGGCATTTGAAATTGGTAAGGTTCCACTTATTTGGTTATCTGCTATATCAAACCAGTATAGATTTGATAGCTTACCCAACGAAGAAGGAATTTCACCATTAAGTTTGTTTGAATTTAGAGCCCTGAAATCAGTTTCGTGTGAAGAATTTCACTATGAATTTCAGATATTGAGTATTTTCAATACAGGAAATGCCATAAGGTGTACATACAGAAACGAGAGCAGTGGTAAATTCCCTATTTCTTCTGGAATGCTGCCTGAAAAGCTGCAACCAGATAAAATTCTGCAAAAGGAGATAAATTATTGTATCTATGAAAGTTTTCAAGACCTTAAAGTACTATAACTAGAAAGTTGCAACATTTTTTAAGAAATATGTTCAAACTTTAACCACATCCACATTTTTCCAGTATTTTTCACTGGAAAAAACGATATAATATATACATAGTTCTCTGTATCTTTTCCAACTATGGTCATATATGAATATCCATGCACGCATAATATAAACCAAAGCCTGCAGTGCAACCAAACGAAAATTATGTGAAGTTGAAGAGAAATTCTTCGGACTTACAAAGTGGTTAGTTGAACCAAATTTCCAATACTCTCAGGAAGTGTACCAGCAAGCGCTTCGTTGGATGACAAATCCCTGTGCAAGATGAATCAAAGTAATTTTCAGAGGAACCAAAAAACATTTGTTTAGGAAACTTGGCATGTACAAACTTCAAGAATTACTATACAGGTGCATGTTTATATGTTTAAGATGAGGAATCTTACAAGGATTGTAGTTCGGTAAGTTGTCCAATATCACCACTTAATGTACCTTTAATTCCCATGCTTGATAAATTCCTGATGCAGAGATAGCTATTCATTATAGGAATCATTAAGAGGCTTAAAATTAAGTATCTAATTCCACTCACAATGCAACTACTCGAGATTTTGGGTTACATATAATTCCTGCCCATTCATATGGATTACTTGAACTTCCCCAACTTGATGGTGTATTTTGCCAGTGCCTCATCAGGGATGTTAGAGCATAAGCTAATTTCATCAATTAGTTCACTATAAGCATTAAACTTCTATGAACTATTCCTTTTTCCATAGTTGTGATAAACAGAGTCTACTTGATATTTACTCAAAAGCGAAAAAGGAACAATTTTTGGCACCCAGACTCAGTACTTAGGCCGTGGGTATGCTGGCTGAGAAGCACACAGCAATATAAAATCAACCGAATTAAAGCCTTTATGTTCAACTACATACGCAATACATCTTGATAACTGTGGTTCGAGGGAAAGCAAATTAATGGCTGGCCGAAACAATTAGTAAATAGCTTGTAGACTCAACATCCGCAAATTGATAACTATGGCTCAAGTGTAAGGTGTATGTGTATAATATTTTAGCTTATAAATAAACATGGCAATGAAACCTCACCATCAGCAAAATCAGTAGCGCCAAAACAGACTTGAATCTCTACAAAAAGCACTGAAAGGAGTATAAGACTTATGATAATCTTCATCTTTGCTTCAAATTATAGCTTGATCTCAAATTATATTACAATCTATGTATATATAGGTCGTAAAAAGGTCAACTGCATTGTTCTTATCATTGTCAGAAGAAATGTTGAAATTAACGATTATGCAACCGTCACCTCAATAACAACGCACAAAGTGAAAAATGAGAAATTAAGTAATTATACAACTTTAACAATTTGTTGACTAAATTGTACGGGGATGTAATGTGCTTAAATTAATTTTACTTCCTTATTGTATACATTATAATAATAATAATAATTTTGCTAAAATGAAAGGAAAGCTGGTGCTGCAAACATAGAAGCCGACAAGTATATTTTAGTTTGCCTTCAACCCACTTACAGGCTTCCTTAAACTGAAATCGGCAGTGGCAAGTAGCGAAAAAACTGATATTTTGAAAAGTACCCTAAGTTTACCTGTAATGATATGTTATGCGAGATATATATTGTAAATGGGCTTGTTTACTTTCTCAACCTAATATGCAGGGTGTTGCATATATAACCGCCTGTACACTGTAAACAAATTATCAATTCAATAGTAAATCATATCTCATTCAATTCAATATAAAAGTCAATACTCTCTGCAGTTCTTCAAACTTGAATTCCTGAAGGCAACATGACAATCATATATCTAGACAGTCCAGCCAGTCAAACTATGCATAAATATGACTAGTTGACCAGCCATAACCAAAGCAAGAAAAACCTACGCTATAGATTGAAAAACTGCAAATATCAAGCATTTATTCATTTTTACGATTTTATTTTTGAACTGAAATGGTTTTCGTTTTAGTTGGCCATAATTTTGTGATTAGAAACCTAAGCAAAAGCGATTCAGTGTGGGATCGTGAGTTAAAATTAGCAGTCAAAAGGAAAAATAAATAAGGTAGCGATAGGCACTTACAGCAAATCAAGACACCGTAGTTTGATTCCATCTCCCTCTCGACTCCATCTCCCTCTCTGATTCCAGCTTTATCTTCGAATTGAGACACCGTAGTTTGATTTTCCCCCATTTTAATTTTCTAGGGTTATGCTGCCATCATCGTTTCTTTTTATTTGAACGAGTTTTAATTGGTCGTGGATTGAGAAACAAGTTGAGAAGCGAAGTCCATTTTTCTTTTTAATTGCTAAAGACGCGGCCGTCATAGGAACAAGCGTTGGGGCAAAAAGAATTGAGGCAACAATTAGGTTATGGCTGAGAACTTACCCTTTTGCCCTTAGAAAATAAGAGTTGACCAAGCATAACAACACATAAAAGTGTTGGCACATTTTTAGTGACACATTTTTCCTATTGCAACACATATTAGTGTCACTACTCTACAACACATATAAATGTTGGCAGTTGAAAAAAATAAGAGTTACCAATTGGTCATTATGGTGTAGTGAAATAAGTAACAATCTAGCAGAACGCTTGCATCTCACGCTCTATATATGTAGTATACAATCAAAACCACATCACTTATTGGAGAATGGATTTCCATGGCAAGGTATATGCAACCACCTTTTCGACAGTGTATCTTTAGAGAGGAATACGCCGAGTTCAACAAGAACATCTTGCAACTTAGGCTAAACATGACCGGCCATTCACTTATCCTTGAATGTTCAGAATATATTGCCACCTACGGTTGGTAGCAACATAACCGTTCCCGGGAGATACAAAAGCGAAAAGAAGACAAATATGAATATTCTCTAGATGGTGATAATACACCCTAATGGGGACGACCCACATAGCCATGCGACCTACCCGATAATTCTAGGGATCAACCAGAGATTGTAGGTAATTCTATCATTTTATGAAGATCCACAGTCTTCAATTTCTCCAACTAGGATAGCATCTTCAATGTATTCGTATTTATAGGTCGGAATGGTTTTCAAATATAAATTCGATCCTGGTCTTTCCATACCAATAATCATATGGGCAAGATTTTGATAGTCAGTTATTTAACTATCAAATAAACAAAATAAAATGGATCTACTGGTTGAGCACACAGTGTCACTTGACCCTTTTTAGTTAGAAATAACTAATGAATGGTTAATTAAAACTTCTAAATCTTTCAACACAATATTCACTTCTTGTTTTAATATATAAATATTCTCAAACAATTTCTATTTAATATTTAGAAAATATCTTACAATCATATCCAATTATCATTCAAATCATTTACTGCAACATTGCATATTATTTATAATTGGAAAATCGATCCAACGTATCGTTCGTAAAACAATCATTACGAAATTTTTCGTTATTTTGAAAGCAATCATCGTCGCTTATCCTTTTAAAATAACTCACTCTAAACTCATCTCTTTACTTCAAAAATATCGTTATATTTTCATAACTCCTTTTATTACCTTGATTATGAAAAATATAATTTCATATTCTCTAGCCATTTTATTTCCGTTACTTTGGAAATATCAATACCTATATTTCCTCAAATCCTTTTACTTCCTTTATAATGAAATCTTACCACATCCATCCTCAAACAACATCGCATTATTATTTCTCATAATAAATCGCTTCTAACATTTTTATCATTACAACTCATATCATCCTCCGATAATCCTGAAGTCATTCAAGTTGGGGTATTTTAATTACCTCTCAGACCTTGATCAACAACGTTCTTATCTTAAGATGAATAAGAATTGTAATTCAAAAAACACTATTCATTCTAGTGCCAACAAACACTCCTTCACTATTTATTTAAAATGCGGTTTTATAAAACCTTCTTATTTTTGAAACCTCCTTTTTAAATATACTATTATCACTAAATTTATTGATTTAGTAAATGATTAATAAAACACCAACTTTTAAACTTTAACTTCTTTATACTATTTGCTTCATTATCTGGATTTTTATTACAAATCCTATTACTTGATCCTTTACCTAATTCAATTACAGGAATCCTTTTTCTAACCCTTTCCATCATTCATTCTGGGAAATCGTATTTTAAATCTCATCAATTTCACTTAATACCATTATTAAGTAACGTTAATTTAAAATTAACGCTTTAAATTCCCATCCCTTTTTATAAACTCCTTTATACAAAATTGGTTTAATATGAAATTCTTTTTCATCTTGATTTCCTTTATTTAATTCGATATTAAGTAATCTTTATTTTAAGCTTATCTCATTCGCTTAAAATCCGCTTATAACTTAATTTACCACACTCGGTTTTAAAGGTAAACCCGTTGATAAACTCACTTTAAAATTCAATTACATTCATTACTGCTTCGATTACTTAAATGAACTTCATTTAAGAAATAATGTCTTAAAATATTATAATTTAAGTTTTATACTTCACCACTAACTGGAATTAATATTAAATTTCCTTTTCAAAATCTCATTAAGTTAAACAACTATATGTTAAATCATTGTAGATTAATTGACTCAAATTATATCTAATTTAGAAATCAACTTTTGTTAAAACAGTTGACTTGGTCAACTCTAAAACACGATTAACTTGTTGATCAACTCTAACTCGTCTTCGATTATTATTAAGTACATAATAGTCAATAAAATCCCATTTTTATTATTCTTAAAAATAATTAATCTCGGTTATTAGTCATCCTGTTCATCCCTGTGCACTTGCTTACCAATTTTGGTAATACAAGGATTAGCTTTATGAATCATTTTATAGTTCAGATGAGGCACGTGCATCGCACATGACAAAATTTGGTAAATCATTTAATAATTAAGATGAGGCACGTGCATCGCACATGGCAGATTTTGGTAAATCATTTAATAATAAAGATGAGGCGTATGCATTGCACACGGTTGATTTTGGTAAATCAATCCTTATAAAACGATGTATAAGTCATCTACTGCTGATTTCTCAACCAATATTTCTTAATGGTTAATATCAAGGGTTAACAATCAATAATCAATCTATCATCCAATCAGGTTGGTTAAACAGTACATGTGATATAACATGAAAATAACAATAAATTTGAGGAATCTGGTTTGATTCCTCCAGCCTGTTCTTCCCTGTATTCAATTGGTCAATTCAATACGACCATTTACAATTAGAATGAATAATTAATTCAACTAGTAATGGTCAACGAACAACAATTCAAGCATCCAATTCAATTTTAAACCTTTATATTATTATAAACGCAACCAACAAGGTAAGTTACCTTCATTGAAAACAATCGTTAAAATAACGATTTTTATTTTATTTAAATTAAACAACCGTTTAATTTAAACAATATCAATAAATATTCAGCAAACAACCAAACAACCGTTAATCAGTCAATAAATAGCAATATAGCACACAAACAATAAAACCCGACTTATAATAATTATAAGTGGGATACTGAGTGAGTTTAACTCACCTTGCTTTTTATTTGCCGATCAAGACGATTTGTTTTGATAAATTAAATAGTGGTTTAAGTTTATTAGAAATTCCAATAGTTGCTAGTGCTGTCCAAACTTGCTCCATTACGTTGTACTCGTCGATACGATTTCTGACGCGCCTTGATTTGTTTGAATCTGATTATGTATGATAAAGTTATATATAATCTAAGTATATGATTAAATTAAGTTGATTAACTTTTAAATTAATCATTGTTATTATTAATACATTACTTACCTACCGCGATTATTCTTCTAATTTGCTCAAGCCCGCCGTGCAAGTATTCGAACATACGGTGCATCAATCCTTTGCCAAGACAACCGATAGATTCCCTGCATAACTGTTCATGCACAACTTAATCCATCCCCTTTCTTTTTTTTCTTCATGTTCCAGCCCCTTTCCTTTTCTTCTAGAAGCCCAAAACCCAGCCCACTGATCTAGACAGCCCAATACAACCTATTTCTTTTGCCACACTTTCTTTCCCCATACCCTTTCTTTCGCTACACGATTTGTGCTATTACCAACTCCTGTGCTTTGATTCCAACCATCCCATTTTTCATTGTTTTTAATTACTGCTTTCATCTTTTTTTTACTTTTGTGTAACCGATCCCAACTTAGGAAACCCGGCCCGTACCCATGCAAAAATCCATACCGCTCACAACAGTATTCATCTTCTCTGATTTCATTCTACATCTTCACAGTGTACACGTCGTGCACCATTGCCCACTGACACCATCAAACTCTTCTCGAACCCCCACATAACTGATACCATTCAACTCTCCTTCCTATCCTGGACTCATCGGCACGCCCTGCTCCTCCAGCATCGCCCATCGGAATCCATCCGTGCCCAAGTGCTTCTCAGTCCGACATTTTTTCACATTCTTTTCTTCGGTTATCAAAACAAAATAGCGCTTGGATGTAATTGAATTCCTCCTCAGCCATTTCGATACCCGACTGCTCCCTCAATCCTCACGCACGCCTCACTGCTGCTTCCGAACCCAACAACACTCCACCTCAGTCTCCACTAAATATGCATCCACACATGATACCACCCGCAACTACATTGTCCTTCAAATGTCTCGCCACCCTGCTACTCACCAGTAGCTCCTCCAGCTCTTACGCTCAACTCGACTTCCACGGCAGCCACCGCACCCCACCATCATCTGAGCAGGCGCCGCTTCGCGCATCTGCACTTGCTGATGTGACCCACACCGAACTCCGCACCATCCCCTCATCTGTGCCTCACAGACTTCGATCACCGTTCGCCTGGAGTAACGCCACCATGTTGAAGAAATGAATGCATATATATGCTCCGTGTATATATATTTGTAAATATCTGAATGGGTATTCTCTGGTTCGAGAGAACAAAAGAACACGACGGTTCTTAAGGAAAGGAATGGAGAAGCTTCAGTAATTACTTTTGTTACTGTTCGCATTTTCCATTTAGTTAGTGAAAAGGAGTTTAGATTTTGTTTATGAGGGAAGGATTTGGTTTTACCATGCTCAAACGAAAAGAATGAGGCAGCATTAGGGTGTAAATATGTAGGTAGGCAGTGGTTTGGGCACCACGTTTTAGAGTGGATAGGTTTGCAGTAGAGAATAGGGTAGATTTGTGAGGTGTGTCTTTTCTTAAGCTGAAAGTATGAGGGAAAGAATAGGGTAGTCTGCAATTCATGAATTATCATTTCGTATATGGCGGCTGGCTTGCACTGTGTTGTTGCGTTTGAAAAAGAAAGCAATACTATTGTATGGTTGTACTAATCCTTGGCATTCAAGGAATTGAGGAAATGAATTAATATAATGTACACGCTAATAGTAAATTGGTAGGCTTGCACAGTTATAGGGTAGGCTGCGCATGCATTAATTTGATTACCATTTTCAAGTATGTTGGCATAAAGGATGTGTACCACTAAAAGGAATGGAGCAGCTTTTCCTAGTTTTAGCATTTTCAAACTAATTTCGGCTCTTTAACTCTTAGCTGTACACATGTAGTGTTAGACAAAGTAAGTTGCACTTAAGGAGAAAGCAAAGTTTAATTATATCTTTACAATTTCATTTAATTTAATATGTATATTTTTTTAAATGCAGTTATTTAATCTACCATTAACGTTGTACGTTCTTAATTCGTACTGTCACCAATGGTACCAAATTATCATGAAAATAGACGAAGCTCTATGTCTTGTCGTTCCGGTCTCAAAGAAATTTGTTTAGTTGAAAACCGGCTCTGTTTGCACAATATCATTATTTTAATTTATCGGTTCACGCTTAAATTTCGCCTACCGACAAAATAACTCTGATTTACTCCAAACTAGAACTATGGCAATAATTAGTGATGCGTATTCTAGAAAAAATCGTTTCGTTGAAAACAGAGGTTATTTGAAAAATAACTATCTTTACGGCTTTTTTATTATAAATTAAATCCAAATCAAAATTTGAAATAGTCGCTTTGGAATTCAATTATAAATTTTAACGTTTATTTAATTTATTTATATATATTTGGGCGTCGTTTTGCTAGAAAATATTAATTATGAGTTGTAAATTCATATTGTTTTAGTGTGAAGTGATATATAATTTTATTTGGATATATTCAATAATAACAATTTATTATTATTTAATTTAATTGTCGGTAAAATTCCGATTTTTCTCTTCCATTAGAAAATTATAAAGAATTAGATTCCAACATTTCTTGTTTCACATTATTCCGGCTTAAAACGGATCCTGTATAATCAATTGAAGTTCAAAACTCAATTTTTCGAACAACCGCGCCTTTAAAAGCTTGTTTTAATATAATTATAAATATAAACGTTAACTCATTGTTTAATTAACGAATCTGATATTAAAAATCCGTAAATATTCCAAATATAATATTTAAAACAAATTTAAATATTCGAATTCAAATAGTCGAAAAATCCGGGTCGTTATAATCTTTCACCCTTAATAGAATTTCGTCCCCAAAATTACTAAGAAGATGCTCCAAACCCAATTATTACCAAAATAATTATAATAAAAATATTATCAAAAATATTCCAAGTTCTAAAATTTTACGAAAAATTCGCCAGCACCTCCTTTGTACGACTCGTTCTAAACAACTACAACTGCCACTCCGGGCCTTGCATCAATCAAAAGGAAACAAAGCCAAGCGGAAACCAACTTAGGGGTATAAAATCAATCACCCAAATTAATATAATTAAGGTTTATCTATTTGTCGGGCAACCAAACTCTAATTCCAAAGCAAAACAATTGCCAGTTTTCCTCTTTCCAACCTGTACTAACTCATTATACAATGCCAATAACAGATACAGGATTAAATCATTCTAGTTTCATTTCATATTGATTTTATTCTCATTCATTATTTTGGAATTTATTTCTTAGATTTCAGTTCATTTCTGTTGATGGGTTTTTACTATCCAATCAATATATTATCCAACAAACAAACAATCAAGGGTCAACACAACCAAATTATTCCATTTCCTTTCAAATTTATTTAACTTAGTTAAAGTTAAATTCTAATTAATTTAGTTATATATACAAACTCTTATTCACAAATTCAATATTTTAATTTCTCTTCTAGTTTTATTAAACCCTTTAGATTTACAATTCCATTTGAATTCCCATTCAAATCAAGTAGACAAATCAATATCAACAATTTGGTAAAATTATTTCATTTCTATACAAAAATAGAATTTGGGCAAAATTATTTCATTTATCCTCTTTACAAAAATAATATTCTGTCAGTTGTCAGTTCAACTTGAACCGATCAAATAACATAATATAAAACATTTGTATATATAAAATTTACAAGTACGTTCTCTCATAATATATACACTTAACTCAATCTAGGGTATTTCTAACCCAATCTCTATCGAGTTACACCACAGAGCCAAGGTTATTTATAAACCATTGCTCTGATACCACTATAACGACCTGTGGGAATTCGAGCCCGAATTCCGACAATTATACAGATCCTGTATCACTTGTCAGAACTCAAGTATCAAAAACACAGATAGTTATTAGAAAGAAGTTAGAGGGTGAGATAAGAAAGAAATTTAGAATAGAAGAATAAGAAGAAGAAATAACACATAATCAGAATCTCATATTGTAGCGGAAACAAGATATAATATAGAAATAAATTTTTGTTGAGAGCTTAAAATAATACTTACAAACATTAGAGTACATCAAGTCATCTGGACAGTTATAATAATCTGTCCTTATATGCAACACACAACGGAATAACTATATAGCATACACTTAGACTTCTCCGGCTCGCCTCTGAAACTTCATCGCACCTAATAACCTGAACCTGTACAACCCGGGCTAACCCGAACATTACAAACGTCGGATCAATCTGGTGAACCAAAGTGAGAAAAAGTCCCTAAGTTTATGGTTAACATCCAACTTGATTTTTAAGTTCAAATATTTTCGAAAGAAAGGATAATCGTAAGACCAAATTCACACATAAATACGGATGGTTTTTACCTTACGATAACACAAATCGTTTTTGAAATCAGTATACTTTCTGATATTATGATAATGTCTAAATAAAATTAAGTAACAATCTAGCAGAACGCTTGCATCTCACGCTCTATATATGTAGTATACAATCAAAACTGCATGCTCTTATTGGAGAATGGATTTCCATGGAAAGGTATGGGCAACCACCTTTTCAACAGTGTATCTCTAGAGAGGAATACACCGAGTTCAACAAGAACATCTTGTAACTCAGGCTAAACATGACCGGCCATTCACTTAATCTTGAATGTTCAGAATATATTGCCACCTACGGTTGGTACCAACATAACCATAACCAGTTGATACAGAAACGAAAAGAAGACAAATATGAATATTCTCTAGATGGTGACAATACACCCTAATGGGGGCGACCCACATACCCATGCGACCTACCCGATTTTCATCATTTCCTGGTTGATGAGGCTTGAGGCTATGCTTTACCTTTATAATCAGCACATCACATTCACTTTGAATGCCACATCGCTGGATCCATCAAAATCACTAACTAACGTCCACAACAATACTGTACGTGTTAGCTAAAAGAAGTCTCCTTCTCTGCCTCTACTTTTAGTATGGTTGAAGAAATAAATGTACGTGACCTTTCTAGAAATACTCGGTCAAACATTCATCCATACACGTCATCTAGGAATAGGATGAACCGAAGGTACCCTCCTACTGCATCCTAGGAATCTCCCCGAGAATCAGTAGCAAGAAGTCCTTACAATCCGAAGATTTCAACCACGATAGAATCACAGTATGTCTCTAGCGATCTGCGAGAGATTGTAAGTAATTATACCGTTTTATGAAGATCCACGGTCTTCAATTGCTCCATCATGAATAGCATCTTCAATGTATTCATATTTGTTGGTCGGAATGATTTTCGAATATAAATTCGATCCCGGTCTTTCCATACCAATAATCGTATGGGCAAGATTTTGATAGTCGGTTATTTAACTATCAAATAAAAAAATAAAATGGATCTACTGGTTGAGTACACAGTGTCACTTGGCCCTTTTTAGTTAGAAATAACTAATGAATGGTTAATTAAAACTTCTAAATCTTTCAACATAGTATTCACTTCTTGTTTTAATATACAAATATTGTGATAACCCCAAACTTCCGTAGTGCGAAAGTAAGGATAATCATTTCGAATACAACATATTTATAACAACAACAGATCTCAGATAATATCATAACACATAATTATTGCAGCGGAAAGATATAAGTCATAAGCAACACATCAACGGAACCACAGAGTACACAGTTTACAGGATACAACTTAGCAAAACCAAAAGTCTGGATCAAAGGAAATAAGTTCCAACTCCAAAACGTACATCAAAATACAGAATGGAATAAAGTCACTAAAGAAAAAGATAAAGATAAAAGAGAGTCTTCTTCTTCCAAGCAGTCTTCAATCCAGAAAATGTCTACCTAAGAACCTGTCACTTGGTTGCCCGTGTAAAGAGAGGGCACCCGAGTTTGCAAAGTGAAACAAACATCGAGTCAGTCGTGGGACTGGTATGAGAAATCTTTCTATACTAACTAACAATATGGCGAATCATAGGACCACACCACTAACACGGAACGGGTTTACTCCATTTGATTGCCAGTGCATGATTTAATAAAGTTATACAGAAACAACGAAATGACTTTTGAAAAATGAAATCATTATAATACTCAGGTCCTATCACACAATGCAACGCAAATCGGAGGATAGAGTTTTTCCTTATAATGATCAAACATGACTTGATATGTATAAAATAATATTTTTAATATCATTATTAGGGTCTAAGAAGTATTAAAACACTTCAATATAAATGTATCAATCCTAGACGGCATAGGTACCATATACTATGTCGCCATATATAAGTTTACAATCAAGACCGAAATGTCGTATTGGAGATTTGGTTTCCATCAAGAGTCAAGGCTAGGGAGGAGCTCCTTACCAGTTCGAGGACACTCTAGCAAATGCCTCAGGATCACACCTATGGGCAACCCTTGGATATCTGCAGGGCCGATATAACAACCCGTATTTTTGAATAACATGTTATATCATAAATCAAGGAAGAATTAAATGTTAAAATTTGAATCGAGGGAAACGGGCTGTGCCATTGCGTTCGTCTCAGAAAAATACGCGAAATAGAGTCCGAGTTTTCGAAAATCGGAGTCCGTATGACCAAGTTATGGCCCAATGAAGTTTTCAGAAAATCCTAAGCCCGAAAACAGTTCAAATTCGAATTCAGAATCGAATTTCAGCCAAAACAGACTGGGCGGGGATTTTCCCGCCCAGGCAGGGTCGACATAGGTGTTGACACCAGTGTTGACCCCCCCAATGGGTCGACACCCATGTCGACCCAGGGGTCGACACCCATGTCGACCCAGGGGTCGACACCCATGTCGACCCAGGGGTCGACCCCCCACCCCCCCTCCCCCCGGTCGGACCAATTTTTCTGGTGCACCATTTTGGCATGTTGGGTCCTCTTTTGTTGGTTTCTGACAAGAGTTAATGGTTCAGATTCGTTTTAGGGTTAATCCTATGGTCTAAACTACCCCTAATCTCTATAAAAACACCCCTAGACCTACCCTAAACTCACACAAATCAATCTAGTAACTAAGTGCTACCAAAATGTTTCTTGATCATGGCCTCCATCTTCATAACGGCCTCCATCCTCTTCATGAAAATTTGAGTGTCCTAAGCTAGTAAAAGAGCCACCTTTCTTCATCAAAATAAGGATCTTTCTTCATACAAATCAAAGGAGCTTCTTTTTTCTCAAGACAACTTGGAGCTTATATTCATTTGGGGCTTTTAGTGTTGCTAGCGTGGCTTCGTCTCAATCTTATTTATATTTTATAAGTCTTCATAGCATTGTAAGCCCTATACTACTCTTAGATTCTAACTATGAAGTTAAATATGACATGTTGCAAGTTTGAGTTTGGGCCTATGTAAGATTTGTGCTTTGATTCTATCATGTTATGCATAGATTTATCCTATGCATGTTTGTAAAGCTATCACCTTGAATTTATGCATAGAAAACTATGAGCTTTGATCCTATCATGTTATGCATAGATTTATTCTATGCATATTTTTAAAGCTATCGCCTTGACCTTGTGCATAGAAAGCTATGAACTTTGATTTGAAATGTTGCATAAAGCAACATAGAAACTCTCATAAACCTTATGTAACTTGCATATGATGTTATATGCGAATCACTTGCTATCATCCCATGTTATTTATGGCCATGTTCACCGATTTTGCTAAAGTTGATATCATGCATGTTTTGAGGCTTATAATGTAATATGCAAGTTTATGAACACATTTGCCTCATATGCCACCATGTTTAACTTGTGGCAAAACCTTAACCCCTCATGTTCCTTAATATACTTGTGGCCAAATCACCCTTATTCTATTATGCATGCTAGTGGCCAAATCACCCTTATGCTATTTGTTATGTTTGAGGCCAAGACACCTTTTATGCTATCATACATGTTGAGGCCATATGCTAGTATGTTGAACCCCTTTTAGCCTCAAATATCACCATGTTTGACTTGTGATAGACTTTGCCGCCTTATGCCCACCTTGTCATATTGTTATGTTCCATCTTTGATCTATTTGCGTTGATGCGAATTTACGTGTGATGGGAATACGTTATGGGTAGTTGGGCAAACTTAAATAACATGAAAACATAACTTGAAAATATGACATGAAAGTTTGACATGTGTTTATGCTTGAAAACATGGACTTGGACATGACTTCTAGAAAACATGAGAATGACCAACTCGAGGTTGGGTTGAGTTTGTAGCATAAATCTACCCGGAACCGACCGGCTTAACTAGTGGCTACAAGTAATAGGACCCAATGTGAGTAGTTGGTCATGTCGCACTTAAAACCCAAGGTTAGACTAGGTTGTGGTGTAAAGCTACTCGGACCCGCCCGGCTTGACTAGTAACCACAACAAAGTCTAATGTGAGAGGTTGGGGTGCATTAAGTTAATTAATGCCACATGGTAGGCTTAAGTCATGGACTACTTGAATATACTTAACCAATTAAACACGATGGATTGGTAGGGTTAAGTCATGGACTACTTGAATATACTTAACCAATTAAACACGATGGATTGGTAGGGTTAAGTCATGGACTGCTTGAATATACTTAACCAATTAAACCCGATGTATTGATAGGGTTAAGTCATGAACTGCTTGAATACACTTAACCAACTCAATACATGGTTAGGATAGGGTTAACCACACTTAACCCACTTAAAATCCTAGTTACGTGGTCCTTTTCAGCAGTAACCAACTTGGAAGTATCATGGGTACCCTGGACTAGGCTAGGGTGGGGCACGATTACTGAACTGGTTGTAAGAGACCAAAAGAGACGGCTGAAGGGTGCACCGGTTGTTCAGGCGGACCATGGTCGTGCACATTAAGTCCGAAGTTGAACATGGGCACCAGTAGGTTTAGACTGTGCGTGCTTGAATTGTGTCTGTGGTTTACACCTTAGGGCTGGATACACCCTGGGGTGGACCTAGCACAGTTAACTACATTCCACGATAAAACCGTATGACACCGATACACGACGAGTTAGGCTTATAAGGAGCCGATCGACTAGACCGAGTAGTTGGACCTCGATTTAGGTCATCTCATAATGTGGGCCAGCTTTGGGCCAAGAGATCATTTCTTGTTTATACTTGACATAGATTGGAAAACTAGTACACACCTGGTGCAACTTAACCTTGTATATGCGATGCCGCACTTGGTCTATCTTGTTAACTTTTCACCATGCCAGTTATCACCCTACATCTCATCTCTGTTTTACATGTTCAGTTAACTTTATTAGTTTTTATACTAATAGTAGATAGGACTTACCAGTCTTTTTGACTGACCCGTTTTCTTTCGCCTCTTTTCTTCCATTTCCACCCCCCCTCAGGTTTACAGGGTGGGAACACTGGTACCTAGCTTGGATCTTTAACTGCTTTTCTAGATAGCTCATGTACGGTTTGGACTTGAGCTCGCTATGGCTTTCTTCTACCTTGGGGATAGTTACTTTATGATTTTCTTTCCAGTTTTCAGTTGATGTTTCTAGACTATGTTTTGTGGAAAATAATGACCAAGTACTTTGATGTAACTTGACTATGGTTTTGAAATGTTAGTTTTATCCGCTGCTTTATTTACTCTGTTTTTACTTATATGTTCTGTCTTGTGATATCTGCATGCATGTTACCTTGTTTAACGCCCCTCCAAAGCCAGTGCCCTTGCAAGAGTGGCATTGGCGGAGGTGGGGTGTTACAGCCAATCCCTACCTAAAGGTAGTGGATTAGTTATGCCTGAACACACGTTTCCCGGTCCTTTTGGACCTCTATATGGCCACTAACAACCTATAAATCTGAGGTACCTCAAAATCCATCATCCACATAAGTAAAATGCCAGTCAGTTTAAGCACTGACATCACTCTAGCTAGAAAGAAACGTGTGCACTCCCTGCGTTCCCTTCTCCCGTTTTTGACTCATACCGGGTTGTGAGGCTCGCGAAGTAACGCTATACACAAAGCTACACCTATATAGGCCGTGCTTTGATCATCAACCACAAGGCCTGCTTTTCAACAAAGCCTTGATCATCTGCATCTTGGCGTGCCACATTGACAACTCACGCCATGCTATTAATAATTATCAATATATACTAGGGTGTTAAGCAGAGAATAAATTCTCCACCACCAATCAGGTATATATCAATAAAAATCGATTTAATTACATGAAATAAATTTCAACGTCGGGCATGCGATCCATTTACAAGTCCGTTCTGGGTCTGAACAAAACCGGGGTCATCTTATTTCGTAGGAAATAAAGACACTAGCAAATCCGAACAATCAACAAGTACGTCCGGATGATCACTACCGCCAACCCATCAAGGTAGCCACTCCTATCAAGGCCAACAATAGCAATACAACCATCCGCCTTGAAGATCGTCGGTCTTCGACCGTCGTCTTCAACTCTTAAAATTAATATCGCCGTATAATTATTTGAAATGAGATTTAACTCGGTCTTTTCAAATAATTCTCGAGGTTGTATAAATCCAAAACCAATTCATATCGTTGAAAATGTTTTATAACGATTTCCCCTATTTTATTTAATTAAACATAGCCTTATTTTTATTTAACGACGCTCCAGGTCCCATAGGTGGTCATGGCGCTGTTTTTCCCAAAATTTGATTTACACCTACCTCAAAATCTTACCGTTAGATTTTGACAAAATTTATACCGTTGGAACGATCTTCCCAAGACGGTCCTAACGGGTCCGGTTCTGGGAAAATCTGACGGTTGGATCTTTCTGTATATTCATTTAAAGTTACGATTCTAAAACGCGAACTACCGCGCGCGATTCGTTTAATTTAATTAATATTTATATTTATAAATAAATATTAATTCGTTGGCGATTTCAACCCAGTCAATCAACACAATCAAATAGATACAGTCTATATCATGTCACGGTTTGCTAATGGTTTTGTCCCTTCTTTTATCATATGGAGATTCTGATAAACTGACAGTTTCAGTTCAAATCCTTTTTATTGTCTTTTAATTTTGACGATATAATATATAATTTAAAATATAATTTTTCATTTGTCACTAGTGTGACAATAAAAATATATTTTAAAGCCCAACTTATTATTTACATAAGAATGAAAATAAAAAGTGTAAATTCCTATCTGTTCTTTTATTGTCTTTTTAAATGGACAATAACAATATAACCTTTATTTCTAACATTTATTTACAACTAAAATGTACATAAAACATCTCTTTTAATTTGTCTATTTATTGTACTTCTACCGCATTTGGCATGATGTGAAAACCCGTAACTTCCCCGTAAAGGAAAGCGCGGATAGTTCGAGAACAAGCCACAACAGAACACATACAGAAGAACATTTCATTGTATATTACAACAACGCATCAGATTACATGAATATATAGAGTATAAATGAATAAATATTACATAGAAATATCAGAGATTCAAATTACATTTAAATACATCGCAGCGGAAAATAATACAATACACAACTAGAAGAGATATACGGATACAAAGCTTTCCGGATATCATTCCAGCTGTAAACCAGGATCCTGTGAATATAAATCTGCAAAACCAAAACTACTAGCTGCCCGTGTCAAAATAGGGGCACCCAGAGTTTAGGTCAAAACAATAAACTCCAGGTCAGTCATGGGACTGGTGTGAGAACTAAAACAGTTATTGATCTTTATTTTTAAAGTTAGGTAAATCAAGGGACCACACCGTATAACACGGAACGGGTTACCTCCCAAGAACACCAGTGCATAAAACAACAGCGCAATGCTAAATAAAGAAAAATGAAGCTATTATAAGACCCATGTCCTATCACACAATGCAACGCAAGCCGGGGGATAGGGTTTTTACCTTATAATAGCCAAGAATGCTTGATACGTTTAAAAGAAATCATTTGATACTATTATAAGTGTATAGTGTATAAAACAACTTCAAATCATAAATCTCAATCATAGGCGGCATGAATGCCCCATACCACTATGTCGCCATATATAGGTTATACAATCAAAATCGTAAAGTCACGTATTTGGAAATTGGGTTTCCATCTATGAACCGAGGCAAAAGATAGTCCTCAACCGATTCGAGACTGTCTAGCCCGAGTCTCAGACACAGCCGCAACCGTACCTTGGATCGTCAGGGCCGGTCCACCGATGTGGATTATAATGCCTGAACAATGCGTTTCTCCGCCCTTTGGGGCGTAAATGAGCCAACGAATGACTCCATCGGACCCAGATCGTCCAATCAAACCGAGGCGCCTCGCAACAGCAACAACCACATAAGTCAAACTCGTCAGGGCGTGTAAAACCACTGACGCCACTTCTAGCTAGAAAGAAAACGCATGTCCCCCCTGAGGTCCGTCTCCCGTTTTTGGTTCATACCGGGTGTGAAACTCGCGAAGTAAACGTTACACAAAGCTACGCCACAAAGGCCGTGCTTCGATCATCAACCACAAGACTTTGCTTTTCAACAGAAGCCTTGATCACTCGCCACTTAGGCATGCCACACAGGCAATTCACTCTATGCGTTTGATATCCATCACTATATAACCCCTGAGCTCGTACGTCTCAGAGAAGGGCGTTAAGCAAGAGAATAAATTCTCCGCCGCCAAACAGATATATATTTAATAGAAATCAACCACACAGACTAAAATCCAATGTCAGACACACAGTCCATTTACAAGTCCGTTCTGGGTCTGAACGAAACCGGAGGCACCTAGTACCCCGCATATCCATCGATCTCCAAGTACGTCTGGATGATCACTAACTGTTTCCATCTTCTTGGGTTTACAGCCCAATCAAGATCATCAGTAATCACCCAAACGACGTGAAGACTTCCGGTCTTCGACCACCGTCTTCATCTTCGACTTATCGTCGTATCAGTTATTCAGAATGGGATAAACCCGGCCTTTCCGAATAACTCGCGTATATTTTAAATAAGTGTTACACAAACACAACATACGCCTCATTCCAATTCATTAGTCACTAACCGTAAATTAATCAAGAGAATAATTCCCCAAATATTAACCCCGAAGGCCGAAACCAACATCAGATCAATATCCAGAAAACCGTTCTGCTTGGCTAACCGACAGTTAGTTTCTAAATTTCAAATTCATATGGAAAGGTTCCCATTAATTTTATCCAAGATAAATTCTTTATATTTATTCTTTAATCTATCCTTTTGAATTTCGATTCAACTAATCGGGATTAACGAAACTTACCGAAGTAATCATTTGTTTTAATTTCCCAATCCCAACCTATTTATCCCATGAAGTAAAACTTGTAATACTTCATATCTAACACCTCAGTGTTATCGGTAAATTCAATTACCATTTCACGTTCAAATCTAATTAAAGATTTAACTATCGCTTGGAGCAAAACTGGTGATACTCCATTCTCGACCATTTCAATCTAATTAAAGATTCATTAAAACTCCACTTAGTTTTAATCGTTAACTGGGTTAAAGAATCCGTGTCATTTAAAACACGGTTCACGATAAACCCAAAGTCACATTCATTAATTATCGGGTTAAAGAACAAGTGTTATTTAAAACACTGTTCACGATAAACCCAAAAATCGATATCAATTCAATTTCAATTAAATATTATTTAATTGGTACACTTCATTAAATCTAAATAAAAAGATTTAATCTTTTCTCAACTGGGTTCAAGAACAGTGTTAGTGAAGACACCATTCACGACAAACCCAAATCATATTTGATATTCAATACAAGGCTTTGAATAGAAAATATATCGGCTTATATTCAATATCAAATTCTACGACTAACAAATATCGTATTGGAAATAACGATATAAATATATATCTTTCAAATTTCCATAACAACATCTGTATAATCACGAATTCCAACATCGAAATATTCCGAAGACAATTTCGATTCAAATCCATTCCAATGCAATCATTGGAAATTTTGGTTATTTTTAAAACCCTTTTCAAATTCAATTTATTTATTTAAAAATAAATAGAATTATAATTCTAGTTCCAAACTAGTTCATTTCGATAAAAATCTATTTTTATCTTTTCAAATATGGAGTTTTTCATCCCAATTCTGTAAAAATCATTTCTTATGATTTTACACAAATTATTACTATTTTTAATAATTTTATCAAGGCCCGTACAGTCGATTTCCATCAATGGCCATCGAACTGCACTTACAACGACCTTTTTCAAATTTGATTTGGACGTATCTCCAAATCCAACCGTTAGATTTCAAATTTCTAACATTCGTTAGAAAGCTCTTTTCGATACGAACCCAACGGTTCCGGTTTTAGGAGAATCCGACGGTCGGATCTCCCGTAATGTCCGTTTGAAATAAATGGTCGAAATTCACGAACTACTGCGGCGCGGCGCGTTCTATTCAGGCCATTATATTATATATATAATATATATATATATATTATATATATTTCGTCGATTTCTATTTAAAACGAATTATATAAATAGTTTTAAATTCGTTTCAAAAGCAATTTCAACTTCCATTTCAATTCAAATCAAAATTGAATTCTTCTTTATAAATTCGTTTTTAAAATTCATTTCTATTCAATTCAAATTTCAATTCAATTTGAATTCATTTCAATTCGCTTTCAATTTAATTTGAATTAGTTTTCAATTCAATTCAATTTAATTTCAAAGTCGTTTTCTATTCGATTCAATTCAAATTGGTTTTCTATTCGATTCAATTCAAATTGGTTTTCTAATCGATTCAAATCAAATTCGTTTTATATTCAATTCATTTCGAAATCGTTTTCAATTCATTTCATTTCGAAATCGTTTTCAATTCATTTCATTTCGAAATCGTTTTCAATTCATTTCATTTCGAAATCGTTTTCAAAATTACTTTTCGATATTCATTTTAAAATGAATAAAATCGATATAAATATCGTTCACGTCAAAATGGCGTCAATCTAATCAACACGGCTTCATATATTTCTATTTTCAAATATTCTATTTCAAATATTTCTTTTTCAAATATTTCCTTTTCAAATATTTCTATTTCAAATATTTCTATTATTAAAATATTTCGTTCAACGCATGACTAATCTCAACGGATGAGTACAGTCAACACATGAACCTTTATTTTATATTGATAAAGATGTAAATTTCATTATTAAAATATTTCGTTCAACACATGACTAATCTCAACGGATGAGTACTGTCAACACATGAACCTTTATTTTATATTGATAAAGATGTAAATTTTATTATTAAAATATTTCGTTCAACACATGACTAATCTCAACGGATGAGTACAGTCAACACATGAACCTTTATTTTATATTGATAAAGATGTAAATTTTATTATTAAAATATTTCGTTCAACACATGACTAATCTCAACGGATGAGTACAGTCAACACATGAACCTTTATTTTATATTGATAAAGATGTAAATTTTAATATTAAATTATTTCGTTCAACACATGACTAATCTCAACGGATGAGTACAGTCAACACATGAACCTTTATTTTATAATATTCTTTATTCTCTAAATTGGAATGAGGCCCAATCAATCACCATATAAAATTAATTATATGGATTTCCATACATCACACGCATATAATAGCATTGAAAAATAATCAACCATCAACCAAAGTGCACTACACTGTATAAGCATTAAATATAGATATTTAACGCTTATAACAGCCTGTCAGTCAATCGATCGACATATTTAATCAATCAGGATGAGTGAACTTCAAATTTCATCCCAACACCCGTGTGGGGTTTCAAACCATCAAACACAGATTTTAGTTGTGCAGTTGGGCGATGTGTAAAATTTATCGTCCCAATCAATGTCATTCAAATAGGTGTACATAAACAAACCGTCCGGTTTGTAAATGAATATTTATTTATTCACATTCACGTTAAAAATTATATTTTTAACGATAAAATATTTTATTCCAACATATGAATTTCTATTCAATTCATTCTTTAAATAAAATGATATTTTTATTTTTCTAACATATTTTAGAAAATTTCGGCGGCATAACGGCACGATACTAGAAACGGGACAAGGCCTAGCCTTATCCCCGGTCTAGTGAAGGCCCACGCCATTCACACATCAATCAAATCAATTTCATTTCACCAAACAATTCAATTCAAACCAAATAATCTAATCAACTACACAACCAAACAATTAACCAAACAAGCCATCCATGGTCTGTGGATGACGGGTGTCGGGTGCTACTAAACACCGTCTGCATCCTAGTATATATTTATAACTAGAAAAATTAAATTGAAAGGTGAGAAGTTCTCACAAATAGCTATCCTAGCTCCACGGCACTTCATTGATAGAAATCTTCACCGTTATCGCATCTTTGTCATCTTCGTTGCCCGTATCCTCTACATATAAAAAAAAAAATCACATTTTTATATTCTGTTTCTTTATAAATAAAAGTCACTTTTTCTTTCGGCGATTATATATATAAAAATCACATTTTTATTTCGTTTTCAAGAGAATAGAAATCATATTTTTATTCCGCCGCTATATATATAAAAATCCGATTTTTACATCGCTATACATATCCTAAAATTTCATCTTTCTTATCCTTTCTACATAACAAAAATCTTAATTTTTCTATATTAAAAATCGTAACTTTAAACAAACAAAGATTATATATAAAAAAAATATAAATCATTTCTTGTTAACATATAAAAATTCAGTCTTTTTAACATATAAAAATTCATACTTGTTAACATATAAAAATTCAGTCTTTTTAACATATAAAAATTCATACTTGTTAACATATAAAAAATTCAGTCTTTTTAACATATAAAAATTCATACTTGTTAACATATAAAAATTCAGTCTTTTTAACATATAAAAATTCATACTTGTTAACATATAAAAATTCAGTCTTTTTAACATATAAAAATTCATACTTGTTAACATATAAAAATTCAGTCTTTTTAACGTAAACCAAAAATCAGTTTTTAAATTAAACCAAAAATCAGTTTTTAAATTAAACCAAAAATCAGTTTTTATAACATAAAACAAATGAAAATAATTTAAAAAAAAACGTACTGTTCGAAGAAGAGGGGGGTGGTCTGCGCGGATCGAGGAGGAGCTCGCGGTGGGTGGTTCCTGGCCTGAGGCAGCGGGCGTTCATCGACTTGGGGCTCGCGGTTCTGGTCTCCGCGTCAGGGGAGGAAGGAAGGAGAGATAGACGGGGGGGGGGGGGGGGGGCGAGTGGCATGCGGCGCGGCGGAGCAGAGGGAGGTCCGGCGTCGGGCACGGCGTGGTGATCGATGGTTGTTCGATCGATTTAGGGATTCGATTTGTTTTTTTTTTTTTTTCTTTTTTTTCTGAAACGAACTGATGTATAAGGGGGGCAACGTGATTTAAGGGGAGAGGAGAGAAGATTTTTTTTTAATTTAATTTGCAAAAAGTTGACTTTTACATACGACCTCGAAACGAGGCCCACCGCCTGCCGTCCATAGCGTTTTACCCCCATTCCGAACACAATGGGATATGTACCGCAAGCTGATTTGATCGTTACAATCAGTTTCCGTTGAATTTACATTTAAATCGTTATATTGAATTTTAAACGTACATTTCATTTTACCGGGGTCACATACGAACTCGAAAAATTCCCGAATAATATTTTCTAGCTTCGTATTGACGATACGGTCCTAACAAAACTAGTTTCGTCGAATTCCGAGACCGTTTGAAAAATGACCATTTTCCAGTCGATTAAAATCAACTGAAACTGGTCAAACGCGTTTTCCTTTGCCACGCTCACATATTGATTCGAAAAATTATGAAATTTGGAATCTAGCAATAACTTGACACTGCGGATCCAAGAAAACTGGTTTCGTCGAAATCCGAGGTCATTTGCAAAATTCCCATTTTTAAGGGCCTGAATTCCATAGCGACTATTCCGAATTTTCAACTGGACATATCTTTTGATTCCCGCTATGAAATCTTGATTTTTCGGATCCGTTGGAAAGATATTCACAATTAGATCCTAATGTTTTTGGTTTCACTAAAATCCGGATTGTTTTGCACCTGGTACATTAAATTGAAGTTTGAAATCGAATTATCGAACTACCGCGCCGTTTTCAATTCCTTTTATAAATATAAATAATTATTTATATTCTAACGACGACGTATATAATATATACGTTCGAATTATATTCAAAACAAATTTCTCGTCGATATTATTTAAAATTATCTATTTTAAATATTCAAAATTCGCTAAAATTGCCAAAATAAAAAATTTAAACTGGCCCAGATTTTCGGGTTGTTACACATGACGATGAAAATAACGTCTTAAAACCTACCTTTTTGTTTAATATGAAAATATAAACAAAAATGTAAATTTTAATACTATTCTTTTTATCGCATCTCAAATGACGATAAAAATCACAATCTAAATCTACAAATTTATCGCATCTAAAATGACGATAAAAATCACATTTTAAAACATACAAATTAAATATGAACTTCTATATGCAAGTGAAATGTAAAAACAAGGGTTTCAATTCTACCATAAAATACAAATACAAATGTATTCCATAACTTTATTTTTTATTTGTATATAAAATACAAACAAAAATGTATTTCATAATCTTGTCTTTTACTTAATTAAAACAATGCAAATAAAAAGTGTATTTCTATTCTTGTTCTTTTATTCGACAACTACAGTGCAAATAAAAGTGTATTTCTAATTTTGTTCTTTTATTCGACAACTACAATGCAAATAAAAGTGTATTTCTAATTTAGTTCTTTTATTCTACAACTACAATGCAAATAAAAGTGTATTTCTAATTTTGTTCTTTTATTCGACAACTACAATGCAAATAAAAGTGTATTTCTAATTTTATTCTTTTATTCGACAACTACAGTGCAAATAAAAGTGTATTTCTAATTTTGTTTTTTTATTCGACATAAAAATGTCAATTAAAATGCAACTCCTACCATGTGCTTTTTTTTATTAACATATAAAATATTAATAAAAATGTAATTCCAATCATGTTCTTTTTATTAACATATAAAAGGTTAATAAAAATGTAATTTCTATCATGTGCTTTCGATTACAATGTAAAATGTAAATTGAAGCGGTTCACACAATTTGCACTTTCATTTACAATGGAAAATGAAAATGAAAGCGATTCACATAATTTGTCTTTTTATTTACAGTGACAATGTAAATGAAAGTGATTCACACAATATGCACTTTTATTTACAATGGAAAATGTAAATGAAAGCGATTCACATAATTTGTACTTTTATTTACAATGGAAAATGTAAATGAAAGCGATTCGCATAATTTGTACTTTTATTTACAGTGAAAATGTAAATGAAAGCGATTTACATAATTTGTACTTTTATTTACAATAGAAAATGTAAATGAAAGCGATTCACATAATTTGTACTTTTATTTACAATGGAAAATGTAAACAAAAGAGTTCTACACTATTTGTTAATCAAAAAGTTATATAAAATGTTAATCTTACCATACCTTTTTAATTAACAATTAAAATGTTAATTAAAAAGTAGAACTTTTCATGTCATTTTAAATTAACACATACAATGTTAATTAAAATGTAATTCTTAACATGCCCTTTTATATTAACTAATAAATGTAAATCTAAAATGCAATTTTCCCTATTGTCCTTTTTTTATTAATTAATAAATGTAAATCTAAAATGCAATTTTCCCTATTGTCCTTTTTGTTAACAAAATAATGTTAATAAAAATGTGTTCTTCACTTTGACCTTTTTATTAACAAAAACAATGCTAATAAAAATGTGTTTTTATCAAATAAATTGTTAATCAACAAGTAAATCTATGTCATGTCAACTCAAAATTTTAATTGGATTAAAAATAATCCTAATTTAATCCAATCAAATTTATTTTGTACTAAATACGATGATTTTATAATCAAATAGATGTAATTTGTTAGATCTATACCGATCTACCATCACAAACATAGATCTATAACAAGACATGTCAAATCAACCCATACAACACAAATTATCAAATCAAGTCGCAGATCTATTGGATTAACGTACCATGATCATTTCAATAGCGAGAAAATAATTTATATAATTTAAATCAGAGGTCACACCTCGATTAGATCAGATCTAAAAATCCTAACAGCTTCAAAAATCACCCAAACCAGTTTTGAAACGTAGAATTCTGTGTCACGGTCACAACGGATCTGAAATTTTGAAATTCGAATCTCGTATGAATAAGTTATAGTCATTACAAGTTAAATATTCAATTTGCAATGCCTTTGGATGTTGAAAAAAAAATCAAAATATATACCTTTTATTTCAGCCGTTATTTTCTATATTGTTCAAAACTTTGAATCAAGATTTCGTGATCTGTGGTTGATGGATTGACGAACGGTCGGCGGCAATGGGACGGGCTTGGAGAGGGCTATCGGCGCCTGGCGCGGCGGCACAGGCAGGGGGCGGCGGCGGTTTGACTGGCGCGGGTTCGGGGCGCTGGTTCTCGAAGCACAATCGATGATAGGCGGCGCGGCTTGTCTAGAAATGAAGAGAATGGGAAGATCTTTTAAAACTTCAACTGCGGCCTAGTCTAATTCTTTGTGGATTGATGGGAAAATGAAGATGAATCTGGCGGCTGTATGGGTTATGAGGTATTGAAGAATCGGGGGGGGGGGGGGGGATGAACAGTGATCGCATATATATAATATTATATTAGGTTTATATTTAATTAAATTATTAATTTTCCAATTAGGTCCAATTACCCATTAATCCGGTTTTCAGCCCAACGACTGTCCTCCCTACCCAATAACCCCTATCCTGGACCCATCTGACTATGTCCCGCAGGCCCATATGGTCATCTTGGCCTTAAATTTTCCGATTTAAAATAATTCCTTCTTGTTTTTAATTTAAGCGTAGTCGAAAATCCACCGTGGCCACATACGGACCCCGAAAAATCCAGAAAAAATATATTTGGCTTCGTGATGACGATACGGTCCTAAAAAAATTATTCTCGTCGAATTCTGAGACTGTTTGAAAAATGACCATTTTTAAGTCGTTCAATTTTGACTGTATTTGACCAAACACAGTTTCTTCTGCCATGCTCACACACTGATTCTGAAAATTATGAAATTTGAAACCTAGCTATATTATGACATTCCGGATCCGACAAAAGTGGTTTCGTCGAAAAAGGAGGTCGTCTGCAAAATGTCTATTTTTCCATCATTAAAATATTATTTAAAAATGGAAATTTTAAATTCTGACAGATTTTCCAATAAAAATTTTAGAAATAAAAATTTTTAAATTGGTTCTGATTTTCGGGTTGTTACAATCTCCCCCACTTAAAAGCTTTTTGTCCTCGAAAAGGAAACGGGGTAAAGTAGGAAACAAGACGGAAAATGTAAATTATTGAAAAGGTACCTTAACATAAGAGTTACTCGGAGATATCCACTCTGCACTTGGGGTAAGCCTTTTTGATGCTATCCTATGTCTCCCAAGTACAGTCTCTAGGATCCCCGCTCCACTGCACCTTGACAAGGTGGATTCTCTTGTTCCTCAACACTCGAGTTTCCTTGCCAACGATTTTTACTGTTAGGCTCGGCGTAATCTCTAATTCCTGCTGTGCTGCTTCATCCACAACTAAGTCCGGGTCATGAACATGTTTGCGGAGTTGAGATACATGAAATACATCATGCACCCCAGGCCATCAGTCAGGCAGCTGCACTCTATAAGCTAGAGTACCAATTCTTTCGAGAATAGGAAATGGACCAATGAATCTCGGTGCCAATTTTCCAGTCTTCCCAAAACAAATTACGCCTCTCAATGGAGAAACCTTCAAGTATACTCGATCACCAACAGAGAATTTAAATTTCTTCTTCGCTTGTCTGCATAGCTCTTCTGTCGGCTCTGAGCAGCCAATAGGCGCTTCTTAATCAAATCAACCTTATCTGATGCTTCACGAATCATGTCGGGGCCCAAGACTAACCGATTGCCTTGCTCCACCCAACATGCCGGCGATCTGCAAAGCCTGCCATATAATAACTCAAACGGTGACATCTTCAGGCTTGCTTGGTAGCTATTATTATAAGAGAACTCCACCAAGTGCAAGTGGTCCTCCCATGAACCGCCATAATCGAGAATGCAAGCTCGCAACAAGTCTACCAAAATGCGGTTCACCCTCTCAGTCTGGCCATCTGTCTGAGGGTGATAAGCAGTGCTCATGTTCAATTTGGTCCCAAGCTCTTCTTGAAAAGCTTCCCAGAATTTGCTAGTAAATAATGGATCCCGATCACTGACAGTGCTTTTGGGAACTCCGTGTAGTCTGACTATCTCTTTAAGATAAAGCTGCGACAAGCTTCGAGCTGTTCTATTGGACCTGATAGGGATGAAATGGGCAGACTTCGTTAAGCGGTCTACAATCACCCATATGCTATCATTCCCTTTTTTGCTTCGGGGCAAGCCATCAATAAAGTCCATAGAAATTTCCTCCCACTTCCAACCAGGAACTCCTAGCGGCTGCAACAAAGCCGCCAGTTTCTGTTGATCACTTTTAACTTGCTGACAAGTGGGACATCTAGCAACATAAATAGAAATATATCTCTTCATGGACCTCCACCAAAATGTGTGCTTGAGGTCGTGATACATCTTGCTCACCCCAGGGTGAATACTAAGCTTAGATTTATGACATTCATCCATAACCTCCCTTCTGAGCTTAGAATCGTATGGGACACAGATTCGGCCTAATAGCCTCAGAAACCCTTTGTCATCAATTTGAAAACTCGTTGTTTCACCATCCTGAATTTTTTTGATAATCCTCTGAATAAATTTATCATCCTTCTGAAGAGCAGAGACTTTATCAATCAGAGTAGGAGTGATAATGAGATTGGCGATAATGAGCTTGTCGCTATCCGCATTCTTTCTACTGAGCGCATCAGCTACAACGTTGGCTTTCCCTGGAGTATATAGGATATCCAAATCATAGGCTGCAAGAAATTCAACCCAGCGTTGATGCCTCATATTCAAGTCTTTCTGGGTAAATAGATGCTTCAAGGATTTGTGATCCGTATATATTTCGAATTTCTCACCCAAGAGATAATGCCTCCATATTTTAAGGGCAAACACAATAGCCATTAGCTCAAGATCGTGCGTGGCATAATTCTTCTCATGTGGTTTCAGTTGGTGGCTAGCATATGCGACTACTATGCCTCTTTGCATCAGCACCGCACCAATACCTTAAATAAATAGGGGTTAACATGTTAATATGAGATTTGACATTAAAAGAAAATGTTATCTCTGACATGTTGAATTATAAAAGAAACAACCTTGTTTAGAAGCGTCGGTCTGGACCTTCAAATCCTGATTGCCATCTATAATGGTCAACACAGGAGCATTGGTCAACCTCCTTTTTAGATCTTGGAAAGCTATCTCGCATTCGGGAGTCCAAATGAATTTTGTATGCTTCTTGGTCAGGTTTGTCAATGGACAAGCTACCTTCGAAAAATCTTTGACAAATTTCCGATAATAGCCAGCCAGTCCTAAGAAGCTTCTGACCTTTGTGGGAGTTCTAGGCTGCTTCCACTCTTGGATAGATGAGATCTTTCCTGAATCTACTGAGATGCCTTCTTTTGATACAACATGGCCGAGGAATTTCACCTCTTCTTGCCATAATATGTATTTGGAGAATTTGGCTTTCAGCACATTTCCTTGCAAAATCTCCAAGACTTCCCTCAGATGTTGTTCGTGCTCGGCAGTGGATTTAGAAAAGATGAGGATGTCATCTATGAACACCAACATGAATTTATTCAAAACATCTCTGAATACTCTATTCATCAAATCAACAAAGTATGCTGGAGCGTTACATAGACCGAAGGGCATTACTAGCCATTCATAGAATATATCCGGTCCTCTGAAAGCAGTTAAAGGCACACACTCCTTTGCGATGCGGGGTTGATGGAAGCCTGTAGCTAGGTTCATCCTAGAAAATACTCGTGCTTCATGCAAGCGGTCTAATAGATCATCAATTCGTGGCAGTGGGTATTTGTTTTTCAACGTTTGTTTGTTGAGATCGCGGTAGTCCACACATAGCCTGAGTGTACCGTCTGATTTTGGGACGAACACCACTGCTGCACCCCATTCTGAGAAGTTGGGCCTGATCAGACCCTTCCACAAAAGCTGCTTGGTTTGATTTCTCAGCTCCTCATTTTCTTTTGGCGATATTCTCCGAATAGGATGTACGACAGGCCTTGCATTCGGAGCTAAGTCAATTCTGAAGTCGATTTCCCTACGCGGAGGTAAGCCATCAACTTCCTTGAATACATCAGCGTAATCTTTGACGACAGGGATATCCTCAATAGAAGTAGAGGTGACTTCTAGAGAAGACCAGAATTCTTTCCTGTCGGTGGCTGAGCCGTGGCATGGTATAGAAATAGTCTTTCCCAATTTAGTTTTTATTTTGACTATCCTTTCAGCACATAATACCTCAGCCTCATATTCCGTCAGCCAATCCATTCCCAGTATGATATCATATCCGGAGAAATTCATGACGATCAAATTAAAAAGGAACTGGATATATGAATAAGAAACATGCACTCTACAAAACTGATCAAGAATAAGAGATCCTCCTATCGGACTATGGGCTCTAACCAATTCTTTCAGTTTTCTTAGTTTCAGTTTTAATTTTGTAATTGTGTCATTAGAGATAAAACTCCGTGCCGCACCAGTGTCAAACAAAGCAGTAATAGGGATGTTTTTAATGTTAAGAGTACCTCCTAAGACATCAGGTTTACCTAGTCCTTTGGCAGAAGCCGGTGCACCCGTTCCTTCATAGACATGAGCCACTTCAGTTTTCTTCAATAAAGGACAATTCCTGGCAAAGTGTTCTGGCTTATGGCAGTTATAGCAATCATGAGAGTTCCGGGGTTTCTGGTCACGATTCTGAGAATTCTGGCTGCATCCTGATTCGTTCCTCTTGAATCTTTTAGGAGCTTTACACTCGGACTCAAAATGCCCAGTCTTGCCGCAATTATAGCATGTCACCTTGCTCCTGTCCCTCTTCTTCCTTGGAGGCTTAGCAATAGAAGAATTTCCTGCCTCCGGTTTCTTGTCCGCTTGCTCTTTCTTGTTGTTGCTTTGATTTTTCACTTTATCATGTTGTCCAGACTCATCATTTTCCTCGTAGCGGCAAACCATCTCTACTACTTCATTGAATGGGAGCTTAATATGAGCAGTGACTCTGTTCAAATATTTCTTTGAAAGGCCCTAGATGAATTTTTTATTCTTCTCTACTGGATCTTGAATCAATCCAGGAGCATATCGTGAAAGGTCATCAAACTTCCTTACATACTCAGAAACAGACATACTCCCTTGCTGTAGGTTAACGAACTGCTCGCGAAGGCGCTCTCTTGCTTGTGGGGGAACATACTTGTCATTGAAAAGTTCTTTAAATTTGGCCCAAGACATATTGGACACATCATTGCAAATCTTGACCGTATCCCACCATTGTCCAACTTCATCTTTTAATTGCCATACTGCCAGGAAACGCTTTCACTGATCCTCTAATTCTAAGCCCTCTAAGATCTTTTCACAGTCCTTAAGCCATGACTCTTCTTGAATCGCAGATTCTCACCCCGTGAAAGGTACACCTCCTAGATTCCTGAATTTCTTTGACATTCTCTCTAAGTCCAAGGGCTGTGGGGGTGGAGGTGCTTGTGCTACGACCTCTGAAGTAGGCTGTTCCTGAGTAATGGGGGTCTCGTCTCTGGGTGGCCCTCTAGCTCCCCCTCGGGCTCCCCCTCGGGCTCCAGCTCGAGCTCCACCCCGGGCTGGTCTTGCGCTGGTATCCATTTAAATCAGTCTGTACCATCAAGGAAAGAGTCAGACCAACAGAAATGAAGGACTTTAAGGAAAGATAAGATAAGGACAAAGTTAAAAGATGACGATGCAATGACTGATAAATATGTGTTATTCTGCTGTGCTCATTCTAGGACATTTCTAGTCCTATCCAATGAGCACTCACCTTAGGATAATGTGGATTCCATTTAGACGAATTGTTCTAAATATGTTATACTCCGGGGCTAAGGTTAACCTTAGGCTCTGATACCAACTGTGATAACCCCAAACTTCCGTAGTGCGAAAGTAAGGATAATCATTTCGAATACAACATATTTATAACAACAACAGATCTCAGATGATATCATAACACATAATTATTGCAGCGGAAAGATATAAGTCAAAAACATCACATCAACGGAACAACAGAGTACGCAGTTTACGTGATACAACTTAGCAAAACCAAAAGTCTGAATCAAAGGAAATAAGTTCCAACTCCAAAACGTACATCAAAATACAGAATGGAATAAAGTCACTAAAGCAAAAGATAAAGATAAAAGAGAGTCTTCGTCTTCTTCTTCCAAGCAGTCTTCAATCCAGAAAATGTCTACCTAAGAACCTATCACTTGGCTGCCCGTGTAAAAAGAGGGCACTCGAGTTTGCAAAGTGAAACAAACATCGAGTCAGTCGTGGGACTGGTATGAGAAATCTTTCTATACTAACTAACAATATGGCGAATCGTAGGACCACGCCGCTAACGCGGAACGGGTTTACTCCATTTGATTGCCAGTGCATGATTTAATAAAGTTATACAGAAACAACGAAATGACTTTTGAAAAATGAAATCATTATAAGACTCAGGTCCTATCACACAATGCAACGCAAACCGGAGGATAAAGTTTTTCCTTATGATGATCAAACATGACTTGATACGTATAAAATAATATTTTTAATATTATTATTAGTGTCTAAGCAGTATTAAAACACTTCAATATAAATTTATCAATCCTAGACGGCATAGGTACCATATACTATGTCGCCATATATAAGTTTACAATCAAGACCGAAATGTCGTATTGGAGATTTGATTTCCATCAAGAGTCAAGGCTAGGGAGGAGCTCCTTACCGGTTCGAGGACACTCTAGCAACTGCCTCAGGATCACACCTATGGGCGACCCTTGGATATCCGCAGGGTCGGTCCCTACCTAACGGTAGTGGATTAGTTATGCCTGAACACACGTTTCCCGGTCCCTTTGGACCTCTATATGGCCACTAACAACCTATAAATCTAAGGTACCTCAAAATCATTCATCCACATAAGTAAAATGCCAGCCAGTTTAAGCACTGACATCACTCTAGCTAGAAAGAAACGTGTGCACTCCCTGCGTTCCCTTATCCCGTTTTTGACTCATACCGGGTTGTGAGGCTCGCGAAGTAATGCTATACACAAAGCTACACCTATATAGGTCGTGCTTTGATCATCAACCACAAGGCCTGCTTTTCAACAAAGCCTTGATCATCTGCATCTTGGCGTGCCACGTTGACAACTCTTGCCATGCTATTAATAATTATCAATATATACTAGGGTGTTAAGCAGAGAATAAATTCTCCACCACCAATCAGGTATATATCAATGAAAATCGATTTAATTACATGAAATAAATTTCAACGTCGAGCATGCGATCCATTTACAAGTCTGTTCTGGGTCTGAACAAAATCGGAGCCATCTTATTTCATCGGAAATAAAGACACTCGCAAATCCGAACAATCAACAAGTACGTCCGGATGATCACTACCGCCAACCTATCAAGGTAGCTACTCCCATCAAGGCCAACAATAGCAATACAACCATCCGCCTTGAAGATCGTCGGTCTTCGACCGTCGTCTTCAACTCTTCAGATTAATATCGCCGTATAATTATTTGAAATGAGATTTAACTCGATCTTTTCAAATAATTCTCGAGGTTGTATAAATCCAAAACCAATTCATATCGCTGAAAATGTTTTATAACGATTTTCCCTATTTTATTTAATTAAACATAGCCTTATTTTATTTAATGACGCTCCAGGTCCATAGGTGGTCATGGCGTTGTTATTTCCAAAATTTGATTTACACCTACCTCAAAATCTTACCGTTAGATTTTGACAAAATTTATACTGTTGGAACGATCTTCCCAAGACGGTCCTAACGGGTCCGGTTTTGGGAAAATCTGACGGTTGGATCTTTCTGTATATTCATTTAAAGTTACGATTCTAAAACGCGAACTACCGCGCGCGATTCATTTAATTTAATTAATATTTGTAAATAAATATTAATTCCTTGGCGATTTCAATCCAGTCAATCAACACAATCAAACAGATACAGTCCCTATCATGTCAAGGCTTGCTAATGGTTTTGTCCCTTCTTTTATCATATGGAGATTTTGATAAACTGACAGTTTCAGTTCAAATCCTTTTTTTATTGTCTTTTAATATTGACGATAAAATATATAATTTAAAATATACTTTTTCATTTGTCACTAGTGTGACAATAAAAATATATTTTAAAGCCCAACTTATTATTTACATAAGAATGAAAATAAAAAGTGTAAATTCCTATCTGTTCTTTTATTGTCTTTTTAAATGGACAATAACAATATAACCTTTATTTCTAATATTTATTTACAACTAAAATGTACATAAAACATCTCTTTTAATTTGTCTATTTATTGTACTTCTACCACATTTGGCATGACGATGAAAATAACGTCTTAAAACCTACCTTTTTGTTTAATATAAAAATATAAACAAAAATGTAAATTTTAATACTATTCTTTTTATTGCATCTCAAATGACGATAAAAATCACAATCTAAATCTTCAAATTTATCACATCTAAAATGACGATAAAAATCACATTTTAAAACATATAAATTAAATATGAACTTCTATATGCAAGTGAAATGTAAAAACATGGGTTTCAATTCTACCATAAAATACAAATACAAATGTTTTTCATAACTTTATTTTTTATTTGTATATAAAATACAAACAAAAATGTATTTGATAATCTTGTCTTTTACTTAATCAAAACAATGCAAATAAAAAGAGTATTTCTATTCTTGTTCTTTTATTCGACAACTACAGTGCAAATAAAAGTGTATTTTTAATTTTGTTCTTTTATTCGACAACTACAATGCAAATAAAAGTGTATTTCTAATTTTGTTCTTTTATTCGACAACTACAATGCAAATAAAAGTGTATTTCTAATTTTGTTCTTTTATTCGACAACTACAATGCAAATAAAAGTGTATTTCTAATTTTATTCTTTTATTCGACAACTACAATGCAAATAAAAGTGTATTTCTAATTTTGTTTTTTTATTCGACATAAAAATGTCAATTAAAATGCAGCTCCTACCATGTGCTTTTTTTTTATTAACATATAAAATATTAATAGAAATGTAATTCCAATCATGTTCTTTTTATTAACATATAAAAGGTAAATAAAAATGTAATTTCTATCATGTGCTTTCGATTACAATGTAAAATGTAAAATGAAGCGGTTCACACAATTTGAACTTTCATTTACAATGGAAAATGAAAATGAAAGCGATTCACATAATTTGTCTTTTTATTTACAGTGACAATGTAAATGAAAGCGATTCACACAATTTTGCACTTTTATTTACAATGGAAAATGTAAATGAAACCGATTCACATAATTTGAAATTCGAATCTCGTATGAATAAGTTATAGTCATTACAAGTTAAATATTCAATTTACAACGCCTTTGGATGTTGAAAAAAAATCAAAATATATACCTTTTATTTCAGCCGTTATTTTCTATTTTGTTCAAAACTTTGAATCAAGATTTCGTGATCTGCAGTTGACGGATTGACGAACGGTCGGCGGCAATGGGACGGGCTTGGAAAGGGCTGTCGGCGCCTGGCGCGGTGAGAAGCGCGGCGGCGCAGGCAGGGGGCGGCGGCGGTTTGACTGGCGTGGGTTCGGGGAGCTGGTTCTGGAAGCACAGTCGATGATAGGCGGCGCGGCTTATCTAGAAATGAAGAGAATGGGAAGATCTTTAAAACTTCAACTGCGGCCTTGTCTAATTCTTTGTGGATTGACGGGAAAATGAAGATGAATTCGGCGGCTGTATGAGTTATGCGGTATTGAAGAATCCGGGGGGGGGGGGGGGCGGGGGGGGGGTGGGGGGGACGATGAACAGTGATCGCATATATATAATATTATATTAGGTTTATATTTAATTAAATTATTAATTTTCCAATTAGGTCCAATTACCCATTAATCCTGTTTTCAGCCCAACGACTGTCCTCCCTACCCAATAACCCCTATCCCGGACCCATCTGACTATGTCCCGCAGGCCCATATGGCCATCTTGGCCTTAAATTTTCAGATTTAAAATAATTCCTTCTTGTTTTTAATTTAATCGTAGTCAAAAATCCACCGTGGCCACATACGGACCCCGAAAAATCCAAAAAAATATATATTTGGCTTCGTGATGAAGATACGGTCCTAACAAAATTATTCTCGTCGAATTCTAAGACTGTTTGAAAAATGGCCATTTTAAGTCGTTCAATTTTGACTGTATTTGACCAAACATAGTTTCTTCTGCCACGCTCACACACTGATTCTAAAAATTATGAAATTTGAAACCTAGCTATATTATGACATTCTGGACCTGACAAAAGTGGTTTCGTCGAAAAAGGAGGTCGTCTGCAAAATGTCAATTTTTCCATTATTAAAGTATTATTTAAAAATGGAAATTTTAAATTCTGACAGATTTTCCAATAAAAAATTTAAAAATAATTTTTTTTAAATTGGTTCTGATTTTCGTGTTGTTACAAATATTCTCAAACCATTTCTGTTTAATATTTAGAAAAATATCTTATAATCATATCTAATTATCATTCAAATCATTTGCTGCAACATTACCTATTATTTATAATTCGAAAATCGATCCAACGTATCGTTCGTAAAACAATCATTACGGTAATGTCCCGTAATTTTATAGTGTAATAATTAATTTATTTAATTATTTGAATAGTGATTTAGAAATTAAAATGGTTATTTAACTAAATAATATTGAATACTTAATTAATATAAATAATATAACAATATATTTCATTCCGAAATAATCAGAATTAAGTTGAATTCACAATATTGTGTGAATTGGATTATATATAAGATATAATTCAGTTTGGAATTTGGTTATAATAACGAATATATTATTTAAACGACAGTTTGAATGTATAATTATAATATAATTATAATCGAGCTCGAAATGGCACTATAGTTCGTAATTTGGCGATTTAAACTTTAAACGAATATACAGAATCCGTTTTAAGCCGGATTTCTGTGAAACAAGAAACGTTCGAAGCTGGTAAAGTATACTTTTCTAATGCAAGAGAAAAATTGAGATTTCATCGTGTAAATTTTGAGTTATGTCCAAATCAAATTTTCGAAAAGTCGCTATGGAATTCCTTTACAATTCAAAATGATTTATATATATTATAAATGGATTTTTTCAATATAAATTGAATATCGATTCAACCGGGATTTGAATATTGAGTTATATATCCAGATATGTATATTCTGCAGCTGTATAATATTCAATGTGAATATATACGATAATATTAAATTATTTTTATTTAATTTAATTATTTTTAAATATATTTATATTTAAATGGGTTTATTTAGAGGTTTAAATATAGCCAGTTTTGCAAATGACCTCCGTTTTCGATGAAACTAATTTTTTTGGATCCGTAACATTAAATGATTGCTAGATTTCAATTTCCGTGATTTTGGGAGTCAGTATGTGGCCGTACCGATTTTTAATGTGAAAAACAGTCGATATTTTGATGGTTAAAAATACACAGTGTGAGCAAACAGAGTCGAATTCGACGAAACAAGTTTCGTTGTGTCTGTAATGTCGAACTGTTGCTGCATGCCCATTTTCAAGATTTTTGGGTATCGTATGTGATCATACGGGTTTTTAAGGACATATATATAGCGATTGTTTAAATTTAATATTAAATCGAATATTTAAATATTAAAACCTTCCTATAAATAGGCTGAAAATTCTTCTAACCCTAAACTATCTATTTTGCCGTCATGTTTACTCAAAACAATGAGTTCCAGATTCAAACAAAAATTCAAAACAAATCAAGTAAATACCTTTAAATCATAATATCTATGGATATGGATTCAACATCAAAAGGGCTTCGATTCCGTATAAAATTTGTTGGGTTTCGTTAGTTTTTCTATCGATGGAAACTACTGTCGGGAACTAGGGTTCAGGCGTTCGAGAATTTGGAGCTTTAATTCACGAAGTAGATGGTGTTTTTGTTCTTGGGATAGAGAATGGAGTCAGTACCCATATTTTTGTGGAAATCTGTGCAAAATGGTGTCGATCGCCGTACTGGTACAAATTGCGTAGACATGAAACGCGATTCCAATTGAAGCCGACGAGTTGTAGTTTCAGGGCATGAAGTTGATAAGATTTTGAAGAAGAGCATGTTGGTATGTGCAGTTCGCAAAATCTTGAAGTATCGTTGGAGATATGAGTGTGTGATAGTGGGGAATGGCTCTTCACTGTGGATTCGGGTTCGTATAAAACTGGAGTGGAAGAAGGAGTAGATGATAAGCGGGTTGGTCTGATGTTGGACCCGGGACTGAAAGGGGTGAGGCCCAATAGGATTTAAATTATTATAATTCAAGTATAGCTTACTTATATAACGTATAAATTTGTAAATATGATAACATCTTCATACGTGATAAGAATTCCGCAAAACAAGATCCGTTAGGATAGTATGGACGGTGGCTACACAATGAGACTGACTGGGAGTGAATTGGAGCTCGTCTCAATTTATGGCGAAATAAAACGCCTGAACCAGTCCAACAATCAAATATCGTTATTTAACGATAATCAACCAAGGTGAGTAAAACTCACTAACTCTGTTTAAATTATATTTTTATAAATATAATCTAGTACTGATAAATGATGATTAATTTCTGTGTGATGATTGTTTGGTTAAATTGTTATTTGATTGGTTGAAATTACAGTTAACGATATACACACATATCGTTAAATAAACATTTATTCTATTCATCAGAATATGTTGTATTGAATTGGAATTGATATGAATTATACTTGTAACATCTGTGGATGCAGGGAAATAGGTCGGAAGGATCTAACTGGATTCCTCAACCTTTATTTTACTGTTTTCATATATTGTGATATATGATGTGATATATAATCTATCATGGATTATGTGTGTTTAGATGATATTGATCGTTGTTATATGGTATGTTAAATACCATATGGAATACTGGAATGTAGAAACGGAATTTTCAAAGTGCATATTGAAAATGAAATATATTTATATAAAATCAAATGATTTTATGAAAAGGAATTTCAAAGTGGATATTAAATTTAAGGATTTTATAAAATCAATGGATTTTATAAATAGAAATATTTATATGAAATGAATAGTGTTGGAAAAGGAATTATTTATAAAATCAAAGGATTTTATAAAAGGAATATTTATTTAGAAAATAAATAGAATTATAAAAGGAATATTTTTTGGGAAATGAATAGAATTGAATAGGAAATATTTGTAAACCGTATAGAATTGAATAGGGAATATTTGTAAAACAATAAAATAGAAAAGGAATTATTTAGGAAATAAAAAGGAAGTAATTTTTTAAAATGAATAGAATTTTATAAAATAAAATAAGTGGAAAATAAATATAAAAATGGAAATCTGTTTTTAACAGATAAATGGAAAAGATTAATTCAAAGTAGAATTAAATAGAAATCTGTTTTAACATATAAAATTTGAGAAGAATAATTTATAAAAATGTTTATAAATTTAGAAAAATATTTATCATTGGATAAATAAAAATAAAAGTCTGAATTTATATAGAGAAGTAGAAATCGGTTTTTAACACCGATATTTTAAATAGAATGTGAACTCAGCATTTATAAAGGGAATTTCAGTTCGTTTTCAATTCAATTCAATTTCAATTCGAATTCATTTCTATTCAATTTAAATTCGAATTCATTTCTATTCAATTTAATTCGAATTTCTTTCTATTCAATTTAAATTCGAATTCATATCTATTCAATTTAATTCGAATTTCTATTCTTTTCAATTTAATTCAAATTTCGAATCACTTTAATATTCATTTCAATTTGAATAAAATCGATATAAATATCGTTCACGTCAAAATGGCGTCAATCTAGTCAACACGGCTTCATATATTTCTATTTTCAAATATTCTATTTCAAATATTTCCTTTTCAAATATTTCTATTTTCAAATATTTCTATTCAAATATTCTATTTCAAATATTCTATTTCAAAACTGGAATGAGGCCCAATCAATTACCATATAATGTTAATTATATGGATTTTCTACAACACATGTATAAAATAACAACGATAAATAATCAACCATCATCCAGAGTGCGTTCTACACTGTATAAGCATCAAATATAAACATTTAACGCTTATAACAGCCTGTCAATCAATCGATCGACATGCAGCTAATTATTGGGACTAGTGTATGCCATATATCATCCCAATACCCGTGTGGGGTTTTCAAACCATCAGACACAGATTTTATTTTGTGCAGTTGGGCGATGTGTAAAATTTATCGTCCCAATCAATATCAGTCAAATGTGTGTATATAAACAAATCGTCCTATTTGTTTATATTTATTTATTCACATTCATGTTAAAAATTATATTTTCAACTATAAAATATTTTAAACTATATAAATATTTTATTTCATTTCACATCACATCACACAATCAACTACACATTAAAATCAAACAAACAAGCATACAAGCCGTCCATGGTCTGTGGACGACGGGTGTCGGGTGCTACTAAACACCGTTTGCATCCTAGTATATATTTCAAACTAGAAATAAATAAAATAAAATAACAGTGAGGAGTTCTCACATGGGGTTCCACTCCGCCTGCTTTATTTCTGAACTGCTGAACCGACTGAATCTGTTTGAAATTCCCATGCGGTCCTTTTCACGCTGTTCAAATAAAAATTACATTTTTATCATTTCATTTCATATATAAAGATCGAATTTTTATTTCATCTCTATAAAAATTACATTTTTATTTCAACATATATATAATAAAAATCAGATTTTTATTTCGCTACATATATAAAGATCAAATTTTTACTATCTATATAATATAAAAATCGTATTTTTATTCTTCACATCTTATAAAAACCATATTTTTATTATCTACATTATATAAAAATAATATTTTTATATAATGAAAAATCATATCTTGTTTTAAAAAACTAAAAATCAAATCTCTTTAATTATAAAAATCTCGTCTTCTAAACTATAAAAATCAATTCTTTTCTACATTAAAAATCAGTTCTTTTTCCCATTTGTATACACAACAAAAATCCGTTCCTTTTTCCAAACTAAAATCATATATTTTCTTAACTAAGAACCGGATTTTTTTCTAAAATAAAAGTCGAAATTTTCTAAACTAAAAATCGAATTTAGAAAAACTTACAAATTTTCGAAGGTGGAGGGGCCATCGTCGGAGTTGGGGGTCGTTGAGGCGGCGGACGGCGACTGGGTGGCTCGGCTAGGAGGTGGCGGCCCACAGTTGGTCGGAGCGGTGAGGTCAATGGGTTTTCAGGTGAAGAAGGGAGAGAGAGAGAGCGAGTGGCGAGGTCTGGGGTCGTGGTGTGGTGGTTCGTGCCGTTGTAGGGTCGGAGGGGGGCCTAGGGTGGCGGCTGCGTCGTCGATGGCTCGCTGGGGTGGGGGGGGGGGCGATCTCGAATTGGACGTGGAGGGGGGTTATCGAGTGGAGGAGGAGGGAGAGGGGGAGGAGGGAGGAAGGGGAGCGGCACGGTGGACGGTGGCTGGGGGAAGAGGCTACGGCGGCGGCGTGGGGGAGGAGGGGCGTCGATTTGGGAAAGCGGGTTTTTTTTATTTCGATCTGGAGAAATGAAAGAGAGAGAAAACAAAGGGGCCACTATATATAATTTATTTAATTTATTTTAAAAAGCAACTTCTTATTTCGAGCTCGAAATCGAACCCACTGCCTGTCGTCCCTAGCTAATTACCCCCATTCCGATCACAATGGGATATGTATCGTAAGCTGATTCGATCGTTTCGATCAGCTTTCGTCAAATTCAACATATAACTCTATATATTGAATTTGAACGCACATTTCAATTTACTGGGGTCACATACTAACTCGAAAAATTCCCGAAAAATATTTTCTAGCTTCGTATTGACGATACGGTCCTAACAAAACTAGTTTCGTCAAATTCTGAGACCGTTTGAAAAATGGCCCTTTTCCAGTCGATTAAAATCAACTAAAACTGGTCAAACGCGTTTTCCTTTGCCACGCTCACATATTGATTCGAAAAATTATGAAATTTGAAATCTAGCAATAATTTGACATCGCGAATCTAACAAAAGTTGTTTCATCGAAATCCGAGATCGTTTGCAAAATTTCCATTTTTAAGGGCCTGAATTCCATAGCGACTATTCAGAATTTTCAACTGGGCATATTTTTTGATTCCCGCTATGAAATTTCAATTTTTCGGATTCGTTGGAAAGATATTCTCTATTAGATTCAAATATTTTTGGTTTTGTTAAAATCCGGTTTATTTTGCACCCGGTACCTTCCTTTGAACTCTGAAATCGAATTATCGAACTACCGCGCCAATTTCAATTCCTTTTATACTTTAAAATAAATATTTATATTCTAACGACGATTCAAATAAATATATACGTTCGAATCCTATAAAAATTAAATTTCTCGTCGCTATTATTTAAAATAATTCATTTTAAATATTCAAAACTCACTAAAATTGCCAAAATAAAATTTTTAAATTGGCTCGCATTTCCGGGTTGTTACAGTGAATGGATTCAGTACCCATATTTTTGTGGAAATCAGTGCAAAATGGTGTCGATCACTGTATTGGTACAAATCACGTAGACATGAAACGCGATTCCAATTGAAGCCGACGAGTTGTAGTTTCAGGGTATGAAGTTGATAAGATTTAGAGTAGGAGCATGTTGGTATGTTCAGTTTGCAAAATCTTGAAGTATCATTGGAGATATGAGTGCGTGATAGTGGGAAATGGCTCTTCGCTATGGATTCGGGTTCATATAAAACTGCAGTGGAAGAAGGAGTAGATGAGAAGCGGGTTGGTCTGATGTTGGGCCGAGGAATGAAAGGGGTGAGGCCCAATAGGATTTAAATTATTATAATTCAAGTATAGCTTACTTATATAACGTATAAATTTGTAAATGTGATAACATCTTCATACATGATCAGAATTCTGCGAAACAAGATCCGTTAGGATCATATGGACAACGGCTACACAATGAGACTGACTGGGAGTGAATCGGAGCTCGTCTCAATTTATGGCGAAATAAAACGCCCGAACCAGTCCGACAATCGAATATCGTTATTTAACGATAATCAACCAAGGTGAGTAAAACTCACTAACTCTGTTTAAATTATATTTTTACAAATATAGTCTAATATTGATAAATGATGATTAATTTCTGTGTGATGATTGTTTGGTTGAATTGTTGTTTGATTGGTTGAAATTACAGTTAACGATATACACACATATTGTTAAACAAACATTTATTCTGTTCATCAGAATATGTTATATTGAATTGGAATTGATATGAATTATGCTGTGTAACATCTGTGGATGCAGGGAAACAGGTCGGAGGGATCCAAACTGGATTCCTCAACATTTATTTTACTGTTTTCATTTATTGTGATATATGATGCGATATATAATATGTCGTGGATTATGCGTGTTTGGATGATATTGATCATTGTTATATGGTATGTTAAATACCATAAGGAATTCTGGAATGTAGAAACGGAATTTTCAAAGTGTATATTGAAAATGAAATATATTTATATAAAATCAAATGATTTTATAAAAAGGAATTTCAAAGTGGATATTAAATTTAAGGATTTTATAAATATAAATATTTATATGAAATAAATAGTGTTGGAAAAGGAATTATTTATAAAATCAAAGGATTTTATAAAAGGAATATTTATTTAGAAAATAAGTCGAATTATAAAAGGAATATTTATTGGGAAATGAATATAATTTAATAGGAAATATTTGTAAACCGAATAGAATTGAATAGGGAATATTTGTAAAACAATAAAATAGAAAAGGAATTATTTAGGAATTAAAAAGGAAGTATTTTTTTTAAATGAATAGAATTTTATAAAAGAAAATAAGTGGAAAATAAATATAAAAATGGAAATCTGTTTTTAATTGATAAATGGAAAAGATTAATTCAACAAAGAATCAAATAGAAATCTGTTTTAATAGATAAAATTTGAGAAGAATATTTTATAAAAAATGTTTATAAATTTAGAAAAATATTTATTATTGGATAAATAAAAATAAAAGTCTGAATTTATATAGAGAAGTAGAAATCGGTTTTTAACACTGATATTTTAAATAGAATGTGAACTCAGCATTTATAAAGGGAATTATAAATGAAATTTAAATGTTAGAATAAAAAGGAGATTTGTATGAATAATTCTATAAATAGAAGTATAAATAGAATTTGGAAATGGAATATTATTTTAAAATACGAAACCAAACTTAATAGATCATACAAAGGGATATTTTCGCATTCGATGTGAACAATGGATTAAAATAAATATTTTATAATTTTAAACATTTATAAAGGAATTGGGTTTTGAATAGGAATTCAAATGGGAATTTGAATGGGAAAGGAATTAGAGTTAACGGAATGTAAGTCATTCAAATAAGAGTTAACCGAATAGAGTTAGTCGAATATTAGTTATTCGAATTAGAGTTAATCGACTGGAGTTAATCGACTAGAGTTAATCGAATTAGAGTTAATCGAATATTAGTTATTCGAATTAGAGTTAATTGAATGTTGGTTATTGGAATAGAGTTATCGAATATAGTTATTCGAAGGTAAGTTATCAAATATAGTTTATTCGAAGGAGAGTTATCGAATATAGTTATTCGAAAGGAGATTATCGAACATAGTTTATTCGAAAGAGAGTTATCGAATATAGTTTATTTGAAGTGGCATTATCGAATATAGTTTATTCGAAAGGGAGTTATCGAATAGAAATTATTCGAGAAAGAACTTTACGTTGGAATTCGAGTATATCGAATGTAGGGAAGTATTATTTACTTTCCGATTTTTAATCAAGATTTATTTATTTGTAAATAAATTGTTATTTGTTTAAATTAAAAAATAAAGCTATATTTAAGTTATTATATGTATATCGGAAGTATGGGATTATAACACTATTATTATAATCAAATGAATTCTATAAAGGAAGTGGATTCGTAAGTAGAATCCGAGAGTTACGTAAGGAAGTTTATTGAAGATTTAAAATGTGAACTTTGTCTATTTCAAGGTTAGAAATGTTGTTCAGTTAAGGTATCAGAGGTAGTTATACCCAATTTGATTGACTTCGTTTTTAACTAAGGAATGGTTAAGGTTCGATAGTGAAGGAGTTAACTGAATTTAGTTAATAAGTGTTAATGGTTCAAGTTGGCATAGCGATATTTTATTTAAACATTCATTTAATCAAATGAAGGAGTTTTGGGAATGTTTTCCAAATAAGAATCAGAAATATTTTCTAATATAGAAAATAAGAAATGAGAGTAAATATGGAAATATTTTCCAATGATTAATAATGTATATTTTCTAATTTTAGAAAATAACAATTTACGAATATATGGAAACGGGAATAGGGAAATTGATAATTGAATGGAAAATTAAATTAAACTAAAGGAGATCAGTGTTGATTGATGATTTGCTCGGTAACATTTCCATTTGGAAATACGACCGTTGTTTGTACACATGTTTTCCTTTGATAGTTAAATCACAAACTATCAAAGTTTTTGACCATTTTTCCGTTGTCAATACGGAGAGACCGGGATCAGATTTATTATCTGAAAAACACTCCGTATGGTTATTGCGTTGCGAATCAAATATGATGAAGATAATTGAAGATGGAGTTGTGCAAGGGCTGTTCTGGCGATCCTAGGTAGAAATTGTCCAAGATGGATTTACAGAATAGTGCCTTCGGTTTGTCCAGTCCCAGGACAACGTGTATGGACGAATGTCTGGCAGAGTATATCTAATGGATCACGTAAGTTGATCGCTTCAAACATATCCACGTTTGCTGGCGGAGGAATTTGTTTCTCTTAGCTTATACCCATGATATTTTTGTGGAAATCAATTTGTGATTTGGTGGGTATGACGATGTGGCATTCAAAGTAACTTGGAGGCGTGATCTGTCAAAAGATACGTTATGATCTCAAGCCTCATCAACCGGGAAATGACAAAAATTGGGCAGGTGGCATGGCTAAGTGGGTCGCCCCATTAGGGTGTATTGTCACCATTTAGAGAATATTCATATTTGTTACTTCTTTTTGCTTTTGTATCTCCCGGGAACGGTTATGTTGCTAGCAACCGTAGGTGACAATATATTCGATACACTAAAGAAAAATGAGTGGTCAGTCATGTGTGGCCGGGTTGCAAGACGTTCTTGTTGAACCCACTGTATTCCTCTCTAGAGATACACTATCGGTAGGTGGTTCCATACCTTGTCATGGTCGGAATCCAATCTCCAATAAGCACCTGCGGTTTTGATTGTATACTATATATATGTAGAGCGTTAGATGCAAGCGTTCTGCTAGATTGTTATTTACTTGTGATTATACACTATTATAATATCAGAAAAGTATTGAATTTTTGAAAATGTTTTGGGTTATCTTAAGGTAAAAACCATCCTTGTTTATGTGTGGATCGGTCTTATAATTATCATTCCTTTTGAAAATGATTTTGAAAAGTTAAACCGAGTGGTTGAAGTTTACTCACACCACTCCCATGACTGACACAGAGTTTATTTTGTTTTATTTTCCCTAAACTCTTGGGTGCCCAAATTTGTACGGGCAGTCAAGTTGTCGGGATTTACAGATACACTAGATGGAGCTTGGAGCAGGAGGCTTCAGCAAGATTTTATAGCTATTGTTTATTTCAACTGTGGTGTATGTATTGTACTCTAATGTACAAATACATATTTGTATTTTCAATGTTATCTTGTATACTATATTTTATTCGTTTTGCTGTGAAATTTGTGTTACTCTGATGTTGTTGTGTTCTTCTTCTTCTATTCTAATAGTTCTACATTATTTATTATCACTCTCTAAGTTCTTTCTATTAACTATCTAGTATTTCCGATCTCTGAATAGTCGACATTGGTTTTTGTGTCGATTTTCGAAGTCGAAAATCCCCTTGTCGTTATAGTTACGAAAGGTTTCGTTTTTTGAAAATAATCATCGTCGCTTATCCTTTTAAAATAACTCACTCTAAACTCATCTCTTTACTTTGAATATATCGTTATATTTTCATAACTCCTTTTATTACCTTGATTATGAAAAATATCATTTCATATTCTCTAGCCATTTTATTTCCGTTACTTTGGAAATATCAATACATGTATTTCCTCAAATCCTTTTACTTCCTTTATAATGAAATCTCATCACATCTATCCTCAAATAACATCGCATTATTATTTCTCATAATAAATCGCTTCTAACATTTTTAGCATTACAACTCATATCATCCTCCGATAATCCTGAAGTCGTTCAAGTTGGGGTATTTTAATTACCTCTCAGACCTTGATCCACAACGTTCCTATCTTAAGATGAATATGAACTGTAATTCAAAAACCACTATTCATTCTAATGCCAACAAATACTCCTTCACTATTTATTTAAATTGTGGTTTTATAAAACCTTCTTATTTTTGAAACCTCCTTTTTAAATATACTATTACCACTAAATTTATTGATTTAGTAAATGATTAATAAAACACCAACTTTTAAACTTTAACTTCTTTAAACTATTTGCTTCATTGTCTAGATTTTTATTACAAATCCTATTAATCGATCCTTTACCTAATTCAATTATAGGAATCCTCTTTCTAACCCTTTCCATCATTCATTCTGGGAAATTGTATTTTAAATCTCATCAGTTTCACTTAATACCATTATTAAGTAATGTTAATTTAAAATTAACGCTTTAAATTCCCATCTTTTTTATAAACTCGTTTATACAAAATTGGTTTAATATGAAATTATTTTTCAACTTGATTTCCTTTACTTAATTCGATATTAAGTAATCTTTATTTTAAGCTTATCTTGTTCGCTTAAAATTCATTTATAACTTAATTTACCACACTCGGTTTTAAAGGTAAACCCGTTGATAAACTCACTTTAAAATTCAATTATATTCATTACTGCTTCGATTACTTAAATGAACTTCATTTAAGAAATAATGTCTTAAATTATTATAATTTAAGTTTTATAATTTACTTCACCACTAACTGGAATTAATATTAAATTTCCTTTTCAAAATCTCATTAAGTTAAACAACTATTTGTTAAATCATTGTAGATTAATTGACTCAAACTAAATCTAATTTAGAAATCAACTTCTGTTAAAACAATTGACTTGGTCAACTCTAATACGCGATTAACTCATTGATCAACTCTAACTCGTCATCGATTATTATTAAATACATAATAATCAATAAAATCCCATTTTTATAGTTCTTAAAAATAATTAATCTCATTTATTAGTCATCATATTCATCCCTGTGTACTTGCTTACCACTTTTGGTAATACAAGAATTAGCTTTATAAATCATTTTATAGTTCAGATGAGGCACGTGCATCGCACACGACAAATTTTAGTAAATCATTTAATAATTAAGATGAGGCACGTGCGTCGCACACGACAGATTTTGGTAAATCATTTAATAATTAAGATGAGGCGTGTGCGCCACACACGGAAGATTTTGGTAAATCAATCTTTATAAAACGATGTATAGGTCATCTACTACCGATTTCTCAACCAATATTTCTCAATGGTTAATATCAAGGGTTCAACAATCAATATTCAATCCATCATCCAATCAGGTTAGTTAAACAGTACATGTGATATAACATGAAAATAACAATAAATTTGAGGAATCTGGTTTGATTCTTCCAACCTGTTCTTCCCTGTATTCAATTGGTTAATTCAATATGACCATTTACAATCAATATGAATAATTTATTCAACTAGTAACGGTCAACGAACAACAATTCAAGCATCCAATTCAATTTTATACGTTTATATTATTATAAACGTAACCAATAAGGTAAAATACCTTCATTGAAAATAATCGTTAAAGTAACGATTTTTATTTAAACTAAATTAAACAACCGTTTAATTTAAATAATATACTCAGCAAACAACCAAACAACCATCAATCAGTCAATAAATAGCAATATAGCACACAAACAATAAAACTCAACTTATAATAATTATAAGTGGGATACTGAGTGAGTTTAACTCACCTTGGTTTTTATTTGCGAATCAAAACGATTTGTTTTGATAAAATTAAACAATGGTTTAATTTTATCAGAAATTCCTTAGCTACTAGTGTTGTCCAAACTCGCTCCATTACGTTGTACTCGTCGATATGATTTCTGACGCACCTTGATTTGTTTGAATCTGATTTTGTATGATAAAGTTATATATAATCTAAGTATACGATTAAATTAAGTTGATTAACTTTTAAATTAATCATTATTATTAATACATTACTTACCTACCGTGATTATTCTTCTAATTTGCTCAAGCCCGCTGTGCAAGTATTCGAACAGACGGTGCATCAATCCTTTGCCAAGATAGCCGATAGATTCCCTGCATAACTGTTCATGCACAACATAATCCATCCCCTTTCTTTTTTCCCTTTACTTTCCATCCCCTTTCCTTTTCCTCTAGAAGCCCAAAACCCAGCCCACTGATCTAGACAGTCCACTACATCCTATTTTTTTACCACACTTTCTTTCCCTATACCCATTCTTCCGCCACACGATTTGTGCTATTTTCAACTCCTATATTTTGATTCCAACCATCCCATTTTTCATTGTTTTTGATTACTGCTTTCATCTTTTTTTTTTCTTTTTCTTTTTGTAACCGAGCCCAACTTAGGAAACCCGACCCATACCCATGCAAAAATCCATACCGCTCACAACAATATTCATCTTCTCCGATTTCATTCAACAGCTTCACAGTGTACACGCCGTGCACCATTGCACACTGACACCATCAAACTCTTCTCGAATCCCCACATAACCGATACCATTCAACTCTCCTTCCTATCCTCGACTCGTCGGTACGCCCTGCTCCTCCTCCATTATCGCCCATCGGAATCTGTCCATGCCTAAGTGCTTCTCAGTCCGATATTTTTCCACGTTCTTTTCTTCTGTTATCAAAACAGAATAGCGCTTGGATGTATTTGAATTCCTCCTCAGCCATTTCGATACCCGCCTGCTCCCTCAATCCTCACGCATGCCTCACCGCTGCTGCCGAACCCGACCACACACCACCTCAGTCTCCACTAAATCCGCCTCCACAAATGATACCACCCGCAACTACACTGTCCTTCAAATGTCTCGCCACCCTGCTACTCACCAGGGTGTAAATATATAGGTGGACAGTGGTTTGGGCACCACGTTTTAGAGTGGATAGTTTTGCAGTATAGAATAGGGTAGATTTGTGAAGTGTGTCTTTGCTTCAGCTGAAAGTATGAGGGAAAGAATAGGGAACAGAATAGGGTAGTCTGCAATTCATGAATTGTCATTTCGTATATGGCAGCTGGCTTGCACTGTGTTGCTGCGTTTGAAAAAGAAAGCAATATTATTGTATGGTTGTACCAATCCTTGGCATTCAAGGAATTGAGGAAATGAATTAATATAATGTACACGCTAAGAATAAAGGGGTAGGCTTGCATGGTTATAGGGTAGGCTGCGCATGCATTAATTTGATTACCATTTTCAAGTGTGTTGGCAGAAAGGATGTGTACCACTAAAAGGAATGGAGCAGCTTTTCCTAGTTTTAGCATTTTCAAACTAATTTCGGCTCTTTAACTCTTAGTTGTACACGTGTAGTGTTAGATAGAGTAAGTTGTACTTAAGGAGAAAACAAAGTTTAATTATATCGTTACAATTTAATTTAATACGTATATTTTTATATGCAGTTATTTAATCTACTATTTACGTTGTACGTTCTTAATTCGTACCATCACCAATTGTACTAAATTGTCATGAAAATAGACGCATCTCTATGTCTTGTCGTTCCGGTCTCAAAGAAATTTGTTTAGCTGAAAACCGGCTCTGTTTGCACAACATCGTTATTTTAATTTATCGGTTCACGCTTAAATTTCGCCTACCGACAAAATAACTCTGACTCCAAACTAGAACTATAGCAATAATTAGCGATACGTATTCCAGAAAAATTCGTTTCGTTGAAAACGGAGGTTATTTGAAAAATAATTATCTTTACGGCTTTTTATAATATCAATATATTATAAATTAAATCCAAAACAATTAAATTAAATATAATAAATTATTATTATCGAATATATCCAAACAAAATTATATATCACTTCACACTAAACCAATATGAATTTACAACTCATCATTAATATTTTCTAGCAAAATGACGCCCAAATATATATAAATAAATTAAATAGGCGTTAAAATTTATAATCGAATTCCATAGCGACTATTTCAAATTTTGATTTGGATATGACTTACAATATATACGGTAAAATTCCGATTTTTCTCGTCCATTAGAAAATTATAAACAATTAGATTCCAACATTTCTTGTTTCACAGTATTCCGGCTTAAAACGGATCATGTATAATTAATTGAACTTCAAAACTCAATTTTACGAACTACCGTGGCTTTACGAGCTCGTTTTAATATAATTATAAATATAAACGTTAACTCGTTGTTTAATTAACGAATCTGACATTAAAAATGCATAAATATTCCAAATATAATATTTATAACAAATTTGAATATTCGAATTCAAATAGTCGAAAAATCCGGGTCGTTACATATATAATATTGTATTGCTTTATATGTATATGGTTAAACAGATCCTTAGAGGATGAGAATCCTAAGCATCCTTTAAATTACTGATGCATTTCATTGAATATTTTAGTTGAGTTGATTTACTTATATGAAAATGTTAGTCCTGACTCAAGTATTTTGTTTTACTTTATGCTCGGGTCAGACCGGGTATCACAGCATTGAGATTGCACCTTTCAAGGGTGGAGACTTGTTGAAAATCTCATCGCTATCTATTTATTTCAAATGTTTCCTTATGTATTAGAAATTCATTATATTTAAACTTCCGCTGTATTTGATTCTTTAACTCAGATATTGTGTATAAGTTTTGAGATTTTGTATTTAGTAGCTTAATGAACTACTATTATATTTTATTTATTTATTCCGCTGTGAGCTATTCTATTATTTTGGGCCTGTGATTTGATTCTATGTTGATTTTATATTTAACCCAATAGCAATAACAATCTGCTATTTTGAACGATTTCAATTGATTTTATTATCGACTTGAATGGTTGGAAATAGACTGGTCGTTACAATATGTATCATGAAGAACTATAGCGAACGTCTAGAATGTAAAGTATCTATGTGTTTCACATCATCATAATGTAGATGCAAGTTCATTAGTCGAAGTTTCATTTTATTTCCGAGTTGGTATGAATAAGTTACAGTATTCTAAACGAAAAAAGTGACTTTTGTCCGATTGAAGTTTTGGTGGAGATGTAATTTGTTGTTTGCCAAATATAATTAGTCACAATGGAGATATATTAGAAATATTAAGTATTTTATTGTTCAACATCATCTATAACATATTAATATTAAGTATTTTGTTGGTTGAAGTTTTGGTGGAGATGTGGATTTAATGGTCATTTCTTTCGATTTCGAATCAACATGAGAAAGTCCCTATAGTTTAAATGGAAAAAATCGTGCCTTCTGCATATTGATACGTGAAATATAAGATATTATTTGTTTAGGGTTGCTGTTATCCATCATAGAGAACAACGTACGTTTAGAAATTAAAGGTATCTAAGCCATTTGTTTCGCCTATAATGTGAAAGCGAGTTCATCAAGCAAAGTTTTGTCTGATTCTAAACTTATATGAAGTTATTGCGGTTTGAATAAAAAAAACAAAGATATCTACATTTTCAAATATTAAATATTGAGAGTACACGCGATGGAAAATATAACGGAAAATATAACGAATGACATTTTTGAAAATTTCAAAATACACAATATTGAATTTTCATTATTAGTATCAAAGGCTACGAGATAAGTCTCCGTGATATTTCCTCTCCTCCAAATCATAATAGATCATCAATAAACTCTAAATATTAATAAGATCTTATGAATTTTTAACTAATATTGCTAGCATTTTTACCCTTTAAACCTAAGTTTAAAACATCATAACCTACCCCTGTAATACCATAATAATTCTTATTAAGCCACCCAAAAATGGAAGAATATAGCTCATCTAAACGTTTCTACATCGCATTCAAATAAGGAGGGAAAAATATAGCAATATCTTCTTACATATTTTAAAAAAGAAAAGGAAAATCATGATCAGAGTTCTATAAGTTAAAAAAAGAAAAGGAAAATCATGCCTTCAACAGAGTACAAATACACATTTAACCACTCGCCTTGTGAGGGCCCTTTACACCTAAGATCGTTAATGAAAGAAACCCAACGGTTATTTCCTGATTATATAAGTTTGTAATTTCACTTAAGTACATTTTTAAGCTATAAATTTAATAAATTACAACAGTTCTCCAACCTCAGCTGTTAAAAACAACGTGCAACCAAATAACTTATCTCAAGTTTTCTACTTTCGCTCAAACACCTCTTTCAGGTACATGGCTAGAACCATTAGCAAATGATTCTGCACCATCCCCATCATGGCTGTTTATATCTTCAAGTCTTCTTTTCTTTGCAGAAGTATTTGAAGTTTCGGGTTCATTGTTTGATTTTTGATTGTTTTCCTCCTGATTACTCTTCTCCTCTTGATTAGATTCAGGGTTTGAAGGTTGAGTTTGAGGCAATGGGTTTTCAATTCCACTCAGTCGACGATAAACCTTTTCTACGATATCACTGATCTCTTTGCCCAAGTTATTATTATCAAGAATCAATTCCCAGGTCGCTTTTGAAGCCTTCTCTAGTACTGGAGTTCTGCCAAAAATAAAATTGTATTATGAATCAAACAATTGTTCAAGCAATATATGTAAAAGATTCCTAATTGTCAAGGCATTCTCTAGTACCATCCTGCACCACTGTCCATGTGGTTAGACACTCCAGCTTTGGTCCCTGTGGTCCCAGGTTTGAATCATCCGTCGCCTGATTCGAACCACTAGACATATATTGATTTGTAGTATGGTATATATTACGGGTATTACAACCACATCTATTACCACCTAAAGTACCCAGTTTCAGAAGAAGAAAACTCTTTAGTACCATGTTATTTAATACAACGATAAGCTCCCAGATTTTCAGGTAATTATTTTCAGTTTGGCTTGTGCCTGATCAATGTATACTGAAATCAAAACATATTACATTAAGTGTCTAATGTCAGTAAGTAATAATAATTATAATTCCCAAATCTAGGACAATATATACTTGAAGAAGCCAAGCAACGGTATCCGGTTAGCTATTTGCTATAATATTGGAAGTGGGACAACACTTCGCCCGCATGAAGAACCAAGAATTAGTTGACAAATTTATCCATCGTATCTTAGACAAACATTAACGATTCCATTAAGTGAGAAACACGTAACTTATCAATTCCCTTATACAATAATGGCTAAAAAATCACAAACTTTTTATTGAAGGTAAAGAAACTCACTCGAGTTCTCTTCGAAGTGCATCAAATAACCCCCGCTTAGACTGTTTTTCTGCACCTGGGGTGCTGAGAACCTTACTCTGCTCTACCATTGAAACTGTGGTGTTCTTCAGCTCTTCCTACAATGCAAACAACAGATACATATTTTGGAGGAAAACTCAACATTGTTCCCTCTTCAAGTTTTCAATAAAAAAAGGGAAAAAAAATAACCAACCAACTCTTTCATGACTGATTACCATGTTCGTAGATTCCTGTTACTATAGTTTTAACAATCATGTAACCTTTTTTTAAAAACCCAATCAATTCTAACTCAGCAAATCAGCATGACATTTGGGTCTATTCTTTGCACTGCAATTGCATTACACACATGCACACACGCGTATGTATGTATGTATTAACAGAATGTGTCTCTTTATTTTTCTACCTTTTTCTAATAATCGTATCAATCCTTTGTGAAATAACCCAGGAATGCAGGTGCAGTCTTCTTACAATGAAAATTGCCTGATAAAACCAACCAACTAAAATAATAGCGATAGAATAATTTTTAACACACAATATCCAAAATACACTTACACTAGCCTTGAGCTGATTAATAATTTTCAATCTGAGAGCATCTATGATTCCATCATTCATAAGATTTTCAAGCACCTCTTCAGGTGTTACGACAGAAGTACTCATGTAGATCACAACGATTACTTTCCAATATATCAATTCCAAAAACAACACCTGTTATATTAGCTGCATTTCCAAGTTCACAAGATTTCATGGATGTAAAAAAAAGGAAGTATCACTAGAAGAAATGTAAAATACTGAATTTAATAATAAATATTATTATGAACATATATATAATCTACTTGAATATACAACTAATGTCGATGATTATACTTATTGGTAGACATGATTTTTTTTTTCTGGCACGTGCGACGCAAGTGCGCCTGTCCCAAGCCAGGGTAAAGGAGGAGGGTTGTGATAGGCTTGGCGAGCCAACGTAAAAACTTAGCCTCTCTTATGGATATGGAACAATATTTTGGGTTCCATATCTAGTCAACCCCAACTTGTTTGGGATAAATAGCTTTGTTGTTGTTGTGCGACGCAAGTGCATATAAAGTCACTTACGAAATCATTAAATCTGAAACTTCTATATAGCTTGATAAAATAAATTAAAAAATGAAACATAAATTGTTGTCTTTTTGTTGGAAAAGGGTTTGAACTTGTAAAATTGTCTATGTTTCAGAAATTTTAGCTGAAGATAGATGTTAATTTTTGTCAACATATTCATTTGGATTCTAATATTTAGATCACCAGATGAAAATTGAATCAAATATTTCAACACTTGTATGGTCTGATATTAACACTGAGGTACTCAAATTGAAGTAAGAAGATTTAAAAAAAAAAAAAAAAAAAAACTAATGATAAAATTTATTTTTGTGGTGCTCTCTACTAAAAGGGGAGTTTATATCTTTTTTGCTTTTGTTCTATAGAAGCGGAACTTCAGGTGTGAATGGTAGCTTCTTTTAAATTTTAAGACGACCATAGTATGTACATTTAATATGAAGTCTCCGATCAAATGCTCAAACTTTACTCCACAAGCATATTTTCAGAACTACATGGTAAACTGTGTACAACCAGCATGTTGCACACAACAAAGGTAAAAAATTGAATGCAATAGCCAAATGTATTAGCAATTGTTTATTAGTATACGTGTGCGTGGAAATTATATCGCGGCACAAGTTGGTAACACAATGGATTCAAACCACCGGATTGCCCCCTGATTTCAACCTCAAATGTGAACGTAACTGTTGGACAAATTTGAATAAAATACATGCATTATATATTGAAGAGAGCAACTAAAAAAGAATTATTGTAATGACAACCATTGATGGATGCATAAATGTTCCCCAAAAACCAACAACTGTATTTGTTTGGTACAAAATTTCTCAGAATGTAACGTGATTCCATAATGCAGTGATATCCGGAAAAATGTTAACAATTGTGATGTTTAATGCACATCATACATGTTACAACTGCGTTCTAATGTCAAAACCTAAGACAAAAACTTCTCATGTATAAAATAGTATTAAGTACTACAATAAAAGCACATCATGACGCAGATGGAATTTATTTCTATAAATTTCATCCCTTGATGTGGGACAATTTTAACAAAACCTGGGAATATAAAGCAGAAGTGAATAGCAAATTATATGACAAATAAGGATACATGTACAGGTCTCTCTAAACTGCAAAAGTGAATAACTAACTAAGAATAATGTTACTGACCATGTATTCTTCTCCATTTTGATGCACAGTTGATAAGTTTTTGTTAGGTTTAAACAGAGACCAAAAGAATACTGCTAACGCAGAAATTAAATATATCTCAGCCGCCTATTAGTAAAAGATAAGTTATTTTCAACCTACCACAATGACAAAAGATGTATGGTTAAATAAAATTCATATTGGTTAACCATACCGATCACCAACATCATTGGTTCCACGTATATTGAAGAAGACTCATCCATTGCGATTAAGTGTAAATACAATGACAACTTAAATTCTAATTCAGAATTTGGCAGTAGAAAAGAGAGATACAGGAGAAGTATTGTTGGCATTTTATAGTTTAGAGAGCTACATAGTTTGTTCACAAAACCAATTGGTTGATGTGAACTGTAGCTTCTTAGTATATATCCAGGATTTTAGTTGAACATTTCCCGATGTGGGACTTATATTTTCATCACTCCCCCTTCACGTGTGGCGTATTTGAGTCATCTACGTGATCATGCTATTTTGGATGAAGTGGCGCACGTATGGCGGTTAAGCACATACGTATTAGTTGAATTAGTTGACCTGGGCTCTGATACCACTGTTGGCATTTTATAGTTTAGAGAGCTACATAGTTTGTTCACAAAACCAATTGGTTGATGTGAACTGTAGCTTCTTAGTATATATCCAGGATTTTAGTTGAACATTTCCCGATGTGGGACTTATATTTTCATCAAGTATTAAGTTGTTGTATTACTAGTCATTACGAATACACACACACACACACACACACACACACACACACACACACACACACATATATATATATATATATATATATATATACATATACTCCGCCTGTGTAGTTTTCTATGCAGCATGTCCCAAGTCAGGGTAAAGGAAGAGGGTTGTGATAGGCTTGGCGAGCCAACGTAAAAACTTAGCCACTCTTATGGATATGGAACCTTATGATATATCGTTGGGGCGTAACCCTCTTAGCGACGCGCTATATCGAGGCTCGGATATGGTATTAAATATGCAAGGGTTGGGCCGCCATTCTCTTAGTGGCGCGCTACACCGACGCCCCTTTTGTGGTGATAAGTGAGCAAGGGTCCTCGCATTTTTCTCGGCGGATGCGAGGGGCAAGGAAGCTAGTCGACGATAGTAGGGTTCGGTTAGGTAGTTGGAATGTAGGGTCCTTAACAGGAAAATTAAGAGAGATAGTGGATGCTATGATTAGGAGACGGGTTAACATCTTGTGCGTTCAAGAGACTAAATGGGTGGGTCAGAAGGCGAAGGTGTTGGAGAACACTGGCTTCAAATTGTGGTACACGGGAGAAGTACGTAACAAGAATGGGGTAGGCATATTGATTGACAAGAACCTTCAGAACAATGTGGTTGACGTCAGAAGACGAGGGGATTGGATCATCCTAGTTAAGCTAGTAGTTGGCGAGACAGTTTTGAATGTCATTAGCGCATATGCCCCACAGGTAGGTCTAAGTGAAGAAGCCAAAAAGAAGTTCTGGATAGACTTGGATGTCATGGTTAGGAATGTGCATAGTAGCGAGAAACTTTTTATAGGAGGAGACTTCAATGGCCATGTTGGCTCATCTAGCGGGGGTTTTGAGCGAGTGCATGGTGGTTTTGGATTTGGCAGTAGGAACCAAGAGGGTGAAGATATTTTGAATTTCGCTCTTTTTTTTTATCTCATGATTGTTAATACCTTCTTTAGAAAGAGGCAATCACATCTGATCACCTTCAGTAGTGGCCAACAGGCTAGCCAGATTGACTTTGTCCTAACTAGAAGAGATAGTAAACGAGATTGTGTTGATTGCAAGGTCATACCTGGAGAATGTGTCGTCTCACAACACCAGCTGTTGGTGTGCGTGTTTCGTCTTCGGGTGGTGAAGGATAAGAGAGCGAAGATTAGCAGGACGAAATGGTGGAAACTCAAAGGAGATGCTTCACGGGTGTTTAATGATAGAGTGATGGGAGAAGGAGCTTGGAATGTGGAAGAAGAAGCAAATGTCATGTGGAATGCGATGGCAACTTGCATTCGGAGAGTCGCCACTGAGGTATTTGGGATAACAAGAGGAAGCAAGCGAGAACCCAAGGATTCGTGGTGGTGGAATGACGAGGTGCAAAAGGCTATCAAAGAGAAGAAGGAATGCTACAAACGCATGTACCGTCATAGAAGCGAAGAGAACATGCACAGGTACAAAGTGGCAAAGAAGACTGCAAAGAGAGCAGTGAGTGAAGCAAGGGGACGAGCGTACGAAAATTTGTATCAAAGGCTAAGTACAAAGGAGGGCGAAAAAGACGTTTACAGAATAGCTAGGCTACGCGAGAGGAGGACAAGGGACTTCAATCAGGTTAAATGCATTAAGGATGAGAATGATAGACTTTTGGTGAAGGAAGATGAGATAAAGAATAGGTGGAGAGAATACTTTGATAAGATTTTCAACGAAGAAAGTGATAGCTCTTCGATCAAGTTGGAAGACTTAGCCGATAGCACCAATAGACATTTTGTGCGGAGATTTCAAGAAGCTGAGATAAAGGGGGCGTTGAAACGTATGAAATCAGGCAAGTCGGTAGGGCCTGATGATATTCCTATTGAGGTGTGGAGATGCTTTGGAGATGCAGGGATAAGATGGCTAACTAAGTTGTTCAACAATATTTTCAAATCAAACAAAATGCCAGATGAGTGGAGGAGAAGCATTTTAGTTCCAATCTTCAAGAATAAAGGAGATATTCAAAGTTGCACAAACTATAGAGGAATTAATCTTATGAGTCACACAATGAAGCTTTGAGAGAGAGTTTGCGAGCAGCGTTTGAGGAGGTTGACACGTGTCTCTAGGAATCAATTTGGTTTTATGCCGGGAAGGTCAACCACTGAGGCGATTTTCTTGGTTAGGCAACTTATGGAGAGATACAGGGAGCAAAAGAAAGATCTCCACATGGTTTTTATTGACCTGGAGAAAGCTTGTGACAGAGTACCGAGGAGGGTTATGTGGTGGGCGCTAGAAAGGAAGAGAGTGCCATCAAAATATATTACCCTTATTAAGGATATGTACGAGGGGGTTGTGACTAGTGTTAGGGCATGTGATGGTGAGACCAGAGACTTTCCAATTAACATAGGGTTACATCAAGGTTCGGCTTTGAGCCCCTATATTTTTGCATTAGTGATGGATGAAATCACAAAAGATATACAAAGGTTGATTCCCTGGTGTATTCTCTTTGCCGATGATGTTGTACTGATTGATGAAAGTAGAATAGGGGTTAATCGACAACTGGAGTTGTGGAGGGAGACCTTGGAATCAAAGGGTTTCAGGCTTAGCAGAACTAAAACAGAGTATATGAAGTGTGAGTTTAGCAGTGTCAGGTCAGATGACGGAGATGTTACCCTGGCCGGTAGAGTAGTACCCAAGAAGGAATCGTTTCGATACTTAGGATCTATGTTGCAGTTTAATGGAGAGATTGATAAGGATGTTAGTTTTAAAATTCAAGCAGGATGGGTGAAATGGCGACTAGCATCTGGCATTCTCTGTGATCGGAAGATTCCTCAGAAGCTTAAAGGAAAGTTCTATAGGACAGCAATCAGACCTGCAATGTTATATGGTGCAGAATGTTGGCCTACTAAGAGGCAACACGTCCAGAAGATAAGTATAGCAGAGATGCGAATGCTGCGTTGGAGCTGTGGGCATACCAGACGAGATCGGATTAGAAATGAGGATATTCGGGAAAAACTTGGAGTTGCACCTATTGAAGAGAAGTTAGTCCAATACCGCTTGGGATGGTTTGGACATATCCAACGTAGACCATACGATGCACCTGTACGCGCTGAAATTCTAGGTCGCGCCGAAGGCCCAAAGAGAGGTAGAGGTCGACCTAAAATGACATGGGAGGAGATAATAAAAAGAGATTTAAGTAACTGGAGTTTATCGGAAGAGCTGGTAGTTGATAGGAGTGCATGGAAATTGGCAATCCATGTACCAGAACCATAGTGGTTTTTTTTTAGACTTTATTTCACGTTTAGTGGACATTTTTACTTTTTATTTACTATTTTAAATTTTATTTCACTTTTATTGAACATTTTTACTTCTTCTTCTTACTATTATTATTTAAAAAAACCTTTATCGGACGACTTTTTATTTGATTGGTTATTTTAAACCCTTTATATATATATATAATATTATTATCATCATTATTAATTTTATTTTATTTTAATTTTGGGTTCCATATCTAGCCAACCCTAACTTGTTTGGGATATATGGCTTTGTTGTTGTTGTTGTTGTTGTATATATATATATATATCATCGCTTATCCATGCATTGCTTCATCTTTTTCTATTCCCTATACCATTTTTACTTCCCTTTTTAAATAGCTATGATCCAAAATGAAAAATCTATTGATAAGGGAAGAAACAAAAACCATTGTGGAAGACATATTCAAGGGGTAAAACTAAAAATATATAAGAAAAAGGGAAGAGTTTACATATCTTATTCCAAATATATTGAATCTCCCAAGTCTTGTATTTCCCATAATTTCCTAAATGACATCCTTAATTCCCCTTAATTCGGGTGTATAATCATACTTTGCTCCCTTGAAAATTTTGATGTAATCCAATTAACAATCGTCCTTTTATCTTCTTCTCCGCCATGAATCACTTCTCTTCTCTTTATGGTTATTTCCATTGTCCTCTTCTAAAATAATCTTCATCGTCATGTTCTTATTCCAAGTTTTTCAAGTTGGTTTCTCCAATTCTCCTTCGCCTTCTTCTCACAATCTTCCAACTACCACTCCACAAAAAAAAAACACTCATTTCATCGTCTTGGGCTTTGTCTGCTGAATCTTCTGAAATCTAATAATCATATACTACGATATTGATTTTTATTTCCCACATACTACTTTTCATGGGTTCCAATGATACTTTCTATGTCACAGTTACGATCTCAAAATTTAAATTATTTCAAAATAACTCCAACCGTATTCAGGCCTTTAATAATGAATTCTAGTAATAGTTCTTTTGCTACTATTTTTTTTATAACGAACAATCAATTGTTTGTGCTGGAAGTTTATTCTCCATTGTTGGTGCTGAGTTCTATCTATATTTTTTGGACATTTTTTTCCATCCATCATTACATTTCCACCATATGAATTTGTTGCTTTATGACCCCTTGATCTATAAAGTGATATTCTAAAAAACAACGTTTCATTTCTTATATGCTGTATTTTTTGATTATATGGCAACTGAGATTTTCCTATTAAAAAAAATCCGCTTCTAATATGATGTTTTTTTTTCTATTTGTATTTGGAATGTAGGGTCCTTAACAGGAAAATTAAGAGAGATAGTGGATACTATGATTAGGAGACGGGTTAACATCTTGTGCGTTCAAGAGACTAAATGGGTGGGTCAGAAGGCGAAGGAGGTGGAGAACACTGGCTTCAAATTGTGGTACACGGGAGAAGTACGTAACAAGAATGGGGTAGGCATATTGATTGACAAGAACCTTCAGAACAATGTGGTTGACGTCAGAAGACGAGGGGATAGAATCATCCTAGTTAAGCTAGTAGTTGGCGAGGTAGTTTTGAATGTCATTAGCGCATATGCCCCACAGGTAGGTCTAAGTGAAGAAGCCAAAAGGAAGTTCTGGGAAGACTTGGATGTCATGGTTAGGAATGTGCATAGTAGCGAGAAACTTTTTATAGGAGGAGACTTCAATGACCATGTTGGCTCATCTAGTGGGGGTTTTGAGCGAGTGCATGGTGGTTTTGGATTTGGCAGTAGGAACCAAGAGGGTGAAGATATTTTGAATTTCGCTCTCTCTTTTGATCTCATGATTGCTAATACCTTCTTTAGAAAGAGGCAATCACATCTGATCACCTTCAGTAGTGGCCAACAGGCTAGCCAGATTGACTTTGTCCTAACTAGAAGAGATAGTAAACGAGATTGTGTTGATTGCAAGGTCATACCTGGAGAATGTGTCGTCTCACAACACCAGCTGTTGGTATGCGTGTTTCGTCTTCGGGTGGTGAAGGATAAGAGAGCGAAGATTAGCAGGACGAAATGGTGGAAACTCAAAGGAGATGCTTCACGGGTGTTTAAAGATAGAGTGATGGGAGAAGGAGCTTGGAATGTGGAAGGAGAAGCAAATGTCATGTGGAATGCGATGGCAACTTGCATTCGGAAAGTCGCCACTGAGGTATTTGGGATAACAAGAGGAAGCAAGCAAGAACCCAAGGATTCGTGGTGGTGGAATGACGAGGTGCAAAAGGCTGTCAAAGAGAAGAAGGAATGCTACAAACGCATGTACCGTCATAGAAGCGAAGAGAACATGCACAGGTACAAAGTGGCAAAGAAGACTGCAAAGAGAGCAGTAAGTGAAGCAAGGGGACGAGCGTACGATGATTTGTATCAAAGGCTAAGTACAAAGGAGGGCGAAAAAGACGTTTACAGAATAGCTAGGCTACGCGAGAGGAGGACAAGGGACTTCAATCAGATTAAATGCATTAAGGATGAGAATGATAGACTTTTGGTGAAGGAAGATGAGATAAAGAATAGGTGGAGAGAATACTTTGATAAGCTTTTAAACGAAGAAAGTGATAGCTCTTCGATCGAGTTGGAAGACTTAGCCGATAGCAACAATAGACATTTTGTGCGGAGATTTCAAGAAGCTGAGGTAAAGGGGGCGTTGAAACGTATGAAATCAGGCAAGTCGGTAGGGCCTGATGATATTCCTATTGAGGTGTGGAGATGCTTTGGAGATGCAGGGATAAGATGGCTAACTAAGTTGTTCAACCATATTTTCAAATCAAACAAAATGCCAGATGAGTGGAGGAGAAGCATTTTAGTTCCAATCTTCAAGAATAAAGGAGATATTCAAAGTTGCACAAACTATAGAGGAATTAAGCTTATGAGTCATAAAATGAAGCTTTGGGAGAGAGTTTGCGAGCAGCGTTTGAGGAGGTTAACAGGTGTCTCTAGGAATCAATTTGGTTTTATGCCGGGAAGGTCAACCACTGAGGCGATTTTCTTGGTTAGGCAACTTATGGAGAGATATAGGGAGCAGAAGAAAGATCTCCACATGGTTTTTATTGACCTGGAGAAAGCTTATGACATAGTACCGAGGAGGGTTATGTGGTGGGCGCTAGAAAGGAAGAGAGTGCCATCAAAGTATATTACCCTTATTAAGGACATGTACGAGGGGGTTGTGACTAGTGTTAGGGCATGTGATGGTGAAACTAGATATTTTCCAATTAACATAGGGTTACATCAAGGTTCGGCTTTGAGCCCCTATATTTTTGCATTAGTGATGGATGAAATCATAAAAGATATACAAAGGGAGATTCCCTGGTGTATTCTCTTTGCCGATGATGTTATGCTGATTGATGAAAGTAGAATAGGGGTTAGTCGACAACTGGAGTTGTGGAGGGAGACCTTGGAATCAAAGGGTTTCAGGCTTAGCAGAACTAAAACAGTATATGAAGTGTGAGTTTAGCAGTGTCAGGTCAGATGACGGAGATGTTACCCTGGCCGGTAGAGTAGTACCCAAGATAGAATCGTTTCGATACTAAGGATCTATGTTGCAGTTTGATGGAGAGATTGATAAAGATGTTAGTTTTAGAATTCAAGCAGGATGGGTGAAATGGCGACTAGCATCTGGCATTCTCTGTGATCGGAAGATTCCTCAGAAGCTTAAAGGAAAGTTCAATAGGACAGCAATCAGACCTGCAATGTTATATGGTGCAGAATGTTGGCCTACTAAGAGGCAACACGTTCAGAAGATAAGTATAGCAGAGATGCGAATGCTGCGTTGGAGCTGTGGGCATACTAGACGAGATCGGATTAGAAATGAGGATATTCGGGAAAAACTTGGAGTTGCACCTATTGAAGAGAAGTTAGTCCAATACCGCTTGGGATGGTTTTGACATATCCAACGTAGACCATACGATGCACCTGTACGCGCTGGAATTCTAGGTCGCGCCGAAGGCCCAAAGAGAGGTAGAGGTCGACCTAAAATGACATGGGAGGAGATAATAAAGAGAGATTTAAGTAACTGGAGTTTATCGGAAGAGCTGGTAGTTGATAGGAGTGCATGGAAATTGACAATCCGTGTACCAGAACCATAGTGTTTCTCTCTCTCTCTGTTTTTTTTTTTTTTTAGACTTTATTTCACGTTTAGTGAACCTTTTTACTTACTATTTTAGATTTTATTTCACTTTTATTGAACATTTTTACTTCTTCTTATTATTATTTAAAAAAAAACCTTTATCGGACGACTTTTTATTTGATTGGTTATTTTAAACCCTTATATACATACATATATATATATATATATATATATTATCATCATTATTAATTTTATTTTATTTTAATTTTGGGTTCCATATCTAGCCAACCCCAACTTGTTTGGGATATATGGCTTTGTTGTTGTTGTTGTTGTTGTTGTTGTATTTCATTAGCATTTTAAGAAAATAGTTTTATTTCATTTCTCTTGTGTGTGGTTTTTTTTTATATAATTTTTGAAAATAAAATGTTGGCATTTTCTCTTATCCTTCTGTCGATAAGTGTGAATGCTTGTTTGTTCTTAGAAGATTTTTTTTTTCCCCTTAGTTCTACTATGATTTATAACATGTTATTCAATGTTTTTTTTTTTTTTTTTCATATGAAGGGAAGACAACAATGGATGCATTAATATTTTACTACTGTGCCATACTTATTTAAGATGATACAAAATAGTATTTCTTACAAACTCACACTTAAAATTTTCATATCATATAAAACCTTTCCCAAGGTATTCTAAGCATCCTACACAACATCTAATAGATGATATTTTAAATTGAGACGATTGTTTCCAGCTGAAAATAATAATTCAACATACTTAGCCTCATTTTTTTCATGCTTGATTTAACTGTAGTATAAGAAGAAAACATTAACTACTAGAATATAAAAAAAAATTACATAATACCAACAGTTTCCATAGGAGATGAATATTGCCGATGGCAAAAGATGCAAAAGTTGATTTCTTTTTTTTTTCTCCATAGGAAGGAGATAACTGAAGTTATCATGTAGGGGATAAACATATTGTCCATGTTACCAAAAATGCATCAAACTTGAGCACATTCATATGTTTTATGCATATTTAAACATGAATAATTAACAGATTTAATGATGCAAATGCATAAATCACATATTTGAGGACCAAATGTATAATTGTCATATTTGACACATGAACAAATTTTATATACGATCCTTGAAATTTTTTTATACATGACCGTTAATGGCCTATACATTAGGTTCAGCAATCAACAAAAACAACGTTTTTTCAATTGTGTTCTATGTGAGTTGTAGTCCTCAGATATATTGCATCGCATATGCTTTCCTTTGTGTTCCATAGAATATGGCAGGTGTGACCAATCAACCTTATTGTCTTGCTAAAAATGTTGCATAATCTTTGTTCATACATTATAACTACAATGATAACACGTGTACTTATAGTTTGTTGACTTATTTAACCGATTCAGCTCTTAAAAAAAAGCATATTTTATTTCTCTATTATCTAAAAAGTATCAATGAACGGTCATCCTACCTGGTCATTGCTTAGCCAACATCATGCAGCATCAGTCGGGATACATGATTTCAAAACTTACTCTTCTTTTATTCAAGGTTTAAGATGACAGCGACGAAGATAATAGGAGTTATTGTTGAGTTAATTGCAATTGCATGAAGTTTCAATTTGTCTTTGATGGAACGATCTTTCAAGGCACAACACAAAAACTGGGGGAGAAAGGAACGGTGGAAAGAAACGTATTAAAAGTATAGTTGGAAAATTAACCATGTTAATGAATTTTAAGCCCCACTTCATATTTGGCATATGGTAGCTAATAGATGAATCTGTATGATAAATGATAATACAATCTTATTCATAGTCTAGACTTCTATCCTTGCACACACATACAATATTCACTAACTGCAAGTATAGATTCGAATTAGTTTCAATAATTTTTCACATTCATACTCGCAGTTTATAAATATATTTTATTTGAAAAGTCCATCATGTAATCCATAAGATTATATTTGAAATGCTTAGATGAATTCAACAACAACAAAAAAATATCAACGGTCTAATACCATTGGTATTTATCTTTTTAATTAAAAAAAGAAATCCAAAATGGTATATCAAAAAAGAAATTTCACACTAAAAATATTAGTACAACTAAACCAAGTTAGGAAAACCTTAACCAATCATTTGAAAGATTGAAGTTTTAAGAACATTGTCCCCTGAAGGAATTTTTTATAGAAACCATTGATATAATGATATAACAAATTATTTTGCCTTTTTTTGGCAAAATCAACAAGTAATAATTATTTTAATAGAAAAATAAATTTAGACATTATCAAAGAAGTGTTAAAGCCCACATACTACTATTCTATAGACTGTTTGCAATAAAATAATAATGCATAGACAATCTAAAATGTAGAAGAAAAAATTCATAAAAAATAATAATATGAATCCCAAGTAGTTTAAAATTAACCCCCTAGTGCTGGTGTGATTATGTATTACAAGACTGTTAGTGTTGACGTGGGGAATTGTCGCTATTTGCACACGCCAACCCCCGAATGTACGTTTTGTAGAAAAACGATAACCCAAATCCAAAGTAATGAATTGTAGAGAGAACACGACTTTTTATAGTGGTTCGACACTAACGCATACGTCCGCTTAATAGTAATCATTCATCATATAATTGTTGATTACAAGAGTTGTACAAGTTCTATTTATGTACAAAGTGTTATAATAGAACAACAAGATACTTGTTAATTCTAAACTTGACCAAAATGCACTTCTTCTTCGTTGAGTGGAAAAAGTGTTGACTTGATCAACATTGTCCAAGAAATAACTTCAATGTCCCAAAAATCTAAAAATAATCCAAATCAGTCCAAAAGCAGTGTAAATGTCCAAGGAAATGTCCAAAAGTTGTATGGAAACGTTTAGAAGTTCAAGTCATGTCCACTAGTCATGATGAAGAAGGTGGTTGCCACCAATGATGCTTGAGAACTCCAAGGAGTCCAAAATACCAAACGGGAACGAAGCCCTTTGAATGTCAAGAAAGGGGATATTTATATGTGAGTTTTGGGGTAGATGCACGAATTTCGTATCCCGGAGGGATGCAAAATTCGCACCCCAAAAATCAGTCCAAAAAAACATGCCAAAGTGAAAAAATCGCATTCCATGCCAAGAAAATCTCGCATCCCAAAAATCGATGGAAATCTGGTGTTTCTCAAGCCAAAATGGTTGATCCGCATAGGATTGCCATTGTGCCAAAATATTTGGAATTCTCCAAATTCGTACCCAAAGAAAAAATTGTACCACACCGATGTGATCTCCGAAAAATTGCACCCTCTTGCCATGCCAAAATCCACACTCCGAATCCCCAATACGAACTCGAGAATTTCGCATCCTATGTCGAGCCGATCAATCTTTTCCGCATTGCCAAAATTCGCATCCCTCGCTTGCCAATTTCGTATCCCCATGCCACAGTCGAAAAGATAGGTGTCGAGGCCGATGCAAGTATGCGAATTTCGCACCCCAGTTGGGATGCAAAATGAACGAGATGCGGTTTACCAATTTTGCCAAGCCGAGTTTCTGAACCAAGTTTTCCAAGTGATCTGGCTGTGTTGCGCACGTGATTTTTCATGTTTTCTTCGTGCCGATCAGGCATTTTTGATCATGCCAAATTTACCAAATCTATCAATTTTCCAAGATGATCTACCCGAGTTTTACATGTGGTTTTCGTCTGATCCACTGTGTTGATCAGGTTGTTTTGACGTGTCAAATCAGGTTTTTGCCAATTTGCCAAATTTGAGCGTCGTGAGCTGTGCAAGCCATCTTTCATGATGGTGTCATGCCGATCAATTGTTTTTTAGTGCGCGATACTGCTTTTAACCAAAAATCCATGTATTTCCTCACGACGAGTCTTGCCACGTGATCGAACCGAGTCGACAACGTATTTTTACTGTGACAGTTTTACCAAGTCCATCGACGACGATTTTACAAATCAACGTTATTTCCAATTCTTTTTTCGAACATGTCACGACTTCGACTAAATCGCTTTGTGTTTTCCTACAACGTTCTCGATGCTTGAGCGCGTCGCTAACCAAAATCTTGACGTGTGACAGCTTTACCAAAAAAGCATGTCAGCACTTCCCCCCCAAAATATGTCTTACTTGATCGAAGGCAGTGTAGTCAAGGCGAAAAAGCCCCAGGCTGGCGCCTAGCGCTTTTTGGCGTCTAGGGCTTTTTTGGGTGCCTAGGGCATGACTTTAAAAAAAACCTGCATTTGTATTAAAAACTGCACTGTTTTATTTTAAAAAAAAAACACACTACACTTGTTTCAAAAGAAAAGTCGCACTTATTTAAAAAAAAATTATAGAACTCGCACTTCTTGATGTCGAGCTCGCAGTCATCTTTCGATGTCGAACTCGCAGTAATCGACAGTTGCTTTTTGTTGATCTTTTTTTTTAACTATTCGATAAATGAACGAAACTTAGTGACGGCTAACCCTAATTTGAACGAAGTGGGCTCGACTTTGGGCCTGGGCACAAAAAAAAACACTGAAGCGCGTTTTTTTTACGCATCGCTTTTTCTAAGGCTTCGCCGCCTTGAGCGCTTTTCTGGCACCTCAAACACAGTTGGCGCCTCGATGACCAAAAAAGTCCTAGGCGAGCGCCTTGACTACACTGATCGAAGGAAAATGCGTTTTGCGAGAAAACCAGAAACCAAAGTCAAAAGAAGTCTAAAGCGAACTTCTATAACTAGAAAACCGAAAAGCCACGATCGCATTGGATCGTATTAACCAAAAATCCAAAATCAATAAACCAGAAATCCACGATCGCTCCGGATCGTATTGTCCATGAATCAAAAAACCAAAAAGCCCGAAATCCAATGAAAACCGACGATCGCTCCGTATCGCTTGAAACTAACCAGAATAACTAGACACCAGACGGACCGTGGGAGTCCAATAACCTAAATAGCTCTGAATCGCTTAAAACTAACCAGAATAACCAGGACACCAGAAGGATTGTGGGAGTCCAATAACCTGAATAACCAAAAAATCCATAGCCAGGAAATTGGGAAGACCCGAAACCCGCAAATCTAGAGTAGCCGGTAACCATTCGACCGAGAACTATATAGCCAGATGAACCATTGTGCGAGGACGACCCAATAAACAAACGAGCAGGAACCACCGACCGCACGCGTGAGATCCAAGACTCGCCACAAGTCAAGGCAATCTTGTCGAAGTAGGACAAGATGCCAAAATAGCCACGAGTGGATAATCATGTCGCATCACTGACAAGTCCACCCGATGTAATTCAATGTCCAGATGAATCGCCTTGACAGGACGACCTAAAACCAAACGAGCAGGATCCGCAGACCAGAAGGCCAAGATAGCCGCAAGTGGAAAATCTTCTCACGTCACTAACAAGTCCACCCGATGTAATCCAATGTCCAGATGAATCGTCTTGACAGGATGACCCAGAACCAAACAAGTAGGATCCGCTGACCAGATGCACAAGATCCAAAGCTTGCCACAAATCAACGCAATCTTATCGAAGTATGACAAGAGACCAAGATAGTCAGACGCTTATTAAAGTTTGTAATCCTATTGTTGGTTTCATACTTCGCAAGCGTCTTTACTTTTCGAAGTAATTTTGATAAGGATGTAAAAGTTAGAGATTTTTTAGTAAAGCCAAAGAAAACTAAAAAAAGTTCGTCATCCGCAAAGAGCATGCCTAGGGATGCTTGTTCCTGTACATGGGTATGCGAACTTGACCGTTTCTGATTTCAAATTCATTCGTAAGGGAGAGTGAATGATTTATCATTCAAGAAGAGCAAGGCTAGGAAGTTGTCTGTTCTCATCACATGGCTACACAAACTTAGTCATTCAAACTCTAAAGCCAGGAAAATTAAACTTTTCATTAATAACCAGATAGGGTGATAGTGTGTTGCTGGTCAACGAGCATGCCTAGGAACCCACCTGTTCCCATACATAGGTATGCTGGCTCAACCATCTTACAACCAAAATAATCAAAAGAGGATACATCCAAATGACCTAAGTCCTTAAAGCCAAAACCATGGACGAAAGTCAGAATAATCAAATCCAAGAAAGCCAAGGGAGCCAAACCAAAAGCTCAAGAAATCCAAAAGCTGGAAAACCAAGGAAGGCCAACATCCAAAAGCCAGCACACCAAAGGCCTAGAAAACAAAAATCCAAGAAACTAGAGAATCCACAAGAACCAAATCCAAGACACCAAAAAGCCAAGACCAATATCCATAAGACCAAGCAAAATCAAGACCAAGAATCCAAAATATCCACGAAGCTAGAAGAATAAAATCCACAAGTCACAAGATATTGATGTCCGTGAGACTTGCATCTGTGACATCAGAGTCAGTAAGGGGTTTAACTAATAACAATGCCATCGAGAGGAGTGTTGGTCCCAGGCCTATCCTGAGTTCCATGAGGGGTTGTGTCTATTCTGGCACCACAGCCCGATTCTGAACAAACCATGTCAGCTTTCCACGTCTGACACACTCTTCAATCATATTCCTGAGATGCCGACAGTCGTTCGTATCATGACCGTCGAGATCATGAAATAAGGAATACCAACCAATTTATTTTCTCTTTAAGTTGACTCCCTTGTGGAAGGCTTTCTGAAATGAGCAATGGGATGAATTTCTAAGTAAATCACTTCGAGGGTATGAGTAAGTTCAAAATAAGACAGGAACTTGGATTGCTTCCAAACCATGTTGCGATCATTCCCCGAAGAAGGTTTACTAGCACCAGAATTCTTTGCTTTACCAGAATCGGACGGTTTCCCGCCTTTAACCACATTAACTTCGAGAACCTTTTTATCAGTCTCGTATCCTCTTCCCGAAGGAATCTTTCAGCTTCAAAATAGAACTCACCAAGATTCCTCGGCAGATCCTAATGCAAAGAAGTCTTAAAGTGAGATTTATCTAAAACACCTAAATTGTGGCCATCAAAACCATAGACAAATCAGGTCTATCGACCGAGCCATTGCAGCATTAAACCATTTCAAGAATTTACGCAGAGTCTTGCTGAACTTCTGCTTAATGCCAGGTAGAATTACAACGCTTTTCGGACGAGCGATGTGAACCCTAAAATGTTCCACAAACCTGCTAACCAAAGTGTTTCAAGAAGTGATAGAGTTTGTCTTCAGTTGCCTGAACCACATACTAGCAATATCTATCGAGTAAAGTGGAAAACACTTCGCCATGACACCTTCTGAAGCGGTGAGAATTTCCATATGACGAATATAATGCATCAAATGAGCATTCGGATCTTTCCAACAATCATAAGCCTCCAACATCGGTAGTCTGAAATCTGGTGGATTACGAGAATTCCTTATATCTAAAGAGAACGAACTACGAGTAACACAATCCAAGTCCGAAGAAGAGGCACCGCCTCGAGTAAATCGACGAATAACATCCGCGATTTAAGAACCATTACCAAAAGCAAGCAACTGATTCAGATTATCCAAAGCAATACTAGTGCCCCTAGTGTTTAAGTTCAAATTAGGAATCGGTTGACTAGCGAGAAGAATACAACAACAAAGCCATATATCCCAAACAAGTTGGGGTTGACTAGATATGGAACCCAAAATTAAAATAAAATAAATAATGATGATAATAATATATATCTGGTTAACTAGCGAGAAGAATATCCGGTTAAATTCCAATCCGAGAAGCCGCATCGAGCACAATCCCGACTCCCGAAACCGTGGGAGCACTATCATCCAAAGCTGCGTGCACTGGTGTCTGGACAACATTACCAACAGCGGAGCCCGTAACTTGACCAACTAAACATTTACGGGCTGGATCGACGTCGGGATTAGGGGTGCCCCGAGTGTAGCGGGACCGACACCAGTCCGGGGATTGGCGTCAGCCTGCTGAATAGTTTGCGGGGTTACCCCCAAATCTCGAGTCGCAGCCTGAGAAACACCAGTACTTGTTCCAATAATATCTGCCTGACCAGTCGGGCTTCCAGAGCTTCTTATCATATCCTCAATCCGAGTGAGAAAGGTAGCAAAAGCTTCTTCCTGTCGCTTGAGTCGAGCATTCAAATCCGTAGCCAAGTTCTTAATCATCCCATCGACGTGTTCTCGAGTGGTGTAATTCGACGGAACTCCAATCCAAGAAAGTTTTTGACTTCCTTCACCGCTTGTACCCTGAGCTTCAGCAATAGCGTTTAGCTTCTTACGCTTAACCATGATGAAAAGAGAATAGCAAAGTCGAGGTCAAAAAACTGAAAAAAAATCAAAAACCAAATCTGAAGGCGAAATCCAAAGACAAAACTGAGAATCCAATCCAAAACAGAGGTCAAAGCTGTGCTCCCCCTTCCTGACGCACCAAAGTGTTGACGTGGGGAATTGTCGTTATTCGCACACACCAACACCCGAGTGTACATTTTGTAAAAAAACGATAATATAAATTCAAAGTAATGAAATGCAAAGAGAACACAACTTTTTATAGTGGTTCGACGCTAACGCCTACGTCCACTTTATAGTAATCATTCAGCATATAATTGTTGATTACAAGAGTTATACAAGTTCGAACAATATTTGTATACAAAGTATTACAATAGAACAACAAGATATTTGTTAATTCTTAACTTTGATCAAAATGTCCTTCGTTGAGTTGAAAAAGTGTTGACTTGATCAACAATGTCCAAGAAATAGCTTCAATGTCCAAGAAATCAAAAGATAATCTAAATCAGTTCAAAAGCAGTGTAAATGTCCAAGGAAATGTCCAAAAGTTGTATGGAAACGTTTACAGGTCCAAGTTATGTCCAATAGTCATGGAGAAGAAGATGACTGCTATCAATGATGCTTGAGAGCTCCAATAAGTCCAAAATATCAAATGGGAACAAACCTCGCTGAATGTCAAGCAATGTGCTATTTATAGGTGAGTTTTAGGGGTAGCTGCAAGAATTTCGTATCCCAGAGGGATGCGAAATTCGCATCCCAAAAATCAGTCCAAAAAACCATGCCGAAGTGAAAAAATTGCATCCAATGCCAAGAAATTATCGCATTCCAAAAATCGGTGGAAATCTTGTGTTGCTCAAGCCAAAACGGCTTATCTACATGGGATTGCCATCGTGCCAAAATATTTGGCATTCACGAAATTCGTATCACACTGATACAATCTCCAGAAATTTGCATCCCCTTGCCATGCCAAAATCCACTCTGAATCCCCGATACGAACTCGAGAATTTCGCATCCCACGCAGCCTATCATCCTTTTCCGAATTGCCAAAATTTGTATCCTTCGCTTGCCAATTTCGTATCCTATGTCAATGTCGAAGAAATGGGTGCCGGGGCTCCCAGTTGGGATGCGAAATGAACGGGATGCGATTAACCAATTTTGCCAAACCGAGTTTCTGAACTAAGTTTTCCAAGTGATTTGTCCGTGTTGTGCACGTGGTTTCCATGTTTTCTTCGTGCCGATCATGCATTTTGATCATGTCAAGCCAAACTTACCAAATCTACCAATTTGCCAAGATGATCTTCTCGAGTTTTACACGTGATTTTCAGCTGATCCACCGTGTCGATCAGGCTGTTTTTGACATGCCAAATCGGTTTTTGTCAACTTGCCAAATTTGAGCATCGTGAGTTGCACAAGCCATTTTTCGTGATGGTGCCATGCCGATCAACTGTTCTTGAGTATGCAACACTGCTTTTTATCAAAATCCATATATTTCTTCACAACAAGCCTTGCCACGTGATCGGACTGACACGCTCAAGCATTTTGAGCTGATCGGACCAAGTTGATCATGAAATTTTACTGCGTCAAATTTTCCAAGTCCATCGACAACGATTTTACGAATCGACGTCATTTCCAATCTTTTTCCAAACATGTCGCGACTTCAACTAAATCACTTTGTGTTTTCTGACAACGTTCTCGACGCTTGAGTGTGTCGCTAACTAAAATCTTGACGTGTAAAAACTTTACCAAAAAGCGTGTCAACAGTTAGTCTGTCATTAATCTCATTTTCCACCAAATTTTACTGGTAAATCATGATATGCATGGCATTTTGATGTAATAGATTTTATGATAAATATAGTCTATGAGAGTATTTTTACCACCGGTACTAATTTTAGTTTGTTTAAAAGAATAGTTGTTTAAATTCAAGCTTTTAAAGTATCAAGTTGATATGGGTAATTTTGTACATAACACTGTCTTTGGCCTACATTTTACAAAATATTTCGATATTTATAAGACGAGGAGCGTTCCGGGGCACCCCTGTTTTGCAGCACCCCTACCCCACCGTGAGCTACACTAATTCAAAACCAATAAGATTTTATAAATGTTCAATCCACATATGATCATATATCCAAAATTTGAGCTCGTTACGACATTCGTAACATTTTCAAAATCTTAGCTTGATTAGTCACCGTTCAGACATTTATTTGAACCGTTAAATTTAAACATCAAATATATTATTCTACGAATGTCGGAACGAGCTCATATTTTGGATTGATAATAATATATATGTGGATTGAACATCTACAAAATCTTGTTGAATTTGGATTAGTGTAGCTCACGATGGGGTAGTAATGCTGCAAAACAGGGGTACCTCGGAACGCTCCTCTTATAAGACATATGTTGTGTTCATGAACATGAAGTGCATAGCTCGGGTTTGCACTTGTTTTGAAATCATTTTTACTATGACAATTTTACCGTAGATGGACTATCATACCCCCGCACTCTCTAACCTAAAGAAGTACCCAATTTTTAGTAAACAAGCAAAGAAAAAATTTCAATCGTTGCTAGCTTGAATAGGATTATTTCTCATTTGAAAACTTAAGTCACCTATCTTATATAACCAATGCCATTATATAGGAATTATGTAACAAAAAAATGGATAGGAGGCGCATCCCATGCTTTGTTTTGTGTTCACTATCATGTAAAAAACTGCAAAGCATGCCATGGATACACACCAACGAGCATATATACACCAATAAAACCGCATAACGGTGGGAAAACCGACTTTGTAATACAATACAACTGATAAAAATAATTATTTTGTTGTACTTATTTAATTATTTAAAACTACATATGAATGAAAATATATGAAAGAAAAATTACATATATTATTAAAAACCAAAAATAATTATTTTAACCAATCATGTCAACACAAAGATTAAATACACAAACAAATATTCATGGAAAATATCAAAAAAAGACTGGTATGATGATTCAGATCTATATAATGCATATCTATAAAAAAAACATTTTAAGTAGTAGTGAGACATTTTTATATAATATATACAGCTAGGGAAAGTCCATCTCAGTTTGTTTGATTGAATTTCACAATATGGGATTAAATGTGATTAAATTTCACTATATATTAATCTATAAAAAATAAAGAGCAGAGAACTAAATGCGTGATTTAATTTCACAGTATGGGATCAGTTAGATAAAGTCCACCTTGGTGCAGTTAGGAAAGGTGGTATGGTCTTATTTTTTCATATATCGCATACATACATACCATGTTTACCATTTGAAATCAATTACGCATACATACATATCTTTCCTTGATGGATGTTGCCGTTTTTAGAAGAATTAATTGGCTATCATTTCAGGTATTCCTTTTTTAATGTTCTGAAGAATATAATCAATAATTTAAGGCATGCTATAAAATCTTATTTAAGGCATTGTCTGGTATTTTATTACTCCAACTTTTATTATTCTCCCTCTTATACATCCAAATAAAAATAAATGGTAACATAACTAATTGATTGTGATTGTAGAATGATCACACAAATTAAATGCAGTAAATTAATTGATATTTGGAAGACTACATATTATATTCACCAAGCATAAAACAGAAAATCATATGAATGATTTTACATTAGAGGAAAAAAGAAACAACGGATTGCATACAAATGATTTTACATTAGAAGAAAAGGAAACAAAATTACGTATATTATACAAATCAAAATAATTATTTTAACGAATCATGTTATTTTGTTATAATTTATATATATGGTAAAAAAGATGGCAACTGATATACATCTTATTAAATCAAATTTTAACCGCATAAGGTTTTTGTCAATATGTTTAAATTAATTAAGTGATTTTCAATTTAAGAAATAAATTTAATCAATAAATTATTGTCAATTTATCTTATTAACGCTAGGTGTGATGTTTTAAAATGAACACCATGTTCATATCAACAAAAGTGGGAAAAAATTAAGAAATAAATTTAATCAATAAATTGTTGTCAATTTATCTTATTAACGCTAGGTGTGATGTTTTAAAATGAACACCATGTTCGTATCAACAAAAGTGAAAAAAATAGCTTTTCTTCCAAACATAAAATTAATTAAGTCACACAATTAATAAGCATTAATGAATCAAATAGACTACATTAAAAATTAATTCAGGGAGCTCAAATAAGGCAAGGCAAGGCTTCAGAACTACATTAAATTAATGCATAAGTCATAGGATGACAAAATGGGTATTGTTAAAAAGCTTCAGACGGACGAAAGTTATCGAAGGCTCAGTCGAATTAAGAAAAACCGACAAAGTCGGTTTGACGAGCCAGGATCCCTAAAAAATTGTAGGTCCCATACTGTTGCATGGATATTACCTGATAAATGGAAATGACAACCTGGTAGGTTTCTCGTGTTTCTTGAAGGGGAATTTCAATCATTTTGTCTATTCCTTGGTACTATTTACTTTCAGAACTTCATATTTTTATCCATCCTCTTATTGCTATTGCATCCCACTTCAAAAACAATCAACAAAAATATAATACATAAATGAAATAAGACTCATTGGACAATAAACATAAAAATAAAGGAGTTGTTTGTCAATTTGATTTGCTGCAGAACGTGAAGTAAGTTCAATTACAATGATTAAATATGGGAGCCGGCACATTTAACACACTGACACATTCAATACACTGTTGTTCTCTTATAATTTGTCCACAACGACCTCTGAATCTTGTGTTGTTCATTGACTAAAGTTACTGCATAATTAATAGTGAATAACAAAATGTATATGGCGATGTATGTTGCAACCAACAATTAATGATGAAAATAAAAATGATACCCGTATATGACTTTAAGATAGATACAAAAGCAGCCTATATTGAACAATGTAGTCAATTGATAGGGATTCTCAAATTATAGAGTTGAGTTTTTCTTATACCTTTACCCATAATATCAAGAACTGAGTTGTAAGAAGACACGGTTTGTAATAATAAATGGTAAAAAAAAAAAGTTAGAGGAATGGCCATGAGTTTCCTTTCGCATGTTTTTTTTTTTTAATAGAATAAACTACACCCCATTATTTTCTTTTATCTTGTACCAATATTATCCTTCAGTTTTCAGCCTCTGCTCATTATCTTCTTACTTTCTCCATCTGCTGAAAACTAAAGGCCATGATTATTAATTTGCAGCATCTCTCATTAACCATTGTGAAAATGAATAAAGAAAGAATATTCCCATCTAAATCAGTTAAAGAAGGTATATTTTCTCTTTTACCTAGGCTTGTGATTACGCTAATTTTGACCTTCTATTAAATTGGTTAAAATAGTGTTACCCTTTGAATTGTATTAAATTTATCTTTCCTTAAATTGTTAATTGCGTAGAACTAAAATGAAATACTTATATTTGGTCCAGCTCTGGATTTGTTTAAATTTAACACTCGAGTTTACATTAGTTAAATTTGTTTAATTGAATGGAATCAAATTGAAATGGATATATTTATTCCACAAGTAACCTTGTTGATTGAATGTTTAGTATTCAATACAACATACCATACAACATACCGAAATATTTCTTCGGCCATCGTTCTTTTGTCCTCTCTCCTCCTTTCTCGCCCACCATCAACTGAAAATTTTGAAGAAATTACATTTTTGTAACAAATTCCATCCTAATTTCATTCAATTAAACATATCTAAAAGACAAATTCTAGCTAGTTCAGCAAATACCACATATATTCTAACCAAATTCACACAAAGTTAAAATTATTGTGAACCTTAAGCCGAAATGAAAGAAAATATATCTTTTTTAACTGATTAAGCTTTGCTTTTTCTTTCTTACTCCTTTTCACAATGATCAATAATAGAAACTGCAAATTAGTAACCATTACTTTTAGGTTTAATGACTGGGAGAATCAAAGAGATAAAAGAGTATGCGTTATTTGTTTTGGATAAGAAGCACTGAATGAAGTTCTGAAAACGGAGATATTCAGCATCAATAAGATCTCAAGTTGTTTGCCACTCAAAGTCATTCAATAATGTGATCAATTCAAAGCAATTTTACCCACCGATAGGCATATAGTTCGTTTTGAGTTCTAGATCTGAATTTACCTTACCTATCGAGAACAATCTTCTACTTCTCTATATAAACAACAATCACTGAGCAATACTGCTTATCGTTTCATCTTCCATTCTAAAATCATTTGAGCTGATCTTTAATTTCTAGATCATCAAAGTTCAAGATACAAGTAGTTGCATAGTTTAAACTTACATTCCTGATTAAGGAATATATTTCATGTGATTTACATGGTTTATCAACCTGTCTTTTGACTTAGTTTTGTGTTGGTTCTAATTATTGAAAAATGTATATCAGACGCAGCTGCAAATGCATCATTTGAAGATACTTAATCCATACACCATTCTCTAGGTAATACGCGTTATTTTAAGCACTTATGTTTTGAAGTGCCAAAACATGATAATTTAATGAATAATAAGACAATATTAAATAATGGTTAGGTGAATCTAACTAATTCAACCATGAATAAAAGAATAGAAAGGGATTTGAGCCTAAATCCAAATTACTAACCCTTACATCACATGGCCATTCATCCTCTTTATTCACTTATCTTTCATAAAAACAAACAGAATTAAACTAGACCAGCCCATCATTTTGAGAGGAAGAAGAGAAACAAAACTAAAAAAGTTTGATGCTTTCACTCTAAAAGAAAAGAAAGATTTTAATTAAGTTTTTTAAGTATAGAAGATTAATATTTACCCTAGTTTGCATCCACATCCGTTTTAATGCGGAATTAAATTCATTTTGATATTTTGATGTTGATGCATGGATAGACACATTTGTGGGATAAATACCATTGATTTTGAAATGTTTTGGGGAAAACATGAATTAAATTTCTCCGAATGTTTTAAATTTTTGATAAGGTGATAAAATATTAAAATAAAGATGGGTTTTAATTTTATAATTTTTGAACGAGAGAATCAAGTTATTATGAATTTTCTAAGTTGAAAATACATAAATCCGGAAGCAAACTGATAATTAAAAATATCAAGATTTAATATTTTGACCTAATACTTTTACATGAGGTAAAAACAGATGTTTTCAAATTTATGTGAATTTTTGAGAAATATTCATCATATTTTGTATTGTTCCAAATTAAGTGTTGGAAAAATACCTAAATTAATAAAATAATTAAACAATATAATTAATTAAATGACTAAATTTTTTTCTATCATCAGACAGTTCTGTTACAAGATTAAATCAACAAATGAACATAATATATGTGTAAAGAATTAGTCAAAAAGTAATTTTTTATTAAATAAAATACCAATTTCTTCGCTCAGTTGCAAATTTATCACTATAAACATTTGATAGCACTACGCTTTTGTACATACAATAATCTCAAAATTTAAAAATATGATAACACTTAGGAAGGAAATGTACTTAAAAGTGTGACAGCCTTAGATGAGTGATACCAAAATGTGATGGCTATATGTGCGATAGCTTTAGAAACGCTATAGTTAGACATGCGATGACTACACGAAGTAAATGTGCGACGACTATTAGAATTAGAAGTGTAGATAGCTTTGGGTTGAGACATGTCATAGTTCTGATTCAATAAAGATAAAGATGTTTTATCCAACTGTAATAAAAAAATTAAAACCTTACGATTTAAATCTTGTTTTAGATCGAATATCACTCGTTCTGATTCGATTCAAGCTCATTTAAAACTGTAGTTGAGAAAAAATATTGCATGCATAGTTATATATTCAATAATGGGCAGTTAAAGCGCATAGCGGTTCCATAGCGGCGGAGGTGCAAAAAGGTATGGTGGGAATAAAGCGGGTAAATAGCGGAGGTGTAAAAAAGTTCATTAGAGGTGAAACCAAATATTTAAAACTAATTATTTATCGTTTTCACATTATATGTACTAAAAGAAACTAACATTAATTAGTCTTATGTAACAAAATCAAAGAACATCATGGTTACATAAAAGGTTCATTAGAGGTGAAACCAAATATTTAAAACGAATTATTTATCTTTCTCACATTATATGTATTAGAAGAAACTAACATTAATTAGTCTTATGTAACAAAATCAAAAAATATCATGGTTACACACATTAGATTTGATTATTGTAATATCTAAAATATATTGAACAACTATGCCATAAAATTAGCTCTTTACATTAATTTTATTAAAAAAAGCTAGTCAAATCAAGATATGTATATTAATATTGCTAAAACGGATACTAAAAAGCCATGATTTAGCAGATGCAGCGGAAAACAGCGGAGCTAGAAGTGGATATATTGTTCATCGACGCTAATTTAAAATAGTGTAGCGGTTGAAGAGTGCTATGAGCTATAGCGGAGATTTTTCGAATCTGTTAATAGATTCAATATGCTTATTTGAATACACAATTCTAGTCCTAGTGTTTTCTAAACAAAATTGAAATGAAACATGAGAAAAAGCTATTTTTTAAGTTTAGATGTAAGTTCAAATATCAAAATCAATTTCAAAAACCTTAAAATATGAACCTTTAAAATGTACGATTTATGATTTGAATCATGTTTCGATCAAAATTAGAACTTTACGATATACAATTTGAATCCAACTTTGATAATCTTGGGTTGAAATGTTATCAACAATCGTTAAACCGCACGATTTAAATCACATTTTGAACCAAATCGTGCCTGTTGTGATTTGAAACGGATAATAAATCGTGCACAGTTGGATTTATTATAGGAATTCGATGGGGTGTAGCTAAGTTTTACCCTTAAGTTCGGCGGAGGTTGTCAAAAATGGAAAAAATCAAAAAACAGTGGGGATATACCAAATTTTATTTTCCAACATGCCCCCCTCCTCCTTATCCATTTCTGGTGTGTCAACAACAACACTCGAGAAAAGCTGATTGCTTATTTAAATAATTTCTTAATAATACTCTTTTCATACATAATTTAAAATTTTCACTTTTCATTCACTCCTTCCAATTGTTTAAATATTAGTCAAACTATTCAAATATTTCAAAATCAGCAGCAATTTTTAGTTCTATACTCGATCTTTTCTAGATCAATCTGGCTTTTATTATTTGGTGTTGATTTTACTTTCTCTTTTGCTATTTTCCCATAATTGAAAATAATATAGAAACATGTACAAAGTAAAAAAAGTATTTGGTGATGCTTACAAATAATCTTTGAACGTAGATATGGTAACTATTAACTCGCTAATAAAAGTAAAACTTACAAATAACTTTGAGATAAAAGAGAAATATATCGTGTAATTGGATGCAAATATATAACAGAGATACAAAAAAAAAATTTCGAGAAAATGAATTAAGTATTTGAAATGTTTTGTTTAAAATGGAAAGAAAAGTCCTATTTTCATCCTTAAATTTGCTGAAAGAGAAGTAAAATAAAAATTAGTGTTTTGTACGACAATTACTTCAAAGAACAATTAAAATTAATGAAGGGTAATATTGTCAAAATAATCATGTATATTAATAAAAATCACTTAAAATAAGGATGCAAATAAACAATATTTTAAGTATTCAGCAATCAGCAATCAACCATCAACATTAAACAATTAGCGTTCGGTAATAAGTGTTCAACAACCAGCACTTTAAACAAACGCGACCTAGCCTTTTGAATTTTATTAGTTGTTTTTTGAATTGGTGAAAAAGAATCAAAGATTCCTCAATTTGATAATCGCGAATCGCTTGTAGTTAGATCATATGGTTTTTTGAACACTTGTTACTGAATGCTAATTGTTTAGGTGATTTGAAACGAATAATAAATCGTGCACAGTCAAAATCGTATGATCTAACTACAAGCGATTCGCGATTATCAAATTGAGGAATCTTCGATTCTTTTTCACCAATTCAGAAAACAACTAATAAAATTCAAAAGGCTAGGTCGCGTTTGTTTAAAGTGCTGGTTGTTGACACTTGTTGTTGAATGCTAATTGTTTAATGTTGATGGTTGACTGTTGATTGCTGAATACTTAAAATATTGTTTGTTTGCATCCTTATTTTAAGTGATTTTTATTAATATACATGATTATTTTGACGATATTACCCTTCGTTAATTTCAATTGTTCTTTGAAGTAATTGTCCTACAAAACACTAATTTTTATTTTACTTCTCTTTCGGCAAATTTAAGGATGAAAATAGGACTTTTCTTTTCATTTTAAACAAAACATTTCAAATACTTTATTCATTTTCTCGATATTATTTGTTTGCATCTCTGTTATATATTTGCATCCAATTACATGATATATTTCTCTTTTAACTCAAAGTTATTTGTAAGTTTTACTCTTATTAGCGAGTTAATAGTTATCATATCTACGTTCAAAAATTATTTGTAAGCATCACCAAATACTTTTTACTTTGTACATGTTTCTATATTATTTTCAAGTTTGGGAAATTAGTAAAAGAGAAAATAAAATCAACACCAAATAACAAAAGCCAGATTGATCTAGAAAAGATCGAGTATAGAACTAAAAATTGCTGCTGAATTTGAAATATTTGACTAATATTTAAATAATTGAAAGGAGTGAATGAAAAAGTGAAAATATTAAATTACGCATGAAAAGAGTATTATTGGGAAATTATTAAATAAGCAACCAGCTTTTTTCGAGTGGTGTTATTGACACACCAGAAATGGATGGGGGGGACACGTTGGAAAAAAGAATTTGGTATAACCCCACTGTTTTTTGATTTTTTCCATTTTTGGCAACCCTCCGCCAAACTTAAGGGTAAGACTTAGCTACACCCCCATCGAATTCCTATAATAAATATGGCACACCCTTACCGAATTTCACACGTGCCCCCCCCCCTCCCCCAAATCCAAAACTGATATGTCATTAACAATCCTCTTTTGCTTCCAAAAAGCAACAATTTATTGCAGACACATTTTGCTGAATAGATGGGGGGGTAATCAATGCCACTTTTTTAAAATAAACAAACTGATTGCCTCTTTTCGCTTATTCTATTAAGTATTCAGCACTTATTTTAGCAAAACAAAGGGACCTAGCCGAAACCCTGATGTCTCTTCCATTCAAACAAAGCGACGGAACTGGATACGAAATTGTGCAGCAAAAGATCGCGTTAAATTCCACTTATAACAGATATAGTTGAAATGGAGAAGAACTAGAATCGATAAAACAAAACAAAAAGTAACATAAATAAAAAGAAGAAGAGTTACCAGAAAGACAGCCTTCCCCTACGGAAGAAGTAATAAAAGCACTCCGTTCCAACCTTTTTTTTTTCTTTACTTGTTTGTTCTCCTTTTTTGGTTCCAGTTTTGGACTTGATTTATTACAGAGAATCGATAAAACAAACCGATGAGTTCACTTCATGATTGGGCTTTACTACGGGACGTGTGCCAAGGGGCTATCGATGTCTATGACTTTGGATCACTATGTATGGGAGGTACGTGAACGGATTCAGGGCCACAGTGGCCTAGGTACGACTAAAGGGCTATAGACCAATGAAGTGGGGTCATTTGTAAAGATTTGGTCATGACTCCATGAGGTAAGCTTGGTAGTAGCAGTAGTTGTACAAGTTGAACACCGTCACTACTTCGATGGGTCTAGTGATTAACAGTGGTGGGCATTGTACGCTTTACGCACTGAGTGGGAGATGTGAGGATGGTTGCTATGATTGATTTGTTTGCCATCAGTATGACATGCACACCCCACCCCCGTATTCTCTACACTATTTATTATGACACCTTAGAGTATTGTACGGTATGTGGTACTAACTCTTTGGTTGCAGGTCCAGGTTCAGGTATGGTTTAGTATACCTGTTATTGTTCTGTTTAGATGCTTATTGCTTATACCAGGCTTTATGCCTGACCCAGAGTTTTATGTCTCTTCTTATTACTCTGGGTGCTCACACGAGCAGACTAGAGACAGGTTAGCTGGTGATGCACGAGTAGATGATCCGGGGACGAGCAGGAGGCTTCCACTTAATATATATATATATATATATATATATATATATATATATATATATAGTATTCTCCCTGTGTTGTTGGAGATCACTGCTTGGGCATTAGTAGTGCATCTTATACTTTAAGCTTTCTTTTGTTTTAGAGACAGTAAATTTGGAAAGTTGTAATAAGCTGTACTTGGATTTCTGCTGCTCTGATGTTGATGTTGATTTTAGTTATTAGCTTATGCACTGTCTCACCTGTTTTATGTCAAGTATATTATTATTATATTTTACTCCATGCGCTGTGAGACATTCTACAGGTTCCTTGTCAGTTAATTCCCTTCTTTCCTTTCCTTGACGACCGTTCTGCACTAGTCGGGCATGTGTACAGCGCACTTTCGGTGGAAATGCCGGCTGGTGCGGGGCAGGCCGTCACACTTGGTATCAGAGCTCTAGGTTGCGTAGTTAACCTAGGGAAGTTATCAGGGAGAGATAATATACGTATACGAGAGAGCGTATTTGTGATTACTTTGGTTTTTAAAAGCTATATATATATATACTATTAGTAGTATAAGAATGAAGTCGTACTGCACTAGCACCACTATGGGGTCGTTAATCGTTTCCCTTTTTCAGATTGACGATGAGCCGATATGTTAGAGGTGCTGGTGGGGGAGCCAATAATGGGAATGCCGCTGACATGAGGACGATGTTTACTGACCTCATGAGAGAGATGCTTAGAGATGTGCAGAGGGCAGCTCCCAATGGTGGAAATGGTGGTGGTCCAATAGTGCAGGCGCCTAGAGTCGACTTCGCCAAGCTGAATAAGGATTATACTAGCCTTGGTGGGAAGCCGTTCCACGGAACGGAGTCGGCTACAGATGTTCAGGATTGGTTGGATAGTTGTGAACGTATCTTCAAGGATTTGGGTATCGAGGATGCGATAAAGAGAAAACTAGCGTCCCGTCAGCTGCAAGGGCGGGCAACGAATTGGTGGAATGCTATAAAGGCAGCTACTCCCGAAGATTAGATTACTTGGGAGCAGTTTAAGGTTTGCTTTAGCGAGAAGTTCATTCCAGCTGCTCAGAAGTCAGTGTTGTTTAAGAAATTCTTGGAGCTCAAGCAGAATGGCAGAGCTGTCTCGGAGTATATTGCTGAATTCGATACTTTGTCGAAGTATGAGTTATCTCTTATTGATACTGCCGAGAAGAAGAATGAGAAATTCATAACTGGCTTGGATCAGTACTTAGGGGAAAGGCTTATTAACCACATCGATGAGACGTTTGAATCGATTGTGGGGAAAGCATTGAGGTCAGAAAGTCTCTACCCTAAGCCGAAGACTGAGGTTGCATCTGCAGAAGAGCTTAAACCACAAGCAAGTGGTGGAGGTAAGGGTGGTTCCCAGAATAAGAGAAAGCAGAGTCAGACTAAGGATGGCCAGAAGAAAAAGAATAAGCAAGATGTTGAGTGCTTCAGCTGTGGTAAGAAGGGTCATTATGCTAGTAATTGTCGGGCCAAGCCAGCAGATAGGAAGTGCTTCAACTGTGGCCAAATGGGATATCACAAGGACAAGTGTCCGCAACCCCCTAAAGGAAAGCAAATGGTGAAAGCATATGCCCTTAATGCTATTCCTTCTTCGTCGAATGCCCCAACCGTGGCGGAGAAGGGAAAGAATGTCGTCATTCAAGGTATGCTTTCTGTTTATGATGTTCCTATTAAAGTTTTATTTGATATCGGAGCTTCCAGTTCTTTCATATCTAGTGACCTGGTAGATAGGTTGGGATTGGAGCCCGAGATTGTCGATAGACCTTTAGTGGTGATGAACCCGATTGGCGGTTCGACTAGCCTTAGCATGATTTTTCGTAATGTGGTCTTATCGAGTCATGGATGCATGTTTGTTTGTGATTGCTTTGTTTTGGGCTTTACTGGGTTTGGCATTATTTTGGGAGTAGATTGGCTCCAGAGATATGGGGTGGTGGTAGACTGTGAGTGCTTTTTGGTGACAGCTAGAGCGGATGATGGGCGGAGGATAGTGTTTGGTGGTCTACCCAGTGAGGGGGTATTGGCTAGTTTTCTAAACTCCCTCAACATTCCGCATAGTGAGTTGTCAGGTTTGCCCGTGGTTGGCCAGTGTCCGGATGTTTTCGAAGAAGTGACCAGGCTTCCACCACATCGAGAGATTGAGTTCCGTATTGATTTGGTAAAAGATGCCAGACCTATAGTGATGCCACTTCGTCGTATGGCACCAAGGGAGCAGCGAGAGCTCGAGGTGCAAGTCAGCGATCTTTTGAAGAAGGGATTTATCAGAAGGAGTGTTTCTGAATGGGGAGCACCAGTTGTGTTTGCTACCAAGGCGGATGGTTCCCTTCGTTTGTGTGTAGACTACCGCGAGTTGAATAAAGTGACGAAGAAGAATAAGTATCCTCTACCGCGGATAGATGATTTTTTCGATCAGTTGAGTGGCGCGAGAGTATTTTCTCAGTTGGATCTCGCGACAGGTTTTCATCAGCTTAGAGTGGAAGCTGAGAGTATAGCTAAAATGGCATTTCGAACGCCGTCTGGATTTTATGAGTGGTTGGTCATGCCATTCGGGCTGACCAATGCCCCAGCGTATTTTGTGGATCTTATGAATAGGGTATTCAGAGATCAGTTGAATAAGTTTGTCCTTGTGTTCGTTGATGATATTTTGGTCTATTCGAGGATATAGGAAGAACACAAGGAACATTTAAGAATAGTGATGGAGGTGTTGAGAAAACACCAATTGAAAGCAAAGTTTTCTAAGTGTCACTTCTGGAGGAGGGAAGTGAGGTTCTTGGGTTATGTTGTTTCCGAGAATGGTATTGCCGTGGACCCTACGAAGGTGGCTACGGTACAGGATTGGCCTACGCCCAAGAATGCAACAGATGTAAGAAGTTTCTTGGGGTTAGCTGGATATTATCGTAAGTTTATCCAAGGTTTCTCCAAGATAGCAGCACCATTGACCCAGTTGACCAAGAAGAATCAAGCTTTTGTCTGGGATGAAAGGTGCGAGAATGCATTCAAGAGTCTAAAGGACAAGTTGACATGCGCACCAGTGTTAGTCATTCCTAAGGGGAATGATGAGATGACGGTATACACGGATGCCTGTGGTACCGGACTGGGTGTTGTATTGATGCAAGGCGGTAGGGTTGTAGCTTATGCAAGTCGGCAATTGAAACCGCACGAGAGAAGATACCCTACCCATGATCTGGAATTGGCAGCGATCGTGTTCGCGTTAAAGATGTGGAGACACTATCTCTTGGGAGAAAGATTTGAGTTGTTTACAGATCATAAGTCGTTGAAGTATCTTTTCTCTCAGAAGGATCTAAATCTCCGGCAGCAAAGGTGGTTAGAATTCTTAGCTTCCTATGATTTCGACATCGCATATACACCGGGAAAGGGCAATGCGGTGGCTGGTGCATTGAGTAGGAGACATGCCAATTTAGGGGCTATGTTTCTAGAATGGAAGCAATTGGAGTATATTGCGGGGTTTGATTTCAGACCAAAGTGCGAATTGGATCCAGAAATGTTAGCAAGTTTGACGATCAGACCCACTTTGATTGAGCAGATCGGCTCTAGTCAGAGGAACGATCCTAACTTATTGGAAATCATCTCCAAGTTAGAGATGGGTATCGATGATGAGATGAAAAAGTATGGGCTTGATCGAGATGGATGGCTTAGAAAGAATGGAAAGCTTGTTGTACCCAATGTCAATGGATTGAGAGATGGAGTGCTTAGAGAATGTCATCACTCAAAACTAACTATACACCCTGGTGGTAACAAGATGTATCGAGATATGAAACAGACCTACTACTGGGAAGGGATGAAAAGAGACATTGGGAGGTTTATATCCAAATGCTTGAATTGCCAGCTAGTTAAAGCCGAGCAAAAGAAGCCTAGTGGGTTGTTGCAACCATTAGAAATTCCCGAATGGAAATGGGAGCAAGTCTCGATGGATTTCATCGATGGTTTACCAAGGACTAGATCGGGACATGATAGCATTTGGGTAATCGTGGATTAATTAACTAAGAGTGCAAGATTCATACCAGTCAAATCGACCAGAACGGCAGCTAAGTTAGCATAATTGTATATGAAATGGGTAGTGAGATTTCATGGAGTACCTAAAAGCATTGTGAGTGACCGAGACCCGTTGTTCACTAGTGGGTTTTGGAAGAGCTTACAAGAGGCTCTAGGGTCAGGATTACATCTCAATACCGCATATCATCCTCAGACCGACGGTCAGACGGAGAGGGTGAATCGTGTTTTGGGAGATCTCTTGAGAGCATGTATATTGGATTTTTGTGGATCATGGGATGACCATTTGCATCTAGTAGAGTTCGCATACAATAATAGCTACCAATCCAGTATCGGTATGGCTCCGTTTGAAGCTTTGTACGGAAGGCCGTGCAACTCACCATCATGTTGGATAGAGACTGGCGAGAAGTTTATGCTTGGACCAGATGTGGTGAGGGAAACTTCAGATAAGATCAAGACTATTCAACAACGAATGAAAGCTGCCCAAGATAGGCAGAAGAGTTATGCTGATAAGAGGAGAAGAGACTTGAAATTCTCCGTTGGTGACTTGGTGTTTGTCAAGATTTCTCCGTTGAAGAGCGTAATACGATTTGGCAGGAGAGGCAAGTTGGCACCAAGATTTGTTGGCCCATTCCCTGTTCTTGAACTAGTCGGGAATTTGGCATATAGAGTTGGCTTACCAGAGAAGATGGCGGGAGTTCACAACGTATTTCATGTTTCCCAACTAAGGAAGTTCGTTCACGACCCAGATATGACTATTTCACCTGATCAGTTAGAGGATTTCGAAGTAGAACCCGAGGCGGTTGGGAACCGCAAGCCGGCCCGTATTGTCGAGCACGACATGAAGCAACTTCGAAGGAAGGCGGTGAAGCTAGTCAAGGTTCAGTGGGGTGAGGACGAGAATGATTGCACTTGTGAGACAGAGGAGAGCATTAGGAAGACATATCCACAACTCTTTGCCTGGTAAGATTTTGACTTCGATTTAGTTTTCCGCATGCTAGGGTAGGCTTGTTTGCTTGTTTTGCATGTTTGATTGTTGTATGCGGCTATTAGGCATGCGGGATCTTTTGTATGTTTTGGGTTAAGGAATTTCGGGGACGAAATTTCTTAAGGGGGGGAGAGTGTAACGACCCGTATTCTACGTATCATAGGATCGTAGAATATTTATTTCTCTCACATACAAAGTCGTATGGTCATGTAACTTTGAGAGACGACTATTGGGGTCATTTCCCATGTTCATGATTTTTTTCGATTTTTAAATGACCATTTTACCCCTAGTTGGTACTGTTTTGGCCGTAACTTTTGACTGGAAAGGAATTTTGACCTGAAACCACTTCCATTGGCTCCGGATGATGGTTTACAATTCCGTAGAGTGGTCACATTAGCCAAACGGACTCACCGTTTGGGAGATATGGCTGAAACAAGTTTCAGACATTGAAAAGCAGCTTAATTGGGCTTAACCGGGTGATTAACAGCTAAGCCCAATGGGTGATTTCGGGATTAGGGTTATGAGGAGACTGGAATCAGTTAGAGAACGATCTTATCCTCATTTTCCAGCCGCCACTTTCATTCTTGAACCCTAACAATGGTCGCCAACATCTAGAAACATCCCCAAATCACTTTCTAATCAAGTTTTGGCTTAATCTACATCAAATTAAGGAGGGAAAACACGAAAGCAAGGTTAGAGCTGTTGTTAGACATCATTGTTCACCCAAATCAGTGAGGTTTCAGTTCTGAGAATTTCATTTGTGGCCAAGGTGAGTGATTAGCATTGTTTTGACACTAATTACAGTTAATTAAGGGTAATTAGTGAAGATTAGCGAATTTACACACTAATAAATTATGGAAAATATTTATAAATTCGAAAATAATATTTTATGCCTCTGGTAGAAATTTGGTTTAATTTGGTTAAGTTTTGTTAACCCTATGATTAGTTTTGCTCAAACATGCTTAAGGGAAAATATGGGGTTTTGGGCATATTTGATCCATTTTGACATGTAAATTCATTGTTTTGGTGTTTGTGGTTAGTTTGCTATGTTGCTGTGGCTGTTTGACATGTTTTGTGATTGATTAGAATAGTTAGATTGGTCGAAAACGTCGTCGAATGGCGTAAAACACTTGCTGGAAGAGTTGTAGGAAAAGTGCAGGTTCTGGACCGGATCGGATATGGGGGTCGGATCGGATAAGTTGAACTGGGCAAGGGATTCGATCGGATCGGAACTTGACACTTGAGAAAACTGGCAAAAATGAAGGCCACGCTAATTGAACTGGGATCGGATCGGATAAAGGAGGAGAGATCGGATCGGAGCATGTGAAGAACGAGGGAGCTGATCGGAGCGGAAGCGCGGACTGGATAGGAGATGGCGACCCGACCCGAAGTGGGGCACCCGACCCGTACTGATGCAACGCTGTGGACCCGAACCGATGCAACGCTGTGGACCCAAACCGATGCAACGCTGTGGACCCGAACTGATGCAACGTTGTGGACTCGACCCGAACCGATGGCTAGAAGGTGAACCCGACCCGATCCAGTATTGACCAATAACTCGAGATGCAAAGGTAGTCCAATATGGGAAGTTAGAGCTCAGGATCCAGTTGGGAACCGATGAGTTCACTTCATGATTGGGCTTTGCTGCGGGACGTGTGCCAAGGGGCTATCGATGTCTATGACTTTGGATCACTATGTATGGGAGGTACGTGAACGGATTCAGGGCCGCAGTGGCCTAGGTACGACTAAAGGGCTATAGACCAATGAAGTGGGGTCATTTGTAAAGAATTGGTCATGACTCCATGAGATAAGCTTGGTAGTAGCAGTAGTTGTACAAGTTGAACACCGTCACTACTTCGATGGGTCTAGTGATTGACAGTGGTGGGCATTGTACGCTTTACGCACTGAGAGAGAGATGTGAGGATGGTTGCTATGATTGATTTGTTTGCCATCAGTATGACATGCACACCCCACCCCCGTATTCTCTACACTATTTATTATGGCACCTTAGAGTATTGTACGGTATGTGGTACTAACTCTTTGGTTGCAGGTCCAGGTTCAGGTATGGTTTAGTATACCTGTTATTGTTCTGTTTAGATGCTTATCGCTCGTACCAGGCTTTATGTCTGACCCAAAGTTTTATGTCTCTTCTTATTACTCTGGGTGCTCACACGAGCAGACTAGAGACAGGTTAGCTGGTGATGCACGGGTAGATGATCCGGGGACAAGCAGGAGGCTTCCACGTAATATATATATATATATAGTATTCTCCCTGTGTTGTTGGAGATCACTGCTTGGGCATTAGTAGTGCATCTTCTACTTTAAGCTTTCTTTTGTTTTAGAGACATTAAATTTGGAAAGTTGTAATAAGCTGTACTTGGATTTCCGCTGCTCTGATGTTGATTTTAGTTATCAGCTTATGCACTGTCTCACCTGTTTTATGTCAAGTATATTATTATTATATTTTACTCCATGCGCTGTGAGACATTCTACAGGTTCCTTGTCAGTTAATTCCCTTCTTTCCTTTCCTTGACGATCGTTCTATACTAGTCGGGCATGTGTACAGCGCACTTTCGGTGGAAATGCCGGCTGGTGCGGGGCGGACCGTCACATCGATCCTCTAAGCTGATCTAATGTATGTTGTTTCCAACTTTCGCACTTCCTATCAACGGCGTGTAGTTGCGTGTATAGAAATTGTACATTAGTGCATTTATAGTAATATTCTTCAGTTTCTTAATACATACAAAGGTTAAGCAGAAGTTTAATCGAGAATAGAAACGGTCATAGTAAATGATGTTGCTGATTTTAATTATGGTATAACACGTAGAGGAGGCATCGCTTATTTTCTGTAATCAATTACATATACTGGTATATATCACCCCATTTACAATGTGTGGTATTCAATGGAATTTTAAAATATTTGAAAATAACTTAATTCTCAATTGAAAGATATTTCAATTTTCAGTAATTGTTTTATCCACAGGAATGTAGTTATCCATGTCATTGTGTGACTGACTATTGCGCAACTAAAATAAGGTGGAATAAACTATGCCATTTTATATAGGAATTCCATATATCAAGAATGCCAGCAGTTGAATCTGATGAATCAAAACTTTAACTCGAGGAAGATAATTAACTGCTAATTATTTTGTGTTATAATTTGCAGCATAATGATATTTTTGATATTATCATAAGTTGTGAATGCTTTCATAAGGATTACATTAATACATTTACACTAGAACAATTCTATTCTAGGACAGCTATAACAACCTGTCCTTATACATCAGATAAAGAGTACATAATATACAACCGAAACTTGGAATAACTAATTATCGATAAAGCCTCCTACTCTGAACTCCTCCAGATGCATCCGTGAAATCTGAACTACTTGGTTGCTCATAAAAATTTGAGCACCCAAGAGTTTTAGGTAAATAAAATAAACTTTGGGTTAGACATGGGCCTGGTGTGAGAAAACTAAAACAACTTGATTATTATGTTTAAGAACCCTTTTGAGAACAAAAAGTATCTCGTAAGATCACGTCGTACGTAAACACAGAAAGTTTTTACCTTACGATAACCAAAACACTTTATATAAAATCTTATGGTATTATATTAGTTTCTAGATACAAAAACTTATGAATCTTAACCGAAATTGTTACATTAATTAAATTCTAGCATAATAAGTGTACAATTAAAACCGTAAAGGCCTCATATTAGAGTTTGGAATTCCATACAATGACTGGGCACTGGGGTGCCACCCATTACGATACCTCTCTAAATAAAGCGTACCTAGAGCTTCGCATGGACTCCTTGCAAATCTGGACCGGCCAACGCCTCTCTGGATTTTACCGAATGTTTTACCCATTAGTTATGATCAGCAACTAACTGCAACATACAAATACTCAAAGGGTCATCCATTCTAGATTGGGTGGTAACAATACCTTACTTGGGCGCTACCCACTTATCCTTGAAGCATATCCCATGTTTTAGTCATTACTGGTCGATTAGGCAAGAGGCTACGTTTTACCTTTCATACATGGCGCATATCCATCTTCGAATGCCACATCGTCATTCCATCGACCACTAATTGACATCCACAAAAATACAACCTTCGAGCTTTCACGTCTCAGAGAATGGTGTTAAGCCAAAAGAAGTTGCCTTCTCCACCACCAAACAAATGTACGTTTGTAGAAATCAATGTATGCGATCTATGAAATGCAATGTCAGATGTAACAACCTGCATATTCAACGATAATATATTTAAATATTTTATTTAAATATTTTATTTAAATATAACATCTTTAATCGTTAATCGAATGTGTATCCAAAAAAGGTCACATTTTTTCATACGGTTGAATTTGGACTCGAAACCACATCCATTGAGTCTGGATCATTGTTTGCAACCTTTTTGACTAAACATTGATATGTTTGGAGCTATGGAAATCTGGGTTTTAGGCGTGTGCTTTGAACCGGGCTAGACTATCCCACTTGGATCCTTAAAACCGGCCAAACCCTCCCCATATCAGCCCACTCTCCCCATTCTCTCTTCCTCTTCCAAAAATGGAAGCAAAATGGGGATAAGAATGGGAAATTAAAATTCCTAAGCAAGGGTTTGCATATTCAAGCCCAATTCATGTGCTAATTTGACTTCAAGACATGGGTAAGCTCCCTACTCTCCCTCTCTACCTTATACTCCTCTCAATTTCGGATTTTTCCACAACCCTAATACATATATGGTTATATGTGGATGTATGAGGTGATCTCAGGGGAGAAAATGATGATAGAGAGGATCTTTGCTTGTTTATGTGCTTGTTCTTCATTCCTACAATCAAAGGTGAGTTCTTTATGAACTCACATCTATACCACAAGCCATTGGCTTGTACAAGTGTAATTTAGTGTTCATACGAGTTTGCATGTGCTTGTGAATTGATTAGGCTAGAGTAACTTAGCCGATTTCATGTATTTATGTTTCATTGAGTTGAAAATTATGTTAAGGATTGTTCATACGATCTAATGCATATGCTATGAGTTGATTTGGCGATGTTATGAAGCTCCGTTGTTGCCCGACAAAGTTCTAAGTCTTCACAATTCACTTTTATCACATTCGATTTCTTTGGGTGGAGAATTTAATCGTTTTGGGGTTTATAATCAAGAATCATTGCAAATCTCTTGTGTGAATGTTTGTGCATGTGAATTTGGTGTTATGAGTTGCTTCGTTAAGTTATAGACGCCTCATTTGCATGTATTTAACATCATAGGCCTTTAGGCATTGGCCGGTATCATTTTGGAGATGTTTGGTAGGAAAAAATGTAAATTTTTGGGGGTTTAACAGCCGTTCTGCCATTAATGGCGGAGCAAATGCCTTCTGTTCGGCCATTAATGACCGAATGGTAAAGAAAAAATCAATTTTTAAATGGCCATAACTTTTTAATGCGAACTCAGAATTGAGCGAAATCAGGTGCATTGGAACCGTCTCGACGAGAGCTTTCCAATAAAACTAATTTGGAGTGATTTGGAGCTTATGGAAATTTTTGGTGGAGGAAAACATCCAATGAAAATAACCTAACAGTGAAAAACAAAGGGTGAAATAATTAATTTACCTTAAAACGGCCATAACTTTTTTCATACGAACTCGGAATTGAGGGAAATCAGGTGCGTTGGAACAGCCTCGACGAGAGCTTCGAAATGAAACTTATTTTGGAGTAATTTACACAATTTGGGATCAATTGTGGCCTTTTCATGATTTCATGCTTTTTCGATGATCTTTGGATCATCTTGAGGAACTTCGGTTCAACATTAGCAAGATCTGCCACTTCGAAACTATATATAAAGGGTTTATATTATTAGTAGATGCCAAATTCTTTTACCAAAGTGGTTTCAAATCTCACTTCATTATACAAGGTTATTTTCCAAATTTGTTTTATTATCTACTAGTACATGATTTCATAAACCTTTTTCTCGTTCATATGAGAAATCTAATTAAACGCCTTAGTAAAAACAAGGACTATGACCCCTTGTGTTTACTTTGATGGTTAGTTCTTGGACTCGTTCAATTGAACAACGTGGCAATGATCGTTTCGTATTTCTAGTAGAATGTACAACTTGTTCGTAAATACTGGAGTAGAGCAAGTGGTTATGGGACATGTAGCTCAACTCTTATATTTACTAGCTTGGTGTAGTTACACTATACTTGATCAATTTTGATCATATAGGAACTTCGATTCTGGTGGTTCTTCGGATCAATCCGACCTTCGAGTCACTCTTATGATCTTCGGATCATCATATCTTAGGAACTTCGGTTCCGGTGGATATTTGGATCAATCCGACCTTCGGGTCACTATGATGATCTTCGGATCATCATATCTTAGGAACTTCGGTTCTGGTGGATATCCGACCTTCGGGTCACTCCGATAATCTTCGGATCATCATATCTTAGGAACTTCAGTTCTGGTGGATCTTCGGATCAATCCGACCTTCGAGTCACTCAAATGATCTTCGGATCATCATATCTTAGGAACTTCGGATCAATCCGACCTTCGAGTCACTCCGATGATCTTCGGATCATCGTATCTTAGGAACTTCGGTTCTGGTGGATCTTCGGGTCAATCCGACCTTCGGGTCACTCCGATGATCTTCGGATCATCATATCTTAGGAACATCTGTTTCGGTGGATATTCGTATCATCTTGAAGAACTTCAGATCATTCGTTTATATCATTGATCTTCGGATCATTTCGTATCAGCGAGATATGCGATATAATATTTTCTATTTCATGTGGACTTGATGAATGACATCATTTCCCATGAATATCCTTGTGTTGATGTCGTATTTCCTATTTTCATGTAGACTTGATGGGAGATATCAATTTTCATGAATAATATTTATTGAGATCTTGTTATCTATATTGCATTAACTTGATGGGTTACATCATTTCTCGTAAATAGCTATCTCTTTAGAGTGTGACAATCTATTAGTTAGCTTTGAGATTTTCTTTGACATGTTTTATGGACACTTCCGAGACTTCACATTTATTGTGATTATTGTTGTTATTGCTCCTATGTCACTATCTATTTATATCTCTATTTCTATCTCAGTTTATTATGATGAGTACAGCTAGACTGATGTGTTTATTGTTTATTCTTATAAATAATACTCGGGTCAGACCGAGTATTGTAGGTGCTTATATTGGACTTCTAGCAGAGACCGCCTTTTGGCTTTTTGCTATCTACATTTGAGCTGTAGTTCATGATTATATACATGTACCTTAGATTACATGTGTACATATTCTTTTGTTGTATAGTTGATCGACTATGGCCACTATTTCTGTATTTATACTCATGTGTTGTTGTTCATATCTATTTCCGCCTTATGATATGAATATTTTTGGATGACTCTGATTTATTGTTATGTATTTTATATTGCTTTCCAAATTATATATAACGACTATGTAGTAGATTTTGACTTGATTTAGATGTGTCGGATTTCCTCATGAGAAATGGAAAAAAATAAGACAACATTATCTGACATGTTTAACTATCGTTCAAAGCTAATATATAGATGGTCGCTCCTAAGCAGCCTTATTTTCGGGTTAGTTGACACCGTTGCTTGTAATGGCCTTAGCTAATGCGAGTATAGAGGTGGGGCATTACATCACACATCCATCCACATAAGTTGTCCAAGAATAGGACAAATCAAAGGTACTCTTTTACCACATCCCAGCGGGAATAATCCCTAGGGTTAGTAGCAAGGAGACGTTGCATCATGCAGAAACCCATAACATAGGGATTACAACTGCAAGTATAAATCTGGTAGCTAACTATAGATATCAACAAGCATCGCTTTCCTCTCTGAAGGTCCATGCCTTCAACTTTAGTCTTCAAGTTGTCCTTTATATCATCATCTTCAATGTATTCCACATTCGTCGCTTATTCAGAAAAAAGTAGTTTTCAGATATTTAATCAGATACCAGTCTCTTCGAAACAGCTGTCGATGGTTTTCGGTAAACTCAATCCCGGTTCTTTAGAAAATGAATAGACAAGGATAAATGTGGAGTACACCTCCTAACCGTAGTGAATGGATTTCATTATTACTTATCCTTAGAGAATTAAACAAGGTTTATATACATAGTGAATAAGTAACAGAGATGACTGTGCCATATAACTCAAGCATTTCTCCAAGATATTTCCAATGTAAGATTTTTGGTCAATGTAACACCCTGAAATTTTAATGACGCTAAAGATGATGAATTAAAGAACAATTGATGTGGAATACACTGTTAGCAATGAATTAAGGAAAACTTAATTTAATGATTGGAATTAAGTAAAACGGACTGCGTCATTGCGTCCGTCTCGAAATTCTGGTCAAGATAGACACCTGGTTGGCATAAATCGGACATTGTATGAAGAAGTTATTAAGGTTTGTATGCATATAAGGAAGATATATATGTATATAAATTCAAAAATATTCTGAAATCAGCAAAACCAGAAATTTGGCGTGCAAATCAAGGAAAGGCCGACCGTTTAAGGTCGACCCGAGACCCGGTTGGGTCGACCCATGGGTCGACTCAGGCTCATGTGGGTCGACCCAAGGGTCGACCTAGGGATCAACACCCATGAAGGGAGGTGGGGTCGACCCACCCGTGGCTTTAAAAACTTCTTTTCTGAACCTGGATGATTTTGGAGCTAGATTCATGAACCCTAGACTATATAAAGGACCCTAGGCCTATGTTTTATTTACCTAAAAACAATGGTGACAACGAAGCTCCGCTGCAACGAAGATTGAATGGCCTAATCTACTCCAAATCTAATTCAGCGAACATTATACAAATTCAACGATTGCTACAACAAATTTAGCGATGACTACAATAACTTATTCAACATGTTCTTCGCAGTAATTTGGATCCATTTCCTTAGATCTATTCACTGTGAGTTCATTCTATTTTTAGATCTAAATATTTAAATAGTAATCTTGATATGTATGTAAAATTGGATCTTGAATCGGTGCCTAATCAGTTCTATTGTGACATAACTATCAGATCTACTTTTATATGTTCATACCGCCGCCATGTTAAATCTTGTCATAATATGCCTATTCAGTATATGCCTATTTCTATCAGTTTATTATTGATTCGTTATTATGCCTGTTCTCGATTCTCGATTATCTTCCTCTTTTCCTTTTTATTTTTATATAGCCAAGCTACCTTCAAGCCTAGGCCTAACGCTGAAAAATGCGAGCATACAAAATTGGGAATAATGGGAAAAGACATAATTTGGGGCATAGTTTATATTGGAAAACTTAGGCATAAATTTGGAAATATACGAATATGGGTTTAGGGGCATATGTCTTGTTGGATAATATGAATTTAGGCATGCAATGGAATAAATGTAAATATGAAATTTGGTATAAAATGGGACATGTCTAAATATTGATTTGGGACATAAATTAGAACATATGTGAATATGAATTTTAGGCATAAATTGGAAAATATGTAGACTTGGGTTTGTGTATAATATATATATATATATATATATATGTATGTATATGCCTTGACTTATAACTTGGAAAAAGAGCATATGGTGCATAATTAAAAGGTGAATTGAAAAGGGGTGTAAAAGTCTATGATTTGAATAGTGAATTGGGCATATAATTAAATGTGGGGAAAAATAGAAATAATCACCTATAATGACATAGGTAGATTTGGATAAAAATGGAATGTCTAGTAATTACAATTAGGAATTGTAATTGCACTTATGACACGAGGTTAGGTTGCATTAGTGGTGGAAGTCTGCCCGGACCCAATCGGCATATCCAGCAGCCACTAACGTTGAACCTAATATGAGAGGTCTAGGTGTGTAAATATGAATCAGGATTAGACACGAGGTTAGACCCAACTGTGGAATAATACTTCTCGGACCCGACCGACATATCCAACATCCACACGTTGTAGGCCTAATGTGGGAGGTCTAGCCCATTATAACCATAATTGGACATGGTAATGAATTAGATAACTTAACCTAATTTATTCCATAAGGATTGTATGATTATGAATTTAAGTTAGGGTTAAGTAAAATTTGATGGGTAGTGGGTGGGTTAAGTAAAATAGAGGGGGTGGGTAGTATTTACATATAGGCCCATGAACTTAACCCAATAAGATTATGTAATTAAAGATACCTAATGGTATACATAACCGGTGGAAAATATAACATGTAATTAAAGACAACCTTTTAAGGTAAGCATAACTTGTAGAAATGATAGAACTAGATATGCGTAATAATCTGCTAAGTAAACAACGATAAGTTGTAGTGACAGTGTAAATTGAATTTATGATTAAATGAGAAAGAATGAGGAAAACTTGTAAAATAAATAAGTTATATTTAATCATAAATGGTAAATGACATGTTAATTAGGAAACATGTGAATTGAGATATACTTAATAACTTATTGAGGAGAACATGTTATTATAATGATGCAACTAAGCAAGAATATAAAATAGATTGTGGATTACAGACCTTGGGCCACAATTTAGAAAATAACATATTGTGGGCTTATTAGTAAACTTAAATGGATTAAGTAATATGACTGAAATTAATAAGCAAGAGAAACTTGGTAATTTGAATAAGAACTCAATATGAATGGGAATAACCAAGTTAAATGGAAACCCGGTGAGGTAAGGCAAGCGCATAAAAGAATGTTTAGACATAGGGTCTAACAACATATTAAAGAAAGGCGCTTGGACCAGTCAGTACGTTTGAGGGTGAATAACCCAACGGGGTAGATCATCGTGGTGTTATAAGACACAAGGAGAGTGCACATTCATCTAATTGTTATGATGGCTCCAAAGAATGGAAAGGGGAAGCAGGCGGCTTCCTGAAGTATGTATGGTGCTCCTAGTAATCCTCTGTGTGGTGACAGATGTCTTAGGCTGTACTCGCAGAGGTTGGGTCTATGCGTAACTACTAGGTGGGTGTGCCTTGACTGTAGATGTAGCTATGCATTCAGAATGTTGTGACGAGGTGACACCGGGGTGATTCGACGGTTGCCTCATGAGGAGGTAGAGAGGGTCATGACCAACAAGGATAGTAGACCGTCAGACATCCGTCATCGACAACCAATGGGATACGAAAATACTAGAGCTAAACCCAAGATATCATTTCACCTTTCACTATCAAGGTACGGGGTTGACGGTAGACGCCACATAGATGTTTAGATTGGTTGTTATTCAGGGCGGTCGCTTAGCTCTGTAGTCTTTACTAGTTGAGGAAGGGGCCGAGGTGGGGCCATAGCCACCACAAAAACAGACCCTAGGTATATCTGCATATAGAGGCTCTTTAAAGACGGGCCTATATAGATATAGAAAAGCTCCCGACCGAGATCTGTGTTTCTTGTATCGCCCTACCGCGGAACTCGGTGCACCTTAGAGGACGTGTGATTGAGGCATCGAGCTACAATTACAGTGCATACGTGGGACAGTCTAGATACATGCATATTTGCTCTGGGTTGTGTATCATAGACTAGAGGGCATTATTCCGATAAGGAATCTGATTCGATGGTGCCAGTCCATACGCTTACATAGCATAGTAATGATAGATATATGCGGAACGTAACATTTTATATAGAGATCTGTACGTCACTGCGGCATAGGATAAGGGACTGCGTTCATTACGACGGAGACCGTGCGAGTGGGGTACCATGGGGTGTATCTCAATATTGAGAGATAGCTACATATATTGTATTATGCGAATCCATGGGAAAATAAATGGGTACGATGCGCATATAAGTCTTGAGTGATATTAACCTAAGTAACCTAATAATAAAGAAAATGTAAGGAAACGATATTAGTAGGATCATTTTTTTTCTAATATACTAGTATCTGCGCGGTGCATAAAAAGGTATTTAAGAAGCGCAATGTATCATGTTCATCTTGTCCTGTTCAGTTCACACTTGTTATTGTTAATGTTTTCTTGTTCTTCCATTTTTATATACCTGCCATGATACTTTTATTTATTTATATTTAAAAGTAATTAGACTCATCATCCTTTTTGTTTCCTCTTCTCTCTTTTCCGTTCTCCCCACCCCCTCCAAGTTCTCAGGGTGGAAGTGCGTAGAGTTGATTTGGATCCTTTCAGCTAACTTGGATTTTGGATATAGATGTACTGCTTTGACTTCTTGTCAACTCTCTTATGTCTTTGCAAGGGAAATATGGTTTTATGCTTTTGTACTCCGATATTTTTGCAAGACAGATTATTTATGTAATTAGTTACTTATGATGTAAACTCAGTATTTGGGACCATGATGTTTTGATATAAATAAAGTTTTTAATTCCACTGCTATTTTACATGTCTGTCTTGTGCTATTATGTTCTTATTTACCTATAACGCTTCACAAAACTTAATGCATTCACTTAGTGAGTGACATTAATGGACGTGAGGTGTCACATTTGATATCAAAGCATATGATTATAAGATCGGGTAAAATATTTTGAAAATAGTTTTGAAAAAGGTCTCAAAAACAATGTATTTTAAAATAAAAACCGTTTTTGAAAAGCATATTTCCCAAAGCCATAAATATCTTCTCGATTCTCCTCTTGATTTCTTTCCTTTTTGATTGTGGAACCGTTTCCTCTCGAAAGGGTATCCCTATTTCGGCATGGTTCCGTAGGCATGTTAAAACTACGGTACATGTCGAAAGGCAAAGAAGTGCCCAACCTCCATCTTTATCCGCAGTGGTTTCACCTGCATCTTATTTTCTCTCAAGCCTCGAAAGGATTTCCGTGCGATGGAGTCAACTTTCAAGAGACTTGTTAGCATGTTGCACAAGGATGGTAAAAAGGAGAATAAGGGAGTTGGGGCCAAGGAGCACAACCCAAAGAAGAAAAGAGGAAATACCATAATTTCGGAATGATGCATCATCTAGAAAAGGATTGCAGAAAGAGAAAAGGCATTTGTTACCACTTTAGTAAGGCAGGACACCTCATTAAGGAGTGCCCGAAAGAGACAAAGACAAGGCCAGAGGGCAGGAACTTCTAGGGGGCAAGCTAATGTTCTCATAGCTGGTGGACAAGATAGGCTTAGGAAAGTTTCCATCGAAGGATTGATTTCTATTTTTGATCGTCCTATTAGGATTCTTTTCCTGGCGCTTCGCGTTCTTTTATATCTGATCCTTTAGTTGAGTCTCTGCACCTAGATACTAATATGGTTTTGGATCCCGTTAGTGTCTCAAATCCCAATGGAGATACGGCTCATTTATCGATGATTTGTCGAGGTTTGAGAATCTCTGTGTTTGGTGTCGAGTTTGATTGAGACCATATGTTCTTGATCTCATAAGATACGGTTTAATTCTGTTGGCTAGCTTTTGAATCAAGCCACCAAGATTCACACATAGATCCAATATGAAATTTCACCTGTGAAAGCCTTAAAAGCACGTTCGTGATCACCCAACCATCCTCGGATCATGCATACCCCATCACGACATGTTCGTGGCTTGCCTCATCACGACCCATTCGTGTCAACGTTCCACGATCCGATCCATAGAGCCAAAGAATAAAGGCCATGACCTGGTCTTCCATAATATGAGAGTCCAGGATCTTATGACACATGTCCATAACCGTTATGTTGACCATTTCCTCACCTACTCACGACTCAGTCCGAGATCCTCGGGATTTGTGCCACATGTGACCATGAACCGCCTGTAGATATCACCTATAAATAGCCATACGCTTGGCATTTGGCAGGATCTTTTAGCAATTCTGTGTGTTGTTATCACCATTGTTGCTTCTCCATTATTTCTGATCAGTATTATTACGAAATTATTGAGTGAGTTATCATTGTAATAGTGAGGTTGAGAGAAATCATTGGTTGTACTTGCATTCTACGTATAATCAAAAATATATAAAGTGGACGTAGGCTCTTTAACGTCGAACCACTATAAATTTCGCGTGCTCTCTGTGTTTTCTTTCATTTCTAGATATTAATTTCTGCAAAATCAGTTAATTTGGGTGTTAGAGCCATTTTTGGATCTAACATTTTGGTACTTTCATTGAGAATTGAAGTCTCGGCATATCGAATCATTACTTTACTGTTTGGATATTCAAGTCCGAAGAGAATAGTCTGAATCTCCTCTGTTTCAGTTTCTGAAGATTTTTGTAAAGTCAAGACGTTATGGCTGGAAAGAAATCCAAAGATGCACGAGCTTCGCAAGCAAATGAAGCTACAAACGAAGCCGTTGAAGAAAGCATTTAGGAGCAGGTCGAAGTCGAGTCCACAGATCGTGGTGAGGAGGGGGCGATCCGACCCGGCGATGGTGTCACGACCCGATCTCAGAATTATGCCACGATCCCTCCTGCTTACACCACCATGAGCCATCAACATAAGGGGACCACGACCCGAAACGATAACCAGACCATGACTCGACCTAGAAAGGAAATTATGGCTCGTTCTGCTCGTGCCGGTATTTCTTCCCAACCTGGCTTGAGTTCTTTACGCATAAGAGAGAATGTTGATGATCAATTCAAATCTTCCACTCCAGCTACTGAAGGAGATCTTTCCCGCATCCTTGATATGTTGGGAAGAATGAATGACGAATTGGCAGCCCAAAGACAAGAGAGCTCCCTGTTGCGACAAAACCTCACTGCATTGGACAGACGCATTGATGATCTCCAAAGGCAGAGGACACCTACGCGAGCCCGTCCTTTGACTCCAGAGTACTCGTCTTCGTCTGGGGAATCTCCAAGACCCCCACGATGACCATTGGAAAGGGTTAAAAATATAGAACAACTTCGATTTGGATCGCTACCCTCCCGAGAAGAGGCAACACTTCACCTAGGACCCGTCGACCGTAATCTGAATAATCCTGCAGTGCTTCCTAGAGCCCAGGTTGTTAATGATCCCGTTGAGAGTCGGCCACCACAACCCCCTCACCGCATGATTGACCATGGCAACAGGGGGCAAGGAAGCTCTGCTCAGGCTCCAAACTTCGTGGCAGCCCGTCGAAGGAACGATGGAGGCCGCTGCAAGGCTAGAAGTGATGATCCTGAATCTATAGTAACTCGTCCTGAGGTCCAAGCAATGATTAAGCAGATCATGGTGGACAGCCATGGACAGAGAAATGAAGATTGCGGTATAGAGCGTACTCACACGTCCCTTACCGACTACATATTGGAGGTTACATTCCCGAGGCATTTCAATATGCCAACTATGAATCGCTATACCTGCAGGACAGACCCAGTCCAACACCTGATGAGATACTCATGGTCCATGAACGTCGCAGCAGCCTCCGACGCCGTAAAGTATAAAGCGTTTCTGATATTCCTGGAAGATGTGGCATTACTGTGCACCCACTTACCGGCACGATCGATATCCAGTTTCAGGGAACTAAGTGAAAAATTCGTAAACCAATTTCGGCTTCACGTCAAAGGTCTTAAAATGTCATGGAGTTATCCCTCATTAAACAATGTCCTGACGAGACCTTGAGGTCATACCTGGATCGTTTCAACCTAGCTATCACAATGGTCAGTGACCCTCACGAACAGACTGTCTTGATGGCCTTAATCGATGGTGTGGACAAAGATACCGAATTTGGAAGATACCTGGCTAGCAAGCCACCACTGACTAGAGAAATTTCTATGCAAAAGCTAATATTCGCCTATGTCAGGAAGAAATATATGCCAACCAGAAGATGAAGACCATTGATAAAGAAGATATACAGAGCAACGTAGCCATTAAGCAGACTGGAGATAGCTCATGGAAAGTCGAGGTGAATGCCGGAAATAAAAATGGCCGCTAATCGGAAAATAACAGTCGGAAGAAGAACCGGGGGAATGATTCCCAGAGAAGGCCTCGATCTAGGCCATTTGATAACTTTACACCGTTAAATGATACACTAGAGAACATTTTTATGGATACTTATAATGTTCTCCAGTATAAGAGGCCTTCCCCGAGGGATTCGACGGAGAAAGAGCGTGAAACTGGAAAGTTCTGCCTCTTCCACCAGGTTCATGGTCATTCCACTAACGAATGTCGCCATTTGAGAGATGTGGTTGAAAAGCTACTCCAAAAAGGAAAACTAAACGAGTATAAGGTGGCTCCAAGCGATCGGGGGAAAGCTGGACAAGCCCCGAATCAAAACCAACCCGTTCTTAGACCTACCCCTCAGCAAAAAGGGAAGAATATTGTAATCAACACCATAGTCGAAGGGCTTCACTTGGCAGGACATAGCTTCAGGGCAATGGACCAATATGTCAACGCGGCCAAACAACACCTTGAAGTTGGAGAATGCAGTAACCCTTACGATTCTGCTCCAATCAGACAACAAAAGACAATGTCTGACTACGTTATATTCTGCAGTAGAGAGAGTATTGGAGTCCATTCCCCAACTGAAGACCCATTAATGATCACAGTCACTATTGGCCCGGCTATAGTCCATAAAGTATTAGTAGATAACGGAAGTTCGGTTAACATTCTATTCAGAAAGACATTCGATCAGATGAAACTTGAACCAAAGGATTTGAAGCCCTACGAGGGATGGGTACATGGCTTTAACAGAGCCTTAACTTCTCCAATGGGATACGTAGAACTGTCGGTCACCCTCAGGGAAGGAGAACGCCAGAGAGTCAGAATCCTTCCTTTCGTGGTTTTGAATATTGAGTCACCATACAATGTCTTTTTGGGCCAATCGGCCCTAGCAAAGTTGAGGGCTTGCATTGCACCCTGGTGTTTGTTGTTGAAGTTCCCGACAGATGCCGGTGTAGAAATAATCAGAGGAGATCAAGTCGTTGCACGAGCATGCTACATAGAAGAACTCAAGTTGCTGCGTAAAGGAAGAGATGTAGAAACAAAGGGTGCTTCCTCCCTTGCAAGGCAGGAAACGTCATAGCAACTAAAGAAGATAACTCTCGGAGAGTCGCCCAGAGGACTGCCCGAGGACATAGATCCTAGAGAGGATGATGAACCCGAGGCAGAACGGCGACTCCCAATGAAACGACTATGGATGTACCAATCGATGATAGTGACCCAGAGAAGGTCCTGAAGATTGGATCCCAGTTGGACCTCCTTTGAGCAAGAGAATTGACGAATTTCTTGAAGGCTAATTTAAATGTGTTTGCCTGGACCCACGCTGACATGTGTGGAATATCCCCCTCGATTATGACCATTCATTAAGCATCAATCCAAAACATCCACCCGTCAAACAGAAAAGGAGAATTCTTGGCCCAGAGAGGTCTGCTACCCTGAAGGAAGAAGTAGAGAAGCTGAGAAGTAATGGGTTCATCAGAGACTCAACCTAACCAGAATGGATCTCAATTCTGGTCCTGGTAAAGAAAGCTAATGGGAAGCGGCGCACCTGTATTGACTTCTCAGATTTAAACAAAGCCTGCCCGAAAGACAGTTTTCCGCTACCAAGAATTGATCAACTGGTGGATTCAATGGCAGGTCATGAGCTCCTTTCCTTCATGGATGCCTACTCAGGATATAACCAAATCCCTATGCATGTTCTAGACCAAGAGCATAGCGGCTTCATCATGGATCTAAGGTTATATTGTCATGCAGTGATGCCATTCGGTTTGAAGAACGTCAGTGCTACCTACTAGCGACTGGTGAATAGGATGTTCTACAACCAAATCGGGAAGACAATGGAGGTATACGTAGACGACATGTTAGTAAAGTCCAGACAATCAGCCAACCACACTGCCGACTTAGCAGAAATGTTTGATATCCGCCGAAGATACGGGATGAAACTCAACCCTATGAAGTGTTCATTTGGAGTTTCCTCTGGGAAATTCTTAGGATTTATTATCAGTACGCGTGGAATTGAAATCAACCCCGACCAAATCGCGGCAATCAGAAACCAAGACAGATCAAAGATGTGCAAAGCCTCGCAGGAAAAGTAGCTGTGTTGAGTAGATTCATCACCAAAGCTACAGATAAATGTACTCCGTTTTTCGAGTTGATAAAGCGAGGAAAGCGCAATTTCGAATGGACTCCTGATTGTATAGAAGCATTCCATAACCTTCTGAATCGTCTTGAGAGACCCCCAATACTGTCCAAACCAACCAACCATGAGGATTTGTTTATGTACTTGGCAGTGTCGTCCCATGCGATAAGTTCAGTCTTGGTAAGGGAAGAAGATAAAGTTCAGAGGCCAGTGTACTATGTGAGTAAGAAGTTGGCGGCAGCCGAGCGAAACTACCCAAGAATAGAAAAACTCACATACAGTTTACTGATCGCTTCCAGGAAGCTTCGCCACTACTTTCAGGCTCATCCCATTACCGTGTACACTGACCACCCCCTCAGATAAGTTTTGCAAAGGCCAGAGGCATCAGGAAGACTACTCAAATGGAACATTGAGTTAAGTCAGTTTGATTTGAATTTTCAGCCCCGACGATCGATAAAAGGGCAAGTACTGGCAGACTTTATAGCAAAGTTCACTATCCCGGAGGATGATGTGGTGAGTGAAGAAACTAATTCTCTGAAACAACTTCTTGACCCCAACGCCTGGAAATTATATACTGACGGTGCCAAGAATGACAGACAATCTGGCGCTGGAGTTGTGCTTGTAACTCCCGAAGACCGATCAATATATTACGCCCTCAGATTGGAGTTTCATGCCACGAATAATGATTCTGAGTATGAACCTCTGATTGCTGGGCTGAAGCTTGCAAAGGAGTTGGAGATAACGAAGCTAGATATCTTTCGCGACTCCAAGTTTGTTGCGAACCAGGTTAATGAGAAATTTCAGGCCAAGAGTCCAAGAATGATATCATATTTGAAAGAAGTGAGGAAATTGCTATATAACCTCGATCATTCCAGCATATCCCATATCCCTCGAGAGGAGAATCACAAAGAAGATAAGTTGGCAAAGATGGCTAGTTCTGACTGTCCTGAAGACAACAAGCTAGTCCTAATTGAAATATTGCACTCTCCAAGCGTTGATCAAATGGAAACTGATCCCTTATTGGAAATTGAACCAGAAAGGGAGTCGTGGATGACACCCATGAAGAACTTTCTGATGAATGGAAAACTTCCGACCAAGAAGAGCGAGAGGCGTGCTGTTATCCGAAAAGCCTCCAGATATATCATGCAAGGAGAAATCCTATATAGGCAGGGATTCTCGATGCCTCTCCTCCGATGCATAGCCCATGACGACATCAAGTGTGTACTGAAAGAAGTGCACGAAGGTGAATGCGGTGACCATACTGGAGGACAAACGCTGGCAAAGAAGATACTACGGTATGGTTATTTCTAGTCTACAGCAAATAAGGACGCGGCTAAATATGCACGGCGATGTGATGCATGCCAAAGGTTTTCCAAGATGCCTAGGGCACCCCCTAGTCAGTTGAAGACGATGATGAGCTCGTGGCCTTTCGCTATGTGGGGGATCGACATTATTGGAAGTCTTCCCGTAGAAAAGGGTGGAGCAAAGTTTGCCATTGTAGCCGTGGACTGCTTTATGAAGTGGGTCAAAGCAGAAACATTGACCACAATCACGACCAAGCGAGTAATTAACTTCGTCGTTAGAAACATCATATGCCTATTCGGGATTCCAAAAGTCGTCATAACAGATAATGGAACCCAATTTGATAGCGCAGAATTCATAGACTTTTGCCAGAAGTACCACATTGAGAAAAGGTACACCTCTGTGGCACATCCGCAATCGAATGGACAGGTTGAAGCGACAAATAAATTGATTAAATCCATACGAAAGAAAAGACTGAAGTGGGCCAAAGCCATGTGGGTCGATGAGCTACCCTTGGTTCTATGGGCCTACAGGACGACATACAAGTCGGCAACGGGTCATATACCTTTCTCCCTCGCATTCGGATCAGAAGCAGTCATCCCGGTCGAATTAGAAGTACCTTCTCATAGAACTACTTATTATGACCAATAACAAACTGCTCCCTGAGTCTCTGGACATGGTTGAAGAAAAGAGGGACGAAGCCGACCTCTGTGCCTTGAGACATAAGCAACAGGTAGCCCGATACTATAACAAAAAGGTTTGATTCCGAACCTTTGAGCCCAGAGACCTAGTCCTGAAGCGTGTTTTTCCACCCCCAGTACATCTGGGCTCAAAGTGGGAAGGACTGTACGCCATCCTCTGGAGGCTTGATAATGGAATTTTCATGCTAGAGACCGTGGATGGAGATGAAATCCCCGGAGTGTGGAATGCCCGGCATCTACGGCATTACTTAACATAAAATTGATAGTTTATTCTTTTATTTTTAGGACCATGTAAAAAGGCACAACTTGCCTAGAATAGTCTGGTTATCTAAACAAGAGATTATAAAGTGGACGTAGGTCATGATTCGACCGAACCACTATAAAAATATCATGTGTCATTTACTTTTACCGTACTGCATATGTATTTTGCTACTTTTTATTTGTGTGAACTATCACCATTATGAAATACTATGAAATCCTACGACGACCTTGAAACATGTAATTCAAGTATGCCCTCCATTAAATCATGAGGCCAAGGCTCACATGATTCGAGTCCAAGAGTACAGTGAAATAAATGACACTACCGTCAATGCTCCGGTTCTCATGATCTGAGAAGGAGTGCGAAGGACAAAGAATTGTCCGTGAGACGTGAGGGTGCACCATGATTGAAAGAACGTCTCGATAACACTCTACCCTTGACATCCGACGGGAGAGTATAAAGGAGTTAGAGACTTAGCGCCACCAAAGAACTCTTACCCCGCTGAAGGATCGGGAGCAAATTGAAAGCTGAACCCAAGCACCTCATCTTCGAGTTAAGGTGGCAGCATACAAGGCATTATATTAATGATTGAGGGCATACTCATACAACATTACACATTTATGTAGTGCAGTGATTTCTAATGTTGGTCACATATGACTTTAATTTAGTTACGATTACATTTAATATCTGTGACTTAGAACGATAAACTTGTAGGTACACAATGCTGCAAAAGAAACAGGTTTTCATTTACTAAGTTCAGACTTACAAAATAAAGCTAAGCAAAAGGCGAGGGCCATACTCGCAGCTACGTCATAAGGCCAGTGGAAATACTAAGAAGAAATACATAATTAAACTAGCACTACTTGGGCTTTGGGGACAATCTCAGCCTCTACTCCTTCTTTTTCTTCTCCGTCTCCTCCTTACCGACATCGGTTTTGTCTTATTTCCTCTTCTTCTTGTCTGAAGGAGGATCTATTGGAAGGTTGGCAGACTGGACTACAAGCTGCATAGTTATTGATTTACCGGACAGCTTTATGATCATCCCAGAGTCAAAAGCAGCTGTAGAGATCGGTTGTACATTTAGTGGCTGTTGTTCCTCTAATTTCAGAGCCAACCGTTTATTCCTCTTTGCCTTGATTTCAGCCAGAGTCTTGTTGTCACCATCTTTGGTCTCCCCTATGATGTCTGCATCCTCCTCTTCGTCCTCATGATCATCATTGATATCGTCAAGAGCTCCAATAATTTCAGCATCTTTTGGAGCATCCGTGCTTGATACCCCAATAGCCTCCTTAGTTGTGTTAACCTCGGTTTGCTTAGGATCTTCAAGGATAATCTCAGTAACTGGGGGCACGCTGACCTTCTCGACCTCAGCCCGCTTTTCTGCAATCCCCTCGATAGACTTGAGACTTATATTTTGAGAAGCAACAATTATTAGTTTGGGAGAAAGTGTGGCTTTCTCAATTGATTTCTAAATTATAATAGCTTTGACAAATTGTGGAGAAAATATGGAGAAACCTTCCGCTGATCCTTTGGCCGAAGCTGCAGTGGAAGCCCCAATAACTGGAGGAACTGGGGCTTCGAAGATCAAAGGATCATCCGAACTTTATTCCTCAACTTCACAAGTTTTGGGTTCCGGTGCTAAGCTGGAACCCTCATCGATTTTGGACTTTCCCTTGAGATCAGATTTCTTTTTCTCCATGGCCTCTTGTATCATACATCTACCTTCTGCTAAAGCTTCAGGCACTCCACCCTTAAGGAAAGTCTTCATAAGTTGGCCTTCGTCAATTTCATCAACCTTTAACCACTGCTTTCTCCCTCGACTATCATATCCCAAACATCAACTAAAGTAGTATTATAATCCTAGATCCAAGAGATGTCTCGAGTTCGAATAACCTGAGCAAAAAAATTCCATAAGTAGCTCCTCAAATCCTTCTATCTCCCTCGCGGCTGCAGCAAGATTAGCAGTGGCAGTAGAGGCTGACTCAAAATCTGTGTTGGCGTTACTCTCAATAAGGGCTGCTTGTTCTCAGCATGGGCAAGTTTGCTGTTTAAGCTCGCCCTCTTCTTTTCCCAAGCAGCGTTTTCTATAGCAAAGTAATTTTACGCAGCCTTCAGTTCAGTGTTAGCAGTTTTAAGATCCTAAATTTCCTTCTTTAAAGCCATACGCTCTTGGCAGTTTGAATCGAGCTCATGATGAAAACGTTTCTTGGCATTCTCTAGCTCAGCCTTAAAATTTTCAGCATCCCGTTGAGCTAAAGCAAGAAGAGCCTGTGTATCTTCAAGATCCTTTGCTGCTTTATTCCTAGCCCTAGCATGATTATCAATTTTTTACTCTGGCCCTAGCTGCCTCTGTCTCTAGAGTACGGATAACATCAGAAAGGTTCTTGGCATGTTTCTTCATTATCTTATATTGCTTGGCTACATGGGCGATGTGTCCCACAACTTCAGCATCGCAGTCCTCAGGAACCGGTTCTAAGTCTGGGACGAAGACCATTCTCTCAAAATAGATCTCGGGAAATTGTTTCCGTAAGTTCTCCAGTTTAGGCTGGTTATCAGGAGCCAAAGTCACCTCCTGCGTAGTAGTGGACTCTAAGTGATGTTAACCAAAAGGAACTAGATCTGCCTTCTCCTTTTCTTTGCCTTTTCCCAGCCCCTTATGCTTATCTTTAGGTCTGTGATGCTTCTTAGAAGTTTTGTCCTAAGGAGGTAGGCCCTTTGGAGGAGTTGGAGCCTTGGGAGTCTCTTTACCCCTAGTATGTGGTACTTGACGACTGTGGGACTTCCCGGGATCCTGCTTAGAAGGAGAGAGAGAGAGAGAACGGGGAATGAGGTTGATAGGAATCGTGGCGTCTTTGACTATTCCTCCCACGACTCTTGCTGCGATCGTGCTCGGACACGGAAGAAAGCCTAGGAGTATTCTCGCGAAGAGCGCGGAATGAGTAAGAGTAACGACGGGGCATGTTTCCTGCAGAAAATAACAAGTGGGAATAAGGATTATGAATATGATTAGTGTATCAGTATCATGACAGGTGGTGCATGTAGTGTATGTGTGCTCGTGTAACCCCCTCTAACAGACCAGGGCCCGAAGCTTGGCTCGTCTGCACAGTTTCTTTCTCTTTAGCAGGGGAGGTTTCTCCCTTGGAGGTAGGAAAGAATGGTTCCCCTCCAAAATCCTTAGAGGTATAGAGGTCATCTGGCAAGGGGATCTTTTCTAAACCCTCACGTATCTGCTCATATGTTAACGAAGGTTCAACTGGTAGTGGAGTCTTTGCAGGAGACTGTCCATTAGTGGAAGGGATGTCTTCTGGCTCGCTAACCCGAGCTTCGCCTCCTTTATACACATTTAGATCCTCGTCATCCTAATCGATCATTGGTGAAGGACTTTTAGGAATCTCAACAGCCTTTATGGCTTCTGTGGTCCCTTCTCCCCCAGCCGGAGGGTATGCTACTAGACTCTCCAAGAGCAGGGGGCGCATACTTGCTTCTAAGGCTTGCCACCTGTACCAAGCCCGAATCTCATGTCCAGAAGACGTTGTTTGTGGAGATTCCTGTCAGTAATACACTTTTTGATTCTTAAGAAATCTGATTTACTTTTGAGGAGGCGGGACAGTCGATCTTCATTTATCGAGCCTTCTGTTTTCACAAAGTTGTGATCTGCACGGAACAAAGGAACACATTAGCACTTTAATTATGCAATCAGAGCAAACATTGAAAAATTTAAAGCATACTCGCTTGTAGCCACTTCCTTGCACATCCGGCTTGATGCTTTATGTAGAACCAATCAGACTTAGCATCCCCTATGTTGCTATGACCATCCGATAAAGCCTTTTTGCTGGCAATTGATTCGAAGAAAGAGAAATTCGGAGTCCTTTGGAACGGTGTTTGAAATGATAGTAGAATTTCAAATCCTTGAAAGTAAGCTCGGTTTGTAGAACCTCTGCATATGCAACGTATAGGGTATACAAAGCCGCGTAAGCATTAGGATGAAGTTGCATGGGGGCAATGTGCAGTCGTCTTAGGAGATCAACTACAATTGGAGGAAATGGAGGAATAACGCCTATCCAACACATGAGTCGGCTGACAGTCATGTACCCTTCTGGGGCAGAATGAGGCCTATCTCCATTTCTGGAGTTTTCACATCGTCCCAAGGAATCCCATGTCTTAAGCATATCTTCTTAAGTTTTATATCATCCAATTTGGAAGCTAGAGAATCAATGAGCTTCTCTTTCTCTACTTCCTTAACACCTGAGATCTCGTTAGAATCCCGATCATCTTCTTCTTCCTCTTCTTCAAGCGATGTGCTCTCCGAAGAAATCGATTATGTATCTGTTTCATACTCAAAGCCAGAATTACTCCAATTTGAGCGAGCACGTCAGGATTGTGATATTTTGAGGATTCTGGATCTTCTCTCATTTCAGATATTCTCGAGGAGCGTCTGTCTAACATGGCTGTGTTGGCGAGTAAACATGAGAAATTAGAACATAATTACCAACTCCCCGCATGTGCAAGTGCTGGTGTGTGCAAGTGTGTATGGTACTGGAAAAATAGAAACGCAAAGTAAAGATGGATAAGTACAATAATGGTCATTTTATGCCATTGATTTATGTTGTTGTTCAATCCAGAAAGTTCTTCTTGAGGGCTCTAACCTAACTGTCCATTGATATATCAGTGTTGCATCGCATTTTTAGGCCCACATGTGTATCGGATCGTCAGTTAAGCTGGCCTGTTAAAATTTTGGGGTTTGGCTCATGGTTCAGATGTCGGATCGCAAAACGGAAACCAGCTCGTGAATGACGGATAGTCCACGAGTCATTCCGATGGAGGACCTTTGGATTGGGGGACAAGCTCGGGTCGTGGGACAGTTCGGTTCGTGACCCATTCCCCTTTACTTGAATGGATAGTGAAAGACTCCCCACGATCCACTTTACTTCTTGGTGCCACGAACCACTTCCATTCCCACGACCCGATCCGTTGTCCAACTTAACACTCCACCACTGTACCTGGTCTCTCCATCCCCACGACTTACTACTCATTATCATGACCCGAACCATAGCCCCATCTACCAACTGACCTTCTTTTCAATACCTTCTTCCTCGTGTCTCTCTCCTCCATCTATAAATCCATTTAATCAAACTCATCGCGCAACCTCCGCTTTCAGTCCTTAACACCACGAGACCCACTGCCGTAGCAGTTGATGTTTAGTGGGGGTCTTGAAGGGAAGGGGATCGATGATAAACCCTATACTCTAATTAAAACAACAACTAAGATCGCCAATTATTTACCTAATTGAATTAAGTCGAAGTTTGGGAAGCAAATCAATTTGGAAAGTTAGGGTTTTAGTTATATGTAGCTGGGCAGAGATAATGAAAAGAAAGGAGAAGAAGAAGAGTGGAGGAAGGAACCGACTTATATAAGTGTTATGGTGGCCATTGGGATTCCCTTTTTTGTCTCGTTCAGATCCACGGAGGCCTATGGGCCACGAGCGAAAGCCCACAACGGATTATGGAGCAGCCCGTCCCGCCTATGGTTTGCGATCAGAACCAAAGCCCATCGCAGTTCAAAAAGAAGCTCGCTCGACAGGTGGACCATGATGAATACCATGCTCAAAAATCAAAATGTGTTCCACGAAGAAAAAAAAAAGACTTACCTGACAATTTTACCGCAATATCTTTTGGAATCTAAGAAATGGAAATTAGCCAACAAACGAAGAAATAATCGAAGGTTTAATCTGATATTTATATCCGTCAGAGAACACAACCTTTTTCAAGCAAAGCGACGTTACAAACAAATATGACTATTGATTCACATCGCTTTATGAAAAGGTATTTCAGCAAGTTCGAAGCATGTTCCATCCCTGATAAAACATACTTCGAGTGGGCAAAATGTTAGCTAGCTTTTGAACCAAGCCACCAAGATTCACACATAAATCTAATATGAAGTTTCACCTGTGAAAGCCTTAAAAGCACGTTCGTGATCACCCAACCATCCTCAGATCGTGCATACCCCGTCACGACCCATTCGTGGCTTGCCTCATCACGACCCGTTCGTGTCAACGTTCCACGATCCGATCCACAAAGCCAAAGAATAAAGGCCATGACCTGGTCTTCCACAATCCAAGAGTCCATGATCTCATGACACCTGTCCATAACCGCCATATTGACCATTTCCTCATCTACTCATGATTCAGTCCGAGATCCTCGGGATTTGTGCCACGTGTGACCACGAACCGCCTTTAGATATCACCTATAAATAGCCCTACGCTTGGCATTTGGCAGGATCTTTTGGCAATTCTGAGTGTTGTTATCACCATTATTTCTTCTCCATTATTTCTGATCAGTATTATTACGAAATTATTGAGTGAGTTATCATTGTAATCATGCGGTTGAGAGAAATCATTGATTGTACTTGCATTCTACGTATAGTTAAAAATATATAAAGTGGATGTAGGCTCATTAACGCCAAACCACTATAAATCTCGTGTGCTCTCTGTGTTTTCTTTCATTTCTATATATTAATTTCTGCAAAATCAGTTAATTTGGGTGTTAGAGCCATTTTTGGATCTAACAGATTCTAGGATGGATGGGTTAACCATATATGGAGCCATTCTAGATTGTGAGAGGAGGGTCATTAGACTTCTGATTTGCCATAGAAAGACTCTCGAGATTTCTTATGACCCTAAAATGGTCTGTCATGCTTAGTCTCTTAGAACCTCTTGATATATCTATCGATGATTTGCGACATGTGACTCCTAAAAAAAATAGGGAACTTGATAAGAAAGTGGGGGAGCTACTTGAGAAGAGGTTTGATAGGTGAATCATATCAGGATGGGAAACCTATTGAAGACAGTCCTTGAGGAAGCCCATCATTCTAAGTTGACTATTCATTTAAGAGGCGATAAAATGAATAGAGTTCTAGGCAGTGAAGCCAAACTTGCGAGAGGAGGTGGAAGTATAGAAGGAAGCAATGATAGGATGAGTTCCGACTTGCATACTTGGATCGGAGGTTAAGAAATTGTGCAACAAAGAAGTGAAGCTAGTAAGAGTGCAATGGGGAATGAGCCACGAGGACGCTACTTGGAAGGCTGAAGACAAAATTCGCGCTTCATTTCCTTTCCTTTTCGAGAATATGTTCTTAACTTCTTTTCCAAGCTTCGAGTTAATACTTGTATCTATCGTTTGAATATCTCCTATAGATCGAGTCTTTAGGTAGAAAGCTAATGAATGTAAACACGTGTTTGAGACATGTTATATTTGATGGATGCAAGTGGTTGCTAGTGATTGCTCATGGATGCATATACACACACACACAATAGGCCCTAGATCGACTCAATCACTTACATATTGCATATTAATATGTGTACATTTTAAATTTTTATGGATTATCATTACATTGATGTTGCATTTAGATGGATGATTGTGCACACATATAAAACTTACATGGATTAGGATGATTTGCATACATTTTGGTTGCATGGCGCAAACGTACATTGCATTAAGGAGGTCTACTGAATCAGTAGACCGCCTGATCTTTCGCATTAGTTTACAGACATATACACACATTATTGTGTATGTCCATAAAAGCATTAGAAATTCCTTAAGGACAATGGATGCCTGTGATTGCTAGATGGATGTATGATTGTTGGATGTTAGGATATATGTTCTTCTTAACTTAGAGATTTCGGGGATGGAATCCTTTAAGTAGGGGAGAATGTAACAACCCGAAATTTTAACGACGCTAAAGATGATGAATTAAAGAATAATTGATGTGGAATACACTGTTAATAATGAATTAAGGAAAACTTATTTTGATAATCAGAATTAAGTAAAATGGGCTACGACATTGCGACCGTCTCAAAATTCTGGTCAACATAGACACCTGGTTTGGGACATCGTATGAAGAAGCTACTAAGGTTTGAAGTTTATATGCATATAAGGAAGATATATATGTATATAAATTCAAAAATATTCAAAAATCAACAAAACCAGAAATCTGGCGTGCAAATCAAGGAAGGGACGATCGTTTGAGGTTGACCCGAGACCCGGCTGGGTCGACCCATGGGTCGACTCAGACTCATAGGGGTCGACACCCATAATGGGGGTCGACCTAGGTGTCGACCCACATAAAGCGAGGTCGACCCACTCGTGGCTCTAGAAACTTCTTTTCTGAACCTAGATGATTTTGGAGCAAGATTCATGTACCCTAGACATATAAAAGACCCTAAAAACAATGGTGATGGCGAAGCTCCGCGGCAACGAAGATTGAATGGCCTAATCTACTCCAAATCTAATTTAGCAAACATTATACAAATTCAACAATTAATACAACAAATTCAGCGATGGCTACAACAACTTATTCAACATGTTCTTCGCGGTAATTTGGATCCATTTCCTTAGATCTATTCACTGTGAGTTCATGTTATTTTTAAGTCTAAATATTTAAATAGTAATCTTGATATGTATATAAAAATTGGATCTTGAATCGGTGCCTAATCAGTTCTATTATGACATAACTATCAGATCTGCTTTTATATGTTCATACCGTCGCCATGTTAAATCTTGTCATAATATGCCTATTCAGTTTATGCCTATTTCTATTAGTTTATTATTGATTTGTTATTATGCCTGTTCTCCATTCTCTTTTCTCCCTCTTTTCCTTTTTATTTTTATATAGCCAGGCTACCTTCGAGCCTAGGCCTAACGCTGAAAAATGTGAGCGTACGAAATTGGGAATAATGGGGAAAGGCATAATTTGGGGCATAGTTGATATTGGAAAATATGGATCTAAACTTGGGCATAAATTTGGAAATATACGAATATGGGTTTAGGGGCATATGTCTTGTTGGATAATATGAATTTAGGCACGCATTGGAATAAATGTAAATTGATTTGGGTATAAAATGGGACATGTCTGAATATTGATTTGGGACATAAATTGGAACATATGTGAATATGAATTTTAGGCATAAATTGGAAAATATGTAGATTTGGGTTTGTGCATAACATATATATATATGTATATGCCTTGACTTATAACTTAGGAAAAAGAGCATAAGGTGCATAATTAAAAGGTGAATTGAAAAGGGGTGTAAAAGTCTATGGTTTGAATAGTGAATTGGGCATATAATTAAACATGAGGAAAAAGAGAAATAATCACCTATAATGACATAGGTAGGTTTGGATAAAAATGGAATGTCTAGTAATTACAAGTAGGAATTGTAATTGCACTTATGACACGAGGTTAGGTTGCATTAGTGGTGGAAGTCTGCCCGGACCCAACCGGCATATCCAGCCGCCACTAATGTTGAACCTAATGTGAGAGGTCTAAGTGTGCAAATACGAATCAGGCTAAGACACGAGGTTAGACCCAAATGTGGAATAAGACTACCTGGACCCGACCGACATATCCAGCATCCACACGTTGTAGGCCTAATGTGGGAGGTCTAGCCCATTATAACCATAATTGGACATGGTAATGAATTGGACTACATAACCTAATTTAATTCATAAGGATTGTATGATTATGAACTTAAGTTAGGGTTAAGTAAAATTGGATGGGTAATGGGTGGGTTAAGTAAAAAAGAGGGGGTGGGTAATATTTACATATAGGCCCACGAACTTAACCTAATAAGGTTATGTAATTAAAGACACCTAATGGTATACATAACTGGTGGAAAATATAATAAAGTTATGTAATTATAGACACCCTTGTAGGGTAAGCATAACTTGTAGAAATAATAGAATTAAATATGCGTAATAATCTACTAAGTAAACAATGATAAGCTGTAGTAACGATGTAAATTGAATTTATGATTAAATGAGAAAGAATGAGGAAAACTTGTAAAATAAAATTTATGTCTAATCATAAATGGTAAATGACATGTTAATTAGGAAACATGTGAATTGAGATATACTTAATAACATATTAAGGAGAACATGTTATTGTAATGATGTAACTAAGCAAGAATATAAAATAGATTTTGGATTACAGACCTTGGGCCACAATTTAGAAAATAACATGTTGTGGGCTTTTTAATAAACTTAAATGGATTAAGTTATATGACTGAAATTAATAAGCAAGAGGAACTTGGTAATTTGAATAATAACTCAATATGAATGGGAATAACCAAGTTAAATGGAAGCCCGGTGGGGTAAGGCAAGCACGTAAAAGAATGATTAGACATAGGGTCTAACAACATATTAAAGAAAGGCGCTTGGACTAGTCCGCACATTTGAGGGTGAATAAGCCAACGGTGTAGATCATCGAGGTGTTATAAGACACGAGGGAAGCGCACATTCATCTAGTTGTTATGACGACTCCAAAGAATGGGAAATGGAAGCATGTGGCTTCCTTAAGTACGTAAGGTGCTGCTAGTAGTCCTTTGTGCAGTGACAGATGTCTTAGGCTGTACCAGGAGAGGTTGGGTCTGCGTGTAACTACTAGGTGGGTGGGCCTTGACTGCAGATGTAGCTATGCAGTCAAAATGCTGGGACGAGGTGACACCAGGGTGATTCGACAGTTGCCTCACGAGGAGGTAGAGAGGGTCATGACCAACAAGGATAGTAGACCATCAGATATCTGTCATCGACAGCCAGCTGGATGCGAAAAGACTAGAGCTAAACCCAAGTTATCATTTCACCTTTCACTATCGAGGTACGGGGTTGAGGGTAGACGCCACATGGATGTTTAGATTGGTTGTTATTAGGGGCGGTCGCTTAGCTCTGTAGTCTTTACTAGTTGAGGGAGGGCCGAGGTGGGGCCATAGCCACCACGAAAACAGACCCTAGGTATATCTGTATATAGAGGCTCTTTAAGGACGGGCCTGTACAGATATGGAAAAGCTCCCGACCGAATTTCATGTTTCTTGTATCGCCCTGCTGCGGAACTCGGTGCACATTAGATGACGTGCGATTGAGGCATCGAACTACAATTATAGTACATACGTGGGACAGTCTACATACATGCATATTTGCTCTGGGTGGTATATCATAGACTAGAGGGCATTATTCCGATAAGGAATCTGATTCGATCGATGGTGGCAGTCCATACGCTTACGTAGGTTAGTAATGATAGATATATGCGGAACATAACATTTTATATAGAGATCCATACGTCACTCCGGCGTAGGATGAGGGACTGCGTTCATTACGGTGGAGACCGTGCGAGTGGGGTACCATGGGGTGTATCTCACTATTGAGAGATAGCTACATATATTGTATTAGGTGAATCCATGGGATAGTAAATGGGTACGATGCGCGTATAAATCTTGAGTGTTATTAACCCAAGTAACCTAATAATCAAGAAAATGTAATGAAATGATATTAGTAAGGATCATTTTATTTCTGATATACTAGTATCTGCGCGGTGCAGAGAAAGGTATTTAAGAAGCGCAATATATCATGTTCATCTTGTCTTGTTCAGTTCACACTTGTTATTGTTACTGTTATCTTGTTCTTCCAGTTTTATATACCTACCACGATACTTTTATTTATTTATATTTAAAAGTAACTGGACTCACTAGACATTATGTCTGACCCTTTTTTGTTTCCTCTTCTCTCTTTCTCGTTCCCCCCTAGGTTCTCAGGGTGGTAGTGTTTAGAGTTGATTTGGATCCTTTCAGCTTAGCTTGGATTTTGGATATAGATGTATTTCTTTGACTTCTTGTCAACTCTCTTATGGCTTTGCAAGGGAAATATGGTTTTATGCTTTTGTACTCTGATATTTTTGGCAAGACAAATTATTCATGTAGTTAGTTACTCATGATATAAACTCAATATTTGGGGCCATGACGTTTTGATTTGAATAAAGTTTTTAATTCCGCTGCTATTTTACATGTCTGTCTTGTGCTATTATGTTCTTATTTACCTATAACGCTTCACGAAACTTAATGCATTCCCTTAGTGAGTGACATTAACGGACGTGGGGTGTCACAGTCCAGATTTTATATTTGGTTATTTAACTATCAAACTACACACATACATACAAAAATAATCAACGGTTTATTTCCCATACTAATCATTAAGCCTCATTTGGTTAATCTTTTATTAATTAAATTTCAAATCTCTTATGATCGAAACATTCACATATTTAACCGTCCAATATAAGTATGTAATTAAAACTAACTGAGATGGTTTATCATATCTAATTTACCGTTAGTGGTTTATCAAAACCCAAATCACTTCATTTAACTTCTAAGACCTTTGTCTTTTAAGTAACAAATCATTTATGAAAATAATGATTTAAATTCCAAAAATCCACTCTCAATCTCAGTGAATACTATTCTTCGTATAAAAATAAAGCTATTCAAGTTGGGGTATTTTATTTACCTCTTAAACCTTGACTCGACATCACCCTTATCTCTAGATTAATAGAAGTTTACTATTTCGAGTTTTAATTGTCTAATTTAATGCTAACCAATGTTCCCTATGGAATTCGTTCCAAAATAAGTTCTATAATCCATTCTTTCGTTCTCTTATAAATACATATTATATTTAACTTGATTTATTTTCTTCAAATAAATTCCTTTGCCAAAAGTGACTCACTAGCTTTAAATCCATTTTTAAATCATTCAAACATTTAAGCTTATTCTTGAGTTAATAAAATTAATCCAAACCTCATAGTTATTACATTTATTAACTACAACAACTACTTCTTTTGAATATATTTAGTAAAATGATTCATTTAAATCTAAACCTCATTATCGAATATATAGATTAACTTTTTAAACCACATTTTTAAAAAAATTAACAAGTCTAATCCTTGCTATCTAAGCAATTGATTAATTAAAATCAATACTTTTTTAATAATTAAATAACTTAGAACATCATTAATTAATAAATTAATTAACTTAGAAGAATAATTTATGAAAATGAAACAACTTAATTACTTTAAAATAAGATAATATTGATCTTATATTATTAACTAAATAATAATTAACAATTAATTGATAATTAAATAATTATTAATCCTTAAAATAACAATTTCATATTTATTGACTTTTAAATAAATAATCAAATGATAGTTAATCTTTAAATGAATAAATTTAAAAACCAAAATAATATTTATTTAATAATTAAATGGAAATTTAAACCTGTATTAATAATTTAATAAATATTTAAAATACTTTTCAAACAAATACTTAATATTAAATCTTAAGCAAATATTTTAAATAATAATTTATTCTTCATTAAACAATAATTTACCTTTGATTTTAACCATCATAATTGACTTCTTAATTAAACTTAAGCATAAATACTCCTAAAACATCATTACTATGTAATTAGTAACTCAAAATGTCATTAGCAAACAAGTCTTAAGTTATAAACCATTTTTAACAAATGATAAACAACTTTGAAACTTAATTTATAAGATTAATCTTAATAATTAAATCTATCTCAAATCATTTAATTAATACTTGATTAATTCTTCTAATCTTTATTAATAACTTTTAAAATATTCCTAGATGGAATATTTTGCTATTGAACCGATTTTGCTATGGAATTAAAACAACTACAAAACGGTTTTTAAATTTCAAGGCTCAACGATCACAATGGTACTTAAATAAGTTACCATAAATTTCACATCCTAAATAGGTTCACATGTCAATGTCATAAACAATATGGCTAGTTTACAATGGTTTTTGCAATTAACAGTTCACAATCAATAGTCAAATAACTATTTAATTTATATCAAACAATATTGATAGCAATTAATCATATAGTTTAATTGCCACTTAGTAATCACGAATGGGTTCTTAGTCTGCTCAACGGATGTCCACAATCTATGTTATTCAAATTAATATGACAGTATTTCATTTGGTCAAACACACAACACAATTTAAATGTAAATTTTAATTGATGTTATTTTTTTAAATAACGCTATTTAAAAACATGTACACTTGAAAATGTCATAAATTCCTATTTATCTAAACTTGTAAACAAACTATACAAAATTATTGTTTCAGTTGTTACGAACCCGACATAACAATCCATGAGTAAAACAGATTTGAAACAAGTAGGATATTCAAGTTTTAAAATAATGCAAACACTTAGTTGACAATTAGCTAAAATATATAAGCTTCTCACCATAATTATTAGTCATGACCCATTACTATATCAACCCGACCCACTTTAAAACTATAATCCACGGCATCCCTTATTCCTTCCTCATCTTCTTCTTTCTTCCTTCAGTTTGAAATCCTCTATAACCAAAAATCTTGTGTACCACCGTGCATACAACCCCATGCTCCGGTCATCTATCATCAATAGTGAGAGCATCCACATGTCACTCATTACCTCCTCTACCTACTGGACCTCATTACCACCGGCCTCCACCTCATGGTCAAAATTTGACCCTGTTTCCACTTAAAACCAAAAGAAGTTGCGATAACTTTTTTCCAAATTCCACTAAGTTTTCCCATAACTACCCCCTACATTCCATGAAACTGCTGCATGCTTCTGATTCACCTATATCCGCTAGGATTATAAAAAATAGCCCAGCCAATTAACCTAACCCGATAATCCAAAAGTAAATGGGTTGGGCGGAACCCATCAAGACAAATGGGTTTTCATGGGCAAACCTATTTAAACCATTAATTATTGGTTTAGATGGGTAATGCCCATTTCTTTACATTCACTTATTTATCCAAACGTAAAAATGTGTTTCCCTTCTCTTAAACAAAAATTAAAATTAGGACTCGTTTGACAAATAAAAGCAAAAGGATTTTCACTTATTTCAAAAGTCCTTCCGCTTTTAGAAAGTAAACAAGTATATTCGAAAAACATTTGACTTACAAGTCAAACTAAAAAAAAAAAGGTTTAGAATTCAAATTTGAAAATTTAAATTGCAAAAATTTAAATTTAAAATTTGAAAATTTAAAGTTTAAAATTTTAAATTTTGAAAATTTTAAATTTAAACAAATTCGAAATTTTCAAACTTTGAAAATTTTGAAGTTCAAAATTTGACATTTGACTTTGAAATTTGAAATTTTAGTTCCGAAATTTTGAAATTTAGATCTTGAACTTTGGAAACTTTTGAATATTTGAAATTTTGAAAAATGAAAGATGAACTTTGAAATTTGAATTTTTGAAATTTGAAAATTTGAAGTTTGAAATTTTGAAAATTGAATTTTTGACATTTTGAAATTTGAAAATTTAAATTTTGAAATTTGAAAATTTAAATTTTAAAATATGAAAGTCGAAATTTGAAATTTTAAAAATTTGACATATGAAAATTTAAAATTTGACTACTTTAAACGGCTTCCAAAACATGTAATAGTTGTAATTGTTTTGTTTGTCTTTTAAAATGTTTGATTAACATGTTTAGTCATAGTTTAAAGAATTTTTGTGTTTTATGGGTTCAATCGGTTGGGTTAACCCGTTAAAGCGGGTTGAGTTTGGTTTTGTCCATTTAATAAATGGGTTTATTGAGTTGGGTTTGTTTTTGCATTAAATGGGCTGGGTTAATTTTCATCCAACTCATTTATACCCAACCCATTTGGCATCCCTAATATCTGCATGGGTTGCAAGAAAATACAAATCCTTGCTTCACCTTTCTTTTTGAAAACCACGACCATGTTTGCTGTAGCATTTGAAAGGCCTAAAACACACACTAGAACACACTTGAAGCATATACTTGGGATCATATACCGTGTTAACTTGCAAAACTGAACGTGTTGTATTTTGCTTTGCTATATTTTGCATGTGGATTTATTTGAAATTTTAAATGCATCTTGTATTATATGGTTTCATATGCACTATAGTATGTCCTAGTAACCATGGCTCCATTATTATTTGCTTGTTAAAAAAGTTGAGATGCACATATTAACCATAATTATGTGTGTGTGTGTATATATATATATATATATATATATATATGCTTATATGTATATATACTCAAGTGGGAATGTGCTTGAAATACCCATCCTTTACTAACTTTTTATGGCCTTGTCATACTTATAAACTTGAAATACCCTAACCGTTGTTCGTTTTATAAGACATGCCATGCCTTGATGCGTGCATTTATCTGATTGTGCCTCACTTAAACACATGTTGCGCCTTTCATCTTACCCCATGCATATGTGACATAAATCTTGAACATGCCCAGGCTTTCTTTAAATCCCTAAACACACGTGCTTCTTGAAGTTGGCACAAATTACTTTGATATTCTTGACATATTTATGCTTAATCTTGTAACAGTACATTCCAAGCATTATTTCTGTTAATTTAAAGCTGGTCATGCGTGGATTTGTCTGCAAGTTATAAGTTGTCCCTTTTTATTTCCTCACCACTCACTTTGGTTTTATTCACATTTATGAATTGAATGTAAAGTTGACATATAACCCTTTCATTACTAAACGCATGGGCTGCCTTGATTAGTTACTTGGAGCAGTCACTGCCTTTTGAGTATATTAATGGACCTAACACATATTAAAACACCAGCTGCCTTGTTTTGAAGTTTGAATACGTATTAGGTTTAATATGTACCCTACTTATTTTCTGTAAACTAGGAAGATATATCATATCATGTACCCCTGAATACATGCACTGTCTTGACTGTTGCATATCCTATTTTGTGTAAATGAAAAGAAAAATACACCTCTGCCTACATGGATGATCCAGAACACATATTTGCTTGTTTCGAAACACAAACAGTGTGCATTTGTTAATGCATGTTTTTTTAATAACCATGAATGTCGGTGTTCAGCGTATGTTCAGGATTTAATAACTTCATATATGAGTTAGGAATGACTATTATATTATTAATATTTTATTGAAGTTGATTTACTTGAATAAAGTTATTCCTAACTCGAATGTTTTATATTTTGCATAACGCTCAGATCAGACAGAGTTTTACAACTTAGGATCTGTGGCTAACGAAGCAGGTGATTCGACCAGATGCCCACTCTGGTTAAATGGTTTTTGTAAATTTTTAAATTTTATGAATATTAAAATTCCGTTGTATAAATTGTGTAAATTTGATATATTATGTAAATAATTTCTCTATGAGATAGTATATTTTACTCAGGGTCTGTGATTCTATAACGTAATTCTATTAAACTCCCTAAGCTATATCAACTTGCTATTTTCGAGCGGACTGACTTGGTTAATTACCAACTTGAAGCGGTCGAAAATGCAGTTTGCTACATAATTTAAATAATCAGGAGATATATTTTAAAAAGAAGAAGTAATTTTGAAATCAATTGAAAATAGAAGATTTATGAAATAACATAAGACATAATTTTATGAGAGAATTGGAATAAAGATTTTAGTGCTATTATGGATTTTTAACAAAAATTCTAGACTATATTATTTATCTCAATTTCTTCCTTGAACTCGTGAATTCCTGTTACTCATGAGTCTTCAACCTCTAACTCTTCTTCTTTGTAATTTACAATCTTGAATCTTTAAACTCTACAGTCTTTAATAATCAATACCTGCATAAAATACCTACATGTACGTATATATCAGGATAATAATGTCAGTATTTATTTTATAATAATAGTTAAAAAGGTTATTGCTATCAAAAACATCATCTCGGTTCCTAACTAAACTCAGCTTTGGCTCAGTTACAAAATTGAACTGAGCTTAGTTGTAAAACTGAGTTTTAGCTTAGCTGTTAGCACAGTTTAAAATTCACTTCCATAGTGTTTGTATGTTATTTATGTTGCTCATGTATTGTTGATTATTCCACAGTGGTGTTCAGCATGTTTCAGTATTAATGACATTTTGCACCTAACAAATTGCGAGGTGATAGTATTCGATAGAGCGTTTACTGATATCCTTTGAAAATGATTTAAATTTATCATGTAGGTTAGAGAAAAGAGTTTACTTGCACAAATATGCGTATGTGTTTCCTTCACTCCTGAAGTTGATGTGCCATCAGGGAGGATTGCCAATACGTGTGTATATATGTGTACCATTTAGAAGGTCTTATTCCATTTAGATTAGATTAATCAAATGTAACATTGAAAAGAAAATATAATTTGAAAATGGTAAATAAGATTTGTTGTCAAATCTAGAATGATATTTTGATATTTTTTTGTAATTTTGTCCTAGGAAATCAATTGTTATATTTTTCCATATATGCTTCATGAAATGAAATTATTTCATACTGCTATATACGGTTTGTGATATGCTACAGTAAATTGTGATTGACATGCTATAGCAAATAGGGATTGTTATATGCGTCCAAAAAATTATAATGGTTATAAATGTTAAAGCTTTCGTTTCATAACAGTTTTAAAAAAAAATTCTATTAACATTAATATGTGTTACAATTTTTATTTTTCTCATGGTTATAACCGTTAGGAAAGTTTTAATTGTAACAGTTGTTAGCGTTACAAATTATGTCGTTTATCACGATTATAATCGTTATAACATCCATATCAAGAAATTTCCATGTACACTATTATAACAGCTATAACCAATACAAAGCTAATTTTGAGAGAGATATTTAGGGATTTGCAGAGAAGATTTACAAAGAAGAAGAAAGACTGAATAGAAAAGATGGTGATAAGGTTTAAGAAATAAGAAATAAGAAATAAAAAATAAAGAGGAGGACATCTATTTGAATATTTTTTTTATTTGAGAATTTAAATGGAGAGGAAAATCTTTGAATTTTCAGAAAGAAGCTTATTGAGAAGAAGATTAGGGAAGAAGAAGTTATTATCTTAGTGAAAAAGAAAGGAGAAGTGCTGAGAAAGACAACATGTTACTCAATATTACAAGCTTTATTATTTAAATTTAAAATTTAAGAATGAACTTAAATTCAAATAATAATATAAATTAAGTTAACTCAACAACTAAAATTTGAATTGATAATCATTTAATTCTCATTGTGAAATTGTCCCTACTCATTTTTGTATACATGAATACAGTTCTATTACTTCACATAACTCAGTAATAAATTAAATCTTTAATTTCTAACAACTTAAATTTCAACTAATTCATCATAAAAAAAAATCAAAACTTTAGGCTGTTATAATCCCCCCACTCAAATCATTTCGTCCTCGAAAAAAAACGAGGCAAGGAAAAAGTAATCAATAATATATTTTAAAATCAAGTTATGCATATTTGTCAACTTACCTAGATTAATATATTGAAATATATATAAATCAAGGTTTAGATATTTTCCAAACATTTCAATATGGTTTCAAGTATTCACTTGACGTCTCAATTGACACTATCTATTCATCTCACTTTCGAAATCTGAAAATAAACATTGATGATGCCATGGTCATCATATGAACCATTTTCAAGTTATGACTAGAATGCATATCTGTATTTACCTAATATTTATAAGATTTTTGTACATATGTTGATCAGGCATATATCCCAAAACCACTAAGTACTCGGTAGTCCAATCTTAACGTTATGAAAGATACTTGAAACTTTTTCTTTAAAATAGAATTTCCAAATACATTTATTATAAAATATATCTCAAATTGCTTATTTATTATAAATTTCAAATAAAGAAAATTACATCTTTGCCCCACTCATTTATTTATTAAATTTTAACTTCTATCCTTTATCAAATATAACCAACTTAATTTGCAAACGTAAATCATATAACATTTCAAAACACGTTTCGAAACATATTATATTAAATATATTAGCCTCTTTTTAAGTTACATTTGTTTAATGCACAAATCATACTAAAATCCATAATAAAGTTTACGCTATAGTTCCATTTTAATTAAGTTCTCAGGTCTTAATTACTATTAAGAATACTAATTAAGTTCTTCTTATTTATATATAAGTATACAAATCTAGTTCATGTTTAATTCTATCTCATTAAATCAAAATTCACATCAATATTATTTTTGTTATCCTTAAATTTAAATTTATTTCAACCGTTTCTAAGTTCAACATTATTTCTAAATGACTAAACTCAAGTTTAAGTGAACAGTAGTAAGTTTTATTAACTTTGTAACAAGTCACAAAATTAAATTATCTAAATTGTACTTACAAAATTCAATTTTCTTTATAAGTCCAACTGATATTATATATTTCATAATCATTATTCTTTTTTAGCAAAATTTATATCCACATAAAGCAGATATTATGTAACAACCTGGATTTTCAAAACCAATTTAAAATTTGTATTTTAGCTATTTTAATGGATTTTTAGAATTTAAAATGGTTTATTTTAAATAATAATGACGAAAATTTATTTTAAATGAAGTTAGAACAAATAAATTTATTTTAATTATAAAACGAGCCTGAAATGGCGCAGTAGTTTGAAAATTCGATTTCTAATTTCAATTGAGTATACAGAATTCATTTTAAATCAGAATTGGACGAAATAAGAAATATTTGAATCTGTTTAGCTATATCTTTCTAACAAATGTGAAAAATCCAGATTTCACTTTATAAATTGAAAGTTATGTCTTGTTTAAAATTTAAAATAGTCGCTATGGAATTTATATATATTTTGATATAATATATAGCCTTTAAAAAAAGCCATTTTGCAAACGACCTCCGTTTTCGACAAAACCACTTTTGTTGGATCCGGAATGTCAAATTATGGCTAGGTACTAGTTTTCGTAATTTTTGGAATTATTATGTGAGCGTGGTGAATTTAAACGCATTTGGTACTTTTAGTTTGAATTTAATCGACTGGAAAATGACCGTTTTTCAAATGGTCTCTAAATTCGACGAAACTAATTTTTTTAGGACCGTATCATCAAAACATAGCTAGATTTATTTTTTTGGAATTTTTGGAGTCAGTATGTTGCCCAGTAATTTAAAATGTACGTTTAAATTCAATATATATTGATTTATATTTTAATTTAAAGAAAAACTGATTGAAATGATAGAATTGGCTTACAAAACATATCCCATTGTGTTCGAAATGGGGTATTTAACTAAGGGCGATAGTCATTTGGTTTCATTTGGAGTTCGGACGAATTAGTATGAATCAGAAAATTTAATATTATTAAATAATATATTAATTTACTATATATATACCCCTTTTCAAATGTCCTAACCCTAGTTTTCTAATTCTTGCGCCGTCAGCTTTTAAACAACGGCCAAATCGCTCCCTTTTAAATCCATTAAATTCCCCCTATTCACTAGGAATTAAATCTTAGTTCTTAAGCAAAAATTGTAGAGAGTTTTCTGATCTTCAATTTGATACGGGTGAGATGTATTTTTGTTGAGCGGATTGGGGGATTGTTGTGCTCGAACTCACCTCGTTCGAGGTCGATTCTGGCAACGTTGGACCCACTGAGTTGATCACGGTTGAGGGTGGTCGAGGCGTAGGGCAAGCCGACGGAGTTGGAAGGTTCTGATCAGTGTCCGGCACTGACGTGAAGAAGCAGCAATCGATTTCTACTTTTGAGCACAATCGACATCGGCTGTTTGAAGAAGGAACTGGGTAATTACCCCTTAATGAGAAACTAATGTTTAGTTAATTATTAATTTAATTATCTAGTTAGTTAAATAAATGTAATTAATATTTAAAACTCCATATCTTTTGTATACGGAAACAGAATCAGATGATTTCAGATGCGTTGGAATCACAACAACGAGCACTACAACATGGAACTGACTAGAACCAAAACAGAGCATTTTGGAATTTAAGGCAAATTTAAATTTGAACTGTACTAAAACCATCAGTTAAAGACTGATGGAGTGAAAACCAATGTGAGAACTCTTTCTCACTCAACTTATATTACAGTTAAATATATACTAGGATGTAGACGGTGCTTAGTAGCACCCGACACCATTGATTGTACAAACCATTGATGTTTGTTTGGATTGAATTGACTATATTGTGTTCATTTGTTGAATGAAATGTATGAACAATAAAAATATCATTTTTACTGAATGAATGAATTATATAAAATATTCATGTGTTGAATAAAATATTTTATCGTTAAAAATATAATTTTTAACGTATATGTTAACATCATAAAATTCTCCTGAAATGAAAATAAATATTCATTTACAAATCGGACGATTTGTTTATGTACACTCATTTCATGACATCGATTAGGACGATAAATTTTACACATCGCCTAACTGCACGAATAAAATCTGTGTTTTTTGATTGAAACCCCACACGGGTATCGGGATGATATTTGATGTACACTAATCCCAATTGTTTTGTTGTATGTCGATTGATTGGTTGACAGACTGTTGTAAGCGCTAATTATTTATATTTAATTCTTATGCAGTTGTGTAATGCACTTTGGATGATGGATGATTGTTTATCATTGTTATTATATACACGTGTTGTACGGAACCCATATTAATAACATTATATCGTAATTGATTGGGTCTCATTCCAATTTGGAAAATAACAAATATTTTAAAGCAATATTCAGAAAAGGATTAAAAATATTCATGTGTTGAATAGAATATTCATGTGTTGAATAGAATATTTAAACAATAAAAATATCATTTTTATTGAAGGTATAAACCATTAAAAATATTCACATGTTGAATAAAATATTTAAACGAATATTTCAAAATAATATTCAGTAAAGAATTAAAATGTGAATTTGATGTTCGATTTTGGATGGACACGAAAATATTGAAATGTATGGAGCCGTGTTGATTAGTTATGCGCCATTTTGACTCAAACGATATTTATATCGATTTTATTCATTTTTATAATGAATATCGAAAAGGAAATGATTTCAAAATCTGATATTTTGAAAATATTATCATTTATATAATATAATGATAAGGAGCATTCAATTTTGATTTAAAATTGAAAATGAAGTTAGAATCGTTTTAAAACGAATTTATAAAATACGTTTTAAATGGAAATCGATGAAATATATATAATATATATATATATACATATTAAATCTAATGGCCTGAATAAAACGCGTCGCGCTGCGACCGTTCACGAATTTCGACCATTGACTTCGAATTGACATTACATGAGATCCGATCGTTGGATTCTCCTAAAATTGGAACCGTTGGGTTCGTATCGAAAAGTGCTTTCCAAAGAATATAAGAGATTTGAAATCTAATGGTTGGATTTGGAATTATGTCCAAATCAAATTTGGAAAAGGTCGCTGTAAGTGCAGTTCGATGATCTTTTATGAAAATCGACTGAAAGGGCCTTAATAAAATTATTAAAAAGATGAATAATTTGTGTAAAATCATAATAAATAATTTGGAAAGAATTAGGATGAAAAATTCCATATTTGAAAAGATAAATATATATTTTTATCAAAATGAATGAGTTATCAACTAGAAAGATAATCCAATGGTTTTAAATAAATAAATTGGATTTGAAATGGTTTTAAAAATAACTAGAATTTTCCAATGAATAAATTGGAATGGATTGTAATGGAAATAATCTTCGGAATATTTCGATATTGGATTCCATGGTTATACGGATATTGTTATGGGAATTTGGAAGATACAGATATCGTTATTCCCAATACAATATCCTTTAGTTTCAGAATTTGATATTGAATATAAGTCGATATAATTTCTATTCAGGGCCTTGTATTTAATATTGAATTGGATTTTGGGTTTGTCGTGAACGGTGTCTTAGATAACACTGTTATTAAATGCAGTTGAGAAAAGAATAAATCTTTTAATTAAGATTTAGGGAAGTTTTCCAATTAATTAATATTTAATTGGAATTGAATTAAAAGAATTAGATTTTGGGTTTATCGTGAATGGTATCTTCAATAACACTGTTCTTAAACCCTGTGTGAAAGGAATAAATCTTTTAATTAAGATTATTTGAGTTTCCAGTTACATTTAGTATTTGGAATAAAATGGAATGTGAATTGAGTTTATCGTGAACTGTGTTTTTAACGACATTCGTTCTTTAACCCAATTAACAGTGAAATGTGGTTTGAAATTTATAAATATTTTAATTCATATTAAGTGAATTTTCCAAAGAAAAGTTTTCCAATTTAATAAAATAAATTGGAATGGAATGGAATTCAATTCGGTACTAATCGAAGTGAACTTTTGTGGAGGAAGACTGTTACTATATATGGAATTTAAAAGACTTTGCTGTTATTCAATTTATATTATTGGTTGGATATGGAAGTTTATATCGATTATATATATATTGATTTGTTTTCCATGAAGATTCCGTAATTAATGGAATGTGATTTTGGGTTTTTCGCGAACTGTATTTTAAATGACATTGGTTCTTTAACCCAGTTAAAGACATGATTTATTTCCTAAATTTGAATAATCATTATATAATGATTTTTGGGGATTAAAACTAAGTGAAGTTTTAATGAATCTTTAATTAGATTGAAATGTAAATGTTATAATTTAAATTATCAAATTTGGGAAATGATCGAGAATGGAGTATCTCCAGTTTTGCTCCAAGTGATAGTTAAATCTTTAATTAGAATTGAACGGGAAATGGTAATTAATTTTACCAACAACATCGTGGTGTTAGATATGGAGCACTACCAGTTTGCTCCATGGGATGAATATGTTGGGATTGGGAAATAAAACAAATGATTACTTCGGTAAGGTGCGCTAATCCCGACTAGTTTGAAAAACCTTAATTTGGTTTAAAATGTGAAAAGAATATTTGAATAAAAGAATATTCTGAATTGGAATGAGGCGTATGTTGTGTTTTTATAGCACTTGTTTATAAGATACCCGAGTTATTCAGAAAGACGGGGTTTATCCCATTCTGAATAATTTACACGATGATAAGTCGACGATGAAGAAGGTGGTTGAAGACCGAAGATATTCACATCGTTTGGATGATTGCTGATGCCTTGGTTGGGCTGTACACCCAAGACGAGGTAATAAGTGGTGATCGTCCAGACGTACTTGGAGATCGACTGGATATGCGAGGGCCTCTCTCCTGTATTGGACATATGGGATGAGGAATAAGGTTCCTTCGGCTTCGTTCAGACCCAGAACAGACTTGCAAATGGATGTGTGTCTGACATTGGATTTTATTCTGTGTTGACTGATCTCTATTAAATATATATCTGTTTGGTGGCTGAGAATTTATTCTCTTGCTTAACACCCTTCTTTGAGACATACGAGCTCAGAGGTTATATATCGATAGACATCAATTGCATGGCGTGAATTGTCTGTGTGGCATACTGAGATGCAAATGATCAAGGCTTTTGTTGAAAAGAAGGGCTTTGTGGTTGATGATCAAAGCACAACTTTAAATAGCATAGCTTTGTGTATAACATTAATTCGCGAGCTTCACACCCCGATATGAACCATAAACGGGCTGAAGGACGGAAGGGAGGACATGCGTTTCTTTCTAGCTAGGAGTGGTGTCATGGTATGGAGCCCAGACATTTTTACTTATGTGGTTGTTGGAAAGCGAGGTACCTCGGATATATCGGTCACTACGGGGCCAATGGATGATATGGTCGACATACTGACCATTACGCCCCATAGGGCGGGGAAACGTATTGTTCAGGGATTACTAATCCACCAACGGGTGGACCGACCCTGCATTTTCCTAGGTGTAGTTGCGGCTGTAGCCTAAGACATGGTAGGCTGTCTCGAATTCGGTAAGGATGATCCCTTTCCTTGGTTCATAGATGGAATCCAATTTCCAATAGTGACATTTCGGTTTTAATTGCAGAACTAGTATGGCGACATAGTAGCATGGGGTACTATGTCATCTATGATTGATACATTTATATTTGAAGTTGATTCTGACACTATACACTTGTAGTAGTATCAAAATGATTTGTTTTAAAACGTACCAAGCATGTTTGGCTATTATAAGGAAAAACTCTATCCTTCGGCTTGCGTTGCATTGTGTGATGGGACCTAAGTCTTATAATAGCTTCAATTTTTCAAAAAGCATTGCGTTGTCTATAAACTGTTATATGCACTGGTATTCTTGGGGTAAACCCGTTTTGTGTTATACGGTGTGGTCCCTTAATTTACTTTATTTTTAAAGTAAAGTTTTGAATAACTGTTTTAGTTTCACACCAGTCCCAAGACTGGCCTGGAGTTTTATTGTTTTAACCTAAACTCTGGGTGCCTATATTTTCCAAACGGGCAGTTAGTAGTTTTGGTTTTGCAGATTTATTTTCACAGGATCTTGGTTTATAGCTGGAACTATATCCGGAAAGCTCTGTATCCGTGTATTTCTTTCAGTTGTGTTATGTATTAATTTTCCGCTGCTTTGTAATTTTAATATTTGATATTTTTCAATGTGTAATATTTATTTATACTCTGTTGTATTCTTGTACACTGATGTAAATTGTTGTAATAGCAATGAAATGTTCTTCTGTTTGCATTCTGATTTGTCTTGTTCTCAATCCGGGCTTTCCCGTAAGGGCGAGTTTGGGTCATTTCATATTATCATTTCATAAACATCTTTCCAAATTCAGGTTAGTATTCTAATTTTAATTACTTGAGTCAAATTAATGTTTCATAGTTATTAATGTTAACAATTTCAAAATATCATGTTTATGAAACATAATTAATATATGCTTATTAAGAGATCACCATTATTTCAAAATCATTTCGTATAAAATATTGAATTCAGCAAAAACACCAATTACTGAACTAAGTGATTATTAACCTAATTATTAACACATCCATATTTTCTCGCTAATTCAGAATATAAGCTATACATAAAATTTCTTCTATTATTTATTTTGTTAGGTCAAAAATAAGTTTGAACATGAGCCAAAATTTGAATCCCTGAAATAACCTGGTCAACCGGAATCAACCAAGGATGGAGACCCTAATTAAAATAAATTAGTGAATAATTAGAAAGTTATCAATCATAAATTTCCTAAGATAGATTCAGAACAAGGATCGAGATTAGCTAAGGAAATCCTAATCGAAGAGATACCTATCATAGAAGATGGATTCCAAAAGAAGGAAACTCTAGGAAAAAGGTTAAATTCTAAACAAATTTTTATATCTAAAAATACTTTTAAATACGCTCTCTCAAAAATGATTCTAAGATTCATTTGACTCATTCTATATTATTGCTACTCTATCTTTATTGAGCTTTTAACCCCATAAGATAAGGTTTTCTCAAACCAAAGCTCTTATACCAACTAAAACAGGTTTGTCCTCAATGACCACCGTCGGTATCTTAGACGCTAGTTTTGTGCCCAGCCTCCCAACCATAAATAACCCTAACCGGGGCATCTAAGGGTAAGAGTAATGTTTCATCATAGATCACAAAGTAAGAACCACTTATCATGTACATCACAAAGCTAGCTTTGATACCACATGTAATGACCTACTATTTTTAACTATTTAAGCTGGTATTGAAACCAAATCAAATTGCCTAAAATAGTAGATTGTTCTTGTTGTGGAGTTAAATATAGAACCATCACAGAATCACAAAAAATCACAAATACAGAAAAGCAGAATATCTCACAATGGAATAAATAAAATACAATGGTAGTTCATGAAGCAAATAAATACAAACTCTAATTTTATACATAATATCAGGGTTTTATAATCAAATACAACATAAGTCTAAATATAATGAATTTCGAATATAGCTGATTAGAATAGAAACAATTGGAATAAATAGATAGAGATAAATCTTCGATAAGTCTCCAACTCTAGAAGGTAAAATCTCAATACTGTAATACTCTGTTTAACCTGAGCATAAAATAAAGCAAAATACTTGAGTTATGACTAACATCCTTATGAAATTAAATCAATTCAAGTGGAATATTCAATGAAATGCAAACTAACTTAAAGGATGATTGGGATTCCCATCCTTTAAGGATCCGTTAAACTGTATATTACATAGTATGATACGCTATTATGATAGTGTCTGCAGCAAATATACTATTGAAAATAGCATACGTGGGCGTTACCATTATTTCTCTTACACCTTTTATAATGCCGTAGTTTATACAGTACCATAATCCCACCGTAAATTAGTTACATTAGAGGGCACTCCATAGGTATGACACAAAATAAAATCGTAAGAAGCTCGATCATGATAATTTGACAAGACAGTAGCCTATACCCAATGTAACACCCCATGATTTTAAATATTAAATTAACGAATTAAAGAATACTTAATTTCAATTGTGAGAATTAAGGGAAACGGGTTATGCCATTGCGTTTGTCTTGGAATTCTTCTTGAGATAGAGTCTGAGTTTGCGTAAATTGGACTCTGTATGAAGAAGTTATGGCCTTCCAAAGTTTCAGAATTTAAATAAATTAAAAATAGTTTGAAATTCAAATTCAGACAGGGGAGCAGGCTGGGCGGGAATTTCCCCGCCCAAGGGCCAGGTCGACCTGGGGGTCGACCTACCCCCGCGGGCAGATCTGAAAGATGACACTGTTTCGACTCATTGTTGAGTCATTAGGGCTGAGGTATTATTCTACCTTGACTGGATGGTCTTGATTGCTTCTAGGGTTAATCTAACGGCTCTAAATTAATTAAAATTCTATATAAGCACCCTAACACTCAACCTAAAATCACATTGATTCATACCAAGAGCCGCCATGCCGTCAATGGAGAACCTAGAGTAGCCGCCGTTCTCTTTTCAATAACAAGATAGAAGCAAGAATCAAAATCAAATCTAATCAAAATTAGGATAACAATTAGTCAACATCAAAGGCGAGCAATTCAGTTTCAGAATACAATTCCCAGAAAAACAAGTTTTTTCTTCTGTTTATGAGTATAATTTCTTTCACAAATTAATTAATTAATTTAATTGTGATAAGTTATAATTGGGATTATGAGAATACGACTTTGAATCATGTGATGTTATCGTTGACAGTTTTGTTATTATGGATCTACTTCATATGTTGAATTGTACATGTTTAACTAGATTCATCTTACGCAAGTTTGGGAAGTTAAATCTTATGTATATGACTCTTATGCAAGTTTGGGATGTTAAATCATATGTATATGAATCTTATGCAAGTTTGGGATGTTAAATCATATGCTAGTTTATGAATCTTATGCAAGTCTGTATGTGGATTATACACAAGTTCATATGTGAATCATGTAGATACATATGCTAGTTTATATGCAAACATGTGACATTAATCTACATCCATATGCAAGTTCACACCTTTGTGTTTAGATCTATATTTAGATCCATGGCAGTACATAGTTATGCAAATTTATGTTCTATATGCCCATTGCATATGTCTAGTTTTGTATGTGAATCATATGCTAGTTTGAATGAAATTCATATGCAAGTTATAAGAAAACCATATCCATATATGCAAGTTCATGATTACATGTTTAGATCTATATTTAGATCCATGATAGTATATGCAAATTTATGTATATCCATTGCCTATGCAAGTTATTGACTATGCAAACTTATGTCACAATTCTTTGATCTATTTTATGTGTTATGCAAGTTGTGATGTTGCTTTTCTTTTTATAAGTTAGAATATTTGCGAATCTAACATAAGTCATATTAAAACGTATGAATAGCGTGGGGACAATGGGAAAATATTAAATATACATAATTATGAGTTCGCATAAAATGGCCTTAAAGGCATACAATTAATTTGAGACATTAATTGGTATAAATTTATATACCTGAAATTATGGACATAATTTAGGTGACAATTATGAACATAAATTAATTTGGAATTTATTGGCAAATTTGAATAGGGATATTAATCCAATTTGGAGTTAAATAATTACGTGTAATAATTAACTGCCTAAGACACGAGGTTAGACTCGTTTGTGGTATAAGACTGCTCGGACCCGCCCGGCAAATCCAGCGACCACAAACGGTAGTCTAATGTGAGAGGTCAAAGGCACAAATTAAATGCGTAACGATTGTATAGACACGAGGTTAGGCTCGTTTGCCGTATAAGACTTCCCGGACCCGCCTGGCAAATCCAGCAACCGCAAACGGTAGTTTAATGTGGGAGGACTTTACAAGGTTACGGTTCTAATGAATTGAGTAACACTTAACAAGATAAACATGTGGTGGGACATGGAGGTTAAATGGGTGGCCTGGGTGGCATGTGAAAATACGATTAGAGGCACTTAACCAAGTTGAAAATATGTAAGAAGACATGAATAAGAAGGGGTTAAGTGGGAAGTTCTAGCGGAGACCAAGCATAGGTGGAAAGCTTGTGTCAAACATGGGGACCCTTTTCAAACTAGTAACCCATCAAGTATCTTTGTGAGCACAAGTTAGATCGAGGATGGGACACGCTTACTGAGTTTGATTGTAAGAGGTCAAAACGAGTTAGCGGTGGCAACGCAAGTCCAACGGGGTCATGTGCGTGCATGGGCCCGGGCTGCTAGGTAAGATGTTGTTGCATCGTATAGATATAAGCCGTGCATTTTTAGTGGTATCGGGTTGCCACTTTAGGGAGTGATACACCCCACTATGGGACCAGCACGGGTATCCACGAGTTAGGGATCCGATCGCATGGGGGTAGTGGGTACAATTAGTGGAGATAGGGGCAGGCGGCATCTACGAAGGCAACTAGGGGTACACGAAACTACCATTATCATTATTAAGTTCTGTAGCATGATCAACTCTTAGAGTGACTAGTAATGGTGCAGTATAGTAATTATCCTATAGTGATTAGGAACGAGATTAACACCAGAATATTCCACTTGTTTGCTTTGTCATGCCCACTTATCCTAATTACTTTAATAATTATATTGTTAAAGTTATTATACTCACCAGACTTTATGTCTGACCCCCTTTGTTTTCACCACTTTTCTTCCTTCCCCCTCTCCCCCACCCAAGGTTCTTAGGGTGGGACTAGTACTAGTGGAGCTTGATCTTGGATCTCTTTCTCTCTCTTTTGGAAGTGCTTGGATTGCTGAAAGTAAAGTTCAGCTCATCTCTTTTATGGCTACTTATATTGGGGTTATGCTTTTTATTTTATGTACTTAGAAAACAATTTGTCAAGATGGTTACTAAGTTTACTTGGTTTTTCTGTTGGTTTATGATGTTGTTGTAATCAAACTATTTCTCCGCTGCAATAAATGTTGTTTTGAAAATTTTCAAGTACTGCTTTATGTATCTATCTTGTAATATTTTGTTCTGTTTACTCATAATGTTCCACGAAACTTAATGCATTCCCTTTGTGAGTGACATTAATGGACGTGGGGTGTTACACGTGGTATCAGAGCTGAAGGTTAACAAAAAAGATAAGAGATTTTGAAAAAAATGTTTTTAAAAAGTGTTTTATAAAGAAATTGTTCGACTCCATGGGATACCCTCCACCATAATGAGCGATCGAGATCCTATCTTTACGAGTGAGTTTTGGAAGAGTTTACAAGAGGCAATAGGCATCCAATTATGCTTAAGCACGGCCTATCACCCCCAATCCGATCGTCAGACGGAAAGGGTGAACAGGGTATTAGAAGACCTCTTAAGATTGTGCATTCTTGACTTTGGAGGGACATGGGAGGATCATCTTCCTTTGGTGGAATTCGCTTGCAATAATAGCTACCAAACCACCATAGGAATGGCGCCCTTCGAAGCTTTATATAGAAGACCGTGCCGATCACCAACTTGTTGGTGGGAGTCTACAGACAAGTTCATACTTGGGCCAGACATGATTAGAGAGACCTCAGATAAGGTGGACTTGATAAGAAGACGGATGAAGGCTGCACAAGATAGACAGAAGTCCTACGCAGATAAAAGAAAGACCGACCTTGAGTTTAAGGTTGGAGATAGGGTGTTCCTTAAAGTGTCTCCTTTTAGGAACGTCATTCGCTTTGGGTCCGTAAGAAAACTAGCACTAAGATTTGTAGGTCCATTTCCTATCATTGAAAGGATTAGTACAATGGCTTACAGAGTAGAGCTACCCGAGAGACTGGCTGGAGTTCATAATGTTTTTCATGTTTCTCAACTACGAAAGTGCTTACATGAATCTGCGGAAGTGGTGGAGCCGAATATACTAGAGGAAGTAGAAGTGGAACGAGAAGTGATTGTGAGAAGAGTTCCCACTCGTATCTTGGGTACGGAAGTCAAAAAGCTACGCAACCGTGAAGTCAAGCTTGTTAAAGTTCAATAGAGTGATGCTGAGGATGACACAACTTGGGAAACTGGGAGGAAAATATGTGCAACCTGCCCTTTTCACTTTGAGGGTACCTCCTTGATCTCTTTTTCCATAAGTTTATTCATGCTTATTGCTACCTTTTTAAGTATATCTCCTCAGTCCTATTCTTTATCCTTAGGTAGAAACCGATGAACGTAAACATGTGTTTGAAATATGTTATGATTGATGATTGCGAGTGGTTGCTAGTGGTTTCTCGTGGATGCATGTACACACACTTTAGGCACTAGATAGGCTCAATCACTTTCATATTGCATATAAATGAGTGTGCATATTTAAATTAATGGATGTATAATGGTTGTGTTATCATATGGATGCTGCATTCTGATGAATGGTTGTGCACATATATAGAAGTAATATGTATCGTTAGGATTCTTTTGCATGCATAATGGACTCATGGCACTATCATGATTTGCATTAAGGAGGTCAACTGAATCGTAGACCACCTAATTTTGCATTAGATAAGGAACATATACACACACTTTTTGCATATGTTCATACAGCATTAGAAATCTTGTAAGGACAATGGATGCTTGTGTTTGATGGTTAAGTAGATGGATGATTGGATGTTAGGATATACATTCTCCTTAACTTGGAGATTTCGAGGGTGAAATCCTATAAGGAGGGGGGAATGTAACACCCTGTGATTTTAAATATTAAATTAATGAATTAAAGAATACTTAATTTCAAATGTGAGAATTAAGGGAAACGGGTTACGCCATTGCGTTTGTCTTAGAATTATGCTTGAGATAGAGTCCGAGTTTATCGTAAATTGGAATCCGTATGAAGAAGTTATGGCCTTCCGAAGTTTCAATATTCAAATAAACTTTAAATAGTTCGAAATTCAAATTCAGACAGGGGAGCAGGCTGGGCGGGAATTCTCCCGCCCAAGGGCCAGGTCGACCAGGGGGTCGACCTCCCCCCCCCCCCCCCGGGGCAGATCTGAAAGATGACGCTGTTTCGACTCATTGCTGAGCCATTAGGGCTGAGGTGTTATTCTATCTAGACTGGATATGATCTTGATTGCTTCTAAGGTTAATCTGATGGCTCTAAATTAATTAAAATTCTGTATAAGCAACCTAACTCTCAACCTAAAATCACACTAATTCATACCAAGAGCCGTCATGCTGTCAATGGAGAACCTAGAGTAGCCGCCGTTCTCTTTTCAATAACAAGATAGAAGAAATAATTAAAATCAAATCTAATCTAAATTAGGATAACAATTAGTCTACATCAAAGGCGAGCAATTCAGTTTTAGAATACAAATCCCAGAAAAACAAGACTGTTCTTCTGTTTGTGAGTATAATTTCTTTCATAAATTAATTAATTAATTTAATTGTGATAAGTTATAATTGGAATTATGAGAATATGACTTTGAATCATGTGATGTTATCGTTGATAGTTTTGTTATTGTGGATCTACTTCATATATCGAATTGTACATGTTTAACTTGATTCATCTTATGCAAGTTTGGGATGTTAAATAATGTATATGAATCTTATGCACGTTTAGGATGTTAAATCATATGTATATGAATCTTATGCAAGTTTGGGATGTTAAACCATATGCTAGTTTATGAATCTTATGCAAGTCTGTAGGTGGATTAAACACAAGTTCATATGTGAATCATGTAGATACATATGCTAGTTTATATGCAAACATGTGACATTAATCTACATCCATATGCAAGTTCACACCTTTGTGTTTAGATCTATATTTAGATCCATGGTAGTACATAGTTATGCAAATTTATGTTCTATATGCCCATTGCCTATGCTAGTTTTGTATGTGAATCATATGCTAGTTTGAATGAAATTCATATGCAAGTTATAGGAAAACCATATCCATATAAGCAAGTTCATGATTACATGTTTAGATCTATATTTAGATCCGTGATAGTTTACGCAAATTTATGTATATCCATTGCCTACGCAAGTTATTGGCTATGCAAACTTATGTCACAATTCTTTGATCTATTTTATGTGTTATGCAAGTTGTGATGTTGCTTTTCTTCTTATAAGTTAGACTATTTGCGAGTCTAACATAAGTCATATTAAAACATACGAATAGCGTGGGGACAATGGGAAATATTAAATATACATAATGGTGAGTTTGCATAAAATGGCCTTAAAGGTATACAATTAATTTGAGACATTAATTGGTATAAATTTATATACCTGAAATTATGGACATAATTTAGGTGACAATTATAGACATAAATTAATTTGGAATTTATTGACAAATTTGAATAAGGATATTAATCCAATTTGGGGTTAAATAATTATGTGTAATAATTAACCGCCTAAGACACGAGGTTAGACTCGTTTGTGGTATAAGACTGCCCGGACCCGCCTGGAAAATCCAGCAACCACAAACGGTAGTCTAATGTGAGAGGTCCAAGGCACAAATTAAATGCGTAATGATCGTGAAGACACGAGGTTAGGCTCGTCTGTGGTATAAGACTGCCCGGACCCGCCCGGTAAATCCAGCAACCGCAAACGGTGGTCTAATGTGGGAGGACTTTACAATGTTACAGTTCTAATGAATTAAATAACACTTAACCAGATAAACATGTGGTGGGACATGGGGGTTAAGTGGGTGGCCTGGGTGGCATGTGAAAATACGATTAGAAACACTTAACCAAGTTGAAAACATGTAAGAAGACATGAATAAGAAGGGGTTAAGCGGGAAGTTCTAGTAGGGACCAAGCATAGGTGGAAAGCTTGTGTCAAACATGGGGACCGTTTTCAAACCAGTAACCCATCAAGTATCTTTGTGAGCTCGAGTTAGATCGAGGACGGGACACGCTTACTAGGTTTGATTGTAAGAGGTCAAAACGGGTTAGCGGTGGCAACAGAAGTCCAACAGGATCATGTGCGTGTGTGGGCCCGGGCTGGTAGGTAAGACGTTGTTGCATCGTGTAGATATAAGTCGTGCATCTTTAGTGGTATCGGTTTGCCACTTTGGGGAGTGATACACCCCACTGTAGGACTAGCACGGGTATCCACGAGTTAGGGAGCCGATCGCATGGGGGTAGTGGGTACAACTAGTGGAGATAGGGGCAGGTGACACCTATGAAGGAAACTAGGGGTACACGAAACTACCATTATCATTATTAAGTTCTGTAGGCGGGATCAACTCTTAGGGTGACTAGTAATAGTGTAGTATAGTAATTATCCTATAGTGATTAGGAATGAGATTAACGCCAGAATATTCCACTTGTTTGCTTTGTCATGCCCACTTGTTTCACGGTCATACCTTGTTTTACCAGTTTATGCCTTATCCTAATTACTTTAATAATTATATTATTAAAGTTATTATACTCGCCAGACTTTATGTCTGACCCCCTTTGTTTTCGCTCTTTTCTTCCTCCCCCCCCCCCCAGTGTTCTCAGGGTTGGACTAGTACCAGTGGAGCTTGATCTTGGATCTCTTTCTCTCTCTTTTGGAAGTGCTTGGATTGCTGAAAGTAAAGTTCAGTTCATCTCTTTTATGGCTACTTATGTTGGGGTTATGCTTTTTATTTTATGTACTCGGAAAACAATTTGTCAAGATGGTTACTAAGTGTACTTGGTTTTTCTGTTGGTTTATGATGTTGTTGTAATCAAACTATTTCTCCGCTGCAATAAATGTTGTTTTGAAAATTTTCAGGTACTGCTTTATGTATCTGTCTTGTAATATTTTGTTCTGTTTACTCATAATGCTCCAGGAAACTTAATGCATTCCCTTTGTGAGTAACATTAACGGACGTGGGGTGTTACACCCAACGTTGGAATCCTATCGGATTATGGATCCATGCTAATGGTAACGCATACTGCAACTATTGCTCACCTCAAATAATACTCCCATAATCAAAGGCAAGCCCAATATATCATACAGTAAAAGATATGGAATTGAAGAATCGTATTCACTAAAAGGAGCTAGCCCAATTGGCTTGGATATGAATCATGTTTCAGTCATTTTAATTATGACTTGAAGGTCAAGGATACCCATCATCATTCTCTTACATCATTCTGGTAGCGTTTGCTAGACCAAATCAATTTATTTTGGATTCTCCACTACGTACACAATTGTTAACATGGTTCCCAATATTAACAGAGAGTATGACAATATCCGACCGGAATCTCTTTAATAAACAAACGCTCATTTCACACCATGGTCTTTTATATTTAAAACCAAATTCAAAATATCATAAATCAAGAAACAACAATATTTATTTATATTCAAATAATTAAGTTCAAATATTTCAATGTCATAATTCATTTTTTTAAACAATTCATTATTTGGTTAAGTTCAAAATTTTAGAATTCATATTTACAAAACAATATGTTAACATAATTAGATTTTGATTTCAAATTTCAATATCTAAAATATCATTATTCAAAATCTTCATATTAACGTTCAAACTTAAAAACTTGTATTGGAACTAAACTTTCTTTTAAGATAGTGAATATGTTTACGGAAAAAAATTTCGTAATACCCAAATATTCTAAGTTACATAAGAATATCGTTTCACATAGGAAAATTAAGTGCAGAAAGTTGTAAATAACATGGGGATTTATAGTGGTTCGGTCTGTGAGAGGGCCAACATCCACTTTGAAGGAGTTTGCTGATATTTTATTCACAACAATGAGTTACAAACATTGAACGTCATCTAGGCATTCGTTTACAAGTGTTTCCATGTATTTTGGATTCATGGTCGTCATATGCTAGGTGTTGGAAAAAAGTGGTTTTATGCTTCTTCTTCCTCAAGAACTAGGCTGCCATTAATGAGTTCTAGGGGCTTCAAGAGATGTCAAATCAGTTAAAATCCAAACCCATCGAATGTCAAGCTTAAGGGTATTTAAAGGTGAAGGGTTAGGTGGGAGTAGGTAAGATTTGGAGATCATATAGTAGAAATTCGTATCCCTAGAAGGCCATGCTCAGATTTTCGGATCCCTCTTGGAATATATAGGAAGATAAGTATCCCTCTCGAGGGATGCAAATTTTGTATCCTTGGGATACGAAATAGTGTATCCTCGAAGTGATACAGTTATTTCATATCCCTAAGGGATATGAGTTTTTCGTATCCCCTAAGGGATACGAACCCATGTCCCTCGGGATAGGCTAGGAGAATTTTTATGCAATGGTATTCGAGGTATTTTAAACAAGGCCAAGTAATATAGATTTTTATGCATTGAGAGATCCGAAACATTGGGATTCAAAATATGGGATCCGAATGAAAAGGGATTTGAAATATCGAAAGCGATACGAAATGTTTGTTTCTAGAGGTATACGAAATGGGCTAAATGCACTGCTTTATGGAGTTGTGAGGCTCTCGCTTGCAGGACTTCTCTTGGCCTTGGATTCTTGGTGTTTTGGCGACACTTCGGGCTTTAATGCCGCGCGATGTGTTGAGCCGTGGGTGCCTCTTTTGGGAAACGGACCGTAAGGCCGGTTAACATTTACCCCTCAAAGTACGTCTTATCCTGACATATTGTGCTTTGAGTTGAAATCATCGCTTTTTGTTGATCGTCTAATCCCTGTTTACTTATGAATTTAAATGTTAGTCATCGACTCTCGTTTACGTTGTAATGTGAACGAGACGTTGTGGACATAGTGTCACATATACGCTTGCATGTTTTCATGTGGTTTTGCGCGATGCGATCGGAGTTTGAAAAAATAACGTACGAGTAATAAATGTGTGGTTGGTTTATGACTACACGAGTTAGATTTCGAGAAACGACATTGGGTCGTGGATTCGATTGCTTGTCGTATGTTCTTGAGTCGCCTGGACTTACAAGTGTACTATATTAATTAGCGGATTGAATCGGCATTGATTGTCATAACGTCGAAAGCGCATGCGCATGGCCATAGTCAAAACCATAAGAATTATCTCGAGACTTGGAGAGTCTATCCTCATTTTCTATTATTATCATGAATGTGTTTATGTATGTACGGGCATATACATGCACATAGTTGTTCAAATGTGAAAACATATGCATGGAGAGTAACGTATGCAGGTGTGTATGTTCTCACGCACAAGTTCCCTCCTTTTTTTCGTATCCCTACATGGGGATATGAAATTTTGTACCTAAGTGGGGTATGAAATTTCGTATCCCTAATGGGATACGAAATTTCGTATCCCTATATTGGATACGAAAAAGCAGATGGGCTAGGCCCGATATCCCCCCTATTAATTCGGATCCCATCCACACTTCCTCCTCTTCTTTTACTTTTCCTGATCTCGTGACCTAACCAATTCGCACCTCAGAACCCGAAATACTTTAAACATCGAACTCGAATACAAAGGTAGGACTTGAAATCGATCCTCGATATCAATGCATGGAATCGGGTTTCGAGCCATATACAGCATCGGTACCCGAATCGATTTTGGGGGTGGATCTCGAAATGAATTCAAAGCCAACGTATTCTCAAACTCAGGGTCAGAGTTCAAGAGGCTCGAGATCAACCTTCGAGTTAAACTCTGGATCGATCTTCGGGGTATCGGTTCGAACTAGGTGCACGGGTTCGGTTTCGTGACTGGTGAAGAGGGAGATTCAGGGAAGAAGGGACCGCAAAGGAGAAGGGGGGAGTCGAAATGTCATTTAAGTGGAGAATATGGACTGCGATGTTTTGAAATGAGAGATTTCTTATCCCTGGAGGGATACAAAATTTCATATCCCTGAAGGGATAGGAATCTTGTATCTCTAAGTGGATATAGTATTTTTTGCTGGCCCGAGAGCTTAGAGCCCCGCTTTCGTTACATTTCGCGATTACCATTCGGGACTTGAAGTTTTGACGACTCGCTCCCAGATTCGCGTCGTTTCCGCTATGTTACACGATTGAACCAAATTCTTCGTTAGACATGATTGGGTCGACCATTTAGCCTTGTGCATAGGGTTAGAGCATAAACTTGGACTGTAAATACCCGACTAAACTATCGAACTTCGAATATGTTTTCTTGGTTCTAGTCATGGCATAGTCGCGGATTGACGTAAACCCGATGATATTAGTTAACGACAACGATGGTTATGATCTTGAGGACTTGTAATCACCGTCGCGTCCCAAGTTTTCAAGTTATAATTGTACCAGCATCACACTGCACTGCACGTACATGTTAGTTTACACCAACATGAGGGGTACATGTTATACAATGCGATGTCTAAAACAACTACATTGAAAGTATTACTAGCAATAGAAAGAGATCTAAGGAACTGCATACTTTGGAAGCTGGAGATTTGTAGCACTTGCCATCCGAATCTAGTTCATCTAGTGGTACTAGCTCAGGGGACAGCAAGCTTGGACCTCTAAATAGCCCAGTCCTTCCCAACCGATGGGTCTGCCGAAAGCGCCTGACCAGGGAGTGCAGCGAAAGGACAAGAATCGACGTTCGAGCATTCTGCGGAGTCACTTGGCGCAGGGAAGGCTTATCACAACAGGGGGTGAACATGGAGGAGAAGAGCATGTAGATATTACGGAGGGAAGTACTCTAGAGGAGCCGGATATGGTGGTGGGGGCGGTTATAATTGAGAAGCCGTTGGATTCGGTACCTTCGCATATGGATGAAATAGCGGTAAGGCGTATGGCGATATGGTTTAGTATTCCCTAGGGAGACTTAGTGTGACTCAAGAAGGCGACAAAGCTCACGCACCACTTGAAGGTTTCATTGCCTGGAAAAGGCATGTGTGTATTTCCGGCTGCGTGCCCTTGGCCTACAATTTTATTCAGAATATACTTCAATATTTCCGCCAGGCACCTACGCAACTTCATCCAAATGTGTATGCTTCCCTCCTGGGTATCTGCGTTCTCTTCAGGGAATACCTACATATAGAGCCCACTAGAGAGGACATCCGATATCTTTTTCAGTTGAAGAGGAGACAAAACACACATCCCTCTCTGTATTACCTTGAAGCAACGTCAAGTACTAGATTCATTGAGGGGAATTAGAGTAAGTTGAGCGTGTTTATGCGCGACTGGTTCTTTGTGCGCTTACCTCCTGGATTTGCAAGGCGGTGGCTGGAAAGAAGTGATTGTCTTTGATAGTTTCGAACTTATAGCTTGTTGAGTTGTCAACTTTGAGTTGACTTTGCTTTTGTGTTAGCAGGAAATCCTTCTGCTTCTGTAGACACCATGTACCAACGACACCTTGAGTTATTATTGGCCATCTCGACAAGTGCCTGCTCCATTGCGAGTGTTTTGGATCAGGAGCGGCATCGTTTTGTGGACTCACTTCCTACTGGTCGTACAATAATCAGGTCGACCATTGTCGGGTTTTAAGGGAAGACGAAAAGTGAGGGAGGCGCAAGCTCTCCGGGCCATAAAAGGAAGGTGTCTCCTATCGTGCCTAAGTCACGCAAGGCTGCGAAAACTCAGGAGGAAACCAGTGGGGATGAGACCAAAAGTGAGGAGGCGGTTGCTAGAGACGAGGGCCCATCGGCTACTCCTGCCCTGCCCGCGACAGATGAGGTGGGGACAGAAGCGTCGCCTGGGCTGCAGTCCCCAGTAGTTACCCCTGAGCTTGCCGATTCACTAGAAAGGGAGAAGCAGTTTGATGAGCTAAATGAGCTTCCGCTTATTACATCGTCTTGGCCTAGCGGCACAAGCTTAGAGGGATTAACATTTGCCATTGGTGGGGATCACTTCTTCGAGCGGACCATTACCTGGTCTTTTGAGAGAACATTTAGGGCACACACTCATAAAACACTGCATAACACATCATTTGTTTGTGTGCGTAGAGTGTTCAAGTCTAATCTTGAATCTGTTCCTTTTCCAAGTGAAATGACTAGAGGAGGTAGAGGTCGAAGCCAAGGATCCAGAAGTCACCGATCATTGAAGAGTGGGTTCCTTAGAGATTTTAGAAGAGATGTTAGTTTGTTTGATGATCCCCTACACCCTTACGATCGTGGCAATGAGTATGGTTGTAGAGAACGATCCCAACGTTCTGAGTCCCCTCCTTCATTCACCTGGTCATTTGGGACAGATACAAGACACGTCACCACAGGAACCAGACAACCTTTCTTGATGATTCCTCATTATGTTCCGCTCTCAATGCCCGTCACCTCTTCCAAAGGAAAGGAGTTGGCGCCTACTGACAAAAGGAAGATAATGGCATCAAAGAAAAAGGGATAACTGCCAAAGGCACCCGAAGCTGCAGAGCTTACTACAGGCTAGAGGAAAGCCCTGCTGAGGGAGCGGTTTCTCAAGCACTACTTTAATGAAATAAAATGGATTTCGGATGTCAATCCAATTCCTCGAGATGATATTGATATGGTGTAACATAAGATGTACGCTGCTTATTACCAGATTAACGAGTTTAGGAAGTATTTTTCTCATCCCTCGGAGCTGATCCGAAATAAGAATGTGGAGATTGCAAATCTGACACACTCGGCCAAGGATGACAACTGAGTGTCCAGAGATGAGAGGAGCTATTGGGTAAGATAATTCCTAAAGTTGTACCCATCTCTATGTGTACAAGTAACATGTTCATGTGCTAACTCTTTGTTTCTTAAATAGGTGAGCTTGACGAGAAGTATAAGAAGCTGGGGAGAGAGAGTTACAACATGTCGCGACAACTTTTAAAGACACCGTGGCCTCGATGACAACCGACAATGCAAGGCTTAAAAGGGATAACTCGGAGCTAATAGAGGAGAATAAATGTTTGACTAAGGAGAATGAGAAGGTGTTCTAGTTCCAAACAAATAACGAGGCCTTGATGAAGGAGAACTAGAGGTTGAAAGTTGAGAATGAAGAGGCGCAAAGGCTTTAGAGAGAAAATGCTGAGTTGAGGAGACAGCTAGAGGCGAATAAGAAGGACAAAGAGGCCGCCGAGTCCAGTAAGAAGGAAGTGTTGAGCTCGCTGGCCCGAATAAGGGCTGAGCATCAGAGGGAGGTGGAACAACTTAGGATGGAGATTGAGGATACCGAGGCCAGGGTGGAAGCATCTTCGGAGGAGCCCATTTGGGGTATGTATGTTAAGGCATTGAGATTCCACAGAATATCTGGGTCAAGAACTATCACTGAGTGATGGCTCAGACATAGGAAAGGCTATTGCAGTTTGAGGCTCGAAGGCTACAGGTAGAGGCCGTAGTTGAATTCCTACTCATGGAAACTCTCCTAGATGAGAATGATCGCAAGGTGTTTGCGAACGTGAGAAGACTGCTGAAGAAGCCGAGAGGGCGAGGTTTTCGGAACTTGCTACTGAGAAAGGAAAGTTTGTGCCTACGGAGAGTGTGATTGTCACTCATGAGTTTGCGAAGGGAAGTTCCTGCCAACCACAAGCTACATCATGTGCCACTGTCAATGGTCCCACGGAACCAACCCTTATTACAGCCGCATATCACCCCGACTATCCGGGATTGGGACTAGAGGGCTCCTCCATAGCTACAACTACTATCACTTTGCCTATTATTCCCACGCCACATGTTTCTGGAGGTAAAGTCTCATTATCATGAATGCTTGAAAAGGGTGTAAGCACTAAGTTAAAAGAGACTAAGTAGCCTTCTCCTTTGTTATATAACCCCCTTTGGAGCAAAGATGACAAGTGGATTTAATTGGGCACTTTCCTAATTACCTGAGACCGGACTAGGATTGGAATATAGTTTGGAGAGGGAGCCAGTCCAATGGATACTTTCTTAGATGCGGACCTAAATGCTAGTGTCTATAAGGATTTTCTCTCTGAGGAAGGGGAAATAGCAGATGGCCAAAGTATCCATGTGACGGGAGCGGTGGATACGAGTGTGCAGATGATGTATGACTTGGTGCAATCACAGAAAGCCCAATTGATAACCAAGGCAGAGGAGTAGGAAGAGACAAGGAAGGCTGATGAGGATGCTCTACAGGTGGCTCAGGTGAAGACTAGGCAGGATGCTGAGAAGAAAGCCAAAGCTGAGATAGCGGGAAAGAAAGCCACTGTTGAGGTTGATAAGAAGAGGGCTGATGAGGAGGCTAAGAAGAAACAAGATGATGAGGATGCCAAGAGAAGGGGCAAAGAGGCATACAAGAAACTCAAGGCGGCAGCAGTTGCGAAGCTTAAGGCAAGAAAGCTAGCTGAACAAAAGGCCGCACGGGATACCGAGAAGAATGCGACTCTAGAAGCTAAGAAGGCGATGAGGTCCAAAGAGAAAGGAGGAGCCGAGGCTGTGATAGCTCTTCCTACTGGTGCCACTCCGAAACTGATATAGGTTATCCTACCTAGGGATAATACAGAGATAACAAGCGGCGAGGATGATGACGGAAAGCGCAAGTCAGTATCCTTCGAGTCCATCTCTCCGACCAAGGGTAAAGGAGGAAGAGGCGGAGGAAGCTCTGGAAGGAAGAGGACGAAGATTGGTGATGACCAGCCCAGTGTTGAATCTGTCAAGAAGAGGAAGAGGAAGAAAGATGAATCATCTTAGAGATTGTTATAGATATCTTAGATATATTGGCTATGTAGGACGATAGTATTCGCGAGTACAGCCCCCTCTTTTGGAGGCATGGTGTAGTTTTCATGTACACCGTATCGTTAGAACGAAAGATAGACCTATGTAGTTTTCTTTTGGTTATGAATGGAAGTGTTGGTTGACTTTTCTTATATCATAACTTGTGTTAAGTGTTCAAACGTTCTTCTATGCTTCCCATTTCCTATACTTACACAAACATACTTGTCATTACGCTTAATCAAACGTTGTCCACGGCTTCGCTCTCGGGACTCCAAGTTGTGTGAAGATTGTAAGTGCGGACTTCGCTCTTAGGATTTCCTTTATCAGGAATTCCGAGTCATGCGAAGATTGTAAGCTCGGACTTCGCTCTTGGGATTTCACATGGTCGGGAATTCTGAGTCGTGCGAAGATTGTAAGCGCGGACTTTGCTCTCAGGAGTTCCCTTGGTCAGGAATTATGAGTCATGTGAAGATTGTACGCGCAGACTTCGCTCTCAGGAATTCCCTTGGTTGGGAATTATGAGTCATGTGATGATTGTAAGCGCGAACTTCGCTCTCGGGATTTCCTTAGTCGAGAATTTCAAGTCATGCGAAGATTGTAAGCACAGACTTTGCTCTCGGGAGTTCCCTTGGTCAGTAATTCCAAGTCGTGGGAAGATTCTGCTTTGGTGCCATCTCTCTTGGGACCTCCCTGAGGTCGTTGGTCCTGAGTCGTGAGATGGCATGGACGTCATTGATTCGTCCTTTAGACTCTCCCACGTTTTGTTCGGTCCAGAGTTCGAGGGCGTCGTTGATTCGTCAGTGGTTGCCCGAATCCAGACCCTTCGGGTTGGAAGGAACCAAACGAGCGGTCGATGTCACACCCATTCGGTTGATGGGCTTCCCCTAAGCCCGAAGACACAGGGACAAGGTTTGACATTCAAGTGAATAAACGTCCCGAGTTTTCTCTACTCGGCATCGTTATTGGATTGAGACTCGAGTTAGGGGACCAGTTCCTGGCTCCATGGTGTTGGTCCAGTGTTGTGTGCTTGTGTATATGAGTTGGTTGTAACAGTTGCTCAAATGTACTACGTATAAAGTAAACACACCAAGAACATAGAAATCTGAAACTATCTTTAATGATAACTGTGGTAGATATGGCCTTTACTTTACAATGCCTTGAATTTGAAGAAAACAAAACATTGTTGGAAAGCAGTAAATATGTACACTAAGTTATGTAAAGTAGCAACGGAGGTGTTCACTTTTCCACGCTCTTGGGATTTCGGCACCATCAACGGTTGTTAGCCTGAAGGTTCCATCTCCAAGCCTTCATTGTATGACATATGGACCTTCCCAATGAGGACTGAAACCAGTCGGTATGAGAAAAAATCATTTTAGGACAAGGTCGCCGATGTTGAGGTCCTTTGGATGGACTCTGGGGCTAAAGTAATGGGCGACTCGTTGTCATTGAGCGATGATTCTGAGTTCAACTTCATCCCTTTTCTCTTCGAGTAAGTCAAGTGACTCCAAGAGAAGATCTTGGTTGGTCTTCGGATCGTAATAAGTGACTCGATGAGATTTGAGTTTGAGCTCAATGAGAATGATGGCTTCAGATCCATATGCGAGAGAGAAAGGAGTATAGCCAATCGCTGACTTATGGGTGGTCCGGTAGGCCCATAGAGCCAGAGGGAGCTCATCTACCCATAAGCCTCCGGCTTTTTCCAAACGCTTCTTGATAATGGATTTAATCACTTTGTTGACAGCCTCAACTTACCCATTGGCTTGTGGATGTGTTGCTGTCAAGAATCTCATTTCAATTTTGTGTCATTGGCAGAAGGTCTTGAACTCAGTGCTCTCGAATTAAGTCTGATTGTCGGAAATTATAGCTTGAGGGACTCCCTATCGAGTGATGATATTGTGGACGATGAAGTTGATCACCTTCTCGGTAGTGACAATAGTTAGGGACTCGACTTATGCCCATTTGGTGAAGTAATCAACTACGATGATAACATAGCATGCCCGCCTCTAGCCATCGGCAGAGTTCCGATGATATCTATTCCCCATATGGCAAACGACCAAGGAATGACCATCTGTGTTAACTCAGTAGGCGTGGCCCTTAGAAACCTGGAAAATCTCTGGCATTTGTCGCACTTGTGGGCATAATTCGCGGCATCTTGATCGAATGTGGGATAGAAGTAACTATACCTGGGAATCTTCCTAACCAGCGTTTTCCCTCCGGTGTGGTCACGACACTCGCCTTTGTGCAACGCCTAAAGAGCATTTCATGGGATTGAGTTTCATGCCATATTTACGAAGAAACCAACATATTGGCGAGGTTGTTGACATGGTCTTTCGACACCCTCGTTTTTACAAGCGTACCATTCACGTAAACCTCCACGGATCTCCCAATTTGGTCCTTAAACATGCGGCTAACCAGTCCCTTATAGGTGGCTCCAACATTCTTGAGATCGAAGGGAATGACGATGTAGTAGTAGTGCGCATGGTCAGTTATGAAAGAAGTATGATCCTGATATGGAAGTTACATTGGGATTTGATTGTAGCCTGAGTATGCATCCAAGAAGGGGAAAAGCTGGTAGCAGGTAGTTGAATGTCAAGCTGGTCGATCTTTGGAAGTGGGAAGCTGTCTTTTGGGCATGCTTTATTCAAGTCTGAGTAGTCGGCACATGTTCGCCACTTGCTATTTTCTTTCTTGACCAAAACTGGGTTGGAGACCCATTCGGGGTATATGGCGTCATGGATGAAGCCATTGTCAAGTAGCTTATACATCTCCTATCTGAGTGTGATCGATCTTTCAGTTCCTAAGACCCGACGCTTTTGTTTAACCGGAAGATGCTTTGGATCGATGTTGAGCATGTGATAAACAATTCCTGGATCTATGCCACACATGTCAGAGTAGGTCCAAGCAAATACATCGAAATTGGACCTAAGGAAATCCACAAGCTCTTCCATTATTACGGGGTAGAGTTGTGATCAAATGTTCAAGACCTTTGTCGTGTTGTCAGGGATGATGGAACATCCACCATTGGTTCGATTGGGGTAACCCTCTTGAAATCGGGCCCTTCTTCCTCCATCGGATCGAGATCATCAGAAAGACAGAAGTGGCGTCTGAGCCAGGACTCAGACACCTTTAATTGCTATGCGGAGATGGTCTTAGCACTATCTTACCTTTCACTTGGTTGCAAGCATTTTTCTATTCTGTGAGATAGCAGGCTCTCGCAGTTGCTTGGTCACCCTTAACTGTGCCGATACCATTCTTTATCTAAAATTTCATCAGAACGGACCACGGTGACATGAAGACTCGGAATTCTCCGAGGAAGGGACGTCTAAAGAAGACATTGTATGGAGATATGATTTCGAGGACCACAAAGGTGAGGATTCGGACCCGGGTTTGATCCCCCTCTCCGAGTTTTACTGAGAGGCCCATGCGTTGTTTGGAAGAATCGTTGAAGTCGTGGATCATGGCATGACAGGGTTTCAAGTCTTTGGCCTCTCATTTCATTCGATCGTAAGCCGTCTTGAATATGACGTTGATCGAGCTTCCTGAGTCAATTAGGATTCTTCGAACAAAAGCAGGGCCAATCTGAGAAGAGATAACAAAAAGATCTATGGTTGGGTTCTCTATTCCCGTAGACTCTCTCTCTCGCGGATGACAATATCTTCCTGGATCATTTTCGAAGCTTGGCTGTGACGGATTCGTCCAAGGAGGAGCATGCTTCACAGCTGGCATACTTAATGGAGTTAGCATACTCCTTCATCTTGCGAAAGCTGTCATGAAAGGGGCGAAGTCCACTGCAGATAGTGTTGATCATGATGCCCTGTGGTCTTTAGTTTGACGGCTCCAGATCCGCATTGTGTGGAGGAAGATCGGGCATTGATGGGCCCGCGGCTGCTTCAGGAGGAGCATGATTCTGAATGTACCGTTCCAGACATGTCTTGCGGATGATCTTTTCATTCTCATCCTTGAGGTGGTGACGGTCATTGTTATTGTACCCAAACATGTCATAGAATCAGCCACAATTGCCCAAGTTTTTCTTGCGGTCGATAGATTCCTTGGTATTGGGCATCTTGCGCTGAAGGGTGTTACAGGTTTCTAAGTATATGACCTCCAACTCCCGGTTGAGCGGAGCGTAGTTCCTATAATTTTGATAACATTCGAGCTTCTTGGGATCTGCAGAATCTTGATTGTTATTGCGACCGCAAGCCTTGTCGTTGTTGGGATTGGGCTTACAGGGGACCTCCCCCTTACCCTTGTCGGAAGATTCTCCAACTTGCTTTCCTTTGACACTGTATTCGATGGTGCCTGTGTGGGTTGTTAGGGTGGCTGCCTTGGGTGGCCATGATGCGCCAAGCTTCCTCTTAACACAAGAATTGTTTGGCTATCTCGTAAAAGGCTTTCAGAGTCTTCGACTTCCTTTTGTCTATCCATGCTCCAAATTCAGAGTCAACACGGATGCCTTTGGCGAGCTGGACAAGGACTGTGTAAGGTTTCAGATCATTAACCTCAGCGAAGGTGGTGTTGAAATGCTCGAACTAGCTTTTGAGGGTTTCTGTTGGGCCCTGTTAAAGGCTGGAGAGAGTAAGAATATTCTTCAGCACAGGAACATGCATTATGAACTGCCTGACCATTTCCGTAGCTAGTTGGTCAAAGGTGGAGATCGAATCAGTTGGGAGACGGGTGAACCTAAGAAAAGTCGTGCCTTCCAAGAAAACTGGGAATCACTTACATTTGATTGCGTCGGTGACCCGTCTGGAATCCATGTTTCACTTGTAGCGGTTCAGAAAAGTGCAGGGGTCTGTGCTTCCCCCATAGGCTGCGAGCTATGGCATGTTGAAGCATCGTAACCACTCGGCTTCATGCACAACCCCGGTGAAGGGGTTATGTCTCAAGTGGGTTTCCTGCACGTCATTGACATTCCCTCATATATTTCTCATGATCATTCGGACTATGTCGGGAAGATATGTTGGATGAAGATCTGTTGGTGGAATCCAACGGTTTTTGTTCACCTGGAGGTCCTGGGTCTTGGATGCCTTCGAGGATGGACGTCGGGCTCGTCCTCATCCATGTCATCAACCTTATTGGTCTGATTCAGGTATGGTTGATGAGGTTGAGTGGGTTGATGCAGATTCTGATTAGGCAGAACTTGGCCCACTGAGTTATTGGACACGTGGGGCCCAAGTTTAGAGCAGTGACAATTGAGTTCTATCGAGGAGGGGGTCGATTACTCGGACCTACTTCATCGTTGATGACTAACCGAGAATGGTCGTGTTGACGCGTTCCCTTGTTGGCGGTTATGGTGGTCCTATTACCGTTCCCGTTGTCGTCGTTGTTGGTATGGGCATTAGTGCGGGCGATGACATTAGTGTTGTGAGTGAATCTCCTACTTTGCCTTCGGCCCTGAGTTTCGGAAGAGGCACTTTTCGATGAGTTTTGTCGCGGTCGAACGTTGTTCTGAGCAAGCTGGAGTTAAGTGGCGAGACGTTGGCTCTCCTGCAGTTGACGCATAAGGTCAAAGTTGTTTTTCAATGCCTCACTGAGCTGTAAAGATCTACTTTCTAACCTCTTATTGAGCGCGTAAATCTGTGCTTGAGTTCCAGGAGCATCAAGATCTGTTGGAAGAAGGACGTCTACTTTGGCTGGGTTTCCCGTCGATTAAAGTTGTTGAGAAGTAGCAGTTTTGGCTACTGCAGAAATTTCGACCATCCGGCTCTTTGCTTGCTTAACCATCATAAGAAGACTCGAGCAGTAGGTTAGGAAGAAACCTGAGTAGCGCGTCGAAGTCGAGATGGAAGTGTGCGATAAAGAAGTGGTAAGTTCTCAGTGAAAGCACTAGAATGTTGACGGCAAAAAATGTCGTAACACCCAAAGATTCTTAGTTACTTAAGAATATCGTTTTGCATGGAAAAATTAATTGCAGAAAGGAGTAAATAACACTAGAATTTATAGTGGTTCAGTCCATGTAAGGGACTACGTCCACTTTGAAGGCGTTTGCTGAAATTTTATTCACAATAATGAGTTAAAAACAATGAATGTCATCTAGGCATTCTTTTACAAGCGTTTCCATGTATTTTGGAGTTATGGTCATCATATGCTAGGTCTTGGAAAAAAGTGGTTTTATGCTTCTTCTTCCTCAAGAACTAAGCTGCCATTAATGAGTTCTATGTGCTTCAAGAGATGTCAAATCAGCAAAAATCCAACCCCTTGAATGCCAAGCTTGGGGGTATTTATAGGTGAAGGGTTAGGTGAGAGTAGATAGGATTTGAGGACCACATAGCAGGAATTCGTATCCTTGGAAGGCCATGCTTAAAATTTTGGATCCCTCTTGGAATGTACAGGAAGACATGTATCCCTCTAGAGGGATACGAAATAATGTAACCACGAAGGGATATGGTTATTTCGTATCCCTAGGGGATACAAGTTTTTCATATCCCCTAAGGGATACAAACCTGTATCCCTAGGGATACGTTAGGAGATGTTTTGCGCAATGGGATTTGAGGTATTTTGAACCAGGCCGAGGGACGGATTTTTTCGGTGTTGAGGGATCCGAAACATTAGGATTCGAAATATGGTATACAAACTAAAAGGGATTCAAAATATCACAAGGGACCCGAAATGTTTGTTTTTGGAGGGAAACGAAATATGCTAAATGCGCTGCTTTGTGGAGTTGTGAGGCTCTCGCTTGCAGGACTTCTCTTGGCCTCGAATCCTTGGTGTTTTGGTGACACTTTGGGCTTTAACGCCGCGTTATGTATTGAGGTGGGCATGACTGGTATACTTTTGGGAATTGGACCAAAATGTTGGTTAACATAATAAAATATAAAACAGTTAAACTAGAAATAATTATATTAATATAGAATGTCTTGATTTAAAAATAATTATAAAATATTTAATAATAAAAGTTTAAATTAAATAGATAAATTTTAAAATAGTTATAAAATATATAATAGTTAAGTTAAATATAAACAATTAGTTATGTAAAATGGTCTAAAAAACTTTAATATAAAATAATACTAGTTTAACATAATCCAGTTTTGAATAATACTCCAATCTGAACCCCATACCTGTCTTCCTATGGTTCACCTTATTATTAATTCAGATTTCAAACTTATAATTCATTTATCTCAACCTTAAACCATATATTTCTAATTCCAATTCATTTCAAAATAGTATTCAAATTAGGTTTCATTTTATTAATTAACTCAATTTCTTCAATTTAAATTTTATTTAAATCATATTTTAATAATTCCATACAAATTAAACCTCAAATTCGATATTTAATCCATTCTAAATATCTAATGTCAATTATATTTAGATTCAAAGCTTTACTTAATAAATTATCATCAAATCAATTTATTAAGTTACACAATCATAACATACTCATATAAAACCCATTTTACTATCTTCTAAATCACATCTTAAAATCAATTCAACTTAATTTGATAAATTTCATTTCGGTTAAATCATTTAAGAAAATTAAGTCACAATTAAATTACTTACTTCTCTTTTAAACCTTTTTTTGGCAATGTCGATGGGGTTGAATGGGCCCCTACCACTTTATTGATAACTCAAAGAGGAGCACATAGAAACACGGAAAGCTAAGTAAATAAAAAGAGTATAAAGATAACATTGGTCATCAATCACAACAAAAACAAACATAAATACATAAACACAAAGGGAGACCATTTCCAGCACCAAACATTTTCCTGAGGACCTGTAGCTTCATCTGTGCATTGGAGATTGCACATTCAGGTCTAAAAATTCGATCATTCCTTATCTTCTAAATATGCAGAATAAACTTCTTTAGCACAATTGTGGTGATCGTAGCACGTTCATTCCCTTTCATAAGAACTTTATGCTGTTAGCTCCATGCTAAAAGGCTTTCCTAAGCGTTATCCCTTCTTCCCAATCTTTCCATCAGTTCAAAACAGATTTCATGGATGATCATGCATTCTAAATAAAGATGCTCAACATTTTCTGGTTCCATGCCACAGTATTCGCAGTAAATAGACGCAAGTTGACCACGTGAGACAAGCTTCACTTTAGTAAATATTGCATTGTGCCTTACTTTCCATAGAAACAAGTTCTCTTTTGGCTTCATAAACTTCTTTCCAAATTATATTATGGCATCTCCAACATGGCAACATTTTATCCTCAACCATACTTAACCACAAAGGCTTGATTTTGAAACTCTCACCTCGCCATTGCCATGAAATCCTATATGTTTTCGATTCGATTGGTGCCATTGTGTCAATTCTTTTCCAAAGTTCAGCACAGCTATGAACTGTATTTCTAGGCAGAACCCCCTTGTGATTTACAATCAAACTGCCAACACTTGCATTATAATGCACATCAGAAAGAATCTTCTCCTGATGTAAAATTGAGTTACCAAGGATGACCTCATAGTCAATCGAAGGGTGTATAGACCCGAATTTTTGGTCGATTTATTTTAAATATTTAATATTGTTTTAAATATTAAGTTGATAATATAAATGGATTTTAATATTTAGTTATGGATATAATAATCCATTACGATTTAATTTCGAGTATATTAAGTTATCGTAAGACAAGAATCTAAAATAATTGAATTCGAAGATAAAACTGAATCAAAACGATTCAGATGATCAGTATAAATTATATTTGACTATAAATAATAATAATTTATTATCACAGAGTGATTTGTTTTTAATTTAAACTGTATTATATCGATTTATTATGGTTATTTTACATATACATTCAAATTTTATTTCAGAATCTATTCTGTTAAGTTCAGAGTAGCGTTATAACGTTGGAACGTCGGTTGTTGCGTTAAAATAGGGGTTCGTGATTTCAAGCTATGGACCTTGAGATATTTGATTAGTAGATAAGCTCAAATCAAATTGATATCGTTTATATAAAATAAAAATCTCTTTACTTCAAATCGCATTAATTTGGAGACAAATCAGGTTAAACCAAAACTCAAATTGCATTTTAAAACATTGTACTTAACCTACCCTAATCTATCTCCTAAAATGTGTACCATCTGTGGACTAAATTCCTTCGTGTTGAAGTATTCTCCAACTATATAAATGCAACTTCCTTCCCTTTTGATTCTTTTAATTTTTATTCTCTATAAATCAAGTTCCAAGCTTTAACAAAAATAAAATGGTCGATTCTATTCAATATAAAATCGATCGAATTCCCCATATTAAATTTGCCTCTACCACTATACTCTCCGGTTTCAATTCACAGCAAAAATCAAAATCCCTTTCCCCTTTTAACCTATTCTCTTTCAAATATATATAGATATATAAAAGAGGAAATCGCAATCGAAGTTAATCGCTAGCCTCTCGACTCTTGAAATCAATTCGTACATCGCAGGCCAAATTGAATTCGAATGTTGTAGGGGCGATGAGTGGTTGTGGAAAAAGTTCATCGTTAATGTAAGGCCACGCACAGGTTGAGGCTGTTGTCAGAAGCAAGGCGCGCATCTAGGGTTTTGGTTTTGTGAAGTCCGGCCACTGCTTGGTCGATGCGATGTCCAGTTTTGCTCAAGCTATGCTACATGCTAGGGTGGATCGGAGTGCAGGAGTTGCTATCAGGAGGGTACGTCGGAGATTGGGGCATCGATGAGTGGGGTCAGCATGGCTCCAAGTGGCAGGAAGGAAGCGTAGTCGTGAGAGGGGAGCAAATGGGTTCATTTACTGTAGATAGGTATTCGATTATTTTTTGTATGGAAGAAAAGGCAATGCATTAGTTTTGGGGAAGATGGGTTTAAATGAGGATGGTTGCTCCAGCTTGAAGCAGGTTATGGTGGTTGTCGATTTGGATAAGGCAGTACAGTTTAGTTATTTTGAATCTATGGTGGTCTTCATTCGTAAACGAGGTACATGTTTTTATAAAAATAATATAGATAGAATAATTTATTTATTAATTTAAATAAATAATAGCTAATCGTTAAATAAAAATAAATAATCATAGGTTCAAAAATAATTTAGTCAAGTTAATTCGTAGGCGCAACAATATGGAATTTAGCGGTTATTCGACAAAATAATATCAGGTGAGTAAACTCACTCTTTGGATATTATTTAAATTATGATATATGTTGTTTATTGGTTTTTTGGATGCATTAAAATATTTTTGTGGCCGTCATATATATATATATTAGTTATTTAGGCTTGGTGGTTGTGGCTATTATATATATATATCCATATATATATATATATATATATACACTGGTGGTTGGATATTTCTCGCAGTACCATTACTGGATGCCTGCAGTACCATTAGCGGATGACCCTATGAGCCCCATAATATATTATAGTGGATGACCTTATGTACCTTGATATCCTTCCTTGAAGCAGGATGGGTATTATTTATGTTGGCTAACATCTGTGGATGTAGGAAAACAGGTTGGAGGAATCCAACTGGATTCCTCAAAATTTATTATTGTTTGTTTTCATATATATATATATATATATATATATATATATATATATTACCATATATGATGTGTTAGAAAACTTGTGATTGACAGTTGGGTGTTTTTGTATGTTAAATATCACTAGGCCTAAATTTTGGTCTATAAAATATCATGAAAAGGGATTTTGAGATTTTAAAAAAGGAAAAATTATTTTTTAAATATTAACTTGTTTTGAATAATAAAAACAAGTAGTGAATTTATAAACGGTATTTATAAATGAAATGGAATATTTATTATTGGATAATTTGAATATTTAAAATTAAATGTGAATTTAAAAATGGGAGTTTGGAATCGTTTTAAAGAAGTAAACGATGAAATTTATTCTGATGTTCAGGATGTAAATTAAGTTAAAATAAATTCGTATGGATTTATGATTTGAATTCGATTAGAACGAATTTATTTAAATAAAATATTTTGAAAAAAGATATAAAGATTGTATTAAATAGAAGTCTGAATTTAAATATGAAAATAGATTCACTATTTATATATATAAGTTATAATCGGTAAAGTATTCCAGAATAGGAATTGAGTTTCAAATAGATTTTGAAATGAAAACTTGTTTTAATATATAAAACAAGGAAGTTGAATTTATAAACGATGTTTATAAATCTAGTGAAATAAATTATCATTAGATAATTTAGGAATTTAAATTCAAATATGAATTTAAAAGTGAATTGGAAATCGTTTCAGAAAGGGGACGAAATTTTTTATTCTGGAATTCGAAATATAAACAGAATTGAGATAAATCTAAGATTTATAATTAGAATTCGATTATATCGTTTTTTATAAACAATTTTTTATAAAGGAATTGGAATTTAGTAGAAGATGGAGTTATAAATAAATTATAACCGAGTAATGGAATAATCGACAATTAGGTATAATTGGAAATACTAAGTTGGATTTGGAAACCTGGATTAATTTATATTTAAAATATATAAGAATGAGACTGAAATTTATAATAAATGACGTTTAAATGTATATATTTAAGTATAATTAAAACGAGCTTGCCGCAATGCGGCAGTTCGTAATTTGGTGTTATGAACTTCAGTTGGGTATATATAACTCAATTTAAGTCGGAATTCTTTGAAACAAGAATCATTAGGATCGACTGAGTAATAGTTTTCTAATAGAAGAGAAAATTCTGGATTACATCTTGAAGATTTTGAGTTATTTCAAAATCAAATTTCTAGAAAAACAACTCCATAATAGTTGTTAAACCGTAACGGTTTATTTAAATAAATAAGGATTTTAAGCAAATAAAACTTAGATTTCCATTAGAAAAAAACCCAGATTTGAGTTATAAAATAAATATGAACTCAAACGAAATAAATGGATTGATTTTTGAAATAAAAATCAGATTTTTAATTGTTGAATAGAATTAACTAATTTGAAGAATAATTAGTTAATGGAATTTTGAATCGAAATTGGGCTTTGGATAAGTGAATTAAATTCATGAATTTATATTTGGAATAAAATATGAAACTTGAATAAAAATGGAATTCGAGTGGTTAATAAAATATATTTGAATGTGATATGTTCAAATAAAAAGTGAAATAGGAAAAAGAGCTAATTAGAGAATTAATTAGCTAGTTGAGTAAAAATGATTGGATTGAGTTGGAATAAATTGGGAATGAACGTATATACGTGGAATAGGTATGGGATGAAGAGAATGAAGATTATAATTCGAGTGCCTGACAAAAAGGTACATGTTTAACTTCCATATGAGTTTTTATGCGCCAAATCGGCAAGCCGCTTGGTTTTTTTTATTTTCTTTTTAAATGGAAAGGGCCTAAAGAGGCATGTTGGGTTTGCGCTATTGAGCCATACAAAGGAGGTGCTAGCAAAATTTTCCGTAAATTTAAGGATTTAGAATATTTTTAAGAAAATTTTATAATTAGAAATTGATATATCGATATATACTGAATTCAATAAGGAAACGAACTTAAAATAGAATATTATAAACAAAAAGGAAATCCATAAATTTAATTTGGTAAAAATAGAAAGAGAAACGTATACATGTTTTAAAAATGGATAATTGGTTTTTATGGTGTTGATTATTCGAGGTAAGTGGTCTTGTATGTTTGAAGTTAAAGATGTTTTCAGTCAAGGTCCGAGAGGTAATTATACCCCAACTTGTTCGATTTCATTATTAACCGATAAATAGAAAGATTCAGTCTCAAAGATCAAATGTTTAAATAAAGTTTAGTTGAATGGAATATATTAGGTTGCTGTAAATGTTCTACACAACATTCGTTTTAACTCAAGTGAGTGGAATTTTGGAAATATAATAATAAATATTTCCTAAGTATATAAACAAATGAGTTGGGAAAAGAGATAAGTAGTTGGAATGTTTTCCAATTATAAATAGAAGATATTTTCAAAGTATAGAAAATAAAAGAAGACGATATATGAAAATGTTTTCCAGATAGTGTAAGAGACCAAGAAAGTAATTGAAAATTGCGGGTTAACAAATATTGATAAGAAAATGGAGAAGTGATTTAATTAATGAAATATTAATTAAGGGGCCCCATGATTGTTTTGTAAAGACCCGAAAATCCCCACCCTTTGAATCGACCACAAACCACACAGGTCTGAACCAAAAGTTGGAAATCTTCGAATACTTTAACTTTGGGAATACAATACATTAGAACAAATAACAATAGACCTTTATTACATCATGATAATATAACATCAGAGTACAGAATATATCAGAGTACATTGAATAAATAATACAACGGAAGGTAAAGTTACAAAAGATTTAATACAATGCAGCGGAAATAAATAAACTGTATAGCGGAAGTCTGTCAAATTCTAGACATAGCTTTAAGCTTAGATCCAGAATCCCTCTCAATATATCTACAAAAAAATAGATACTCGACTGCCCATGTGGAAAATAAGGGGCACCCGAGTTTGCAAGTGAAACAAACTACGGGTCAGTCATGGGACTGGTGTGAGAAATCTTATTTAACTTGTTTAATAATAAGGCTAATCACAGGACCACGCCGCTAATGTGGAACGTGTTTACTCCATTGGATTGCCAGTGCATAAATAAAGTAAATCGTTAAACAACGCAATGCTTTTTAGAAAAAATGAAACCATTATAAGACTCAAGTCCCATCACACAGTGCAAAGCAAACCGGGGTATAGAATTTTACCTTATAATGGTCAAAAGATGCTTGATATGATAAAACGGATTTGATATTATAATTAGTGTAAATATGTTTAAAAACAATTTCAATCATAATGTATCAATCATAGAAGGCATAGTACCCCATCCTACTATGTCGCCGTACTAGTTATACAATCAAAACTGCATGGTGTCATATTGGAAGTTGGATTTCCATCATGAGTCATGGCTAGGAACGATCTCCTGACAGATTCGAGACACTTTAGCAATGTCTCAGGATTCGGACGCTGGCGAACCCTTGGATCCTGTAGGGCCGGTCCCCCAATAGTGCAATGGGTTGGATTAGTTATGCCCGACCACACGCTCCCCGGTCCTATTGGACCTATAATACGGCCATTGGCGACCGATAAATCCGAGGCCTCGAAAATTCCATCATCCACATAAGTAAAATGTTAGGGCTGGTAAGTCGCTGACACCACTTTTAGCTAGAAAGATACGTATGCACTCCCTGCGTTCCCTCGCTCCGTTTTAGACTCTATCGGGGTGTGAGGCTCGCAAAGTAACGCTACACAAAGCTATGCTAATTAAAGCTATGCTTTAATCATCATCCACAAGGCTCTGCTTATGCATCTTAGCATGCCATATTGTCAATCCTTACAATTGATTTCTACCAATATATAACCTCTAAGCTCATAAGTCTTAGAGAAAGGTATTAAGCAAGAGAATAAATTCTCCGCTACCAAACAGATATATATATATATATATATATTAGTAGAAATCAACGGACACAATGTAAAGGAATACAACGTCAGACATACTATCCATTTACAAGTCCGTTCTGGGTCTGAACGAAACCGGAGGAACTTAATTCCTCGCATATCCGAACAATCAACAAATACATCTGGACAACTACCACTGTAGCCCCTTCAAGGTAGCTACTCCAATCACGGGCATCATTAGTCCTCATCCATTCGATGTGAAAATCGTCGGTCTTCAACCACCGTCTTCATCTTCGACTTTTAATCGTCGTAGTAATTATTCAGAATGGGTTAAACCCGATCTTTCCGAATAACTCGCGTAATTTAAAATCAAGTGTTGTGCAAACTCATCCAACGCCTCATTCCAATTCAGAATATTCTTTTAATTGGGTATTCACATTATTTGGAAAAAGGTTCCCATTAATTTTATCAAAGATAAATCCTTAAATTTATTCTTTAATCCCCCTTTTGAGGATTCATTAAAACCCCAATTTAGTTTTAATATCCAAAATCATTACTTTATGATTATTCAAATTTAAGAGATAAATCTTATCTTTAACTGGGTTAAAGAACAAATGTCATTTAAAAACATTGTTCATGATAAACCCCAAAATCATCTTCCATTAAATATGGAATTTTCACAGAAATCAAATCAATATATAATCGATATAAATTTCTGTATCAGACCAATAATATAAATGGAATAATAACAGAGCCTTTTAAATTCCATATATAGTAACGGTCTTCTTTTACAGAATCTCATCTCGGTTATTGTTAAATCAAATTCCATTCAATTCTAATTTAATATATTAAATTCGAAAACTTTACTTTGGAAATTTCCACTTAAATCTTGATAAAAGATTTATAAATTCCAAATTATATTTCCACTGTTGATTGGCTTAAAGAACTAATGTCTTTTAAAACACTGGATTATCTTCCTAGTTAATAACTAGTTTGTTTTGATAAAAAATATTTTACCTTTACAAAAATTGGTGTTTTTCATCAAAAATCTTTTTAAACCATTTATTATGATTTTAAATTTTTGTATCCATTCTAAGACGGACATAAAAATCATACTTAATTCTACACAAAATTTATTTTAAAATATTCATTATATTAAAATACTCTTTGTTCTAAGATGTTCTTTCTTTATATTCTTAAACATTAAAATGTATTTTCACATTAATATGATCTTTTCATTCATCTACACAAAAATGTATTTTCCCATTAAAATGACCTTTTTCATTAAAATAATTCTGAATCGGAATGCGACTTAATCAATTACCATATAAATTCAGTTATATGGATTTCATACATTGCATATATCTAACGATAACCATCAAACAATACATTCACATCCAAAGTAAGAAATATAACTGTGTGAGCATAAAAATAAATAAATAAGTAATGCTCAACACAAATTGTCAATCCATCGATTGACAATAAATTAAATATTGGGACTAGTGTGTGTCCAATATCATTCAAATACCCGTGTTGGGTTTTCAGTCAACAAACAATAATATATTATTTGTGCCCTTGGGCGATGTGTGAAAAATTATCATCCCAATCACATAAATAAGTCAGATAACTTGTAAATGGAAGTGTAACATTTCAACAATGAGAAATTTTAATGATTCCTACATACAAAACAAAGATGTATACTTTTATTGTTCACCTATTCCATTTTTAATATCTAATTCTTTTTAATGCATATAAAAGGACAATAAAAATATAACACTAAAATCTATTCTTTTATTGTCTCTAAAATGACAATAAAATGAAACATTTAAAACTTGTTCTTTTTGTTTCATATAAAATGACCATAAAATGTGACATTTAATTTCACTCTTTTTACTGTCTTTAAAATGACAACAAAAATGTAACTTTCAATTCTATTCTTTTATTTTAACTAAAATGTAAATAAAAATGTAATTCTTTAATCTATTCTTTTATTTACATCCAATATGTAAATAAAAATTATAACTTTTTAATCCACTCCTTATTCACATCTAAATTGAATAAAAATGTAACTTTTTAATTTAAGCTTTTATTTACATTTAAAATGTAAACAAAATATAACTTTTATTATAATGTTTTGTTTACAACCAATTTTGTCAACAAAATGCAACTTCTTCCTACGATGTTGATTTTTGCATCAAAATAAGCATATAAAAATGAAATCTTTTCTACGTTGTTTATTTGCATATAAATATGCAGATAAAAATGAAATCTTTTTCTAAATGTTTATTTGCATCTAAATATGCAAATAAAATGAAATCTTTTTCTAAACGTTTTGTTTGCAACTTAATTTACAAACAAAAATGTAACCTTTTAAACCATTTATACTTCTATTCAATATACAAAATAAAAATGTATATTCATTCTAATGTTTATGTTTACATCTAAAATGTAAACAAAGTGATGATTTTAATTCTAATGTTTTGTTTGCATCTAAAATTGCAAACAAAAATATGACCTTGTAATTCTAATGTTTTGTTTGCATCTAAAATTGCAAAAAAAAAAAAATGATTTTCTTATACCAAAGCATATTTGCGTTAGAGAATGCAAATAAAATAATATTTTATATCTCAAAGTGTATTTGCATAAAAGAATGCAAATAAAAGAGCATTTTATATTTCTATGTATATTTGCATAAAAGAATGCAAATAAAAGAATATTTTAATTTTCTATGTATATTTGCATAAAAGAATGCAAATAAAATAACATTTTAATTTTTCTAAATGTATTTGCATAAAAGAATGCAAATAAAATAACATTTTTTATTTTGTAATGTATATTTGCATAAAAGAATGCAAATAAAGGAACAACTTTTTAATTCATCCTATATTTGCATCAAGGAATGCAAATAAAAGAATAACTTTTTAATTCATCGTTTATTTGCATCAAAGAATGCAAATAAAATAGTAACTTTTTAATCCATCGTTTATTTGCATCAAAGAATGCAAATAAAAGAATAGCTTTTTAATTCATCATTTATTTGCTTCAAAGAACACAAATAAAATCATAACTTTTTAATTCATATGTTTGCCTGCATCTAAAGAATGCAATTAAAAATTTAACTTTTAATTTCATGTTTCATTTGCATCAGGGAATGCAAATAAAAATGTAATTCTTTCATGTTTTCTTTGCATCGAGGAATGCAAACAAAAAAATACAACTCTTTATTTTAATGTTTTGTTTGCATCGAGGAATGCAAACAAAATTGTAACTTTTTCAATTCAAATAAATGAACAAAATGATATTTTCCTCTGAATTGACAATTCTAATTTCAATTCAATAAAATGAACAAAATGGTATTTTTCACTGAATTGACAATTCTAATTTCAATTCAATACTATAACAAAATGATTTATTTTTGTTGAAATGGGAATTCTAATCCTAATTAATACTAAAGCAATATGATTTATTTATATTTAACACATACACATCTGTGTTTATACATCACCAACAAACAGATAATCATTCACTATGTCATCACATAACAAATCTCAATCATACACATACAATCATTCCACAGCAGTTAAATAAACAAATTAATTATATAAAAAAGAAATCTCACCATCGTTTAATTCTGAAAGGTTCAGATCTGAATTTGCTCTGAATTATGATTTGCTTGGTTTCAATCCTAGTTTGTTCTGTTGGGTAGATCTTGATTTTACGTTTCCAACGAATCTAGAATTGTTGAATTCTGATGTCGTATGACAAAGATATGATATTACAAAGACTAATTACCATTTTTATAAATAAATTCCTTAGAACACTTAATTAAATTTTGATTACATGCCTAGAAAGTTAAGGCCGATCCACTTCTTCTTCTATCTTTTATTTGCTCCTCCCGACTTCGTCAAAACACGCCCCATCCTCCTTGCAACGCACGTGCCTCGACACACTTCGACGCCGATCCACTACCGCCGCACGAACGCAAAGATCGCCATCTCCTCACGTCCAGAGTTTAGGGGAACTTGAAGTCCTCCCCACGTCGGAGAATAGGCTCGAACGCGGCCCTATAGAGAGGCAATTCCTCTCGAATCCTAAACTGAAAACCGATCATGACCGTACCATATTGAAGAGCTCTCGAATATCCATCGTTTTAGCTTTGGATTCATCCCAAAATACGGTTTGGATTGGGATAATTTAAGTATTGAATTTGGAAACGCCATTGCCATTGATTCACAAAGATTGCGGCGGCTGTTGCTATGTTCTAGGGTTAGGTTTTGATTTTATTAATATTTATAATGTTTTAATGTGAATTTTACAATAAAATCCATAATTCTTAAACCATTCCGATTCCAGTCCAACCAGAGTTGTCCCTACCCAATATCCCCCGTTCTGGATCCAATAGGCTAGGCCTCGTCAGCCCAAACGACTGTATATGGCCTGAAACCTTTAATTTAATATTTAAATCCTTTATTTAATTAATTCCACCTTACATTTAAATTCACCGGGGCCACATACGAGCTCAGAAAAATCCAGAAAAATTATTTCTGGCTTTGTTTCGACGATACGGTCCTAACAAAATTAATTTCGTCAAATTCCGAGACCATTGGAAAAATGGCTATTTTCAAGTCGATTAAATTTGACTGAAATTGACAAAACACATTTTCGTTTGTCACGCTCACATATTAATTCGAAAAATTACGAAATTTGAAACCTACCAATAATTTGACATTCCAGTTCCAACAAAAGTGGTTTCATCGAAAATGGAGGTCGTTTGCATAATGGCTATTTTTAAGGGCCATATGTTATATTAAAATATATATAAATTCTATAGCGACTTTTCTAAATTTTAAACCAACCATAACTATTTATTTTTAAAGTGAAATTTCAGTTTCTTACACTTGTTAGAAAGATATGGTTAAAAAGATTTAAATATTTCTGGTTTTACTTAAATCCGATTTATTTTGAATCCTGTGCATTCAATTAAAGTTTAAAATCAATTTTTCAAACTGCCGCGCCATTTCTAAACCCTTTTATATTTAAATTAAATTTATTCAATTAAAATAAATTTTTAGTCATTATTATTTAAAATTAACAATTTTAAATATTAAATTTTCATTAAATTTCTAAAATAAAAAATTTAAATTGGTTCAGAATTTGCGGGTTGTTACAATCTTCCCCACTTAAAATCTTTTCGTCCTAAAAAAGGAACGAAGCTGAAAGTTGTTTTATTAACCAACTCCAATTTCAATTCTTATCCATTTAGTTCACTATTATATTCGATTTAGCTAAATTTATCATTCTTCTTATATTGGTTAAATTAGTTATCATACCAACATTTTTATTAGTTTAAACTAATTATCAAGCATCACAGCCAGCAATCAATTAGGTGATTAACTTTTTAAATATAAATTTTATATATAGTCAAAAATCATATTTTTAGTGCAAATCACAGCAATAAACCCTATCTAGTTTTGGTTCTCATACCAACCAGTTGGAATATATAGATATTCCACTTTCGTAACTCAAAAATAAATACTGATGATGATGCCTCATCATCAGAATCATCTCTGGGCGACTTGGGTGTGATTCTATATCTATCCAGTGTATTTGAGACTTCGTATACACGTGGATCAAACATATATTAAAATCTCTATATACACGATTGTCCAAATTAAAATATATTAATATCTCAAATACGTATTTTAAGATAAAAATTTCAAAACTAAATTTGTTTTTATATTATTTTTAAAATAATACTCTTCGGGCTCATTCTAGGATACTACTGATCCTATCTCTAACGAGTCATTCTTTTTATAGGATATTACTAATCCTACCTATGATGAGTCTTTTGTTCAGTTCTAACAAGTCGTACCCCAAAGATTTGAGCTAACCAGAGCTCTGATACCAAATATAAAGACCCGTAAATCCCCACCCTTTGAATCGACCATAAACCACACAGGTCTGAACCAAAAGTCGGAAATCTTCGAATACTTTAACTTTGGGAATACAATACATTAGAACAAATAACAATAGACCATTATTACATCATGATAATATAACATCAGAGTACAGAATATATCAGGGTACATTGAATAAATAATACAGCGGAAGGTAAAGTTATAAAAGATTTAATACAATGCAGCGGAAATAAATAAACTGATACACCGGAAGTCTGTCAAATTCTGGACACAGTTTTAAGCTTCGATCTAGAATCATGCTCAATATATCTGCAAAAAACAAGCTACTCGACTGCCCGTGTGGAAAATAAGCGGCATCCTAGTTTGCAAGTGGAAAAAACTATGGGTCAGTCATGGGACTGGTGTGAGAAATCTTATTTAACTTGTTTAATAATAAGGCTAATCACCGGACCGCGCCGCTAATGTGGAACGGTTTACTCCATTGGATTACCAGTGCATAAATAAAGTAAATCGTTAAACAACGCAATACTTTTTAGAAAAAATGAAACCATTATAAGACTCAAGTCCCATCATACAATGCAACGCAAACCAGAGGATATAATTTTACCTTATAATGGTCAAAAGATGCTTGATACGATAAAACGGATTTGATATTATTATAGTGTAAATATGTTTAAAAACAATTTCAATCATAATGTAACAATCATAGAAGGCATAGTACCCTATCCTACTATGTCGCCGCACTAGTTATACAATCAAAACCGCATGGTGTCATATTGGAAGTTGGATTTCCATCATGAGTCAAGGCTAGGAATGATCTCCTGACCGATTCGAGACACTCTAGCAATGTCTCAGGATTCGGACGCTGGCGAACCCTTGGATCCTGCAGGGTCGGTCCCCCAATAGTGCAATGGGTTGGATTAGTTATGCCTGAACACAGGCTCCCCGGTCCTATTGGACCTATAATACGACCATTGGCGACCGATAAATCCGAGGCCTCGAAAATTCCATCATCCACATAAGTAAAATGTCAGGGCTGGTAAGTCGCTGACACCACTTCTAGCTAGAAAGAAACGTGTGCACTCCCTGAGACTCTATCGGGGTGTGAGGATCGCCAAGTAACGCTACACAAAGCTATGCTAATTAAATCTATGCTTTGATCATCATCCACAAGCCTCTTCTTATGCATCTTAGCAAGCCACATTGTCAATTCTTACCATTGATTTCTACCAATATATAACCTCTAAGCTCATACGTCTCAGAGAAGGGTATTAAGCAAGAGAATAAATTCTCCGCTACCAAACAGATATATATTAGTAGAAATCAACGGACACAATGTAAAGGAATACAACGTCAGACATACCATCCATTTACAAGTCTGTTCTAGGTCTGAACAAAACCGGAGGAACTTAATTCCTCGTATATCCGAACAATCAACAAATACGTCCGGACAACTACCATTGTAGCCCCTTCACGGTAGCTACTCCAATCACGGGCATCAGTAGTCCTCATCCATTCGATGTGAAAATCGTCGGTCTTCAACCACCGTCTTCATCTTCGACTTTTAATCGTCGTAGTAATTATTAAGAATGGGTTAAACTCGGTCTTTCCGAATAACTCGTGTAATTTAAAATCAAATGTTATGCAAACTCATCCAACGCCTCATTCCAATTTAGAATATTCTTTTAATCGGGTATTCACATTATTTGGAAAAAGGTTCCTATTAATTTTATCAAAGATAAATCCTTAAATTTATTCTTTAATCCCCCTTTTGAAGATTTATTAAAACCCCAATTTGGTTTTAATATCCAAAATCATTACTTTATGATTATTCAGATTTAAGAGATAAATCTTATCTTTAACTGGGTTAAAGAACAAATGTCATTTAAAAACAATGTTCACGATAAACCCCAAAATCATCTTCCAATAAATATGGATTTTTCACAGAAATCAAATCAATATATAATTGATATAAATTTCTGTATTAGACCAATAATATAAATGGAATAACAACAGAGCCTTTTAAATTCCATATATAGTAACGGCCTTCTTTTACAGAATCTCATCTTGATTATTGTTAAATCGAATTCAATTCAATTCTAATTTAATGTATTAAATTGGAAAACTTTAATTTGGAAATTTTCCACTTAAATCTTAATAAAAGATTTATAAGTTCCAAATTATATTTCCACTGTTGATTGGGTTAAAGAAGTAATGTCTTTTAAAACATTGGATTATCTTCCTAGTTAATAACTAGTTTGTTTTGATAAAAATATATTTTACCTTTACAAAAATTGGTGTTTTTCATCAAAAATCTTTTTAAACCATTTATTATGATTTAATTGAACATAATTTTCCTATTTTTTAAATAATTTTATTAAGGCCTTTACAGTCGATTTCCATAAACGGTCATCGAACTGCCTCCATAGCGACCTTTTCTAACCGTTAGATTTCAAAACTCTTATATTCATCGGAAAGCTCTTTTCGATACGAACCCAACAGTTCCAATTTTAGGAGAATCCGACGGTTGGATCTCCCGTTACGTTAATTTGAAGTTAATGGTCGAAATTCGCGAACGGTCGCTGTGCGGCGCATTCTATTCAGGCCATTATATATATATATAAGTATCGTCGATTTTGAAAAGTATTTTATAAAATATTTTCAAATTTATTTATAATGATTTTATCTTTATTTCGATCTTAAAGCAACATTGAATATTCTATATTTTCATCATATTAAAATACTTATATATTATCAAAATATTAGATTTATAAATCACTTCTTTTTATATTCATTCTAAAATGAAATAATCGATCGATAAACCCGTTCGGGTTGAAAATAGTGTCCCTACATAACACGACTTCATATTTTATATTTTTGTATCCATTCTAAGATGGACATAAAAATCATACTTAATTCTTCACTAAATTTATTTTAAAATATTCTTTATTTTAAAATATTCATTATATTAAAATACTCTTTGTTCTAAGATGTTCTTTCTTTATATTCTTAAACATTAAAATGTATTTTTACATTAATATGATCCTTTCATTCATCTACACAAAAATGTATTTTCCCATTAAAATGACCTTTTTCATTAAAATAATTCTGAATCAGAATGCGACTCAATCAATTACCATATAAATTCAGTTATATGGATTTCATACATTGCATTTATCCAACGATAATGATAAACAACCATAAATTAAATATTGGGACTAGTGTGTAACCAATATCATCCCAGTACCCGTGTGGGGTTTTCAGTCATCAAACAATAAAATATTTTTTGTGCACGTGGGCGATGTGTGAAAAATTATCGTCCCAATCACATAAACAAGTCGGATAACTTGTAAATGGAAGTGTAACATTTCAACAATGAGAAATTTTAATGATTCCTACATACGAAACAAAGATGTATAGTTTTATTGTTCACCTTTTCCATTTTTTATATCTAATTCTTTTTAATGCATATAAAAGGACAATAAAAATATAACACTAAAATCTATTCTTTTATTGTCTATAAAATGACAATAAAATGAAACATTTAAAACCTGTTCCTTTTGTTTCATATAAAATGACCATAAAATGTGACATTTAATTCCACTCTTTTTACTATCTTTAAAATAACAACAAAAATGTAACTTTCAATTCTATTCTTTTATTTTAACTAAAATGTAAATAAAAATGTAATTCTTTAATCTATTCTTTTATTTACATCCAGAATGTAAATAAAAATTATAACTTTTTAATCCACTCCTTATTCACATCTAAATTGAATAAAAATGTAACTTTTTAATTTAAGCTTTTATTTACATCTAAAATGTAAATAAAATATAACTTTTATTATAATGTTTTGTTTACAACCAATTTTGTAAACAAAATGCAACTTCTTCCTGCGGTGTTGATTTTTGCATCAAAATATGCATATAAAAATGAAATCTTTTCTACGTTGTTTATTTGCATCGAAATATGAAAATAAAAATGAAATCTTTTTCTAAATGTTTATTTGCATCTAAATATTCAAATAAAATGAAATCTTTTTCTAAACGTTTTGTTTGCAACTTAATTTACAAACAAAAATGTAACCTTTTAAACCATTTATACTTCTATTCAACATACAAAATAAAAATGTATATTCATTCTAATGTTTATGTTTACATCTAAAATGTAAACAAAATGATGATTTTAATTCTAATGTTTTGTTTGCATCTAAAATTGCAAACAAAAAAAATATGATTTTCTTATACCAAAGCATATTTGCGTTAGAGAATGCAAATAAAAGAATATTTTATATCTCAAAGTGTATTTGCATAAAAGAATGCAAATAAAAGAGCATTTTATATTTCTATGTATATTTGCATAAAAGAATGCAAATTAAAGAATATTTTAATTTTCTATGTATATTTGCATAAAAGAATGCAAATAAAAGAATATTTTAAATTTTCTGAATGTATTTGCATAAAAGAATGCAAATAAAATAACATTTTTTATTTTGTAATGTATATTTGCATAAAAGAATGCAAATAAAGGAACAACTTTTAAATTCATCGTATATTTGCATCAAGGAATGCAAATAAAAGAATAACCTTTTAATTCATCGTTTATTTGCATCAAAGAATGCAAATAAAAGAATAACTTTTTAATTCATTGTTTATTTGCATCAAAGAATGCAAATAAAAGAATAACTTTTTAATTCATCGTTTATTTGCATCAAAAAATGCAAATAAAAGAATAACTTTTTAATTCATATGTTTACTTGCATCTAAAGAATGTAAATAAAAATTTAACTTTTAATTTCATGTTTCATTTGCATCAGGGATAAAAATGTAATTCTTTATTTCATGTTTTCTTTGCATCGAGGAATGCAAACAAAAAATACAACTCTTTATTTTAATGTTTTGTTTGCATCGAGGAATGCAAACAAAATTGTAACTTTTCCAATTCAGATAATTGAACAAAATGATATTTTTCTCTGAATTGACAATTCTATTTTCAATTCAATAAAATGAACAAAATGGCATTTTTCACCGAACTGACAATTCTAATTTCAATTCAATACTATAACAAAATGATTTGTTTTTGTTGAAATGGAAATTCTAATCCTAATCAATAATAAAGCCGTATGATTTATTTATATTTAACACATAACATATGTGTTTATACATCACCAACAAACAGATAATCTTTCACAGTGTCATCACATAACAAATCTCAGTCATACACATACAATCATTCCACAACAATTAAATAAACAAATTAATTATATAAAAAAGAAATCTCACGATCGTTTAATTCTGAAAGGTTCATATCTGAATTTGCTCTGAATTCTTATTTGCTCGGTTTCAATCCTAGTTTGTTCTGTTGGGTAGATCTTGATTTTACAGTTCCAATGGATCCAGAATTGTTGAATTCTGATGTCGTATGACAAAGATATGATATTACAAAGACTAGTTACCATTTTTATAGATAAATTCCTTAGAACACTTAATAAAATTTTAATTACATGCCAAGAAAGTTAAGACCGATCCACTTCTTCTTCTATCTTTTATTTGCTTCTCCCGACTTCGTCAAAACACGGCCCATCCTCCTTGCAACGCACGCGCCTTGACACACTCCGACGCCGATCCACTACCGCCACACGAACGCCAAGATCGCCATCTCCTCACGCCCATAGTTCAGGGGAACTTGAAATCCTCCCTACGTCGGAGAACAGGCTCGAACGCGGCCCTATGGAGAGGCAATTCCTCTCGAATCCCAAAGTGAAAACCGATCATGACCGTACCATATTGAAGAGCTCTCGATTCTCCATCGTTTTAGCTTTGGATTCATGTTAAAAATACGGTTTGTATTGGGATAATTTAAGTATTGAATTTGGGAACGCCATCGCCATTGATTCACAAAGATTGCGGCAGCTGCTGCTATGTTCTAGGGTTAGGTTTTGATTTAATTAATATTTATAATATTTTAATGTGAATTTTACCATAAAATCCATAATTCTTAAACCTTACCCAATAGCCCCCGTTCTGGATCCAATGGGCTAGGCCTCATCAGCCCAAACGACTGTCTAGCCTGAAACCTTTAATTTAATATTTAAATCCTTTATTTAATTAATTCCATCTTACAATTAAATTCACCGGGTGTAACGACCCGGGGAAAAAGAACGACAATCGGGTTCTCGACAACAATACATAAACTCGTATCACTTGCCAAAAACCCAAGTATCGAACCCCCAGATTTGTCATGAGAAAGAATCTAGAGGGTGAGAAAAGAAAGAAAGAATATTAGAATAGAAGAAAGAAGAAGAACACATCAGAATCTCACAGCGGAACAGAAAAAAATATAATATCAAATCTCTTTATACAAAGAACTATATAAAGCATACCAATCATTAGAGTACACATACATTAGTCACAGCGGAATAATAACTTTGAATAACTAGCGGTGAAGCCGCCTGCTTCCAGCTCCTGAAACTCCAAGCGAAACCTAACCTGGAACATACTCGGTCTGACCCGAGCACATTTGATTTAAAACAAAATACACCGGGTCAGTCTGGAATACTATCAGTGATAAATTCGCATAACACACAACTTGTTTAACTTTGCAAAATCCTTTCGAAATCAAAAGGTAATAGTAAGACCAATCCACACATAAACACGGATGGTTTTTACCTTACTATAACCAAACCATTTTGTTTGAAATCATACTTTGATCTGATATTATCATAATGTCTAATTACAAGTAATTAGCAATCTAGAGGAACGCTTGCATCTCACGCTTCCCATATATAGTATATAATCGAAATCCGCGGGCACTTATTGGATATTGGATTTCCAACTTGACAAGGTATGGGACCACCTTCCGCACGTGTATCTCTAGAGGCGAATACACTGGGTTCAACAAGAACGTCTTGCAACCCGGCCCACACATGACCGACCACTCATTTCGCTTGAGTGTATCGAATGTATATCACCGACGGTTGGGATCAGCAACTGCCTGCCCGAAAAGGGACAGCATCGAAACATAGATTAAAGAAGCAAAAGGAATTTCTCTAGATAGGTGATCATACACCCTAATGGGAGCGACCCACATAGCCATGCTGCCCGCCCGATTTTTGTCATTTCCCGGTTGATGAGGCTTGAGGCTAGAACTTTATCTCTAGAACATCTGGTCATCATTCACTTTGAATGCCACATCGTCTGATCCTCCAGATCACACTTGATTGACATCCACAAACATACTCTAGCTATCTGGCTAGAGAATAACCATTTCTCCGCCGTCAATTATCGTACGTTTGGAGAAATCAACTCATGTAATTCCTTTGGAAATACTCTGTCAGACATCCACCCATACAAGTCACCCAGGAACAGGATGAACCGAAGGTACTCTCCTACTGCATCTCATATAGGAATCACCCCATGGATCAGTAGCGAGAAGTCCTTGCACTCGTGGATTCCAACCACGACAGAACCACAGTTTATCTCTGGCCACTAAACCAGAGATTCTTAGCAGTTCCTCCGCTTATGAAGATCCACGGTCTTCAATGCTCCATCTCGACCGTCTTCAAATATCTTCACGTATTTGTTGGTCGGAATGGTTTTCGTAGGTAAATTCGATCCCGGTCTTTCCATACCAACAATCGTATTGGTCAGGTTTGATAGTCGGTGTTTTAACTATCAAATATAATCGTGTGACACAATGAGTTTTCTAATTCAGTACTTGGCAATGACTTGGCCTTTTACAATATATTAACAAAATGGTTAATTTACCTTTGAACCTTCCAATATATTGAAACATTATATTTATTCTTATTTAACAAAAATCATTTTAACACTTTCGAGCATATATATATAAGTATACACCCCGCTTCTCATTCCCTTTTGGAAGTATCGATATATTTCTTTAAAACCTTTTCCCTTTTTCTTATAATCGAACAACTCACGATATCCACATACGTATATACTCAATGGTATAAACCATATTTCCTCTTGATTAACTCTAATTGCTTTATTTTGATCGATTAACTCTAATTTGACTCTCTCGACTTATTTATCTCAACTGGACTAACTTGACTAGATTGCTCCTATTGATTATCTAATATTCGACTCACTCCCTTCGCTTGACTCTAGATCGCAGCGATCACAATGGTTACGCCTGATTCCCTCAGGAAACATCCCACCGCCTTAGGCTATCTGCAGCCCTGCGAATTACGCTAGCAGTCGTACACAATGTCGACTCTTCCTGAATAACTATATTTGACTAACTTTATTTCAAATACTATATTCGATCAATTTAAATTGAATAACAACTGTTCAATATACTTTGAAATCAATATTCTTATTTCTATATACTCGAGCATCTCACGATATACATACATGTATATCCTTAATAGTATAGATCACATTTCCCCTTTTCTGTTTTGATAAATCGAACGTTAAATTACATAATTAAAAATCAAATATTCTTCTTTACTTTGAACTAATATTTCAATATCAATTCATATTCCAAATCTCGCATTAGCGTTCAACTCTCGTATGGAATATCACCACAATATCAACATCTTTTACTCGTCTCAAACAAATACCATTCCCCGATAAAAATGAAGCCGTTCAAGTTGGGGTATTCTATTTACCTCTCATACCTTGATCGACAACGTTCTTATCTCAGAATAATACTAGTTCGTCACTTACCTATTGATTTCAAATCTCATTTACCACCTTGTTTCCAACGGGGTTTTATGAACCGTTTCTTTCATTTGAAATCTCCTTTCGATATCACTTCCTTACTTAATTCGTTCGATTAAGTAAATGTCCATGAAACACTACTTTTAACTTAAACCATACTTTTAACACTTCGACTTATAACCCAAATCAATTTATCCATTTCCCGTAAGGATTTCACTTCCCCTTACATTCACATTACTTAATTTTAAAACTTAAGTAAAATCTTACTCAATTTCCACATTTACTTATAAGCTTTACTTACAAATCTCGTTTGAACTTGGAGTGTGAATTTCTCATAACTCTTATCGCCTTTTTGATTCAACTCCATCGTCACTTTAATCCTTGCTTAGTTGAATGTCAACTAAAAACCCTCATTTTAATTATTGCTAATTAAAATTTTGATTAACTTTATTATTTACTATATTAGATATACTATCTTTATTATTAACAAAGAACAAAGTCGTTATCACTTTCAAAAGCTCATTGAAAAATAATTAACTATACTAATACTAAACAATTCAATAATTTCTTTAACTTATAGTTAATCTAAGATTTAACTAATATTTAACATATTTCATTTAACGAATACTTCAGAATCCAAGTAACTCGATTTTCACCTTCAGTTTAAAACAATTGAATTTATCGACCGTACATCTCAGTTAACTATTAACTGATTTCACTCGTCATTTCCCCTTTTTCTTTTAAACTTATTAAATAACTTTAATTAATTTAAAGTTACCATTTATTTGTTTAGCAACAAATATTTTATTTTACCAATAATTTATAACTTTAAAACTGCGTCGTTTCACCGAACGGTAAAACCGACGTCTAAACACACATTTTTGGGCCATTCACTGCCAATTACCAAATCAACACCATCAGTTGATTTTAAACACAACACGGGGAATATCTGTTCAGCCATCACACTCAAACAGGGTTTCAATCATATGGGGTTCAATCCGTTCATACATCAACGATATGAAACAAACAATCAATATGTATAATATTTGAGGAATCTGGTCAGATCCCTCCAACCTGTACTTCTCTGCATCACAGATGTCAGTCGGAAATAATATACGAATAAATAAATAACTGCAACCAATCAACAACAACAACCAATTTGCATCCATCGCATCCAATCGGCCAATTTAAACTGTTAACTATAAAATATATTTTACTGTGAATGTACCACATCAAAGTATCCCAGAAGGTGCGAGAATTAACTCACCTTTGTTTTTCGATTAACGGTTCTGGTTGTTTTCATTAAATGTTAATCGCCTCATTCAACTGCTTCCAATCTCTTGCTCAGCAGCATCGTATATTTTCCCTTGATTCCAATGTGGTAGGTTCCGTTAATTGCTCTTGGTTATGCTAATAACACGGCTTAATTCCTATTGATAGTAGAACGGCCAGTGGTTTGCTCCCGTTGAATGACTCCTCGTCACCATTTTTGTTAAGCCGTTGATAACCAAATTGATGCTATCTTCATCATTTTGTGTACACAGCTTTTCGTTCCTGTGCCTTGAACTCCCCATCTCCTTTGAACGACACCCACCCAACTCCTTTATTCATCTATATTATTTTTCCTTTCTCTAAGTAAAGGCCCAAAGCCTACCAGGAGTGCACGGCCCGTCCTTATATTGGTCTCCTTCTCCTACAACGCCAGAACCGCTCCAGATAAACACTGCTCCTCCATTATCCTCACGTCTGAACAAACCCAGCACCATATTCTCTCTCCACACCCCAACGTTCTCCTTCCGATCCACTTGCAACCCATCGCTCCTCAATCTTCTCCACCGCAGTTATATGCTACAGAACATCATATACCCAAATCAGTACACTCCACTCCCATGCAACTACCCCACCACAAACTTACTTCCCATCGCATGCACTCCTTTCCGCCTTCTCCCATACTGGCCGTTCGCAAATTATATGTATGTATATTTTTTTTTTCTCTCTACTATGCGTTGGACCCCAAAAGCCCAAAACAACAGCACCCACGTCCTACTCCTTCCCACCCATCCATTTGCATGCCAAAGCCAACATCCACCTGCTACTTTTCCTTTCTATGCCGCCTGCATCCCACGTTTTGCCCCCTTTTTTTTTTTTTTTTAGAGGGAGGGTTTTGGGATACAAGACAGAAGCGGAAGAGAAACGAGGAGGTACGGTTTTTATAGGAAGAGAGACCGTGGTAAACACGTATACTTGGGGAGCACGGATTCGTGGAGAGCACGGCAAAGATAGTTTGACTGACAAGAACTCAATTTGAATTGTTTATTACTGCTTTGTCTTCACGGTTTCGTTTCTAGCTGCGAAGATAGGTCTGCGGATGTTAGGGGAAACGGTAGCAGGGTGTACGATCAGGTAGTATTTCCGTTGCAGAAAATGATGAACTTGTCCAAGTAAACAAAAGAAGTAAAAAGGTCCCGCAACCGCAAACACTCATTTTTCATTTTTATATTAGTCTATTTTCAACGAAACTTTCGCCATAAAGTAATTGATTAAAACTCCTATAAATAATTTCTGTTTACTGATAAAAAGGCTAATCTTAGTGTAAAATGGTATTCCGAACCCAATGGGACAAGTTCCGTCGAATTCCGTCATCGTTTGGAAAATTTTCCTTTATAAAACCGGAAATCAACACGCGTTTAAATTTTTCACGATCACCAGATAAATCAAATCAACTTGAAACTGTGAACATCGATAATAACTTTTCGATACGAACCCAACGGCACTAATTTCGTCGCATTCTGAGACTGTTGCCCGGTAGGCCATTTTTAACGCGCACCGCACTGCCCTTCTAAACACCAAATTTCCCGATTTCTAAAAATAACAAACTATATACCTACCCTGACCATAATCGACGCTACGAACTCAACGGAACTGGTTTCATGGCTTAATTCGATCGTCTGCTCAAGTTATACCCAAATAACCCTTTATTAATTCAATTCGCGTTATAGAAAATGAACGAGCGTTTATGGCTACCGTGGTCACATACGATATCGGTTTGCCACGCCACTCAACACCGTACAATAATTTAACGATACGGTTCCAATGAAACTGGTTTCATCGAAATCTGAGTCCGCTTGAAAAATGGTCATTTTAAAGGTCGATATTTTTAATAACGATTTTCACAGCGTTTTTCCAAAATTTGATTTAGCCATAACTAGCAATCTATAACACGAAATCTGGATTTTTCTCTTTCATATGAAAATTATCATCAATACGGTTCCAATGTTTCTTGTTTCGAGGAAATCCGACTTATTTTGAACCCGGTATGACCAGTTGATGTTCAAAACGCCAAATCGCGAACTACCGCGCCGCTGCAGCTCGTTAATTAATTAAATTATAAACCATATATATATTCGTCGTCGTTTTCAAAATGAATTGTCACTAAAATTTCAGTATAACCAATATTTGACCACTTAAACTGTCTTATCACAATATATTTCAAATTCGACAATTTCCCATATTTTGGAAATTAAAATAATATTTATTATTTATTTTAAATAATATATTCACAATATAATCGTTAAATTCGATTATCCAACCTCAAACCAATATTTTAAATTATTAAAATATTTAAAATAATCCAATTAAATTGGCAGAAAAATACGGGTCGTTACATTCCTTCCCCCTTAAAATAATTTCGTCCTCGAAATTGCTAAGGTAGAAGAAATATCGTCTATTATTGTTTTTCCAAAAATAATAAAATTTAAAACTCGAATTTATTTTCAAACTGACCCTTATTGGTTTTAAAACCAATTTATTTCAAATAAAAGAATTTCCAAAAATCTTCAAAAAAAAATTTAACTTCTCAAATTCTGGAAAAATTTCGGTAGAGTCTCCCCTGTACGGAGGACCATCTGCAATATCGCAGGTTCAAGAAATATGTATACATCGACTCTCATGGTCGGAAAATCCAAAATCAAATCCCAAAATCCAAATAAAATCCAAAATTTCATATTTTCGTAAGCGTACCTTTTGGCGAGCGATATTATGCAATAAGCGATATATTTATTCGAGCCTGCTTAATTGATTTTGCAACTCTACTCAACTGGATTCAAATAACTCCAGAATTTCTCCCTTGAACGGGTTTCTGCACCTGTTCTCAACTCAATAAACCCATTAGTCATCAAACACATGTTGATTATGTTCAAATATCCACATCAGCCAATGATACACACAATTCAATCCATACGGGATTATAATTATTTATAATCACTTCCTTTATTATTATTTTTTTATTTATCCATTCGAATTTATTTATCTGGATTGATTCATTCGAATAATTCATTTTAGATTTGTTTTAACCAATTCCATACATCCTCAGGTTTATATTCAAGCAATCAACCATACACTACAAACATATCATACAACCAACATTAACCAATCAAGATGATTGCCCATACTATAATAACTTTTGCTTCTTTTTTTTTTTTAAATTAATCGGGCAAAAATAATTTTATATCAAAATACCAATACGCGCTCTCGTATATACACACTCAACTCAATCTAGGGTATTGCTAACCCCATCTCTATTGAGTCACACCACAGAGCCAAGGTTAATCATTAAACCAATAGCTCTGATACCACTGTAACGACCCGGGGAAAAAGAACGACAATCGGGTTCTCGACAACAATACATAAACTCGTATCACTTGCCAAAAACCCAAGTATCGAACCCCCAGATTTGTCATGAGAAAGAATCTAGAGGGTGAGAAAAGAAAGAAAGAATATTAGAATAGAAGAAAGAAGAAGAACACATCAGAATCTCACAGCGGAACAGAAAAAAATATAATATCAAATCTCTTTATACAAAGAACTATATAAAGCATACCAATCATCAGAGTACACATACATTAGTCACAGCGGAAGAATAACTTTGAATAACTAGCGGTGAAGCCGCCTGTTTCCAGCTCCTGAAACTCCAAGCGAAACCTAACCTGGAACATACTCGGTCTGACCCGAGCACATTTGATTTAAAACAAAATACACCGGGTCAGTCTGGAATACTATCAGTGATAAATTCGCATAACACACAACTTGTTTAACTTTGCAAAATCCTTTCGAAATCAAAAGGTAATAGTAAGACCAATCCACACATAAACACGGATGGTTTTTACCTTACTATAACCAAACCATTTTGTTTGAAATCATACTTTGATCTGATATTATCATAATGTCTAATTACAAGTAATTAGCAATCTAGAGGAACGCTTGCATCTCACGCTTCCCATATATAGTATATAATCGAAATCCGCGGGCACTTATTGGATATTGGATTTCCAACTTGACAAGGTATGGGACCACCTTCCGCACGTGTATCTCTAGAGGCGAATACACTGGGTTCAACAAGAACGTCTTGCAACCCGGCCCACACATGACCGACCACTCATTTCGCTTGAGTGTATCGAATGTATATCACCGACGGTTGGGATCAGCAACTGCCTGCCCGAAAAGGGACAGCATCGAAACATAGATTAAAGAAGCAAAAGGAATTTCTCTAGATAGGTGATCATACACCCTAATGGGAGCGACCCACATAGCCATGCTGCCCGCCCGATTTTTGTCATTTCCCGGTTGATGAGGCTTGAGGCTAGAACTTTATCTCTAGAACATCTGGTCATCATTCACTTTGAATGCCACATCGTCTGATCCTCCAGATCACACTTGATTGACATCCACAAACATACTCTAGCTATCTGGCTAGAGAATAACCATTTCTCCGCCGTCAATTATCGTACGTTTGGAGAAATCAACTCATGTAATTCCTTTGGAAATACTCTGTCAGACATCCACCCATACAAGTCACCCAGGAACAGGATGAACCGAAGGTACTCTCCTACTGCATCTCATATAGGAATCACCCCATGGATCAGTAGCGAGAAGTCCTTGCACTCGTGGATTCCAACCACGACAGAACCACAGTTTATCTCTGGCCGCTAAACCAGAGATTCTTAGCAGTTCCTCCGCTTATGAAGATCCACGGTCTTCAATGCTCCATCTCGACCGTCTTCAAATATCTTCACGTATTTGTTGGTCGGAATGGTTTTCGAAGGTAAATTCGATCCCGGTCTTTCCATACCAGCAATCGTATTGGTCAGGTTTGATAGTCGGTGTTTTAACTATCAAATATACTCGTGTGACACAATGAGTTTTCTAATTCAGTACTTGGCAATGACTTGGCCTTTTACAATATATTAACAAAATGGTTAATTTACCTTTGAACCTTCCAATATATTGAAACATTATATTTATTCTTATTTAACAAAAATCATTTTAACACTTTCGAGCATATATATATAAGTATACACCCCGCTTCTCATTCCCTTTTGGAAGTATCGATATATTTCTTTAAAACCTTTTCCCTTTTTCTTATAATCGAACAACTCACGATATCCACATACGTATATACTCAATGGTATAAACCATATTTCCTCTTGATTGACTCTAATTGCTTTATTTTGATCGATTAACTCTAATTTGACTCTCTCGACTTATTTATCTCAACTGGACTAACTTGACTAGATTGCTCTTATTGATTATCTAATATTCGACTCACTCCCTTCGCTTGACTCTAGATCGCAGCGATCACAATGGTTACGCCTGATTCCCTCAGGAAACATCCCACCGCCTTAGGCTATCTGCAGCCCTGCGAATTACGCTAGCAGTCGTACACAATGTCGACTCTTCCTGAATAACTATATTTGACTAACTTTATTTCAAATACTATATTCGATCAATTTAAATTGAATAACAACTGTTCAATATACTTTGAAATCAATATTCTTATTTCTATATACTCGAGCATCTCACGATATACATACATGTATATCCTTAATAGTATAGATCACATTTCCCCTTTTCTGTTTTGATAAATCGAACGTTAAATTACATAATTAAAAATCAAATATTCTTCTTTACTTTGAACTAATATTTCAATATCAATTCATATTCCAAATCTCGCATTAGCGTTCAACTCTCGTATGGAATATCACCACAATATCAACATCTTTTACTCGTCTCAAACAAATACCATTCCCCGATAAAAATGAAGCCGTTCAAGTTGGGGTATTCTATTTACCTCTCATACCTTGATCGACAACGTTCTTATCTCAGAATAATACTAGTTCGTCACTTACCTATTGATTTCAAATCTCATTTACCACCTTGTTTCCAACGGGGTTTTATGAACCGTTTCTTTCATTTGAAATCTCCTTTCGATATCACTTCCTTACTTAATTCGTTCGATTAAGTAAATGTCCATGAAACACTACTTTTAACTTAAACCATACTTTTAACACTTCGACTTATAACCCAAATCAATTTATCCATTTCCCGTAAGGATTTCACTTCCCCTTACATTCACATTACTTAATTTTAAAACTTAAGTAAAATCTTACTCAATTTCCACATTTACTTATAAGCTTTACTTACAAATCTCGTTTGAACTTGGAGTGTGAATTTCTCATAACTCTTATCGCCTTTTTGATTCAACTCCATCGTCACTTTAATCCTTGCTTAGTTGAATGTCAACTAAAAACCCTCATTTTAATTATTGCTAATTAAAATTTTGATTAACTTTATTATTTACTATATTAGATATACTATCTTTATTATTAACAAAGAACAAAGTCGTTATCACTTTCAAAAGCTCATTGAAAAATAATTAACTATACTAATACTAAACAATTCAATAATTTCTTTAACTTATAGTTAATCTAAGATTTAACTAATATTTAACATATTTCATTTAACGAATACTTCAGAATCCAAGTAACTCGATTTTCACCTTCAGTTTAAAACAATTGAATTTATCGACCGTACATCTCAGTTAACTATTAACTGATTTCACTCGTCATTTCCCCTTTTTCTTTTAAACTTATTAAATAACTTTAATTAATTTAAAGTTACCATTTATTTGTTTAGCAACAAATATTTTATTTTACCAATAATTTATAACTTTAAAACTGCGTCGTTTCACCGAACGGTAAAACCGACGTCTAAACACACATTTTTGGGCCATTCACTGCCAATTACCAAATCAACACCATCAGTTGATTTTAAACACAACACGGGGAATATCTGTTCAGCCATCACACTCAAACAGGGTTTCAATCATATGGGGTTCAATCCGTTCATACATCAACGATATGAAACAAACAATCAATATGTATAATATTTGAGGAATCTGGTCAGATCCCTCCAACCTGTACTTCTCTGCATCACAGATGTCAGTCGGAAATAATATACGAATAAATAAATAACTGCAACCAATCAACAACAACAACCAATTTGCATCCATCGCATCCAATCGGCCAATTTAAACTGTTAACTATAAAATATATTTTACTGTGAATGTACCACATCAAAGTATCCCAGAAGGTGCGAGAATTAACTCACCTTTGTTTTTCGATTAACGGTTCTGGTTGTTTTCATTAAATGTTAATCGCCTCATTCAACTGCTTCCAATCTCTTGCTCAGCAGCATCGTATATTTTCCCTTGATTCCAATGTGGTAGGTTCCGTTAATTGCTCTTGGTTATGCTAATAACACGGCTTAATTCCTATTGATAGTAGAACGGCCAGTGGTTTGCTCCCGTTGAATGACTCCTCGTCACCATTTTTGTTAAGCCGTTGATAACCAAATTGATGCTATCTTCATCATTTTGTGTACACAGCTTTTCGTTCCTGTGCCTTGAACTCCCCATCTCCTTTGAACGACACCCACCCAACTCCTTTATTCATCTATATTATTTTTCCTTTCTCTAAGTAAAGGCCCAAAGCCTACCAGGAGTGCACGGCCCGTCCTTATATTGGTCTCCTTCTCCTACAACGCCAGAACCGCTCCAGATAAACACTGCTCCTCCATTATCCTCACGTCTGAACAAACCCAGCACCATATTCTCTCTCCACACCCCAACGTTCTCCTTCCGATCCACTTGCAACCCATCGCTCCTCAATCTTCTCCACCGCAGTTATATGCTACAGAACATCATATACCCAAATCAGTACACTCCACTCCCATGCAACTATCCCACCACAAACTTACTTCCCATCGCATGCACTCCTTTCCGCCTTCTCCCATACTGGCCGTTCGCAAATTATATGTATGTATATTTTTTTTTCTCTCTACTATGCGTTGGACCGCCAAAGCCCAAAACAACAGCACCCACGTCCTTCTCCTTCCCACCCATCCATTTGCATGCCAAAGCCAACATCCACCTGCTACTTTTCCTTTCTATGCCGCCTGCATCCCACGTTTTGCCCCTTTTTTTTTTTTTTTTTTTTTTTTGAGGGAGGGTTTTGGGATACAAGACAGAAGCGGAAGAGAAACGAGGAGGTACGGTTTTTATAGGAAGAGAGACCGTGGTAAACACGTATACTTGGGGAGCACGGATTCGTGGAGAGCACGGCAAAGATAGTTTGACTGACAAGAACTCAATTTGAATTGTTTATTACTGCTTTGTCTTCACGGTTTCGTTTCTAGCTGCGAAGATAGGTCTGCGGATGTTAGGGGAAACGGTAGCAGGGTGTACGATCAGGTAGTATTTCCGTTGCAGAAAATGATGAACTTGTCCAAGTAAACAAAAGAAGTAAAAAGGTCCCGCAACCGCAAACACTCATTTTTCATTTTTATATTAGTCTATTTTCAACGAAACTTTCGCCATAAAGTAATTGAATAAAACTCCTATAAATAATTTCTGTTTACTGATAAAAAGGCTAATCTTAGTGTAAAATGGTATTCCGAACCCAATGGGACAAGTTCCGTCGAATTCCGTCATCGTTTGGAAAATTTTCCTTTATAAAACCGGAAATCAACACGTGTTTAAATTTTTCACGATCACCAGATAAATCAAATCAACTTGAAACTGTGAACATCGATAATAACTTTTCGATACGAACCCAACGGCACTAATTTCGTCGCATTCTGAGACTGTTGCCCGGTAGGCCATTTTTAACGCGCACCGCACTGCCCTTCTGAACACCAAATTTCCCGATTTCTAAAAATAACAAACTATATACCTACCCTGACCATAATCGACGCTACGAACTCAACGGAACTGGTTTCATGGCTTAATTCGATCGTCTGCTCAAGTTATACCCAAATAACCCTTTATTAATTCAATTCGCGTTATAGAAAATGAACGAGCGTTTATGGCTACCGTGGTCACATACGATATCGGTTTGCCACGCCACTCAACACCGTACAATAATTTAACGATACGGTTCCAATGAAACTGGTTTCATCGAAATCTGAGTCCGCTTGAAAAATGGTCATTTTAAAGGTCGATATTTTTAATAACGATTTTCACAGCGTTTTTCCAAAATTTGATTTAGCCATAACTAGCAATCTATAACACGAAATCTGGAGTTTTCTCTTTCATATGAAAATTATCATCAATACGGTTCCAATGTTTCTTGTTTCGAGGAAATCCGACTTATTTTGAACCCGGTATGACCAGTTGATGTTCAAAACGCCAAATCGCGAACTACCGCGCCGCTGCAGCTCGTTAATTAATTAAATTATAAACCATATATATATTCGTCGTCGTTTTCAAAACGAATTGTCACTAAAATTTCAGTATAACCAATATTTGACAACTTAAACTGTCTTATCACAATATATTTCAAATTCGACAATTTCCCATATTTTGGAAATTAAAATAATATTTATTATTTATTTTAAATAATATATTCACAATATAATCGTTAAATTCGATTATCCAACCTCAAACCAATATTTTAAATTATTAAAATATTTAAAATAATCCAATTAAATTGGCAGAAAAATACGGGTCGTTACACCGGGGCCACATACGAGCTCAGAAAAATCCAGATAAATTATTTCTGGCTTTGTTTCGACAATACGGTCCTAACAAAATTAATTTCATGGAATTCCGAGACTGTTGGAAAAATGGCTATTTTCAAGTCGATTAAATTTGACCGTAATTGACAAAACACATTTTCGTTTCCCACGCTCACATATTAATTCGAAAAATTACGAAAATTGAAACCTAGCAATAATTTGACATTCCGGTTCCAACAATAGTTGTTTCATCGAAAACGGAGGTCGTTTGCAAAATGGCTATTTTTAAGGGCTATATATTATATTAATATATATATAAATTCTATAGCGACTTTTCTAAATTTTAAACTGGCCATAACTATTTATTTTTAAAGTGAAATTTCAGTTTCTTACATTCATTAGAAAGATATGGTTAAACAGATTTAAATATTTCTGGTTTTACTGAAATCTGATTTATTTTGAATCCTGTGCATTCAATTAAAGTTTAAAATCAAAATTTCAAACTACCGTGCCTTTTCTAACCCCTTTTATATTTAAATTACATTTATTTATTTTAGCTTCGATTAAAATAAATTTTAGTCATTATTATTTAAAACAAACAAATTTAAATATTAAATTTTCATTAAGTTTCTAAAATAAATTTTTTAAATTGGTTCAGAATTTGCGGGTTGTTACATGTTTGTTTTGGATGAATGTTTGTTTTTCTTTAATAGTTAAATAACTGACTATTGAAGTCTTTGCCAATATCGTTGTCAATACGGAGAGACCAGTTGGATTATTATCCGAAAACCACTTCATATTGGCAGTAGCATTGCGAATCAGATTATATGAAGACAATCGAAGACGGAGTAAAGTGCAAGGATTTTTTTGTCAATCCTAGGTAGAAATTGCCTAAGATGGATTAATGGGATGTGTGCCTTCGGTTTCATTCAGTCCCAGAACGAACGTGTATGGACGAATGTCTAACAGAGTATTTCTAATGTTCGCATATGTTGGTCTGTACAAATATACATCTGATGATGGAGAATTTATTCTCTTAGCATAATATCCAGAATATCTGTGTGCAAATTAGTTAGTGATTAATGGATCTGACAATGTGGCACTCAAAGTGATTGTGCTATAAATGAAAGGTAAGTAATTGTAACCTCAAGCCTCGCAACCGGGAAACGGTATAAAATCGGGTAAGTCGAATGGCTAAGTGGGTCACACCCAAGTAAGGTGTATTGCCACTTGATCTGGAGAAAATCCTTTTGCTCTTTATCTTATCACTGTTGTTGCTTCGGAACGGTTGCCGATCCTAACCGTTGGTGACAATACATTCGATACTCTCAAGCGAAGTGAGATGCTGGTCATGTTTAGCCTAGGTTGTAAGGTGTTATTGTTGAACCCGGTGTATTCCTCTCTAGAGATACATTGAAATGCCCCGAAATCCCCCAATCCCCGAAGAGATGGAAAACACGGATTGTAATGAGAACACAACAAATCAGAACACAAGTGACAGAACATTTCATTGCTATTACAAAAATTTACATCAGAGTACAAGAATATAACAGAGCATGAATAAATATTATGCATTGAAAAATATCAGAGATTTAAAATTACAATGCAGCGGAAAATAATACATAACACAACTGAAAGAAATACAAGGATACATAGCTTTCCGAATATAACTCCGGTTGTAAATCCAGGATCCTATGAAAATAAATATCTGCAAAAACTCAAGTACTAGCTGCTTGAGTGAAAAATAGGGGCACCCAGAGTTTAGGTTAAAACAATAAACTCCAGGTTAGTCATGTGACTGGTGTGAGAACTAAAACAGTTATTTAAAACTTTACTTTAGAAATAAAGTAAATCAAGGGACCACGCCGTATAACACGGAACAGGTTTCCTCCCAAGAATACCAGTGCATAAAACAAACAACGCAATGCTTTTTAGAAAAATGAAGCCATTATAAGACTCAGCTCCTATCACATAAGCAACACAAGCCAGAGGATAGAGTTTTCCCTTATAATAGCCAAACATGCTTGGTGCATTTAAAACAAAATCATTTGATACTATTATAAGTGTATAGTGTCAAAAATCGCTTCAAATATAAATGTATCAATCATAGACGACATGAGTACCATATATCATGTCGTCGTACTAGTTCTACAATTAAAACCGCAAAATCACGTATTGGAAGTTGGATTTCCATCATGAACCAAGCCAAGGGATCATCCTTACCGTATTCGAGTGAATCTACCCTACTATGTCTTAGGCTATAGCCACAACTGCACCTAGGAACTTGCAGGGCTGGTCCGCTCTTATTTTTGAGGATTGGCAATTCTTGAACAATATGTTTCCCCGCCCTATGGGGCGTAATGGTCCGTACGTCGACCATATCATCCATTGGCCCAATAGTGACCGATATATCCAAGATACCTCGCTTTCCAACAACTACATAAGTAAAATGTCTGGGCTCCATACCATGACACCACTCCTAGCTAGAAAGAAACGCATGTCCTCTCCCGTTTCTGGTTCATACTAGGGTGTGAGGCTCGCAAATTAACACTATACACAAAGCTATGCTATTTAAAGCCGTGCTTTGATCATCAACCACAAGGCACTGCTTTTCAACAAATGTCTTGATCACATGCCACTCAGCATGCCACACTATAACACCCTGAATTTTTTTTAACATTAAAGAGGACAAATTAAAGAATAATTAAATTAATATTAATAATTAAAGGAAACTGATTACGACATTACGTCCATCTCGAAAGTCTGGTCAGGATGGACACCTAGTTTGCGTAAAACGGAAAACGTATGAAGAAGTTACAGACGATAAAAAGTTGAAAATCAGAAACAGTTATAACTGGTGCATTTGCCAAGTGAGCAAGGCAACACTGGCGCACCTTTGAAGTGCACCCAGAACAATTTCTGGGAATTCGGGCCTTTTTCGAGTGAGTGACGACCCGCGACTTGACCCAATTCCATTAGGGCTGAGGTGGCATCCGAATTCTGTAACCCAGCAGCTATAAGTATATCTTATATCCTTTGTTTTCTTCACAAAGAAACAATGGTGGTCCGACTCTGCTGGATTCTGAACTGAACTAGGGTCTCTTATCTTGTACTATCAATTAGAGCAAATCAAATTCTGAGATTCAAGCATAGACTCAGCACCTTTTCTATTATCTTAGCAATCCAATCACAGCAAGCTCTAGTTGCTTTTAGGTTTAGATAAGTAATAGTGAATTATGAAAGACCGTGATTTTGATACGTTGTAAACTTTGAATCTATTTTATTGTTAAATCTTATGCTATGCCATGATAGAACTATTTCTCCAGATCCAATTCAATGGTGATTGTTCTACTATGTTATTATTATGGATCTTGGTTTGTAACTTTTATATGCTATGATGCAGATGTGTATAGATCTATTTTAAGTGATCTAAAATGTCACCTTATGATTCATGTTATATCTATTTTATGTTATCTAAATTGTCAACTTATGTTTCATGTTAGATCTATTTTATATGATTTGAATTGTGACCTAATGGTTCATGTTAGATCTATTTTATGTGGTCTAGATTATCATCTTATGTTAACATGTTAGATCTATTTTATGTGATCTAAACTATCACCTTATGTTAACATGTTAGATCTATTTTATGTGATCTAAATTGTCACCTTATGTTATCATGTTAGATCTAAATTGTAATAACCCGGAAAATCTGGGCCAGTTTAAAAATTTTATTTTGGCAATTTTAGCGAATTTTGAACATTTAAAATAGATTAATTTAAATAATATCGACGAAAATTTATTTTGAATATAAATAGAACGTATATATTTATATACGTCGTCGTTAGAATATAAATAATTATATATAATTATAAATAGAATTGAAAATGGCGTGGTAGTTCGATAATTCGATTTCAAACTTCAATTGAATGTACCGGGTGCAAAACAAACCGGATTTTAGTGAAACCAAAAACATTGGGATCTAATTTAGAATATCTTTCCAACGAATCTGAAAGATTGAAATTTCATAGCGGGAATCAAAAGATATGCCCAATTGAAAATTTAGAATAGTCGCTATGGAATTCAGGCCCTTAAAAATAGATATTTTGCAAACGACCTCGGATTTCGACGAAACCACTTTTGTTGGATCCATGATGTCAAACTATTGCTAGATTCCAAATTTCATAATTTTTCAAATCAATATGTGAGCGTGGCGAAGGAAAACGCGTTTGACCAGGTTCAGTTGATATTAATCGACTGGAAAATGGCCATTTTTCCAACGGTCTCAGAATTCGACGAAATTAGTTTTGTTAGGACCGCATTATCAATACAAAGCTTGAAAATATTTTTCGAGAATTTTTAGAGGCTATATGTGGTCCCGGTAATTTGAAATGTACGTTTAAAATTCAGTATAATGATTTAAATGTAAATTCAACGGAAACCGATCGAAACAGTCGAATCAGCTTACAATACATATCCCATTGTGTTCGGAATGGGGGTAATTAGCTAGGGACGACAGGCGGTGGGTTCGATTTCGAAGTCGAAATAAAAAGTTGCTTTTTGAAATTAATTAATTAAATAAAAAAATATAAAAACCCTCACTCCCCTTTATCTCTCCTCAGCCCCCCATTCATTTTAAAATTAAAAAAACCTAAAATCTAAAACCGCTTCGCCGACGTCGAGCTGCCACCGATGGCGCCGCCAGCCCCCTCCCACCGTCGCTCAGTCGATCGGAGCCCCCCTTTTTCCTCCAACCTCCCCCTTCTTCGTACGAACCGCCTCCCTCTCCTTTCCCTCTTTCATGAATCGAGACTGACGCCAAGTCACCCCGCGCACGCACCCCTCCTCCCTCCCATTTCACCACCACGCAGCCACTCCCTGGGCCACCGCCGACCACCATGCTGCCAGCGCCGGCTATGAACGCCTCCCCCATCCCCAAAAATCCAACTGTAAGTGTTTTCTTTGTTTAATTGTTTTATTTCTTTAGGGTAATCAGTTTTAAACAACTAAAAAAATCAGTTTTTTTATTGTATTTTATATAACATTGCTGAAGTAGATCGAATTCTATTTATTATTTTAGCAAAGAATAGGTCGGATTTTTAAACGAGGAATTAGTGATTTTTATCTTAGAAAGGTAGCGATTTTTATCATGCAAAGAAATGATTTTTATACAAGTAAAATTTAGATTTTTTAATCGTGAAAAGGTGGGGTTTTTAATCTATAAAAGACGATATTTTTATATAAAGAAAGGCGTGATTTTTATAGTGTTTTCATAGAAAAAGAATATATTTTGTTCATAGGAAAGATTAGATTTTTATTTGTTTAAAAATTTGATTTTTGTTTGTTAAAGAAATATGAATTCTTTGCTTTGAAAAAATGAATTCTTTGCTTTGAAAAATTAAATCTTTATATTTGAAAAGGCGAAATCTTTATATGAAGAATAGCGAAGTAAAAATTCGATTTTTATATATTGAATAGCGAAGTAAAAATTCGATTTTTATATATTGAATAGCAAAGTAAAAATTCGATTTTTATATATTGAATAGAAAAGTAAAAATTCGATTTTTATATATTGAATAGCAAAATAAAAATTCGATTTTTATATATGTAGTGACTACGGGCGACGAAAGTGACAAAAAGGCGAGAACGACGAAGGTTTCTGCAAAAGAAGAGCCGTGGAGTTAGGATAGCTATTGGTGAGAACTTCTCACTCTTCAAATTCTTTTTCTAGTTATATATATATATATATACTAGGATGCAGACGGTGTTTAGTAGCACCCGACACCCATCATCCGCAGACCATGGATGGCTTGTTTGTTTAATTGTTTGGTTGTGTGGATGGTTAGATTATTTGGTTTGAATTGAATTGTTTGGTGAAACGAAATTGATTTGATTGATGTGTGAATGGCGTGGGCCTTCACTAGACCGGGGATAAGGCTAGGCCTTGTCCCGTTTCTAGTATCGTGTCGTTATGCCGCCGAAATTTTCTAAAACAAGTTAGGAAAATAAAGATATCATTTTATTTGATAAATGAACTGAATAAAAATTCATGTGTTAAAATAAAATATGTTATCGTTAAAAATATAGTTTTAACGGGAATGTGAATAAATAAATATTCATTTACAAACCGGACGGTTTGTTTATGTACACCTATTTGAAGGACATTGATTGGGTCGATAAATTTTACACATCGCCCAACTGCACAAATAAAATTTGTGTTTGATTGTTTGAAACCCCACACGGGTATTGGGATAAAATACGACATACACTAAACCCAATAATTAGTTGTATGTCGATCGATGGATTGACAGGCTATTATAAGCGTTAGATATCTATATTTGATGCTTATACAGTGTAGTGCACTTTGGATGATGGTTGATTATTTATCGTTGCTATTATATACATGTGTTGTATGGAATCCATATAATTAACTTTATATGGTAATTGATTGGGCCTCATTCCAATCGGGAAAATAAAGAATATTATAAAATAAAGGTTCATGTGTTGACCGTACTCATTCGTTGAGATTAGCCATGTGTTGAACGAAATATTTTAACAATAAAATTTATATCTTTATCATATTTGAAATTAGAAACTAACTGGAAAATAGATAAGATGTGTGGTCTCCTGAATATGGATCTGATGTTGGTTTCGGCCTTCGGGGTTAATATTCAGGGAATCGTTCTCTTACTAGTTTACGGTTGGAGTCTGATTTTAAATCAAGCGATAGATACCATAATTTTTATAAAGTATATTAAATAACAAAAATAGTCACACGTGGACAGTACTCATCCGTTGAGATTAGTCATGTGTTGACGAAAATATAGATTCACTTATTGAATGGAATAAATATTCAATTGTTGAATAGAATAACGGAATTATTGAAATTTATAAAGCCGTGTTGATTAGAGATGCGCCATTTTGACGCGAACGATATTTATATCGATTATATCCGTTTTTACAATTTGAATTGAATCGAATGGAAAACGAATTTGAATTGAATTGAATAGAAAACGAATTTGATTTGAATTGAATATAAAACGAATTTGATTTGAATTGAATAGAAAACGAATTTGATTTGAATTGAATAGAAAACGAGTTTGATTTGAATTGAATATAAAACGAATTCGAAATGAATTGAAAACGAATTCGAATTGAATTGAAAACGAATTCGAATTGAATTGAAAACGAATTGAATTGAAATTTGAATTGAATTGAAATGAATTTTAAAACGAACTTATAAGGAAAAATTCAATTTTGATTTGAATTGAAATGGAAGTTGAAATTGTTTTTGAAACAAATTCAAAACTATTTATAAAATTCGTTTTAAATAGTAATCGACGAAATATATATTATATATATTATATATATAATATAATGGCCTGAATAGAACGCGCCACGCCGCGGTAGTTCGCGAATTTCGACCATTTATTTCAAACGGACATTACGGGAGATCCGACCGTCGGATTCTCCTAAAACCGGAACCGTTGGGTTCGTATCGAAAAGAGCCTTCTAACGAATATTAGAAACTCGAAATCTAACAGTTGGATTTTGATTTATGTCCAAATCAAATTCGAAAAAGGTCGCTGTAAGTGCAGTTCGATGGTCGTTGATGGAAATCGACTGTACGGGCCTTGATAAAATTATTAAAAATATCAATAATTTGTGTAAAATCATAAGAAATGATTTGGGAAAAATTGGGATGAATAATTCCATATTTGAAAAGATAAAAATAGTTTTTATCGAGATGAACTAGTTTTGAACTGAAATTAAAACCCATTTATTTTTAAATAAATAAATTGGATTGGAAATGGGTTTAAATAAAATTGATTCATGGGTTTATCATGGACTGTGTTTTAAATAACACTATTTCTTTAACCCGATAATCAATAGAATGTGATTTGGGTTTGTCGTGAACTGTGTTTTAAAAGACATTAGTTCTTTAACCCAGTAAAAGGAATTTTAATGAATCTGCAATTAGATTGAAATGTGAATTGATAATCTAAATTATCAAATATAGAAAATGAGCGAGAATGGAATATCACCAGTTTTGCTCCAAAGCGATAGTTAAATCTTTAATTAGATTTGAACGTGAAATGGTAATTAATTTTACCGATAACACCGTGGTGTTAAATATGGAGTATTACCAGTTTTGCTTCATGGGATGAATAGGTTGGGATTGGGAAAAAAAATAAATAATTACTTCGGTGTGGTTCGCTAATCTCGACTAGTTTGGGAAAAACCATAATTTGGTTTTGAAATGACATCCAAAGGAAGATTATAGAATAAATTTAGAAGAATTTATCTTGGATAAAATTAATGGGAACCTTTCCCCTAAGAATGTGATTTCGTGAATAAAAGGATATTCTGCATTGGAATGAGGCGTATTTTGTGTTTGTGTAACATTTGTTTTTAATATACGCGGGTTGTTCGGAAAGACCGGGTTTATACCCATTCTGAATAACCGATTCGACGATAAGTCGAAGAAGAAGACGGTGGTTGAAGACCGGAAGTCTTCACATCGTTTGGGTGATTACTGATGATATTGATTGGGCTGTACACCCAAGAGGATGGAAATAGTTGGTGGTCGTGCAGACGTACTTGGAGATGGATGGATATGCGAGGAAAGTGCCTCCGATTTCGTTCAGACCCAGAACGAACTTGTAAATGGACTGTGTGTCTGACATTGGATTTTATTCTGTGTTGATTGATTTCTGTTAAATATATATCTGTTTGGCGGTGGAGAATTTATTCTCTTGCTTAACGCCCTTCTCTGAGACGTACAAGCTTAGAGGTTATATATTGATAGATATCAATCGCATGGCATGAATTGTCTGTGTGGCACGCTGAGTTGCATGGATCAAGGCTTTTGTTGAAAAGCAGAGTCTTGTGGTTGATGATCAAAGCACGGCCTACGTGGCAGCTTTGTGTATAACGTGAATTCGCGAGCCTCACACCTCGATATGAGTCAAAAACGGGATACGGACTGCAGGGAGAGCACGGCGTTTCTTTCTAGCTTTGGTGGTGTCAGTGACTTACCAGCCCTGACATTTATATATTTTCACCTATGTGGTTGTTGGATGAGCCGCCTCGATTTTAGGTCTGTAAGGACCGGGAAACGTGTGTTCAGGCATAATTAATCCTTTAACCTAAGTGAGGACCGGCCCTGAAGATCCAGGATTGCCCAGAGTGTGTAGTCCTGAGACATTTGCTAGAGTGTCTCGAACGCGGAGAGGAGCTTGCCCCTTGCCTCGACTCATGACGGAAATCCAATTTCCAATACGTGTATTTCGGCTTTATTTGTAGAGCCTAGTATGGCGACATAGTGGTATGGGGCACTTATGCCGTCTATGATTTATATTTATGATTGAAATTATTTTGACACTATACACTTATTATAGTATCAAATGATTTGTTTTAAACGTACCAAGCATGTTTGGCTGTTATAAGGTAAAACCCTATCCTCCGGCTTGCGTTGCATTGTGTGATGGGACCTGGGTCTTATAATAGCTTCATTTTTTGAAAAAGCATTGCGTTGTTTATTGGTATGCACTGGTATTCTTGGGAGGAAACCCGTTCCGTGTTATACGACGTGGTCCCTTGAATTACTCTCTTTTAAAGTAAAGCTTTAAATAACTGTTTTAGTTCTCACACCAGTCACATGACTGACCTGGAGTTTATTGTTTTAACCTAAACTCTGCGTGCCCTTATTTTCGACACGGGAAGCTAGTAGTTTTGGTTTTGCAGATTTATATTCATAGGATCCTAGTTTACAGCTGGAATGATATCCGGAAAGCTCTGTATCCGTATATCACCTTCAGTTGTGCTTTGTATTATTTTTCCGCTGCTATGTAATGTATTGTAATCTCTGATATTTATCGAATGTAATTTATTCATTATACTCTGTATATTCTTGTATCTGATGGAATTGTTGTAATAGCATGAAATGTTCTTCTGTTTGTGTTTTGATTTGTCCTGTTCTCAAACGATCAGGGGTTTCGAACGGTCTAGATCGGTTTGACGACTGATTCGGATCGAGCGAAATTTCCCGGCCGTCACATTTGGTATCAGAGCTTTGGTTTACAGAGCTCGAGAACAAGATACATTAGAACCATACGAAAGAATTCATCAGATATTGGAATAGTAATATCCAATTAGAATGACTCGTTAGAGATAGGATCAGTAGTATCCTAGAACGAGTATGAAGAGTATATTTTTCAAATGAAAACAAATTATGTTTTGAAATTTAAATCGTTTTATACATATTTGATTATTTATTTATTTTGAATTTGGACAATCTAGTATATAAAGATTTTGCATATACGCGTCATGAACGTATATTCGAAGTTTTAATATACTCGATAGATATAGAATCACATTCTAGTCGCCCGGAGATGGTACTGATGATAGCACGTGCATCATCAGTATTTATGTTCGTGTTTCGAAGGTGTGATATCTATATATTTCCATTAGACTGGTGTGAGAACCAAAACTAATATAGATAGATTCATTGTTGTGAATTGGCATCAAAAACATGATTTTTTGTATATATATATCAAAATTATGAATTTGAAACGTAAATTCACTAATTGATTGATGGTTGTGTTGTTTGTTTATTTGTTTGATAATTTTGAACCATTATGCCTAATTGCATCAAATATTGAATTGTATTGAAATTAGTCACATTTGCTTGCATATACCTATACTTACATTGAACAGGTCATAGCAAGAAGGCTAGAGCCGAAGAATAAAATTTGTTTGCCCGACAAATAGGTACATATTTACTATAATTTACTGTTTTGTTTGGGTGATGATGATTTTATGAGCCTATTGGCTAGCCGCTTGGCTTTTTCTTTTTGAGATCAGAAGGCCTGTATGGTAATTTCGGGATTTTCCCGTGGCTCCCGGTGCAGGGGAGGTTATGGCGAAATTTTTCGAAAATTTAGGGTGTTAGCCAAATTTTTGAGTATTTGAAAATTCTCAGAAACTGAAAAGTTGGAGAATAGAAGCCAGATCGAACGTAGAGTTGATTAATCAAACCACTTTCGACTTCGTTCCTTTTCGGGGACGAAAAGTTTTAAGTGGGGGAGATTGTAATAACCCGGAAAATCTGGGCCAGTTTAAAATTTTTATTTTGGCAATTTTAGCGAATTTTGAACATTTAAAATAGATTAATTTAAATAATATCGACGAAAATTTATTTTGAATATAAATAGAACGTATATATTTATATACGTCGTCGTTAGAATATAAATAATTATATATAATTATAAATAGAATTGAAAACGGCGCGGTAGTTCGATAATTCGATTTCAAACTTTAATTGAATGTACCGGGTGCAAAACAAACCGGATTTTAGTGAAACCAAAAACATTGGGATCTAATTTAGAATATATTTCCAACGAATCTGAAAGATTGAAATTTCATAACGGGAATCAAAAGATATGCCCAGTTGAAAATTCTGAATAATCGCTATGGAATTCAGGTCCTTAAAAATAGACATTTTGCAAACGACCTCGGATTTCGACGAAACCACTTTTGTTGGATACGTGATGTCAAACTATTGCTAGATTCCAAATTTCATAATTTTTCAAATCAATATGTGAGCGTGGCGAAGGAAAACGCGTTTGACCAGGTTCAGTTGATTTTAATCGACTGGAAAATGGCCATTTTTCCAACGGTCTCAGAATTCGACGAAATTAGTTTTGTTAGGACCGCATTGTCAATACGAAGCTAGAAAATATTTTTCGAGAATTTTTAGAGGCTATATGTGGCCCCGGTAATTTGAAATGTACGTTTAAAATTCAGTATAATGATTTAAATGTAAATTCAATGGAAACCGATCGAAACAGTCGAATCAGCGTGCAATACATATGCCATTGTGTTCGGAATGGGGGTAATTAGCTAGGGACGACAGGCGGTGGGTTCGATTTCGAAGTCGAAATAAAAAGTTGCTTTTTGAAATTAATTAATTAAATAAAAAAAATATAAAAACCCTCACTCCCCTTTATCTCTCCTCAGCCCCCCATTCATTTTAAAATTAAAAAAAAAACCTAAAATCTAAAACCGCTTCGCCGACGTCGAGCTGCCACCGATGGCGCCGCCAGCCCCCTCCCACCGTCGCTAAGTCGATCGGAGCCCCCCTTTTTCCTCCAACCTCCCCCTTCTTCGTACGAACCGCCTCCCTCTCCTTTCCCTCTTTCATGAATCGAGACCGACGCCCAGTCACCCCGCGCACGCACCCCTCCTCCCTCCCATTTCACCACCACGCAGCCACTCCCAGGGCCACCGCCGACCACCATGCTGCCAGCGCCGGCTATGAACGCCTCCCCCATCCCCAAAAATCCAACTGTAAGTGTTTTCTTTGTTTAATTGTTTTATTTCTTTAGGGTAATCAGTTTTAAACAACTAAAAAATCAGTTTTTTTATTGTATTTTATATAACATTGCTGAAGTAGACCGGATTCTATTTGTTATTTTAGCAAAGAATAGGTCGGATTTTTAAACGAGGAATTAGTGATTTTTATCTTAGAAAGGTAGCGATTTTTATCATGCAAAGAAATGATTTTTATACAAGTAAAATTTAGATTTTTTAATCGTGAAAAGGTGGGGTTTTTAATCTATAAAAGACGATATTTTTATATAAAGAAAGGCGTGATTTTTATAGTGTTTTCATAGAAAAAGAATATATTTTGTTCATAGGAAAGATTAGATTTTTATTTGTTTAAAAATTTGATTTTTGTTTGTTAAAGAAAAATGAATTCTTTGCTTTGAAAAAATGAATTCTTTGCTTTGAAAAATTAAATCTTTATATTTGAAAAGGCGAAATCTTTATATGAAGAATAGCGAATTAAAATTCGATTTTTATATATTGAATAGCGAAGTAAAAATTCGATTTTTATATATTGAATAGCAAAGTAAAAATTCGATTTTTATATATTGAATAGCAAAGTAAAAATTCGATTTTTATATATTGAATAGCAAAATAAAAATTCGATTTTTATATATGTAGTGACTACGGGCGACGAAAGTGACAAAAAGGCAAGAACGACGAAGGTTTCTGCAAAAGAAGAGCCGTGGAGTTAGGATAGCTATTGGTGAGAACTTCTCACTCTTCAATTTCTTTTTCTAGTTATATATATATACTAGGATGTAGACGGTGTTTAGTAGCACCCGACACCCGTCATCCACAGACCATGGATGGCTTGTTTGTTTAATTGTTTGGTTGTGTGGTTGGTTAGATTATTTGGTTTGAATTGAATTGTTTGGTGAAACGAAATTGATTTGATTGATGTGTGAATGGCGTGGGCCTTCACTAGACCGGGGATAAGGCTAGGCCTTGTCCCGTTTCTAGTATCGTGTCGTTATGCCGTCGAAATTTTCTAAAACAAGTTAGGAAAATAAAGATATCATTTTATTTGATAAATGAACTGAATAAAAATTCATGTGTTAAAATAAAATATGTTATCGTTAAAAATATAGTTTTAACGGGAATGTGAATAAATAAATATTCATTTACAAACCGGACGGTTTGTTTATGTACACCTATTTGAAGGACATTGATTGGGTCGATAAATTTTACACATCGCCCAACTGCACAAATAAAATCTGTGTTTGATTGTTTGAAACCCTACACGGGTATTGGGATAAAATACGACATACACTAAACCCAATAATTAGTTGTATGTCGATCGATGGATTGACAAGCTGTTATAAGCGTTAGATATCTATATTTGATGCTTATACAGTGTAGTGCACTTTGGATGATGGTTGATTATTTATCGTTGCTATTATATACATGTGTTGTATGGAATCCATATAATTAACTTTATATGGTAATTGATTGGGCCTCATTCCAATCGGGAAAATAAAGAATATTATAAAATAAAGGTTCATGTGTTGACCGTACTCATTCGTTGAGATTAGTCATGTGTTGAACGAAATATTTTAACAATAAAATTTATATCTTTATCATATTTGAAATTAGAAACTAACTGGAAAATAGATAAGATGTGTGGTCTCTTGAATATGGATCTGATGTTGGTTTCGGCCTTCGGGGTTAATATTCAGGGAATCGTTCTCTTACTAGTTTACGGTTGGAGTCTGATTTTAAATCAAACGATAGATACCATAATTTTTATAAAATATGTTAAATAACAAAAATAGTCACACGTGGACAGTACTCATCCGTTGAGATTAGTCATGTGTTGACGAAAATATAGATTCACTTATTGAATGGAATAAATATTCAATTGTTGAATAGAATAACGGAATTATTGAAATTTATAAAGCCGTGTTGATTAGAGATGCGCCATTTTGACGCGAACGATATTTATATCGATTATATCCGTTTTTACAATTTGAATTGAATCGAATGGAAAATGAATTTGAATTGAATTGAATAGAAAACGAATTTGATTTGAATTGAATATAAAACGAATTTGATTTGAATTGAATAGAAAACTAATTTGATTTGAATTGAATAGAAAACGAGTTTGATTTGAATTGAATAGAAAACGAATTTTATTTGAATTGAATATATAACGAGTTTGATTTGAATTGAATATAAAACGAATTCGAATTGAATTGAAAACGAATTCGAATTGAATTGAAAACGAATTCGAATTGAATTGAAAACGAATTGAATTGAAATTTGAATTGAATTCAAAAGAATTTTAAAACGAATTTATAAGGAAAAATTCAATTTTGATTTGAATTGAAATGGAAGTTGAAATTGTTTTTGAAACGAATTCAAAACTATTTATAAAATTCGTTTTAAATAGTAATCGACGAAATATATATTATATATATAATATAATGGGCTGAATAGAACGCGCTGCGCCGCGGCAGTTCGCGAATTTCGACCATTTATTTCAAACGGACATTACGGGAGATCCGACCGTCGGATTCTCCTAAAACCGGAACCGTTGGGTTCGTATCGAAAAGAGCTTTCTAAAGAATATTAGAAACTTGAAATATAATGGTTCGATTTGGAGTTATGTCCAAATCAAATTCGAAAAAGGTCGTTGTAAGTGCAGTTCGATGGCCGTTGATGGAAATCGACTGTACAGGCCTTGATAAAATTATTAAAAATATCAATAATTTGTGTAAAATCATAAGAAATGATTTGGGAAAAATTGGGATGAAAAATTCCATATTTGAAAAGATAAAAATAGTTTTTATCGAGATGAACTAGTTTTGAACTGAAATTAAAACCCATTGATTTTTAAATAAATAAATTAGATTGGAAATGGGTTTAAATAAAATTGATTCATGGGTTTATCGTGGACTGTGTTTTAAATAACACTAGTTCTTTAATCCGATAATCAATAGAATGTGATTTGGGTTTGTCGTGAACTGTGTTTTAAAAGACATTAGTTCTTTAACCCAGTAAAAGGAATTTTAATGAATCTGCAATTAGATTGAAATGTGAATTGATAATCTAAATTATCAAATATAGAAAATGAGCGAGAATGGAGTATCACCAGTTTTGCTCCAAAGCGATAGTTAAATCTTTAATTAGATTTGAACGTGAAATGGTAATTAATTTTACCGATAACACCGTGGTGTTAAATATGGAGTATTACCAGTTTTGCTTCATGGGAGGAATAGGTTGGGATTGGGAAATAAAATAAATAATTACTTCGGTGTGGTTCGCTAATATCGACTAGTTTGGGAAAAACCATAATTTGGTTTTGAAATGACATCCAAAGGAAGATTATAGAATAAATTTAGAAGAATTTATATTGGATAAAATTAATGGGAACCTTTCCCCTAAGAATGTGATTTCGTGAATAAAAGGATATTCTGCATTGGAATGAGGCGTATTTTGTGTTTGTGTAACATTTGTTTTTAATATACGCGGGTTGTTCGGAAAGACCGGGTTTATACCCATTCTGTAACCGATTCGACGATAAGTCGAAGAAGAAGACGGTGGTTGAAGAACGGAAGTCCTCACATCGTTTGGGTGATTACTGATGATCTTAATTGGGCTGTACACCCAAGAGGATGGAAATAGTTGGTGGTCGTGCAGACTTAATTGGAGATGGATGGATATGCGAGGAAAGTGCCTCCGGTTTCGTTCAGACCCAGAACGAACATGTAAATGGATTGTGTGTCTAACATTGGATTTTATTCTGTGTTGATTGATTTCTGTTAAATATATATCTGTTTGGCGGCGGAGAATTTATTCTCTTGCTTAACGCCCTTCTCTGAGACGTACGAGCTTAGAGGTTATATATCGATAGATATCAATCGCATGGCATGAATTGCCTATGTGGCACGCTGAGTTGCATGGATCAAGGCTTTTGTTGAAAAGCACAGTCTTGTGGTTGATGATCAAAGCACGGCCTACGTGGCAGCTTTGTGTATAACGTGAATTCGCGAGCCTCACACCTCGGTATGAGTCAAAAACGGGATACGGACTACAGGGAGAGCACGACGTTTCTTTCCAGCTTTGGTGGTGTCAGTGACTTACCAGCCCTGACATTTATATACTTTCACCTATGTGGTTGTTGGATGAGGCGCCTCAATTTTAGGTCTGTAAGGACTGGGAAACGTGTGTTCAGGCATAATTAATCCTCTAACGTAAGTGAGGACCGGCCCTGAAGATCCAGGATTGCCCAGAGTGTGTAGTCCTGAGACATTTGCTAGAGTGTCTCGAACGCGAAGAGGAGCTTGCCCCTTGCCTCGACTCATGACGGAAATCCAATTTCCAATACGTGTATTTCGGCTTTATTTGTAGAGCCTAGTATGGCGACATAGTGGTATGGGGCACTTATGCCGTCTATGATTTATATTTATGATTGAAATTGTTTTGACACTATACACTTATTATAGTATCAAATGATTTGTTTTAAACGTACCAAGCATGTTTGGCTGTTATAAGGTAAAACCCTATCCTTCGGCTTGCGTTGCATTGTATGATGGGACCTGGGTCTTATAATAGCTTCATTTTTCGAAAAAGCATTGCGTTTTTTATTGATATGCACTAGTATTCTTGGGAGGAAACCCGTTCCGTGTTATACGGCGTGGTCCCTTGAATTACTCTCTTTTAAAGTAAAGTTTTAAATAACTGTTTTAGTTCTCACACCAGTCACATGACTGACCTGGAGTTTATTGTTTTAACCTAAACTCTGGGTGCCCTTATTTTCGACACGGGCAGCTAGTAGTTTTGGTTTTGCAGATTTATATTCACAGGATCCTGGTTTACAGTTGGAATGATATCCGGAAAGCTCAGTATCCGTATATCACCTTCAGTTGTGCTTTGTATTATTTTTCCGCTGCTATTTAATTTATTGTAATCTCTGATATTTATCGAATGTAATTTATTCATTATACTCTGTATATTCTTGTATCTGATGGAATTGTTGTAATAGCAATAAAATGTTCTTCTGTTTGTGTTCTGATTTGTCCTGTTCTCAAACGATCAGGGGTTTCGAACGGTCTAGATCGGTTTGACGACTGATTCGGATCGAGCGAAATTTCCCGGCCGTCACATAAATCGTTGGACATCTAAATTGCTAATTTAGATATTGTGACATCATAATTCATCAATTTTTTGTCCACCTTGTTATGATGACAATTTCATGTCCATGCTAGTATGTATGTTCACCTTATTATCATAATTGTTTATGTTTATGCCAAGATGACCATTTTAGTTATATTACCATTATTTTCCCTATTATCGTTTATGACTAGGCTATTGTCTAGCCTAGGCATGTTGCCAATTTTGTGAGGGTGCTAGTTAAGGAACGGGGGAAAAAGGGTAAAAAAATGGCATAATTTGAATATGAACATTTTTGGACATGTAATTCAATTTATTGGGTAAAATAGGTATTGACACCTATAAAAGGAAAGGATTAATTAAATGGTAAATTAATTAAAAATGACATAATTTGAATATGAACATTTATGGACAAGTAATTCAAATTATTGGGAAAAATAGGTATTGAAACCTATAAAAGGAAAGGATTAATTAATTAAAAATGGAATGTCTAATAATTACAATTAGGAATTGTAATGTACTTATGACATGAGGTTAGGTTGCATTAGTGGTGGGAGTCTGCCCGGACCCGATCGGTATATCCAGCAGGCACTAATGTTAAACATAATGTGGGAGGTCTAAGTGCATAAATACGAATCAGACCATGACATGAGGTTAGGCCTAACTGTGGAATAAGTCTACCCGGACCCAACCGGCATATCCAACATCCACATGTTGTAGGCCTAATGTGGTAGGTCTGGCCCATTATGAAACCATAAATGGACATGGTAAAGAATTGGACTACTTAACCTAAGTTAATCCATAGGGACTGTATGACTGCCCGGACCCAATCGGTACATCCAGCAAACACTAATGTTGAACATAATGTGGGAGGTCTAAGTGCATAAATACGAATCGAGCCATGATATGAGGTTAGGCCTAACTGTGGAATAAGTCTGCCCAGACCCGACCAGCATATCCAGCATCCACATGTTGTAGGCCTAATGTGGGAGGTCTGGCCCATTATGAAACCATAAATGGACATGGTAAAGAATTGGACTACTTAACCTAAGTTAATCCATAGGGACTGTATGAACTTAAATCTAAGTTAGGCGTTAAGTAAGCATGCTTGGATAGGTAGGAGGGTTAAGTAAATCTTGGGTTGGTGGGTAATATTAGTATATATAGGCCCACAAACTTAACTCTGTTAAGGCTATGTAATTAAAGACACCTAGTGGTATACATAACTGAAATAATAAAGTTATGTAATTAAAGACACCTTTTAGGGTAAATATAACTTGTAGAAGTAATAGGGTTATGTAATTAAAGACACCTATAGGTAAGCATAACCGGTTGGAAGGTTAGGGGTTATGTATTAAAGGCACATGTAGGTAAGCATAACTGGTAGAAATAAATAAGGCTATGTAATTAAAGACCCCTAGTGGTATACATTGTCAGTGAAAACCTAGGGGGGATACAAGACAAAGGGGAGAGCTTGTATCATATTGTGTGGGACCCATTTCAGTCAGCAACCCGGAATAGGAATCAAACAAAGTACTCCATACTAGGCGGAGAAGGGGCACACTTACTGACTTATTGTAAGAGATACAAATGTGGAGGATGGTGTGGGCGGTGCAAATCGACCGAGCCATGTGCGTGCATGAGCCAGGCAAAAGGGGGTAAGATAACCATGACACCTGTAGATATGGTTGTGCACATTATTACGATGAGGGGTTGCCACTTAAGGAAGTGATACCTCCTACTATGGAGCCAACACAAGGTATCTATGAGGGTTAGGGAGCCAATCGATCTGGGTAGTTAGGATACATTTGGACGTATACCTAAGTCTACCACCTTATAGTTGAAGGGATCATCTCTTTCTGGATATACTAGTAATAGTGCAGAGTAATCATTAGTGAGTCATGTACACCTATCTTGCTTACCTTGTCACACCTGCCATTTATGTAGTGATCTCTCTCTTATCCACTTTGTATGCCTATCATGTTACTTTTATTTATCTACTGGCTAAAAGTAACTAGACTCGCCAGACTTTATGTCTGGCCCTTTTTGTTTCTCCTTCCTTCTTCCGTTTCGTCCCCTCCCTCCTAGGTTCTCAGGGAGAAAACACTCAGGCTTAGTCAGGACTCAGACATCATCTTGCTAGGAGCTATTTCTGAAGTATGGCTCAAGTTCTTATCCTCTATGGGTTAACTCTTTTAATTGGGGAATTATGCTTTTTATTTACTTATGTACTCTGATTGTGCAAGACAGAAGTTAATTTCTTGTAATGGTTTCTGTGACTTATGAAATTATGGACCATGGTATTATGATTTATGATTGAAATAAAAATTTATATTTCCATTGATGTCTTATTTATATCTGTTTTGTAATTATTCTGTGCCTGTTTACCTATAGCGCTTCACGAAATTTAATGCATTCCCTTAGTGAGTGACATTAACGGACATGTGGTGTCACACTTGGTATCAGAGCTGAAGGTTACCAGATTAGATAAAGTTTTTGAAAATTATTTTCAGAAAGGTTTTAAAAGAAAGCATTTTCAAAAAGAAAAGTCTATTTTGAAAAACAATCCCCAAAAAAGCCATATGTAGTATCCTTCGGTCCTTTACCTAAATTTCTTCCTTTCTCCTTTTTCAACGTGCCTGGGGAATAAAACATCCCTATTATCCAAGAGGGCTCCACTATACCTGGATGGTCCCATAGGTATTTGGAGGCCACGACGCCAACAGAAAGCCAAAGAGGCATTCCTCCCCCAGCTGCACCAGTCATTCCTCCTCCCCCTCCAAGTGAAGATAACTTCGCCAAGATTTGCAAGTACTTCCGTTCTATGGGAGGGAAGCTATTCCATGGGAACGAGACATTCGTGGAAGCTCAGAATTGGATTAAGGAGACTGAGGACTTATTCGTAATCTTTGAAGTGGAGGACCGAAGAAATATTCAGTTAGCTGCTTGGCTATTGAAGGACGAAGCCTCATTTTGGTAGGAAGTCACCCATGCTGGACGTCCGGTGGAAACTTGGAAAGATTTTAGACAGAGGTTCGATGAAATTTCTTTCCCAAGTTGAAAGCAGCATGCAAATGGAGAGATCCTTAGGACTCAAACAAGGAAACTTGATGGTGAAAGAATATGTGAACAAATTCAACCAGCTAGCAAGGTTCAAGTTAGAGTTGGTTGATACGCCGCACAAAAAGGCTTTGCGGTTTGCTAAAGGGCTGAATGAACCTCTTCATGGCTAAGCCATGTCCCATATTCCAATGTGGGCCACTTTTGAGAAACTTGTCGATATGGCCCTGATGCATGAGAAGGACATGGGAGAGAAGAAGCAGGTAAAAGCTGAAGGGACATCGCAAAATAAGAAGGTGTGGCCCAAGAAGGGGCAGCAGCAACAACAGCGACCACAACGACAGTAGAAGAAAGAAGCGGAAAATGATAAAGGCAAGGATAAGAGAAAATGTCACCATTGTGGAAAGGAAGGTCATCTGGTTAAAGACTGTAAGCGAAGGAAGAATTCTTGCTTCCACTGTGGAGAGGCCGGAGACTTTGCTAAAGAGTGCCCGAAGGAACAGGGATCACAAAGACAAGGTCAAAGGGTAGGAAATTCTGGAGAGCAGGTGCATGCTCTTGCGACCAGTGCTCCTAACAGAGGTAGAAAAATTTCTGTGGAGGGTTTAATTTCTCTTTCAAACCATCCTATTACAATAGTTTTTGATTCTAGTGCCTCACATTCATTTATATCAAGTTCTGTAGTTGAATCTCTGCACTTAATTACTAGTATGGTAGTAGATCCCATAGTTGTTATAAACCCCATTGGTGGTTCGGCTCATTTATCTATGATTTGTCGGGGTTTGAAAATATCTGTGTCAGGCATCGAGTTTGAATGTGACGCGTATGTACTTAGGTTTATGCGCTATGGATTGATTCTAGGAATGGATTGGCTTACCACGTATGGTGCCATTCTGGATTGTGAGAAGAGGGTTGTTAGGCTTCTGACTTGTCATGGGAGGACCCTCGATATTTTGTGTGACACACAAAGGTCGGTTATGCTTAGTTTCCTAGAGTCTCTTGATGCATCTATCGATGATCTACAATATGTTCCAGTAGTCTGAGATTTTCCGAAGTTTTTGATGAGGTACGAGGTTTACCTCCAAGTTGCATTACCAGTGCCCCACATGGCTCCAAGGGAAAGGAGGGAGCTGAGTAAGCAAGTAGGGGAGCTACTTGAGAAAGGGTTTATCAGACGAAGCATATTTGAATGGGGTGCTCCAGTAGTATTCGCAAATAAGGCAGATGGTTCTCTTCGTTTGTGTGTTGATTATAAAGAGCTGAATAAACTCACTAAGAAGAATAGGCACCAGCTTCCGAGGATTGATGATTTATTTGATAAGCTTGTTGGTGCCTCGGTATTTTCTCAGTTAGACTTGGCCACAGGGTTCCATCAGTTGAGGGTGGCTAAGGACAGCATAGATAAGACTGGCTTTAGGACTCTGGACGGTTTCTTTGAATGGCTAGTTATGCCTTTTGGGCTGACAAATGCACCCGCCTATTTTGTCGATCTGACGAGTAGGGTGTTTCCGGAGTTCCTAAATAAGTTTGTGGTAGTCCTTATCGATGATATTTTGATCTTCTCCAAAAGCGAAGAAGAGCATGCCCAACATTTGAGAGAAGTTTTAAAAACTCTCGGTGACCATCAGCTTAAAGCAAAGTTCTCCAAATGTCATTTTTGGAGAAAAGAGGCGAAGTTCTTAGGGCATGTGATCTCCAAAGAAGGGATAGTTGTAGATCCCGCGAAGGTGGTTGCAGTGCAAGATTGGCAGGTTCCTAAAAATGCAACCAAGGTGAGAAGCTTTCTTAGGTTAGCATATTACTATAGGAAGTTCAGTAAGGAATTCACAAAGATTTCAACCCCACTCATCAGGCCGACGAAGAAGAACTTGGCATTCTTATAGGATATAGACTATGACGTTGCTTTCCAATGACTGAAGAAGGCTCTGACAACAGCCCCAATCTTGACCTTGCCTGACGAGAATAAGGTGTTTACTATTTACACTAATGCGTGTGGTACAGGGCTTGGTGTGGTTCTAATGTAAGAAGGGAAAGTAGTATGTTATAGGGGAAGACAGTTGAGAGCTCATGAAAAGAACTACCCCATCTATGATCTGGAGGTAACTGCCATAGTGTTTGCGTTAAAGACGTGGCATCATTATTTACTTGGAGAGAAGTTCGAGTTATACATCGATCATAAATCTCTCAAGTATCTATTCTCGCAGAAGGATCTCAATTTAAGGCAACAACGTTGGATGGAGTTTCTAGCTTCTTACGATTTTGAGATTTCTTATACTTCTGGAAAGGGTAATGTGGTGGCAGACGCACTAAGTAGGCAAAGGGTGGCCCTGAGTCCTCTGTTTGTGGAAAGAAAGAACTTGGAGTTCATATCAGTTTTTTATTTTAGACCCTCCATCGAGATTTTGGCCTGATTTGTTTGCATCCTTGGAGACACGATCGACACTTATGGACCAGATAGAAGCTTCACAACAAGGCGACCCACAGATTCTAGACATCATGGATAAGCTCAGAAGAGGGGAGACTTCTAGTCACCTCAGCAGATATGTCATAGATGAAAAGGGGTGGTTGCGACGAGATGGAAGGTTTTGTGTTCCTCAAACTGGAAGCTTAATAAAGGTAATCCTAGAAGAAGCCCACCATTCTAAGATGACCATTCATCCAGGTGGTGATAAGATGTACAGGGACATGAAGAGGGTTTTCTTTTGAGCTGGGATAAAGAAAGATGTGGCCAAATTTGTTCCCCAATGTCTAGTTTGCAAGTCAAAGCTGAGCAAAAGAAGCCCTGTGGTTTACTTCATCCTTTGGAGGTCCCTCAGTGGAAATGGGAGAGCGTCTCTATGGATTTCATAGATGGTTTGCCTAGATCGAACAAAGGAAACACCAGTATCTGGGTTGTGGTAGATAGACTCACTAAGAGCGCTCACTTTATTTCAGTTAAGAGTAAGAGGACGACATCATGGTTAGCAACAGTTTATGTCCAAGAGATAGTTCGTCTTCATGGAGTTCCTTCGAGCATCATGAGCGATCGTGACCCCATCTTTACCAGCGAATTTTGGAGGAGCTTGCAAGAAGCATTAGGTACACAGTTGTGTTTGAGCACAGCTTATCATCCTCAGACTGATGGGCAAATAGAGAGGGTGAACAAAATTTCTAGAAGATATTTTAAGACTTAGTATCGTAGGCTTTAGAGGGACTTGGGAAGAGCATCTTCCTATAGTAGAGTTTGCCTATAACAACAACTATCATGCCAGCATCGGCATGGCACCCTTCGAAGCATTGTACGGACAACCCTGTAGATCACCAACTTGTTGCTGGGAATCTACATAAAGATTATCACTTGGACCGGATATGTTTAGAGAAACATCTGAAAAGATTGACCTTATTCGACGGCGGATGAAGACAGCTCATAATAGGTAGAAATCCTATGCAAATAGGAGAAGGACTGACCTCGAATTTGAAGTAGGAGACTTGGTTTTTATCAAAGTGTCACCTCAGAGGAATGTGGTTCGCTTCGGATCAGTAGGGAAGTTGGCACCTAGGTTTGTGGGACCATTTCCCTTAACCGAGAGGATTGGCCAAATGGCCTACAGAGTAGAGCTTCCTGTAAATCTATCTGGTGTTCATGATGTTTTCCATGTTTCTCATATGCGGAAGTGCTTGCATGACACCGCAAAAGTTGTTGAGCCGAGTATATTGGAAGAGGTAGAAGTGGAACGGGAGGCGACAGTCAGGCGAGTTCCTTCCTGTATTCTGGGATCAGAAGTTAAGAAGCTACGCAATAAAGAGCTCAAGTTGCTAAAGGTTCAATGGGAAGATAACCTAGAGGATGCGACTTGGGAGACCTAAGACAAGATTCGTGCTTCGTAACCTTTTCTCTTCGAGGGTATGTTCTTAACTCCTTTTTCCAAAAGCTTTATTAGTACTTGTTTCTATCATTTGAGTATATCCTATCCATAGTATTTTCAACCTTTAGATAGGAATCCTATGGATGTAAACATGTGTTTGAAACATGTTATGTTTGAAGGATGCAAGTGGATGTAAGTGTTTGCTAGTGGTTGCCTGTGGACGCGTATACACACACATTAGGCGCTAAGATTGGCTCAATCACTATCATACTGCATATGGATGTGTGTGCATTATTCTTTTCTTTTATGGATGGAAATGGATGAACTAGCATATGGATGTTGCAATTGGACGAATGAGTGTGCACACATGTAGAGCTTATATGTTATAATAGGTTTATTTGCATACATGTTGGATTCATGGAACTAACATACATTGCATTAAGGGGGTCAACTGAATCAGTAGACCACATGATCTTTGCATTAGTGTTGGGACATATACACACACATTTGCATATATTCATGAAAGCATTAGAAATTCTTAAGGACAATGGATGCCAGTGATTGATGGATGAGTGGATGGATGATGGATGGTAGGATATGCATTCTTCTCAACTTGGAGATTTTAGGGATGAAATCCTTTAAGTAGAGGGAATGTAACACACCAAAATTTTGTTAACATTAAAGAGGAAAAATAAAAGAAGGATTAATTTAATATTAAGAATTAAAGGAAACTGATTACGTCATTACTTCTGTCTCGAAATTCTAGTCAGGATAGACACCTAGTTTGCGTAAAACGGATAACATATGAAGAAGTTACAGAAGATAAAAAGTTGAAAATTAGAACGGGATATAACTGGCGCACTTGCCAAGTGCGTCAAGGAAATTTTGCATTGGCGCACTTGTAAAGTGCACCCAGAACAGTTTTTGGGTGTTCGGGCCTTTTTCGAGCGAGTGACGACCCGTGACCTGATCCAATTCCATTGGGGCTGAGGTGGCATCCGAATTCTGTAACCCAGCAGCTATAATTATATCTCATATCCTTTGTTTTCTTCACAAAGAAACAATGGTGGCCAGACTCTGCTGGATTCTGAACTGAACTAGGGTCTCTTATCTTCTACTATCAATTAGAGCAAATCAAATTATGAGATTCAAGCATAGACTCAGCACCTTTTCAACCATCTTAGTAATCCGATCACAGTGAGCTTTAGTTGCTTTTAGGTTTAGAAAAGTAATAGTGAATCATGAAAGACTATGATTTGGATACGTTGTAAACTTTGAATCTATGTTATTTGTTAGATCTTATGCTATGCCATGATAGATCTATTTCTCTAGATCCAATTCAATCGTGATTGTTCTACTATGTTATTATTATGGATCTTGTTTTGTAACTTTTATATGTTATGATGCGGATGTGTATAGATCTATTTTATATGATCTGAAATGTCACCTTATGATTCATGTTAGATCTATTTTATGTGATCTAAATTGTCACCTTATGATTCATGTTAGATCTATTTTATGTGATCAGAATTGTTACCTTATGGTTCATGTTAGTTCTATTTTATGTGATCTAGATTATCACCTTGTGTTAACATGTTAGATCTATTTTATGTGATCTAAACTATCGCCTTATGTTAACACGTTAGATCTATTTTATGTGATCTAAATTGTCACCATATATTATCATGTTAGATCTAAATCGGTTGGACATCTAAATTGCTAATTTAGATATTGTGACATCATAGTTCATCAGTTTTATGTCCACCTTGTTATGATGACAATTTCATATCCATGCTGGCATGTATGTTCACCTTATTATCATAATTGTTTATGCTTATGCCAAGATGATCATTTTAGTTATATTCCCATTATTTTCCTTATTATCGTTTATGACTAGGCTATTGTCTAGCCTAGGCATGTTGCCAATTTTGTGAGGGCGCTAGTTAAGGAACGGGGGGAAAAGGGTAAAAAAATGGCATAATTTGAATATGAACATTTTTGGACATGTAATTCAAATTATTGGGTAAAATAGGTATTGACACCTATAAAAGGAAAGGATTAACTAATTGGTAAATTAATTAAAAATGGCATAATTTGAATATGAACATTTATGGACATGTAATTCAAATTATTGGGCAAAATAGGTATTGATACCTATAAAAGGAAAGGATTAATTAATTGATTAATTAATTAAAAATGGAATGTCTAGTAATTACAATTAGGAATTGTAATTGTACTTATGACATGAGGTTAGGTTGCATTAGTGGTGGAAGTATGCCCGGACCCGACCGACATATCCAGCAGCCACTAATGTTGAACCTAATGTGGGAGGTCTAAGTACGTAAATACGAATCGGGCTATGGCACGAGGTTAGGGCAAACTGTGGAATAAGTCTGCCGGGACCCGAAGGACATATCCAACATCCACATGTTGTAGGCAGAATGTGGGAGGTCTGGCCCATTATGAAACCAAAAATGGACATGGTAAGGAATTAGACTACTTAACCTAAGTTAATCCATAGGGATTGTATGAACTTAAATCTAAATTGGGGGTTAAGTAAACATGCTTAGATCAGTGGGAGGGTTAAGTAAATCTTGGGTTGGTGGGTAATATTAGTATATATATTGGCCCACAAACTTAACTCCGTTAAGGTTATGTAATTAAAGAGACCTAGTGGTATACATAACCGATGGAAATAATAAAATTATGTAGTTAAAGACACCTTTTAGGGTAAACATAACTTGTAGAAGTAATAGGGTTATGTAATTAAAGATGCCTATAGATAAGCATAACCGATTGGAAGGTTAGGGGTTATGTATTAAAGACACCTGTAGGTAAGCATAGCCAGTAGAAATAAATAAGGCTATGTAATTAAAGACAACTAGTGGTATACATAGTCAGTGAAAACTAAGGGGGGGATACAAGACAAAGGGGAGAGCTTGTATCATATTATGTGGGACCCATTTCAGTCAGTGTCCTGGAATAGGTATCAAACAAAGTACTCTGTGCTAGGCGGAGAAAGGGCACACTTACTGACTGATTGTAAGAGATCCAAACGTGGAGGAGGATGTGGGCGGCGCAAACCGACCGAGCCATGTGCGTGCATGAGTCGGGCAGAAGGGGATAAGACGACCATGACACCTGTAGATATGGTTGTGCACATTATTACGACGAGGGGTTTCCACTTTAGGAAGTGATATCTCCTACTATGGGGCCAGCACAAGGTATCTACGAGGGTTAGGGAGCCGATCGATCTGGGTAGTTAGGATACATTTGGACGTATACCTAAGTCTACCACCTTATAGTTGAAGGGATCATCTCTTTCTGGATATACTAGTAATGGTGCAGAGTAATCATTAGTGTGGCATGTACACTTTATCTTGCTTACCTTTTCACACCTTCCATTTATGTAGTGATCTCTCTCTTATCACTTTATATGCCTATCATATTACTTTTATTTATCTACTGGCTAAAAGTAACTAGACTCGCCAGACTTTATGTCTGACCCTTTTTGTTTCTCCTTTTTTCTTTCGTCCTCCCCCCCAGGTTCTCAGGGAGGAAACGCTTAGGCTTAGTCAGGACTCAGACATCATCTTGCTAGGAGCTATTTTTGAAGTATGGCTCAAGTTCTTGTCTCTACTATGGCTAAGCTCTATTAATTGGGGAATTATGCTTTTTATTTACTTATGTACTCTGATGGTGCAAGATAGAAGTTATTTTCTTGTTATGGTTTTTGTGACTTATTTAATTGTGGACCACGGTATTATGATTTATGATTGAAATAAAAATTTAAATTTCCGCTGCTATCTTATTTATATGTGTCTTGTAATTATTCTGTGCTTGTTTACCTATAGCGCTTCACAGAACTTAATGCATTCCCTTAGTGAGTGACATTAACGGACGTCGAGTGTCACATACATTGTCAATCCATACCGTACCATTCATTTCTGCCGATATATAACCTCTAAGCTCGTACATCTCAAAGAAGGGTATTAAGCAAGAGAATAAATTCTCCGCCACCACATAGATAAATATTTAGCAGAGATTAATGAATATAGTATAAAGGAATACAATGTCAGACATACCATCCATTTACAAGTTCGTTCTGGGTCTGAATGAAACCGGAGGCACCTTATTACTCGTCCCATATGTTCAATACAGGACAAAGGTCCTCGTATATCCGGTCGATCTCCAAGTACGTCTGGACGATCACCCCTTATTACCTCATCTTGGGTGTACAGCCCAATCAAGACATCAGTAATCATCCAAACGATGTGAAGATCTCCGGTCTTCAATCACCATCTTCATCGTCGACTTATCGTCGTATCAATTATTCATAATGGGATAAACCCGGTCTTTCTGTATAACTCGCGTATCTTATAAACAAGTGCTATAAAAACACAACATACACCTCATTCCAATCCAGAATATTCTTTTCACAATTTAAACCAAATTAAGGTTTTCCAAAACTAGTTGGGATTAGCGAACCTTACCGAAGAAATCATTTGTTTTGTTTCCCAATCCCAACCTATTCATCCCATGGAGCAAAACAGGTAATACTCCATATCTAACAACACGGTGTTATCGGTAAAATTAATTACAATTTCATGTTCAAATCTAATTAGAGATTTAACTATCAGTTGGAGCAAAACTGATGATACTCCATTCTCGATCATTTCTCAAGTTTGATAATTTTAATTATCACATTCACATTTCAATCTAATTAAAGATTCATTGAAACTCCATTTAGTTTTAATCCCCAAAAATCATTATATAACGATTATTCAAATTTAGGAAATAAATCTGGTTTTTAACTGGGTTAAAGAACCAATGTCATTTAAAACACAGTTCACGATAAACTCAAAATCACATTCCATTAATTATGGAATCTTCACGGAAAACGGATCCATATATATAATCGATATAAACTTCGATATCCAACCAATAATATAAATGGAATAACGGCAAAGCCTTTTAAATTACATATATAGTAACAGTCTTCCTTCATAGAAGTTCACTTCGATTATTACCAAATCGAGTTCCATTCTATTCCAATTTGTTTTATTAAATTGGGAAACTTTATGTTGGAAAATTTCCATTAATCTTAATTAAAAGATTTATAAATTCCAAATCACATTTCACTGTTAACTGGGTTAAAGAACGAATGTCGTTAAAAACACAGTTCATGGTAAACTCAATTCACATTCCATTTTATTCCAATTACTAAATATAACTGGAAACTCAAATAATCTTAATTAAAAGATTTATTCTTTTCACACGTGGTTTAAGAACAGTGTTATTGAAGACACCATTCACGACAAACCCAAAATCCAATTCTTTTATTCAATTCCAATTTAATATTAATTAATTGGAAAACTTCACTATATCTTAATTAAAAGATTTAATCTTTTCTCAGTTGGGATTGAGAACAGTGTTATTTAAGACACCGTTCACGATAAACCCAAAATCCAATTTTTTATTCAATTCCAGTTTAATATGAATTAGTTGGAAAACTTCACTAAATCTTAATTAAAAGATTTATTCTTTTCTCAACTGGGTTTAAGAACAGTTTTATTTAAGACACCGTTCACGACAAACCCAAAATCTAATTCTTTTATTCAATTCCAATTTAATGTAAATTAATTAGAAAACTTCACTAAATCTTAATTAAAAGATTTATTCCTTTCTCAACTAGGCTTAAGAACAGTGTTATTTAAGACACTGCTCACGACAAACCTAAAATCCAGTTTATTATGAAATACAAGGCTCTGAATCTAAATTATATCGGCTTATATCCAATATCAAATTCTAAAACTAACGGATATCGTATTGGGAATAACGATACCTATATCTTCCAAATTCCCATAACCGTATAACCACTGAATCCGATATCGAAATATTCCGAAGATTATTTCCATTCTAATCTATTCCAATTTATACATTGGAAAATTATGGTTATATTAAAACCCTTTTATAAATCCAATTTATTTATTTAGAAATTATTGGATTTCAAATCTAGTTAATAACTTGTTTATTTTGATAAAAATATATTTTTATCTTTTCAAATATAGAATTATTCATCCCAGTTCTTTCCAAATCATTTATTATGATTTTACACAAATTATTAATGTTTTTAATAATTTTATTAAGGCCCTTTCAGTCGATTTCCATAAACGGTCATCAAACTGCACTTACAATGACCTTTTCCAAATTTGATTTGGACATAATTCCAAATCCAACCGTTAGATTTCAAATCTCTTATATTCTTGGAAAGCTCTTTTCAACACGAACCCAACTGTTCCAGTTTTAGGAGAATCCGACGGGCGGATCTCCCGTAGTGTCAATTCGAAGTCAATGGTCGAAATTCGCGAACCGTCGCGGCGCGGCACGTTCTATTCAGGCCATTAAATATATATAATATATATACTATATATATTCTGTCGATTCCATTTAAAACATATTTTATAAATCATTTATAAATTCATTTTAAAACGATTCCCACTTTCATTTCAATTTTAAATCTAAATTGAATACTCCTTATCATTATAATATTTAAATGATAATATTTACAAAATCAGATTTTGAAATCATTTCGTTTTCAATATTCATTATAAAAAGGAATAAAATAGATATAAATATTGTTCATGTCAAATGGCGCATATCTAATCAACACGGCTTAACATATTCCAATATTTTCGTGTCCGTCCCTAATCGGACATAAAAATCATATTTTAATCCTTTACAGAATATTATTTTAAAATATTCATTATTCGTTATTTTAAAATATTCGTTATTTCTGAATTGGAATCAGACACAGTCAATTACCATATAATGTTATTTATATGGATTTAATACAACACATGTATACAATAACCATGATAAACAATAATCCATCATCTAGAGTGTCTTCTACACTGTATAAGCATTAAATATAAATAAATAACACTTACTACAGTTCGTCAACTAATTGATTGACATACAACTAAACAATTGGGATTAGTGTACGCCAAATATCATCCCAATACCCGTGTGGGGTTTCAATCAATAAACACATATTTTATTTGTGCTCTTGGGCGATGTGTAAATTATATACCCATATCAGTTAAATGGGTGTACATAAACAAATCGTCCGATTTGTAAATGAATATTTATTTTCATTCATATACCCATTAAAAATTATATTTTTAATGATAAAATATTTATTTTAACACATGAATATTTTATATAATTCATACATTCAGTAAACGCAATACAATCAATTCAATCAAAACAAACAACCATGGTTTGTACAATAAATGGTGCTGCAACCTAGTGTATATTTTACTATAAATAAATATGAGTGAGAAGGAGTTCTCACTTTGGGATCCACTCCGCCGTGCTTTTATGACGTTATGATTCGCTGTTCCGATCCCAGACTTTGTAAACGAGCTCTAATCTTCATTCCATCTTTTAATCTAGCGTAAGCGCGCTATTCTGGATAATTTTCGCTTAATGGACTTTTCCCCGAAAATGTGCCACTTCGCCGAAATTCGCGAAAAGAAATAAATTGGACAACATATTTTGGACGCGTTTTATGGACAACTCCGCAATCCAAAATCTGACTTCCACATACTCAAATCAAAGAGGAGATCGTGCTCTTCGATTTTGGCAATGTGGAGTTTTGGCCAGAAGCTCACGGTTTGGAAGATACGAGCTCGGGAAGGTAAGGAACTGCATGTATACACTAAAATTTATAAAAATTTGAATTTTATAGAGGGGAGGGGTCCACGGCTGTTGTGGGTGGCAGGGTAGGCGGCGACATAGGGTCTGGTGGTTGTGGGTTTGCTCTGGCGATTGGCGCAGCGAAGCATTGGGCGGAGGCATGGGTTTTTAGGTGGGGCTCGCGGGTTTGGGGGAAGAGAGTGGAGAGAGGAGAGGTGGCGGCTTTGGAGGGGGCCAGCGGCGAAGGGGAGGGTGGTGGCGCGCCAGGAGCGGTAGGGGCCAGGAGAGAGGTGGCACGTTAGGAGAGTGGCGACGGGATTTCTGAAATAGAGGAGGGGGCGGCGGCTTGAAATGATAAAAGGGGCTAGGGTTTCTCAAGGATATTTATATAATTTTATATTAGTTTTAAATTCTAAAATGTGTGTTTTTGCTTATGAACTCTAAATCAAACCCAACGACTATTGTCCCTAGCCAAATACTCCCATTGAGGACACAATGGGATATGTCCCGTAAGCCAATTCGGCTGTTTTGACCAGTTTTCATTTAAATTAAAATATAAATCAATATATATTGAATTCGAACGCACATTTTAATATACCGGGGCCACATACTGGCTCCAAAAAATTCCAAAAAAATAAATCTAGCTATATTTTGATGATACGGTCCTAACAAATCTAATTTTGTTGAATTTGGAGGCCGTTTGAAAAATGGTCATTTTCTGGTCGATCCAATTCAACTGAAATTGACAAAATATGTTTAAATCCACTATGCTCACATATTAATTCCAAAAATTATGAAAATTGGAATCTAGCAATAATTTGACATTCCAGATCCAACAAAAGTGGTTTCATAGAAAACGGAAGTCGTTTGCAAAATGGCTATTTTTAAGGGCTTTATATTATATTAAAATATATATAAATTCCATAGCGACTATTTCAAATTTTAAACTAGACATAACTTTCAATTTATATTATGAAATTTCTATTTTTCACATTCGTTATAAAGATATAATTAAACAGATTCAAATATTTCTGGTTTTACTAAAATCCGATTTATTTTGAACCCAGTACATTCATTTGAAATTTGAAATCGAATTTACAAAATACCGCGCCATTTCAAACTCGTTTTCAATAAATTTTTATTCGTTATTATTTATAATAAATCATTTTAAATTTCCAAAATCCATTAAAATACATAAAATAAAATTTTGGTTCTGAAATTCCGGGTTGTTACAATCTCCCCCACTTAAAATCTTTTCGTCCTCGAAAAGGAACGGAGCTGAAAGTTGTTTAACTAACCAGCTCAACATTCATTCTGGCTTTCATTCTTCAACTTTTCAGTTTCTAAGAATTTTCAAATTCTTCAAAATTTGGCTAACACCCTAATTTTTTGAAAAATTTCTCCGTAACCTCCTTTGTGTGGGGAGACCTTTAAAACCGCAACCTGCCTCACATGGCCCTCATCAATCCAAAAGAAAAAGCAAAAGGCCAAGTGGCTAGCCAATCGGCTCATAAAATCATCTAACTCCAATAAATACAGTAAATATATACCTATTTGTTGGGCATATAATTTTATTCCTCTTCTTAGCTTCTATGCTATGACCTGTTCAATATATATATATGCACATGCATGCAGTCCTAATCAATTTTCAATTCAGTTCAAAATTTGATTCAATTTGGCTTTATTTATCATTCATTCGCATATTGGTTTAAACAGTAATCATTCCAATAATTTTATTAGTTAAATTAATAATCAAACTTCACAACTAGCAATCAGCAATCAATTAGTTGATTAACATTTCAAATTTTAGCTTTTATATACCCAAAAATCATATTTTTGATGCCAATTCACAACAATATATTCTAACTATATTTTGGTTCTCACATCAGTCAAATGGAAATATATGGATATCCCACTTTCGATACTCGAACATAAACACTGATGATGTCTAGACTATCATCAGAATCATCTCCGGGCGACTAGAGTGTGATTCCATATCTATCTAGTATCTGAAGCTTCGAATATACATCTTGTCAGGCATATACTTGAAATCTCCGTATACTAGATCGTCCAAATTCAATTTAAAATAAAATATTCAAATACGAATAATTGATATAAAATTTTAAAACTAAATTTGATTTTTAAAATAACACTCTTCACACTCGTTTTAGGATACTACTGATCCTATCACTGATGAGTCATTCTTATTGGATATTACTAATCCAAACTCTGATGAATTCTTTCATTTGGTTCTAATGTGTCCTGTTCTCGAGCTCTGATACCAAACTGAAACGCCTCAAAATCCCCCAATCTCCGAAGAGACGGAAAACATGGATTGTAATGAGAACACGACAAATCAAAACAAAAGCGATAGAACATCTCATTGCTATTACAACAATTTACATCAGAGTACAAGAATATAACAGAGCATGAATAAATATTACGCATTGAAAAATATCAGAGATTTAAAAATTACAATGCAGTGGAAAATAATACATAACACGACTGAAAGAAATACATAGATACAGAGCTTTTCGAATATAACTCCAGCTGTTAATCTAGGATCTGTGAAAATAAATATCTGCAAAAACCCAACTACTGGCTGCCCAAGTGAAAAATAGGGACACCCAGAGTTTAGGTTAAAATAATAAACTCCGGGTCAGTCATGTGGCTGATGTGAGAACTAAAACAGTTATTTAAAACTTTACTTTAGAAATAAAGTAACTCAAGGGACCACGCCGTATAACACAGAACGGGTTTCCTCCCAAGAATACCAGTGCATAAAACAAACAGCGCAACGCTTTTTGGAAACATGAAGCTATTATAAGACTCAGATCCCATCACACAATGCAACGCAAGCCAGAGGATAGAGTTTTCCCTTAAAATAGCCAAACATGCTTGGTACGTTTACAACAAAATCATTCGATACTATTATAAGTGTATAGTGTCAAAAATCGCTTCAAATATAAATGTATCAATCATAGACAGCATGGGTACCATATATCATGTCGCCATCCTAGTTCTACAACTAAAACTGCATAATCACGTACTGGAAGTTGGATTTTCATCATGAACCAAGGAAAGAGAACATCCTTACCGAATTCGAGACAATCTAGCCTACCATGTCTCTGGCTGCAGCTGTAACTGCACCTAGGAACTTGCAGGACCGGTCCTCTCTTACTTTTGAGGATTGGCAATTCCTGAACAATACGTTTCCCCGCCCTATGGGACGTAATGGTCAGTATGTCGACCATATCATCCATCGGCCCTGTAGTGACCGATATATCCGAGGTACCTCACTTTCTAACAACCACATAATTAAATGTTTGGGCTCCATACCATGGCACCACTCCTAGCTAGAAAGAAACGCATGTCTTCCCTGCTGTCCTCTCCCGTTTCTGATTCATACCGGGGTGAGAGGCTCGCGAATTAACGCTATATACAAAGCTATGCTATTTAAAGTCGTGCTTTGATCATCAACCACAAGGCTTTGCTTTTCAACAAAAGCCTTGATCACATTCCACTCAGCACGCCACACTGTCAATCCATACCGTACCATTGATTTCTGCCGATATATAACCTCTAAGCTCGTACGTCTCAAAGAAGGATGTTAAGCAAGAAAATAAATTCTCCTCCACAAAAACAGATATATATTTATCAGAGATCAACGAATACAGTATAAAGGAATACAATGTCAGACAAACCATCCATAAACAAGTTCGTTCTGGATATGAACGAAACTGGAGTCACATTATTCCTCGTCCCGTATGTCCAATACAAGAGAGAGGTCCTCGCATATCCGGTCAATCTCCAAGTACGTCTGGACGATCACCACTTATTACATCATCTTGGGTGTACAACCCGATCAAGACATCAATAAACATCCAAACGATGTGAAGATCTCCCGTCTTCAATCACCGTCTTCATCATCGACTTATCGTCGTATTAATTATTTAGAATGGGATAAACCCGGTCTTTTTGAATAACGCGCGTATCTTATAAACAAGTGCTATAAAAACACAACATACGCCTCATTCCAATCCATAATATTCTTTTCACAATTTAAACCAAATTAAGGTTTTCCAAAACTAGTCGTGATTAGCAAACCTTACCGAAGAAATCATTTGTTTTGTTTCCCAATCCCACCTATTCATCCCATGGAGCAAAACTGGTAATACTCCGTATCTAACACCACGGTGTTATCGGTAAAATTAATTACCATTTCGAATTCAAATCTAATTGAAGATTTAGCTATCGCTTGGAGCAAAACTGGTGACACTCCATTCTCGATCATTTCCCAAACTTGATAATTTAAATTATCAAATTTACATTTCAATCTAATTAAAGATTCATTAAAACTCCATTTAGTTTTAATCCCCAAAAATCATTATATAATGATTATTCAAATTTAGGAAATAAATCCTATCTTTAACTGGGTTAAAGAACCAATGTCATTTAAAACACAGTTCATGATAAACCCAAAATCACATTCCATCAATTATGGAATCTTCACGGAAAATAGATCAATATATATAATCGATATAAACTTCCATATCCAACCAATAATATAAATGGAATAACGGCAAAGCCTTTTAAATTCCATATATAGCAACAATCTTCCTCCACAGAAGTTCACTTCGATTATTACCAAATCGAATTCTATTCCATTCCAATTTATTTTATTAAATTGGAAAACTTTACTTTGGAAAATTTCCATTAATCTTAATTAAATGATTTATAAATTCCAAATCACATGTCACTGTTAACCAGGTTAAAGAACGAATGTTATTAAAAACACAGTTCACGATAAACCCAATTCACATTCCATTTTATTCCAACTACTAAATATAACTGGAAACTCAAATAATCTTAATTAAAAGATTTATTCTTTTCACACGAGGTTTAAGAACAGTGTTATTGAAGACACCATTCATGACAAACCCAACATCCAATTCTTTTATTTAATTCCAATTTAATATAAATTAATCGGAAAACTCCACTAAATCTAAATTAAAAGATTTATACTTTTCTCAACTGGGTTTAAGAACAGTGTTATTTAAGACACCATTCACGGCAAACCCGAAATCTAATTCTTTTATTCAATTCCAATTTAATATAAATTAATTGGAAAACTTCACTAAATCTTAATTAAAATATTTATTCTTTTCTCAGCCGGGTTTAAGAACAGTGTTATTTAAGACACCGTTCACGACAAACCCAAAATCCAATTCTTTTATTCAATTCCAATTTAATAAAAATTAATTAGAAAACTTCACTAAATCTTAATTAAAATATTTATTCTTTTCTCAACTGGGTTTAAGAACAGTGTTATTTAAGACATCGTTCACGACAAACCCAAAATCCAATTTAATATTAAATAAAAGGCTCTGAATAGAAATTATTTTGACTTGTATTCAATATGGAATTCTGAAACTAATAGATATTGTATTGGGAATAATTATATTTGTATCTTCCAAATTCCTATAATAATATTTGTATAACCACATAATCCAATATCGAAATAATCCAAAGATTATTTCCATTCCAACCCTTTTATAAAACCAATTTATTTATTTAAAAATAACTGGATTTCAAATCTAGTTAATAACTATTTTATTTTGATAAAAATATTTTTTTATCTTTTCAAATATGGAATTTTTCATCCCAATCTTTCCGAATCATTTATTATGATTTTACACAAATTATTAATATTTTTAATAATTTTATTAATGCCCTTTCAGTCGATTTCCATAAACGATCATCGAACTGCACTTACAGGGACCTTTTCCAAATTTGATTTGGACATAATTCCAAATCCGACCGTTAGATTTCAAATCTCTTATATTCGTTGGAAAGCTCTTTTCGATACGAACCCAACAGTTCTGGTTTTAGGAGAATCCGATTGTCTGATCTCGGTGATTTCCATTTAAAACGTATTTTATAAATCGTTTATAAACTCGTTTTAAAACGATCCCCACGTTCATTTCAATTTTAAATCAAAACTGAATACTCCTTATCATTATAATATTTAAATGATAATATTTTCAAAATCAGATTTTGAAATCATTTCTTTTTCGATATTCATTATAAAAATGAATAAAATCGATATAAATATCGTTCACGTCAAAATGGCGCATATCTAATCAACATGGCTTCACATAATCCAATATTTTCGTGTCCATCCCAGTCGGACATAAAAATCATATTTTAATCCTTTACAGAATATTATTTTAAAATATTCCTTATTTTAGAATATTCATTGTTCGTTATTTTAAAATATTCGTTCTTTCTGAATTGGAATCAGACATAGTCAATTACCATATAATGTTATTTATATGGATTTCATACAACACATATATACAACGACCATGATAAACAATAATCCATCATACAGAGTTCCTTCTACACTGTATAAGCATTAAATATATATAAATAAAACTTACTACAGTTCGTCAACCAATCGATTGACATACAACTAAACAATTGGGATTAGTGTACGCCAAATATCATCCCAATACCCGTGTAGGGTTTCAATCAACAAACACAGATTTTATTTGTACTCTTGAGTGATGTGTAAAATTTATCATCCCAGTCCATATCAGTTAAATGGGAGTACATAAACAAATCGTCCGATTTGTAAATGAACATTTATTTTCACTCATATACCCGTTAAAAATTATATTTTTAACGATAAAATATTTATTTCAACACATGAATATTTTATATAGTTCATACATTCAGTAAACACAATACAGTCAATTCAATCTAAACAAACAACCATGGTTTGTACAATAAATGGTATCGGGTGCTACTAAGCACCGTCTGCAACCTAGTATATATTTTACTGTAAATAAATTTGAGTGAGAAGGAGTTCTTACTTTGGGATCCACTCCGCCGTGCTTTTCTAACATTCTGATTTGCTGTTCCGATCACAGACTTTGTAAACGAGCTCCAATCTTCACTCCATCTTTTTTTCTAGCGTAAGCGCACCATTCTGGACAACTTTCGCCTAATGGACTTTTCTCCAAAAATGCGCCATTTTGCCGGAATTCGCAAAAAGACATAAATTGGATAGCATATTTTGGATACGTTTTCTAGACAACTACGCAATCTAAAATCTGACTTCCATACACTCAAATCGAAGAGGAGATTGTGCTCTTCGATTTTGGCATTGTGAGTTTTGGCTAGAAGCTCACGGCTTGGGAGATACGGGCTCGGGAAGGTCAGTGTAATAACCCGGAAAATGTGAACCAGTTTAAAATTTTTAAATCAGGTTATTACCAAGAAATTTGAATGGTTGAAATAGCATATTACAATAAAATATAGAATTTGGTATAATATTGCAGTTTGAAATTTTGAATACAAACTTTGTCTGACTGTACCGGGTGGAAGATATAACGGATTTTAACAAAACTGAAAATATTTAAATCTGTTTATCAGTACCTTTCTAACGAATCTGAAAAATCGAAATTTCATAACGGAAATCAAAAGTTATGGCCAAATGAATTTTCAGAAAGGTCGCTATATAGTATATATAGCCCTTGAAAATTGAGATTTTGCATACGACCTCGGAATTCGACGAAACCACTTTTGTTGGGTCCGGGATGTCAAATTATTGCTAAGTTTCAAATTTCATAATTTTTGAAGCTAGTATGTGAGCGGGGCAAAAGATAATGTGTTTGGTCAAATTCTGTTAAAATGGGTCGACCTAGAAATGGCCGTTTTTCAAACGAGCTCAGAATTCGACGAAACTGATTTTGTTAGGACCGTATCGTCAAAACAAAGCTAGATTTATTTTTCTGGAATTTTTCGATTCAGTTTGTGGCCCTGGCAAATTGAAATGTACGTTTAAATTAAATATCGAATGTTTTATATTTTAATTTGAAAAATAACTGACTGTAACAGTCGAAATGGCCAACGAAACATATCCCATTGTGTCCGGAATGGGGGTATTTAGCTAGGGGCGACAGTCGTTGGGTTTAAAAAGGGTCCGTTTGCAAAAACACTATTTAAAAATTTCTATAAATCTCTGGCCAATAGGAAATTTTCTTTTATAAAAAAAAATTAAAAAAACCCCAAAAACCCTCCGTCGTTCAAAAGAACCGATGATCCACGTCGTCCATCTCTTTCCGCCCACGCCGCCGCCGCTACAGGCAGTTCCAGACCTTGCCACCACTGCCGTTCGCTCCGCCTCTCCCCCCTCTACAAATCCGACCCATCGCCGACCCTCATTGCCTCCGCCATCGTCGGAATCGTCCCCACGAAGTTCCAAACTTCCCATCGCCAGATCTGCTCCGATCCGCCACCATCTCCGACCCCACCACCAGCGACCTGACGCCCTCGACCTCCTCTACGACGCCATCACCTCCGATCAGACCCACGACGCACAGATTTCGCGAAAACAGCGAATCCCCTTTTGAACGAATAATAAAGGTAATTCCTTTATACGTTTTTAACACTATAAAGCGTTGCAAAACTTTGAAAAATAATATATTTTTCGTTCTTTAACGAAATTCGATGAAATAGGAGACACCGTGACCGCAAGGAGGCTCTCTACATTCTAGAAGAAGCCGCGGATTTTTCTGACCTTCCGACGATTTTTAGCACCGCAATAACCAATGTGAGGAATCTAAACTATTTGTGTGAATGAAACCGTGTTGTATAAATTATATAAGCGAAGTGTAAATTATATACGCATTGTATACCTCATGTACATGTGTTGTATAAGTTATATTAGCGATGTATAAATTATACAAGTGTTGTTTGAAACATATATGCTTTATATTGTGATGAAATGCAAGTGAATTATTATATTATATATATATATACTCCCCTCGTCCACAGACCATGGACGATATTTATTGCTTGTGATTGACGTGATATTATATGGTATGACGAATGGTTGGAAATAATTGTTTGTGGTTGATATGATGGTTGAAAAATACCTTTATGGTTGAAAAATACCCTCTTGTGGTTGAAACAAAATAGAATAGGATTGTGGAATTGAAAATAAAACATGCCCCCTGCGTGCGAACTAGATGCATGATCCCCATTGTCAAAAACCGCGAGGTTTTAAGGTAGAGCGAGGAGCCGTACTAGGGACGGTCCCGGTTTTAACTACCCTGCCGTTATGCTGCCGAAATTTCTGAAATATTTATGTGTTAGAATAATTTTCCTTCGTTGAAATAAATTATACAAACTATATCGAATATTCATGTGTTGAGTTGCAATTCATTTGTTGAGTTGAAATTCATGTGTTGAATATTATTTGAATTTAAACAAATGGCTTTAGCGATAAAAATCACATTTTTATATATATACAAACTATATCGAATATTCATGTGTTGAGTTGCAATTCATTCGTTGAGTTGAAATTCATGTGTTGACTATTATTTGAATTTAAACAAATGGCTTTAGCGATAAAAATCACATTTTTATATATATACAAACTATATCGAATATTCATGTGTTGAGTTGCAATTCATTCGTTGAGTTGAAATTCATGTGTTGAATATTATTTGAATTTAAAGAAATGGCTTTAGCGATAAAAATCACATTTTTATATATATACAAACTATATAGAATATTCATGTGTTGAATTGCAATTCATTCGTTGAGTTGAAGTTCATGTGTTGAATATTATCATCTTTTAAAAATAAAATGAATCGACAATGAAAACTATATTTTTATCATGTATATGAAGTGTTAAAAATGCACACGTGTGGAATAAATATTTTTGATGATAAGAATATTTCTTTTATCATGTATACGCTTAGTTAAAAATACACACGTGTTGAAATAAATAATAGTTTGCTAGAAATACTATTATTATCTTTGTTCTGCATATATATATACATGTGTTGAACAGGAAAAATGGATTAGCTGTAGAGTAAAGAAATTATTTGCGTGCCCGACAAATAGGTAAACCTTGATGAGTTGGCTGCGCAATTTTATTTATATATCAACTCCTGTGAATGCCATTGGATGCGGAGTGCTGGTTATTCTGTGTGAAATAATAAATAACGCCATAGGATAGTAACAATTAATTTTGAACTACACTACATGGCATACTTCTTGATGATAGGCATACTTCATCATATTCCACATAAGCAATTGGAGCTTGTGTGACGAGGTGGAAGATTTACCATACAAGCAAGAGGCTTGTATGGCGATGACTATATACTACAGGTTGAACTGATGACTGATATGGACTATATAAATTATAACGATAAATTGCCAGATTAATAAAAACCTCACACGGGTCTGGAGTTGACAATAATCACGTCGCTCTAGTTATTAGATACGGCACATGGACTATTTATTTCCACACGGAAACGGAGTGACGGGAATTTATTCTCTGGAGTGATTATCAGTACATGCTCCCCCGTAAACACCAAAATATATCACTATAAATATGTGAATGCTTTTTAGGATTTATTGGGTACCTAATACGGCCCAATAAATTTCCAAACCCATCCCCGTACAAAGGAGGTTATGGCGAAATTTTTCGAAATATTAAGGCGTTAGTGAAATATTTGAAGTGAAAACGAAGTTGAAAATATAGAATGAACTATAGTTGAAATCATAGAATGAACTATATTTATATATATAAATATAAATATAATTAAAAGGAATAGAGGCCGTGCAGTTCGCATTTCGGAATCGTAATTTGAAACGATTAGTACGAGAAATCCGACCATCGGATTTTCCCAAAACCGCAACCGCTGGGTTCGCCTTGGAAATATCTTTCCAATGGCACCAACCTTGTAAAAATCCAACGGTTGGATTGTCCGGAATGTTTAATTCAAATCTGAAGAAAAACAGTGCCAGAATCGTTTATATTTATATATAAATATAAATATAATTAAATTAAATCGAATAACGATGCTGCAGTTCGAATTTTGAAACCGTAACTTCAAACGACTAGTGTGGAAGATCCGACCGTCGGATTCTCACGAAACTGGAACCGTTGGGTTCGCTTTGGGAATATCTTCCCACTGATATAGACTTTGTAGAAATCCAACGGTTAGATTTTCCGATATGTGTAAAACAAATTAGGAGAAAAACAGCGCCAGTGCCACGGCACGACCTGAAACGTCGTTTAATTAAATATGGCCATTTTTAAATAAATAAAAATGGCGAATAATCGTTATGAAATATTATAAACAACATTGATTGAAAATAAGCCAATTGGGCTTGAATTGCTTGATATTTATTGGTTGTATGTGTTTGACGCGAAAATAACACTAAATAACTGAAAGATGGATGTCGAATAATATAACCATAAAAAGAATCGATTTAAATTCTAATGACGTGAATTATTTGAAAAGGCCGAGCTAACCCTCATTTCAAATAATTTATCGAGCGATTCGAATTGGAAAATGCAAAGACAATTCAAGACCGACGATCTTCGTATCGGTTGGATGGGCGCTACTGAGGTTCCTGACCGGAGTAGCTACCGGAAAGGGACGGAAGTAGTAACCGTCTGAACGTATGTGTTGATTGGACGGATATATGAGGAATTTGACACCTCCGGTTTCGTTCAGACCCAGGACGGACTTGTAAATGGACTGTGTGTCTGACATTGGATTTTGTTCTATACTGATTGATCTCTGTTAAATATATATATCTGTTTGGCGGCGGAGAATTTATTCTTTTGCTTAACGCCCTTTTCTGAGACGTACGAGCTCAGAGGTTATATATCGATGGAAATCAATCGTATGGAGTGGACTGCCTATGTGGCATGCCAAGATGTTGTGATCAAGGCTTCTGTTGCAAAGCAAAGTCTTGTGTATGATGATCAAAGCAAGGTCTAGGTGGCCTAGCTTTGTGTATTTCGTAGATTCGCGAACCTCACACCCCGGTATGAGTTAAAAACGGGATACGGACTACAGGGAGAGCACGACGTTTCTTTCTAGCTATGGTGGTGTCAGTGACTTACCAGCCCTGACATATATATCTACTTTTCACCTTTGTGGTTGTTGGAATGCGAGGCGCCTCGATTATAGGTCTGTAAGGACCGGGAAACGTGTGTTCAGGAATTGCCAATCCTCAAACGTAAGAGAGGACCGACCCTGAAGATCCAGGGGTTACCCAGAGTGTGTAGTCCCGAGGCATTTGCTAGAGTGTCTCGAAGCGGGGAGGAGCTTGCCCCTTGCCTCGACTCATGACGGAAATCTAATTTCCAATACGAAATAACGGACTTGATTGTAGAACTAGTATGGCGACATAGTATATGGTAGCTATGCCGTCTATGATTGATATTTATGATGCTATTCATTTTTGAAACATATATGCACTAGTAATAATATCAAATGATTTTGCTTTATACGTATCAAGCATATTTGGCCCTTATAAGGTAAAACTCTATCCTCCGGCTTGCGTTGCATTGTGTGATGGGACCTGAGTCTTATAATGGCTTCATTCTTTCTAAAAGCATTGCGTTGTTTTAAAAGAATTTACTTTGTTTTAAATGCACTAGCAATCACAGGAGTAAACCCGTTCCGCGAAAGTGGCGTGGTCCTATGATTTGCTATTACTGTTGTTTAACTGTTAAATAGATTCCTCATACCAGTCCCCATGACTGACTCGTTGTTTGTTTCACTTTGCAAACGCGGGTGCCCTTATTTTCACACGGGCAGCCTAGTACATAGGTAACAGGTTGTTTTTGGCTCTGCACTGCTGCATAGGGTGCATTTTTGGCTCATGGCGAGGCTGACTTCACAGAGACGACTTTGACATTTTCCGCCATTACTGTTCTTATATTATGATTCCGCCACTGGCGATGCAGACTGATTTACTTTCCGTATCTCTCACTATATGTATATGTATTCCGCCTCTGGCGATGATGACTGATCACTTTCCTTTTTATTTACTAAGTTATATCCCACGTTATGCTATTCTGATATTCCTACATGGTGTGATTCCGCTGTCATATCCATGTAAAATTATTTTATTTATTGTTTCTGCTATTATCTGTACTCTGCTATGATGATTAATGTGTTATTTCCTAATGATTATCCTTAATACCGCCCCTCGGATTTTGGGATCGTCACAGTCAAAAACTGCATATATACACTGAAATTCATAAAAAAATGATTTGTAAAGAGGGGAGGGGTCCACGGTGGTTGTCGGTGGCGGGGTAAGCAGCGGAAGGGGGTGTGGCGGTCGGCGGTTTGCTCTGGCTATCGGCGCAGCAGAGCATTGGGCGAAGGCGTGGGTTTTTAGGTGGGGCTCGCGGGTTTGGGGGAAGAGAGAGGAGAAGTGGCGGCTTGGAGGGGGGCAAGCGGCGAAGGGGAGGGTGGTAGCGTGCTAGGAGCGGCGGGGGTCAGGAGAGCGGTGGCGCGTTAGGAGAGGGGAGACGCAATTTTTGAAATAGGGGGGCGGCGACTTGAAATGATAAAAGGGGGCTAGGGTTTCTCAAGGATATTTATATAATTTTATACTATTTTTAAATTCCAAAATATGTGTTTTTGCGTACGAACTCTAAATCAAACCTAACGACTGTCGTCCCTAGCCAAATACCCCCATTCCAGACACAATGGGATATGTCCCGTAAGCCAATTCGACTGTTTCGATCAGTTTTCATTTGTTTTGATCAGTTCTCATTTAGATTGAAATATAAACCAACATATATTGAATTTGAACGCACATTTTAATTTACCGAGGCCACATTCTAACTCTAAAAAATTCCAGAAAAATAAATTTAGCTATGTTTTTACGATAAGGTCCTAACAAAACTAATTTCGTCAAATTTGGAGGTCGTTTGAAAAATGGCCATTTTCTGGTCGATCCAATTCAATTGAAATTGACAAAACACATTTAAATCCACTACGCTTACATTATTCCAAAAATTATGAAAATCGGAATCCAGAAATAATATGAAATTTCAGATCCAATAAAATTGATTTCGTCGAAAACGGAGGTCGTTTGCAAAATGGCTATTTTTAAGGACTTTATATTATATTAAAATATATATAAATTCCATAATGACTATTTCAAATTTTAAACTGGACATAACTTCCAATTAATATTATGAAATCTCAGTTTTTCACATTTATTAGAAAGATATAACTAAACAGATTCAAATATTTCTGGTTTTACTAAAATCTGATTTATTTTGAATCCTGTACATTCATTTGAAATTTGAAATCAAAATTTCAAACTACCACGCCATTTCAAACTCGTTTTATAGTTAAAATAAATTTATACGTTCTAACTTCATTTAAAATAAATTTTTTGGTCGTTATTATTTATTATAAATCATTTTAAATTTCCAAAATCCATTAAAATTGCTAAAATAAAAAATTTAAATTGGTTCTGAAATTTCGGGTTGTTACATACATTGTCCGAAGGTGGTCTCATACCTTACCAGTTGGAATCCATTATCCAATAAGAGCTTGCATTTTTGATTGTATAATATGTATGTAGAGTGTGAGATGCAAGCGTTATGCTAGATTGTTATTTACTTGTTTTAGACACTACAGTAATATCAGAAAAGTATTGATTTTAAATAATGTTTTGGGTTATCGTAAGGTAAAAACCATTAGTGTTTATGTATGGATTGGTCTTACGATTATCCTTTCATTTAAAAAGGATTTTTTAAAAGTTAAACCAAGTGATTGGAGTTTACTCACACTGGTCCCATGACTGACCCAAAGTTTATTTTGTTTTGTTTTACCCTAAACTCTTGGGTGCCCAAATTTGTACGGGTAGTCTAATAATTCAGGAGTTCATAGATATACTTGGAGGAGCTTGGAGCAGAAGGCTTCAGTTAGATATTTATTGTTTATTTTCCATTTTGTTGTATTGTACTCTGGTAATGGTATATATAGTAAAAAGTTTGTATCCCATAAGTTGGTATATATGTATATATTATATTTTATTTTGCTGCGGTGTGACCTTCTGTGTTGTTATTTATGTTCTGCTTCTACCTTCTTCTTCTTTATTTCACAATGACTCATATTTATGTGCAACTTGGGTTGGATATATGGTGTATTTAGTCAACTCAGATAGCACGGATTTGCGAGCCATTATAAAGGGTTATCCCAAAATTTGATTGTATTATATGCAGAGGCATTATATTTTATGAATGGTAAAATGTCTTTATTAGCTTTAAAAGTGCTAATCTAAGTCTGATTCAGGTTGGGTGGAGGAGTGATGGTCTTCAAATTGTGTTCAGAAATGATATATTTAGTGGACTAAGAGGCCCAAATATTCTCTTTCTTGTTCAGTTAGTTATCAACATGTTTCATAAATGCTGATCTATTCCAAACGACAATGTTCAGTATACCAAGTCCACTTTTATTTATAGGTTTTTCTATTTGACTAAATGAGATAGGTGCAACATATTTAACATGAAAATCATCTTTCCAAAAAAATATCATAAAGGTAGTTCTTATCATTTTGAGTAACTTCTGCGGTAGTATAAAAATCCTAGACCAATAGACATGCATGGATATGATAATAGATTTAATAAGAGTTAATCAACCTACTTGATTAAGCATCTTGTTTGACCAACATTCCATTCTTCCACTGTTCTTCTCATATAGAGGAGTGCATTGAGTTGTTGTTATCCTAGAGGAAGTGAGAGGGAATCCAAGATAGGAGATCATGTTGTCATTAGTGCAAAGACCGGTGATGTTATGAAGATCACAAGCAATGGAAGAAGGAATACCAGCTAAATTCGTCTCAGATTTGGCTAGATTTATTTGAAGACAAGTCATCCTATAAATTTTGTCAAGGGTACTCCTGATATTTATCATGGTGGTTGTGTCAGGTTTGCAAAAAACAACTATGTCATCCGCAAAACTAGTGAGGTAATTATAGGGTCACTACATTTTGGCTAAAGATTAAAGGAATTAGAATCAACTAATTCATTAAACATTCTTGTGAGCAATTCCATAAAAATTATGAATATATAGGCAGACACAAGATCACTTTGCCTAATGCTAATTTTTCTCTAAAAAAACCCACCAGAACAGCCATTAACATTAATGAAAAAAAATGCATAGTTGACATGCATGAATAAATCCAAGTAACTATGTTTGGTGGAAAGTTCATACAACTTAATATCCTAACCACTAAGTCCCAATGCAAGGAATCAAATGCCTTCTTAATGTCTAATTAAATGTTCATAGTATATCCTTTTAGTAATTCATGTACCATAAGTACATTGTCTATAATGCTACGCTTAGGTAAAAAAGCAGATTGATTCGGGGAAATTAATCCAGGTAACACACTTTTTAACCTAGTGGCAATAATATTAGAAATACATTTGTAGATGGTGTTACAACATGCAATTGGCCCAAATGAGTTTGCATGAATATCATTATTCATTTTAGGGATTAATGGTACAACAATGTTATTATATGAATCCATCATTTTTGCAGTTCTAAAAAAAAGTGGAGACAGCTTTGCATACATCCTTACCTACTAAGTTCCAACAATAAGTAAAGAATGTAGTATTAAAGCCATCAGGACCCCCACATGATATTTTGTTTAAATAGAATACAACATCCTTAATCCCCACATCAGAGACTAGGGAGCTGAGCCTTTCAAACTCTTCCTGATTTATCTTAGGAAGGAGTGAAGGATTGATGTCATGCAACATAGGAGAGAAGTTAGATACATTACCAAATAGAGAAGTGACGTAATTGATGAATGCCTGTTGAACTCCCTTCTATGTGTCTTGAAATTGATAATCCTTATCCATGATTCTGAATATGTTCTCACTATTGTGTTTGGCTTTAAGTGTTGAGTGAAAGAAAGCAGTGTTTCAATCGCCTGATGAATTCATTTTAATCTTTCTTTCTGTTTCTTCATAAGTGCTTCCAAGTATAGAGCATCCTTAAGCTTTTGGGAGCATTCACTTTCTTGAGAAGCAAGAGTAGGGTTATTGACATATGTAAGAATCTTAATCTGAACTTTCTCCAGTTGCTCATTTAACTAGTCAGATTGTTTGGAGCCTTTAACTAATTTACTTCTAGCCCATATATTTAGTGCATGTTTTGGAAGTTGAATTTTCTATGCAGTGCTTACATCGGGTTACCGTAACATAGTTTGTTCCAACTTCTTCAACTAATCCAAGAAAATCATTTTCTTTAATCCAAGAATTAAATTTTTTAAAGCTTAGTTTCTTGATAAAGCCTTGTTCACCTAAAGATATAATTTGAAGAGAGTGATCAGAGAGTTTGGGAAGTGGCAAGAAATTTTTCAAGGAAGGCCAAGTAATAAGACTTGGATAATTGCAGAAAGCATGATCAATTCTTGAGAACATCCTAGGCCTATCTCTTTTTTATTATTCCAAGTGAATTCAACCCTAGACCCTCGAATTTCTATCAGGTCAGAGTCACATATTGCAATGTTTATGCGATTAACTTCATAGAAAGAAACCATGCTACCTCCACTTCTATTAGAAAACTTAAGAGGTGAGTTGAAGTCGCCACACACAATCAATGGATGTATGTGTTGTCTAAAGTTGGGTAGTAGTTTATAAATTTTGTCCTTAGCATTGGCAAAACTGCATGCATAGATAAAAGTAATGTAGTAGGAGGTTTTAATTGGTATGTGGACATTATGACAATGCACAAGTTGATCAGAGGACATAATCTTATATAGTTTGTGAATACTAGGATCAAATAAAAATACATATTCTACCATAGCAAGTATCTTCTAGGTTGTGAATTATTGACCAAGAAGGATTTACATACCTTATTTCCCTTTCAGTTAGTTGGACATTAAGCTTTGTTTTAAGCATATCCAAGATGCTAAGGTTATACTTGAGAATTAAGCTTTTGCATGCATTAATTTGAAGTCTTAATGCGCTCCTCTTACATTCCAAACACCTATCATTTGTAACATTAATCAAACTTCTGCTCCTCTGCAATTTTTTTCTTTGGCCTACTCATTGGGATGGAGTTGTGTGGAAGTGAATTCATATAAGATGTTTTTTTATCATTCTTGTTGTTGGATGAGTTATCAACAGAATAATTGATAGTGTCGATTGCTTTTGCAATTTATTTTGCATTAATATATGCATCGGGTGGAACAAAACTATCATAAGGGAACTTTTGTGCAACAGAAATTGTTTTCAAGGAGGTTCTTTTACCACTATTAGAAGGATCATCTGAAAGGACATCATGATGCTTGAGATTTAGATCGGATTTATCTGGACTCTGAAGAATGGTAGTGTTCACACCATATTGAGCAATATTAGGTATTGATAACACTGAACATTCTTTTCCTCGCTTTGTTGCTTATTCACACCATTATCACTAGTTGTTTGAGATGTTGAGTTGCATTCCATCACAATGTTACTGCCTTCAGGTTGCACATGCAAGCTAGAATCATTTCTATCTCCAGTATCATTGACATTACCCAAACCATCTACTCTAGCATTTGTAATAGTTTCATTTGAATTTTCCATCCTAAGATTGTTAACTTGACATTTTTCCATGTTAACACCATTAGCAATGCTCTGCTGATTGACAATTCTTATTTGTTCCTCAGGTAAGACAGTATTATTCATCAGAGGATGATGATGAAAAACATCAATCAATGGGGAATTTGCCTTATCAACTACTTCCTGAGATTCCTTAGCTAACTCGGCTTCCTTGTTTGCTTTTAATAGAATTTCACATATCTCATTCATCCCTTGCTACATGTCATTCACTATATTAATATCTCTTTCCTCCAACTCATGTTGATATTGTTCATCCAATTACTCAAGATAACACTTAGAGGTATTGGCAGAGTCAACAATTCTGGTGGTGGAGGATCTTTTGAAATTAGTAGTGCTAGCCTTGTTTCTCCCTACTTTTTTCCATTTTTGCACCTGTTTCACAACATTCATTCTTGCTTTATTGTGTACTTTGCTTTGAACATACCTTCCTTTGTTAGTTTTATCATTGCTATCCAGTAGTGATTTTATCTTTAATTTTTTTCTTCATCCTTATCAGTAACAATTTTTTAATCACATGTTGCTAAAGTGTGTCCAAAGACTTTGCAATATGTGCGCACATAAGGATTCCATAGATATTTGACTTTGATGCTTTGAGTACCTCCATCAGAAGTTTCAACCAAGAAATCCTTTAGTAGTGCTTGCTATGGATTTACATCAATTAGGCATTTAGCATATTCAATTCAGGAAAATATCCGGAAGGACAAAATGAACAAAAAATTATTCCATAAGGACAAGGAGGCAAAATTTTGTCCATGCAGACAAGTGTTAGTGTAAAGTGCAGAATTATAGTGGGCCCTTGAATTCCTCCTTTTACACTAAATTTTGTCCTAGAGGATAAAATTTTGTCACCTTGTCCTTATGTAACAATTTTTTGTTCCTCTTGTCCTCCCCAATTCAATTCTCTTAATCTTTTCAACCACCTCATCCATACAAACTAACCTTCCTAGCATGCTTGCCAACCAACTGATGCATGTATGTGACCATGCGAAGATGGGGATGTTGAACATTTGAACACAAACAAGCATAGATTTAACCATCCCACAAACACTACTAATTTTAGAGTCATATGGTTTAATAATAACAGCTTACTTTTCATCATAATAGGATTAGCAGTGAGAATCTTGAACTTATCTTCCACACTATAAAGCTGGAAGAGGAATATCAATCCATCAGATTTTGTTTTAACTGTCCCTTTTAAGTGCCAGATTGAATTAAGTTTTTGCATCACTGTCATGTATGGTAGTGATTGATCAAGGAAGAAGCCAACTAATGTGTTTATCCACACTTGCTCACCAGCTTGAACAACATCCACAGTGTGCTTCATAACATTGCTATAAAACGCCAGCTTTGTATCAATGGGTGTGTACTTCCCTGCATTGTAAGGAAAGTGATTGAACAAAGAAGTTCAAATGCGTTGACATGGGTTGTCTTACTTTGCAGGAGGAGGTTTCTTAGCCATTGGGACAGCAAGAGGAATTAGAGGTGGATCAGGAGGTGCCGGCGGTGGCGTTGGTCGAGGAAATTGGACTGGCGACAAGCTCGATGATTGAAGTGATGAAGGGAGAGAAGTAGCAAAGCTAACAACCATTTTTGAATCTTTTGACATTTCTGAATTTAAACCTTTGTTAAATTTAAAGTATTAATAAAATCTATATTTATATTTTTATAAAATATATATTTGTATATTAAATTTAAAACTTAAATAGTATTAAATTATAAAGATTATTAAATTACATATGAAATATTTTAAATTTCAAAAATAATATTAAAAATATATTATAAATAGCTTTATTAAATTAAAATTCATTAAATTTCAGAAAAATGCTTTTCAAAATAGACCAATTGTGTCTTTATAAAAATTTCTACTTAGGTTAAGTGATACCTATGTTAAAATTCAAACTCGGAAATATATCATTTCAACCCGCATCCCTAATCAATTTAGTCCATTTCCTAAATCTATACTGTGGTTTGGTTATGTATCGTTGCAACCCATAATGAGTTTTCTAAATCTACAGGGAACTTGCAATGTAAGAACATAAATAAAAAAACATAACAATACTAATATGTCACATAACGAATTCGTATCATGTCATTTATGTCAATAACAATCTAGACATATCACACATGTCACAAATAAACATATACCACAAAATAGTATAATTTCATACTATGAACGCAAATTAAAATTTAATAGAACAATCAAGTCAACTAAAACAATCTTTGCATTTGAATTTAACCATTTACATGTGCTAAATAATTCTCTATAAAATGTTACTCAAGTCTAACATTAATTCACATTTTGTGGTACTGAACGGAGATGACAAACGAATGGATGAGAAAGCATGATGCACAATTTCGACTATGAACACAACTAAATGCTCTTTAACATAATGGCATGTTTAAATTCACAAAATAATACCTCAAGAAATTTAAAAGAAGGGAGTAAATGGGTTTTGGTTAGTGAAGACGGATTTTGATTTTCACAAATTTACAAAATATGATAAAACTTGGGACATTTTAAAAATAGATTTTTGGATATCTTATTAATGAATTTGAAAAAGTAGTCAGTAACAAAGTGTTAGAATTTTTTTTCTTTTTAATCTAGAAAAAAATCTAGATTTGTAAATTATTTTTGGAAGAAAAGGCTAAAACAGCGACAAACCTTTTTCGGGTCGGAATTTCGAATCCGAAAATGTGTCTAAAAGTTACATGATTTTGACAAAGAAAATCACAAAATCTGAAAAGTTGCAAACATGAAAGTTATATCTATTTCATTTCCACCCAATCTAAAAAAAAGCGGATTTGGATCTCCATGAGTAAGTTATAGCCGTGGGAAACATGATAAAATATTGGAAAAAACAGAAACTTATTTAACAGGGTTTAAGGTTTATGGATTTTGGGTTTAGATCGTTGTTGTATGGGGCTACTAGTGGGTTTCACAGGGCTTAAGTGATTCTAGATGCTGGCTATGGAGTGTAGGGGTTAGATGGAGGATGCCTTGGCGGTAGTGTTTAGTTGCCAGAAAAGTGGGAAACAAGGGGTTTTATGAGAAGAGGAAAAAATGAGATATAGGTTTTGGAAAAGGAAAATGAAGAAAATGACTTTCTTAAGGAGAGGAATTAGATTTAGAAAATAGTAATTAGAGAGGATATTGTAAATTAAGTTTTTGGATTTATTTTGAGAGAGATGTTTAGAGATTCGCAAAGAAGATTTACAGAGAAGAAGAAAGTTGAAGAGAAGAGATGGTGATACGGTTTAGGAAATAAGAAATAAAGAGAAGGATAAAAACTAGAAATTTCATTTTGATTTGAGAATTTAGATGTAGTGGGAAACCATGGAAATTTTCAGAAAGAAGTTTACAAAGATAGGATTGAGAAAGAAGAAGAAGATATTATCTTGATGAAAAAAAATGAGAAGAGCAGAGAATGAAAATTGTACTTAACTTGCCAAAGTCTTATTAAATTCAAACGTGAAATAATTATAAGGTGTGAGATGGCAAAACTTTCCCAAGAAACTAAGGGAAGAATATACTAAATAATTTAAAAAACAGGCTATAGTAATAAATCACATAAACACCGTCCGTTTTGTGCATTTTTCATTGAAAAACTCATATTTAGAGTAAATAGAAGAGAATTTTGATGAAATGTAAAATGCTTGACAACATATAATTCAAAGTGGAATCTTAGAAAAAATAAATTTTCGAATTTTTGAAATTTCAACTCAAATTCAAATAATGACAAATTTGACCAAATTTGGCTTTTTTAGAAAAAGTTTCATCAAAATAGATTTAGCAACTACATTACTTAAAGCTAAAGTTTTTTATTTAAATTTAAAATTTAAAATGAACTTAAATTATTATTGAATTAATAGTATAAATTAAGTTACCAATAATTATAGACCACACTGACAACCATTTAATTCTCATCATTAAATTGTCCCTATTCATGTTTGTATATTGACATCCAATTCATTTTTTTCATATAACTCAATATAAATTAAATTTTAAATTTTTGAAAATTTAAATTTTAGTTAATTCATCATAATTTTAAAACTTCAGGTTATTACATCCTGGTTCTGGAATAGTACAGTGCATTAAAGGCTACCATATAAGGACTAATTGGCATACATATCACTTTAAATGTAAAAAGCTTTACTAATTTTTTACACTTAGCAGTTTCAATACTGTCATGTGAAAATGTTCTTTTTATAACCGAGGATCACAATTCATACATTGACATGGTCAACTTTTGTTTCCTTCCGAACCATGTTTCTTGCACATTTATTTTCCACTGTCCTTTGTTCTTCCCGTGTCAATGTTGACATGCAAATTTTCACTATACAACCGATAAGCCACAACTGTAGTACTAATTTCAACTCATAAAATATTGTCCCAGATATTTGAAAACTTTTCCTATAATTGTTACCAAAATTCTATGGAAAAAGATATGTTACAGTAATATCAATTGCACGCAATCTTCTATACCACTGAAACCTTCCTTCCAGCCGTTGACAAAACCACGCAACACCATAACACATAGCTTCGTCCTCTACCCCATCCTGACAGGCCTTAATAGTTAACAATGTGCACATTATGACCAACCAAAATTTATTCCTCCTACTTAACATATTGTAACAACCCGTATTTTTGAATAACATGTTATAACATAAATCAAGGCAGAATTAAACTGTAAAATCTGAATCAAGGGAAATGGGTTGAGCCATTGCGTTCGTCTCGGAAAAATACGCGAAATAGAGTCCGAGTTTTCGAAAATCGGAGTCCGTATGACCGAGATATGGCCTCACGAAGTTTCACGAAAAATTCAAATTCAAAACAGATTCAAATTTCAGAAAATCAGGGTAGGCGGGAAAAATCCCGCCCAGACCAGGTCGACCTGGGGGTCGACCTGGGTGTCGACCTGGGTGGGACCAGGTCGACTGGGGAGTCGACCCCAGGGTCGACCTGGGGGTCGACCTGCCTGGTCGGACCCAGGCAACCTGGTGCACCTATTTGGCTGTTTTGACCTGTTTTGTTGGCTAGTGACGGGATTTGATGGCTCTGATTGAATTTAGGGTTAATCTTATGGCTAATGCTATCCTAATCTCCTATAAAAAGACCCCTAAGCCTAGCCTAAATCACCATTATTCAATCCTACAACTAAACTATGTCAAATTTGTTCCTCTCATGGCCTCCACTCTCATGCTAAAATTTCTAAGTTTATTTCTATGAGAGATTTTGAGTTCATACAAGTGTTTTCAAGCTTGTATGAGTGTTCTTAGTTTGCATTCAAGTCAAGTTGCAACATTTCTATTACAAAGCAAGGATTTTTATTGATTTGGCTCAAGGGTTTTTCATTTGGAGCTTGCATATTTGGGTTTTTTTGGTGATTGCATAAGGGCTTCGTCTCAATCTTTATAATAAATATTCATTTGTGTCTTCATAGCATTGTAAGCCCTTTTCTACTTTCTTTCTTTGAACTCTAAAGTTAAATGAATGATGCAAGTTTGGATTGGTCATCATGATATGCAAGTTAGGTCGATCATTATGTTATGCAAGTTGGTTTAATCATGATGTATGACACATGTTGCTATGTTATGCAAGTTTGGGTTGACCATTATACACATGTTATCATGTTATGCAAGTTAAACTTGAGTTTGTGAGCTTATATCTTCAAGCTTTATGTTAAAGGTTGCATTTTGGCAACATGGAAGTTATCATATCCCTTATGATAACTTGCATGTGAGGCCAAATGCGAACTTCTAGCAACTTCTACATGTCATTTATCACCATGTATCACTTATATGCTAAGTTTGGTTTTATGCATGCTTTTGAAGCCTAATAATGCAATATGCAAGTATATGAACATATGTACATTTCATATGCCACCATGATAAACTTGTGGCTTCAACACCTTTTTGTCATGATTATGCCAAGTTCCCTATTTTATCCTTTATGCGTTGATGCGATTATGTAAACGATGGGATTACATTGGGGTTGGGTAACACTATGACATGAACATGGTTTTTATAACATGACGTGATATGTTGCTTGTAATTATGTTTTGGAAACATAATGGACATGACACTTAGAAAATATGAGTGTGGCCAACTCGAGGTTGGGTTGAGTTTGTAGCATAAATCTACCCGGACCCGCCCGGCTTAACTAGCGGCTACAAACAATAGGACCCAATGTGAGAAGTTGGTCATGTTGTGCTCGAACCCGAGGTTAGACCAAGTTGTGGTGTAAAGCTACCCGGACCCGCCCGGCTTAACTAGTAACCACAACAAGGTCTAATGTGAGAGGTTAAAGCACATTAAGTTAATTAATGCCTCTTGATTAGGGTTAAGTCATGGTCCACTTAATACTTAACCAATTTGGGCTTGATGGGTTAATCGGGGTTAAGTCATGAACCTTGGGTACACTTAACCAATTTAATCCACGTTTGGATCGGGTTAACCACATTTAACCCGTTAAGAAACCCTAGTTGTGTGGTCCTTTGCAGCAGTAACCCTCTTGATAGTATCATAAGACCCTAGGACTAGGCTAGGGTGGGGCACGATTACTGGGCTGACATGTAAGCGACCAAAACGACGGCTGAGTTGGTACGCCGGTGTAGGTCCAGGCGGACTATGGTCGTGCACTTAGTCCGGAGTTGGAGAATCAGGCACGGGTACCAGTAGATCTAGACTGTGCATACTTGATTGGTGTCCGAGGTTGACACCCTAGGACTTGATACACCCTAGGGTGGACCTAGCGCAGTTTAACTAAATTGCATGTTTGGGCCGTATGACACCGACACTTGACGAGTTAGGCTTATAGGGAGCCGATCGACTAGACCGTGTAGTTGGACCTTGATTTAGGTCACCTCATGATGTTGGGCCAAGCTTGGGCCAAGGGATCAATTCTTGTTTTTACTTGACATGTTAGAATGCTAGTACACCCGTGGTGCAAAACTTAACCTTGATTATGCGATGACACCTTTATCTATCTTGTTAATCATCATGCCAGTATGTTGTTATCCTTATGTTCATCTCAGCTTCTCATGCCAGTTAACTTTACTAGTTCATGGACAGATAGTAGTTAGGGCTTACCAGTCTTTTTGACTGACCTGTTTTCTTTCGCCTCTTTTCTTCCGTTCCCCCCCCCCTCAGGTTCTCAGGGTGGGAACATTGGAGCTTAGCTTGGATCTTTATAGCTTGCTTACTGGATTTGCTCATGTAAGGTTTTGGACATTGAGCTACCTATGGTTTATCACTTCACTTTGGGGATAATACTTTATGTATTTCAGTTTTTCAGTTTATGCTAGACTTTGTTTGTTGGAAAATAATGATCAAGTATTTTGTTGTAACATGACTATGGTTTTGAAATGCTAGTTTGATCCGCTGCTTTATTTATTCTGTTTTACTTATATGTTCTGTCTTGTGATATCTGCATGCATGTTTACCTTGTTTAACGCCCCTCCAAAGCTAGTGTGCTTGCAAGAGTTACCCTGGCGGAGGTGGGGTGTTACACATACAATCAACAAAATATACTTATTTAATCCTCTAACACTTCACGTATGCAAAGAATGGACCAAACACTAGTCAATATTTATAGTTCATCCTCACTTGAATTATGTAGTCAAAATTGGACATTTTCTACCCTTTTTTCCCTAATTAATTGTATAAGCATGCTTATAACCTGTTTACTATTTACAGCTTTCAAAATCCATTTAAAATTTATTTAATTATTTAAAAAATGTATTTTTATTTTATTTAATTGTTATAAAATAAAAATATTAACTTTAGCAGTTTATTATCGCAGATGCCTAAATAATCTGGCATCATTTGTGTCACTCAGTACAACAAAAAAACCTATTACAGTTGTCACCAAATAACAGTTGTAATAAAGATTTTTCTACAACTTCTTTTTTCTGAAAGTTGTAATAAACTTTTTTTCAATAACTTTTATTTTTCCAGTTGTAATAGATATATATTACAATCTTTCCTTTTTTTCTAGTTGTAATATATATCTATTTTAAACAACTCTTTTTTTGCCAGTTGTAATAGATGCCTATTACAATTTTATTCATTTTGTAATATGCCAATTTCATAAATAGTATAGTAATTAACAATTATTATTAGTTTTAAAATATGAAATAATTAGTAACTAATAATATATAATAATTAATTTTTAAATAGTTAATATTAAGTATTTAATAAATCTTTTATTCATAATTAATAATTTGGAATTAATAATCAATAATTAAAAATAAAGAATTACAAAGTAATAACTAATGATTAAATAACTAAAAAGTAACATTTAATCATTATGAAGTAATATTTAATAGTTTAATTAAAATTTTGAAAAATATATATTATTTTAATATAAATTTTCAAATAATAATAAACAGTTGCTATATATTATTTAACTTAGGAGTGGCTATTTGAACACAAAATTAGACACAAATTAAAAGACACAAACTCTTGACCATTGGATCTTTTTTGTAACGACCGAACTTTTCTGTACCGTTTAAGCTGACATTTAACCACATATGTCCAACTCAAATGGCATAAGAAAGAGGATAGTTAGGGGAAAGAAGTTAGAGGGTGAGAAAAGGAAGGAAATAAATATTAGAACATAAGAAGAAGAAAAAGAATAAGGCCAACACTACAGAATCAGAGTAGAATAGTATCTCACAGCGGAATGAATAAAATTTAGTATAATAATACCCTTTATATCAAGAGAAAATTGTATATATATATATATATATATATATATATGATTACAATATTAGAGTATACAACTAGATCAATACAACACACACAACGGAAATAAATTAATACCATAAAATACGGGAATAAGTCTCGACTCTGATTCCTCTCATGAAGCTCTAGGAAAAATCTAATGCTTCCTTGATAATATGCTCGGTCTGATCGAAGCACATTTTAAAGAAAAGCAAAATCAATCGGATCAGTCTGGAATACTTTTATTGATAAAACTCACCACAAACAACTTACTTAACTTTTGAAAAATCATTTAAAAGAATGGAACACTTCTAAGACACGACCACACATAAACATGGCACATGTTTTTATCTTACAATAACCAAATCACTTTTTATATCAAAATCCAGTAATATTATAATAATGTCTATCAAACCACAAATAAAATAAGAATATAGCCGAAAAGCTTGTCTCACTTTTCAACATGATTGGTATGCATCCAAAAACGTACGTCTCGTATTGGAGTTCGGATTTCTAACATGACTAGGTATGGAACCACCTTCCGATCAGTGTTCTCTAGAGATGAAATACCGTGGTTCAACAAGAACATCTTGCAACCCTACCACACATAAGCGGTCACTCATTCAACTTGAGTGTACCGAATATATCATCACCATGGTTGGGGTTAGCAACAATATCAATCTGAAGCATACAAAAATAAAGAGGACGGTTTCTCTAGATCAGTGATGATATACCTTATAGGGTATATGACCCATGCAGCCATGTTGCTTTCCCGATTTTAGTCATTTTTCTGTTGATGAGGCTTGAGGTCACGATTATCTTTTTAGAAAACTTTGAATGCCACATTGTCAGATCAATCCAATCACTAATTGATTTGCACAAATATACTCTGGGTGTTAAGCTAAGAGAAGTTATAATCTCCACCACCATACTTGGTATATTTGTAAAAATCAATGTACGCTATTCTAGGAAATACTCTGTCATACGTTCGTCCGTACAAGTTCGTTCTCTGATTGAACGAAACCAAAGATACCTCAGAACGACGAGGTTTACTAGTACAAGTTTAATCCTGGTTAATATTTAACCAAAGACATCAGCGAGCAAGATATCTATATCTTTAAATCATTCATAAGCGTTTTTGAACGCAAAGTTGGTTCGAAGTGGTTTTGGGTCTAATTCTCATCCTGATCTCCTCGGACTAACATGTCAAAAGCCAAAAGGAATATTCATTGATAGTCAAGTATTTAACTATCAAACCACAACAATATAATCAAGTAAATTAGCAGCCCAGGTCCTTTTAAATTAAAAACATTCATTTAAAATCCTTTTATTGATTCTTAAAAATCGAATCCATATAATTATCTCAACAAATCTCTTTTGTTTTCACTACTTTGAAAACGATATCCAAAACTTATATCTTTTGAATAAAAGTATTCAAAAAATTCGTTATTTACTTTCTTTACTTTGGAAATATTGTTATATTCACTTTAACCAAGTTAAAAGTCTAATTACCAATATTATATGGGTTTAACAATGTCATATGCAATATTTTTTATTATGTAAACTCAAACCGTTTATTTAACTTCCAAACTTTTAGACTGAAGTTAATAATAGTGCTTATGCAAATAATAATTAAATTTCCAACTTCCATTCACGTTCCCAAACCCATAAAATTTCTTGTTTCATTTCTTCGAAAATCCCAACCATTTACTTATTCCTTTAAGTGTATTCATACAACATACCATTTTCATTATTTAGAAAATAGTGCAATAAACTCAAATAAATAGTATAAGTACAGTCACATTTCATATCTGGGCCAAACAATGTTTAATCTTACATTATTTATGGTAAACCCAATGTTTTCATTTTAAATTTCCCTAATTTTGCAAATAAAGTTACAACATTTCTTTATGGAAATAATATTTATTACCAATATATTTACCATTACAAACTAGTATCATCCTTAGATGATCGTGAAGCGTTCAAGTTGGGAATTTTATTTACCTCTCAGACCTTGATTGACAATGTTCTTTTCTTAAGATAGATAAAAGTTTTTAACACCAAAACTACTACTACTACTACTACTACTACTAATAATAATAATATCATCACAAAATCTCATTTACTAATCCTTTTAAAATATAGTTTTATAAACCATTTCTTACTTTTGAAAATCTCTTTTCAAATATAACTACTATTACTTAATTCGTTTATTAAGTAATTTCTTACTAAAACGCACCTTTTAGCCTTAAACCGTTTTGATACGGTTTATTTACAACTTTTGTTTATTACATAAATCCTTTACTAAATTCTTAACCAATTGCTTTACCAAATCTTTTACCAATCTTTAAACATCCTTCCTTGTTGTATATTTGAAAATATCTTTCCAATTCAAATCATTTTACTTAATTTCATTATTAAGTAAATGCTTATTTAAAACACATCGCATTAGTTTAAATCCCTTGCAAAACATGGATTTTATTATAAAATCCCTTCATAAATTGTAACATCCCAGATTTTTTTTTATACTAAAATCGATTTAGATTTTTATTATGTAATTCTGGATTTTCTTAATATAAAAGATTTTTATAAGGTTAAATATAAAATTTCACTAGGTATAAGTATTTTGTTTTATGTAATATGATTCTTATAAGAAAACTTATTCTGAAAATTTTATTTATAAGATTTATGTTTGAGTAATGATATTTTCTAATTTTTGGTAATATTGGTTTGTAAAATATGAAATTTGGTAAAGGACAATTTTTAAAGGATTTCATAAGAATGATTTTTTTTTCAATTTTTCTATCAATAAGTTATGATATTGTTTAGTTTTATACGTATATTGATTTCTAAAAAGGGTTTGTTGAGTTCTAAGCCATTTTATAATTTATATTTTGACAAAATAATATGGATAAATATTTTTTTTTATAATCTTAAGTAGTATATTGGTTAAGCATATATAATTGAAGTTTGCTACATTTGCAACATCTCTAAGGTGTAGCAAAAAAATAAAACATAACAAAATAAGTAAATAAACTAATTTGGCAAGCATGCATTAGTTGAATTTTTAATAATAATTAGGTGGCATCATGCATGAGCCTTGTATGGCAAGTGTCATTCATTTAAAAATAGAAATTTAACATTTTCTTTTTCCTGGAAATTTAAAACCCTCTGTACCTCTCGATGTACTCAGTTTCTTCTTCCTTATTCAAGCTCCAGTAAATGAAAACTCCCTCTTCTTTTCACTCAAAAATCAACATCTCTCAATTCATTTGTTTTCAGCCAAAATGATCAACACAGAGTTGTTTGTATCATCATTCTAGATTTTTAAAAATTAACGGATCAAGGTTCCATCCATCATTGGAAGAGAATTTGTGAAATTACAGAGAATATGAAGAGTGGGTTCTAGACCTTCGAAAAATCGTATCTCTCAATCCGCTGTGAATCGTTCGACGCCGTCAGCATCTCTGCGATCAGCAGGAGACGTAGTATTTTTCATGTTAATTTGAGGCGATTCCGTTTCGACGATTGAAATTGTTCGGAACTAGGTTGGAGTTTGACGGCGATAGAAGCAACGATGGGCGAAACGGAGTGTGGAATTGAGATGAGGATGGAGCAGGCTTTGATTTGGCGAAGTTCGGCGAATTCTTGAGGAGATTTGAGGGGTGCGACATTGTGGGTGACACACGTTTTTGGGTTCCAGGGATTTTTATCGGAAGTTCGGATTTTGCTATCGAGGGCCGAAGTCGACAAGGAGTGGTGCGTTGAGACGAGGGGAGGAAGAGAGATTGGTTGGTGGTCTTAGAATTGGGTTCGGTCAAGTGTTGGAGGTGTACAAGTGCACGGTGCGTGCACTATTTTGGGTTCCAGGAAAGAAGAGAGAAACGCAAGGGAGAAGAAGAAGATGGAGTAGGCGGGTCGGGCTTTGAACGTGAATATGGGCTTTGGGCCAAAGAGGGGTATGTTTATTTTATTTTTATTTAAGCTATTTTGTTTAAACTTTAAACACTCATAGAGCGTTCATTTTTAATCGGATTGACTCGCCGTCAGATCCGTTAGAACCATATCAGAGAGTAGATCACAATGAGATATTATATTGATAATTTTATTAGGTATAAATTATAATAATAATTAGCAGAAAATATCCAGTTGCTAATGGAAGTGAACTGAGAACAGTACAAGTAGCAGTGACGGTATTCGTTTATCTGTTCGCCCTGATAATGAAGAAATTGGGAGCCAGTATGGTGAGAACTTCTAATTTAAATTTATTTATTTAAATTAGTTAATTATAATTTGCTGAGATTAATTATAATTAGTGATGATGATTGTGTGATGGATGTTGATGTTTGAATGGTTGTTCATGAATTAGATAATACACTGAACACTAGTAAGCGTTATTGTCTGTAACGCTTGTGCACAGTTAAATGTTTGTTGTGATGAATGAATTCATGTCCATCTGAGCGTATGGATCATTTGGAATAAATATGATTTGCATTGCATGATATTACACACACCGTGGTTGTGGAAATATATGGGTGATCAATTTAGAATCTCCTTCCTATATACGATTTTATTTAATTATAAAATAATGTTTTTAAAATGTTAGTTTAAATTGAATATCAACCTTTAAATGTTGAATTAGGAATTGGAAAATGGTTTGAATTATGTATTGATTTGTATAACGATCTTTATATCTATTTGAAACTAGGTTGGTGAAGATATATATTGTTTTCAATTTAAATTTGGAATGAGATTTTTAAATTTGAACATGGTTATATATATTAATATAATATACACCAGAACGTTCTAGGATGACAGAGAGGATGGTGTCTGTGCTTGGGTTTGGAAATTAGTTTCCTGCTCTCCCTAGCTATCCCTAATTAATCCTACAACGGGATGGTAATTTCGAAAATCTAATTTGAAATGTATTTTTGAAACTGTTTCAAATGCTTTGAAAATATAAATTGAATTTGAAAAGGATTTGGAAAATTTTATATTTAAATCATTATATGGTTTGGAGGGAACGTACTATGATTCAACAATTAGGAAATATTGATTTCAAGTTTTGAATTGATTATTTGAAATAAACTTGACTTGAAATAAAGAACGATGAATTACAAATGACGACAGTTTGAAAAGCATTGGGATATTTGGATTTCGAATAATTAAAAATCTATTTGATTTAAATGGCTATTTCAATAACAGTACTTTCGGGTAACATTCCAAATATTGGGTTGGTTTGAAATTCATAAGCGTGAACTATTATTTGACTATAAGAATGATTAAAAATAGTTCGAAGATTTATTAAAGTATTGAAAATACTGTATATGGAATTGAAATGAGTTTTCCAATTCAAAATTTGATATGGTTAGACATAAATCTTCGAATGTTTGGTATTGAGTCGGTAAATGAAACCTCTTATTTTCTGAGGAATCTAAAAGGAGGATTCACCGTTATTCCGCTCATGATATGAGTAGGATACGGAAATTTATATTGGAGATAAGTTGATGGAATTTCTATCCAGATCAAATATCAAAGAGTTGAATAAATCTTTTAATTAAGATATGGGTTCTCCACCTGGTTGAAATAAGTTAGATAGAAATAATCTTCAATATTTGGTATAAGATTCCATGGTGTAAACGAATACTATCTGGGGAAATTGGAAGATATTATTATATCGTTATTCGACTCGTAGTATTCGTTGATTATGAGAATTTATATCGAATATGAGTGGATAAAATTTCTGTGTAATTTATGATTCAATATTGATCGATTTTGGTGGTGTCATGAATTGTATCTTCAATAATATCATTCTTGAAACCCGATGAGAATGAATGGTGGAAATCAATATCGTAAATGGGAATTTAATCAAATCTTTGATTCAAGGGAATTAAAGGTAAGAAATTAAAGCGAAGGTATAATCTTTGATTTCAGAGAAGAGACAAGATAGTAATGAGATGTATGAAATAAAAATTCAAATCTTGAGTTATCTTAAGTTATAATCATTGGAAGGAGATTTGAATCGGAAACCTGTGTATACCATAGCTACAGCTTAAATTACGCTTATTACTTGGAAAGTCCGGGATCGAGTATATGTTCGAAACCCATTCCAAGTAATAATACGACGTTATAAGGAATTCAAGACTTGAGAAACGATGAATGAAGACCGGGAATATTTGAATTGTTTAGATTGATTGTTGATTGATGTCTCGGTTGGGTAGGCCACCCGATACGAGGTATGAGTTGCATGAGACCTGAACATATTTAAGTATTTTCGGGTTGTGTTCCGTTCAGACCCAGGACAGACTTGTATGGATGGTGTGTCTGACATTGAAATTGACCGCATAGCACTGATTTCCATAATGTATATCGGATCTGTGGCAATATATTATCCTCGTCTCTAAGTCATATGAACTTAGAGGGTATGCATTGATTTGAATCAGTGATATGTCGTGAATTGTCAAGGTGGCATACCCGAGTTATGAAACGAGCTAGTGATGATCAAAGAATGGCTTATCGAAGCATCGCTTTGCGTATGAAGTGACATCAACAAACCTCACACCCCGGATTGATGAGAAACTGGCGGTTAGGTTTATACTGATATACGAATTGATGATGAAGCTGTGCAGTAGTGGGAAACCACTTATGAACCTGGGGAAGTTGGGTATGTTCGGGGGGGGGGGGGGGCGTGTCTGGTCGAAAACCGTTGATCTGCCCTGACGATGTGTAGTCGGTGTCCACGTATGGTCGAAAAAGCCGTTGAGGCACTTCGTTTTGTATCCCTGATTAATCTTTCGTGCCAGGAATCATCAAGTTGGAAATCCAAATCTCCAATACGAGCTAAACGATTTCGATTGTATATATATATGGCGACATAATGTTATGGGTGTTATGCCGTCTAGGATTAATATATTTATTTGCGAAATTGTTTCCACATTATATGATAATATTAAAGAGAATTTTCACGTATGAAAGCATGTTTGGTTATCATAAGATAAAACTCGCTCATTTTGTGTGCGCTTGCATTGTGTGATATGGGACGAGCTTATGATAGCTTCATTTTCAAAAGTCATTGCGTATTTCGATGCACTGGGATTCACATGGAGTAAACCCGTTCCACGTTAGCAGCGTGGTCCGGTGAAATTCCTAACTTTAAAATGAACCTAATCATAACTGTTTTGAGTTCTCACACCAGTCCCACGACTGACCTGGAGTTTATTGTTCCCTCACCTAAACTCTGGGTGCCTATGATTTTTCGCACGGGCAGCCAGTAGTTTAGTTTTGCAGTTATGGATCGCTGGAGCAGGATTTAGAGCGCTTTTAGAGTTGGAGTCCGCGATAGAATTGAAGCCTCCGCTGTGTTTTGAACTTTCGTTGAGAGTAAAGTTATTTTCTTTTCTTCCGCTGTGTATATATTTGTAACTCTGATATTCTATGTAACTCTGATGTAATATTTTGTAATGAAATAAAAAGTTCTGTTGTTTTGTTCAATATACGTATGTACCCATAACAATTCGTCTTTCTGAACGGTTTAAGTTGGTTTAATTACCGGCGAGAATCAGGCAAAAAGACGGGTCGTTACATAAACTCTTTGCCGATTCAACTAAGTCTTATCTCAAACTGGACTACTTTCTCAATTGAATTTCAATTAAAAAGTAATCATTTTAATTACTATTAATTAAAATAATGATTAACTTCATCATTAACCTAAGTAGAAGTAGATAGCTTTCATGTTAATAAAAAATAGGATAGTTAATTTCTTTAGAATAGTTATTAAAATAGAAATTAACTTGATTAATGATCAATAACTCGATAATTATCTTTAAACATCATTAATTAAAAGATAATTAATTTTGTAAGAAATATTATTAAGTTCAGATGATTATTTGACAAAACTATTACTATTAGATTAATTTATAACAAAATAATCTAATAACTAGTTTTAATTTAAAAAGTTGACTTAGTCAACTTGAGAATATCAGTTAACATGTTAACTGATTTCCACTAATCTTTCTCCTTAAATTAATTAATTAATTAATTTAATAATGTCACTTAATTGTTTCATAAAAACAATCATTCCAAATTATTAACCATTTTGGTTAATTTCTGACTTCTTTGCTTATAAAACTTATTATAACATAAGAAATTTCTATATAAATCATGTTATAATACTTTATAAAAATCAAATATAAATATTTATTTATAAGAACCTTCATTTTTTATAAAATATAATTTAAAACTTTACCTCAGTTATAAAAATATTTTTTTACAACCTCAATTACGTCAGTTCGCCTAACGGTAAATCAACGTCTTAAAAAGATGAATTTTAGGCCATCTGCTGCCAATCTCTTAATTAATATTGTTTATTGATTAATAAAACATCAATTTTGAATTTCAATTCAGCAATCAACATCTCATTCAACAATTATATCCAGACAACAATTTAATGCTACTTGGGTTAAACAGTTCCTATGAATAATATGAAAACAAGTAACATACAAAATATTTGAGGAATCTAGTTAGATCCCTCTAATATATTCTTCCATGCATCACAACTCATAGTATCATTTTATAAATGCATATGAGATATGATTTTTAATCTAATGTATTCAAATGATCAAAATATAAATATCGACAACCATCAAACAAACAAACAATAATCATCCATAGCATCTAATCATGCAGTTTATAATATCAAAGATGAGTTATAATTATATAAATTTAATCACATCATAGAATTCTAGAAGGCGTGAGAGTTAACTCACATTTCATTTTCGATTGATGATTTCAGATCGATTTATCTAATTTTAAACAAGCGTTTAAAATTAGATAAAAATTAGATTAGCTTCGTAACTTTCCAAATTAGTTCGTACACGTAGTATCCATCGCTATGGTTCCAATGCTTCTTGTTTCGTTGAATTCTGTTCACGTATCAATAAGTAGTTGTGATTACAAGTTGAATGAATCAAACGATCATAAAGACTTAATTAATTATTAACTAAGTAATCCTAATTAGCATATTAACACAATCATCCACCTCTTTAATCTCGTTTACATTGCGTTCATTCTAGTTTGAATACGAAGAACTTCAACCTACCCACAATCTTTTCAAACCACCGTCGCCTTCCACCTGGGGCCTCAGACCTACCCACAATCTTTTCATTCTTTTCAAACCCCATCGTCACCTAGTTCAGCCGAGTTTCATGCATGAATGGAAATTGCTTCCATCATAAATTCTCCAACCATAGAGATCGTCAGACCACATGACCGCCACCAGTGGGTGCGCCTTATCCACTTCCTCCTACACCCTTTAGGCACCAACCCCAACCGACCACCCGGGTCACCAGAATTAGCCATAAATAAATTGTAGCTGGCCCCTTTCGAGCCAGATTCTTACCACCTCAATTCACGAAATGCCACAACACCACTACCCTTGGATAGCTCTCCTTCCCCTCTACAAATTTCGTGTTAAGACTTTCTTCTAATTCACATTAGTTTTGGAGATAAAAATCAAAGTTTAAAATGATTAAAATGAAGGTGGAAGCATAGAATGTTAACCTTGGTTTAGGGTTGGGGTAGATTTAAGGGTAATTTATAGATGAATTATAATATTATTTTCTTGCATTGTAAGTTACATGCTTAATGACCACATATGAGATCTGATCGGGATGAAAACTGGAATCCTACAATAACATAGTATTCCGTACGTGATGGAACTGATTTCGTCGAATTACGAGATCATTTGAAAAACTTCTATTTCAATTTCAAACGTAAATCGATACGTATTTATATCGCGCACGATCACATAGTAACTCCAATTAACTTGAAATTTGTAATCTTACAATAATTAATCATTATGGATCTTATAAAATTGATTTCGTTGAAATCAAAGGTCGTTTGAAAATTGGCTATTCTCAAGTGTTAAAATAAATCGATAAAATATAAATTGATTTCAAAAAAAAATCAAATCTACTGATAACAAATTATTATCATCATATATATATATATATATTCTAACAAAATTTTCACTATCTTCAAAATAAATAAATTTGGATTTTAAACCCAACATCTTAAATTCCAAGTTAAATCGATATTCAATTTATTTAAAATCCATCAATTTTATTTAATAAATCGTTATAGTTCATAAATGTTTATACCGTAATTTTTCTGAAATTTTGATTTCGACGTAACTCAAAATCTACAAAATGAAATCTCAATCTTTCTCTTTTATTAGAAAACTATAATCTGATAGATTTAGAAGATTCTTGTTTCAAAGAATTCCGACTTATATTAGATCTTGTGCACTCAGTTGAAGTTCAAATCGTTAAACTACGAGCTACCACGACGTTGCTAGCTCATTTTTAATTACTTTACATTTATACGATCATACTTCGTTTTAATTAATAAATTCCTTATTATAATTCGAAATCTAAACTTAATTGGATCTTAATAAATCATCCAATTCATATTATACCTTAAACCCAATTTATTCTCAATTATTTCGGCATTAAATTGTTATTTTACTATTTAAATATAATTAATACTTGAAGTCATAAAATTTGAGTTATTTAAATTTACAAATCAACATTTAAAACCATTTTAAATGTTCAAACTTAATGGCTAACAATCCAGGTCGTTACATTCCTTCCCCTTTAAAAGAATTTCATCCCCGAAATTACTAAGGCAGGAAAAATGCTTCAAGCTCATTAAATTTTCACAAATCCACTTATTTAAAATCTCAATTCAAACTGATCTAATTTGTTTCAATAAAACACCAATTCATATCTATTAATAAAAATCTTCAAAATTTTCTAACACCTTAGATTTTTGAATTATTTTGGCAGAATCTCCCATGTACGGAGGATTTCGCAATTTAACAAGAGAGATAAATATGAATACATCGACCCACACGGTTGCAAAACCCAATTCATATACCTACTTTTGTATTTTTGCATAGGTTTACCTTATATAAGCAAACTCACTTCATATTTATGTGATTTACACAACCAAATCCAAGCCATACAACTCCATGTACCTGTATTTACTCGCATTTAAATAAGTGAGTCTTAATATATGAAGCTTAATCAATTATTCATTTTAATCTATCTATATACCATTTCATTCAAGTTTTGAATGATTTCCAATTAATGTTCTTTGCATTCAATTCATATTTCTCACACATACATTCACATCCATCCAAATTGATTCTGAATCAATTTATACATTTTTTTATTTGTAAGTTACACAACTTAATTTCCTTAAAATCATTATATTTTATTTAACTAAACTTAAGTTAAATTTTAATGCATTTAATTCACATTTACTATTTCAATCCATTTAACCTGCACAAGTTAAATTTAAAATCAAAATTCAAATTCCTAGCTTTTATTTCAAACTCCTTTTGGAATCATACAATTATATATATATAACCATTTGAATCTTTAAAACTTGTTTTCTCAAACATATTTCCATTAGCAAATCTACTATGGTAGCAATCCGTCACTTAGAAGCTATAAAATGAATACTGGTAATGTTGTAGTCCATTATCAGAATTGTCTTCCAGCGACTGAAGTGAGTTCAGTGCTTTATCACTTCCAAAATCCATTTAAAACGTTTTTTATTCAAAAATTCCTTCAATGTAATGCTATATTACTTTATAATATTTAGAAATATATTTTCTGGACATCTAGGATTTAAATTCTTAATTCTAGTCCGAATCCAATTTTAATTTTGTTTATTTGTATATTCCAATTTTATACAGATTCTATTTGGTTATATATAATCATCTCAATAGTATAATCTCACTTGATTATAATAATAACATCCAACCACATCAATAATTTTAGAAAAATTATTCTTTTATACAAAAATATAATTCTAGGTAAAATTATTTCATTTATCCACTTAAAAACAATATTATGTCGATTTGTCTTGTTCAAATGTTTAGAAATCCCTATCGACCAGGTCAGCTAAGTGCGTTTACTTGGAATTTATATACAACTCAATAGATCAATCATCACAATATAAAACAATTTTTATAACACTAACAAGTACGCTCTCTCGTATATATACATAAACACTCAACCTTAATCTAAGATACTACTAACTCCATCTCTATTGGGTAATGCCACAGAGCCAAGGTTATTACTTTACCTTCAGCTCTTATACCAACTGTAACGACCCAACATTTTCATACCATTTAAGCTAACATTTAACAGCATACATCCAAATCAAATGGCATAGGAAAGCGGATACTTAAGGGAATGAAGTTAGAGGGTAAGAAAAAGAATGAAATATTATAATAGAAGAAGAATAATAAGACCAACCCTACAGAATCAGAGTAGAATCTCACAGCGGAACGAACAAAATATAATATAAAAGTACCCTTTATACAAAGAGAAAACTGTACATATATGATTACAATAACATAGTGCAAAACTAGATCAATACAAACACAAAGAGAGCAGAAATAAATTAATAACGAAAAATACAGGAATACGTCTTGACTCCGGCTCCTTTCCCAAAGCTCCAAGCAAAACCTAGCTACCTGGAAAATATACTCGGTCTGACCCAAGCACATTTTGAAGCAAAGCAAAATCAACCTGGATCGGTCTAGAATACTTTCAGTGATAAAACTCACCACAAATAGCTTGCTTAACTTTTGGAAAATCCTTCAAAAGAATGGAATTCTCGTAAGACACGACCACACATAAACATGGCACATGTTTTTACAATAAGATAATCACTTATTATATCAAAAACCAGTGATATTATAATAATGTCAATCAAACCATAAATAAAATAAGAATATAGCCGAAAAGCTTGCATCTCATGTTTCAACATAGTTGGTATACATCTAAAAACGTACTGCTCACATTTGAGTCTGGATTTCCAATATGACTAGTATGGAACCACCTTTCAGTCAGTGTTCTCTAGAGATGAAACACTGGGGGTTCAATAAGAACATCTTGTAACACAATCACACATGACCAACCACACATTCAACTTGAGTGTACCGAATATATCATCACCACGGTTGGGATTATCAACCATATTGTGACGGCCCGCCCTGCATCGGTCGACATTTCCAATGAAAGTGCGTTGTGTGCCAATGCCCGACTAGCACAGGACCCGCCAAAGAAAGGAAAAGAAAGGAATTTGAACTAACAAGGAACCTATAGAATGTCTCACAGTGCATGGAATAAAATATAATAATAACATACTTAATATAAAACAGGCGACACAATGCATAAGCTGAAAACTAAACCATAATGATCATAGCAGCGGAAATCCAAAATACAGCATATGATCCATAACCATTATTGCAACTTCAAAATACTGTCTCTAAAGCAAAAGAAAGGAAAGGTACACTACTAATGCCCAAAGCAATGACCATCAACAACACAGGGAGAATATATGTAGATAATACGTAAGAGCCTCATGCTCATCTCCGGATCAGCAACTCGTGCATAACCAGCTAACCCGTCTCTAGTCTGCTCGTCTAGGAGCACCCAGAGTAATAAGAAGAGACATAAAGCTCTGGGTCAGATAAAAGTCTGGTATGAGCGATAAGAAGCAAAATAGAACAATAACAGGTATACTAAACCATACCTGAACGTGGACCAGCAACCAAAGAGTTAGCACAACATACCGTACAATACTCTAAGGTGCCACTAACATATGGTGTAAAAGATATGGGGGTGGGGGTGTGCATGTCATAGTTATGGCAAATAATCAAGCATAACAACCATCCTCCTATCTCTCACTCTGTGTGTAAAGCATACGATATCCACCGCTTTGAACACCCAATACTTTGTTACGATCACTCTGCCCCCACGGAGTCGTGACGGCTCCACTGCACTGATCCGTAACCACTGATACTTTGCTATGTCCACTCTGCCCCATGGAGTCGTGATAACTCCATTGCACTGGCTCATAGCCATACTAAGATCACTCTGCCCCATGAAGTAATAACTATCCCACTGCACTGATCCGTAGCCTAACATTCGTCTTTCGGTGGTGAATCAAAGTTATGGACGTCGATAACTCCTTAGCACACGTCCCGCAGCAAAGTCCAACCATGAAGTTAACTCGTTGGTTCCCAACTGGATCCTGAGTACAAACTTCCCATTTGGACTACCTTTGCATCTCGGGTTTTGGTCTTCTCTGGATAGGTTCGGTTGTCCACTTCTCTTCACTTCAGGTCGCACTCCCAGTTCAATTCATGGCTCACGTCTGTAGTCCAAGCTCCTTGGTTCGGTTTTCAATCACCTCTCTGGTTCTGATCGTGATTTCTCCCCCATAGCATTAGGTCGGTTTGACTCGTGGCCCCATCTCCGATACGGTTTGTGATGTCTTCATTTGAATGGGTTATGTCTTGAGCTCCCTCCCACGGCGGTTCGGATCGGGCTCCCTCTCTCGAGCGGGTCGGGTCGTGGTGCTAGCTCCAGAGCATCAGGTCATGGCTTGTTCCATCAGGCGGTTCGTGATACTCAAGCTCGAGCAGTTTGGTCGAGGCACATATGTCACGAGCAGATCGGTACTGGAGTGGTTCATGATGGGTGGCCACGATCGGGTCGATTTGGAAGGGGGGCGATCCGATCTGGTTCCAGCACTATATTCTGCAACTTTTCCAGTGAATGTTTTATGCCATACGACGGCGTTTTCGACTATTCTAATCAATCACAAAGCATACCATACATTCATAGCAACATATAGAATTGACCACAAACACCAAAACAACAATTTGATATGTTAAAATGGATCAAACATACCCAAAACCCATATTTTCCTCTCAATCATGTTTAACAATAACTAATGTTAGGATTAGCATAACTTAACCAAATCAACCCAAATTTCTAACAGAGGCCTAGAACAATATTTTAAAATTTATAAATATTTTTCCAGAATTTAATCATGTTTAAATTCGCTAATTAACATTAATTACCCTTAATTAACCATAATTGGTGTAAAAATAAGGCTAATCACTCACCTTTGCCACAATTAAAACTTTTAGAACTGAAACTCCTCTGATTTGGGCGGCTACCAATGTCTAACAGCAGCTCTAACTCAGAAATGGTGCTATTTCTCCTTGATTTGATGTTGCAAAGCTTAATCCTTGATTAAACGGTGATCAGAGATGATTCTAGATGTTGGAGGCCAATGTTAGGGTTTCTACGATGTATGTAGTGGCTGGAAAATGAGTAAAAACCGAAATCCCTAACCTTAATAGCCCTTAAATACCCCAAATCCCGAAATCCCCCAATGGGCCTAGTTGCTAATCGCCTGGTTAAACCCAATTAAGCTGTTTTTCACCCTCTAAACTTTAATTCAGCCATATCTCCCAAATGGTAAGTCCGTTTGGCTAATGTGACTACTCTACGGAAAGGTAAACCATCATCCAGATCTAATGGAAGTGGTTTCAGGTCAAAACTTCTTACTAATCAAAAGTTATGGCCAAAACAAGATCAAATAAGGGCAAAACGATCATTTAAAAATTGGCAAAAATCATAAACATGCGAAATGACCCCAATAGTCCTCTCCCAAAGTTACATAACCATATGACTTCGTATGTGAGAGAAATAAATATTATACGATCCTTCGATGCGTAGAATGCGGGTCGTTACATTCTTCCCCCCTTAAGAAATTTCGCCCCCGAGAAACAAACAAAGGATTCCGCATGCCTACAGAAATTTAGCCCAAAATTTCCCCCATAGCATTAGGTCGGTTTGACTCATGGCCCCATCTCCGATACGGTTCATGATGTCTTCACTCGAATGGGTCATGTCTTGAGTTCCCTCCCATGGCGGTTCGGATCGGGCTCCCTCTCTCGAGCTGGTCGAGTCGTGGTGCTATCTCTAGAGCATCAGGTCGTGGCTTGTTCCTTCAGGTGGTTCGTGATAATCAAGCTGGAGCGGTTCGGGTTGAGGCACATATGTCATGAGCAGATCGGTACTGGAGTGGCTCATGATGGGTGGCCACGATCGGGTCGGTTCGGAGGGGGGGCGATCTGATCCGGTTCCTGCACTATATTCTGCAACTTTTCCAGCGATTGTTTTACGCCATACGACAGCGTTTTCGACTATTCTAACTGTTCTAATCAATCACAAAGCATACCATACAGTCATAGCAACATATAGAATTGACCACAAATATCAAAGCAACAATTTGATATGGTAAAACGGATCAAACATACCCAAAACCCATATTTTCCCCTCAATCATGTTTAACAATAACTAATGTTAGGATTAGCAAAACTTAACCAAATCAACCCAAATTTCTAACAGAGGCCTAAAACTATATTTCGAAATTTATACATATTTTCCAGAATTTAATCATGTTTAAATTCGTTAATTAACACTAATTACCCTTAATTAATCAAAATTAGTGTAAAAACAAGGCGAATCACTCACCTTTGCCACAATTAAAACTTTCAGAATTGAAACTCCTATGATTTGGGAGAATAGCAATATCTAACAGCAGCTCTAACTCAGAAATGGTGCTATTTCTCCTTGATTTGATGTTGCTAAGCTTAATCCTTGATTAAATGGTGATTAGAGATGATTCTAGATGTTGGAGGCCATTGTTAGGGTTTCTGTGATGTATGTGGCGGCTAGAAAATGAGTAAAACCGAAATCCCTAACCCTAACAGCCCTTAAATATCCCAAATCCCGAAATCCCCAGTGGGCCTAGCTACTAATCGCCCGATTAAGCCCAATTAAGCTGTTTTTCACCCTCTAAACCTTAATTCAGCCATATCTCCCAAACGGTAAGTTCGTTTGGCTAATGTGACCACTCTACGGAAAGGTAAACCATCATCTGGATCTAATGAAAGTGGTTTCTAGTCAAAACTCCTTACCAACCAAAAGTTATGGCCAAAAAAAGATCAACTAGGGGCAAAATGGTCATTTAAAAATTGTCAAAAATCATGAACATGGGAAATGACCCCAATAGTCGTCTCCCAAAGTTACATGACCATACGACTTCGTATGTAAGAGAAATAAATATTCTACAATCCTTCGATGCGTAGAATGCGGGTCGTTACACATATCACTTCGAAGCATACAAAAATAAGGATAATCGGTTTCTCTCGATCAGATGATGATATACCCTAATTGGTATGACCCATATAGCCGTGTTGCCTGCCTGATTTTAGTAATTTCCCGGTTGATGAGGCTTGAGGTCACGATTACCTATTCAGAAACATCACATCAAAATTTAAATGCTACGTCGTCAGATCCATCCAATCACTAATTTATTTGTACAAACATACTTTGGGTGTTAAGCGAAGAGAAGTTACCATCTCCGCCACTATACTTGGTATATTTATAAAAATCAACAAATATGATTCTAGGAAATACTCCATCTGACATTCATCTATAATTTTCTTTTTGGAACCGGATGAAACCAAAGGGACCATAGAACGTCTAGGTTTACTATTACAAGTTTAATCTGGGTTAATATTTACCCAAAGACATCAGTGAGCAATCCTCTCACTCCAAATATCTATGTATTCAAACCATTCATAAGCATTTCTGCAAGTTAGTTTTCGAATGCAAAGTTGGTTCGAAGTTGTTTTGTCTAATTCCCATCTTGTCTCCTCGAACTAACACGTCAAAAGACAAAACGAATATTCATTGATTGTCGGGTTTTTAACTATCAAACCACAACAGTACAATCAAGTACATCAACAGCTCAGTCACTTTTAATTGAAAACATTCATTTAAAACCCTTTTATCGATTCTTAAAAATCGAATTCATATAGTTATCTCAACAAATCTCTTTTGTTTTCATTACTTTGAAAAAGATATCCAACAGTTATATATTTTGAATAAAAGTGTTCACAAAATCCCTTATTTATTTTCTTTACTCTGGAAACATCGCTATATATACTTAACCCAAAGGTAAAATTCTAATTGCCAATCTTATATGGGTTTGACAATGTCTTATGCAACAATGTTTATTATATAAACTCAAACCGTTTATTTAACTTCTAAACTTTCAGATTAAAGTTAAGAATAGTGCTTTTGCAAATAATAATTAAATTTCCAACTTCCATTCATGTTCCCAAACCCGTAAATTTTCTCTTTCCTTTCTTCGAATACCCCAACCATTTACTTATTTATTTAAATAAGTGTATTCATAAAACATACTATTTTCACTATTTGGGAAATAGTGCTATAGACTCAACCAAACGGTATAAGTATAGTCACATTTCATATCTAGGCCAAACAACGTTAAATTTTACATTGTTTATGATAAATCCATTATTTTCATTTTAAATTTCTCTAATCTTGCAAATAAAGTTGCAATAGTTTCCTTTATGGAAGTAATATTTATTTCCAATATCTTTACCATTACAAACTAGTGCCATCCTTGGATAATCATGAACTTATTCAAGTTGGGATATTTTATTTACCTATCAGACTTTGATCGACAACGCTCTTATGTTAAGATAGATAAAAGTTTTAACACCAAAACTGATACTAATAATAATATCACAAAATCTCAGTACTAATCCATTTAAAATATAGTTCTGTAAACCATTTCTAATTTTTGAAAATCTCTTTTTAAATATAACTACTATTACTTAATCCATTTATAAGTAAATTCTTACTAAAACACTTCTATCCTTGAACCGTTTTAATATGGTTTATTTACAACTTGGGTTTATTACATAATCCCTTTACCAAATTCTTAACCAAATCCTTTACCAAGTCTTCACTTACCTTTAAACAGCCTTCCTTGTTATATCTTTGAAAACTCTTTCCAATTCAAATTATTTTACTTAAATTTCATTATTAAGTAAACACTTATTTAAAATCTGACGGGCAACTAATCAAGATAAAACTCTCCGTCAAATGGTTTTGGGTGAACATGCCGAAGTTGGTGTTTCTGTGGTGGATAATGCGAACACAGTGAATTTAAACATTGATGAAGGTGTTGAATGCACTACTGTGCCTACTATCGTTGGATTGAATTCTTCAGTCTTGTCTGAACCTTGCCATTGTGACCTACTAGAGAACTCACATAGTGTTCGACCAATTGCTAAGCCTCTTTCGGCGCCATGGACCTCCCTATTTGACACCCTACCTGACAATGCTGGTGTTTATGAACCAATACACTTCACCATCCCTGATGCAGAATCCGGTCCAGCTCCTCCTCTAGAAATATTCAATGAAGCAAAGTTATTTTGGAAAGATCACGTTGTTAGGTTCTTTTTAGATTCTAAACTCCCGAATTTTGATATGCAATATGCGTGCTGTGGAGCTTAGCGGCTTAGAGAATAGCTTCGGATTACCCTGGTCAATGGTATGTTTTGTTTGAAGTTCTCATCTAAAGAAGAAAACCATAGGGTCTTTAAGGCAACTCCATCTATTATTGGAGGAAAACCTTTTATTATCACTCCTTGGAATGCATCTGTTGATATAACGAGAGATCAGGTTCTATCTATCCCAGTGTGGGCCCAATTTAACAACACCCCATCTGCACTTCAACCTCTTATTGGGCTCAATTGGCTTGCGAGCCACATTGGCAAGCTCAAATGTTTTGACTTTAACATGGTATCCAGAAGGAATCTTGTGTTTTCGAGAGCGTTGATTGAAATAACTCCAAGACAAGCCTATTCCAATGCAGTTGAAGGTATGTATTGAAGGATATTATTATTATATTGATGTGATGTACAAATGGAAACCGGAGATATGCAGCTCATGCAAATAATTTGGTCACATTTTGGAGAATTACTGTCCCGAGTGATAAAATTCAGACCGAGAAGACCCCTCTTCAGCGGATGCCACCTATGATTTGGGTTCCCAAAACCAAGCCTATTGTGGTTCCACCTATTAGTAATGTGGATAGTATGGATAATTTCACAAAAAATCACCTACTGAAAGTCAGAATTTTGAGTGGAGCAAGGTAGAAGGGTTCTTAAACACACTAATACAGGAATCAAATACAAGCCGAGCGAGGGAAAATATTAAATTTTTGTAGATGAGGAAGGTGAAGCACGTAAGTTAATGTACCAAGTAGATGGTGAAGGGATTATTTTGGCAAAGGATGATGTTGATGGAATAAGCAATGTGCAATTACTTCATGACTCAACATGGGATAGACGCTATCTATATTCTGAACTTTCTCTGTTCTTTGTTTCGGACCTGACTACCCATTTTGCTTAGGCCATGCAGGAAGTATCTCCAGGTGATGCTAATAGGGGCTAAACCTGCTGTTAGCACTTAGTAATCTTGACATTTAGTCAAGCTCCTATTTTATCTTTCTATTTGTAGTCTAGCAGATTAGCTAGCTCCAGAGCTCTAAGCCTGATTAGGTACACTGGACGGAACACTTTAAATTTCGTACATGGTGGATGTTTCATCTAAAAAACCAAATAGCTAATTGTCTACTAACAATCACCTGTACTTTTCTATATTTTATTATTAATTATAATCAAAGGTGTTTGCGGTAACCCTAAAAACCGACCGTCTTTGCCAAAAAACGCATCGCATTAGTTTTAAATCTCTTTTATAAATTTTTATTTAACAAATTTGGATTGTATTATAAAATCCATTCAGAAACTCTTTGCTAGATTCAACTAAGTCTTATCTCAAACTGGATTACTTTCTTAATTGAATTTAAATTAAAAATAATCACTTTAACTATTATTAGTTAAAATAATAATTAACTTCATCATTAACCAAAGTAGAATTAGCTAACTTTCTTATTAACTAAAAATAGGTAGTTAATTTCTTTCAAATAGTTATCAAAATAGTAATTAACTTTATTAATGATCAATAATTCGATAATTAGCTTTAAAAATCTTTAATTAAAAGATTATTTATTTTGTAAGAAATCTTATTAAGTTTAGGCAACTATTTGTCGAAACTATTGCTGTTAGATTAATTTTTAAGAAATTAATCTAATAACTAGTTTCAGTACAAACAGCTGACTTAGTCAACTTGAGAACATCAATTAACTTTTTTAACTGATTTCCACTAATCCTTCTCCTTAAATTAATTAATAACTTAATTAATTTAATAGTATTGCTTAATTGTTTCATAAAAACAATTATTCCAAGTTACTAACCCTTTTGGTTAATTTCTGACTTCTTTGCTTATAAAACTTATTATAACATATATACGAAATTTCCATATAAATCATTTTATAATACTTTATAAAAACCAATTATAAATGTTTATTTAGGAAACCTTAATGTTGTATAATATATAATTTAAAACTTTGCTTGAGTTATAAAATTAATTTTTTTAACTTTAATTACGTCAATTCGTCTGACGATAAATCAACGTCTTAAAAGGATGGATTTTAGGTCATCTACTGCCAATCACTTAATCAATACTGTTTATTTATTAATAAAACATCGACTTTGAATTTCAATTCAACAATCAATATCTTATTCAACAATTAATATCCAAACAACAACTTAACACTACTTGGAATAAACAGTTCATATATGAATAATATGAAAACAAGCAACGCACAAAATATTTGAGGAACTCAGTGGGATCCAACAAACTTGTTCTTCCCTGAATCACAACTCATAATATCATTATATGAGTGCATATGAGAAAAGAATTAAATTTTAATGCATTCAAATGATGGAAATATAAAAATCCCAACCATCAAACAAACAAACAAATAATAATCATCCATAGCATTCAATCATCCAATATATACTATCAACAATGAATTATATCATATTATAGAACTCCATAAGGTGTGAGAGTTAACTCACATTTCGTTTTTCGATTGATGATTTCAAGTTGGTTTATCTAATTTTAAACAAGCGTTTAAAATTAGATAAAATACTGATTAGCTTCAAATCTTTCCAAATCAGTTTGTACATGCAGTATTCGTCACTATGATTCCAACGCTTCTTGTTTCGTTGAATTCTGTTCACATATGAATAAGTAATTGCGATTACAAATTGAATAAATTTGACGATCATTAAGACTTAATAACTTATTAACTACGTTATCCTAATTACCATATTAATAGAATAATCCACCTCCTCAATCTCGTTTACATTGCGTTTGTTGCAGTTCGAATATGAAGAACTTCGACCTACCCACGATCTTTTCAAACCACCGTCGCCATCCACGTGGGCCACCGAACCCCACACCAAAGCCACTGACAGCTTTGCCTCAATCTCGGGCCGCCACGCCTGAAACACACTGCCCCCTCGTCACCTAGTTCGCCTGAATTTCATAGATGAACGGAAATTGCTTACATCACAAACTCCGACCACAGAGATCGCCAGTCCACCTGACTGCCACCAATGGGCGCACCTCATCCTCCTCATACGCCTTCATACACCAACCTCAACCAACCACCCTAGTCACTGGAATTGGCCATAAAATGAAGTTGTATTGACCCCTTTTGAGCTAGATTCCGACCAACTCCGTTCACGAAAAGCCTCTGCACCACTACCTTTGGATAGCCCTCCTTCTCCTCTACAAATTTCATGTTAATACTTTCTTCTAATTCTTACTGGTTTTAAAGATAAAAATCAAAATTTAAAATGATTAAAATGAAGGTGGAGCCATAGGTTGACCATGATTTAGGGTTAGGGTAGGTTTAAGGGTAATTTATAGGTGAATTATAATATTATTTTTATTAATTTACGAAACTTGCGTTGTAAGTTTCATGCTTAAATGATCATATATGAGCTTCAATCGCGATTAAAATTGAAATCCTACAATAACTTAATATTCCGGATACGATGGAACCGATTTCCTCGAATCGTTCGAAAAACTCCTATTTTAATTTCAAATGTAAATCGATACGCATTTATATCGCGTATGATCGGATAATAACTCGAATTGACTTGAAATTTGAAATCTTACAATAATTAATTATTATAGATTTTATAAATTTGATTTCGTTGAAATCCGAGGTCGTTTGAAAATTGGCTATTCTCAAGTTTTAAATCAAATCAATAAAATATAAATCGATTTCAAAACGATCAAATCTATTGATAATAAATTATTATTATCATATATATTCAAATATAATTTTATATAACTTCAAAATAAACTAATTTGGGTTTTAAACCCAAAATTTTGAATTCCAAGTTAAATCGCTGTTCAATTCATTTAAAATCCTTCTGTTTCATTTAATAAATTGTTATAGTTCATACGATTTTTCTGAAAATTTAATTTTGACATGACTCAAAATCTACAAGATGAAATCTAAATTTTTCTTTTCCATTAGAAAACTATAATCCAATTGATCTGGTAGATTCTTATTTTAAAGAATTCTGGCTTATATTGGATCATGTATTCTCAATCGAAGTTCAAATCGTAAACTTATGAACTACGGGGATGTTGCGATCTCGTTTTAAATTAATTTATATTTATACGATCAAACTTCGTTTTAAATAATAAATTCCTTATTATAATTCAAAATCTAAGCTTAATTAGATCTTAATAAAACATCCAATTCATACTATACCTCAAACCCAGTTTATTCTCAATTATTTCAGGATTAAATTTATTATTTTACTATTCAAATTAAATTAATACTCAAAACCATAGAATTCGTGTTATTTAAATTTTCAAATAAATTAAATCATTTTTGAATGCTCAAACTTAACAGCTAAAAATCCAAGTCGTTACCTTTTTGTCCTTATATATGAAGAGTTGGAAGACTTTCCCTTTAACTTATCTATCATATTGAATCAATTTCAAAATAATGATTGGTTGATAGAAGCAGTAATCCATTACGTTCATATCGAAAAAAATTCTTCCATGTATATGTTTCAAAACTATAGCGTTTAGCCTATCATGTTGTATAAGTTTAAAAGTAATTCAGTTCGACCTCCAAATTTTCCCTTCACCTCGAAATTTTGGCTCGAATGTTGAATCTTTTCCCTTGACACATGCTAATTTTAAAACTATGCCCTGAATTTTTCCAGCTTCGTTATCCTGACCCCTAAAATTTGAAAGCAAAGCTCGTAAAAACAGCTCCCCTGAATCCCTAAATCACTAAGGCAAATTTTATTAACACCCTTATATTTTCCTTTCCCACCCCATTGAAAACTAAAAAAACTAAGTGGCAAATATACCCTTGTATATCATTCAAGTTGTCTTATTTGCTTTTTCATTATGTTACTTTAACTATAAAATATATACAATGATACTAATATATTTTGAAAATACGAATGATTCCGATGAAGAAAATAACATTTTTTTCTTGGAAAACAGTGTTTAACTTTTTTTCCTAAGAAAACGGTGTTCTATTTTAAATTTACTCTTTTCAACTATTTTTCTTAACATTATTTGATTTTATGATTTCCAATGTAATATATATTTCAAATATTTTTAAATTGAACTGAAATGTAACTTTTTTCAATTGTAAAACGAATAAAATTAAATAAATATGGATTACTACTTTGCTGTTTCTAGATTTATCTTTTATTTTTTCATTATTAAAACACATTTACTTTTTTGTGAAAATATAAATTGAAGGGTAGTTCTGTTAACTTTTGAGGGGTGAAAAGTTTAACATCCTACTTTTCCATACAATTTAAGATGACATTTAACTACCACAGTCAACCCAAATTATATAGAAAAGCAGAAAGTTAAGAGAAAGAAACTAGAGGGTGAGAGAGAAAGAAAGAAATATTAGAATAGGAGAAAGAAGAAGAATATCAGATTCTCACAGCGGAATGAATAAAATACAACATATATCAAATCTCTTTACACAAAAGAAAATTGTGTATACATACCAATCATCAGAGTACAACATGTATCAGATACAACATAACATACTTTAAAATAACTAACGGTGAAGCCTCCTTCTTCCAGCTCCTGAAACTCCAAGCGAAAACTATCCTGGAAAATATGCTCGGTCTGACCCGAGCAAATTTTGAAGCAAAGCAAAAACACCTGGATGAGTCTGGAACACTTTCAGTGATAACTTCACATTTAAAATCTGGCTTAACCTTAGAAAACCCTTTTGAAACAAAGGATAATAGTAAGACCAGCCCACACATAATCACGAACGGTTTTTTTTCTTACTATAACCCAAAACATTTTTAATGTATAAAAATCCGGTGATATTATAATAGTGTCTATCAAATCACACTCCCCTGAATTCTCCTTTAATTCTGGAAAACATTTGTATATTTTCATAAACCATTTATTTCCTTAACTTTGCAAGTGTCGATATATACATATACCGTTAATTCAATAATATAATTCAATTACCAATTCTAATGTGGCAAAAACCTAGTTAAATGACACATGCTTTTTTATTAAAACTAAATGGCTTTAATCCACTTCCACTTGAAGATCTTACTTGAACTCCAAATAGTTATTTATGTTTTCAAATTAATATAACAATTTTCATTTCAAATTACTTATTATCTGAATAAGTATATTTCACTCATACTACCCCCATTATCTAGAAAACAATGCCATATAAATAGTCTAAATGTATAAATAAAACTTTACATTTCAACTCAGGCTAAACAATGTTAATTTACACATTGTTTATAAACTTATTATATTAAATTTCATTTCAAACCTTGCAAATGAAGTGCAAAGATTTTACGAAAATAATAACTCATTTCAGCCTCCTTACCATTACAAACTAATATCATTCCTCGATAATAGTGAAGTCATTCAAGTTAGGTATTTTTTATACCTCTCAGACCTTGACTGACAACATTCTTATCTTGAAATAAATAGAAGTTCGTAACTCAAAACACATATTATTACAATACCATTCAAATCTTATTTCTTATTCAAAACATGATTTTGTAGACCATAACCCTACTTTTGAAAATCTCAATCGACGATAACCATTTTACTTAATATATATATTAAGTAATTCATTTACTAATTTATTGACCTATTGCTTCAAAACTTCTGTCCACTATTCTATTCATACTTGGATCCATTTACTAACACTTTATCCAAAACTCTTTTACATTATAAATAATCTAAACTTTGGATTTATAACCAAAAATTCCTTTGTCAACTTCTTTTGTTTCAAAATAATAACTATCATTTTCACCTTTGAAATTCCTCTTTAATTACGATATTACTTAATTAAATTCTTAAGTAAATATTTATTTAAAGCCCTTGACTTAGTTTAAACTTCAAACCCCCTTTGTTTATAAACTTGGATCTATTATTAACATTCCCTTTTGAATTTCATTTAGCACGATTCAATTAAGAATCCATTTAAACTTCATCCCTTCTTAAATGGTTACATTTAAAGAGTAAAACTCTTTTAAAATAACATTAACCTTTTAATTACCGAAATAAAAGTGTATTACTTCATCGTTAACTAACAATTAATCTCCTTAATAAGTTATTAAGATAATAATAAATTTTATAAATAATAAACTATTCGACAATTACCTTAAATACGATTATATTAAGATTAATTAGCTTTTATAACAATCATTAAGTTAAAACTACATATAAATGATAAAATCTCATTTAATTGTTTCCCTTGGAAATAATTATCCCATATTATTAACTTTCTCATGAATATCTAACTTCCTTATGTTTTAAAACATAAAACATTACTATATAAATCATTTTAACAATTTCTATATAAAACAAAGTCATAAATATCAATTTATTTAAAACTCTCATTTTAAATAACTCAAATAAAACTGAACTTCGATTTAGTTATAAAAATAATTTTTATTACATAAAATACGTTAATTCACCTGACGAAAAATTAATGTCTCAAAATGGTGGATTTAGACCATCTGTTGCCCATTACTTAATGAATACTGCAAAACGATTAAAACAAAAAAAAAATAGTTGAATTTAGATTCAACAACCAACATCCATTCAATCATCGATATCTAAACAGGATATAATATGACTTACAATAAACAATTCGTATTTAATAATATACAATTTATTTGAGGAATCTGGTTGGATTCCTCCAACCCATTCTTCCCTGCACAACAAATCTTAATATTGTTTAATAATAGCATATGAAATGAAAATTATAATCTAATGCATTTGAACGAGCAATTTATAAATACAGACAAACAATCAACAAATAAAAATCATCCATAGCATACATTCAACCAATTTATGATAAATATTAATAATATGAATTTAACAGATCGCAGTATTCTAGAAGTGTGAGAATTAACTCACCATTTTTGTTTCTGGCGATGTTGCGTCTTTATATATAGTTTAAAACTAATATTAAATTCCATCTTCTTCTGAATATCTCTGAGTATGCACATCAACGTAACGCTTTTCTCTATGATTCTAGTGGATCCTACTTGGTTTAATTTCATTAACGAAAGTACAAGTTGTCACGATTTAAATTTTAACTCAGATTAAATTAAATTAAATTATAGAATGTCATTAGATTAAATTAATAATTCAATAATTTTACCTTAATTAACCATTAAGGTGTGATATCCCTGAATTAACCATTGCGTTACTTCCTCCCTGTTTTAAAGAAAACCCGATCACCATCTTTTTTCAAAACCGGATCCCTTTCTTATACCCAAATCGAACTGTTCCTTTGATTTCCTTTGAAACTTCACAAAGTTCAATGTTCCAGACGTTTACAAATTAAAATCCACATCATCTATTCTCTTAATCTCCCACGTACCCATGCATTTTCCATCTTCCTCATACGCATGAACATGCTAAACTACAGATTCTCAAAACTCCCTCCTTACCATTAGTGTAACGACCCGGGGAATTCGCCCCCCGAATCTCGACAATAACACTTAAAACCTGTATTACTTACCAAAACTCAAGTGTCAAAAACACCAGATTGTTAACGAAAGAAATTAGAGGGTGAGATAAGAAAGAAAGAAATATTACAATATAAGAAAAAGAAGAAGAACCAACACAATAAAATCAGAATATAACATCGCAACGGAACAAAATATAATTTGAAAATAAATCTTTATTGAGTGCTTGAAATAGAACTTACAATCATCAGAGTATATCAATACATCTGGACAGTTATAATAATTTGTCCTCATATATAACACACAACGGAATAAATATTAATACGTCTAAACTTCTCCAGCACGTCTTTTGAACTTCGTAGTGTCCAAAACCTGAACCTGTAAAACCCGTGCTAACCCGAGCATTACAAACGCCGGATCAGTTTGGTGAACCAGAGTGAGAGACCCACTAAGTTTAAGGGAGTCAACCAACTTGATTTTAAAGTTGAAAAATCTTTTCTGAAAGAAAGGATAATCGTAAGACCAAATCCATACATAAACATGGACGGTTTTTACCTTATGATAACCCAAAACATTTTGAAATCATATATATCTTTTGATATTATAATAGTGTCTAAATACAAATAAATATCAATCTAGCAAAACATTTGCATCTCACGCTCCACATATACAGTATACAACCAAAACCACGGGCGCTTATTGGAGATTGGATTCCGGCTACGACAAGGTATGGAACCACCTACCGATAGTGTATCTCTAGAGGGGAATACACTGGGTTCAATAAGAACATCTTGCAACCCGGCCACACATGACCGACCACTCATTTTGCTTGAGTGTATCGAATATATATCACCAAGGTTGGGATCAGTAACCGTTTCCTGAAAAGGGACAGCATCGATAGATTAAAGAAGGAAATGAATTTTCTCTAGATAGGTTATTATATACCCAAATGGAAGCGACCCACTTAGCCACGCTGTCTACCCGATTTCTGTCATTTCCCGATTGTGAGGCTTGAGGTTATAATCATCTCTTTGAACATTTGGCCACCCTTTCACTTTGAATGCCACATTGTCAGATCCCCCAAAACACTAACTGATGTCCGCAAAATTACTCTGGTCGTTAAGCTAAGAGAAGGTCCATTCTCCGCCACTAATAGAAATACATTTGTAAAATCAACGTACGTGTTTTTAAGAAATACTTTGTCAGACATTCATCCATACAAGTCATCCAGGAACAGGATGAACCGAAGGCACTCTCCTACCACATCCTAGGAATCACCCTTTAGATCAATAGCGAGTAGTCCTTGCAAATTCATAGATTTCTACCACGGCAGAATCACAGTATACCTCTGGGCGCGAATCCAAAGATTTTAAGTAATTCTTCCATTTTATGAAGATTCATGATCTTCAATTGCTCTGTCTTGATCAACATTCGATATCTTCTTCATTTCATATTTATTGGTCGGAATAGTTTTTGAACCTAAATTGGATCTCGGTCTTTCCGTACCAACAATCATATAGGCCAGATTTGATAGTCAGTTGTTTAACTATCAAATAAACAACCATTCAATCATGAAAATAAAAATAGATTTACTAGTTCAGTATTCAGCATCACTTAGCCCTCTTAATAAAAAATAATTAACGAATGGTTAATTAGACTTCTAAATCCTTCAATCTTAAAATACGGTAATTACTTATTATTTTATAATTAGAATCTTCTTAAACAATTTTATTTTAAATACTTAGAAAAATATCATATAACTATATCCAATTATACATTCACTATTATTCCAAAATGTTAGTTAAACATTATCCACGCATTTCTATATTTCAACATTTATTAGTCCCTGACCGTAAACTATTAAGAGAATAATCCCCTAAGTATCAACCCCAAAGACCGAAATCAACGTCAGATTAATACTCAGAAAATCACTCAACTCAACCAATCTTCGGTTAGGTTCTTATTCTTATCTTAACTCCTTATCAACCCATATTATTCCACTTTAAAATCCTTCAATCATTTCCACCTTTGAAAATCTCATTTCCATTTCACTTAAGTAACATCAATTTAAATTTAACGTTTTTAATCTTTACATCCATTTTTTATAAACCTCGTTTAAATACTCTGGTTTAATATAAATCCTTTTATCCCGCCTTCCTTTCCTTAATTCAAACATCAAGTAAAACCTTCATTTTTAAGCTATCGCATTGGCTTAAAAATTTATTTTATAAATTCGTTTAAAATCTTGGTTTTAAAGTATAAAACCCGTTCACAAACTCCTCACAAAATCCAACTACACTCTATTCCAAACTCGATTACTTACATAATAAATTTCCTCTAATATAAATTTATTATATTAAAAATAATAATTTACCTCATCGTTAACTATTATAGAAATAGTTAAGTTCTCCATTTACTAAAATAAATGGTAAATCCTTAAAATTAGACAAATATTTATTAATCTATTTAAATTCAAAACAAATTAACTAACTAATTAAGTTTAACTAAAAATCCTAAGCCACGGTTATCTCTTTGATCAATCCAATTAGTCTTCCTTTTAAATTAATTAATAATATAATTAAATTAAATAATCCATTTAATTGTCTTTGATAAACAATTAATTCAACTCATTAACTATTACATTAATTTTCGATCATCTACTTATAAATCTTATCAATCATAAGAAATTTGATTTATAAAACCATTTAATAACTATTTAAAACTCAAATGATAAAATTTTATTTTCCTTTTAAATAAATTTTTATTCTAATTAATAGATTTTGAACTTTTATTCAAATTAATATATTTAAAAAATCTACCTTCCATTATAAAATAAAGTTTATAACTTAATTACAGTCGATCCATTTGACGGTAATATTAATAAAATGATTTGTTTTTAGGCCAACTGTTGTCGATTACTCAACCAATACTACACATTGGTTAAAACAAAACAAACGTTGAATTACGGTTCAACGATCAACAAACAAATCGATCATCCACTCATATTGGTTAAAAGCTCATATAATTGCATATAAAAATAAACAATAAATTTGGGGAATAAAGTTGGATTCCTCCGACCAGTTTTTCCCATGCATCCAAATACGTTACCTCATTTCAATAAACAGATATAATATTCAACCATCAAACAATAACAGCAATTCAAACATCCTATTTTAAATTTAACACGTTTATATTATTATAAACGTGACCAACAAGGTAAGTTACCTCATTTGGAAATAATCGTTAAAAATAATGATTGGTTTAAATTAAATTAAACGACCATTTAATTTAATCAGTTCAGTCAGTATAAAATAATATATTCAGTAATCAACCAATAATAACAACCATAGCACCTAAATATTAAACCTGACTTATATAAAATATAAGTGGAATAAAAACTTAGTGAGTTGAACTCACCTTGTTTTATTGTCGCTGAAACGGTTTATTTTAATTAAATTAAACTAGTGTTTAATTTAATTAAAATTTTCCATAGTTGCCAACTCTGACCAAACTAGCTTCATCTTGTTGTGCTCGTCGACATGGCCCCGACGTCATTTGTTTTCGTCTGATTCCCTTGCTGTATGACAAGGTTAGATTTTAAATACGTTGTTCACTATTATTTTAAATAATTAATACCTTAATTGTAATTTATTTCTTAATTACTACTTAATTCAAATATTAACATGTCTTAATTACTCAATAATTTATAAAAATTACTTATTTAAATCAATGAGGCCGTTACTTCTTCTTACCTGCTCTGATCACATTGCAATCCTGGACTTTAGGAAACCAAATCATTATGAAGATTACTCTGTCGAATAAAAGTATAAACAACTTCCCTTTTTTATGGTTATTATATTTTTCTCAAACTAGTAGGCCCACCCAACTTTAAACGAGCCCAATGCACCACGCCTTATATTACTTACCACGCCCATTTTCTCTTCCACCTTCTGTTCTTCCCCATTATTTCAAACGCCAGCCCCTCTACTTTTTTTTCCCTTCCTTCTCATATAATTGCACGTTCAAACCTATACACCACGCATGCCCTCTTATACTTCGAACTACTGCTACTTTCATGTTTAACAAAAACCACCCCACTTCACATACACATCATGCACCGATTCTTGCTCCTGCTCTCACAAAAATATTAATGTCCATTTCAATGAAGATCGCCTCTTCCTCATATCTACCACCGCTAATCGGCCCCTTTCTGAACCGCATGCTACTTTATCGACCAAGATGCGCTCAACCTTTGGTTTATTTTCATTTTCTTTTTACTATTGCTCTTTGTTTGGACCTAACTGCATTCATCCCATCGTTCCTTGAACTCCACCGCTAACCTGCTCCTTCTCTTTTCCTTTTATTTCTCTCTCCTTCGTTCCAGACAACCCATCCTTCCTTCAACGTTCAAAACTCCACCCACGTCATTTCACCAGACCAATCTCCATATTACATATCAATGCTTCAATTTCCAAAAAAAGAAACAAAACCTAAATCTTGATGGATTAAAATATGCGAACAGTATTTTCGAAATAGTAAAAACAGAGACAGAGGATGAGAAGAGGAAGTGCACACGATCCCAACGAAATGAAACTTTGGGATTTTTAGAGGACTAATACTTGGTTTTGGATTTATTTGTGTTGCCATGGTGTTCGCCAAAACAGGATGAAGAAGAATGCCTGGGTTCCTTTTTCTTTCGTTTATGCAGACTTCCCACGTTTACACTATTTCCTCACGTCATGCTTTAGTTCCTCCTTTTCACTTCAACGCCAAGACCCCAACTCCGCCATATATCCATGCAAAAAAATGTCCCCTCACAAGTGTCTCCTCCTCGACCATTCAAGTTCGCGTCAGTTGTGACCCCCCCCATCTGTTAATGTCACTCATTAAGAGAATGCTTGAAGTTTCGTGAAGTGTTATATGCAAACAGAAACATTACAAGACAGATATAAAATAGCAATGGAAAATTTTAAACTTTATTAATCATAAAGCATCATGGTTCAAAACTTCATAAGTCTGAAAATACATAAACCCAGTACATCATTAAAACTTCTGTCTTGTACTTAAAACATTAGAGTACAATAATAAAAGAAGCATAATCCCCAAAAGAAACATAGCCATAGTAGCAAAGATAAGAACTTGAGCAATACATCTAAGCAGCTCCAAGCGAGATGATAGCAGAATCCTGATCAAGCTTGAGTATTCCCACCCTGAGAACCTGGGGGGAAACGGAAGAGAAAGAAGAGGAAACAAAATGGGTCAGACATAAAGTCTGGCAAGTCTAGTTACTTTTAGCATATAAATAAGTAAAAGTATCATAATAGGTATATAAAGTGCATAAGAAAGATAACATCATAAAAGGCTGGTATGACAAGGTAAACATGATAAACATAGCAGAATGTAATACGTTTCTCCAATGATTTCTCTGCACTGATACTAGTATAACCAGAATGAGATGATCCCCAATATGTATAAGATGGTAGACTTAGGAGTACTTCCAGTGAGAGGTTTTCACCCCCATACAATCAATAGACAGCCCAACATTCTGGAATCACCTCTAAGGGTAATAATGGACTCTTAAATATACCGGAGTCTAAATGTACCCTAATTACTACCCTAATCGAGCGTCTCCCTACTCTGTAGATACCCTGTGCTGGCCCCACAGTAGGGTGTATCACTCCTTAAAATGGGAACCCTTCATTTTCTGGATGTGCACAACCATATCTACTGATGTCACAGCATCTTATTTTCCCAAGCAAGCGAAGTCATGCATGCACATAACACTGATGGAACGTGCCGTCAAACACCGTCCCTACTTTTGGATCTCTTACAATCAGCCCAGTAAGCGTTCCCCGACTTCGACCTAGTTCAGAGTACTCGTTTGATACCTATATATGGGTTATTGACTGAAACGGGTCCCGCACACAAGAAGATGTAAGCTCTCCCCTTTGTCTTGCATCCCAACTACTAGGTTTTCCACAGGTTATGCCTACCTACTGGTGTCATAAAATTGCATAACCCCAACATATTAAGTTTGTGGGCCTATATATAAATATTATCCACCCACCCCAGATTTACTTAACCCACCCACTATTCAAACAAGTTTACTTAACCCCTATTCAAGTTCATGTTCATACAATCCCTATGGATTCAACTAAGTTAAGTAGTCAATTTTATTACCATGTCCATTTATGGTTATAATGTGCTAGACCACCCACATTAAGCCTACCACTTGTGGATGCTGAATGTGTCGGGCGGTTCCGGGCAGTCTTCTTCCACAAGTTGGACTTAACCTCATGTCTTAGCACGTCTCGTGTTTATGCACTTAGACCTCTCACATTAGATTCACCACTTGCGATCGCTGGATATGCTGGGCAGTTCCGGGCAGACTTCCACCACAAGTGTAATCTAACCTCGTGTCTGAGCACGGTTATAGTTTCTAGTTACTATAATCCTAGGAATTTCCATTATTAACCAAATTTACCTATGTCATTATAGGTTTTCATGCCCTTTTCCCAAGTTATGTTCATAATGAACCATATGCCCGCAAATTAATATTATTATACCTTATTCAAGTTATGCCCAAATTCCCCATTACAAGTTATGCCCCAATTCAACGTTTTCCCCTCGTTCCTAATCTAGCTTATTCGCATATTTCAGCGGCATGCCTAGGCTCGAAGGTAGCCTGGCTATATAAAAATAAAAGGGAAAAGATAGAGGGAATAGAACAGAGATGATCATACTAACATGATGGACATATAATGGCAAAAACAGACATAAAACATATAGTGGCACAATGACAAGGTAGGCATATAGGAATAGATCTAACGGTAATAGAACTGATTCTAACATAATAATGACGGGCATGATATGATCTAAACAATGCTTTAGATGACCAACTAACAACATATCTGATTTGGTCATAAATATAATAGAATAGGTATAAGGGGATCTAAATAGTGAATTAGATCTACAATCAAAGGAGAATCTGAAATGATAAAGGTTAAGATCTAAGTCATAGTCATATCAGAATATCATAGATACACAAGTTAAAACAGATCTGATATGATTCAAGAAGTCGCAGGCATAGATCCAAGTTATAGTTATGTCCTGTGTAACACCCCACCTCCATTAAGGTCACTCACAAAGGGAATGTCTTAACTTTGGTGGAGCGTTTTAGTAGAAAGAACAGAATATTAAAGACAGATAAGTAGTATTTGAAAAATTATAACTTTATTACAGCAGAAGCAGAAATAAGTTTGGTTACATCTTTCTAAATCACAATACCAAAACTCAAGTACACAACTATCAGTTTTATACAAAATCCTTCAGAATGTAAAGTTTCAAAGCCATAATCCCCAACATAAACTGCCATGAAGAGATAGAGTCAAAGCCAAGCAATACTCCAAGCACTTCAAGCAGAGAGAATCAGAATCAAGCTCCTATGTTTCCATCCTGAGCACCTCGAGGGGGGGGGGGGACAGAAAGAAAAGGGGAGAAAACAAACGAGGTCAGACATAAAGTCTGGCGAGTCCAGTGACTTCCATCATATAAACAGATAATATTATCATGACATGTAAATAAAGCTGGATGAGAGATTACATCAACAGGAATAACAGATATACTTTAAGTTAACAGAAGAAACAAAATGATGTAAACCAAGTTATGTTCCCTACTTACATCTTACTTCTCTACACTAATAATAGTGTAACTGGGTTATGTGTTACCCTAATGTCTAAACTGAAACAGAATCGAAACAGAATAATCTATACATAAACAGAATGCTAGTAATGGGCCTTCACCACCCCCAACATACAGAAGATACAGAAGCAGAATACTAATAATGGGCCTTTACCACCCCAACAGACAGAAGGTACGGAAACAGAATACTAATAATGCGCCTTTACCACCCAACTAATGGGCCTTTACCACCCCCAACAGATAGAAGGTACGGAAACAGATTCGGAAACGGAATCAAAGACAGAAACAGAATAATCCCTACGGAAATAGAATGTTAGAATTAGGTGTACACTAGTAATGGGCCTTTACCACCCCAACAGACAGTACCATGCAGAAATAGACAGGTGTTACCACCCAACAGAAACAGATGGTACCGACAGAAACAGATAGAACTAAGTGTACCCTAAGTCCTACCCCAAGCGATCGGCTCCCTAATACATAAATACCCTGTGTCGGCCTCATAGTAGGGTGTATCTCTCCCTAAAGTGGCAACCTATTGGCATAGACCTATTTACAGATGTCACGGTGTCTTACATCCTCAGAACAAACTGAATTCATGCACGCACATGACCCGGTTGGAACGCACCATCAACACCCCTCGCCATTATCAGGATGAACCACTTATAATTAGTTCAGTAAGCGTGCCCGGACCCCTACATAGCGTGGGGTCAAAGTTTTTGGTACTAGAAAGGGTTACTGACTAATATGGGTCCCAAACAACAGATGAAACAAGTATTTCCCCCCCAACTTGTGTCCCCAGATTAACTTGTTTATAAGTTTCAGACATATAGAGTTCAGATTTACTAGTTCATAGATCAGACAATCAAGTTAACAAGTTTTCAGACTAACGGATCAGATATACAGTTTTAACAGACTTACATATTGTCCAACTTTGTATTGAGCCTACTGATTCATGAAATGGGTTTGTTAAATTCATCAGTCCAGTTGGTTTAACCCTATCCACCCAACACATTTTAGACATCGTATTTATCTCAGATTTGCATTAATTAAATAATAATGCACAGACCTCTCACATTAGGTCAGTAGCTTGTGGCCGCTGGATATGCCAGGCGGATCCGGGCAGACTTCTGCCACAAGCCAGACCTAACCTCGTGTCTAAGCATATTTTAGTTATGCCTACGACCTCTCAAATTAGAATGACACTTTGCGGTCGCTGGTTAAGCCGGTTGGTTCCGGGCAGGCTTCTACCGTAAACGGAGTCTAACCTCGTGTCATAACCACTTTATTCCATTACAGAAAATATCAGACTAATTATGTCCATTTAGCAGATTTAACTTCTTTACAAGTTACAGCAGATTATCCAAAGTTCTATTAACATGTTTTGCTCAATTTAAGATCGAGCCTCCAAATTACAATTATTCATCTTTCAACAGATTAAGAAATTCAACAGATTTAGCAGATAACAGATCTAGCAGATTAGGAAACTTAGTAGATTAGCAGAACTGGAAATTCAACAGATTTAGCAGATTAGGCAATTCAGCAGATTAGCAGATTTAACATTTCTTAAAAACTCTACTTACATATCTTGCCTAATCATAAATTAAGCCTAAACTTACATGCTCAAATCATGGTCATAATTCGTAATACAATATATGCCCCCAAATTTTCGTTAAACTTTGCACAGTACAGAACACTCTCTAAAAGCCCCAAATCATGATATGAATTATGCCAAATTATAGCCTTTAATGCCAATATCCAAAAATCCATATTTAGGCGCATTCACATTAATAGTTATCCTATTTTAAATAGGTCCTTACGCCTAAGTTTCATATTCCTTTTTCAAGTCACGAATCATTATATAAAATATACCCAAAAATCTAGATCTTTAAATTATATCCTCTCAAAATCAGATCTTAATTTTTATATGCATTATGTCCCCAAGTTTCAAGTCATATGTTATCATTCAATGATTCCTCTTCTTCCAAATCACAGAGTATGCACAGATCTAGATCTGATTTACAACATATGTCCTTTTCTCAAATCAGTCACAGATCAGTCATGTCCAATTATGATTATTCATTATTTACTCCAAAATTTAGCATTCGTACGTTAATCTTGTAGTAGCCTGGCTATAGAACAGAAAAAAAAAGAATAGTCACAGAAAAACAGATCTGACAGATAAGAATATGCAAAACCTCAGATTCAGATTTATAGCCATGTCAAGATTATAATTAAAGTTCATATCTGAAAATAACTATACTCACAAAAAGGGAATGATTCTTGTATTCTGGAATCTGTATTCTGACACTGAATAGCTCTCCTTTGGCGTAGACTTTCGATTAGATTAGAAAATAGTTGTTCTCTTTTAATTCAATTTAGATTGGAAAAAGATGCACTAGTTCTAGCTTAAATTTCAGCAGAGTAGCGACGCCATTATTTTATTTTAATTAGAATAGAGGCAGAGTATAGGCAAAATGAAATTGTGTGGAGAGAAAGTAAGGTTTGGGGGTGTTTTTATAGGAGAATAGGGTGATTTAGAGCCTTTAGATCAGTTCAGAAGTCATCAGAATCTCCCAATTCGAAGACAGGTCATCCAGCCACTCAGAAGAAGACACGTCATCACAGAACACTCCAGAATTCTGTGCTGGATTGGTATGGGCGCACTTGGCAAGTGCGCCAGTGAATTTTTGTACTGGCGCACTTCACAAGTGCGCCAGTGTATTCTGGCTTGTTTTCAGCTTTTCTGCCTAACTTCGTTCGTCCATATCTTCTTCATACAGTATCCATTTTACGCAAACTCGGACTCTATCTCAAGCAGAATTTCGAGAGAACGCAATGGCGCAACCCGTTTCCCTTAATTCTTCTCCTAAAATTAAGTATACTTTAATTTTTCACTTATACGTTCACAGAAAATACGGGGTGTTACATTCTACCCTCCTTAAAGGATTTCATCCCCGAAATCTTCAAGTTAAGAAGAATGTGTCCTACCATCCAATCATCCGTCTACTCAACCATCATCCACAAGCATCCATTGTCCTTAGAAAACTTCTAATGTTGTATGAACAGATGCAAAAGTGTGTGTATATGTCTCTTATCTAATGCAAAGATCAGGCGGTCTACTGATTCAATTGACCTCCTCAATGCGAACCATCTTGGTGCCATGAGTCCAATTATGTATGCAAGAAATCCTGTTTAATACACATCATTTCTATATGGGTGCATAACCATTCATCCAAATGCAACATCCATGTGATGAGTCAATCATTTTGCATCCACAAAAATTGAAAAATGCGCACACATTCATATGCAGTATGAGAGTGTTTTTGAGCCGATCTAGTGCCTAGTGTGTGTATATGCATCCACGAGCAACCACTTGCATCCACTTGCAACCATCAAACATAACATGTCTCAAACACATGTTTACACCCACTAGTTTCTACCTAAAGGTCAAATATTCGATCGATAGGATACAGCTGAGTGATAGATGCAAGTACGATTAAAACAAGAGCTCTGTTCCTATTAGACATCGGTTAAGAAAATAATTCCCTAAGTATCAACCCCGAAGACAGAAATTAATATCAAATTGACACCCAGTGAATTACTCCCATTAAACAATGCCAAACTAGAAATCTACTTCATGCTTCGAGTAAAAACCCCTAACCTTATCAGAAATATTCAGATACTTACAGACTAATGGTACATATCATATTATCAAATGATTCTTAGGAAACCAAGCATGATTAAATAAAACCCAGAATGTATGCGTCATAGTCAACTTAACGCCCAACACAGATACCCTCAAACCCCAACTTATCACAAACAGATGAGTCATAACCCTTATGGGTTTGAGTCTACAGCGGGATCAGAAACAAGACTAGTATTAAAGTGCAGAGTATCAATTACAGAATCAAAATGCCAGAATCAGAAAGAGTTTTAACTTAACAATCAGATAAGGAAATCAAACCATCTACAGAATTTTTTTCCTGTTTCTATCCTATCCACCAGCCTCGAGGGTATTCGCCTGCCCTCCAGAAGTAGGACCTATCCTCTGCCCTTGCCCCCGTTTCTTCGGGTAGTCCCTAGTGAAGTGTCCCATCTTACCACAGTTGAAGCAAGTGCCCTTCCTCTTTCTGCAATCCTTGTTCAGATGAGTCGAGCTTCCACAAGTAAAGAACTTTTTCTCCTTCTTTTCTTCAGACTTTTCATCCTTCTTTTGTGTTTCCTTTTTGGGCCCCGCCTTCTTGTTCAGTGGTCCTTCGAGCTTTTCCTCTTTCTTTTTACTTTCGGCTTCCTCTTCATGCATTAATGCCATGTCCACCAATTTCTCGAAGGTTGCCCCCATAGGAATGTGGGACATCGCCAATCCGTGTAGCGACTCATTCGAACCTTTAGCAAACCTCAGTGCCTTTTTATTCGATGTATTTACCAAATCTAAGACGAATCTCGCCAACTGATTAAACTTGTTGACGTACTCTCTCATTGATAAATCCCCCTGCCTCAACGCCAAGAACCTCTCTACATATAGACTCTCTTCCGCTCGTGAGAGAAATTTCATCTCTAACCTATGCCTGAAATCCATCCATGTCTCTACCGAACGCTCTCCATTTGTGACCTCCCACCAAAAAGAAGCTTCGTCCTTAAGCAACCATACCGCCAATTGTATCTTCTGCTTATCGTCCACTTCGAAGATAACAAAAAAATCCTCAGTTTCTTTGCGCCAATTCCTTGCCTCCACGAATGATTCAGTTCCATTAAAGTTCTTCCCACCCATGGCTCGGAAGTCTCTACATATCTTCGGGAAGTATTCACGCGCGGAGGAGGAGAAGGAGGAACCGCTGCAGCTGGGGGAGGAGGGACGTCTGCTGGGCCCGCATCATTAGCCCTAGCTTCTAAATACCTTCTAAACCAACTAGGTACCGATATGCCCTCTGGAAGGTTAAGATCCTCAGACATACTGAAACGAAAAAGAAAAGGGGTTCAAAACGGAGAAATGATATATATATATATATATATGGCTTTTGGGGATTATGTTTTTCAAAATAAACTTTACTTTTGAAAATACTTCCTTTTTAAAACCTTTTTGAAAATAGTTTTCAAAAACTTTTAATCAAATCTGGTAACCTTCAGCTCTGATACCAAGTGTAACACCCCACCTCCGTTAAGGTCACTCACAAAGGGAATGCCTTAACTTTGATGGAGCGTTTTAGTAGACAAAATAGAATATTAAAAGACAGATAAGTAGTACTTAAAAAATTATAACTTTACTACAGCAGAAGCAGAAATAAGTTTGGTTACATCTTTCTAAATCACAATACCAAAACACAAGTACACAATTATCAGTCTTATACAAAATCCTTCAGAATGTAAAGTTTCAAAGCCATAATCCCCGACATAAACTGCCATGAAAAGATAGAGTCAAAGCCAAGCAATACTCCAAGCACTTCAAGCAGAGAGAATCAGAATCAAGCTCCTATGTTTCCACCCTGAGCACCTTGGGGGAAACGGAAAGAAAAGGGGCGAAACAAACGAGGTCAGACATAAAGTCTAGCGAGTCCAGTGACTTCCAGCATATAAACAAATAATATTATCATGACATGTAAATAAATCTGGGTGGGAGAGATTACATCAATAGGAATAACAGATATACTTTAAGTTAATAGAAGAAACAGAATGATGTAAACCAAGTTATGTTCCCTACTTATATCTTACTTCTCTACACTAATACTAGTATAACAGGGTTAGGTGTTACCCTAATGTCTAAACTGAAACATAATTAAAACAGAATAATATATACAGAAACAGAATTCTAGTAATGGGCCTTCACCACCCGACTAATGGGCCTTTACCACCCCAAAAGACAGAAGGAACGGAAACAGAATCGGAAACGGAATCAAAGACGGAAACAGAATAATCCCTACGGAAATAGAATGTTAGAATTAGGTGTACACTAGTAATGGGCCTTTACCACCCCAACAGACGGTACCACGCAGAAACAGACAGGTGTTACCACCCAACAGAAACAAACGGTACCAACAGAAACAGACAGAACTAAGTATACCCTAAGTCCTACCCCAAGCGATCGGCTCCCTAATACATAAATACCCTGTGTCGGCCCCACAGTAGGGTGTATCACTCCCAAAAGTGGCAACCTATTGGCACATACCTATTTATAGATGTCACGGTGTCTTACATCCTCCGAGCAGACCGGATCCACGCATGCACATGACCCGATTGGAACGCACCATCAACACCCCTCGCCATTATCAGAATGAACCGCTTATAATTAGTTCAGTAAGCGTGCCCGGACCCCTGCATAGCGTGGGGTCAAAGTTTTTGATACCAGAAAGGGTTACTGACTAATATGGGTCCCAAACAACAGATGACACAAGTATTTCCCCCAACCTTGTGTCCCCAGATTAACAGATTTCAGATTAACTTGTTTACAAGTTTCAGACATACAGAGTTCAGATTTACTAGTTCACAGATCAGACAATCAAGTTAACTAGTTTTCAGACTAACGGATCAGATGTACAGTTTTAACAGACTTACATATTGTCTAACTTTGTATTGAGCCTACGGATTCATGAAATGGGTTTGTTAAATTCATCAGTCCAGTTGGTTTAACCCTATCCACCCAACACGTTTTAGACATCATATTTATCTCAGATTTGCATTAATTAAATAATAATGCACAGACCTCTCACACTAGGTCAGTAGCTTGTGGTTGCTAGATATGTCGGGCGGTTCCAGGCAGACTTCTGCCACAAGACAAAACTAACCTTGTGTCTAAGCATATTTTAGTTATGCCTACAACCTCTCACATTAGAATGATAGTTTGCGGTCGCTGGTTAAGCCGGTTGGTTCCGGGCAGGCTTCTACCGTAAACGGAGTTTAACCTCGTGTCATAACCACTTTATTCCATTACAGAAAATATCAGATTAATTACGTCCATTTAGCAGATTTAACTTCTTTACAAGTTACGGCAGATTATCCAAAATTCTATTAACATGTTTTGCTCAGTTTAAGATCGAGCCTCCAAATTACAATTATTCATCTTTCAACAGATTAAGCAATTCAACAGATTTAGCAGATAACAGATCTAGCAAATTAGAAAACTTAGCTGATTAGCAGAACAGGAAATTCAACAGATTTAGCAGATTAGGCAATTCAGCAGATTAGCCGATTTAACATTTCTTAAAAACTCTATTACATATCTTGCCTAATCATAAATTAAGCCTAAACTTACATGCTCAAATCATGGTCTTAATTCATAATACAATATATGCCCCCAAATTTTCGTTAAACTTTGCACTATATAGAACAGTCTCTAAAAGCCCCAAATCATGATATGAATTATGCCAAATTATAGCCTTTAATGCCAATATCCAAAAATCCATATTTAGGCACATTCACATTAATAGTTATCCTATTTTAATATAGGTCCTTACGCCTAAGTTTCATATTCCTTTTTCAAGTCATGAATCGTTATATAAAATATACCCAAAAATCTAGATCTTTAAATTATATCCTCTCAAAATCAGATCTTAATTTTTATATGCATTATGTCCCCAAGTTTCAAGTCATATGTTATCATTCAATGATTCCTCTTCTCCCAAATCACAGAGTATGCACAGATCTAGATCTAATTTTCAACATATGTCCTTTTCTCAAATCAGTCACAGATCAGTCATGTCCAATTATGCATTATTCATTATTTACTCCAAATCTAGCATTCGTGCGTTAATCCCGTATGATATTTGGCGCAGGCTCATAGTAGCCTGGCTACAGAGTAGAAAAAAAGAGAATAGTCATAGAAAAACAGATCTGACAGATAAGAATATGCAAAACCTCATATTCAGATTTATAGCCATGTCAAGATTATAATTAATGTTCATATTTGAAAATAACTGTACCCACAAAAAGGGAACGATTCTTGTATTCTGGAATCTATATTCTGACACTGAATAGCTCTCCTTTGGCGTAGATTATCAATTAGATTAGAAAATAGTTGTTCTCTTTTAATTTTATTCAGATTGGAAGAAGATGCACTAGTTCTAGCTTAGATTTCAGTAGAGTAGCGACGCCATTATTTTATTTTAATTAGAATAGAGGCAGAGTATAGGCAGAATGAAATTGTGTGGAGAGAAAGTGAGGTTTGGGGATGTTTTTATAGGAGAATAGGGTGATTTAGAGCCTTCAGATCAGTCCAGAAGTCATCAGAATCACCCAGCTCGAAGACAGGTCATCCAACCACTCAGAAGAGGACACGTCATCACAAAACACTCCAAAATTCTGTGCTGGATCAGTATGGGCGCACTTGGCAGGTGCGCCAGTGTATTTTTGTACTGGCGCACTTCACAAGTGCGCCATTGTATTCTGGCTTGTTTTCAGTTTTTCTGTCTAACTTCGTTCATCCATATCTTCTTCATACAATATCCGTTATACGCAAACTCGGACTCTATCTCAAGCAGAATTTTGAGACGAACGCAATGACGCAACCCGTTTCCCTTAATTCTTCTCCTAAAATTAAGTATACTTTAATTTTTTACTTATACGTTCATACAAAATACGGGGTGTTACATCATGATTAACTTTTCAATTATTTAGATCTAAAAGTAACTTAAACTCACCGTGTTTGGATCTAGAAAACTAGAAAAGGAATTGCTAACGTTGAATCACATATCACTAAGCTTGAATAACTTGAATGCAAAAGAAGAAAAGACTTGATTTGATCTGGGCAGAGGCAGCATCTAGTTCTCCATTATTTTTGGTGTGCAAAAATATGAGAAATGAGACCATATTTATACATGCCCCGAAACCCTAATCTGCCAGATTTGACGCAGGGGGGTCGACTCCCCCTTATGGGGTCGACACCCCCTTGAGGGGTCGACCTAGGGGTCGACACCGCTAAGCGGGATTTTTGCCACCCACCGAAATTTTAAATTTTGAACTGATTTTTGAATTTATGGATTAATTATATATATAATTCTCTTACGCGTATACAAGCTTCAAACCTTCATAACTTCTTCATACGTTGTCCGTTTTACGCAAACTAGGTGTCTATTTTGACCAAAATTCTGAGATGAACGCAATGGCGCAGTCCGTTTCCCTTCATTCTGAATATTAAATTAATTATTCTTTAATTTGTCCTCTTTAGTGTTGTTAAAATTATGGGGTGTTACATTCTTCCCTACTCAAAGGATTTCGTCCCCGAAATCTCCAAGTTAAGAAGAATGTATATCCTACCATCCATCACCCATCTACTCATCCACCAATCATGAGCATCCATTGTCCTTAAAGACTTCTAATGCTTATATGAACATATGCAAAGGTGTGTGTGTATGTCCTTATACTAATGCAAAGATTAGGCGGTCTACTGATTCAGTCGACCTCCTTAATGCAATGTATGTTCGTGCCATGAATCGAATATGTATGCAACAATCCTATTAGAACATGTAAGTTCTATATGTGTGCACAATCATCCGTCCAAATGCAATATCCATATGATGACACACCCACTTTCATCCATTAAGAGAGATAGAATAATGCACACACATCCATATGCAGTATGTGAGTGATTGAACCGGTCTAGTGCCTAATGTGCGTGTATATGCATCTATGAGCAACCACTAGCAAAAGCTTGCATACATCTAGCATAACATGTCTCAAACACATGTTTACATCCATGGGATTCCTACCTAAAGGTCGAAGATTTAACCGATAGGATATACTTTAAATGATAGAATCAAACACAAATAAAAGCTTTCGAAAGGAAGTTAAAAACATACCACCGAAAAGAAAAGGGCACAAAGCACGAATCTTGTCTTTGGTCTCCCAAGTTGCATCCTCTAGTTTATCTCCCCACTGAATTTTCATCAGCTTGACTTCTCTATTGCGTAGCTTCTTAACTTCTGATCCAATAATATGGGTAGGAACTCGCCTAACTGTCGCCTTCCGTTCCACCTCTACTTCCTCTAATATACTCGGCTCAACTACTTCCGCGATATCATGCAAGCACTTCCACAAATGAGAAACGTGGAAAACATCATGAACGCCGGATAGTCTCTTGGGTAGCTTTACTCTATAGGACATTTGTCCAATCCTTTCTGTTATGGGAAATGGACCTACAAATCTTGGTGTCGATTTCCCTACAGATCCAAAGCGAACCACATTCCTCAAAGGTGACACCTTAATAAAAACCATATCTCCCACCTCAAACTCGATGTCAGTCATTCTCTTGTCTGCGTAGGATTTCTACCTATCTTGAGCGGTCTTTATTCACCACCTAATAAGATCAATCTTCTTGGACGCTTCTCTAACCATATCTGGTCCAAGTAGTAGCCTTCCTGTAGATTCCCACCAACAAGTCGATGATCTACAGGGTCGTTCGTACAATGCTTCGAAGGGTTCCATGCCAATGCTAGCTAGATAACTGTTGTTGTAGGCGAACTCCACTAAAGGAAGATGCTCTTCCCAAATCCCTCTGAAATCTAAGATACACAGCCTTAAAAGATCCTCAAGAACACTATTCACCCTTTCTATTTGTCCATCGGTCAGTGGGTAACAAGTGGTGCTCAAACACAACTGTGTACCTAATGCTTCTTACAAGCTCCTCCAAAATTCACTAGTGAAAATGAGGTCATGATCACTTATGATGCTAGAAGGTACTCCATGAAGACAGACTATCTTACAAACGTAAACTGCTGCTAACCAAGCTGTCGTCCTCTTACTCTTAACTGGAATAAAATGTGCGCTCATAGTAAGTTTATCTACCACAACCCAAATACTAACATTGCCTTTCTTTGATCTAGGCAAACCATCTATGAAATCCATAGCGATGCTCTCCCACTTGCATTGTGGAACCTCCAAAGGATGAAGTAAACAACCGGGCTTCTTTTGCTCAGCTTTAACTTGCTGACAAACCAAACATTGAGAAACAAACTCTGCCACATCTTTCTTCATCCAAGCCCAAAAGAAAACCCTCTTCATATCTCTATACATCTTATCACCGCTTGGATGAATAAACATCTTAGAATGATGGGCTTCCTCTAGGACTGTCTTCAACAAACTCCCAGTTTAGGAAACACAAAGCGTCCCATCTCGTCGCAGCAACCCTTTATCATCTATGGTATATCTACTGAGGTGACTAGAAGTCTCCCCTTTACTGAGCCTATCCAAGATGTCTGAAATCGGTGGGTCCTCTTACTGCGAATCTTCTATTTAATCCATAAGTGTAGGCCGTATCTCTAGCGATGCAAACAGACCAGGAAAAAATTTGGTGGATGGTCTAAAGTCAAAAGTTGATATGAACTCCTAGCTTTTCCTTTCCAAAAACAGAGGACTTAAGGCCATCCTCTGCCTACTCAGTATGTCTGCCACCACATTACCCTTGCCAGGGGTATAAGCAATCTCGAAATCATAAGAAGCTAGGAACTCCATCCACCTTTGTTGCATTGAATTAATATCCTTCTGCGCGAACAAGTACTTGAGAGATTTATGATCGGTATACAACTTGAACTTCTCTCCAAGAAAATAATGGCGCCACGTTTTAAGCGCGAATATTATGGTAGCTAGCTCTAAATCATGGGTAGGGTAATTCTTCTCATGAACTCTTAGTTGTCTTCCCCCATAACATACTACCCTTCCCTCTTACATCAGAACCGCACCAAGCCATGTACCACATGCATTAGTGTATACTGTAAACACTTTGTTTCCATCGAGCAAGGTCAAGACTGGGGCTGTTGTCATAGCCCTCTTCAATCATTGGAAAGCAACATCATAATCTATATCCTACGAGAACGCCAAATTCTTCTTCGTCATCTTGGTAAGTGGGGCTGATATCTTTGCAAAGTCCTTAATGAACTTCCTATAATAGCCTGCTAATCCAAGGAAACTTCTCACCTCCGTTGCATTCTTTGGGATTTTCCAATCCTGAACTGCAACTACCTTTGCCGAATCTACTGTTATCCCATCTTTGGAGGCCACATGCCCTAGAAACCTCACCTCTTTTCTCCAAAAAGGGCATTTGGAGAATTTTGCCTTAAGCTGATGTGTACGGAGAGTTTTCAAAATTTCTCTCAAATGTTGGGGATTCTCTTCCTCCCTCTTTGAGAAGATCAATATATCATCAACACCATGACGAACTTATTTAGAAAATCCCAAAACACCCTACTCATTAGATTAACAAAATAGGCAGGTGCATTCGTCAACCCAAAAGGCATAACGAGCCATTTAAAGAAACCATCTGGAGTCCTAAAAGCGGTTTTTTCTGTACTGTCCTCGGCCACCCTCAACTGATGAAACCCCATGGCCAAGTCTAATTAAGAGAATACTAATGCACCAACAAGCTGGTCAAACAAATCATCTATCCTCGGGAGCGGGTGCCTATTCTTCTTAGTGAGTTTGTTCAACTCTCTATAGTCCATACATATATGAAGCGAACCATCCGCCTTAGTTGCGAATACCACCGGAGCACCCCATTCAGACATGCTTCACCTGATAAATCCATTATCAAGTAGCGCCCTTACTTGCTTACTAAGCTCCCTCCTTTCTCTTGGAGCCATATGGCGCACATGCAATGCAACTGGCTTTGCATTGTCTACCAAGTATATACGAAAATCGATCTCGTGCCTCGGAGGTAAGCCCCGAACCTCCTCAAAAATATCAGAATACTCACAGACTACTGGAACAGATCGCAGATCATCGATAGATGCATCAAGTGACTCTAGGAAACTAAGAATGATAGACCCTTGCGGGTCATAAGAAATCTCGAGGGTCTCCCATGGCTGGTCAAAAGTCTAACGACCCTCCTCTCACAATCCAGAATGGCACCATACGTGGTTAGCCAATCCATCCCTAGAATCAAACAATAACCCATAAAACTGAGCACATATGCGTCGCACTCAAATTTGATGGCTAACACTTCACAAACCCGGACAAATCATGGATAAATGAGCCGAACCACCAATGGGGTTTGAGACAACTACCAGACCCACTACCATACTAGTATTAAAGTGTGGTGACTCAACCATAGAACTAGATATAAATGAATGTGAAGCGCCAGAATCAAAAAGAGTTCTTATACGATGATTGGAAAGATAAATCAAACCTTTCACGGAAACTTTCCTACCTCTGTCTGGAGCACTGGTCGCGAGAGCATACACCTGCCTTCCAGAAGCTCCTGCGCTTTGACCTTGTCCCTGTTTCTTCGAGCACTCCTTAACAAAGTGTTCGACCTCTCCACAATTTAAGTAAGTATTCTTCCTTCTTTTGTAGTCCTTTACCAAATGTCCCTCGCATCCGCAACTATGACACTTCCTTTTATGCTTAGCCTTGTCATTCTTTTCGCTCTTCTTCTCTTGTTGTTGCTGTTGTCCTTGCTTGGGCCACACTTTCTTATTTTGTGTTTCCTCAACCTCAACTTCCTTCTTGTCGCTTGTGTCTTCCTCATGCATCAAGGCCATATCAATAGGCCTTTCAATAGTTGCTCCTATTGGAATATGGGACATAGCTAACACATGAAGGGATTCATTCAGTCCTTTATCAAACCGCAAAGCTTTCTTATGCGGAGTATCTACTAGTTCCAACCCAAACCTCGCTAGCTGGTTGAATTTGTTAACATATTCTTTAACAGTCATGTCTCCTTGCTTGAGCACCAAGAACCTTTTTGTTCGCATGCTTTTCTCAGCTTGAGAAAGAAACTTCAATTCAAACCTCTATCTAAAAGCATCCCAAGTCTCCACGAGATGCCCAGCTTTTGTTACTTCCCACCAGAACGAAGCTTCATCTTTCAGTGGCTAGATGGCTAACAGAATCTTCCTACAATCGTCCACTTCTAAAATTCCAAACAGATCCTCTGTTTCTTTGAGCCAATTCCTTGCCTCTATGAACGTCTCAGTTCCACGGAATGGCTTTCCTCCCATGGCACATAAACCTTTGTAGATCTTAGAGAAGTTATCTGCACGCATAGGAGGATGAGGAACAACAGGTGCAGTTGGGCGAGGAATGTCAGTTTGACCACCGGCAGTCACCGTGGCCTCTAGATACCTATGGAACTGGCCTGGTATCGTAACGCCCTCAAGAGTATTAGGTTCCTTAGACATGGTGAAAAGAAAAGGAAAGGGATTCAGACAAAGGATCGAAAGATATTACATATGACTTTGGGGAATATGTTTTTCAAAACAGACTTTTCTTTTGAAAATGCCTTCTTTAAAACCATTTTGAAAATATTTTCAAAAACTTTTATCTAATCTGGTAATCTTCAGTTATGATACCAAGTGTGACACCCCATGTCCATTAATGTCACTCATTAAGGGAATGCATTAAGTTTCATGAAGTGTTATAAGTAAACAGAAACATTACAAGACAAATATAAAATAGCAGCGGAAAATTTAAATCTTTATTAATCATAAAGTATCGTGGTTCGAAACTTCATAAGTTTGAAAATACATAAACACAGTACATCATTAAAACTTATGTATTATACTTAAAACATCAGAGTACAATAATAAAAGAAGCATAATTCTCAAAAGAAACATAGCCATAGTAGCAAAGATAAGAACTTGAGTAATACATCTAAGCAGCTCCAAGCAAGACGATAGCAGAATCCTGATCAAGCTTGAGTATTCCCACCTTGAGAACCTTTAGGGGGAACGGAAGAGAAAGAAGAGGAAACAAAATAGGTCAGACATAAAGTCTAGCGAGTCTAGTTACTTTTGGCATATAGATAAGTTAAAGTATCATGACAGGCATATATAGTAGATAAGAAAGATAACATCATAAATGGCAGGTACGACAAGGTAAACAAGATAAACATGATAGATTGTAATACGCTTCTCTATTGATTTCTCTGCACCGATACTAGTATAACTAGAATGAGATGATCCCCAATATGTATAAGACGGTAGACGTAGGCATACTTCCAGTGAGAGGTTTTCACCCCATATAATCAACAGGCAGCCCAACACTCTGGAATCACCTCTGAGGGTAATAGCGGGCTCCTAAACATACCAGAGTCTAAATATACCCTAATTACTACCCTAATCGATCGTCTCCCTACTCCATAGATACCCTGTGCTGGCCCCACAGTAGGGTGTATCACTGCCTAAAATGGCAACCCTTCATTTTCTGGATGTGCACAACCATATTTACTGATGTCACAACGTCTTATTTTCCTGAGCAAGCGGAGTCATGCACGCACATGACCCCGATGGAACGTGCCGTCAGACACCGTCCCCACTTTTGGATCTCTTACAATCAGCCTAGTAAGCGTACCCCAGCTTCGACCTAGTTCAGAGTACTTGATTGATACCTATATATGGGTTACTGACTGAAATAGGTCTCGCACACAAGATGATGTATGCCCTCCCCTTTGTCTTGCATCCCCACTACTAGGTTTTCCACATGTTATGCCTACCTACTAGTGTCATAAAATTGCATAACCCCAACATGTTAAGTTTGTGGGCCTATATATATAAATATTACCCACCCACCCCAGATTTACTTAACCCACTCACTGTTTAAACAAGTTTACTTAAACCTCATTCAAGTTCATGTTCATACAATCCCTATGGATTCAACTAGTTTAAGTAGTCAACTTTATTACCATGTCCATTTATGGTTATGATGTGCTAGACCTCCCACATTAAGCCTACCACTTATGGATGCTGTATGTGCCGATCGGTTCTAGGAAGGCTTCTTCCACAAGTTGGACTTAACCTCGTGCCTTAGCACGTCTCGTGTTTATGAACTTAGACCCCTCATATTAGATTCATCACTTGCGATCGCTGGATATGCCGGGCGGTACCGGGCAGACTTCCACCAGTAATCTAACTTCGTGTTTAAATGTTGTTACAGTCTCTAATTATTGTAATCTTAGGCATTTCCATTATTAACCAAATTTACCTATGTCATTATAGGTTTTCATGCCCCTTTTCCCAAGTTATGTTCATAATGAACCATATGCCCCAAATTAATATTATTATACTTTATTCAAGTTATGCCCGAATTCCCCACTACAAGTTATGCCCCAATTCAACGTTTTCCCCTCGTTCCCCAATCTGATGCATTCGCATGTTTCAGCTGGATGCCTAGGCTCGAAGGTTGCCTGGCTATATAAAAATAAAAGGGAAAAGATAGAGGGAATAGAACAAAGATGATCATACTAACATGATGGACATATAATGGTAGAAATAGGCATAAAACATATAGTGGCATAATGATAAGGTAGGCGTATAGGAATATATCTAATGATAATAGAACTGATTCTAACATAATAGGGATGGGCATGATGTGATCTAAACAATGATTTAGATGTCCAACTAACAACTGATCTGATTTGGTTATAAACATAATAGAACAGTTATAAGGGGATCTAAATAGTGAATTAGATCTACAATCAAAGGCAGATCTGACATGATAAAGGTTAAGATCTAAGTCACAGTCATGTAAGAATATCATAGATACACAAGTTATAACAGATCTGATATAATTCAAGCAGTCACAGGCATAGATCCGAGTTATAATCATGTCAAGGTTAACTTTTTAATTATTTAGATCTAAAAGTAACTTAAACTCACAGTGTTTGGATCCAGAAAAATAGAAAAGGAACTGCCGGTATTGAATCACATATCTTTAAGCTTGAATAACTTGATTGCAGAAGAAGAAAAGACTTGATTTGATCTGGGCAGAGGCAGCATCTAGTTCTCCATTATTTTTGGTGTGCAAAAATATGAGAAATGAGGCCATATTTATAGATTCCTCGAAACCCTAATCTGCCAGATCTGACGCAAGGGTGTCGACCCCACCCCTTATGGGGTTGACCCATGGGTTGACACCCCCCTTGAGGGGTCGACACCCCCCCTGAGCGAGAGTTTTGCCGCCCACCGAAATTTTGATTTTTTACCGATTTTTGAATTTTTGGATTATATATATATATATATAATTCTCTTGCGCGTATACAAACTTCATACTTCATAACTTCTTCATACGGTGTCCGTTTTATGAAAACCAAGTGTCTATTTTGAGCATAATTCCGAGACGAATGCAATGGCGCAGTCCGTTTTCCTTAATTCTGAATATTGGATTAATTATTCTTTAATTTGTCCTCTTTAGTGTTGTTAAAATTACGGGGTGTTACCTTAGTCCAGATTCCTTCCCACTGCATCGGCTCCACACAGTGTGCACCACATTATCCCGCATTAGCCTTCTTCTCCGCGTATGCACAGCACCCAGACTGTAGCCACCTTTTTGATCTCCTTTAAAAAAAATTTCTATTGGGTTCGGTTATGTTGAGGGGAGGCTTACGTTTATTTTTAAGTGCTAAGGGATGGTTTTTTTTGTTCGAAAGGCAGAAATAGAAATGAGAGAAGAGATTAATATTTATAGGCGAATAAAAGAAAAGATAAGAAGAATGTCCCTTCAATGAGTACGATGTAGGGTTGCACCTAGGAACAGTGGGATAGCAGTGTTGATTGGTAACTTGAAATGAAAATTCACAACGGCTTGAAAAGAAATAAGGCGGCTTGAAAAGAAATGAAAATTCACTGCATGTAGTACCTTTAGGCTTGCGCCTTGTTTGGACTAAGTAGGTTACACTCTGTAATTTAAATTCTTATATTTACAAGGTCGAATGCAAGGTTGCTCAATGATATGATAGACTTAAAAATAATAATAGGGTGCGTACTTTTATTTTTACGGTTACCGTTATTTTACGTCGACCGTTAAATATACGCACCGCTAAACGTCGACTCAAATTTCAACGAAAATAAACACGTTGCTATGTCTTGGAATTCCGGTTCGAATGAGACTAATTTCATTAAAAACGGACTCCATTTGCAAAAGTGCGTTATTTTAATTTACTGGTTCACCTTTAAATTTTGTCTACCGGCAAAACAACTCAGTTTAGCTCCAAACTGGAAATCTGGCAATAATTAGTTATACGTATTCCAATAAAATTCGTTCTGTCGAAAACGGAGGTCGTTTGAGAAGAAAACATTTTTAAGGCCTACATAATATTGATATAATATTAATTAAATCCAAAACAATTTAATTTAAATAATAATAAATTATTACTATTGCATATCCCAAAATAAAATATCACACTTTCAAAATAAAATATCACACTTAAAATGGATTCTGTATATATTCAATTAAAGTTCAAAGCGTAAATTACAAACTACCGCGATGTTTCGAGTTCGTATAATTATATATATATATATATATAACATTCAAACTTTGTTTATAAACGAGTTATATATGATAAATCCATTTATAATCTTAAATCAATATTTAAATTAATAAAATAAATTAAAACTGACTACTAAAAATACATGACGTTACATTCCTTCCTCAAAAGAATTTCGTCCCCAAAATTACTAAGGTAAAGAAATGCTAAAAACCAATTTTATTCAAATATCCAATTCATTTCAAATCAAAAACCAATTAAATATTGTAAATAAAATTTACCAAAATCTCGAAAATTTCTAACATCTTAAATCCTCGGAAAAATTCGATAGAGTATCCCCTATACGGAGAGACTTTTACGATATCGCAGGATCAACAAATATATATATTTCGACCCACACGGTCAGAAAACAAAATTCAAAAACTAAAAATTTATATTTTCACGTAGCGTACCTTATAAAATTGTTATTGAGCATACTTGCTCAGTTCACGTGAAACTCAGTCAACCATACTCGATCCTTTTAACCTGTCGGTACCTGTACTTCAACTTAATTTATCATGTAAGTAATCCATATATGAAATTTTGAATAACATTTCCTTAATCCACAAATATATTATACCAATTCCCAAAAATTAAACAGGTATGTAACAACCCGAAAATCTGGGCCAGTTTAAAATTTTTATTTTGGCAATTTTAGCGAATTTTGATTATTTAAAATGAATTATTTTAAATAAAATCGACGAGAAATTTATTTTGAATGGAATTCGAACGAATATATTATACGCGTCGTCGTTAGAATATAAATATTTATATATAATTATAAATAGAATTGAAAATGGCGCGGTAGTTCGATAATTCGATTTCAAACTTCAATTGAATGTACCGGGTGCAAAACAATCCGGATTTTAGTGAAACCAAAAATAATGGAATCTAATAGTGAATATCTTTCCAACGAATCCGAAAAATCAAAAGTTCGTAGCGGGAATCAAAAGATATGTCCAGTTGAAAATTCTGAATAGTCGCCATGGAATTCAGGCCCTTAAAAATGGACATTTTGCAAATGACCTCGCATTTCGACGAAACCAGTTTTGTTGGGTCCGTGATGTCAAGTTATTGCTAGATTCCAAATTTCATAATTTTTCGAATCAATATGTGAGCGTGGCAAGGGAAAACGCGTTTGACCAGTTTTAGTTGATTTTAATCGACTGGAAAATGGCCATTTTACAAACGTTCTCAGAATTCGACGAAACTAGTTTTGTTAGGACCGTATCGTCAATACGAAGCTAGAAAATATTTTTCTGTAACTTTTCGAGCTAGTATGTGACCCCGGTAATTTGAAATGTACGTTTAAAATTCAATATAGTGATTTAAATGTAAATTTAACGGAAACTGATTCAAACAGTCGAATCAGCCTACGATGCTTATTCCATTGTGTTCGGAATGGGGGTATTTAGCCAGGGGCGGCAGTCGTTGGGTTAGAATTAGAGTCCGTATGGATTAGTGGGTATATTCCGAATTAAAGAAATAAAAATAAAATAAAATATATAAATATTATCCAATGAGAAGGGCGTTGACCAAAACACTCCAGCAAAAACCCGATCCCCTCCATTCACGAACGACGGAAGCACTTCATCTCCTTCCCTCCTCGATCTCTCTCCAATCCCACAATAAAACCATCGATTCTTAGTAGAAATTTATAGAGGATCTTCCCCTCCTCCAATCCATACTAGCCTCACCCCGTATCGTGTGGTGTACCTCGAGAATCACGCCCCTAAAGTCCATCGCTTCGCCCTCGATTTCCGACCCAGATCCGACTTCGAGTTCAACGTGGTGGTAACCCTGGGATGCGTTTCTCCTTGCTCTTCGGCGAGGTGGTCTCTGATCAGGCCAGCGGCGATCCTGGTGGCGGCAGTCTTCAACCCTAATTTTGAAGGGGTTCACCGCATACCTGAAGAAGATGCGGCCTTCCTATGTTAATCGAAGGTGATTCCTTTTGTTATGAAAATATTATTTTTAATCTGTTTTATTTATAATAAAAAAAACATATTTTAGAAATATAAATAGCATTTAGTTTCAGTATAAAAAAAAGGGAGATAACAATCTTATAAAAATGTAATTTTTATATTGATAACATGGTGTTAAAAATGTTCCTTTTAAAGAGATTTTTAAATATGGTTTTATATATAACCTTGTTTTTAAAATATGGTTTTATATAGATAGCTTTGAAATAAAAATCATTTTTCAATTTATATAACGGTTAAAATATTATCCTTTAGGATATAAATAGTATTGTTTTAAAAAAAAAAATATATAAGGTGTTATAAAAATATAATCTTTATATAAATAGAAAATGTAAATTTTTATACAGAAAGCAATATCGATATAAGAATTTGATTTTTATTATATGAATAACAATTTAAAAATATAAACATCAAAGTAAAAATATGATTTTTATATATTGAACATCAAAGTAAAAATATGATTTTTATATATTGAACATCAAAGTAAAAATATGATTTTTATATATTGAACATCAAAGTAAAAATATGATTTTTATATATTGAACTTCGAAATAAAAATATGATTTTTATATATTGAACATCAAAATAAAAGTATGGTTTTTATATATTGAACTTCGAAATAAAAATATGATTTTTATATATTGAATACCGAAGTAAAAATTCGATTTTTACATATGTAGTGAATACGGGCAACGAAGATGACAAAAAGGCGAAGACTTCTGCAAAAGAAGAGTCGAGATGATTGGATAGCTATTCCGTGAGAATTTCTCACCTTTCAATTTCTTTTCTAGTTATATATATATATATACTAGGATGCAGACGGTGCTTAGTAGCACCCGACACAATCGTCCACAGACCATGGACTTGTTTGTTTGGATGCATAGATTAGTTAGATGATTTGATTTGAAATTGAATTGTTTGGTGAAATAAATTGATTTGATTAATGTGTGAATGGCGTGGGCCTTCACTAGACCGGGGATAAGGCTAGGCCTCGTCCCGTTTCTAGTATCGTGCCGTTATGCCGCCGAAATTTTCTAAAATATGTTAGAAAAATAAAAATATCATTTTATTTAAAGAATGAACTGAATAGAAATTCATATGTCAAAATAAAATGTTTTATCGTTAAAAATATAGTTTTAACGTGAAGTGAATAAAATATTCATTTACAAACCGGACGGTTTGTTTATGTACACTTATTTGAATGACATTGATTGGGACGATAAATTTTACACATCGCCCAACTGCACAAATAAAATCTGTGTTTGATTGTTTGAAAACCCCACACGGGTGTTGGGATGAAACTTGAAGTTCACTCATCCTGATTGATTAAATATGTCGATCGATTGATTGACAGGCTGCTATAAGCGTTAGATATCTATATTTGATGCTTATACAGTGTAGTGCACTTTGGTTGATGGTTGATTATTTTTCAATGCTATTATACATGTGTTGTATGAAAATCCATATAATTAACTTTATATGGTAATTGATTGGGCCTCATTCCAATTTGAAAAATAAAGAATATTATAAAATAAAAGTTCATGTGTTGACAGTACTCATCCATTGAGATTGGTCATGTGTTGAACGAAATATTTTAGTAATAAAATTTACATCTTTATTGATATAAAATAAAAGTTCATGTGTTGACAGTACTCATCCATTGAGATTGGTCATGTGTTGAACGAAATATTTTAGTAATAAAATTTACATCTTTATCGATATAAAATAAAAGTTCATGTGTTGACAGTACTCATCCATTGAGATTGGTCATGTGTTGAACGAAATATTTTAGTAATAAAATTTACCTCTTTATCGATATAAAATAAAAGTTCATGTGTTGACAGTACTCATCCATTGAGATTGGTCATGTGTTGAACGAAATATTTTGAAAAAGAAATATTTGAAATAAAATATTTGAAAATAGAAATTTATGAAGCCGTGTTGATTAGATTGACGCCATTTTGACGTGATCGATATTTATATCGATTTTAAAACGATTTCGAAATGAATTGAATTGAAAACGATTTCGAAATGAATTGAATTGAAAACGATTTCGAAATGAATTGAATTGAAAACGATTTCGAAATGAATTGAATTGAAAACGATTTCGAAATGAATTGAATTGAAAACGATTTCGAAATGAATTGAATTGAAAACGATTTCGAAATGAATTGAATTGAAAACGATTTCGAAATGAATTGAATTGAAAACGATTTCGAAATGAATTGAATTGAAAACGATTTCGAAATGAATTGAATTGAAAACGATTTCGAAATGAATTGAATTGAAAACGATTTCGAAATGAATTGAATTGAAAACGATTTCGAAATGAATTGAATTGAAAACGATTTCGAAATGAATTGAATTGAAAACGATTTCGAAATGAATTGAATTGAAAACGAATTCAAATTGAATTGAAAGCGAATTGAAATGAATTCAAATTGAATTGAAATTTGAATTGAATAGAAATGAATTTTAAAACGAATTTATAAAGAAGAATTCAATTTTGATTTGAATTGAAAAGAAAGTTGAAATTGCTTTTGAAACGATTTTAAAACTATTTATATAATTCGTTTTAAATAGAAATCGACGAAGTATATATTATATATATTATATATATAATATAATGGCCTGAATAGAACGCGCCGCGCCGCGGCAGTTCATGAATTTCGACCATTTATTTCAAACGGACATTACGGGAGATCCGACCGTCGGATTCTCCTAAAACCGGAACCGTTGGGTTCGTATCGAAAAGAGCTTTCTAACGAATATTAGAAATTAGAAATCTAATGGTTGGATTTGGAATTATGTCCAAATCAAATTTGAAAAAGGTCGCTATAAGTGCAGTTCGATGGCCGTTGATGGAAATCGACTGTACAGGCCTTGATAAAATTATTAAAAATAGTAATAATTTGTGTAAAATCATAAGAAATGATTTAGAAAGATTTGGGATGAAAAACTCCATATTTGAAAAGATAAAAATAGATTTTTATCGAAATGAACTAGTTTTGAACTAGAATTATAATTCTATTTATTTTTAAATAAATAAATTGAATTTGAAATGGTTTTGAAAATAACCAAAATTTCCAATGATTGCATTGGAATGGATTTGAATCGAAATTGTCTTCGGAATATTTCGATGTTGGATTTCGTGATTATACAAATGTTGTTATGGAAATTTGAAAGATATATATATATATATATATATATCGTTATTTCCAATGCGATGTTTGTTAGTCGTAGAATTTGATATTGAATATAAGCCGGTATATTTTCTATTCAGAGCCTTGTATTGAATATCAAATGTGATTTGGGTTTGTCATGAATGGTGTCTTCACTAACACTGTTCTTGAACCCAGTTGAGAAAAGATTAAATCTTTTTGTTTGGATTTAACGAAGTGTACCAATTAAATGATATTTAATTGGAATTGAATCGATATTGATTTTTGGGTTTATCGTGAACAGTGTTTTAAATAACACTCGTTCTTTAACCCGATAATTAATGGAATGTGACTTTGGGTTTATCGCGAACCGTGTTTTTAAATGACACTGATTCTTTAACCCAATTAACGATTAAAACTAAGTGGAGTTTTAATGAATCTTTAATTAGATTGAAATAATCGAAATGGAGTATCACCAGTTTTGCTCCAGGCGATAGTTAAATCTTTAATTAGATTTGAACGTGAAATGGTAATTGAAATTACCGATAACACTGTGGTGTTAGATATGAAGTATTATCAGTTTTACTTCATGGGGATAAATAGGTTGGGATGGGGAAATTAAAATAAATAATTACTTCGGTAAGGTTCGCTAATCCCGACTAGTTTGAATTGAGATTCAAAAATATAATAAAGAATAAATTCAAGGAATTTATCTTGGATAAAATTAATGGGAACCTTTCCCTATGAATGTGAAATTTAGAAACTAACTGTCGGTTAGCCAAGCAGAATGGTTTTCTGAATATCGATCTGATGTTGGTTTCGGCCTTCGGGGTTAATATTTGGGGAATTATTCTCTTGATTAATTTACGGTTAGTGACTAATGAATTGGAATGAGGCGTATATTGTGTTTGTGTAACACTTATTTAAAATATACGCGAGTTATTCGGAAAGACCGGGTTTATCCCATTCTGAATAACTGATACGACGATAAGTCGAAGATGAAGACGATGGTCGAAGACCGGAGGTCTTCACGTCGTTTGGGTAATTACTGATGATCTTGATTGGGCTGTACACCCAAGAAGATGGAAACAGTTAGTGATCATCCAGACGTACTTGGAGATCGATGGATATGCGGGGTACTAGGTGCCCCCGGTTTCGTTCAGCCCCAGAACGGACTTGTAAATGGACTGTGTGTCTGACATTGGATTTTAGTCCGTGTGATTGATCTCTATTAAATATATATCTGTTTGGCGGCAGAGAATTTATTCTCTTGCTTAACGCCCTTCTCTGAGACGTACGAGCTCAGGGGTTATATATTGATGGATATCAATCGCATGGAGTGAATTGCCTGTGTGGCATGCTAAGAGGCAAATGATCAAGGCTTCTGTTGAAAAGCAAAGTCTTGTGGTTGATGATCGAAGCACGGCCTTTGTGGCGTAGCTTTGTGTAACGTTTATTCGCGAGTATCACACCCGGTATGAATCAAAAACGGGAGACGGACATCAGGGAGGACCTACGTTTCTTTCTAGTTATGAGTGGCGTCAGTGCTTGAACTGGCTGACGAGTTTGACTCATGTGGATGTTACTTATTATTACTTGCTGAAAAGCGAGGCGCCTCGTGATATCGGTTTCGGCCGATGCTTCTGGTCGGCTGACGGGTTAGATTAACGCCCCAAAGGGCGGAGAAACGTAGTGTTCAGGCATAATAATCCACATCGGTGGACCGTCCCTGACGATCCAAGGGGCAGTTGCGGCTGTTCCGGAGACATGGGCTAGATTATCTCGAATCGGTTGAGGATCTTGCCCCTAGCCTCGGTTCATACCATAAATGATAACCCAACTCCCAATACGTCGTTTTGCGGTTTTGATTGTAAACTTATATATGGCGACATAGTGTTATGGGCCATTCATGCCGCCTATGATTGATACTTATGATTTGAAGTTGTTTTATACACTATGCACTTATTACAGTATCAAATGATTTGTTTTAAACGTATCAAGCATTCTTTGGCTGTTATAAGGGAAAACCCTATCCCCCGGCTTGCGTTGCATTGTGTGATAGGACCTGGGTCTTATAACAGCTTCATTTTTCTTTATTTAGCATTGCGCTGTTTGTTTTATGCACTGGTATTCTTGGGAGGAAACCCGTTCCGTGTTATACGGCGTGGTCCCTTGATTTACCTAATGATTTAAAATAAAGATTAATAACTGTTTTAGTTCTCACACCAGTCCCATGACTGACCTGGAGTTTATTGTTTTAACCTAAACTCTGGGTGCCCCTATTTTGACACGGGCAGCTAGTAGTTTTGGGTTTTGCAGATTTATATTCACAGGATCCTGGTTTACAGCTGGAACGATATCCGGAAAGCTTTGTATCCGTATATCTCTTCTAGTTGTGTATTGTATTATTTTCCGCTGCTATGTATTTAAATGTAATTTAAATCTCTGATATTTCTGTGTAATATTCATTTATACTCTGTATATTCTTGTAATCTGATGCATTGTCGTAATATACAATGAAATGTTCTTCTGTATGCGTCCTGTTGTGGCTTGTTCTCGAACTATCCGACACTTTCCTTTACGGGGAAGACACGGGTTTTCACAGTTGGTATCAGAGCTTTGGTTTACAAAGCTCAGAGAACAAGGCACATTAGAACCATATGAAAGAATTCATCAGATATCGGATTAGTAATATCCAATGGGAATGACTCGTTAGAGATAGGATCAGTAGTATCCTAGAACGAGTGTGAAGAGTATATTTTTAAAAATGAAAACAATTTTGGTTTTGAAGATTTAAATCAATTATTCGTATTTGATTATCTATTTATATTGATGTGGACAATCCAGTATATATAGATTTTGCCTATACGTCTGATCCGCGTGTATTCGAAATTTTAATATACTGGATAGATATAGAATAACACTCTAGTCGCCCGGAGATGATTCAGATGATGAGGCCTCATCATCAGTGTTTATATTCGAGTGACGAAAGTGAGATTTCTATATATTTCCTATTGACTGGTGTGAGAACAAAAAATTAGATAGGGCCTATTGTTGTGATTTGGCATCAAAAACATGATTTTTGTATATGTATCAAAATTATGAATTTGAAACTCTGATTCACTAATTGACTGATGTTTGTGTTGTTTGCCTATTTGTTTGCTGATTTTGAACCATTTAGCCTAATTGAACCAAATATTGAATTATATTGAAAATTGGTCGCATTTGCTTGCATATACATGTATATCATTGAACAGGTCATAGCAAGGAGGCTAGAGCCGAAGAATAAAATTTGTTTGCCCGACAAATAGGTACATGTTTATTACATAATTTACTGTTTTGTTTGGGTGATGATGATTTTATGAGCCTATTGGCTAGTCGTTTGGCTTTTTCTTTTTCTTTTTGAGATCTGAAGGACCGGGGAAGCTATTTGAAATTCCCCGATGCTCCCGGTGCAGGGAAGGTTATGGCGAAATTTTTCGAAAATTTAGGGTGTTAGCCAAAATTTTAAAATCTTTGAAAAGTTCTTAGAAACTGAAAAGTTGAAGAACTTAAGCCGTAATCGAAACAATGGAAGTTGAGTTGAATTGTTAAACAACTTTCGACTTTGTTCCTTTTCGGGGACGAAAAGTTTTAAGTGGGGGAGATTGTAACAACCCGAAAATCTGGGCCAGTTTAAAATTTTTATTTTGGCAATTTTAGCGAATTTTGATTATTTAAAATGAATTATTTTAAATAAAATCGACGAGAAATTTATTTTGAATGGAATTCGAACGAATATATTATACGCGTCGTCGTTAGAATATAAATATTTATATATAATTATAAATAGAATTGAAAATGGCGCGGTAGTTCGATAATTCGATTTCAAACTTCAATTGAATGTACCGGGTGCAAAACAATCCGGATTTTAGTGAAACCAAAAATAATGGAATCTAATAGTGAATATCTTTCCAACGAAACCGAAAAATCAAAAGTTCGTAGCGGGAATCAAAAGATATGTCCAGTTGAAAATTCTGAATAGTCGCCATGGAATTCAGGCCCTTAAAAATGGACATTTTGCAAATGACCTCGCATTTCGACGAAACCAGTTTTGTTGGGTCCGTGATGTCAAGTTATTGCTAGATTCCAAATTTCATAATTTTTCGAATCAATATGTGAGCGTGGCAAGGGAAAACGCGTTTGACCAGTTTCAGTTGATTTTAATCGACTGGAAAATGGCCATTTTACAAACGTTCTCAGAATTCAACGAAACTAGTTTTGTTAGGACCGTATCGTCAATACGAAGCTAGAAAATATTTTTCTGTAACTTTTCGAGCTAGTATGTGACCCCGGTAATTTGAAATGTACGTTTAAAATTCAATATAGTGATTTAAATGTAAATTTAACGGAAACTGATTCAAACAGTCGAATCAGCCTACGATGCTTATTCCATTGTGTTCGGAATGGGGGTATTTAGCCAGGGGCGGCAGTCGTTGGGTTAGAATTAGAGTCCGTATGGATTAGTGGGTATATTCCGAATTAAAGAAATAAAAATAAAATAAAATATATAAATATTATCCAATGAGAAGGGCGTTGACCAAAACACTCCAGCAAAAACCCGATCCCCTCCATTCACGAACGACGGAAGCACTTCATCTCCTTCCCTCCTCGATCTCTCTCCAATCCCACAATAAAACCATCGATTCTTAGTAGAAATTTATAGAGGATCTTCCCCTCCTCCAATCCATACTAGCCTCACCCCGTATCGTGTGGTGTACCTCGAGAATCACGCCCCTAAAGTCCATCGCTTCGCCCTCGATTTCCGACCCAGATCCGACTTCGAGTTCAACGTGGTGGTAACCCTGGGATGCGTTTCTCCTTGCTCTTCGGCGAGGTGGTCTCTGATCAGGCCAGCGGCGATCCTGGTGGCGGCAGTCTTCAACCCTAATTTTGAAGGGGTTCACCGCATACCTGAAGAAGATGCGGCCTTCCTATGTTAATCGAAGGTGATTCCTTTTGTTATGAAAATATTATTTTTAATCTGTTTTATTTATAATAAAAAAAACATATTTTAGAAATATAAATAGCATTTAGTTTCAGTATAAAAAAAGGGAGATAACAATCTTATAAAAATGTAATTTTTATATTGATAACATGGTGTTAAAAATGTTCCTTTTAAAGAGATTTTTAAATATGGTTTTATATATAACCTTGTTTTTAAAATATGGTTTTATATAGATAGCTTTGAAATAAAAATCATTTTTCAATTTATATAACGGTTAAAATATTATCCTTTAGGATATAAATAGTATTGTTTTAAAAAAATATATATATAAGGTGTTATAAAAATATAATCTTTATATAAATAGAAAATGTAAATTTTTATACAGAAAGCAATATCGATATAAGAATTTGATTTTTATTATATGAATAACAATTTAAAAATATAAACATCAAAGTAAAAATATGATTTTTATATATTGAACATCAAAGTAAAAATATGATTTTTATATATTGAACATCAAAGTAAAAATATGATTTTTATATATTGAACATCAAAGTAAAAATATGATTTTTATATATTGAACTTCGAAATAAAAATATGATTTTTATATATTGAACATCAAAATAAAAGTATGGTTTTTATATATTGAACTTCGAAATAAAAATATGATTTTTATATATTGAATACCGAAGTAAAAATTCGATTTTTACATATGTAGTGAATACGGGCAACGAAGATGACAAAAAGGCGAAGACTTCTGCAAAAGAAGAGTCGAGATGATTGGATAGCTATTCCGTGAGAATTTCTCACCTTTCAATTTCTTTTCTAGTTATATATATATATACTAGGATGCAGACGGTGCTTAGTAGCACCCGACACAATCGTCCACAGACCATGGACTTGTTTGTTTGGATGCATAGATTAGTTAGATGATTTGATTTGAAATTGAATTGTTTGGTGAAATAAATTGATTTGATTAATGTGTGAATGGCGTGGGCCTTCACTAGACCGGGGATAAGGCTAGGCCTCGTCCCGTTTCTAGTATCGTGCCGTTATGCCGCCGAAATTTTCTAAAATATGTTAGAAAAATAAAAATATCATTTTATTTAAAGAATGAACTGAATAGAAATTCATATGTCAAAATAAAATGTTTTATCGTTAAAAATATAGTTTTAACGTGAAGTGAATAAAATATTCATTTACAAACCGGACGGTTTGTTTATGTACACTTATTTGAATGACATTGATTGGGACGATAAATTTTACACATCGCCCAACTGCACAAATAAAATCTGTGTTTGATTGTTTGAAAACCCCACACGGGTGTTGGGATGAAACTTGAAGTTCACTCATCCTGATTGATTAAATATGTCGATCGATTGATTGACAGGCTGCTATAAGCGTTAGATATCTATATTTGATGCTTATACAGTGTAGTGCACTTTGGTTGATGGTTGATTATTTTTCAATGCTATTATACATGTGTTGTATGAAAATCCATATAATTAACTTTATATGGTAATTGATTGGGCCTCATTCCAATTTGAAAAATAAAGAATATTATAAAATAAAAGTTCATGTGTTGACAGTACTCATCCATTGAGATTGGTCATGTGTTGAACGAAATATTTTAGTAATAAAATTTACATCTTTATCGATATAAAATAAAAGTTCATGTGTTGACAGTACTCATCCATTGAGATTGGTCATGTGTTGAACGAAATATTTTAGTAATAAAATTTACATCTTTATCGATATAAAATAAAAGTTCATGTGTTGACAGTACTCATCCATTGAGATTGGTCATGTGTTGAACGAAATATTTTAGTAATAAAATTTACCTCTTTATCGATATAAAATAAAAGTTCATGTGTTGACAGTACTCATCCATTGAGATTGGTCATGTGTTGAACGAAATATTTTGAAAAAGAAATATTTGAAATAAAATATTTGAAAATAGAAATTTATGAAGCCGTGTTGATTAGATTGACGCCATTTTGACGTGATCGATATTTATATCGATTTTAAAACGATTTCGAAATGAATTGAATTGAAAACGATTTCGAAATGAATTGAATTGAAAACGATTTCGAAATGAATTGAATTGAAAACGATTTCGAAATGAATTGAATTGAAAACGATTTCGAAATGAATTGAATTGAAAACGATTTCGAAATGAATTGAATTGAAAACGATTTCGAAATGAATTGAATTGAAAACGATTTCGAAATGAATTGAATTGAAAACGATTTCGAAATGAATTGAATTGAAAACGATTTCGAAATGAATTGAATTGAAAACGATTTCGAAATGAATTGAATTGAAAACGATTTCGAAATGAATTGAATTGAAAACGATTTCGAAATGAATTGAATTGAAAACGATTTCGAAATGAAATGAATTGAAAACGATTTCGAAATGAATTGAATTGAAAACGATTTCGAAATGAATTGAATTGAAAACGATTTCGAAATGAATTGAATTGAAAACGATTTCGAAATAAATTGAATTGAAAACGATTTCGAAATGAATTGAATTGAAAACGATTTCGAAATGAATTGAATTGAAAACGATTTCGAAATGAATTGAATTGAAAACGATTTCGAAATGAATTGAATTGAAAATGATTTCGAAATGAATTGAATTGAAAACGAATTCAAATTGAATTGAAAGCGAATTGAAATGAATTCAAATTGAATTGAAATTTGAATTGAATAGAAATGAATTTTAAAACGAATTTATAAAGAAGAATTCAATTTTGATTTGAATTGAAAAGAAAGTTGAAATTGCTTTTGAAACGATTTTAAAACTATTTATATAATTCGTTTTAAATAGAAATCGACGAAGTATATATTATATATATTATATATATAATATAATGGCCTGAATAGAACGCGCCGCGCCGCGGCAGTTCGTGAATTTCGACCATTTATTTCAAACGGACATTACGGGAGATCCGACCGTCGGATTCTCCTAAAACCGGAACCGTTGGGTTCGTATCGAAAAGAGCTTTCTAACGAATATTTGAAATTAGAAATCTAACGGTTGGATTTGGAATTATGTCCAAATCAAATTTGAAAAAGGTCGCTATAAGTGCAGTTCGATGGCCGTTGATGGAAATCGACTGTACAGGCCTTGATAAAATTATTAAAAATAGTAATAATTTGTGTAAAATCATAAGAAATGATTTAGAAAGATTTGGGATGAAAAACTCCATATTTGAAAAGATAAAAATAGATTTTTATCGAAATGAACTAGTTTTGAACTAGAATTATAATTCTATTTATTTTTAAATAAATAAATTGAATTTGAAATGGTTTTGAAAATAACCAAAATTTCCAATGATTGCATTGGAATGGATTTGAATCGAAATTGTCTTCGGAATATTTCGATGTTGGATTTCGTGATTATACAAATGTTGTTATGGAAATTTGAAAGATATATATATATCGTTATTTCCAATGCGATGTTTGTTAGTCGTAGAATTTGATATTGAATATAAGTCGGTATATTTTCTATTCAGAGCCTTGTATTGAATATCAAATGTGATTTGGGTTTGTCGTGAATGGTGTCTTCACTAACACTGTTCTTGAACCCAGTTGAGAAAAGATTAAATCTTTTTGTTTGGATTTAACGAAGTGTACCAATTAAATGATATTTAATTGGAATTAAATCGATATTGATTTTTGGGTTTATCGTGAACAGTGTTTTAAATAACACTCTTTCTTTAACCCGATAATTAATGGAATGTGACTTTGGGTTTATCGCGAACCGTGTTTTTAAATGACACTGATTCTTTAACCCAATTAACGATTAAAACTAAGTGGAGTTTTAATGAATCTTTAATTAGATTGAAATAATCGAAATGGAGTATCACCAGTTTTGCTCCAGGCGATAGTTAAATCTTTAATTAGATTTGAACGTGAAATGGTAATTGAAATTACCGATAACACTGTGGTGTTAGATATGAAGTATTACCAGTTTTACTTCATGGGGATAAATAGGTTGGGATGGGGAAATTAAAATAAATAATTACTTCGGTAAGGTTCGCTAATCCCGACTAGTTTGAATTGAGATTCAAAAATATAATAAAGAATAAATTCAAGGAATTTATCTTGGATAAAATTAATGGGAACCTTTCCCTATGAATGTGAAATTTAGAAACTAACTGTCGGTTAGCCAAGCAGAATGGTTTTCTGAATATCGATCTGATGTTGGTTTCGGCCTTCAGGGTTAATATTTGGGGAATTATTCTCTTGATTAATTTACGGTTAGTGACTAATGAATTGGAATGAGGCGTATGTTGTGTTTGTCTAACACTTATTTAAAATATACGCGAGTTATTCGGAAAGACCGGGTTTATCCCATTCTGAATAACTGATACGACGATAAGTCGAAGATGAAGACGATGGTCGAAGACCGGAGGTCTTCACGTCGTTTGGGTAATTACTGATGATCTTGATTGGGCTGTACAGCCAAGAAGATGGAAACAGTTAGTGATCGTCCAGACGTACTTGGAGATCGATGGATATGCGGGGTACTAGGTGCCCCCGGTTTCGTTCAGCCCCAGAACGGACTTGTAAATGGACTGTGTGTCTAACATTGGATTTTAGTCCGTGTGATTGATCTCTATTAAATATATATCTGTTTGGCGGCGGAGAATTTATTCTCTTGCTTAACGCCCTTCTCTGGGACGTACGAGCTCAGGGGTTATATATTGATGGATATCAATCGCATGGAGTGAATTGCCTGTGTGGCATGCTAAGAGGCCAATGATCAAGGCTTCTGTTGAAAAGCAAAGTCTTATGGTTGATGATCGAAGCACGGCCTTTGTGGCGTAGCTTTGTGTAACGTTGATTCGCGAGTATCACACCCGGTATGAATCAAAAACGGGAGACGGACATCAGGGAGGACCTACGTTTCTTTCTAGTTATGAGTGGCGTCAGTGCTTGAACTGGCTGACGAGTTTGACTCATGTGGATGTTACTTATTATTACTTGCTGAAAATCGAGGCGCCTCGTGATATCGGTTTCGGCCGATGCTTCTGGTCGGCTGACGGGCCAGATTTACGCCCCAAAGGGCGGAGAAACGTAGTGTTCAGGCATAATAATCCACATCGGTGGACCGGCCTTGACGATCCAAGGGGCAGTTGCGGCTGTTCCGGAGACATGGGCTAGATTGTCTCGAATCGGTTGAGGATCTTGCCCCTAGCCTCGGTTCATACCATAAATGATAACCCAACTCCCAATACGTCGTTTTGCGGTTTTGATTGTAAACTTATATATGGCGACATAGTTTTATGGGCCATTCATGCCGCCTATGATTGATACTTATGATTTGAAGTTGTTTTATACACTATGCACTTATTACAGTATCAAATGATTTGTTTTAAACGTATCAAGCATTCTTTGGCTGTTATAAGGGAAAACCCTATCCCCCGGCTTGCGTTGCATTGTGTGATAGGACCTGGGTCTTATAACAGCTTCATTTTTCTTTATTTAGCATTGCGCTGTTTGTTTTATGCACTGGTATTCTTGGGAGGAAACCCGTTCCATGTTATACGGCGTGGTCCCTTGATTTACCTAATGATTTAAAATAAAGATTAATAACTGTTTTAGTTCTCACACCAGTCCCATGACTGACTTGGAGTTTATTGTTTTAACCTAAACTCTGGGTGCCCCTATTTTGACACGGGCAGCTAGTAGTTTTGGGTTTTGCAGATTTATATTCACAGGATCCTGGTTTACAGCTGGAACGATATCCGGAAAGCTTTGTACCCGTATATCTCTTCTAGTTGTGTATGGTATTATTTTCCGCTGCTATGTATTTAAATGTAATTTAAATCTCTGATATTTCTGTGTAATATTCATTTATACTCTGTATATTCTTGTAATCTGATGCATTGTCGTAATATACAATGAAATGTTCTTCTGTATGCGTCCTGTTGTGGCTTGTTCTCGAACTATCCGACACTTTCCTTTACGGGGAAGACACGGGTTTTCACAAGGTAGCACTGTTAATTTTCAATACAAAGTTACATCATTAATTCTAATTCATTGAACTTTCCCTCAAACCATTATTGGATTTAATTTAACTAATCTAGCAAACAATCAACAAGAATACATAATCAGCTCAATTAAATCATTCAATTGAATTTATATTGAACAAAAATATTTACTTGGATTAACGTACATTAATTATCAAAACGATTAATATCCAATCAATTTCCATTCAATTATTAATTCGATTTCTAAAATCCAAATCGATTTAATTTCAATATCCATCTAACCGGTTAAGTTTCATTCCCATATAACCGATTGGTCACTTAACCAGTTAAATTCCATTTCATAGTCCAATTTGAATCAAGCAAAACAACGAAAAAATCAAGGAATTCCATATAAAAATATAGTTTGGGTAAAATTATTTCATTTACCCTATTTATAAAACAATATTATGTCCATTGCCAATTCAAAATTGAATCGAACAAATAACACAATATAAAATATTTGTACATTAAATTTACAAATATGTGCTCTCATATATATACACTCAAACTCAATATAGGGTATTACTAATCCCATCTCTATCGAGTCATGCCATAGAGCCAAGGTTATTTCTAAACATTTTGCTCTAATACCACTGTAACGACCCAGGGAATTCACCACCCGAATCTCGACAATAATACTTAAAACCTGTATTACTTAAAAAAACTCAAGTATTGAAAACACTATATGCTTAATGAAAAAATTAGAGGGTGAGATAAGAAAGAAAGAAATATTAGAATAGAAGAAAAAGAAGAAGAACCAACACAATAAAATCAGAATCTCACATCGCAACGGAACAAAATATACTATGGAAATAAATCTTTATTGAGAGCTTGAAATGGAACTTACAATCACCAGAGTACATCAATACACATGGACAGTTATAATAATCTGTCCTCATATACAACACACAACAGAATAAATATTAGTACGTCTGAACTTCTCCGGCACGTCTTCTGAACTCGTAGTGTCCAAAATCTAAACCTGTAAAACCCGGGCTAACCGTAGCATTACAAACGCCGGATCAGTCTGGTGAACCAGAGTGAGAAACCCACTAAGTTTGAGGGTGTCAACCAACTTGATTTTAAAGTTAAACATTTTTTTTTCTGAAAGAAAGGATAATTGTAAGACCAAATCCACACATAAATATGGACGGTTTTTACCTTATGATAACCCAAAACATTTTAAAATCACATATATCTTCTGATATTATAATAGTGTCTAAATACAAATAAATATCAATCTAGCAGAATGCTTGCATCTCACGCTCTACATATATAGTATACAGTCAAAATCACGGGCGCTTATTGGAGATTGGATTCTGACTACGACAAGGTATGGAACCACCTGCCGGTAGTGTATCTTTTGAGGGGAATACATTGGGTTCAACAAGAACATCTTGCAACCCGACCACACATGACCGACCACTAATTTTGCTTGAGTGTATCGAATGTATATCACAAACGGTTGGGATCAACAACTGTTTCTCGAAAAGGGACAGCATCGATAGATTAAAGAAGGAAATGAATTTTCTCTAGATAGGTGATTATATACCCTAATGGGAGCAAGCCACTTAGTCGTGTTTCCTGCCCGATTTATGTCATTTCCCGTTTGTGAGGCTTGAGGTTATAATCATCTCTTTGAAACATTTGGCCACCCTTTCACTTTGAATGCCACATTGTCAGATCCGCCAAAACACTAATTGACATCCATAAAAATACTCTGGTCGTTAAGCTAAGAGAAGGGCCATTCTCTGCCACTAACAGAAATACGTTTGTAAAAATCAACGTACATGATTTTTAGAAAATACTATGTCAGACATTCGTCCATACAAGTCATCTAGGAATAGGATGAACCAAAGTCACTCTCCTACCACATCCTAGGAATCACCGTAAATATCAGTAGCGAGTAGTCCTTGCAAATCCGTAAATTTCAACCATGGTGGAATCGCATTATATCTCCGGGCACGAATCCAAATATTTTAAGTAATTCTTCCATTTTATGAAGATCCACGGTCTTCAATCGCTCTGTCTTGATCAACATTCGATATTTTGTTGGTCAGAAAGGTTTTCGAACCTAAATTCGATCCCGATCTTTCTGTACCAACAATCTTATAGGCCAAATTTGATAGTCGGTTATTTAACTATCAAATAAACAAACATTCAATCATAAAAATAAAAATAGATTTTCTGGTTCAGTATTCAACATCACTTAGCCCTCTTAATTAAAAATAATTAACGAATGGTTAAATAGACTTTTAAATCCTTCAATCTTAAAATACGGTATTTAATTATTATTTTATAATAAGAATCTTCTTAAACTATTTTAATTTAAACACTTAGAAAAATATCAATAACTATATCCAATTATCCATTTCACTATTTTCCAAAACATTAGTTAAACATTATCAACACATTTCTATATTTCAGCATTTATTATTCCCTGACCGTAAACTGGTAAGAGAATAATCCCCTAAGTATCAACCATAAAGACTGAAATCAACAACAGATTATTACTCAAAAAATCACTCAACTCAACCAATCTTCAATTAGGTTCTAATTCTTATCTTAACTCCTTATCAACCCATATTATTCCACTTTAAAATCCTTTAACCATTTTCCCCTTTGAAAATCTCTTTCCCGTTTCACTTAAATAACGTCAATTTAAATTTAACGTTTTTATCTTTGCATCCGTTTTTTATAAAACTCATTTAAATACTCTTGTTTAATATAAATCCTTTTATCCCGCTTTCCTTTCCTTAATTAAAACATTAAGAAAAACCTTCATTTTTAAGCCATCGCATTGGCTTAAAAATCCATTTTATAACTTCGTTTAAAATCTTGGTTTTAAAATATAAAACCCGTTCACAAACTCCTCTAAAAATCCAACTACACTCTATTTCAAACTCGATTACTTACGTAATGAATTTCCTTTAATAGAAATTTATTACATTAAAAATAATAATTTACCTCATTGTTAACTATTATAGAAAAAGTTAAGTTCTCCATTTACTTAAATAAATGGTATATCCTTAAAATTAGACAACTATTTATTAATCTATTTCATTAGTTAAATTCAAAACAAATTAACCAACTAATTAAGTTTAATTAAAAATCTTAAGCCTCAGTTTTCTCTTTGATCAATCTAATTAGTCTTCCCTTTAAATTAATTAATTACATAATTAATCTAAATAATCCATTTAATTATCTTTAATAAACAATTAATTCAACTCTTTAACCGTTACATTAATTTTCGATCATCTACTTATAAATCTTATCAACCATAAGAAATTTGATTTATAAAACCATTTAATAACTATTTAAAACTCAAATGATAAATAATAAAATTTTATTTTCCTTTTAAATAAATTTTTATTCTAATTAATAGATTTCAAAATTTTATTCAAGATAATAGATTTAAAAAATCTATCTTTGGTTATAAAATAAAATTTATAACTTAATTATCGATGATCCATTTGACGACAATATTAATAAAATGATTTGTTTTTAGGCCAACTGTTGTCAATTACTCAACCAATACTACACATTAGTTAAAACAAAACAAACGTTGAATTACGATTCATGATCAACAAACAAATCAATCATCCAATCATATTGGTTAAACAGCTCATTAAATTGTATATAAAAATATAGAATAAATTTGAGGGATCCAGTTGGATTCCTCCAACCTGTTTTTCCCTGCATCCAAATACGTTACCTCAAATAAAATCATATATTTCAATAGACAGGTATAATATTCAACTATCAAACAATAACAGCAATCCAAACATCCATTTTTAAATTTAACACATTTATATTATTATAAACGTGACCAACGAGGTAAGTTACCTCATTTGGAAATAATTGTTAAAAATAACGATTGGATTAAATTAAATTAAATGACCATTACTTTAATCAGTTCAGTTAGTATAAAATAATATATTCAGTAATCAACCAATAATAACAACCATAACACACAAATATTAAACCCGACTTATATAAAATATAAGTGGGATAAAAACTGAGTGAGTTGAACTCACCTTGATTCATTGTCACCGAAACGGTTTATTTTAATTAAACCGGTGTTTAATTTAATTATAAATTTCCATAGCAGCCAACTTTGAAACAAACTAGCTTCATCGTGTTGTTCTCGTCGACATGGCCCCGACATCATTTGTTTTCGTCTGATTCCCTTGCTATATGACAAGGTTAAATTTTAAATACGTTGTTCACTATCTATTTTAAACAATTAATACCTTAATTAAAATTTATTTCTTAACTACTACTTAATTCAAATATTAACTTGTCCTAATTACACATTAATTTATACAAATTACTTATTAAAATCAATGAGGTCGTTACTTCTTCTTACCTGCTCTGATCACATTGCAAGCCTAGACTTTAGGAAACCAAATCGTTATGAAGATTACTGTGTTGAATCAAAGTATAAACAGCTTCCCCTTTTTATGGTTATTATATTTTTCTCAAAGTAGTAGGCCCAAGCCCAACTTTAAATGGGCCCAATGCACCACGACTTATATTACTAACGACACACATTTTCTCTTCCACCTTTATTTCTTCCCCGTTGTTTTGAACGTCAGCACCTCTACTTTTTTTCCCTTCCTTCTCCTATAACCGCGCGTTCAAACCTATGCACCACGCATGCCCTTCTATACTTCAAACTACTGCTGCTTTCATGTTGAACAAAAACCACCCCACTTCACATACCCATCATGCAGCGATTCTTGCTCCTGCTCTCACAGAATTTTTGATGTCCAGTTCAATGAAGACCGCCTCTTCCTCATATCTACCACCGCCACTCAGCCCCTTTCCGAACCGCATGCTGCTTCACCGACCAAGATGTGCCCAATTTGGTTTATTTTCATTTTCTTCTTAGCTCTTTGTTTGGACCCAACTGCATTCATCCCATCGTTCCTTGAACTCCACCATTAACCTGCTCCTTCTCTTTTCCTTTTTATTTCTCTCCCCTTCGTTCCAGATAACCCATCCTTCCTTCAATGTTTAGAACTCAACCCACGTCATTTCACCAGACCAATCTCCATATCACATATTAATGCTTCGATTTCCAAAAAATGAAACCAAACCTAAATCTTGCTGGGTTAAAACATGTGAACAACATTTTTGAAATAGTAAAAATGGAGACAGAGATGTGAAGAGGAAGTGCACGCGATCTCAATGAAATGAAACTTTGGGATTTATAGAGGACTAGTACTTGGTTTTGAATTTATTTGTGTTGCCATGGTTTTCTCCAAATCAGGATGAAGAAGAATGCATGGGGTTCCTTTTTCTTTCGTTTATGCAGACTTCCCATGTTTACACTATTTCCTCATGTCATGCTTCAGTCCCCCAATTTCACTTCAATGCCAAGACCCCAACTCCTCCGCCATATATCCATGCAAAAAAATGTCCCCTCACAAGCATCTCCTCCTCGACCGTTCAAGTCCGCGTCATTCCAGATTCCTTCTCCACGTATGCACAACACCCAGACTTTAGCCGCCTTTTTGATCTCCCTTACTGATTTTTTTTCTATTGGGTTCGGTTATGTTGAGGGAAGGCTTACATTTATTTTTAAGTGCTGAGGGATGCTTGGGTTTTCTTTTTGTTCAAAAGGCAGAAATAAAAATGAGTGAAGAGATAAATATTTATAGGCGAACAGAAGAAAAGATAAGAATAATGCCCCTTCGATGAGTACGACGTAGGGTTGCGCCTACGAACAGTAGGATAACAATGTTGATTGGTGACTTGAAATAAAAACTCACAGCGGCTTGAAAAGAAATAAGGTGACTTGAAAAGAAATGAAAACTCACTGCATGTAGTATCTTTAGGCTTGTGTCTTGTTTGTGCTGGGTAGGTTGATTTGAAAATATGAAACAACACTTTGTAATTTCAATTCTTATGTTTGCAAGGTCGTCTGCGAGGTTGCTCAGTGATAGGGTAGACTTAAAAAAATAGGGTGTGTACTTTTATATTTATGGTTACCACTATTTTACATCGACCGTTAAATATACGCAACACTAAACGCCGACTCAAATTTCAATGAAAATGAACACACCACTATGTCTTGGCATTCCGGTTCCAATGAGACAAATTTCATTGAAAACGGACTCCATTTGCAAAACAACGTTATTTTAATTTACTGATTCACCTTTAAAATTTTGTCTACCGGCAAAACAACTCATTTTGTCTCCAAACTGGAAATCTAATAATAATTAATTATACGTATTCCAATAAAATTTGTTTTGTCAAAAAGGGAGGTCGTTTAAGAAGAAAACATGTTTAATGCCTATATAATATCGATATAATATAATTAAATCCAAAACAATTTAATTTAAATAATAATTACAAATTATTATTATCGTATATCTCAAAATAAAATATCACACTTTCAAAATGAACCAATATATATTTTAAATTCAATATTTAAAATCCAGGTTGAATGATATTCAAATTATGATGATCCCAGAACCCCGTACGACGGCGTTAAGGATAATCATTGGAATATAACACATTAATCATCATTATCAGAGTACAGATAATAGCATAAGCAGCAAATAAAATAATCTACATAAATATGACAGCGGAATCATAATATGTCACAACATTAAAGAGCATAGTGTAGGATACAACTTAGTGCATAAAAGTACGTGATCAGTCTACATCGCCATAAGCGGTACATATACATAAAGAGTACATAAAAGAAATATCAGTCTACATTGCCAGAAGCGGAATCATATACATAGATAATAATGGCGGAATATCAATAGTCAACACTGAGAAGTCAAGCCTCGCCATGAGCCAAAAGATGCACTCTTTGCTGTAGTGCAAAGCCAAAATATGTCCTGCTACCCGGTACTAGGCTTCCCGTGTGAAAATAATGGCACCCGAGTTTGCAAGGTGAAACAAACTACGAGTCAATCATGGGACTGGTATGAGAAAACTACTTAACTAAGTAAACAACAATAAAAAGGTAAATCAAAGGACCACGCCACTTTTGCAGGACGGGTTCACTCCAATGATTGCCAGTGCATGAAATAAAATAAATTATTAAATCATCGCAATGCTTTTTATAAAAATGAAGCCATTATAAGACTCAGCTCCCATCACACAATGCGATGCAAGCCGGAGGATAGAGTTTTACCTTATAATGACCAAGAAATGCTTGATACGTATAAAACAAAAGTGTTGGATATTAGTACTAGTGCATATATGTTTCGAAAAGCAAATTCCATCATAAATATCAATCATAGACGACATGGGTACCATATATCATGTCGCCATACTAGTAATACAATCAAATCCGCAATTTCGTATTGGAAATTGGATTCCATCATGAGTCGAGGCAAGGGGAAAGCTCCTCTCCATTCGAGACACTCTAGCAAATGTCTCAAGATCACACAAAGCGATCCTTAGAATCAGCTGGGTCGGTCCTTTCTTATTTTTGAGGATTAGCAATTCCTGAACACACGTTTCCCAGTCCTTACAGACCTATACTCGAGGCGCCTCGCATTCCAACAACCACACAGGTGAAAATAATATCAATGTCAAGGTTGGTAAGTCACTGACACCACCGTAGCTAGAAAGAAACGTCGTGTTCTCCCAGCGGTCCTTATCCCATTTTTGACTCATACCGAGGTGTGAGGCTCGCGAATCAACGCTATACAAAAAGCTACGCCACGTAGGTCATGCTTTGATTATCAACCACAAGACTTTGCTTTTCAACAGAAGCCTTGATCATCTGCCACTTAGGCATGCCACACAGGCAATTCACTCCATGTGACTGATTTCTATTGATATATAAGCTCTGAGCTCGTACGTCTCAAAGAAGGGCGTTAAGCAAGAGAATAAATTCTCCGCCACCAAACAGAGATATGTTTAATAGAGATCAATCAGCACAAAACAAAATCCAATGTTAGACACACAGTCCATTTACAAGTTTGTTCTGGGTCTGAACGAAGCCGAAGGCACCATATTCCTCGCATATCCACACAATCAACAAATATGTCCGGACGACTACCACTCCAGCTCCTTCAAAGTAGCTACTCCAATCATGAGCATTAGTAGCGCCCATCCATCCAATGTGAAGATCATTGGTCTTGAACCGTCTTCATCTCTTCGACTTCTAATCGTCGATCAATTATTTGAAATGAGAATTAACTCGGCCTTTTCAAATAATTCACGTATATTTAGATTTTCAAATTAATTCTTTCCATGGTTAAATTATTCGACATTCACATTTCAGTTATTTGGTATAATTTTCATGTCAAACACATTCAACCATCAAATCACAAGCAAACCAAGTAGAATCGGTTTATTTACATTCTATATCGTCTATAATATTTTATAACGATATATCGCCATTTTTATTTATTTAAAAAACGGCCCTATTTAATTAAACGACATTTCAGGTCGTGCTGAGGCACTGGCGCTGTTTTCCCCAAATTTGTTTTGCACATATCTGAAAATCTAACTGTTGGATCTCAACAAAGTTTATATCATTGGGAAGATATTCCCAAAGCGAACCCAACGGTTCCAGTTTCGTGAAAATCCGATGGTCGGATCTTTCGGTATAATCGTTTGAAGTTACGATTTCAAAACGCAAACTGCAAGGGCTCGATTCGTTTTATTTAATTTATATATATATATAATTTGTTCGACGATTTCAATATCGTCTTCACTTCAAATATTTCAATAACGTCTTTAAATTTCAGAGAATTTCGCCATAACCTCCGTTGTATGGGAAGAGGTTTGGAAATTTATAGGGTCGTATTAGGTACCCAATAAATCCTAATAAGCATGCACATATTTATAGTGATATATTCCGGTGTCCACAGGGGAGTGTGTATAGATCATAACTCCAGAGAATAAATTCTCGTCAACCTATAAATGGTTTTTGTGCCTTAATGACCAGAGAGACGTGTTTATTGTCATCTCCAGACCCATGTGGGGTTTTTATTAATCTTGCAATTTACCTTTACAATTTATATAGTCCAGATCAGTCATCAGTTCAACCTGTAATATATAATCATCGCCATACAAGCCTCTCGCTCGTATGGTAAATCTTCAACCTCGTTACACAAGCTCCAAATGCTTATGTGGTATATGATGAAGTATGCCTATCTTCAAGAAGTATGTCATGTAGTGTAGTTCAAAATTAATTATTACTATCCTATGGCAACGTTTATTATTACACACAGAACAACCAGCACTCCGCATCCAATGGCACTCCCAGAAGTTGATATAATAAAAAAATTGTGCATCCAACTCATTAAGGTTTACCTATTTGTCGGGCACGCAAATAAATTCTTTACTCAACAGCTAATCCATTTTCCTGTTCAACACACACATGTGTGTGTGTGTATGCAAGACTAAGCTAAAAATAATATTTCTAGCAAACTAAGGTTTATTTCCACACAAGGTTATTTTATTTAGTTCACATACATGTTAAAAATAATATTCATAGCAAACAAATATTTATTTCAACACTTGTGTATTTTTAGCGGGTCATATACATGATAAAAATGGTATTTTTATCATCAAAAATATTTATTCAACATATGAACATTTTTAGCACTTCATATTCACAATAAAAATGTAGATTTTATTGTTCAATCTATATATTCAACACATGAATATTATCGACTTCACACATGCGATAAAAATATGATTTTTATCGTTCTAGTCCTTTATTCAACACATGAATATTTTCTATAGTTTATATATATATAATAAAAGTGTAGTTTTTATTGTTAAAACAATTTATTTGAAACACAAATAGTTTATATAGTTTATACATGGGATAAAATGTTATTTTTATTTTTCGAAGAATTTTATTCATCACATGAATTTCTATTCAACACATGAATATGGTTTCAACACATGAATATAGTTTCAACACATGAAAATAGTTTCAACACATGAATATTATTGAAAATTTCGGCAGCATAACGTCAAGGTATTTAAAACTAGCACCGTCCCGAGTAGAGCTCCTCATTCTACCTTAAAACCTCGCGTTTTTTGACAATGGGGATTTCGTACATCTAGTTCGCACGCAGGCGAGTATGTTTTTTTCTTTTCCACAACCTATTCTAATTTTTTTTCAATCACAAACGGGTATTTTTCAACCACAAAGGTATTTTTCAACCACAATCGAAACAATATCAAACACAAACAATCCTATCAACCATTCGCATTATTCACCAAATTTTTCACACCAATTCACAATCAATAAATATCGTCCATGGTTTGTGGACGAGGGGAGTGTATATATATATAAGTATATTTTATTTCCATTCCAACACACATATGATTTATACAATGCATGTATAATTCATACATCGCTCATATAACTTATACAACACATGTACATGAGGTATACAACACGTATATAATTTATATTTCGCTTATATAACTTATACAACACATGTCCATTCACATTTCAATTTAGAAATCTCACATTGGTTTGTCGCTTTGCTAAAAATCGTAGCGAGCTCAGAAAAATCCCCGGACTCTTCTAGAATGTGGAGAGCGTCCTTACGGTCTCGATGTCTCCTGTTTCATCGAATTTCGTAAACACATGTTAAAGATACGATTTTTCGAATTTTGCAACACTTAAAAGTGTAAAGATCAGTTCAAAATGGCCAAAGCCGTTACCTGCCTTGAAGCTTCAAAACCAGGTTTTGATTTTACTTCAAATCGGTCCAGCGATATGAAGATCAGCCAACACCACGTCGCAGTGCTTGAAGGGGCGCACAAAACGAGGGTGGAGTGGTTCAGTTCGGTGGCGGATCGAAGGGGTGGCGGCGGCTTGAAGTTCCGGCGTTTGAGGAGGTGATTCTCGAAGTAGAAGCGACGATAGGAGGAGCTCCTTATATAGATTTGAAGAGGGAGAAGAGAGCTTCAAAAAGTTGTGAAGGGGGAGGGGTTAATTCGCCGTGGTTTTGCCGGAATCAGTCTGGGAAGGACGGAGCAGCTTTCCGCTATCGAGCGTGAATAACGGGGAGGGTTTGGTGAGTTTTTTTATATTTTTAAATAATGAATAGAATTTTTTAATTGGTCGGAATATATATATTTTCTAAAATTAGGGTTTTCCCAAACGAACACCAATCCAAACCCAATGACTGTCGCCCTAGCTAAATACCCCCCTTCCGAACACAATAGGATATGTTTCGTAAGCCAATTCGACTGTTACAGTCAGTTATTCTACAAATTAAAGCATAAAACATTCAATATTTGATTTGAACGTACATTTTAATTTTCCAGGGCCACAAACTGATTCTAAAAATTCCCCAAAAATAAATCTAGCTATGTTTTGATGAAACGGTCACAACAAAACTAGTTTCATCAAATTCTGAGACCGTTTGAAAAATGGTCATTTTCTGGTCAACCCAATTTAATATAAATTGACCAAACACATTTTCTTTCGCCACGCTCACATATTAACTTCAAAAATTATGGAATTTGAAACCTAGCCATAATTTGACATCACGGATCCAATAAAAGTGGTTTCGTCAAATTCTGAGGTCGTTTGCAGAGTGTCTATTTTCAAGGGCTATATATTCTCTATAGCGACCTTTCTGAAAATTCATTTGGCCATAACATTTGATTCCCGCTATGAAACTTCAATTTTTCAGATTCGTTAGAAAGATAATCATAAAAAGATTTAAATATTTTTGGTTTCACTAAAATCCATTTCGTTTTGCACCCGGTACAGTCAGTCAAAGTTTGAATTCAAATTTTCAAACTGCCGCACCATTTCTAACTCTTTATTTTATTGAAATATTCTATTTCAATTGCTTAAATTTCTTTAAAATAACCAATTTAAAATTTTTAAATTAGCTCATATTTCCGGGTTGTTACACAAATATATATATATCCTTAATATTTTAATTAATAAACGTTATCTTTTACAAACGAATTCCATAGCGAATATTCAAAAATTTGAATTGGACGTAACTAACAAACTATAATATGAAATCTCCAATTTTATCTTCCATTATAAAAATATAATCAAATCGATCCAAATGATTCTTGTTTCACAGAATTCCGACTTAAAATGGATTATGTATATTCAATTAAAATTCAAAGCGTAAATTACGAACTGCCACAATGTTTCGTGTTTGTTTTATAATTATATGTATAAATTTAACATTCAAAACTTCGTTTTATAAACGAATTATATATTACAAATCCATTTATAATTCCAAATCAATATTTAAAATAATAAAATAAATGAAATGTCTGACTACTAAAAATACGAGACGTTACATTTAGCATCTCCGTCCTTTTTGCATAACCACATTCCCAAAAAAACAGCTTCCAATCCTTAAAATACAAATTGCTTGTAGCTTAGCTTATTATTATAATTCCCAGCGCCATGCCACCCTTTTCTTCTTCGCACCGAACAACTCCATCTATCCTCTCCACCAAAATCTCCATCCCTAGGTCAGCACCTTCTCGGGCTCGTGCTACTCCTCCTCTGGCCGACACGACAGTGAACACCACACCCTTTCCGAGCTCTTACACCCCGTCACTGCCATCCTCAACTCGCAGGCATCCCACTACGTCGAACTCGACATCCCTTCCTGTCGCAAGCTAAACCCCGAAACCCACGACAACCACACCTTCGAACCCACCGCTGCATCATGTGATGTCCCGAAAATCCATACTATCTGAGTTGACTAAAACAACACCCGTCCAACCCAAATAGCACAGAAATACGAGTCATTAGGGTTAAAGAAATATACACAAAAGTAGAAAAAAGAAAACATCATAATCTCACAGCGGAACAAATAAAATATATTATATAACATAAACTTTGAAATACAAAATCTTGTGTCATATAACATACCAACATCAGAGTACAATACAAAATTTGATATAGCGGAAAATAACTCTAAAATATCTAATCGTGAAGCCTCCTGCTTCAAGCTTCTCTAAGTGTATCTATAAAAGCCTGAAACACTAGACTACCCATAGAAATTTGGGCACCCAAGAGTTTAGGAAATACAAACAAAATAAACTCTGGGCCTGTCATTGGACTGGTGTGAGTAAACTCCAACCATATTGTTTAACTATGAAAATCCTTTTGAAAGAAAAGGATAATAGTAAGACCATCCCACACATAAACATGGATGGTTTTTACCTTACTATAACCCAAAACATTTTTGATATAAAAAACCAGTGATATTATAACAATGACTAATCAAATAAATATCCAAATAGTAGAACACTTGCATCTCACGCTCTAAATATATAGTATAAAATCAAAAACCGTAGGGCACTTATTAGAGATTGGATTCCAACTATGACAAGGTATGGAACCACCTCTCGATCAGTGTACTCTAGAGGGGACACACTAGGGGTTCAACAAGAACGTCTTGCAACCTGACCACACATACCGGCCACTCATTTAACATGAGTGTACCAAATATATTGTCACCCACTGTAAAGTCCCGTATTTTTACGGTGTAATAATTAATTTATTTAATTATTTAAATAGTGATTTAAAGATTTAAATGGTTGTTTAATTAAAAAATATTGAATATTTAATTAGTATTAAAAAATAGGATAATGTATTATTTTCGAAATTGGTATTCGCAATATTGTGTGAATTGGATTATTTATAAGATTTAATTCAGTTTAGAATTAAATTATAATAACGAATTTATTATTTAAACAAAGTTTGAACGTACAATTATAAATATAATTATAATCGCGCTCGAAATGGCGCGATAGTTTGTAATTTGGCAATTCGAACTTTAATTGAATACATAGAATCCGTTTTAAGTCGGATTTCTATTAAACAAGAAACGTTCGAATCTGGTGAGCTATACTTTTCTAACATAAGTGAAAACTGGATATTTCTCTTTATAAATGGTAAGTTATGTCCAAATCAAAATTTTGGAATAGTCACTATGGAACGTTTATAAGTCATAACGATATATTTAATTATAATTAAATATTGGATTCGAATTTGGACAAGATATTTGAGATGTAGTTATAATTTAATTTTTATAATTTTATTGTAATTTTTAATTGGGAAAATAAGCCACTTTTTATTTGGAGTGTTTTACACCCTATATCAGCATTTTGGGGTTTCACAGGACAACCTAACTTATCAATTTTATTTTATTTTTGGAATCGTGTCACGTTGTGCATCACAATAGTATTTTTATTTTTGTCGAGAGTCGTCTTTAAGTGAATGGAATTTTATGTGATGATACACTATTTTCTTACTTGCTAAGAAAAGATAATTTTGTATAAAAACGTTCAACTATTTGCTATCTACCATCTGCGCAACAGCTACCTGATGTTACTCGCGTCCTTGCTCTTACTTCGTACCAAAGTCTCCATGAATTTTCCCATCACTTGCTACTTTTTACCAGCCTATCTACCTACCTAATCCCATATACTTACACGCTAAGGAATATAACTCTATACATAACGCAGTGCCTACCTGTACCCCATACCCTAGTTCATAAGTTTTCTCCTCTACACATATATATACATGAGAATAAGAAAATTATCCTTCTTTTACAAATCTGAGAAACGTGAGAAGGTTGAGGGAATAAAAGAAAGTAAAATAAAATTCCCTAATCCACAAAATCCAACGTTACAAATAAGGGATTCTCAAATCCTTCTCTACACCCCTACGCAAGTCATGATGGGTTCGAACTCCCTTGTTATACTCATGGGAGATGGGTATTAAATGTTTGAGGTGGTGTGAAGTTTTTAGCAGTTTCTGGTTCGTGATTTTAGGGGGGTTTGGTTTGCGTTAATGTGAGGTAAAGCATGGGTTAATTAAAGCATAGATGGGGATTTACGAAATATCAGCCATAGCATAAAAGCGTCAATACTTGGAGGATACTGTACAGGTCGAAGGCGCAATAACGGGTGCGAGGTGAGCAGGTGGTTGTGTCATTCGAAGTTGAGGTCGAGAGAAGTGTAATAGCGAGAACAGGTTTGGAAATGGTGGAGATTTTCATAGTGGGAGCCCGCGTTTGAATTTCTAAAAGGAATGATGACGCCGCTTAACTGATGTGAGATGTGGGGAACACAATACTGCTATGTGCGAGTTTAAGGAGTTTAGTTGATCTCTTGTACTGACGTGAGTGGCTCGAAGTTAGAAATCAAACTGAGGTTTCGAATTGAATGAAACTGGCAAGGGGGAGGCTTGCGTTTTCTCATGGCTGAAATACATGGTGGGGGCTGGTGTAATTTTCTGTGTTGGGGAAGATGACAGTATATTTTGGAGGCGGATTAATTAGTTGAGCAAGGACCTATTTTAAAATGAAGCCTAAAAAAAGAAGAGGGCCCGAAAACTATGAGGCAAATTAGCAGGGAAGGGAAAATATAGAGAGCAATGGAAAATTTGTGAGGGCAAGACATATAGGTGGCGAATCAGTTTTGAACATGAGTCGGGTAGTGATGGTAAGCCCAATATAATTAAATAATTTATGTTTTAGTTTTAATTTGATAATATATAACCAATACAAGACATAACTTATGTATACATTATCCGATTTCAACAAAACAGTATCCACTAGGATCGTATGGTCGCAAACTATACAATGTAACTGGTTCGGAGTGAATTGGAGCTCGTTACAATTTATAGCGAAATAAATTGTCTGATCTGAATCAAATCGATGATCGCTTGTCGTTATTCAACAATAACCATCCAATTTGAGCAAAACTCACTAACTTTATCAGTTTATATTTTTATATAATGTATTTTTAGAATTGATAAATGACGGTTGATTGCTGTGTGTTGAATGTTTGAATGAACTGCAAATTGATTGGTTAAAATTATATATCTAGTAATATATATATATATATATATATATATATTGTTAATTAAATATTGATCATGTTTATCGGAATAATTCATATTGAAATGAAATTGATGTTATTTATATTATTTAAAATTTGTGGATGCAGGAAAACAGGCTGGAGGGATCCAATAGGATTCCTCAATATTTATAATACTTTTTGTTTTCATATATTATTATATATGATGTGATATATAAACTATGATTGATTATGATGACAATGGTCCGGTTATTTGGTTTTTTTAAATACCATAAGTAATACTAGAATATAAAAAGGGAATTTTCAAAGTGTATATTGAAATATAAATAATTATAAAATCAAAGGATTTTATAAAAGGAAATAATTATAAAATAAAAGGATTTTATAAAAGGAAATAATTATAAAATGAAAAGGATTTTATAAAAGGAAATAATTATAAAATCAAAGGATTTTATAAAAGGAAATAATTATAAAAAGTGAATTTTACATTAGGAAGGTTTAGACCCGTGCTTCGCACACGGGTGTAACATGATATGGATTTAAAGAAATATTTAATATTATGTGTTTTAACAGATAAATGGAGAAGTTTAATTTATAAATAATGTTTTATAAATTAAGTAAAATAATTTATCATGGCATAAATTGAATATATAAGTCTGAATTTATATAGAGGAGTAGAAATCGGTTTTAACACCGATATTTTAAGTAGAAATTGAACTTAGCCTTTATAAAGGGAATTATAAATAAGACTTTAAGTGTTAGGAGTAAAAAGAAGATTTTAGTACAATTTATTCTATAAATAGAATTATAAATAGAATTTGGAAATGGGATATTATTTTAAATTACAAAATCAAACTGATTGATTATATAAAATAAATATTATTCACATTCTATGTGAAAAATTAGATTAAAGTAAATATTTTGCAAATAAAATATTATAAAAGAATTTGGGGTTTGAATTAGGAATTTAAATGGAATTACTAAAATTATAAACTTACTGGAAATTAGTTGAGCTGAATGGCTTTCTGGCTATCGATCTGATGTTGGTTTCGGCCTTCAGGGTTTATACTTAGGAAGTTGTTCTCTTACTAGTTTACAGTTAGAGACTGATAGAGGTAGGAAGATATTGATGCGTGAATCAGAAATGGAAACGTTTTCCAAAGTTAATAATGTATATTTTCTAATTTTAGAAAATAAGGAATTTATGAATATATGGAAACGATAAATAAGAAATTGGGAAATGAAATGATGATTGATCAGTAAGAATTCCATTTGGGAATATGACCTTTGTTTATAAACATGTTTTCCTTTGATAGTTGAATAATCGACTATCAAAGTTTTGACCATTTCTGTTGTCAATACGGAGAGACCGGGATCAGATGTATTATCTGAAAACCTCTGCGTATAGCATTAGCATTGTGAATCAAATATGATGAAGATAATTGAAGACGTAGTTATGCAAGGGTTGTTCAGTAAATCCTAGGTAGACATTGCCTAAGATGGGTTTATAGAATAGTGACTTCGGGTTGTCCAGTCCCAGGATAACTTGAATGGACGAATGTATGACAGAGTATATCTGGTAGATCGCGTAAATTGATCGTTTCAAACATATTTACGTTGGTGGTAGAGGAATTCGTTTCTCTTAGCTTATACCCATGGTATTTTTGGGGAAATCAATTTGTGATTTGATGGGTATACTGATGTGACATTCAAAGTAAATAAAGGTGTGATCTATACGTTATGGCCTCTAGCCTCACAACCAATAAATGGTATAACATCGGGTAGGTTTCATGGCTAAGTAATTAGCTATCAATTGGGGTGTATTGTCACCTGATCTAGAGAAATTCCATTTACTTATATAATCTATTTTGATGTTGTCCCTTTCAGGAAATGGTTGTTGATCCCAGCCATTGGTGTAATACATTCGGTACACTCAAGCGAAATGAGTGACCGGTCATGTTTACATGGGTTACAAGATGTTCTCGTTGAACCCGGTGTATTCCTCTCTAGAGATACACTGTCAGCAGGTGGTCTCATACCTTTCCAGTTGGAATCCATTACCCTATAAGTGCCCACAATTTTTAATTATATATTATGTATGTGGAACGTGAGATGAAAGTGTTTTGCTAGATGATTATTTAGTTGTGGTTGATAGGCACTATTATAATATCAAAAGAGTTTTGATATGAAGATCATCGTTTCTTTCAAAAGGATTTTGAAAGTTAAATCAAGTGTTTTGGATTCTCATAAGGGAAAAACCATTCCGCATTATACAGCGTGGTCTTATGAGATATCGTTTAATTTCTCAAACTGTTTTAAATTGTTTACTCACACCATTCCCATGACTGGCCCAGATTTTATTTTTTTGTTTTCCCCAAACTCTTGGGTGCTCAATTTTGTATGGGCAGCCAAGTAGTCAGGATTTTACAGATATACTGAGAGCTTGGAGCAAGAGGCTTCAGGATTTTATAGCCATTGTTTATTTCCGCTGTGCTGTAATTGTTGTACTCTAATAAATGTTATTGCATGCATATACTGGTTTTATTTCAAAGTTATGTTATATTTTATTCGTTCCACTTTGAGATTCGTGTTACTCTGATTCTATTGTTGTGATCTTATTCTTCTATTCTAATTTTCTATCTTATCTATTCTCACCCTCTAACTTCTTTCTATTAATGATCTGGAATGTTCGATGCCTGAATAATTGACATGGATTTTATGTTGATTTTCTGGGTGGAAAATCCTGGTTCATTACAGTGGTATCAGAGTTGAAGGTTAAGTTATTACCTTGGCTCTGTGGCATAACTCAATAGAGATGGCGTTAGTAATACCCTAGATTGGGTTGTGTGTGTATATACGAGAGAACGTATTTGTAGATTTTATAAAATTGTTTTATATTGTGGAGATTTATTGGTTGATTTGTTTATGAGTTCTGGTCGATCAGTTTGATCCACTGTATCGGTAGGAGTTTCCAAACGCTCGAATACGACGAACCAACACGGTATGTTTCGAAAAGAGGGTAAATGAAATAATTTTACCCTAATTATATTTTGATATAAAAGAATGATTAATATTTGAATGATTATAATATATTGGATATATTGATTGTTATTATAATCGAATAAGATTATAAGTTAAATGGTTATGTAAATAACCAATCCGGATTTATATAAGTGTAATATATGAAATCAAATTTAAAACCAGAATTTGGAATTAAAAATTTTGAACACTTTGAAAAGTGTTTATAAATGGATTGAATTGAATGTATGATAATTTTAAAATCCAGGGAGATTTTAAATTGTTTTACGAGCATTGTGAAGGATATTTTGAAATAAATTTCAAAATGGAGATGTTTAAAGATGATTTTGAAAAGTGATATAGTATTTAACTCACTTCAGTCATTGGGAAATAACTCTGATGATGCTGGCCATATCACCCGTGTTCAGTTGTAACTGACAGATTACTACCTAAGAGTTTGTTTTTGAATCGTTTTGAGAAAACATATGGTTTTGATTTCCAAAAAGAAATATTGGATGTTTGAAAGGGGTAAGTTGTTTAAAAATCCTAGGAAGATTGTTTTGAATTAAAAATAAATTTAAAGAAAAATTTCAAAAGCAAATTGAAATTGAATTAAAGCCAAAAGTGGAAGTTAAATTGAAATTTGTGAAAGCAAATATGAATTAAATTGAAACTAATTAATTGGAAATTGAATTGGAATATAACATATCAAGTAGAATCAAATTTTGAATTGTGAGATAGGAATCTGAAATGGTATTGGATTGGTGAGTTAGAGTTTGAAATCGAGAATGGAACTCGAATTTGAAATAGAATTTGACTTGGGTATAAGTGAATGATTGGGTTTGAGGATAAAAACTGATTTAGAGTTTAATTAGAATGATATTGGAATATGCTGAATTGATAGCAGATGGAAAGGATATAATGATATGCCCGACAAAAAGGTACAAGTTTATATTTTATGTGAATATGAGATTTATGAGCCGATTTGGTAAGCCGCTTGGTATTTTGATTTTCTTTTGGATTGGGAAGGCCTAGAGAGGCGAGTTGTAGTTGTACCATTGAGTCGTATAAGGAGGTGCTACCGAAATTTTTTGAAAATTTAAAGTGTTAGAAAAATTTTAGGATTTTTGAAAATTTTTGTTAATAGAAATGAATTAATATTTATTTGAAATTACTTGGTTTAGTTAAAACTGAAGTTAAAAAGTTAAACAAATAATTTTAACCCAATTAATAGGGTTTGTTTTTTACCTTAGCTATTTCAAGGACGAAATTATTTTAGGGGGGAGGAATGTAACGTCCCGTATTTTTACGGTGTAATAATTTATTTATTTAATTATTTAAATAGTGATTTAAAGATTTAAATGGTTGTTTAATTAAAAAATATTGAATATTTAATTAATATTAAAAAATAGGATAATATATTATTTTCGAAATAATTGGAAATAATGGAGTTCGCAATATTGTGTGAATTAGATTATTTATAAGATTTAATTTTGTTTAGAATTAAATTATAATAATGAATTTATTATTTAAACGAATTTTGAATGTATAATTATATATATAATTATAATCGCGCTCGAAATGGCGTGGCAGTTCGTAATTTGGTGATTCGAACTTCGGTTGAATATATAGAATTCGTTTTAAGTTGGATTACTGTGAAACAAGAAACGTTCGAATCTGGTGAGCTATATTTTTCTAACAGAAGTGAAAAATGGATATTTCGCTTTATAAATGGTAAGTTATGTCCAAATCAAATTTTGAAATAGTCACTATGGAACGTTTATAAGCCATAACGAATATTTAATTATAATTAAATATTGGCTTCGAACTTGGACAAGATAGTTGAGATATAGTTATAATTTAATTTTTATAATTTTACTGTAAGTTTTAATTGGGAATATAAGCCACTTTTTATTTGGAGTGTTTTACACCCTATATCAGCATTTTTGGGTTTCACTAGACAAGCTTACTTGTCTGTTTTGTTTTATTTTTGGAATCGTGTCACGTTGTGCGTCACAACAGTATTTTTATTTTGTCGTTAGCCATCTCTAAGTGAATGGAATTTTATGAGACGGTACACTATTTTCTTACTTGCTAAGTAAAGATAATTTCATATAAAAACATTCAACTATTTGGTATCTACCTTCTATGCAATAGCTACATGATGTTCTCGCGTCCTTGCTCTTACTTCATACCAAAGTCGCCATGAATTTTCCCATCACTAGCTACTTTGTACCAGCCTATCTACCCACCTAATCCCATACACTTACACGCTAAGGAATATAACTCTACACATGACGCAGTGCCTACCTGTACCCCATAACTTAGGTCATAACTTTTCTCCTCTACATATATTTACACAAGAGAATAACGAATTATCCTTAAAACGTGAGAAGATTGAGGGATTAAAAGAAAGCAAAATAAAATTCCCAAATCCACATAATCCAACGTTACAAATAAAGGATTCTCAAATCCTTCTCTACACCCTTACGCAAGTCATGATGGGTTCGAACGCCCTTGTTATATGCTCGGGAGACGGGTGTTAAATGGTAGAGGTGGTGTGAAGTTTTAGCAGTTTCCGGGTCATGATTTAACGGAGATTTGGTTTGCGTTAATGTGAGGTAAAACATGGGGTTAATTAAAGCACAGATGGGGATTTATGAAATATCATCCATAGCATAAAAGCGTCAATACTTGGAGGATACTATGAGTTCCTGTATAGGTCAGAGGCATTATAATGGGTGCGAGGTGAGCTGGTGGGTGTGTCGTTCGGAGTTGAGGTGGAGAGAAGTGTAATATCGAGAAAAGGTTTGGAAACGGTGGAGTTGTTCATAGTGGGAGTCCGCGTTTGAATTTCTGAAAGGAATGATGACATGGAATAACTGCTGTGAGACGTGGGGAACACAGATACTGCTATATGCGAGTTTAAGGAGTTCAGTAGGTCTCCAGTACTGACGTGAGTGGCTCGAAGTCAGAAATCAACCCGAGGTTGCGTATTGAATGAAATTGGCATGGAGGGAGGCTTGTGTTTTCTCTTGGCTGAAATACATGGAGGGGGCTGGTGTAATTTTCTATGTTGGGGAAGATGACAGTATATTTTGAAGGCGGGTTAATTGGTTGAACAGGACCTGTTTTAAAATGAAGCCCAAATAAAGAAAAAAAGAGAGAAGAGGGCCCAAAAACTTTTGAGGCAAATTAGCAGGGAAGGGAAAATATGGAGAGTAATGGAAAATTTGTGAGGGCAAGACATATAGGTGGCAAATCAATTTTGAACATGGGCCGGGTAGAGATGGTGAGCCAAATATAATTAAATAATTATGTTTTAGTTTTAATTTGATAATATATAATAGTAAAAGACATAACTTATGTATACGTTATCTGATTTCGACAAAACAGGATTCGTTAGGATCGTATGGTCGCAACCTATACAATGCAACTGGTTCGGAGTGAATTGGAGCTCGTTACAATTTATAAAATAAACTGTCTGATTTGAATCAAATCAATGATCGCTTACCGTTATTCAACGATAATCGTCCAATGTAAGTAGAACTCACTAACTCTATATGTTTATATTTTTATATAATGTATTTTTAGAATTGGTAAATGATGGTTGATTGCTGTGTGTTGATTGTTTGAATGAACTGCAAATTGATTGGTTAAAATTATAGATCTAGTAATATATATATATATATATCGTTAATCAAATATTGAATCAGTTTATCAGAATATTTCATATTGAAATGAAATTGATGTTATTTATATTATTTAACATCTGTGGATGTAGGAAAACAGGTTGGAGGGATCCAACAGGATTCCTCAACATTTATAATACCTTTTGTTTTCATATATTGTGATATATGATGTGATATATAATCTGTGATTGATTATGATGACAATGGTCATGTTATTTGGTATTTTTAAATACCATAAGTAATATTGGAATATAAAAAGGGAATTTTCAAAGTGTATATTGAAATGTTAATAATTATAAAATCAAAGGATTTTATAAAAGGAAATAATTATAAAATCAAAGGATTTATAAAAGGAAATAATTATAAAATGAAAAGGATTTTATAAAATGAAATAATTATAAAATCAAAGGATTTTATAAAAGGAAATAAATATAAAAAGAGAGTTTTACATTAAGAAGGTTTAGACCCGTGCTTCGCACACGGGTGTAACATGATATGGATTTAAAGTAAATATTTAATAGAAATGTGTTTTAACAGATTAATCTATAAATAATGTTTTATAAATTAAGTAAAATAATTTATCATGGGATAAATTGAATATATAAGTCTAAATTTATATAGAGGAGTAGAAATCGGTTTTAACACCGATATTTTAAATAGAAATTGTACTTAGCATTTATAAAGGGAATTATAAATGAGACTTTAAGTGTTAGGAGTAAAAAGGAGATTTTTGTATAATTAATTCTATAAATAGAAGTATAAATAGAATTTGGAAATGGGATATTATTTTAAATTATAAAATCAGATTGATTGATTATATAAAAGAAATATTATTCACATTCTATGTGAAAAAGTAGATTAAAGTAAATATTTTGCAAAGAAAATATTATAAAGGAATTTGGGGTTTGAATTAGGAATTTAAATAGAATTACTGAAATTAGAGACTGACTGAAAATTAGTTGAGTTGAATGGCTTTCTGGCTATCGATTGGATGTTAGTTTCCGCCTTTGGGGTTTATACTTGGGAAGTTGTTCTCTTACTAGTTTACAGTTAGAGACTAATAGAGGTGGAAAGATATTGATGCGTGAATCAGAAATGGAAACGTTTTCAAAAGTTAATAACGTATATTTTCTAATTTTAGAAAATAAGGAATTTATGAATATATGGAAACAATAAATGGAAATTGGAAAATGAAATGATGATTGATTGGTAAGGATTCCATTTGGGAATACGACCGTTGTTTGTGCACATGTTTTCCTTTAGTAGTTAAATAACCGACTATCAAAGTTTTAACCATTTCCATTGTCAATACGGAGAGATCGGGATCAGACATATAATCTGAAAACCACTCCGTATGGCATTAGCGTTGCGAATCAAATATGATGAAGATAATTGAGGACGGAGTTATGCAAGGGCTGTTCAGTAAATCCTAGGTAGAAATTGCCTAAGATGGGTTTACAGAATAGTGCCTTCGGCTTGTCCAGTCCCAGGATAACTTGAATGGACGAATGTATGACGGAGTATATCTGGTAGATCGCGAAAGTTGATCATTTCAAACATCTTTACGTTGGTGGCAGAGGAATTCATTTCTCTTAGCTTATACCTATGGCTTTTTTAGGGAAATCAATTTGTGATTGACGGGTATGACGATATGGCATTCAAAGTAAATAAAGATGTGATCTATACGTTATGGCCTCTAGCCTCATAACCAGAAAATGGTATAAAATCGGGTAGGTCGCATGGCTAAGTTGTTAGCTGCCAATTAGGGTGTATTGTCACCTAATCTAGAGAAATTCCATTTACTTCTATAATCTATTTCGATGTTGTCCCTTTTGGGAAACGGTTGCTGATCCCAACCGTTGGTGATAATACATTCGGTACACTCAAACGAATGAGTGACCGGTCATGTTTAGCCTGGGTTACAAGATGTTCTTGTTGAACCCGGTGTATTCCACTCTAGAGATACACTGTCGGAAGGTGGTCCCATAACTTGCCAGCTAAAATCCATTACCCAATAAGCGCCCATGGTTTTTAATTATTTATTATGTATGTGAACGTGAGATGAAAGCGTTTTGCTAGATGATTATTTAGTTGTGGTTGATAGACACTATTATAATATCATAAGAATTTTGATATAAAGATCGTCGTTTCTTTAAAAGGATTTTGAAAGTTAAATCAAGTGTTTGGATTCTCATAAGGGAAAAACTCATTCCGTATTATACGGCGTGGTCCTATGAGATATCGTTTAATTTCTCAAACTGTTTGAAATTGTTTACTCACACCAGTCCCATGACTGACCCAGAGTTTATTTTGTTTTGTTTTCCCTAATTTCTTGGGTGCTCAATTTTGTACGGGCAGCCAAGTAGTCAGGATTTTACAAATATATTGAGAGCTTGGAGCAGGAGGCTTCAGGATTTTATTTCCATTGTTTATTTCCACTGTGTTGTAAGTTTTGTACTCTGAGAAATGTTATTGTATACATATACTGGTTTTATTTCAAAGTTATGTTATATTTTATTCGTTCCGCTATGAGATTCATGTTACTCTGATTCTATTGTTGTGACCTTCTTCTTCTATTCTAATTTTCTATCTTATCTATTCTCACCCTCTAACTTCTTTCTATTAATGATCTGGAATGTTCGATGCTTGAATAATTGACATGGGTTTTATGTTGATTTTTTGGGTTGAAAATCCTGGTTCGTTACAGTGGTATCAGAGCTGAAGGTTAAGTTATTACCTTGGCTCTGTGGCTTAACTCAATAGAGATGGGGTTAGTAATGCCCAAGATTGAGTCGAGTGTATATTTATGAGAGAAACTATTTGTAGATTTTATAAAATTGTTTTATATTATGGAGATTCATTGGTTGAGTTGTTTATGAGTTCTGGTCGATCAGTTTGATCCACTGTATCGGTAGGAGTTTCTAAACGCTCAAATACAATGAACCAACATGGTATGTTTTGAAAAGAGGGTACATGAAATAATTTTACCCCAATTATTTTTTGATATAAAATAATGATTAATATTGGAATGATTATAATATATTGGATATATTGGTTGTTATTATAATCAAGTAAGATTATAAGTTAAATGGTTATGTAAATAACCAATCTGGATTTATATAAGTGTTATATATGAAATCAAATGGATTAAATCTGAACTTAAAACTATAATTTGGAATTAAAAAATTTGGTCACTTTGAAAAGTTTTTATCAATGGATTGAATTGAATATATGAGAAATTTAAAATCCTGGGAGGCTTTAAATTGTTTTACGAGCATTGTGAAGGATATTTTGAAACGAATTCCTCCGCCACCAAACGTAATACCTTGAAAAGATCGTCTTACGTGATATGTTTAGAGTACTCTGTTAGACATTCATCCATACAAGTTGTCTTGGGATTGGACAAGCAGAACAGCCCTTGCATTTTACTCCGTCTTTAATTTTTCTTCAGCATAATCTAATTCGCAACGCCTATGCCTATATGGAGTGGTTCTCGGATAATTAATCCAATCGGTCTCTCCGTATTGACAATAATGGTCAAAAACCTTTGATAGCCGGTGATTTAACTATCAAAGGAAAACAAAACATCCATCAAACAATCACAAGATCTTTCTAATATTTTATTTTACATTCGTTTCGTTATCGAATTCTATACTTATCGATATATTGATTTTTAGTTATCAAAATTTCTTAAAAATATTCTAACTTCTTAAATTTCTGGAAAATTTTGTCAGCACCTCCTTTGTACTAGTCAATAGCTCAAACCCCAATTTGCCTCTCTAGGCCCTTTTCATCAAAAAGAAAATCAAAAAGCCAAGCGGCTTGCCCAACAGGCTCATAAAATCTCATATGGAAATTTAAACATGTACCTTTTTGTCGGGCACTTAAATTAAAATCTTCATTATCTTCATTCCATATCTGTTTAAAATATACACAGCCATTTCCAATTCATTTCAATCAATTCATCCCTTTTTACATAACTTGTTTTCTATTCGCTAATTAAATTTCTAATTAGCTTATTGGTTTCATTTACCTTTAATTTGAACATATCTCGTTCAAATATATTTGTATTCGCTTATATACAAATCAAACTCAAAATCCTTGCTCGCTTCGCAATTCTAATTCATATTTTATACTTGGATTTTCAATTTCAATTAATAAATTCAAATCACTTAAACAATGCTAAATTCGGGCCAAACTCTATTAACTAATTTCAAAGAAATTAGTTAACTTCATTCGATAATTAAAAATATGATTTTAATCCAAAAATCAATCCATTTACTCGACTTGAGTCTATATTTAATTTATAGCTCAAGTCCGGATTTTACTAATGGAAATTTGGATTTTTATTTACTAAAAATCCTTTTATTTAATTAAATACCATTACAGTTTTAAAACGATTATGGCACTGTTTTCCGAAAATTTGATTTTGGCATAATTCAAAATCTATAAGAAGAAATTTAGATTTTTCTCTTCCTTAGAAAACTATTAAACACTAGGTTTGGACATTTCTTGTTTCATCGAATTCCAACTTATATCGAGTTCTATATACTCAATTGCAGTTCGGAACGCCAAATTACGAACTACTGCACTGCAGCGAGTTCATTTTAATTAAATTAAGTATAAACGTTTAAAACTTTGTTACAAAATAATTCCAACTCCATTTTCAATAAATTGAACCCATTATCCAAAACTAACTTAACAATTAAGATTATTCAAACTCATCGATTATTTTATTTCATATTCACAACTCAGTTATGAATTTATTCAAAGCTCAATTTCCTATATTCAATTCCAATCCCCTTAGAGTTAAATTATTTATAAAATTTAATATAATCAAATTTCAATTACTAATTCCTTTATAAATAAATTAATTCAACATCTTTTACCATTACAAACTAATATCATCCCTTGATAATAATGAAGTCGTTCAACTTGGCGTATTTTATTTACCTCTCAGACCCTGACCAACAACGCTCTTATCTTGAGATTTATAAAAGCTCGTAATTCAAAAACTCGATTAAAACCCCACTTCTAGCCTATTAAAAATATGGTTTTATAAGCCATGTTTACTTTGGAATAATCTATATCCAAATTAACTGCCTTCATTCCATTTATAAACATTGTTTATAAATAAACTGCCTCATTTCATATGTAACCTCCCATATTTTTATGGTGGAATAATTAATTTATTTAATTATTAAAAATATGGTTTGGTAATTTAAATGGTTGTTTATTTAAATAACATTGAATATTTAATTCATATAAATAATGTAATAATATATTTATTTTCAAAATAATCGAAAATAACAGAATTCACAATATTGTGTGAATTGGACAATTTAAGATATATAATTCAGTTTAGAATTAAATTATATTAACGAATTTATTTATAAATGTTAGTTGAATGTATAATTTATATTATAATTATAATCGAGCTTGAAATGGCATAGTAGTTCGTAATTTGGCGATTTGAACTTTAAACGAATATACAGAATCCATTTTTAAGTCGGATTTCTATGAAATAAGAAACGTTCGAGCTGGTGAAGTATATTTTTCTTATGGAAGAGAAAAATCAAGATTTCGTCGTGTAGATTGTGAGTTGTGTCCAAATCGAATTTTTGAAAAGTCGCTATGGAATTCCTTTATAATTTATATAATGATTTATTTATATTATAAATGGATTTTTATATAAATTGAATATCGATTTAACCCGGATTTGAAATATCGATTTGTTAATCCCGACATGTATATTTTCGAGCAGTATGATATTCTATTGTGAATATATAAGATAATATTAATTTATTAAATTTAAATATTTTTAAATATATTAATATTTAATAGGGTTTATTTAGAGCTTTAAAAATAGCCAGTTTTGCAAACGACCTCCGTTTTCGATGAAACTAATTTTGTTGGATCCAGAATATTAAATTATTGTTAGATTTCAGATTTTGTGATTTTTGGAGTCAGTATGTAGCCATACGGAATTTTAATATGAAAAACAGTCAATAATTTGACTTTAAAAATATGTTGTGTGAGCAATTGGAGTCAGAATTCGACGAAACAAGTTTCGTTGGGTCCGTAATGTCAAACTGTAGTTGCATGTCCAGTTTCATTGAAATTGGGTATTATATGCAATCGAATGAATTTTTAAACAACTAATACATATAGCATTTGCTTAAAAACAAATAAAATAATAAATATAAAATTATTTCTTTTTCCTATATATACCTCTTTAACTTTAAAGAACCCTTAAACTTTTTTCTCTGATCAATATCTTTCACCGCCCCCACGAAAAAACTCTTTCAACAGCAAATGTGATCTAAAGAAAATCATAGAAATTCAAAGAGAAATGTAAAAATTCCCATTTATACATATTTAAGATCACAGGTAATTCTCTTCACTTTGGTGCAACTATTGGAAGGCTCAACCAGTTTTTCGTGCATAAAGAAATACCAGCATGGAAGTTAATTGAGCTAAGGTTAACAAATCGGTGGTGATCGATCATCATTAGCTGATTTCAAGGTAGTATCGGAGTTTAGCATGCTGTTCAACACTGGTACGCCAATTTTTGGTGATTTCCGTACCCATAAGTGTCAATATATTCATAGTTCAAGCGCATGGAAGGGTGGAAGTCGCAACTCGTATATAGGGTGCGAGTTCTTCAAAAATGGTATGGAAGGGAAGAGCGTCCGATGAGGAGTATTATGGTGGTTGTGGTTTAGAAGATAGTGGAGGTATAAGGTAGAACGTGGAGCATGAATTATTGGCAATGGCCATTTGTTTTGGGCATGAGTGTTACAGGAGAAGAGGAAGATGATGCCGGGTTTGGCAAAACTGTGATGATGATGTAGCGCTCGGGAATTGGAGTTTAATGGTGAAGTCAGAGATGTTTTTATGCCTTGTGGTGGAAGAGATGGATATTTATACAAGCGGCATGGTTTGAGGTACAATAAACAGGAAGTCGGGTTTATCCACTAGAAATGAGAAGAAGACGATGAGTAGATGCTGACATGGATTAGGATATTAGTAAGGTTAATTAACTATTTAAATTATTTAATTAATAATGTTACAAAGTTTAAAAACTTGTAAATTGAATATCTCCTTCATTCTTTATTAGAATTTTGAACGGTCAGATCCGTTGGGATCGTATGGACAGCGGCTACAGAATGGAACTGACTGGGAGTGAATTGGAGCTCGTTACAATTTATAGCGAAATAAATTGTCTGTCTGAATCAACCAACAGTTATTGTTATTTAACGATGCCCGTCCAATGTGAGTAAATCTCATTAACTCTGTACAGTTTATATTTTTATAAATATGATCTAGTATCGATAAATAATGATTTATTGCTGTGGGCTGATTATATGGTTGAATTGCTGATCTATTGGATGAAATTATAGGTAACGATATATATAAATCGCTAATTAAATATTGATTATGTTTATCAGAATATTTCATATTGAAATGAAATTGATGTTATTTATATTGTTTAACATCTATAATGCAGGGAAACAGGTTGGAGGGATCCAATAGGATTCCTCAATATTTGTAATACTCTTTTGTTTTTCATATATTGTGATATATAATCTTTGACTGAATATGACGACACTGGTCTTGTTATTTGGTATTTTAAATACCATAAGAAATACTGGAATGTAAAAAGGGAATTTTCAAAGTGTATTGTGAAAATGAAATATTTATTTGAAAAATAAATAGAATTAAAAAAAATGAAATATTTATTTGGAAAATAAATAGAATTATAAATGAAATATTTATTTGGAAAATAAATAGAATTATAAAAGGAATATTTATTTGGAAAATAAATAGAACTATAAAAGGAATATTTATTTGGAAAATAAATAGAATTATATTGGGAAATGAATAGAATTATAAAAGGAATATTTATTTGGAAAGTAAATAGAATTATAAAAGGAAATAGTTGTAAAGTGGAAAAAAATTTGTAAAAGGAAATATTTCGGAAATGTATAGAATTTTATAAAAGGAGAATTTTACATTAGGAAGATTTACACCCGTGCTTCGCACATGGGTACAACATGATATAGATTTAAAGTAGATATTAAATAAAAATATGTTTTAACATATATAAATTGGAAAGATAAATTTATAAACGATGTTTATAAATTAAATAAAATATTTATAATTGGATAAATTGGATATATAAGCCTGAATTTACAAAAAGGAGTGAAAATTGGTTTTAACACCGATGTTTTTAATGGAATTTGAACTTAGCATTTTTAAAGGGAATTAAATGAGATTTTAGTGTTAGAAGTATAAATTAAGTTTTTATATGAAAATTCTATAGATAGAAGTATGAAAAGAAATTGGATTTGGGATATTGTTTTTAAAATACGAAATCAAACTATCTGATTATATATAGACATGTTATTCACATTCTATGTGAAAAATTAGGTTAAAGTAAATATTTTGCAAATAAAATATTATAAAGGAATTTGGGATTTGAATTAGGAATTTAAATGGAATTACTGAAATTAGAAACTGATTGGAAATTAGTTAAGTTGGATGGTTTTCTGGGTATCGATCTGATGTTGGTTTCGGCCTTCTGGGTTTGTACTTGGGAAGTTGTTCTCTTACTAGTTTACAGTTAGAGACTGATAGAGGTGGGAAGATATTGATGCATGAACCAAAAATGGAAACGTTTTCCAAAGTTAACGTATATTTTCTAATTTTAGAAAATAAGGAATTTATGAATATATGGAAATGATAAATGGGAAATGTAATGATGATTGATCGGTAAGATTTCCATTTGGAAATACGACCGTTATTTGTACACATGTTTTCTTTGATAGTTAAATCATGGACTATCAAAAATTTGACTATTTTTCCGACGTCAATACGGAGAGACCGGGATCAAATTTATTATCTAAAACCCACTCCATATGGGCATTAGCGTTGCGAATCAAATACGATCAAGAAAATTGAAGACGGAGTTATGCAAGGGCTGTTCAGTAAATCCTAGGTAGAAATTGCCTAAGATGGATTTACAGAATAGTGCCTTCGGGTTGTCCAGTCCCAGGACAACATGGGTGGACGAGTGTATGATAGAGTATATCTGGTGGATCATGTAAGTTGATCGTTTCAAACGTATTTACGTCGGTGGCGGAGGAATTCGTTTCTCTTTTCTTATACTCGTGGTATTTTTGGGAAAATCAATTTGTGATTTGGTGGATATGAAGTTGTGGCATTCAAAGTAAATGAAATATGATCTGTTAAAGATACAATTTGGCCTCTAGCCTCATAACCAGGAAATGGTATAAAATCGGGTAGATCGCATGGCTAAGTGGTTAGCTGCCAATTATGGTGTATTGTCACCTAATCTAGAGAAATTCCATTTACTTCTATAATCTATTTCGATGCTGTCCCTTTTGGGAAACGGTTGCTGATCCCAACCGTTGGTGATAATATATTCAGCACACTCAAGCGAAATGAGTGACCGATCATGTTTAGCCTGGGTTGCAAGATGTTCTTGTTGAACTCGGTGTATTCCTCTCTAGAGATACATTGTCAGAAGGTGGTCCCATACCTTGCCAGTTGGAATTCATTAACCAACAAGCGCCCGCGGTTTTTTATTATATATTATGTGTGTGGAACGTGAGATGAAAGCGTTCTGCTAGATGATTAATATATTGTGGTTGATAGACACTATTATAATATCAAAAGGATTTTGATATAAAGATTATCGTTTCTTTCAAAAGGATTTTTGAATGTTGAATCAAGTGTTTTGGATTCTCATAAGGGAAAAACTCGTTCAGTGTTATACAACGTCGTCTTATGAGATATCGCTTATTTTCTCAAACTGTTTTAAATTGTTTACTCACACCAGTCCCATGACTGACCCGGAGTTTATTTTGTTTTGTTTTACCTAAACTCTAGGGTGCCCAATTTTGTACGGGCAGTCAAGTAGGCAGGATTTTACAGATACTGAGAGCTTGGAGCAGAAGGCTTCAGGATTTTATAGCAATTGTTTATTTCCGTTGTGTTGTAAGTGTTGTACCTTAATTATGATATGTATATTCAAATACAGATTTGTATTTCAAAGTTATGCTATATAGTATATTTTATTCATTTCGATGTGAGATTCGTGTTACTCTGATGTTGTCTCTATGTTCTTCTTCTTCTTTTTCTGTTCTAATTTTCTATGTTATCTATTCTTACTCTCTTACTTCTTTCATTAACTATCTGGTATTTCCGATGCTTGGGTAGTCGACATTGAGTTTATGTCGATAACCAGGATCGCGAAAACCTGGGTCGTTACATCATATATTAAAGCAAACTTCCAGTTTAAACTCCATTTGAATTTTATTTCCATTTTATTTTATTAATATAACTTATATATATACATCGAATATATTTTCATATTTAAATATTGAAGTATCAGCTTCTTGGATTATAGTTCTAAAATATAATTTCAACTAAATATAATCATAATTTCCATTCTGAAACAATTTAAATTTGTAAATTCGACATAGTCGAATTCTAAAAATAAATCTGATGGATTTATTTCAATTCAATTTATATTTCGAACATTGGAATAAATTTTATCGTTTTCTTCTTGAACCGATTCCAAAATCACTTTTTAAATTCATACTTAAATTAAAAATTCAAATTATCCAATAATAGTTATTTTTCTTTATTTATAAATATCGTTTATAAATTGCACTTCTTGTTTTAAATATTAAAACAAGCTTAAATTTCAGATTCCATTTGAAAATCCAATTTAAACACTACAGAAAATATATTTTTTCCTTTTTAAATTCATATTTGCATTTAAAATTTAATGTTATCGAATGCTAATATTTCTTTCCATTTATAGACATCGTTTATAAGTTTGACGACTTGTTTTCAATATTAAAAACAAGTTAATATTTCTCAATCAATTCAAAATTCCATTTCCATTTCGAAAAGTAAATTTTCCTTTTTAAATCCAACAATCCCTTTCTGATATTTCTAAATATAAATATCTAGGGTCTGTGATATTCAAACATCTAATTTCACAAACCATCCATTCCATTCAACACATCACATATATAAATATGTAAATAAAAAAAAATTTGAGGAATCCAGTTGGATCCCTCCAGCCTGTTTTCCCTATATCCACAGATGTTAGATAAAATAAATAATACCAATCCTACTTCAAGGCAGGATATTGCGGTATAAAAGGTCATCCACTCATATATCGTAGGGCAATAGGGTCATCTGCTAATGATATTGCGGGAATCCGCTAATGGTACTATGGGAAAATATCCAATATATATAATAGCCAAAGCCACCAAGCCTAAATAACTAATATATATATATATATAATAACCACAATTTATCAATAAACTGCAATGCAGCCAAGCAATCAACAAACAACAAAAAATATTTGTATGAAATAACAATTCGATTATAATATATTATAATTGAACTAGAGAGTGCATTTACTCACCTTGGTGTTTATTTGGTGAATTTCCACTTAAAAATGCCATATCATCTTCAGCTCCGTTCTTTTTCGAGGAAGAAAATTTTTTAAGTGGGAAAGGTTGTAACAAGTCGTTTTTTGGAACCAATTTAAATTTTATTTTTAATTGATTTTCATGAGAAATAAATATTTTAAGCAATTTATTTTGAGAATAAACAATTTAAAATTTATTTAATACGAAGCTAGAACTTATAATTTATATATAACGAGCCTGAAATGGCGCGATAGTTTGAAAATTTTGATTTAAACTTTGAATGAATGTATAGAATTCATTATAAATCATAAATTGATGAAACTAGAAACATTTGGATCTAATAAATCATATCATTCTAATGAATGTAAGAAATTGAGTTTTTATGTTATAAATTGTAAGTTATGTTCAAATTAAAATTTAGAATAATCACTATGAAATTTATAAGCTTTGTTTTTTAAAATCGTAAGAATTCGATTTTTAAATCAACGCCTAGCCCTTAAAAAGTGAAATTTTGCTAGGAAGCTCAGAATTCGACGAGATAAATCTATTTGGATTTATAATGACAAATCATTGTTGAGTTCCAAAATGCGCATCGAACGGAGTCGGTATATGGTTGTGCGTGACAAAAACAGTTTAGGGTAAAACTGACGATCAGTTTATAAAGGAACATTATTGAGACGATCTCAGAATTCGATTCCACTTTTTTCTGGGTTCGTATCGTCAAATAATGGTTAGCGTGCGGGCATGCAAAAAGAAAATGTACGCTAAAATCGCATTTTTTGAACATTATTTGAGCCAGTTTGAAAACGGAAGGTCAAACGAGCTCAGAATTCAACGAAACTTGGTTCGTTGGATTTGTCTTGACGTGTACTAATTCATATCTTAAATTTGTGGCAAACGGATATCGTTTGCAGCCGGGAGATTCGGAGAGAAACGAGCATATATTCTCTTTTCTCCCTCTTTCCCTTCACTTTTTCTCTATCTCTTCCTCTTCCTCTTCCTCTTCCTCTTTTCTTCAAAAATGGGGAGCACCTCCCTCCATGGCTGCTGCACCCCATACCCGTTGACCACCGTCCCATCCCTCCTCCTCCACCTTCTCCTCCTTCTTCCTCATTGTGACAACCCATCTCCATTAAGGTCAATCACAAAGGGAATGCCTTAATTTTGGTGGAGTGTTTATTGTGTATAGAACAGAAAAGTAAACAAGACATATAAATATATTGGTACTTGGACAGTAAAAACAACTTTTATTGCAGCGGAGAAATAGTTTGGTTACATCACATCAAAAACCAACTACAAAACCAAATACACTTATTATCCATCTTGACAAATAAGTTCTGAGTACATAAAATAAAAGACATAACCCCAACATAAAATAGCCATAAATAAGATTGGCTGAACTTTACTTCAGCAATCCAAGCAACTTCCAAAAGAAAGAGATAAAGCTGTCCAAATCAAGTTCCACTAGTACTAGTCCCACCTTGAGCACCTGGGGGTGGGGAGGAAGAAAAGAGGTGGAAACAAAGAGGGTTAGACATAAAGTCTGGCGAGTGCAATAACTTTAACAATATAATCATTAAAGTAACTAGGATAAGGCATAAGCTGGTAAATAAGGAAATGACTGTGAACAAATGGGCACGACAGAGCAAACAAAGGAAATAAGCTGAACAAAGATAACGTTAAAGGCGCACCTAATCACTATAAGATAATTACTACATTGCACCACACCAGACACCCTAAAAGTTTATCCCGCCTACAGAACTTAATAATGATAATGGTAGTTTCGTGTACCCCTAGCTTCCTTCATAGGTGTCGTCTGCCCCTATCTCCACTAGTTGTACCCACTACCCCCATTCGATCAGCTCCCTAACTCGTAGATACCCATGCTAGTCCCACAGTAGGGTGTATCACTCCCTAAAGTGGCAACCCGATACCACCAAAGATGCACGGCTTATATCTACACGATGCAACAACGTCTTACCTACCAACCCGGGCACATGCACGCACATGACCCCGTTGGACTTGCGTTGCCACTGCTAACCGTTTTGACCTCTTACAATCAAATCCAGTAAGCGTGTCCCGTCCTCGACTTGGGTCGAGCTCACAAAGATACTTAATGGGTTACTGGTTTGAAAAGGGCCATCATGATTGACACAAGCCTTCCACCTATGCTTGGTCCCCACTAAGGTTTCCCCATATAACCCCATTCTTATTCATGTCTCCTTACATGTTTCAATCTTGGTTAAGTGCATCTAATCGTATTTCACATGCCACCCAAGGCACCCCCTTAATTCCACATGCCACCTAAGGCTCCCACTTAACCCCCTCCATGTCCCACCCCATGTTTATTTGGTTAAGTGTTACTTAATTCATTAGAACCGTACTCTTGTAAAGACCTCCCACATTAGACTGGCATTTGGGGCTGCTGGATTTGCCGGGTGGGTCCGGGCAGTCTTACACCATAAACGAGCCTAACCTCGTGTCTTTACAATTGTTACGCATTTAATTTGTGCCTTTGACCTCTCACATTAGACTGACATTTGTGGTCGCTGGATTTGTCGGGCGGGTCCGGGCAGTCTTACACCACAAAAGAGTCTAACCTCGTGCCTTAGGCGGTTCATTATTACACATCTTTATTTAACCCCAAAGTGGATTAATATCCCTATTCAAATTTGTAAATAAATTCCAAATATACTTATGTCCATAATTGTCACCTAAATTATGTCCATTTATTTCAGGTATACAAATTATACCAATTATTACCTCAAATTAATTGTATGCTTTTTAAGGCCATTACATGCCAATTCTCAATATGTGTATATTCAATATTACCCCCATCATCCCTACGTTGTTTGTTCGCTTATCATGACATATATATATTATACTAGCAATTAGTCTAACACATAAAAGGGAAGAAACATCGCAAATTTGCATAACACACTGAATGGATCTAACTTGCAAATAAGGATTACAACATAACTTGCATAAACTTTGTATTGTCATGAATCTAAACATAGACCTAAAGGTTTGAACTTGCATATATAAATATAATTTTCACCCAAACATGCATAGGCCATAGTCACAAACTTGCTTAAAACTATGTATGTCATAGATCTAAACCTAAAGGTGTAAACTTGCATATATGTGAATCCAATTTCTACCTAAACTTGCATATAGTCATTTTACTTGGTTCACATGTAAACTTGTGTACAATTCACATAGAAAGTAGCATATAATCTACACCCAAACTTGCATATAAAATGATGTCAAACATGAATCAAGTTGAACATAGGTAATTGGGCATATACAAAGGGATCCACAACAAAAACTATCATTATGAACAACTATCATATATTCACAAAATATCACATTTTTTCCAATGATTCACAAACATAGCCATATAACCCAAATTATAACTCAACCTAATTAACTTGTTAATTATCTTATTAAAGAAATCGAACTCACAACTCAAAGAAGGTCTTGAGTTCTGGGATCTGTGTTCTGTAGTTGAATTAGCTCGCCTTTGAAGTAGACAAATTCGTTGTTGTTGTTGTTATAGACTTGAGTTGAATTGAGTTGATTAGCTTTTCTTTGCTCCTAGTTGGTGGCGGCTACTCTAGGTTGCGGGGTGATGGCATGACGGTTATGGTTCTAATTTTTATTAGGTTTAGGGTTTGAGTCTACATGTGTTTATATACAGATTAGGATTAATTTAGGTCATCCGATCAACCTAGAAGCAACCTGAACCATCCAAAAACCCAACTCAGCCCTAATGACTCAGCAGTAGCTCAGAATTGGGCTTAATTCAAATCTGCCCGAGGGGGGTAGGTTGACCCCTAAGTCTACCCCCAGGTCGACCTATAGGGTACGTCGACACTAAGGTCGACCCCCTGGTCGACCTGGCCTGGGGCGAGAAATTTCCCGCCCTTCCCGGTTCTGAGTCTGAATTCGTTTTTGAATTTAAATTTGAATTTCTAGAAATTTCCTACAGCCATAATTTCTTCATACGAAGTCCAATTCACGCAAATTCGGACTCTATCTCAACCAGAATTCCGAGACGAACAAAATGGTGTAACCCGTTTCCCATGATTCTCACATTTAAAATTAATTATTCCTAAATTCGTTAGTTTAATGTTAATAGAAAACACGGGATGTTACATTCTCCCCTCCTTAAAGGATTTCGACCCCGAAATCTTCAAGTTATGAAGAATACATATCCTACCATCCAATCGTCCATCTACTCAACCATCAAACACAGGCATCCATTGTCTTTAAGAGTCTTCTAATGCTTTCATGTTTATATGCACAGTGTGTGTACATCTCCGTATCTAATGCAAAATCAGGCAGTCTACTAATTCAGTTGACCTCCTTAATGCAAATTATGATAGTGCCATGCGTCCATTATGTATGCAAAAGATCCCTAATGATACATACTATTTCTACATGCGTGCACAACCATTCATCTGAATGCAGCATCCATATGATAACACAACCATTATACATCCATTAACCTAAATAAGCACACATTCATATGCAGTATGGAAGTGATTGAGCCGATCTAGTGCCTAATGTGTGTGTATATGCATCCACGAGCAACCACTAGCAAACACTTGCATCCACTAGCATCCATCAATCATAACATGTTTCAAATACATGTTTACATCCATTGGTCTCTACCTAAGGATAAAAAATATGACCGAGGAGATACACTAAAAAGGTAGATACAAGCTTGAATAAACTTAAGCAAAAAGAGATCAAAGATTTACCCTCAAAAAGAAAAGGGTAGGCTGCACGTATTTTGGCCTCAGTCTCCCAAGTCGCATCTTCCTCGGCGTCGCTCCATTGAACTTTGACAAGCTTAACTTCACGGTTGCGTAGCTTTTTGACTTCCATCCCCAAAATACGAGTTAGAACTCTCCTCACAGTCGCTTCTCGTTCCACTTCGACTTCCTCTAGTATTCTTGGCTCCACAACTTCTGCTGACTCATGTAAGCACTTTCGTAGCTGAGAGACATGAAAAACATTATGAACTCCAGCCAGTCTTTAAGGCAGCTCTACTCTGTAGGCCATCGTCCCAATCCTGTCGATGATAGGAAATGGTCCTACAAATCGTGGTGCGAACTTTCCTACGGACCCAAAGCGGATGACATTCCTCAAAGGAGATACTTTAAGGAACACCTTATCCCCAACCTCAAACTCAAGGTTGGTCCTTCTCTTGTCTGCATAGGATTTCTGTCTATCTTGGGCAGTCATCATTCTCCTTCGTATCAAGTCCACTTTCTCTGAAGTCTCTCTAATCATGTCCGGCCCAAGTATAAGTTTATTGTGGACTCGCACCAACAAGTTGGTGATCGACATGACCTTCCATATAAAGCTTCGAAGGGTGCCATGCCTTTAGTGGCTTGGTAGCTATTGTTATAAGCGAATTCCACCAAAGGGAGATGATCCTCCCAAGATCCTCCAAAGTCAAGAATGCACAGTCTCAAAAGATCTTCCAGTACTATGTTCACCCTTTCCGTCTAACCATCGGTTTGAGGGTGATAGGCTGTGCTTAAACATAGCTGTGTGCTTACAGCCTCGTGCAAACTCCTCTAGAAATCTCTTGTAAAGATAGGGTCTCGATCACTCACTATGCTTGAGGGTATCCCATGGAGTCGAACTATCTCCTTAAGATAAATGGAGGCTAAAGACGAGGCGATCCTCCTACTCTTGACAGGTATAAAATGAGCGCTTTTCATGAGCCTTTCCACTATTACCCAAATACTGGTATTGCCCCTTCTTGACCTAGGCACCCATCAACAAAGTCCATCGAGATGCTTTCCCATTTCCATTGCGGAACTTCTAGAGGATGAAGCAAACCACTAGGCTTCTTCTGCTCTGCCTTGACTTGTTGGCAAATCATGCATTTCGAAACAAATTTAGCTACATCCCTCTTCATGCCATTCCAAAAGGAAACTCTTTTGATATCTTTATACATCTTGTCTCCACTGGGGTGTATGATCATCTTGGAATGGTGTGCTTCTTCCAGAACCATCTTCACCAATTCTCTTGCTTGTGGGATGCATAGTCTTCCATCCCATCTCAACCAACCCTTATCATCGATGGAGTATCCATTGAGGTGACTAGAAGTCTCTCCCCTAATCAAATTATCTATCACATCAACTAGCTGAGGGTCTTCACGTTGCGCGGTTCCTATTGAGTCCAACAAAGTAGGTCACACCACTAGCATTGCCATCAAGCCAGTCACATAATCAACAGAGGGTCTAAAATCAAAATTTGCTATGTACTCCAAACTTTGCCTTTCTATAAAGAGAGGACTTAATGTCAACTTCTTTCTACTTAAGGCGTCTGCTACTACATTGCCCTTGTCAGGAGTATAGGAGATCTCAAAGTCATATGAGGCGAGAAACTCCATCCACCTTTGCTGCCTTAGATTGAGGTCTTTCTGCGAGAAAAGGTACTTCAATGATTTATGGTCAGTATACAATTCAAATTTCTCACCTAAGAGATAGTGGCGCCAAGACTTAGCACAAAAACGATGGCTGCTAACTCTAGATCGTGGGTTGGGTAGTTTTTCTCATGCACTTTCAACTGCCTTCCACCATAATCTACTACCTTCCCTTTTTGCATCAAAACAGCGCCTAATCCCGTACCGCATGCATCTGTGTAAACATCTTGCTCCCATCTGGTAATGTCAAAACTGGGGCTGTTGTCAGAGCCCTCTTCAACCGTTGGAAAGCGACTTCGCAATCCAAATCCCAAGTGAAAGTCAGGTCCTCCTTCGCTAAACTTGTAAGTGGAGCTGAGATTTTTGTAAAGTCTTTAATGAACTTGCGATAAAAGCCTGCTAGTCCAAGAAAACTTTGGACTTCGGTTGCATTCTTTGGAACCTTCCAATCCTGGACCGCAACTACTTTTGCGGGGTCCACAGCTAACCCTTCTTTGGACACCACATGCCCAAGAAATCTTACTTCTTCTCTCCAGAAGTGGCACTTGGAGAATTTTGCTTTTAACTGATGTGCATGGAGAGTATCCATGACTTCCCTTAAATGCAAAGCATGCTCTTCCTCATTCTTCTAGAAAATCAGAATATCATCTACGAAGACTACCATAAATTTATTGAGAAATTCCCGGAACACTCTACTCATCAAATCGACGAAATAAGCAGGTGCGTTTGTCAAGCTGAAAGGCATGACAAGCCATTCGAAGAAACCGTCCGGGGTTCTGAATGCGGTCTTATCTATGCTACCTTCAGCCACTCTTAGCTGATGAAATCCGGTAGCTAGATCTAATTAGAAGAAAACTGTTGCACCTACAAGTTGATCGAACAAATCGTCTATTCTTGGCAATGGGTGCCTATTCTTCTTCGTCAGCTTGTTTACCTCCCTATAATCAACGCATAGGCAAAGTGAACCGTCTGCTTTGGTTGCGAAACCCACCGGAGCACCCCATTCAGAAATAGTCCGCCTTATAAACCCTTTTTCTAGCAGCTCCTTAACTTGGTTGCTAAGCTCCTTTCTCTTCCTTGGAGCCATGTGTCTAACGGGTAAAGCAATGGGTTTTGCGTTATCAACTAGGTATATGCGGAAGTCTATCTCCCGCTTCGGAGGCAAGCTCTCTACTTCCTCAAAGACATCCGAGTATTCACGGACCACTCTAACGGACTGCAAATTCTCAACAGACGCGTCAAGCGATTCTAGATAACTTAGCATAACAGAATTCATGGGATTACAAGAGATTTCGAGAGTGTTGCCCAAGCGAGTCATAAGCCTAACCTCTCCCTTTTCACAATCTAGGACGGCTCCATTACTGGATAACCAATCCATGCCCAGAATTAACCCATAGCCCGTGAAGCCCAAAACATAAGCATCACATCTAAACCCAACGCTAAGTATAGAAATTTCCAAATCCAAACAAATCATCGACAAATAGGCTGAGCCCCTAATTGGATTTGAAACAACTAAGGGATCCTCTACTATACTGGTGTTTAGGTGTAGTGACTCAACTAAAGAAGTAGATATAAAAGAGTGCGATTCACTAGAATCAAAGAGTGTGCGAACAGGAAGATAAAAAAGATAAACTAAACTTTCAACGGAAATCGCTCTACCTCGTTCTTATAGCGGTGGGGCCACGAGAGCCTGGACCTGCCCCTTTGTCTGCCCTGGTGCCATGAGAGCCTGAATCTGCACTCAAGAGGTAGGCCCTGCCCTCTGCCCTTTCTTTGGGCAGTCCTTAGTAAGATGTTCTGCCTCGCCACAGTGGAAACAACCAGTCTTCTTCTTCCTACAGTCTTTGCTCAGATGGCCTGGTGTCCCACAGTTAAAGCATCTTTTCTTTCCCTTGCCATTGTTGTCTTTACCACCCTTCTTGTTCTGCTGTTGCTGTTGTGGTTTCTTTTGATCCCCTTTCTTCTCAGGTGCCTTATTAGCATTGGCGCCTTTCTCCTCTTCATTCATAAGCGCCATGTCAACCAGTCTCTGGGTCATAGCTAACCTATGTAACGGCTCGTTCAAACCCTTAACAAATCTCAGGGCCTTCTTTTCGGGTGTATTCACCAAGTCCAAGCCAAATCTCGCCAACTGATTGAACTTGTTGACGTACTCTTTCACTGATAGATTTCCCTGCCTCAATGCCAAAAACCTTTCCATGTATAGATTCTCTTCGGCCCGTGAGAGAAACTTTGCCTCAAACCTACGCCTGAAATCCGGCCATGTATCAACTGGACGCTCTCCACTAGTGACCTTCCACCAAAATGAGGCCTCATCCTTCATTAACCAGGCAGCTAATTGGACATTTCTTCCATCTTCTACGTCAAAGATTCCAAACAATTCTTCCACCTCCTTTAGCCAATTTCGAGCTTCAACAAACGTCTCCGAACCGTGAAAAGGTTTTCCGCCCATTGCCCGAAAGTCCTTGCATATCTTTGTGAAAGTATCAACATGGGGAGGAGGAGGAGGAGCATTTGTTGGGCCTGCGACATTGGCCCTAGCTTCCAGATACCTTCTAAACCATCCTGGTATCGGTATCCCCTCGGGTATCTCGGGAATTCCAGACATGCTGAAAAGAAAATGAAGAGATTCAAACGGAGAATTAGAAAGAAAGATATATGGCTCTTGGGGGTTATATTTTTAAAATAAACTTTTCTCTTGAAAATACTCTCCTTAAAACGTATTTTTAAAGGTATCCTTTATGAAAATGCTTTTTGAAAAATAGTTTTTCAAAATATCATATTTGTTCTGGTAACCTTCAGCTCTGATACCATGTGTGACACCCCATCTCCATTAAAATCACTCACAAAGGGAATGCCTTAATTTTGGTGGAGTGTTTATTGTGTATAGAACAGAAAAGTAAACAAAACAGATAAATATATTGGTACTTGGAAAGTAAAAACAACTTTTATTGCAGCGGAGAAATAGTTTGGTTACATCACATCAAAAACCAACTACAAAACCAAATACACTTATTATCCATCTTGACAAATAAGTTCTGAGTACATAAAATAAAAGACATAAGCCCAACATAAAATAGCCATAAATAAGATAGGCTGAACTTTACTTCAGCAATCCAAGCAACTTCCAAAAGAAAGAGATAAAGCTGTCCAAATCAAACTTCACTAGTACTAGTCCCACCCTGAGCACCTGGGGGGGAAGGAAGAAAAGAGGTGGAAAAAAGAGGGTCAGACATAAAGTCTGGCGAGTGCAATAACTTTAACAATATAATCATTAAAGTAACTAGGATAAGGCATAAGCTGGTAAATAAGGAAATGACTGTGAACAAATGGGCATGACAGAGCAAACAAAGGAAATAAGCTGAAGAAATATAACGTTAAAGGCACACCTAATCACTATAAGATAATTACTACATTGCACCACACCAAACACCCTAAAAGTTTATCCTATCTACAGAACTTAATAATGATAATGGTAGTTTCGTGTACCCCTAGCTGCCTTCATAGGTGTCGTCTTCCCCTATCTCCACTAGTTGTACCCACTACCCCCATTCGATCAGCTCCCTAACTCGTAGATACCTGTGTTGGTCCCACAATGGGGTGTATCACTCCCTAAAGTGGCAACACGATACCACCAAAGATGCACGGCTTATATCTATACGATGCAACAACGTCTTACCTACCAGCCCGGGCCCACGCACGCACATGACCTCGTTGGACTTGCGTTGCCACCGCTAACCCATTTTGAACTCTTACAATCAAATCCAGTAAGCGTGTCCCGTCCTCGACTTGGGTCGAGCTCACAAAGATACTTAATGGGTTACTGGTTTGAAAAGGGCACCCATGCTTGACACAAACCTTCCACATATGATTGGTCCCCACTAAGGTTTCCCCACTTAACCCCATTTTTATTCATATCTTCTTACATGTTTCAATCTTGGTTAAGTGCATCTAATCGTATTTCACATGCCACCTAAGGCAACCCCTTAATTCCACATGCCACTCAAGGCTCCCACTTAACCCCCTCCATGTCCCACCACGTGTTTATTTGATTAAGTGTTACTTAATTCATTAGAACCGTAATCTTGTAAAGACCTCCCACATTAGACTGGCATTTGGGGCTACTGGATTTGTCGGGCGGGTCCAGGCAGTCTTTCACCACAAACGAGCATAGCCTCATGTCTTTACAATTTTTAAGCATTTAATTCGTGCCTTTGACCTCTCACATTAGACTGACATTTGTAGCCGCTGGATTTGCCCGGCGGGACCGGGCAGTCTTACACCACAAAAGAGTCTAACTTCGTGTCTTAGGCAGTTCATTATTACACAACTTTATTTAACCCTAAAGTGGATTAATATCCCTATTCAAATTTGTAAATAAATTCCAAATATACTTATGTCCATAATTGTCACCTAAATTATGTCCATTTATTTCAGGTATACAAATTATACCAATTATTGCCTTAAATTAATTGTATATCTTTTAAGGCCATTACATGCCAATTCTCAATATGTGTATATTCAATATTACCCCCATCGTCCCCACGTTGTTTGTTCGCTTATCATGACATATATATATATATATATATATATATTAGACTAGTAATTAGTCTAACACATAAAAGGGAAAAAACATCGCAAATTTGCATAACACACTGAATGGATCTAACTTGCAAATAAGGATTACAACATAACTTGCATAAACTTTGTATTGTCATGAATCTAAACATAGACCTAAAGGTTTGAACTTGCATATATAAATATAATTTTCACCCAAACTTGCATAGGCCATAGTCACAAACTTGCATAAAACTATGTATGTCATAGATCTAAACCTAAAGGTGTAAACTTGCATATATGTGAATCCAATTTCTACCTAAACTTGCATATAGTCATTTTACTTGGTTCACATGTAAACTTGTGTACAATTCACATAGAAAGTAGCATATAATCTACACCCAAACTTGCATATAAAATGATGTCAAACATGAATCAAGTTGAACATAGGTGATTGGGCATATACAAAGGGATCCACAACAAAAACTATCATTATGAACAACTAGCATATATTCACAAAATATCACATTTTTTTCCAATGATTCACAAACATAGCCATATAACCCAAATTATAACTCAACCTAATTAACTTGTTAATTATCTTATTAAAGAAATCGAACTCACAACTCAAAGAAGGTCTTGAGTTCTAGGATCTGTGTTCTGTAGTTGAATTAGCTCGCCTTTGAAGTAGACAAATTCGTTGTTGTTGTTGTCATAGACTTGAGTTGAATTGAGTTGATTAGATTTTCTTTGCTCCTAGTTGGTGGCGGCTACTCTAGGTTGTGTGGTGATAGCATGACTTTCATGGTTCTAACTTTTATTAGGTTTAGGGTTTGAGTCTACATGTGTTTATATAGAGATTAGGATTAATTTAGGCCATCCGATCAACCTAGAAGCAACCTGAACCATCCAAAAAGCCAACTCAGCCCTAATGACTCAGCAGCAGCTCAGAATTGGGCTTAATTCAAATCTTCCCGAGGGGGGTAGGTCGACCTATAGGGTAGGTCGACACTAAGGTTGACCCTCTAGTCGACCTGGCCTAGGGCGGGAAATTTCCCGCCCTGCCCGGTTCTGTGTCTGAATTCGTTTTTGAATTTAAATTTGAATTTCTGGAAACTTCCTACAACCATAACTTCTTCATACGAAGTCCAGTTTACGCAAACTCGGACTCTATCTCATCCAGAATTCCGAGACGAAAACAATGGCGCAACTTATTCCCCTTTATTCTCACATTTAAAATTAATTATTCCTAAATTCGTTAGTTTAATGTTAATAGAAAACATGAGGTGTTACACTCCTCCTCTCTCTTTCTCTCCTCTCTCTTCTCCTTTAATTTGCAAAAACCCTAGCCGCCACCAACCACCCCCTCCGCCATCACCACCCGCCACCCTAGCTATGTCAGCAACGCCTGGCCGTTGGTCAAGCCCTCCCCTTGGTTGTGGGCCCCACCTCCTCAAAAATCTCACTTTTCACAAAATTCTTGTTTTGCAAATAACCCCCTCCTCGCCTTTCCTCAATAACTTTCAATCCGTGCATCTATGGGCGAGACTCCACAAGACGAAAGTTGTAGATCTCATTTTTCTCTACAATTTTGACATATCAAAATCAAATTTTGGAGTTCGGAGATGCTCGGAAAACAAGTATGAAGTTTGCAGATCTGGAGCGAAGATTCGTGATTTCTGGAAAAATGGTGCATTTTTGGAAGAAAGTACACTAGGAAAAAGTTGTCTGGAATGATGTTTTTGTGCTGGTGGTTATGTTTGGTGAAGATTGGAGGTTATATGCAAACTGTATAGCCAGAATGGTGAATTCGAGTGCGGAGAACAACAAACGGCGAGCGTGCGACGAAGAAAATTTACATTAGAAGTGTCGTGACGATTGGTATAGCTTGGGTGAGAGCTCTGAACTAAATTAGTATATTAGATAGTTATGCATTTTAAGTTGCAAGTTAGAAATTACATCGTGTAGTTATATTACCCATTTTTGGAGTTCAACACTTGAACTATTCACAAATCATTTGCGTTAGAAGCGTTGTATGAATATGTGACACTCGCATGACATACGACGTGGATGGACACTTGTGGCTCCTTAAATGGCATTTGATAGTTGAGTATTTATTTATTTATGACTACAGTATGTGCATTGTATGCGAGTGATGGTTCATTAATTAATTGTTGCTGGTTGAAAACCCCACATGGGTCTTGGGATGATATTTGACTCACATATCTCCCTTATGTGAATTTGCGGTTAATCGATTGATTGACGGATTTATGTAAGCATTAATTATTTGATTAAAGCTTATATAAAAATAAAATGCACACTGGATGACATTTTGTATGTTGATAGTTGTTTGCAACTATTGTTGGGTGTTTATGATGAATGTAATCTATATTTATTTATATGGATATTGATTGAGATTTTATTCCAATCCAGAATGAACATGATTATTATTGAAATGTGATATTCTATGAGAATTGAAGAGTTGACTTTGACGTCCGATTTTGGATGGACGCGAAAATATAAATATATGAAGCCGAGTTAAGTAGAAAACGCTATTTTAACTCGAACGGATTTTATATTGATTTTATTCATTTTTAAAATGAATATCGAGAAGATTGGATTTCAAAATATTACAGTTTGAAAATATCATCAATTTGAGATCATTACAAAATGTAATGATTAATTTAACTTGATAATGGAAGTGAAATCATTTTGAAAGAAATGTATAAACATCTAAACAAGTTTTTAATGGGAATCGACAAAATATATTATACATTTAAATGGATTGAATAGAACGTATCGCACAGTGACCATTCGCGAATTTCAACCATTAACTTGAAATGGACGTAACAGGAGATCCGACCGCCGGGTTCTTCTAAATCTAGAACCGATGGGTTCGTATCAAAATGATCTTTCCAACGAATATATGAGATTTAAATTTGAATGGTTAGATTATAAAATATGTCCAAACCAGTTTTGGAAAAGTCACTATGGATGCAGTTCGGTTGCCGATATTGGAAACCGACTATAAAGGCCTTGATAAAATTACAAAAAATATGAATAAATTATGTAAAATCATAATAAATGATTTGGAAAGATTTTGGATGAGATATTCTACATTTGAAAAGCTAAAAGGTATTTTTATTCGAATGAACTAGTTAATAACTGGAATAATAATCTAATGGGTTTTAGAAATAATAAATTGGATTTGCGACTAGTTTTTAACATAACCAGAAGTTTCCAACATATAAATTGGAAATAAAAGGAGAATGGAATTTTTGGGTTTGTCCTGAATGGTATTTTTATTAATACTATTCTTCAACCTATTTGTGAATGGAATAAACCTTTTGATTAAAATTTAGAGAAGTTTTTCCAGTTTATTTAAATAAATTGGAATTGAATGAAATTCGATTCATAATAATTGAAATGAACTTCTATGAAGGAATACATTTACTATTTATGGAATTTAAAAAGGTTTTCCACTATTCCACTTATAGTATTAGTCCGATACGAAAATTTATACCCATAATCAATGGTTTAGATTTCCGTGAAGATTCTATATAAAATGGAAGACGATCTTTGGGTTTATCATGAACAGTGTTTTACATGACATTTGTTCTTTAACCCAAGTAAAGACAAGATTAATTTTCAAAGGTTGAATAATCATTAAGTACTGATTTTTGTGATTAAAACCGAACTAGAGTTTTAATGAACATTTAGGTAGATTAAGATGAGAATGGGATAATTAAATTTATCAAATTCAAGAAATGTTCGAGAATGGAGTACCACTAGTTTTACTCCATGCGATAGTTAAATCTTTAATTAGATTTGAATGTGAAATGGTAATTAAATTTACCAAATAACACAGTGAGTGTTAGATATGGAATACTACCAGTTTTTCTCCATGGGATGAATAGGTTGGGATTTGGATTAATAAAATAAGTGGTTACTTTGGTAAGGCTCGATAATCCCAACTAGTTATATATAAACCTTAATTTGGTTTTAGTTGTGAAAAGATATAATAAAATCTTTTGCAGTGGTATTTAAAGAAAGGTTTAAACAAGAGGTTTAAATGAATTAAATCTTTGGTAAGATTAATAGGAATAATTCCCAGTATAAACAATATTTGAATAAAAGAATATTCTGGATTGGAATGAGGAGTATGATACATATATTTCACTTGATTTTAAGATGTGCTAGTTATTTGGAAAAACTGGGTTTAACCCATTCTGAATAATTGTTACGACGAATAAAAGTCAAAGGTATTAAAGACGGTGCAAGACCGATAATCTTCACACTGAATGGATTACTACTGATGCCCTAGATGGAGATGCAGCCGTGAAGTGGTTATAGTGGCAGTTGTTCGGACGTACTTATTGATTTTCCGGATATGCAAGGGCCTCTCTCCTGTATTGGACATATGGGACGAGAATAAGGTTGTAACAACACAGAAAATCAGAACCAATTTAAAATTTTTATTTTGGCAATTTTAATGAATTTTTGAATATTAAAAATGAATTATTTTAAATAATAATGACGAGAAATTTATTTTGAACAGAATTAGAATGTATATATTTATTTGAATCGAAGTTATAATATAAATATTTATTTTAATTATAAAAGGAATTGGAAATGGCATGGTAGTTTGAAAATTCGATTTCAAATTTCAAATGAATGTACACGATTCAAAATAAACCAGATTTTAGTGAAACCAAAAATATTTGAATCTGTTCTTTCCGACGAATCTGAAAAATCCAAATTTCATAGCGGGACTAAAAAGTTATGCCCAATTGAAAATTTAGAATAGTTGCTATGGAAATATAGCCCGTAAAATAGCGATTTTGCAAACGACCTCCGTTTTTGACGAAACCACTTTTGTTGGAACCGAAATGTCAAATTATTAATGGATTCAAACTTTCATAATTTTGGGGATCAAATATGTGAGCGTGGTGAATTTAAACATGTTTGGTAATTTCAGTTTGAATTCAATCGACTGGAAAATGACCGTTTTTCAAACAGTCTCCAAATTCGACGAAATTGGTTTTGTTAGGACCGTATCATCAAAACATAGCCAGATTTATTTTTCTGGAATTTTTGGAGTCCGTATGTGGCCTCGGTAAATTGAAATGTATGTTAAAATCAAATTTGAACATTATATTAATTTATATTTTAATTTTATTGAAAACTAATCGTAACAGCCGAATTGGGTTACGAAACATATCCTATTGTGTTCATAATAGGGATAATTAGTTATGGACAACAGTCAGTGGGTTTCGTTTGGAGGTCGAAATAAAAATTTGCTTTTTGGGTAATAAAATAAAATATAGAATTATATACTTACCTTTCTTTAATCTTCCTTCCTTCTCAGTCAAACCCGACTGTTTAAAATAAAAAAATAAAAAGAAAAAACCACGACGCAGCCGATTCCCATCACCGCCTCCCCTCCATCCACCGCGCCGCCCACCTCCGATGCCTCCCCCCCACGACCGCCGCCACCCTCTCTCCTCCTTCCACTCTCCTTCCAAAACGCTAGCACCCACAAAAACCCCTAAAACCGTCTGACCTCGCCTCTGGAGCCCGCTACCGTCCGCCGCCGCATAGGAGGTTGCACCACCCCATTGCGTCACCCTCCACACCACAATCCGACGCTCCAGAACAGTGCAGTGAGTTTTTTTATATATATAATTAGTTTGTTAATTAATTTATGTTGATTTAAAAATCTGAAAAATAAATTTTTAATACAAATTCGCATTGGTTTATTTTCATATTTGATTTTTTAGTTTTTAAATAAATTAGCAATGGTTTTATTCTTGGATTCGAAAATAAAAATATGATTTTTATTTTATATAAAGCACTATAAAAATATATGATTTTTAACACTATAAAAATATTGTTTTTATATATAATGTTTGAAATAAAAATATAGTTTTTATATATGAACATCGAAGTAAAAATATGATCTTTGGTGATGTAAAGATTATATATATAGCAAAGATAAAAATATGATTTTTTTTATAAGATGTAGCAGCAGAAAAATACGATTTTTATATAGGTAGCGTATAAAAGATTTGATTTTTATATATATAGAAAGTGGTAAAGATTTGATTTATATATATATATATATATATATATATATATATATATATAGCGAAGTGATAAAGATTTGATTTTTATACATACAGCGAAGAGATAAAGATCTGATTTTTATATATATAGCGAAGTAGTAAAGATTTGATTTTTATAAATATAGCGAAGAGATAAAGAATTGATTTTTATATATATAGCAAAGTGATAAGGATTTTGATTTTTATATGTATAGTGATATAAAAATATGATTTTTATACTATAAATATTGTTGTAAAAAATATGATTTTTATATAATAGAGAATATAAAAATATTATTTTTATATAAGTAGCGAATTAAAAAATATAATTTTTATATAATAGAGAATATAAAAATATGATTTTTATATATGTAGCATTGAAATAAAAAAAATGTGAATTTTAACATAAAAATCGTGTAAAACAAATTGCGATTGAACCGAACGGAATAAAACCCAAACCCAATCCATTCAGAAATCAGGAATGGAGGAGTGGAACCCACGGTGAGAACTTCTCACTTTAATTTTATTTTCTAGTTAAAATATATTAGGATGCAGACGGTGCTTAGCAGCACCCGACACTCGTCGTCCACAGACCATGGACGAATTGTTCGACTGTGTTGTGTTATGGATATTGATTGTGATTGTGATGTGAAAGGAAAATAAAATATTCATGTATTAAAATAAATATTTTATAGTTAAAAATATAATTTTTAATATGTATATGAATAAAATAAATATTCATTTACAAATTGGACGATTTGTATTTGTACACACATTTTACTAATATGGATTGGGACGACATATTTTACACATCGCCCAACTGCACAAATAAATCTGTGTTTGTTGTTTGGAAACCCCACACGGGGATTGGGATGAAATTGGACATACACTAATCCCAATATTTAGGTGTATGTCAATCGAATGGTTGACAGGCTGTTGTAAGCATTAGTTATTTATATTTAATGCTTATGCAGTTGTGTAATGCACTCTGGATGATGGTTGACTGTGTTTGATTATTGTTGTGTACATGTGTGTATGATATCCGTATAAATAAAATTATTTGGTAATTGACTGTGTCTGATTCCAATTCAGAAAGAACGAATATTTTAAATTAACGAATGTCTTAAATTGATGAATAAAGAATATTTTAAAATAACGAATATTTTAAAATACTACTCGGTAATAGATTAAAATCTGATTTTGATGTCCGATTTGGGATGGACACAAATATATTTAAATATATAAAGCCGTGTTGATTAGATTAACGCCATTTTAATGCGAAAGATATTTATATCAATTTTATTCATTTTTATAATGAATATCGAAAAGGAAGTGATTTCAAAATCTAATGTTTTGAAAATACTATCATTTAAATATCGATGATATGGAATATTCAATTTTGATTCGAAATTGAATATGAAGTTGAAATCATTTTGAAAACGAATTTAAAACGATTTATAAAATACGTTTTAAATGGAAATCGATGATATATATATATATATATAATATATAATATATAATATATATATAATGGCCTGAATAGAATGCGTCGCGCCGTGGTAGTTCACGAATTTCGACCATTGACTTTGAATGGACATTACGGGGGGTTCCAACCATCGGATTCTCCTAAAACCGGAACCATTGGGTTCGTATCGAAAAGATCTTTCCAACGAATACAAGAGATTTGAAATCTAACGGCTGGATTTGGAATTATGTCCAAATCAAATTTGGAAAAGGTCGTTGTAAGTGCAGTTCGATGACCGTTTATGGAAATCGACTGTACGGGCCTTGATAAAATTATTTAAAATGTTAATAATTTGTGTAAAATCATAATAAATGATTTGGAAAGAATTGGGATGAAAAATTCCATATTTGAAAAGATAAAAATATATTTTTATCGAAATGAACTAGTTATGATCTAGAATTATAATCCAATATTTTTAAATAAATAAATTGGATTTGAAATGGTTTTAATATAACCAGAATTTCCAATATATGAATTGGAATGGATTTTAATTGAAATCATCTTCGGAATATTTCGATATTGGATTCCTTGATTATAGGACATTGTGGAGGAATTTGGAAGATATATATATATCGTTATTCCCAATACGATATTTGTTGGTTTCAGAATTTGATATTGAATATAAGCCGGTGTATTTTTGCTATTCAGAGCCTTGTATTTAATATCAAGTTGGTTTATGGGTTTATCGTGAATGGTGTTTTAAATAACACTTGTTCTTTAACCCGATTAACAATGGAATGAGATTTTGGGTTTGTCGTGAATGGTATCTTTAATAATACTATTCTTAAACCCAATGAAGTTAAGAAAAATAGAAACTAACTGGAGATTATCTAAGTTGAATGGTTTCTTGGGTATTGATCTAATGTTATTTTTGGCCTTCGGGATTAATACTTAGGGAATTGTTCTCTTACTAATTTACGGTTAGAGACTGATGGGATGGGGTCTTCAGTAACACTGTTCTTAAACCCCGTGTGAAAAGAATAAATCTTTTAATTAAGATCTAAAGAAGAATTTTCAATTAATTAACATTTAATTGGAATAGAATGTGAATTGGGTTTATTGTGAACTGTGTTTTTTTTAACGACATTCGTTCTTTAACCCGATTTACAGTGAAATGTGATTTGGAATTTATATATCTTTTTGTTAAGATTTTACAGGAATTTTCCAAAGTAAAGTTTTCCAATTTAATATATTAAACTGGAATTGAATGGAATTCGATTTGATAATAATCGAAATGAGCTTTTGTGGAGGAAGATTGTTAATACGTATGGAATTTAAAAGGCTTTGCTGTTATTCCATTTATATTGTTAGTCGGATACGGAAATTGATGTCGATTATATATTGATTTGGTTTTCCGTGAATATTCCATAATTAATGGAATATGATTTGGGTTTATCGTGAACTGTGTTTTAAATGACATTAGTTCTTTAACCCAGTTAAAGGCAGGATTACATGTTTGTCATCGAACTGTATGGTTGATCTCTGGTAAATATATATTTGTTTGGTGGCGGAGAATTTATTCTCTTGCTTAACACCCTTCTCTGAGACGTACGAGCTTAGAGGTTATGTATCGACGGAAATCAATAGTACGATGTAGATTGTCGATGTGGCATGTTTGTGTTTCCAACGTTAAATAATCATTAATATTGATTTTTGGAAAGATTAAAACTAAGTGGAGTTTTAATGAATCTCCAATTAGATTGAAATGAGAATTGATAATTTAAATTATCAAATTTGGGAAATGATCGAGAATGGAGTATCACCGGTTTTGCCCCAAGCGATACTTAAAATCTTTAATTAGATTTGAACGGGAAATGGTAATTAATTTTACAGATAACAATGCGGTGTTAATTATGGAGTAATGCCAGTTTTGCTCCATCGGATGAATAGGTTGGGATTGGGAAATTAAATAAATGATTACTTCGGTAAGGTGCATTAATCCCAACTAGTTTGGAAAACCTAAATATGTTTGAATTGATATCGAAAGGAAGATTAAAGAATAAATTTTAAAGAACTTATCTTTGATAAAATTAATGGGAACCTTTCCCAAAGGTTATGAATATTTAAATAAAAGAATTTTCAAAATTGGAATGAGGCATATGTTGTGCTTTATAACACTTATTTATTATATACGCGAGTTATTCGGAAAGGTCAGGTTTATACCCATTTTGACTAACTGATTTGACGATAAGTCGACATGAAGACAGTGGTTGAAGACTGGTGGTCTTCACATCGTTTGGATGATTACTGATGTCTTGATTGGGCTGTACACCAAGACGAGGTAATAAGTGGTGATCGTCCAGACGTACTTGGAGATCGACGGATATCCGAGGACCTCTCTTCTATATTGGACATATGGGACAAGGAATAAGGTGCCTCTGGTTTCGTTCAGGCCCAGAACAAACTTGTAAATGGAGTGTGTGTCTGACATTGGATTTTATTCTGTGTTGATTGATCTCTATTAAATATATATCTATTTGGAGGCGGAGAATTTATTCTCTTGCTTAACGCCCTTCTCTGAGATGTACGAGCTCAGAGGTTATATATCGATAGACATCAGTCGCATGGCGTGAATTGCCTGTGTGGCATGCTAAGATGCAAATGATCAAGGCTTCTATTGAAAATTAAAGCAAAGTCTTATGGTTGATGATCAAAGCACGGCCTGTGTGGCTTAGCTTTGCGTATAGCGTTAATTCGTGAGCCTCACACCTCGGTATGAGTCAAAAACGGGATCATGACTGCAGGGAGTGCACGATGTTTCTTTCTAGCTATGGGTGGTGTCAGGGTTTTTCACGCTCTGACATTTATATTATTTTTACTTGTGTGGTTGTTGGAATGCGAGGCGTCTCGGATATATCGGTCTCTACGGAGCCAATGGATAGGTCCGATAGGACCGGAAAACGTGTGTTCAGGTATAACTAATCTGCTATGTGTGGAACGGCCCTGAAGATCCAAGGGTTCGCCAGCATTCGAATCTTGAGACATTTGCTATAGTGTCTCGAATCGGTGAAGAGCCATCCCTGGCCTCGACTCATGATGGAAATCCAATTTCCAATACATGACATTTCGATTTTATTTGTAGAGCCTCGTATGGCGACATAGTGGGATGGGGCACTATGTCGTTTATGATTGATATATTTATATTTGAAGTTGTTTTCATACACTTTACACTATAATAGTATCAAAATGATTTGTTTTAAACGTGCCAAGCAAGTTTGGCTATTATAAGGTAAAACTCTATCCTCCGGCTTGCGTTGCATTGTGTGATGGAACCTGAGTCTTATAATAGCTTCATTTTTCCAAAAAACATTGTGCTATTTATTTTATGCACTGGTATTCTTGGGAGGAAACCCGTTCCGTGTTATACGGCATGATACCTTGATTTACTCCATTTTTAAAGTAAAATTTTAAATAACTGTTTTAGTTCTCACACCAGTCACATGACTGATCTGAAGTGGGTGCCCCTATTTTCTATACGGGTAGCTAGTAGTTTTGGTTTTGCAGATTTATATTCATATGATCCTGGTTTACAGCTGGAATGATATTCGGAAAGCTCTGTATCCGTGTATCTCTTTCAGTTGTGTTTTGTATTATTTTCCGCTGCATTGTAAATTTGTAAATCTCTGATGTTTATCAAATGTATTTTATTTGTTCATTCTCTATATATTCTTGTACTCTGATGTAAATTGATGTAATAAGAAATGAAATGTTCTTCTGTTTGTGTTCTGATTTGTCGTGTTCTCAACTCAATCCGGGCTTTCCTTTACAGGGAACTTCGGGTCGGGTCAAAGGTGCCTCCGGTTTCGTTCAGACCCAAAACGAATTTATGAATGGATTGTGTCTGACATTGCATTGTGTGTTATATTCATTGATCGCTTGTAAATATATATCTGTTTGGTGGCGGAGAATTTGTTCTCTTATTTAACAACCTTCTCTGGGACCTACGAGCTTAGAGGTTGTATATTGGCAGAAATCAATAGTATGGTATGGACTGGCAATGTGGCATGCTAAGATGCAAATGATCAAGGCTTTTGTTGAAAAGCAGGGCCTTGTGGATGATGATCAAAGCATAACTCCATGTAGAATAACTTTGGGTATAGCGTTAATTCGTGGGCCTCATACCCCGGTATGAGTCAGAAACGGGATAAGGGACGCAATGAGTGCATACGTTTCTTTCTAGCTAGAAGTTTTGTCATGGTATGGAGCCCAGACATTTTTACTTATGTGGATGATAGATTGCGAGGCGCCTCGGATGTAGAGCCGACTAAAAGGCTTATATGGTCGATGTACTAACCATTTTTGAGGTCTGATAGGACCGAGAAACGTATGTTCAGGAATAACTAATCCACAAACGTTAGGTATGGACTGACATTGCAGGATCCAAGGGTTGGTCATAGGTGCGATCCTGGATCATCTTGCTAGAGGTGATCCGAATCGGTAAGGAGACCATCCCTTGCCTTGACTTATGATGGAAATCCATCTTCCAATTCGACATTTTTCGATTTTAGTTGTAAACCAATATGGTGACATAGTAGGATGGGGTACTATACTGTCTATGATTGATACATTTATATTTGAAGTTCTTTTAGACACTATGCACTTATAATAGTATCAAAGGTACTTGTTTTAAGACGTACCAAGCATGTTTGGCTATTATAAGAGAAAACTCTATCCTTTGGTTTATGTTGCATTGTGTCATGGGACCCGGGTCTTATAATAGCTTTATTTTTCGAAAAGCATGCGTTGTTTACAAATTGTTTTATTTCAAAGTATTCTTGAGAGTGAATTCGTTCCGTGACATACGGTATGGTCCCATGATTTACCCTCTTTTAAAGTAAAGATTTAATAACTGTTTCAAGTTCTCATACCAGTCCCATGACTGACATGTATTTTGTTATTTTTGCCTAAACTCTGGGTGCCTATATTTTCCACACGGGCAGCTAGTAGTTTAGGTTTTGCAGATTTCTATCTAACAGGATCCTGGTTTACAGCTAGAGCTATATTTGGAAAGCTTTATATTCGTGTATTTCTTTCAGTTGTGGTAGTTGATGTATTTCTGCTATGCATTGTATTTATACATTTTTACTTCTGCTGCTATGTAATTTATTCTCTAATATTTTGTTTCCGCTGTGTATATTATTTATTCGTGCTCTGATATTCTTGTACTCTGATGTATATTGTTGTAATAGCAATGAAAAGTTCTGTTGTTTTGCGTTTTGATGCATCGTGTTCTCACGCAATCCGCGTTCTCCCGTCTCCTCGGAGATCAGGCTGGTTCGGGTCAGGTGGTATCAGAGCTTTGGTTTACAAAGATCGAGAACAAGACACATTAGAACCGAATGAAAGAATTCATCAGAGATAGAATTAGTAACATTCTAATTAAAAATACTCATTGGAGATAGGATCAACAGTATCCTTGAATGAGAAACTTGTTAGAGATGGGGTTAGTAATGCCCTAGAATGAGTTGAGAGTAGCACATTTATAAGTAAAGTATTTGTGATTATTATATAATCCGATTTTAGAGAATATATAACTTTGAGTATACAACATATATATGTTCAGAAAATGTAATAATCAATTGATTATTAGTGTGATTATTTGATTTCTTGTTTGATTACTTATGACGTCTGATTTAAATAAATTAGATGAAGCCTTTGGCGATTTTGGACAATGAATATACACTTATTTATTAATTTAATTGAGTTAAATTAAACTGAATTGCAAATTTATTTAGTATTAGATATACATATACATATATATATATATATATACATATGTTGAGCAGGTTAATGGCTTAGTGTTGAGTAGAGAAATAAATTGCGTGCCCGACAAATAGGTGCACCTTAATGAGTTGGTTGCGCAATTTTATTATTATATTAAACTACTGTGGGTGATTTGGATGTGCTGTGATGGTTTATCTGTGTGAAATTTAAAACATACACCATAGGATAGTAAGAAATAAATTATGGACCACACCGCATCTCATAATACTGAAGATGGCATAGCATATCATATTCCATATAAGCATTTGGCGCTTATGTGATGAGGTTTGGAGTACCATACGAGCAAGATGCTTGTATGATGAGGACTGAATTACAGGTTGAACTGAGGGTTGATTATGGACTTAATAACTAATAAAGGTAAATTGCAGGATTTAATAACAAATCCTACATAGGTCTTGAGATGACAAAAATACACCAGTCACGCCTCTCTTGTTTTAATTTTAGCATGTGGCACTGGGGAAACTGGGTTTATAAATCATAATGGGTGTACACATTTAATTTGTATGCGATATATGATTTATTGGGTGCCTAATACGACCCAATAAATTTTTCGGGTCACCCAATACAAAGGAAGTTATGGAGAAATTTTTCAGAAATTTAGGGTGTTAGCTAAATTTCAGGAAAATTTGAAAGTTCTTAGAAACTGAAAAGTTGAAGAACTCAAGCTAGAATGAAAGTTGAGTTGGTTAGTTAAACAACTTTTAGCTCCGTTCTTTTTCGAGGACGAAAAAGTTTTAAGTAGGGAGGTTGTAACAAATCGTATTTTTGGAACCAATTAATTTTTTTTAATTGATTTTCATGTGAAATAAATATTTTGAATGATTTGTTTCGACAATAAAAGATTTAAAATTTATTTAATACGAAGTTAGGAATTATAAATTTATAATTTATATATAACAAGCCTAAAATGGCGCGATAGTTTGAAAATTTAGATTTAAACTTTGAATGAATGTATAGAATTCACTATAATCATAATTTGATGAAACTAGAAACGTTAGAATCTAATTAATCATATCTTTTTAACGAATATAAAAAAATTGAGTTTTTATGTTATAAATTGTAAGTTATGTTCAAATTAAAATTTAGAATAGTCGCTATGGAATTTATAAGCTTTGTTTTTGAAAATTGTAAAAATTCGATTTTTAAATCAACGCCTAGTCCTTAAAAAGTGAAATTTTGTTAGGAAGCTCAGAATTCGATGAGATAATTTTTTTTGGATTCATAATGACAAATCATTGTTGAGTTCCAAAATGCACGTTGAATGGAGCCAGTATGTGGCCGTGCACGATAAAACAGTTCAGGGTAAAACCGACGATCAGTTTGCAAAGAAACATTATTGAGACGATCTCAGAATTCAATTCCAGATTTTTTTTTTGGATTCGTATTGTCAAATAATGGTTAAATCCAAAAGGCCATAATTTTTGAAGTTAGCGTGTGGGCGTGCAAGAAGAAAATGTACGCTAAAATCACATTTTTTGAACATTATTTGAGCCTGTTTGAGAAATTAAACGGAAGGTCGAACGAGCTCGAATTCGATAAAACTTGGTTCGTTGGATTCGTCTTGACGAGTACTATCTCGTGTCCGAAATTTGTGGCAAACGGATATCGTTTGCAGCCAGGCGATTCAGAGAGAAACGAGAATATATTCTCTTTTCTCCCTATTTCTCTTCACTTTTCCTCCTTCTCTTCCTCTTCCTCTTTTCTCCAAAAATGGGGAGCACCTCCCTCCATGGTTGCCGCACCCCATACCCGCAGACCGCTAGCCCCTCCCTCCTCCTCCACCTCCTCCTCCTCATTCCTCCTCCTCTCTCACTCCACTCCTCTCCCTTCTTCTTTAATTTGCAAAAATCCTAGCCTCCTAAACCCTTGTCGCCACCAACCACCCCCTCCGCCGCCACCACCCATCACCCTAGTCACGTCAGCACCCCTTGGGCGCTGGTCAGGCCCCTTCCCATGGCCGTGGGCCCACCTCCTCAAAAATCTCACTTTTCACAAAATTCTCGTTTTGCAAATAACCCATTCCTCTTCTTTCCTCAATAACTTTCAATCCGTGCATTTTTGGCCGAGGATCCACCAGAAGAAAGTTATAGATCTCATTATTCTCTACAATTTTGACATATCAAAATCGAATTTTGGAGTTCGAAGCTGCTCAGAAAACATGTTTGAAGTTTGCAGATCTGGTGCGAAGATTCGCGATTTTTGGTGAATTGGTGCATTTTTGGAAGAAAGTCCACTAGGAAAAGTTGTCCGGAATGACATTTTTGCGCTAAAGGTTATGTTTGGTGAAGACTGGAGGTCATATGCCAATTATAGAGCCAGAATGGTGAATTCGGGTGCGAAGAACGACAAACGATGAGCGCGCGAAGAAGAAAATCTACGTTAGAAGTGTCGTGACGATTGGTATAGCTTAGGTGAGAGCTCTGTACTAAATTAGTATATTAGAGTAGTTAGTTATGCATTTTAAGTTGCAAGTTAGAAATTGCATCATGTAGTTATATTATCCCGTTTTGGAGTTCAACACTTGAACTATTCACAAATCGTTTGCATTAGAAGCGTAGTATGAATATGTGACACTCGCATGACATACGACGTGGATGGAAACTTGTGGTGCCTTAAATGACATTTGATAGTTGAGTATTTATTTATTTATTTATGACTACGGTATGTGCATTGTATGCGAGTGATGATTAATTAATTAATTGTTGTTGATTGAAAATCTCACATGGGCCTTGGGATGATATTTGACTCATATATCTCCCTTGTGTGAATTTGCGGTTAATCGATTAATTGACGAATTTATATAAGTGTCAATTATTTGATTAAAGCTTATATAATAATAATATGCACACTGAATGTCATTTTGTATGTTGATAGTTGTATGCAACTATTGTTGGGTGTTTATGATGAATGTAATCCATATTAATTTATTTATATGGATATTGATTGAGATTTTATTCCAATCTGAAATGAAAATGAATATTTTTGAAATATGATATTCAATGAGAATTGAAAATTTGATTTTGATGTCCGATTTTGGACGGACACGAAAATATAAATATATGAAGCCGAGTTAAGTAGAATATGCTATTTTAACTCGAACGGGTTTTATATTGATTTTATTCATTTTATTCATTTTAAAAATGAATATCAAGAAGATTGGATTTCAAAATATTACATTTTGAAAATATCATCAATTTGAACAAAATGCAATGTTCAAGTTTAATTTAAATTGGTAATGGAAGTGAAATCATTTTAAAAGGAATGTATAAACATTTTATAAAACACATTTTTAATGGGAATCGACGAAACATATTATATATATTTAAATGTTTTGAATAGAACATATCACATAGCAATCGTTCGTGAATTTCAACCATTAACCTGAAATGGACGTAACGGGAGATCCGACTGTTAGATTTTTCCTAAATCTAGAACCGTTGGGTTCGTATCGAAAAGATATTTCCAATAAATATATGAGATTTAAATTTGAATGGTTATATTTTAAAATATATCCAAATTAGTTTTGGAAAAGGCCGCTATGGATGTAGTTCAGTGGCCGATATTGGAAACCGGCCATAAGGGCCTGAATAAAATTATGAAACATATGAATAAATTATGTAAAATCATAATAAGTGACTTGGAAAGATTTTGGATGAGATATTCCTCATTGAAAAGATAAAAGGTTTTTTTATTCGGATGAACTAGTTAATAACTGGAATAATAATCTAATGGTTTTTAGAAATAATAAATTTGATTTGTGACTGGTTTTTAACATAACCAGAAGATTCCAACACATAAATTGGAATTAAAAGGAGAATATAATTTTTGTGTTTGTCGTGAATGGTATTTTCATTAATACTATTCTTGAACCCTTTTGTGAATGGAATGAACCTTTTGATTAAAATTTAGAGAAGTTTTTCAAGTTTATTTAATTAAATTGAAATTGAATGGAATTTGATTCATAATAATCGAAATGAGCTTCTGTAAAGGAAGACGTTTACTATTTATGGAATTTAAAAAGGTTTCTTCGCTATTTCACTTATAGTATTAGTCTGGTACGGAAATTTATATTGATAATAAATGGTTCAGATTTCCGTGAAGATTCCATATAAAATGGAAGATGGCCTTTGGGTTTATCGTGAACGGTGTTTTACATGACATTTGTTCTTTAACCTAAGTAATGACAAGATTAATTTTCGAAGGTTGAATAATCATTAAGTAATGATTTTTGTGATTAAAATCGGACTAGAGTTCTAATGAATCTTTAGGTAGATTAAGATGAGAATAGGATAATTAAATTTATCAAATTCAAGAAATTTTCGAGAATGGAGTACCACCAGTTTTACTCCATGCAATAGTTAAATCTTTAATTAGATTTGAATGTGAAATGGTAATTAAATTTACCAAATAACACAGTGAGTGTTAGATATGGAGTACTACCATTTTTGGTCCATGGGATGAATAGGTTGGGATTTGGATTAATAAAATAAATGGTTACTTCGGTAAGGCTCGATAATCCCGATTAGTTACACATAAACCATAATTTGATTTAAGTTGTGAAAAGATATAATAAAATATTTTGCAATGGTATTTAAAGAAAGATTTAAACAAGAGGTTTAAATGAATTAAATCTTTGATAAGATTAATGAGAGTAATTCCCAGTATAAAAAATATTTGAATAAAAGAATATTCTGGATTGGAATTAGGAGTATGATCTGTATATTTCACTTGATTTTAAGATGCGCTAGTAATTCGGAAAGACCAGGTTTAACCCATTCTGAATAAATGTTACGACGATTAAAGGTCGAATATATTGAAGATGGTGCAAGATCGATAATCTTCACATCGAATGGATTACTAATGATGCCCTAGATGGAGTTGCAGCCTTGAAGGGGTTATAGTGGTAGTTGTCCGAACATACTTGTTGATTGTCCGGATATGCGAGTGCCTCTCTCCTGTATTGACATATGGGACGAGGAATAAGGTACCTCCAGTTTCGTTCAGACACAGAACGGACTTGCGAATAGATTGTGTCTGACATTGCATTATGTGCTATATTCGTCGATCTCTAATAAATATATATCTGTTTGGTGGCAGAGAATTTATTTTCTTGCTTAACACCCTTCTCTGAGACGTACGAGCTTAGAGGTTATATATTGGCAGAAATCAACGGTATGGTATGGATTGGCAATGTGGCATGCTATAATGCAAATGATCAAGGCTTTTGTTGAAAAGCAGGGCCTTGTGGATGATGATCAAAGCACAGATTTAAGTAGCATGGCTTTGTGTATAGCGTTAATTAGCGAGCCTTACACCCCGGTATGAGTCAGAAACGGGATAAAGGACGCAAGGAGTGCATACGTTTCCCTCTAGCTAGAAGTTGTGTCATGGTATGGAGCCCAGACATTTTTACTTATATGGATGATGGATTGCGAGGCGCCTCGGATGTAAACCCGACTAAAAGGCTTATATGGTCGACGTACTGACCATTTTGGAGGTCTGATAGGACAGGGAAACGTATGTTAAGGAATAACTAATCCACAAACGTTAGGTGTGGACCGGCCTTGCAGGATCTAGGGGTTGCCCATAGGTGTGATCCTGGATCATCTTGCTAGAGGTGATCCGAATCGATAAGGAGACCATCCCTTTCCTTGACTCGTGATGGAAATCTAACTTCCAATATGACATTTTTAAATTTTAGTTGTAAACCTATATGGCGACATAGTAGGATGGGTACTATGTCGTCTATGATTGATACATTTATATTTAAAGTTGTTTTATACAATATGCACTTATAATAGTATCAAAAATATTTGTTTTAAGACATACCAAACATGTTTGCCTATTATAAGGGAAAACTCTATCCTCTGGTTTGTGTTGCATTGTGTGATGGGACCCGACTCTTATAATAGCTTCATTTTTCAAAAAGCATTGCGTTGTTTAAAATTGTTTTATTTTAGACTATTCATGGGAGTAAACCCGTTTCGTGACATACGGCGTGGTCCCGTGATTTACCCTCTTTTAAAGTAAAGATTTAATAACTGTTTTAAGTTCTCACACCAGTCCCAAGACTGACCTGGAGTTTATTGTTTTTGCCTAAACTCTGGGTTCCCATATTTTCCATATGGGCAGCTAGTAGTTTTGGTTTTGTATATTTATATTTAACATGATCTTGGTTTACAGATGGAGCTATATTCGGAAAGCTTTGTATTCATGTATTTCTTTCAGTTGTGGTAGTTGATTTATTTCCGCTGTGCATTGTATTTATACATTTTTATTTCCGTGTGATTCATTCTCTGATGTTGTGTTTCCGCTATGTGTATTATTTATTCGTGCTTTGATATTCTTGTACTCTGATGTATATTGTTGTAATAGAAATGAAAAGTTCTGTTATTTTGCGTTCTAAACCATCGTGTTCTCACGCAATCCGCGTTCTCCCATCTCCCCGGAGATCGGGCGGGTTCGACTCGTGTCACAAACCGTTGTATCCAAGCTTCAACATCCCCACTCAGTCGCACTCCTGCATGCAGGTAGGTCGACCCTAGTACTACCTGGGTCGAACACGTGGGTTCATCCCTGGGTTGACACATGGGTCGATCCCAGGGTTGACACGTGGGTCGACCCCTGTGTCGATCCAGTTAAGGGCAGGGTCACCCAATGACCATTGCCTTCTGCATTGTTTTATTTTATTTTACATATAATATTTTAGTTCAATCTTCTTAAGTTCATAACTTCTTCATACTTAATCCGATTTACGAAAACCAAGAGTCTATCTGAACCAAAATTTCGTAACGGACGTAATGGTAAAGTCTATTTTACCTAATTTTGAATATTTTATTAATTAATCTCCATTTTTATTATCTTCTCAATATAATTATTGTGTATTAAATTATGGGGTGTTACAACATTAGTATTATTGTAGGATAATTTGAAGATTGAAGCTCTTGGTGACAAGCTTAGGAATGGGGAATAAAACCCTACATTGGTTTGAGAGGGAAAATCAAAGAATAGATGATACATTAGTAATATGATTATATGTGTAACACTAGAAGGTAGAAACGTAATTTTATTATACAAATGTATTTAGACCAAGTCGTATCTAGATTGTATTATATAAACGAAAGTAATAAGATATGCATTTGTATCTGATTTACTTTTTGAAATAATAAATTCTTTTCTCAATATTAATCATTCTTGCACATATTAGCCTCATCTCTTTCCATCAAAGTTATAACACTTATTATCCAAATAAAATACTACAATTTTATCCATTTAAAATTTTCAAGCAATTACTTCAGATCCAAAAATGTACATTTCTTTTTCTAATAAAATAGCAAAAGGGTATAAATATATTTCTTTTGAAAAATATTTTTCACTCAAAGCTCTGCAACATCTAGGTAGCGTTAATTTTATTTCTGCGTCTAATTTTACAATTTTATGTTAAATTTATGCTTACGCCCAAAACTTGTCTGGATTTGTAATATTGGCATATATATAACAGATTTAGACGGTTGATTTGTGCATCTAATTTTATGCGACTGGTTATAATCCTTTTATTTTGCACATGTTGGAAAATATGATTCAATAAGAATTATGTAAAAGAGGATTTGTTAATTTGGTGCTAAATTGATATATAATACTAAAACTGTAACAAAAGGGAATTTGGACTGAAAGCATGCAAACTTGATAAGATTTGCCAAATAACTATGACATAGGTTATGACAGAAAAAGAGCCTGAAATATATTTGCATAAATAAACGTAGATAGTACTGACACAAAGAATAATAATTAACGAACGTGGTTTAGATGTAGATATTAATATAACATGAGGTTATGAATGAACAAATTGGCTTAATTTAAAATTTAACTTAAAATAATGTTAAGTTTATATACCTAATTCTATGGTGCCCTCATAAATAGGCATTCTATATTTGTTATATGGTGGCCTCATAAATAGGCTTTTGTTATTCTATTATTTTATGGTGGCCTCGTAAATAGGCTTTTGTTACTCTATTATTCTATGGTGGCCTCATAAATGGGAATTCTATGGTTATTCTATGGCTATGGTTCCATGGTAAATCCATGGGATCCTAATCAAAGGAGATTTGGGCCAAGTAGCATTTTTTTTGGGATCCATACTAGGCAGTATTCCCTTATCATAGACGGTCTCACACTAGAGAGAAAGCTAAGGCACGCTTATGCCGGGCTAGGTAGTAAGATGCTCCAAATAGAGGTGGATGCGGGTGCATTTTGTCGGTGCAATGTGTGTGCATTGAACCGATTAGGGAAGATGAGACACTGTAACGCCTGCGCTAATGCTATATCTTTTTGATGATGGGTTGGGTCTCATAAGCCCAAGACGTGTATTAGGCATAGGTTATCACTCTATGGTTTATTAGCAGCTGATTAATTGGTAGTATTAAAAAAATATTCTAATTATATCATGCTCTGTAATTGTAAAAGTGCAAACAATCGAATTTAATCGAATGGTATAACAATTGACCTAACCCTTAATCTCATTACATAATTTCTGCATTTTCACCTTTTAGTTTTGCACATGCACTTATCTTATATGACAGTAAATATATTATCTTGTCTATTTCCTTTATTTATCAATCATGCTAGTAATTATATAGTTCACTATACTTTATGTCTGACCCACTCCTCTTCCTTCCTTTTTCATTCCCATAGTAGGATCATAAGGTAAAGATAGATTGGTGCTAGCAACTTTGGGAAGGTCACTGATGAAGACCCAAGTTTCATTCTATTTTACTTAATTCAAACTTGTAAAATCTTCATTATCATAAAGGCTAAGATTCACAAGAAATAAATAATTAAAACACAGTGGAAGAAGAAGACAATTTACAAAAGTGACAAAAACCAATTCTCAATAAAATACCATGTCTCATGAAGATAAAATCTCAATCATAAATATTATAGTACATAAACATCCCTCAAACAGTAGTCATAGATACAACCAACCCATGGAAAAGAAATAATAAAGATCAATACATCTGCTGCAAAGAAAATCCTCTATGATAGGATCAGCAGAATAATCTAAACTATTCACTTCTTCCCTGCGAGCCTAGGGAGAATAAAAGAGAAATAAGGAAGAAAAATGGGTCAAACATAAAGTATGGTGAGATGTCATAATTACTAGCACGATTGGTAAGCAAAGGAAACAACTAAAATAGTAGTTCTAGTGTCATATAGGGTAAGTTCTTATGTACACCTAAAGTGGGCAACAAGGATGGCATAAAAGGTTACAAATAGGGTTGACTGTTCTCATTTATCAAACTTATAATTTTTGACTGTTTGCTTAACTACGAATTCATACCATAATATAATTAGGAAGATTCCTAATATTATCTATCGATCGACTACTAACCATAGTATGATAACATATGCCCACTATGGGTATTGATCTTATCAGCCCCAAACCCATCAACAAAAAGACATACCGCTAATCACAAGTGTTACAGTGTCTTAATTTCCCCAATCGGGTCAATAAACGCACATTGAACCGCCGAAACTCACCCATACCCTTCTCCATCGGAATTACTTACTACCATCCACAGCATGGTGTGTGGCTCGCTTCCTATCTAAGACTGTATGTGACAAAAGGGGTATTCTGTATGGTATGGATCCCCAACAAACAATTTATGCTTGGCCCAAATCCCCTTGATTTTCCCCTCCATAGAATTTTAGGCTCGTAACTTAACCCCTTTAAGTAAATATGTTCATATTAAAGTCTAATGCCTAATTATAACACCACCACAAATTTTTAGTTTTAGGCTCGTAACTTAACCCCATTTAAGTCAATATGTTCATATTAAAGCCTAACTCCACAAATTTGGGCTCGTAACTTAACCTATTTTAAGTCAGTATGCCCATATTAAAGCCTAATGATCCTTTCAACCATTTCCTGTCGTATTAATATTTCAAATAAATGATGTTGGTTTATTATGATTTCCCAATTATTATATTTGTGTAAATATAGGTTACAGTTCATTTTCTTCCCTAATTCTGCGTCATAGTCATTTTACAAACTTTAATCAAGTTTTTATATTATCAGTCCAATGTTTCCTTTTTATTACAGTTTTACAACATATGTTCAATTAGCCTTAATTTTATTCAATTATCCAAATTTAATCAAATTTCTTAAACGTACGCATAATACAGGATAATAGTCAGTCTTAAGCAATTAGGCATATCAATCTATGACTAAATTAGTCGTATACGTATGCTCTTTAAGCATATTTGGGCAAAACCAAAATAAACTGTAAAAATCCGACGAAGAATAGGGGAAAGAAGACTGAGAATATAATTTACAGTAATATGAATATTAATTAAACAAAAACCATGAAAAAAATACAATTTACAGAAACTACTTACAGAAAGAAATTATTGAAAACAAAGATAAACATAAAGTGTACGTAAAGACCATAAACAAAAAATATAACTAAAACTTCTATTATTCCTATTAACCCTAAAATTAATCAAAAATACAAATAATCATAAAAACTCACCTCAAAGCTTTCCTAGATGTGGATTCGGAAGAGTCCCCACCTAGAAGAAAATAAAATATGAGATACTTTAATTTAGAAATCTCAATTTCCCTGAAAAATTAATTTAATTTGGCATTGTCTCTCAAAAAGGAGATTGGCTTAGGCGGAGGAAGGGATGTGTTATAAGGAAATAGGGAGGGGGATGGGGGTTTATTTATAGGTGGAGCAAAAGACCCTCGCCCGTTAGATCTGAACCGCTCTATCCTTGGATCAATCCGACCGTTCTTCATTTCATGCGAGGCACGAAATTGTGTTTGTCAACTAGCTGGGTTGACCCAGTACCTAGCTTGGCCAATACATGGATCAACCCACCCATGGCCTGGGTTGACCTATTAGGTCGACCTGGCCGAAAACTGGGTTATCCTAGTAATGTTCTTTTTTAAATTTGAATTTCAAATTTTTGATCGCGATAACTATTTCATTTTAAGTTTGTTTTATGCAAACCAGATATGGATCTAAACCACAAAATCATACCGGACACAGTGGCATAACTACATTGTCAAATTGCCACAATTTTTCAACTTGTTCTTTAATTAATTAATTTGTTAATTAACTACTGTTTGTTAAAATTTGGGTTGTTACATTCTCCCCTCCTTAAAGGACTTCGTCCCTGAAATCTCTAAGGTAGAAGAATAAGATAAGTGTTTTCACAACCATATCTACAACCATCTACTTAATGATCATCCATTAGCAACCATAGTACTTACATTTTTTTAATGTGATTTATGTACTTATGTGATAGTGTAGTGTATATGCCTCTAACTAATGCAAAAAATTAGGTGGACTACTGATTCAGTTGACCACCTTTTTATGCAATTATAGTAGTGGCATGCATCCAAATGTATGCAATAAGTCCTAATGATAACAGATAGTTCTACATGTGTGCTTCGACCATCATTCATATGCAATAACCATATGATAACATCTTTTTATATCATCCATAAAAATAATATAAAATGCGCACACATTCATATGCATATGCTGGTGTTCTATTATCCGATCATTAGTGCCTAGTGCTTGTATATATTATCATACATTCACTTGCAAACATTAAACATAACATGTTTTAATCATATCCTACCATCCATGGCTTAAATCCTAAGATTATAGATTCAAATGAATGAAAAGGATATGACCTATATATTCAAAGCTAACGATGAGAAAAGGATGATTGAAGAATACCATCAAAGAGAAAAGGGTAATAAATGCACATCTTCTCCTCTGGTTCCTAAGTAGCCTCGCTATCATAATCTCCCCATTGCAGATTTACAAGCCTCACCTTCTCATTTCTTAGCTTCTTAGTCTCAAAGTCTAGGATCCGCATATGTGCTCATTGAATAGATGTCTCTCGATCAAGCTCTAGTCCTCTAATGAACTAGTCTCCACTGCTACTACTGAGTCATGCAAGCACTTCCGCAAGTGCGAGCCATGAAATACATCATGAACACCAAAAAGCTTCTTAAGTAGCTGGACCTTATATGTCGTCAGTATCACTCTCTCCGTAATCGAAAACGGTCCAACAAACCTCGGTGCTAACTTGCATACGGAGCCAAATATCACTACGTTCCTCAACAGCGATACCTTGACAAATACCAAGTCCCCAACAGAAAACTCAAGATCGGTTGTCCACTTATCTACATATGATTTGTGTCGATCCTATGCTGCCGTCATCCTCCTCCTAATCAAATCAATCTTCTCGGAAGTCTCTCTGATCATATTCCAACCGAGAAGTAGTATATCTGTCATCTCCCATCAACGTGAGGGAGATCTGCAGGGTTGTTCATAAAGAGACTCGAAGGGTGCCATGTCGATGCCGGTCTAGAAGCTATCATTATATGCAAAATCCACGAGGGGTAAATGCTCACATCTCCCTCCGAAATCCAAAATACACAGCCTTGGTAGATCTACTAAAATTTGTTTCACCCTCTCATTTTGTCTATCGATCTAGGGGTGATAAGTTGTTCTCGATATGAGTTGTGTCCCTAGGGCCTCCTGAAGACTCCTCCAAAGCTCATTAGTAAAAATCGGGTCTTTGTCACTCACAATGCTAATCGGAACACCAAGGAGTCGGACTATCTCTCGCACATAGATAGAAGCTAACAACGAAGTCGTCTTTTTACTCTTAACATGGATGAAATGAGCGCTCTTAGTCAGTTGGTCCACAATAACCCAAATGTTGGTATTGCCCTTCCTTGATCTAGGCAACCCATCCACGAAATCCATAGATACGCTCTCCCATTTCCAAAGTGGAACATCCAAAGGTTGGAGCAATCCACCAGGCTTCTTCTTCTCAGTCTTTACCCTCTGGCATGTCATACATCTTGCTATAAACTCGACCACATCCTTTTTCATACCAGTCCAGTAGATGACTCGCCTCATATCACGATACATCTTATCACCGCCCGGATGAATAGTCATCTGAGAATAATGTGCCTCCGCCAATACCACGCTCATCAAATCACCCATGCGGGGAAATGTAGCCTACCATCACATCGTAGCCATTCTTTACTATCCACATCATATCTGACAAGGTATTGGGAAGTCTCTCCTCTACCAAGCTTGTCTAAAATATCTACTAACTCGGGACCCTCACGCTGCCTCGAACCAATCTGCTCTAGATAGAGCACTATGGCTCCAATTCTAGTAAAAAAGCAACAAGCTTTTTCTTAATTTGAATAATTTCGCAATCTAATTAAATGTTAAAAATAACTTTTTTTTCAAAAAGATACCAAAGTGGATGATTGACTCATTCGATACTAGAAATAATTGCGGAACTTTGATAACATGCATTCCTATTTCTCAGTGATATCCCACGATCGAGATAATTGGCTGATTCCCGTGAAAAAATATAAATTTTAATGGCTTTTACTACTGTGACCTTCCCAACCACGATTTTTTATTCTTTCCGGGTAAAATACCTAGAAAGAATAAATTCTAGCGATAAAAAAATAGTGGGTTCCATCGTTTCTATTGTTATTTCATAAACGGTGAGGTCCTCTCTATACACCAGAGCTTTTTCTTTCAAGTAACTAAATGTTAGGGATCACCTAACGAATGGACAAGCTCCAAGGAGGCCTAAGTATATTGGGGCGAACCATGCTTTTAGAGAAGTGGCGGCTTACATAACGAAACTCTGAACTGCAACTATCTAAGCCGTGCCTTCAGGGGGTAAGCCCAGAATGTATGGGTGACAGATCGGCCATAGGAGTACTACGAGATATACACCAGGGCAAAGTCGAGAAAAACGCGTTCTCATGCGTTTTCTATGCTAGAGAGAAAGGGTGAAGCTCTGGTTTCGTATCTCTTGGAGCGGTAGGGCTTTAGTTATATCAATCTATTACAGCGTTCAACTTCTTATTATTCTTGGCGGCCAACCGTACTAATGGACTAATAAGATAGGCTACACCTCCATAGATGGCAACAATCCTAGAGTATAATCCATAGATGGTCTGAAGTCGAATGTAGATATAAACTCTAGGCTTTGTCACTCTATGAACAAAGGACTCAATGGTGCCTTCTGCTTACTCAAAGTATTCGCTACTACTACATTCCCCTTGCCCAGGGATAAAAAATCTCAAAGTCATAACATACTAAAAACTCCATCCATTGTTGCTGCCTCGGATTGAGCTCCCTCTACGAGAACAGATATTTCAAAGACTTATGGTCAATGAAAAGCTTAAACCTCTCGCCTAGCAGATAATGCCTCTAAGACTTAAGCACAAAAATTATTGTAGCTACTCTAAGCTATGGGTAGGGTAATTCCTCTCGTGGAGCCTCAACTATCTGCTATTGTAGAACACAGCCCTACCCTCGTGCATCAACACTACACCTAAGCCCATCGCACATGCATCAGTATGAATAGTAAATGTCTTAGAACCATCAAGTAGTACTAATATCGGTGCATTGGTGAAAGCCTCCATCAATCTCAAGAAAGATTCCTTGCAATCAACATCCTAAGAGAATACCAAGTTATTCTTGGTAAGATGGGTGAGTGGCGCCGAAATCCATGCGAAGTCCCTAACGAACTTCCTCTAGTAACCCGCCAAACCAAGAAAGTTCCTCACCTCCATCGCGTTCTTAACGGTTTTCCAATCCTACACCACAACCACCTTGGCGGGATCTACAGCCAATCCACTCTTAGAAACCATGTTCCCCAAGAAATGCACCTCTCTCTACCAAAAATGACATTTAGATAATTTCTCCTTGAGCCGATGCGCCTAGAGAGTATGGAGGACCTCTCCCAAATGCAAGGCATTCTCATCCTCATTTCTCAAGAAGACAAGAAAATCGTCACAAAGACAACTACGAACTTATTCAGGACATTCCTGAATACCCTGCTCGTCAAGTCCACAAAATATGCTGGCGCATTGATCATCCCAAAAGGAAAAACCAACCACTTGAAGAAACCATCAAGAGTTTGAAATGTTGTCTTATCAACGCTATCATCTACCGCACACAAGTGAAGAAAACCAGTAGCCAAATCCAACCGAGAAAATACAGACATGCCCACCAATTGGTCAAATAGATCATCTATCTAAGGGAGTGGGTAACGATTCTTTTTTGTGAGCTTATTCAATTCTCTATAATACAGACGCACCACTTGCTTACTAAGCTCCCTCCGTTCCCTTAGAGACATATGATGAACATGCAATGTAACCTTCTTTGCATTCTCACACAAATAGATTAGGAAATAAATCTCTCTCTTAGGGGTAGTTCCTTAACCTCCTCGAAACAGAAGAGTCTACCTAAGGAATACAGAAAACTCAACATGATTGACCCTCATGGACCGCAAGAAATATCGAGGGTCCTACTGCTACAAGCCATCGGTCTAACGACCCTCCTGCTGCAGTCAAGGATAGCCCCATTCATAGCTAACCAGTTCATCCCTAAAATCATTATGTACCCAGCAAATCCCAACACGTAGGCATCACAATCAAACTCAACGCCTAAAATGGAAATTTTCAAACCCCTACAAATCATAGATAAGTGCACTGAACTACCTATAGGGTTTGAAACTACTAGGGATCGATAACAAGAGAGTATCTAAGTGCAAATAGTCAACCAAGATACTAAAAATAAATGAATGAGAAGCGCTCGAATCAAAGAGAGTATGTATAGGAAAGTCAGGAATGGAGAACAAACCTTCAACTGCTACTTTCCTAACTCTATCTGAACCATCGCTAGTCGGAGCCGCCTCAAACACATGAACCTACGCAGCTAATGCACCAGTTTCCTGTCCAGTCCTCTATGGATATGTCCTACTAAGATGCCCTAGCTTTCCATAAGTAAAGCACTTCCCTTTCATCTTCTTGCTATCCTTCACGAAATGTCTTGCCATTCCACATCTATGATACTTAACATCAGTCTTGATCTGTCCTTTATCGGCTTGCTTCTTCTTGTTTTCCCATCACTTCTTCTTAGAAGTAGCAACCTTATGGACTTATCCCTTAGCCTCCTTGACCTCTTCTGTTTTTCCCCCATGCATCAAATCCATCTCTAATAGAGTGTAAAAATAGCTCCCATTGGAACATGAGTCGTAACCAATCCTTGGAGAGGTTGATTCAACCCTCTAGAAAATCTAACATCCTTCTTACTAGCTGTATTAATCAAATCCTTCCCAAATCGTAACAATTCGTTGAAGTGGTTGATGTGCTCCTTGACTGAAAGGTCTCCTTGCTTTAGATTTAGAAATCTCTTTAACTACATACCCTCTTCAACTTGCGACATAAACTTCCTCTTGAATCTAGCTCGGAATCCATCCTTATCCATAGCTCTCCCTTTGGCCTCAACATTCTCCCAACAAAAAGATGTCTCTCCCTTAAGCTACCATGATGCCAGCCGAACTCTATTTCGATCCTCAAGCTCTATTAACTCAAAGATTCGCTACATATCCCTAAGCCAAGTGCAGGCCTCCACAAAAGTCTCAGTTTCCATAAAAGTCTTACCATGTAAATTCACAAAATCCTTGCAAAGCTTAGAAAAGTCAAGAGAGACTATGAGGAACTTCCGTAGCGGGTGATGGAGCTTGCGCATGTTCTTATCCTTCGACTGGTGTCGTAGCCTCTAAGTATCTACAAAATCAAGCATGAATAGGGATGCCCTATAGAAGATTATGGGTGCCTGACATATTGCGCAAGAGAGAGAAGATAATTTGGTATTGAAATTATGTTTTCTTTCAAAAAGCTTTTCTTTAAAACAAAATTTTTGTGATCTTGTAATCTTAGGCTTTGATACTTAATGAAACACTCCACACCCCTTAACGTTACACAAAAACGATCCTGTTAAGGAATACAAAGTATTATAGATACAAAAAGATATCTCACAAAGACTAAGATTCACATGACATAAATAGTTAAAACAAAACGGAAGAAGAAGACAATTTACATAAGTAACAAAAACCCTTTATTTTAGAAAAACAAACTGTCACAGAATACCATGTCTCATGAAGATAAAATCCCAGTCATAAATATTATAGTACATAAATATCCCTCGGATTGTATTCATAGATACAACCAAACCGAGGGAAAGAAATAACAAAGAGAAATATGTCTACTGCAAAGAAAATCCTCTAAGACAGGATCAGCTGAATAATCTAAACTACGCACTCCCTCCTTGCGAGCCTGGGGGAAGAAAAGAGAAAGAAGGGAGGAAAAATGAATCAGACATAAAGTCTGGTGGGCTGTCATGATCACTAGCGCGATTGATAAGAAGAGAAATTAGATAAAACAACAGTTCTAGTGCCATACAAGGTAAATGCATGTGTACACCTAAAGCGGACAATAAGGATGACATGAAAGGTTACAAATATGGTTGACTGCTTTCATTCAACAGAATGATAACTTTTGACCGTTTGCACAACTACGAATTCAGAACATAATATAATTAGGAAGAATATTCCTAATACGACCCACCGATTGGGTGCTAACCATACTGAAATGACCTATGCCCACTATGGGCTATGTGCTTATCAGGCCTAAACCCATCAGGAAAAAGATATAGCGTTAATAACAAATGTTACAATGTCTTATTTTTTCCAGTCGGGTCAATGCATGCACATTGAACCACCAAAAAGAACCCGTACCCACCACCATTGGACATACTTACTACCACCCATAGCATGGTGCATGCCCTCGCCTCCTATCTGGGACCATGATAAAAAGAATATGCTATATGGTATGGATCCCCAATAAACAATTTATGCTTAACCCAAGTCCCCATTGATTTGCCCCTTCCCCCATAGAATTTAGGCTCATAACTTAATGTCTTTGATTCAGTGTGTCCATATTAAAGCCTAACACTAAATTTTAGGCTCGTAACTTAAGCCCTTTAAGCCAATATGTTCATATTAAAGTCTAACGTCTAATTATAAGACCACCACAGATTTTTTTGTTTTTGTTTTAGGCTAGTAACTTAACCCTGTTTAAGTCAATATGTTCATATTAAAGCATAATGCCGCAATTTTAGGCTCGTAACTTAACCCTTTTTAAGTCAGTATGTCCATATTTAAGCCCAACGGTTCTTTTAACCATTTCGTATCATATTCATATTTACAAATAAACTATGTTTGTTTATTATGTTGTCCCAATTATCATATTTGTGCAAATATAGGTTACAGTTCATTTTTCTGCGACAATATTGTGTCATAGTCATTTTACAAACTTTAATTAAGTTTGTAGATTATCAGTCCGACGTTCCCTTTTTATTACACTTTTACCACATATGTCCAATTTGCCCAAAATTTATTTAATTATCCCAGTTTAGTCGAATTTCTCAAACGTGCGCATAATAAAGAATAATAGTCAGTCGTAAATAATTAGGTATATCAATCTATGCCTAATCCGTCGTATACACATGCCCTTTAGGCGTATTTGGACATAACCAAAATAAACTGTAAAATTCCAACGAAGAATAGGGAAAAAAGACTGAGAATATAATTTATAGTAATCTGAATATTAACTAAACAGAAACTGTAAAAAAGGCAGAAAAATTACAGAAACTACTTATAGAAAGAAATTACAAAAAACTGAAATCAACAGAAACTATAAATAAATTGTAAGTAAAGACTGTAAACAAAAACTACGACTAAAAAAACTATTATTCCTATTTAACCCTAAACTTAATCAAAAATCTAAATAATCATAAAAACTCACCTCAAAGCTTTCCCATATGTGCATCCAGCAGAACCTCCACCTAAAAGAAAATAAAATAGAAAATATTTTAATATAGAAATCTTAATTCCCTCTAAAATTTAATTTAATTTGGCCTTGTCTCTCAAAAAGGAAACTAGCCTAGGAGGAGGAAGGGATGTGTTATGAGGAAATGAGAAGATGGTTGGGGGTTTATTTATAGGGGGAGCAAAAGATCCTCAACCGTTAGATCTAGGTTTTAAATCTCAACCGCTTTGTTCTTGGGTCAATACAGATTATCCACATAAGCTAATAAAAACAAGATACGTCAACACAAAAAGCTCTGAGATAATCTCGATTGTTCTTTGATTTCGTGCCAGACACAAAGTCGTGCCTGGCAACTAGCTGGGTCGATCCAGTATCCAGCTGGTTCGACCTGGTCAAAAACTGGGTCGTCCCAAATGTTCTTTTTCTTAAATTTGAATTTCGAATTTTTGATCGCCATAACTCCTTTGCTTTAAGTCCATTTTACGCAAACCAATTATGTATCTGAATCAGAAAATCACAATGGACACCATGGCGTAATTTCCATTGTCAAATACCCACCATTTTTCAACTTAATCTTTAATTAATTAATTTGCTAATTAATTACTGTTTGTTAAACTTTGGGTTGCTACAAACTTGTACTTGAGAGGGGTAACGTTTTATTGTACTCTGATCCGAGCTAGGTTTATAAGACTATGTTTTGTAACTTGCTTTACGTAAATTATTGTCGTATAATCATAAGTTATTGAAAATTTAATTTTTCTGTTATTTTCGATTTATGTCATGTGAATTTTAGTCTCTGTGATTTGTTTCTTTGTACCTACAACGCTTCTCTTTCCTTGGTATAACCTTTTTAGGGAATGCTAAGAAATGTGAGATGTTTAATTAACTGAGGACATTTAACAATACTTTATTCGATTTAGCAACTCTAATTATGAATGCATTCATACTAATAATTGGCTAAATGCATTTTATAAGGATTTTCCATATGCATTGTTTAGAGTATTTAAAACATTAAATATGTCCTAATATAACAATATATAACTAAAATCTTTTTTCATTTCTACAGTATCTCATGTAAAGGTCATATAATCAAATTATATAATATCCATACGACAAATTTAGTCAACCCAAGAGTGCTTGAGAGTAGGACTCTATATCGCGCCAACTCCAATGTAGATAAAATTATAGGTTGATGGAATACAATCGAAACTTCCACTACTAAAGATCAAGTCTTGGTATACTAGATACCATACGAGAAATAAAAGTTAATACAACTTCTCGTGTGCATAGCACAAACCCTGAACTAGTCAGCAAAACAAAAGAAGATTATATAAATCTGGCACTTCGAATTTCGTGAAATTTTGAGTAACTCTGTGTTTATATAGGACTACCAAAATACTTGTTGATCGCACCGTGCTTGGGCTTAGACACTAGCATAGATTACAAAAATATTTAAGGCTGTAATGTTAAAAAGTCTCACGTATTAGAATGTAGTGAGCTCGCCATATATGAAAAATGATACTTTACAATAGAAAAGAACATGAAGAATTTGACGCACATTAATACATATTAAATGTTAAAGACTAGGTCGCACGTGCAAAAAAATGTGAGTTGCCTATTTTAAAATTTATTTTTTGAAACTTTAAACCATCAAACGATCGCATCCTTAGCTGTTAGACCATCTCCAACCATCCTAAGATTTTAATGCAAAGTCTTTTACACATCATCAATTTTGTATTGCATTAAAAAACCAATCTTCAATGGTAATGTTATATTAATTGTGAAGATGACGTGACACAAACTTCACTAGACATTGTCAAGTGCAATGTCTAGTTCTAGACATCGTACTTCACAATGTGAAGTAAATACATATAGGGCTGCACAAAGTATGGGTTGGGTCGGATTGGACCAAATACTACATCCGACCCGCACAGGTATGGGTTTAGGGAAGTTAAACCCGTATCCGACCCTATATGAGGTTGGGTATGGGTCAGGTTGAAGTATGGGTTGGGTCGGGTTAAGTAGGGTTGGGTTGCTTGAATATAATAAAAAATGAGAATAGAGGATTTTTTTTAAAGTCGTATTAAAATATTCAGCATAATATATTAGATTTTTGCTAGCATAATGCATTTAAAATAGCTGATTAAAGATATATTTTATTAAAATTCATTGTAATACACATCATATAAATTTAATTTACTACATAGTAGAACTAGTGTTTCATTTTAAGATACATTGAAATGCACTTTAAAATATATTTCCCAAATTCTGTCTAGTTTGAATTAACATGAAATATGTTTTTTTTTTTTTTTGTATATTTACTGTAGAATACATAAACATTATTCTAGGATTATACAATTCTAATTTTAAGTAGGTTGATATTAAATTTGTTTTTTAATATAGGCTTGGGTTGGGTTAAAATAAATTTGTTAATGTGGGTTGATATTAAATTTGTTTTTTAATATAGGCTTGGCTTGAGTTGGGTTGAGTTAATGTGGGTTGGGTCTGGTTGGTGGGTTGGATCAGGTTGGATATGGGTTGTGTGCAGCCCTAAATACATATATTATTAATTATTTTAATATAATACTTTCATTTATTTTTAATTTGATTATGACACGTAAGCTAATTATTTTCTATGAACACATTAGCATTAAAGTTGATTTTTACTTTTGTTGTAATTTTCAAATATTTTATATAACATTGATTTCTCATTGTGATATTTTCATTAATACATAGGATTAAATAAACATTACATTCTCTGTGGAGTATGCACCTAAAGAAACTGATAATTGCGTCTTTTCAAGTTATCTTTTCTCCTGCTGGATAAACAAGGCAGGACTGCATAGGAATAACCACTCTTCTCCACAACTCAAATTCAAGAAAGCAAACCATTCTAGTTCTACTAATTTTTTTTTCAAAAATCGCTCTTTGTTGTATCTTAAAGGAACACCATCGTTAATCCCTTAAGCAATCTCATCTGCAGTGGGGACTAAGCAATCTCAGCTGTAGTGGCGAGGAACCATCTCTTAAAGATAGCATCAAACAGGCATACCTAAAATGGAAAAAATAAATAAATAAACCACCCTTTATCAACTGTCTACAAGCTTCCAACACAAAATTCATTGTTTTGCTACTTCAACTTTAAACTTGTACACCAACAGTGAACCTAACATGCAGTTTTCAAATTCTTAACATATGATTTGACAAAATAAGGCCAAAGAAGCTGAAAGAATCGGACAGGCATCTCTGCTATCCGACAGCTAAACGTTATATACTGTACACATGCACGCCCTCGAGCAGGAACCATAAGAATACAAATAACTAACAATAATTTGCTGCACACTAATATTACATATAGCTGAAAACATAAAACATTATTCATTCCAAAAGACGCGCATGGTACAAATATTATCGAGAGAGCAGTTTCCCAATGCACTGTAAATAGAAGAGTGAAATCGATACGAATTCGGTTCATTTGGAATTGGTTGGACTTGCTCAATAAGCTTCCCCTCTGCCTCAACCATTTTTACATGTGCATGCTGCTCTTCCACAGCTGAAAACTGCAATTTATTGATTGATTTGCATATCTTACTGAGATGCTTCATTGTGAATATGACATTGAACTCTTCTTCCACTTCTATTAATTTGCCACTTTGCATCATATTTATGTTAATCCCCATATCTGCTTCCCTAGATTTAATCAGACCAAGAAACAAAGGGTTGCCAGCCACTCCTGCTTTGTATCTTTCACCTAAACTGCATATCTGCAAAAAATGTAAAGTAAGTCAACGATCAAAGAGATCATTTCATCTATTTTCATGCCTATTCAATCCCTATATATAACCATTAGTTGATGGGAGGGAGATTGTATACGGACCTGTACATACTGCACGTCCATTTCCATGAGTTTATCAAGTATGCCATTGGATGAAAGTGAAACGAAAACTCCTCCCGATCCAATTGGTTCTTGTATAATGTCGTACAAAGAGCTCATGAGTATTTTTGGATCAGAGGATTTGCTGACAGCTGGTAATTTCTCCTCCTCTAAGAACCATACCTGTATGGGAGGTGTAGAAAAGATCACTCAGTCAATACAGTAAAATGCTTTGTGATAATGACTGCCGCTTAAGCCAATGTGATATAAAATACCCAGAAAAGATTAGAAACAAGGATAGCGGAACAAATATTTAAAACAAACAACCTGTTTTGGTTGGAATAACTTAATTAGATTTTGAAAGAGTTCAATATATTAACATACACTGGAGTAGGTCAGCTCTTAATGCCAAAAACCTAGCACACAAAAGTTTACCAATATTTCAAGACTAAAAAATTATATTTAAATAGAGGCTACTATTTTTAGTTCTATGTTAAGATAGAAATAAAAGTAGACTAGAATTTAAAACACCTTCTCTATCAATATGAGCCCAATAAGGTCTTGGGCATGGTGTTAGCTCTGTATAAGAAACAGAATCATTGAGTTTGCCTTCATTGTAATGTCAATCAATATATAAACTTATGCTTCATAGTAGGGAATAACAAAGATACTTTTTACTAAGAAAACAAAAACAAAGGGGAAAAGGCACAGACAATGATCACAGTTTAGGCCTTAAAAACAAATGGTATAATCAAAAAGCTTAAATCAACCTACATTTTCACTTTCAAGACCACAGTAACCTTTTTCCAGCATATATCCCTGACATGACTTCATTTCATCCGCAGGACATATCAAAATTAGAGGAATTGATATGCCCTCTTTTACCTGTATATGTAAGTATAGGTTACATGAAAATATATACAAAATAAGAAATTAATGGATCATTTAAAAACTTGGTATATTTTTATACCAAATGCAAGCATATACATGATTGCTACTTATTACAAAGAAAACTAGATATGCCGAAACAACACATATTGCGGAAGATGGTATAGCATAGAATAGAAGGGTTGTAACTGTAAATATTATATGGTCATGATGTCTGGTTAAAGGCTTTTTACCATACCACTGAAACTACTTTGACATAATAAGCCACTATAACAAACCAGCCCAGAGCCAAAAAGTATAAGCTCATTTCTCCTATCATTGATGAAAAGATGAAGCATAACCAATACAAGTTTTAATAGTAAGGAAAAGCCTTTACAGTATTATTAGTAGTAGTATACTGAACAAGTAAATTTATAAGAAAACAACAAATTATAACAGACCAATAAGAATGCAGCATTGTTATCATTGTTCAGCAAGTTTTATAATTATATGCATCACACTTAAATCCAATGACAGATATTTATTAGTTATTTTGCGAAAGAAATAAAAATATATACATAATGACCGAATAGAAACCTTTAGATGTTCCTTGAAGACGCAAGTTAATTCTTGAATGCAGCTAAATTTAGTTTCAGGTGTACTGATGGTTTCAGCATCCACCTGTGAGCTCTTCTTAGTATTTATCACAAGTACAACTGCAGTTTTGGAGTCTAATAGTTGTCGGTGCCCTTCATGGTACAACTCAGAATTTGATTTATCATTGTCTTGAAATTCTGAACAAAGGGAATCTGAAGATACATTCAAATCATTTTTCTGTAATATAGCTGAATTGGAGTGAATAAAATCAGGAAAGTCGAACCTGTTATATGAATTTAAGCAAAACTATTTAGAAAAGGCTATGCATATGCATTATATTCCCAAGCAAATGCATGCAGGTCATAGAAATAAAGGCGTAAATTCGCTGTTAGTTCCACCGCAGATATCAGTGCAGATATACTAAGTTGGGCATCTGATAGAAAATAATACCTATATAGCTGTAATTATTTTACATCCTTAATTATGTTTCACACATGTGAATAATAGCATATATCAGTGCAGATAGAATATCTGTAAGAAAATACATGCATGCTAAGTAGTCAACAATCACGAATGTAATGTAGAAAAAAATCAATATTGTCAAAGCAATCACTGATTTGTGAAGCAGCTGATTTGCTGGTGCACCAGAGCAAATTGGCAATATTATTAATGGAGCCATTTGACAATCATACGAGTGTGAGGTACACATAGCCTATCATGTATGGTAATAAACTATGATATTCTCATATTGAATTGAACTAACAAATAAATAAAACCAATTCGAAAATCAACAATTAATCAAAACAGAGTCTAACATCACACTTCTAGAGGACTGGTACGCTAGGTTTCTCATTATGCCGGTTAATCAATGCAAGTTTTTTGGTAGTAGATTTATCATATGTGTCTGACAGCTCATTTTCAAATATTCGGTCATCAAACTTGCCATTGCTTTTGAAGAAGAAAAACCTTGGTACGTTGAGTTGAATTCATAATTTATTAATTGATAATATGACAAAACAATACTATAAATTCTAACGTAAAGCAGTCTTAAACATCAAAACCCACCCTCCCCCCCCCCCCCCCCCCAAAACCCGGTAACGACCTAGCTTTTTGACCGCTCCAAATCGGTAATTAAATCAACTCGAAACGTTCAAAATGACAAATTTTTACTATACAACGGAAGAATTAAATATATACAATACATAGATTTTTAAGTAAATAAATAAAACAGAAGAACGAACCAAAGCGAGCGCATCTTCATGAATCTTCACGAATCATTATCGTCATCAGCTTCAAATCTAAGATGTAATTACTCAGGTCTGACCCCGACTTGAGTAACCCCCCTCAAAAAAAAAAACTTCCAGGATATAATGTACATTAGTGCACATTTTAATCCCATCACCGCTCTGACGTTTTATTAGTTTTTTATTTCTTTATTGTATTGCTCCCCTCATACTAATATTCGTAGGTCTAATTTATTAATTTATTTATGGTATCTACAGATTAATTTTATAACATCCTTGAAGACGCAACAAAATGCAAAAAAAAAAAAAAAAAAAAAGAGGATATAATCTACATTAGCGCGCACTTCCATCTCATCACCAACACTTTGACCTCTTATTAATTTCTCGTTTCTTTATTTTCTTTCTTGTACTTGCACATTTCGATCCCATCACCGCTTTGACTGTACAGCTCCCCTCATAATAATATTCGTAGGTCTAATTTATTAATTTATATTTATGATACTATAGATTAATTTTATAACATCCTTGAAGGACGCAACAAAATGCAAAAAAAAAAAAAAAAAAAAAAACTACGATATACTCTACATTAGCGCCATTTCCATCTCATCACCACCGCTTTGACCCCTTATTAATTTCTCGTTTCTTTATTTTCTCTCTTGTACTTGCCCCTGCTATGGGGTCTTAAGATTTTGAGTCGTTTAAAGACTTGTAAGCTAGAACCACTTTGATGACCGGTAACCATAGGTAGGACCAGTAAAACAATTACTGCGAAGAAGCTATTAATGGAACATGGTTCCAAATAGATCAAAAAAAGAAAATAAAAAAGGTTCCAACTTGACATCAACTCTACATAAACGTTGTTCTTACATTTGAAAACTATAACGAGTGAATGGTTGGAATTAAAGTATCACAGTAATCTGTTTGGAGCCGTATGTTTGATTTAAACCACAAATATGACTTGGTTCTAATAACAAGTACAAAACCACTAAATTGACAAATCCTAGCAAATATTAAGATACACGAATTTTCTGTATCAACAAACTAAAGATTTATGACTTGATTATGCAAAACATGCAACGTACTAGGTTATTAGCTATGACGTATTCTTCATTAACCATGTTGGATCCAAATTACTTTATAAATACAAGTTGAGCGCCTCAACAGCAATGAATATTGTGTGGTCAAAGTAGAAAACAGGGTCATAAGTATAAAACTAAACAGTGATTAGTTAATCACAATAAAAATATCATACCCCTACCGGTCTACAGGCTTATTAGTACTCAGCAATGCTTGTTGAAACAATTTAAACTTGATGCTCACTATCTGCTTTGCCAGAGAGGTCTTCTGGGACCTATCTCCAGTTTTTAATCCTCCTAGTAGATGATCCTGATGTAACTCAGAGAGTTTTTTCTTAGCAGCAATGAGACTATTTTGAATTTTTTTCCTTTCCTTCCACTCCTGTAACAATCAACAAAACAATATCAATTCAGATCAACAAATACGAAGGATTCAGAAATGAGAAAGAAAATTCATATCTGTTGCCAATATTAATTGATTTAAAATATTAAAATTGTGTTACTGTCAATAGCAATTTATAGTTTATCTTTAGTATTTCAAAATTGAAACTCATAGCAAAGGGATGCATTAAAACTTGAATTCTAGGTGCTACGTAATGGTAACATGCATATAAATGAGCATGTCAAATAATACGGGCCAGTTGTAGCGATCCATAAGCCTAACGATGGATACCCAAGAAATTCAAAGTTTGTCAGTATCCATATCCGAAAAATGGACATTATCTGATATTCAAAAAGAGGAATACAGATGCAGATACGAAGACATTCGTATTCAAAAATTATCCATCCAGTCTTTATCAAGATCATAGCTTATATTATGTGTATTTTAGGACAATGAAGGATATATATGTATTGTTTTGTTGAATTATTATTTTATATTATATGCATTTAATGCATATTAGTTGCTTAAACTATTTTTTATCATCACATATGTCGATCTGCACACTTTTATAATCGGTGAGATTGAAAAAGAAATGTTAAACCATAATTTTCATTTAAATTTATTGATTTATCGATCGCTAACAGATAAAATAATTTATTTGATATCCATCTGTGTTCACGTATATCCGATTCTGGAAATAATTCAGAATACTGATGCGAATGTGACGATATCCGCATCCATAAATATTTGTTGGCAGGCCTAACAATCCAAGCCTACAAACAACGCAGACATTGTGCTCAAATTTGTCACGTACGTCATATAATCCAAGTTAAGCATTGTTTTTTTTTTTTTCCCTACAATATCGCAGCATTGTTTGAATGAAGAGCTCAATACGTCAAATTCAAATTGTAGTTATAATTAGCAATTGCTTTGACTTTTTATATATACTATGTCGGCTACAGAGATAACAATAAGTTCCTTAATACTTTTTAAAATTGCATTTAACCTTGATTTTTGCTTGTCTAATTGCCTTATTAGTTAATGAATATTTGGATTCATAAATATGTGTTCTCATTAATTCTACTTTCTGAAAACATGTAAAATTTATCCAAGACTTAGCTCTATATTTCCACAGAATGTTATAGTAATTACTTAATAGTTGATACCCTAATATGCATAGGTTACATAAACCTAGTTCACTCTTGCAGTATTACCTATGTAGCAGTTTGTCAACTAACAATAAACAATGCTCCATGTACGCCAACAAATATAGCATCTTTGTTAGAAAATAAAACTCACATTTTTTGTCAAATACAAACTTTAATACCATTTGTAACTAGGATGTTTAAAGAATACTCCAAGGAGTTCAGGGAACCCCTCTACGTCTAAAAGGAGGAAGGGGTGCCATTCTTAGAAGCAATATATGGTGCAAAAAAGCAATCAATAACCATGTACTCTACATTCATCAATACTCATTTTATCGTTTACAAGTAAAGATTCACAATTTCAAAGAGAAGAACTTGATTAATGTAGTAACAATATACACCCGTAAATATGAAGGTACTATTACAAATAAGATATATTTACTGAATAATCAGTTCAAGGCGTGAGCTTTATCCCCCACCGACTGTATTTTCACTCATTTTATATTTACTGAATAAGATATATTTACTCATTTTATCAGTTCAAGGTAGTGTCGATTTACCGACATGAGACTGTATTTTTCTTAGGATTGTTGTTTTGCTTTGAGATGGCATTTCTTATTGTTAGTATTTTGGGAACATTTTAAAACCCTTATGAGGCTCCCTCCTATCTCTGTGTGTGTGTTTTTTTTGGTGGGGAGGGAGGGGGGGGGGGGAGGGGGGGGATTGGTGCAGTCTTTAGGAGAACAGACACTTTTTCTAAGCGAAAAGAACAATTACATAAACTGAAAGGAGCAAAACTGACCATTTGCCGTCTTTCTTTCTTAGATCTTACATCATTTCGTAAGTTGAGTTCGAGTAGTCCCTTTGGTGGTGTGATATACATTTCTTTTTTGTCCAAATAAACTTGTGGAACGATCTCTTCAACAAATGGAACCCACACCATCTGACCAGAACCAAATTGTATGTCCATATTTGATGAAATATCATCCATGTCAGTTGAACAAAGCTTCACTTGTAAGAGATCGCTAGCGCCATAGTTGAAAACATTGGCAACTACTCCCACCAATCTACCAGTTTCCTGAAAGAGATGCCAAGTCATTTCATGATAATAATAGTGTATAGTAACTAGTTGCAGGACGGTGAAATCCATATTTATATAAGCCCTAACGAGTGGGCCAGACTGGCAGTGGGTAGACCATCCCTGCCAGCTGATGAGTAAAAAAACCAATCCAATCAAGGTCAACGGAACATAACCAACTCATTGTCATTCAAACCATGGTTCCATTGGATTTACGTTCTTTAAATTTTAAACCCATCGGACACAAGTTTCAACCCGCAACCCATGTAATTTGTGACTTGACCCGAGCTAACCCAAACCAGTCAACTCAACTCAACCAAACCTATGAACCCACTTGTTGACACAAACCCATTTAAATCAGCTAAACCGACATGCTGAATCATGAATCAGACTTAACTTTGTCTGATCAAGAACCCTCTTTAGACACGTTGAATCCTGACAATTTGAACATCGCAAAGGTAATAATTTGGAAGAAGGGTCGGTTCAAAGAAATTAGTTTGTATATACTCATGATCAGCACAAGCAAATGTTTAGTAGTTTGATGTTAATGAGCATTTCCCCCCCAAGTTTGACGTGTAACAGCAGTACCAATAAAAAATTGTGTTATTGCTATTCATTAATATTCTACTTCCAGCTTACATCCATCTTGATATAATTGGTAGACGACAGCTCAACATGCTAATCAACTATGAAAATCAACATTTCTTGAGAATTAGCTTTATTGAGATGTTTAAATAAATAACCAGAATATAAATTTTAATTAATTGAAAATAATACATGGTATACTATTTGGTAGACAAATTCAACAACAACAACAAAGCCATATATCCCAAACAAGTTGGGGTTGGCTAGATATGGAACCCAAAATTAAAATAAAATAAAATAAATATTGATGATAATATATATATATATATATATATATATATATATATTTGGTAGACAAATTCTGTTTGAAGAAATTATTGAACAACGGTAAAAACTGGCATTTATTATATTATTTCATTATAGAAAAAAAAAATTTATTACTCTGTCTTAAAATATAAGTAAAGCAATAAATTTTAACTCTTAACTATAAAAATAAATTTGTAGTTAAAACAATTTTTTGTAATTATAAAATAAGTTTATAGATAAACTAAAATAACGTTGAACACTTTATTTGTTTAAAAAAAAAAATCATATTCAAGAAATCAGTATTCCCAAATGAACTTAAACAAACATAAATTCAAATTATATGTGTATGTAATTATATACATGTACAAATATACACTTTCACTCAAAGCGATTCAATAGCTGATTTAAATGGACAAATTATTACACTATCGGACCAATTCATCCAAACAAGCATTCAACCAAACATGTGATCCGATTTTGACAATAAAAACAGTGATTCAATAAGCAGTATGACATATTAAATGTTATCTTCTATCAATTAATCTAAATTATTATAAAACTTAAGCATATTCAATTGCAACGAATAATAAGAAATGGAACAATTTCTCTCACTGAAGTTTACATTACAACCAATGCAAAATCATCAGCAGACTTCATCGCACCTGCGCTTCAGCATCGAACGCGACATGCACTTTCCTGGATCACGCATCTCAGAGTTGCACCCCGACAGAAGCTCAGCCTGCATTACCAGCTTCGCCACTTGCATGCTTCCTCATCCACACCTCCAAACTGTCAGCCTACATCCATCCCCTCCCCTCTTCCTCATCACGCACTCCACACTGACACAAGACGACCGTGTTTCCTCCTCTCGGTCCACATTGTCTTCTTCTAGCTAGCCACAACATTTTTTATTTCTTGATGATTTCAGCTGAATGGAAAAAGAAGGGTCTTGAATGGATTAAGAATTGGGGATAAATGGGTAGGGAAATATAATTCTTCCAGATCAGATGTTTCACAAAACTCTAAAAAAAAAAAAAAAAAAAAAAAAAAAAAAAAACTATTTTATTCAACAATGCTAGAACAATTGCTTCTACTTGTAAACTTACTACTAATTGTAGTACAATTCCCAAAGCTTCACTTTTTTCATGTTCTGCACGCACAAGCGTGCATGCACACACTCAAATTAACCACTCATTAAGGATATTTAGCATGCATTAATTCTACAAACCGACGGAACAGTACTTACAAGTCAATTATCCACATCAATGTTATGTTAAGAGAGGCAAGACATGGAAAATCTCATGCCCAAACTAATGATAATAAGAGGCACTTATCATTCATTCAAGCACTAAATTTTTCGAACTCAAATTTTATTTTTAGAAGTTATTGTTAGTAAAATTGATTTATAAAATATTTTGGGTGAAATATTTTGTTTCAGATAAGAAGAAAAAGGGAAGAGAAAGCGGGATTGAAAATAGTCCCACGTCATTATCATCATAGAATAGTTAGTAACTATATTTGTTTAAATATAGCTTCACCAAGAGAAAGTTGGGCCCTTTAGACATCCAAATGTTTGCTCTATTCTAAAGTGGAAAGTGATGCATAATCATCACACATGCGCATGCTGCCGTCGTCCATCTGATCGGACCGTGTTTGAGTCCAAACTATATTTTTTGAGAAAATTATTCTACTTAAAACGGGTCAGATCTTGAAACGAATTGACACGTCTTCTCACAATGAAAAGGCACATGTTTGCAACTATAAATAACAGAACCTAAAAACTGTTTCAAAATCACTTCTTCCTCAAAATAGGATGCCTAAAAAGCGTTGTAAAGTCAATTTTTTTCATTCTTTCCTTCTCTCTTATGTTTATCCATATCATTACGGGTTTGTGATATTGTAGATCACAAACTCGATACTTCTGTCATTGTAGGCAATTTAGGAAATAGCTTGAATCGATTTTGACAGTGCTACCATTAAAGAGAATAATTATCTTGGCATCATTATATTTAAAAGACGATTTATCTTAACTCACAACATTCATTTGTTTGTTTAAACGAGTGGTGATGACAAATAGCGTTTTAAGTGAAGTGTCGTCGACATGTCTTGGAGCGATCTTTACAGATTTAATTTTATTACTGTTGTGTCACTGCATCAGATATTCAACAGCAGATACCAACAGTTATGAATAAAAATTATGATTTATATACTACAAGTTTCAGAGCCATTTTCTAAATAGTAGTGTAGTGAGTATTTTCACAATAATTGATTTTTCACAGATCAATAGGTTTTTTTTCTGAATTCTGAATTTTGCTTTATCTTAGATGAGGTGTGAAAAAGCATCCCCAACTGCTAATTGCCTAATATTTTTGGATTAAAAAAAGTAAGGATCAAAAACTATTATTTCATGTTAAAGCACACCTTGCATAGCATAGATTTGCATTAAAGGTAATTTCAGTAGAAAAATAACTTGTAAACAAATATGTTCAACAGAAGGATCTTGGTCTTAGAAAATATGTAGTTACTAAATGATATGAAACATACAATATGGTTCCGAACAGTCTTAACTAGTGTTCAAAATGATGGAGTATGGTTCCAAGCATTTGACCGATAACGATTCGGAAATTGCTTAAGTTATAACATACCTTTTGGGTATTTTCTCTAGCTTCGTATTTTCACATTTAGAAACCAGAATGCTATAAAAATTTCTTATGTGTATGAATAACGTAAATATTTTCAGCTGACTATAGCTTTAAGAGGGGGGAATGTAGATTTAACTATGGTTACGCTTCTAATGTAGTTCGATTTTGCATTAAAAAGTGTCTTACAAAAAAAAAAAAAACAAAACAAAAAAAAAAAAAAAAAAAAAAAAAAAAAAAAAAAAAGAAACACCATTAAACCCTAAACAGAATACCTTAAAGCAGAAACAAACATGATTAACATAACTACTTGTATGAATGAGGTTACTTGTATAATCATATAAATACACGAAATTTATAATGTATGAGCCGACAATTTAGGATGAGACTGAACACATCCACGCTTTCAATAAATATATCATCTTTGATGACTGATGCATAATCTTATTATATTTTTGAATATAAGATCAAACAAATGATATCCCAACGGTGAATTTGCATCGTTGCAAATGTGTTACAGTCAAGCAGAAGAATAAAAGATAAGGCCTGGCATACAAAATCAGTAGCATTTGTTGGAAATTAGTGTCCCCCCATTTTTGCCACCATGGCATGTAATTTACAGACAATTCAAGTCTCGATGGTTGCATGGGGAAGGAATTAAGTACAAGTGGAAGAATTTAAAACCAATGACGGCGATAGCTTATTTAAATGAATATTAAATAGTGAACTTGTTCTCAAGACTACCAGCTTTCATAAATTAGAAGACGACACCAACTACACATGGAATGCGATATAGTTACAAAAGATCTTAGAACTATTTCTGATCAATTGGAAATGCAAGACAATCAAAGGAAGATTGATGCAGATGAAATATACGTACAATGAACGGCGAAGACCTGTTCCTATAGCTGTAAGGGATGTGAGGCAATTCATAGTTTACAAATGAGTTGGATCTGTAGTGCAAAATCAAAGATCTAGGCAGCGGAATACAAATAAACCCAATGATCTAGTTTGTCAACAATTTCAACAACGCCAAAAATAAAAACAAATGGCACAAATTATAGAGAGAACAAAAATAGAAAATAGAGGAAAGAGCACACCAATTTTTAACGTGGTTCGGCTTTGCCTACGTCCACGGAGATCCAACAACTTTTATTTTTCAATGAAGAAATGAGTACAAAAGATTACAATAGAGAGAAGACTAATGGTGGATTTCTACTTCATACAATAACATGACCCCTATTTATATAGAGGGATTTCTTGGGGATAAAAAAGAGAAGTTTCTAGATTGCTTGGACATGAAGGAAAAATAAATAATATTTTCCTTGATTTGATTGGAGCATAAATGGATGGTGCAATTATGGTCTCAGTCTCTTTTCCTAAGTAAATTGCTTTTTCATTAATTGATTGATTGGCCTTTTATTTTTCTTCCACAAACTTCCTCTTATATCTTCTCATATATGAGTCAACTAATTGATTGACAATCAATCAATTTCTTTCCTTCTCTCAAATATTTGAATCATTAATTTCAACACTCCACCTTGATTCAAATATGTCAATCTTTCTTCATTATCTCATCTTCAACATTCAACATAGAAGTTGTTGGGCCCAGCGCCCCATGGCGCTCAAGTAATAGGAAGCAAACTGATCAAGTTTGAGCAATGCTCAAACTTGTCCTTTGGAAGTGACTTGGTCATCATATCTGAAGGATTATCTGAAGTACCCACTTTCAACAATTTGATCTTGCTTCGTTCTTCCTCAAGCATGAGAAAGAAGCATCTAACATCAATGTGCTTCGTCCGTGAACTATAAGTCTGGTTCTCAACAAGATGAATCGCACTCTGACTAACTGAAAATAGCTCCACTGTCTGTTGCGCCATTGAAAATCATCCAACAACTGAAGTAAGTACAATCCTTCCTTTGTTGCTTCCACAATCGATATCAACTCTGCTTCGGTAGTCGACAAAGCTACGATAGACTGCAACTTTGATCTCCACGCATTCAGGCTTATGCCAAGTGTAAAAACATAGCCCGACACCGACTTCCGTCCTTCTCTATCCCCAGCGTAATCTGAATCACAGTATCCTCTAAGAGAGATGCCTCCATCTACTCCACCATATAACAAGCCAACTGAAGAAGTGCCACGAAGATATCTGAGCATCCACTTCACTGTTTGCCAATGCTCTTTACCTGGGTTAGACATATATCGACTGACAACTCCAACTGCATGAGCTAAATCAGGCCTTGTGCATACCATAGCATACATAAGGCTTCCAACCACACAAGAATAAGGAATATTACGCATATCCCTTTTGTAATAAACCGGAAATCTGAGCCAATTTAAAAAATTTATTTTGGCGATTTTAGTGAATTTTGATTATTTAAAATGAATTATTTTAAATAATATCGACGATAAATTTATTTTGAATAGAATTCGAACGTATATATTTATATAGATCGTCGTTAGAATATAAATATTTATTTTAAATTATTAAAGAAATTGAAAATGGCGCGGTAGTTCGATAATTCGATTTCAAAATTCAAATGAATGTACCGGGTGCAAAATAAATCGGATTTTAACGAAATCAAAAATATTTGAATCCATTTGACAATATCCTTCCAACGAATCCGAAAAATTAAAATTTCATAGCGGGGATAAAAAGATACGTCCAGTTGAAAATTCAGAATAGTCCTTATGGAATTCTGGCCCTTAAAAATGGAAATTATGAAAACGATCTCGGATTTCGACGAAACCACTTTTGTTGGATCTGTGATGTCTAGTTATTGCTAGATTCCAAAATTCATAATTTTTCGAATCAATATGTGAGCGTGGCAAAAAAAAACTCGTTTGACCAGTTTCAGTTGATTTTAATCGACTGGAAAATGGTCATTTTTCAAACGATCTCAGAATTTGACGAAATTAGTTTTGTTAGGACCGTATCGTCAATACGAAGCTAGAAAATATTTTTCGGAAATTTTTAGAGTTAGTACGTGACCTCGGTAAATTGAAATACGCGTTCAAATTCAATATATAGAGTTATATTTTGATTTTGACGAAAACTGATCGAAACGATCGAATCAGCTTACGATACATATCCCATTGTGTTCGGAATGGGGGTGTTACGCTAGAGTCGACAGTCGTTGGATCCCGTTTGGGGTTCAAAAATAAAAGGTGCTTTTTGGAAATTTAAAATAATTAAATATATATTATATTATATTATATAATCTTCCTTATCCCCCTCTTTCTTCTCTAATCGGTCAACACTTAAATTAATAAAAGAGAAAAAAAAAACCCGATATCCAGACCTCGTCGCCCCCCTATTCTCCACCGCACCGCCCTCGACGCCGCCAGCGTGAGGCGCCGCTTCCCCCCTTAGGCCTTCCCCCTCCTTCTCTGATCTCCTCGCTCCCCTCGCGCCAGCATGGAGTACTTCGATGGTGCTCCGGTCGAGCTAGGTGGCGGCGCTGGGAGGATTTCGATGGCGAGGGTTCTTCGTGACCTGGGTTTGGCTTTCGGCAATGGAAAGGAACGATTAGCAAAGGGTAAATAACCCTGAATTTCTTTTCATTTTTACTGCAAATTCACATAGGTTTTATTTTCAGTTTTAATATCAAATGGGATTGTTTTAAAATCTGAAAATTTAATGTATATATATTATAGCTTTAAAATATGAAACATAGTTCAAAACTCGATTTTTGCTTAGTTGAACATACGATTTTTGCTTAGTTAAAAACACAATTTTGCTTAGATGAAAATATAAACTGGACTTTGGTTTTGAGATTTTTATAATATAAAAGATGAGATTTTTAAAATATAAAAGATGAGATTTTTTTTTAAAAATATATATATGTATATAAATAATCTTTAGTAGAAGAAGAGAGATACAAAAATATAATTTTTATAATGAAGTAGCGATGTAAAAATATGATTTTTATACATAAAACTGAATAATAAAAATGTGATTTTTACAATGAACAAAGTGAAACAGACTGCGATGCAACCGACTGGAATCAAATTCAATTCCGAACCGTTCAGAAATAGAGAATGGATGAGTGGAACCATCGGTGAGAACTCCTCACTTTTAATTTATTTTATTTCTAATTGAAATATATACTAGGATGCAGACGGTGTTTAGTAGCACCCGACACCCGTCGTCCACAGACCATGGACAGCTTGTTTGTTTGATTGCATGTTGTTGTGAAAATTGATTGTGTGATGTGAAATAAAATATTTATATAGATAAAAATATTTTATAGTTAAAAATAGAATTTTTTTAACGTGTATTTAAAATAAAATAAATATTTATAAACAAATCGAACGATTTGTTTATATACACTGATTTGACTGATATTGATTGGGACGATAAATTTTACACATCGCCCAACTGCACAAATAAAAACTGTGGTTGATTGTTTGAAACCCCACACGGGTATTGGGATGATATTGGGCATACACTAATCCCAATAATTAGTTGTATGTCAATCGATTGATTGACAGGCTGTATAAGCGTTGAATATTTATAGTTAATGCTTATACAGTGTAGAATGCACTCTGGATGATGGATTGTTGTTTTCATTGTTGTTATACACATTTGCTGTGTGAAATCCATATAATCAATTATATGGTAATTGACTGTGCCTGATTCCAGCTCAGAATTATCGAATATTTTAAAATATTTGAAATGAAATATTTGAAATAGAAATATTTGAATAGAAATATTTGAATAGAAATATTTGAAATAGAAATATATAAAGTCGTGTCGATTAGATTGACGTCATTTTGACGTGAACGATATTTATATCGATTTTATTCGTTTTATAATAAAATATCGAAAAGTGATTTCAAAATCGAATATTTTGAAAATATAGAATGAATTCGAATTGAATTGAAAAGGAATTCGAATTGAATTGAATTGAAAAGAAATTCGAATTGAATTGAATTGAAAAGAAATTCGAATTGAACTGAATTGAAAAGAAATTCGAATTGAATTGAATTGAAATTAAATAGAAATCGATTTGAATTGAAATCAGTTTGAAATGAATTTAAAACGAATTTATAAGGAAAAATTCACTTTTGATTTGAAATTGAATAAGAAGTTGAAATCGTTTTGAAAACAAATTTAAAACGATTTATAAAATTCGTTTTAAATAGAAATCGACGAAATATATATTATATATATAATATAATGGCCTGAATAGAACGCACCGCGCTGCGGCAGTTCGTGAATTTCGACCATTGGCTTCGAACGGATATTACGGAAGATCCGACCGTCGAATTCTCCTCAAACCGGAACCGTTGGGTTCGTATCGAAAAGAGTTTTCTAATGAATATTAGAAATTAGAAATATAACGGTTAAATTTGGAATTATGTCCAAATCAAATTTGGAAAAGGTCGCTGTAAGTGCAGTTCGATGGCCGTTGATGGAAATCGACTATACGGGTCTTGATAAAATTATTAAAAATATCAATAATTTGTGAAAAATCAAAACAAATTATTTGGAAAGAACTGGGATGAAAAATCCCATATTTGAAAAGATAAAAAATGTATTTTTCTCAAAATGAACTAGTTTTGAACTAGAAATATAAATTCAATGTTTTTTTAAAATAAATAAATTGGATTTAAAAAAGGGTTTTAAAAATAACTATGATTTTCAATATATAGATTGGAAATGGATTTGAATCGAAATTGTCTTCGGAATATTTCGATGTGGGATTTTGTGATTATACAGATATTGTTATGGAAATTTGAAAGATATATAGATATCGTTATTTCCAACACGATATTTGTTGGTTGTAATATTTGATATTGAATATAAGCCGATATATTTTCTATTCAGAGCCTTGTATTTAATATCAAATGAGATTTGGGTTTGTCGTGAATGGTGTCTTCATTAAAACTGTTCTTAAACCCAGTTGAGAAAAAGATTAAATCTTTTTATTTAGATTTAATGAAGTGTACCAATTAAATAATATTTAATTGGAATTGAATTGGAATTGATTTTTGGGTTTATCGTGAACGGTGTTTTAAATAACATTTGTTCTTTAACCCGACAATTAATGGAAATGTGATTTTAGGTCGTCGTGAACGGTATCTTTAATAATACTGTTCTTAGACCCAATGGAGTTAAGAAAATCATAAATTAACGAAAGATTAGTTAAGTTGAATAGTTTCTTGGGTATTGATCTGATGTTGGTTTCGGCCTTCGGGGTTACTACTTAGGGAATTGTTCACTTGCTAATTTACGGTTAAAGGCTGGTGAAAATGAAATGCGATTTTGGGTTTATCGTGAACCATGTTTTAAATGACATTGGTTTTTAACCTAGTTAAAGATTGAAACTAAGTGGAGTTTTAATGAATCTTTTAATTAAATTGAAAAGTGAATTTGATAATTGAAATTATCAAATTCAAGGAATGATCGAGACTGGAGTACCACCAGTTTTACTCCAGACGACAGTTAAATCTTTAAATAGATTTAAATGTGAAATGGTAATCGAATTTACCAATAACACCATGTTGTTAAATATGAAGTACTACTAGTTTTACTTCATGGGATGAATAGGTTAGGGTTGAGAAATTTAACAATTGATTATTTCGGTAAGGTTCGTTAATCCCGACTAGTTTGAATAAACCATAATTTGGTTTGAATTGATATTTAAGAGAAGATTAAAGAATAAATTTAAATAATTTATCTTTGATAAAATTAATGGGAACTTTTCCCTATGAATGTGAAATTTAGAAACCAACTATAGGTTAGCTAAGAAGAATGGTTTCCTGGGTATTGATCTAATGTTGGTTTCGGCATTCGGGGTTAATATTTGGGGAATTGTTCTCTTACTAATTTACGGTTAGTGACAGATGAATTGAAATGAGGCGTATGTTGTGTTTGTGTAACACTTGTTTATTATATACGCGAGTTATTCGGAAGGACCGGGTTTATCTCATTCTGAATAACTGATACGACGAAAAGTCGAAAATGAAGACGGTGGTCGAAGACCGGAGGTCTTCACGTCGTTTGGATAATTACTGATGATCTTGATCGAGCCGTACACCCAAGAGGAGAGAATTAGTTGGTGATCGTCCAGACGTACTTGGAGATCGATGGATATGCGGGGTACTAGGTGCCTCCGGTTTCGTTCAGACCCAGAACGAACTTGTAAATGGACTGTGTGTCTGACATTGGATTTTGGTCTGTGTGATTGATTTTTATTAAATATATATCTGTTTGGCGGCGGAGAATTTATCATCTTGCTTAACGCCCTTCTCTGAGACGTACGAGCTCAGAGGTTATATATCGATGAATATCAAACGCATGAAGTGAATTGCCTGTGTGACATGCCTAAGTGGCAGATGATCAAGGCTTTTGTTGAAAAGCAAAGTCTTGTGGTTGATGATCAAAGCACGACCTGTGTGGCGTAGCTTTGTGTAGCGTTGATTCGCGAGCCTCACACCCCGGTTGTGAACCAAAACGGGAGAGGACCTCAGGAAGGACATGCGTTTCTTTCTAGTTAGAAGTGGCGTCAGTGGTTTTACACGCCCTGACGAGTTTGACTTATGTGGTTGTTGCTGTTGTGAGGCGCCTCGGTTAGATCGGACGATCCGGGTCCGATGGAGTCATTCGTTGGCTCATTTACGCCCCAAAGGGCGGGGAAACGCAGTGTTCAGGCATTTTAATCCACATCGGTGGACCGGCCTTGACGATCCAAGGGTCGATGCGCTCTGACCCTGAGGCTCGGGCTAGAGAGTCTCGAAGTCGGTGAGGACTATCTTTTGCCTCGGTTCACAGATGGAAATCCAACTTCCAATACGTGACTTTGCGGTTTTATTTGTAAAGTCTAGTATGGCGACACAGTGGGATGGGGCGCTTATGCCGTCAATGATTGATACTTATGATGTGAAGTTGTTTTATACACTATGCACTTATAATAGTATCAAATGATTTGTTTTAAACGTATCAAGCATTCTTGGTTATTATAAGGTAAAAACCCTATCCTTCGGCTTGCGTTGCATTGTGTGATGGGAACTGGGTCTTATAATAGCTTCATTTTTCTTTATTTAGCATTGCGCTGTTTGTTTTATGCACTGGTATTCTTGGGAGGAAACCCGTTCTGTGTTATACGGTGTGGTCCCTTGATTTACCTAAATTTAAAATAAAGATTAATGACTATTTTAGTTCTCACACCAGTCTCATGACTGACCTGGAGTTTATTGTTTTAACCTAAACTCTGGGTGCCCTTATTTTGACATGGGCAGCTAGTAGTTTTGGTTTTGCAGATTTATATTCACAGGATCCTGGTTTACAGCTGGAATGATATCCGAAAAGCTTTGTATCCGTATATCTCCTTCAGTTGTGTATTGTATTATTTTCCGCTGCTATGTAATGTATTGTAATCTCTAATATTTGGTAAATGTGTAATATTGATTTATACTCTGTATATTCTTGTATTCTGATGGAATTGTTGTAATACAATGAAATGTTCTTATGTCTGCGTTTTGATTCGTCTTGTCCTCAAAGTAATTCGTTTTTTCTCTTCTCTTCGAAGACCGGGGAAGTTCGAGTCGCTTCATTTGGTATCAGAGCTTTGGTTTACAAAGCTCAGAGAACAAAAGCACATTAGAACCAAACGAAAGAATTCATCAGAAATTGGATTAATAATATCCAATGGGAATGACTCGTTAGAGATGGGATCAGTAGTATCCTAGAACGAGTGTGAAGAGTAGTGTTTTTGAAATAAAATTGAAAACAAGTTATGTTTTGAAAATTTAAATCAATTATTCGTATTTGATTATTTATATTGATGTGGACAATCCTGTATATATAGATTTTGCGTATACGTCTGATCCGCGTGTATTCGAAGTTTTAATATATTGGATAGATATAGAATCACACTCTAGTCGCTCGAAGATGATTCTGATGATCGCTCGAGCATCATCAGAATTTATTTTCGTGTTTCGAAGGTGGGATTTCTATATATTTCCAATTGACTAGTGTGAGAACCAAAATTATATAGGGTCTATTGTTGTGATTAGGCATCAAAAATCTGATTTTTGGACTATGTATTTAAGTAATGAATTTGAAAAGATAACCAACTAATTGATTGATGGTTGTGTTGTTTGTCTATTTGTTTGAAATTTTGAACCATTACGCCTAATAGAATCAAATATTGAATTGTTTGAAAATTAGTCGCATTTGCATGCATATACATGTCTATACATTGAACAGGTCATAGCAAGGAGGCTAGAGCAGAAGAATAAAATTGTTTGCCCAACAAATAGGTACATGTTTACCATAATTTACTGTTTTGTTTGGGTGATGATGATTTTGTGAGCCGATTGGCTAGCCGCTTGGCTTTTTCTTTTGGATTGAAGAAGGCCATGGGAGGCTATATAAAATATCCCGAAGTCCCCGGTGCAGGGGAGGTTATGGCGAAATTTTTCGAAAATTTAGGGTGTTAGCCAAATTTTTGAAAAATTTCAAAAGTTCTTATAAACTGAAAAGTTGAAGAACTTAAGCCGTAATGAAAACAATGGAAGTTGAGTTGATTAGTTGAACAACTTTCGGCTTCGTTCCTTTTCGGGGACGAAAAGTTTTAAGTGGGGGAGATTGTAATAACCCGGAAATCTGAGCCAATTTAAAATTTTTATTTTGGCGATTTTAGTGAATTTTGATTATTTAAAATGAATTATTTTAAATAATATCGACGAGAAATTTATTTTGAATAGAATTCGAACGTATATATTTATATAGATCGTCGTTAGAATATAAATATTTATTTTAAATTATAAAAGGAATTGAAAATGGCGCGGTGGTTCGATAATTCGATTTCAAAATTCAAATGAATGTACCGGGTGCAAAATAAACCGGATTTTAACGAAACCAAAAATATTTGAATCCATTTGACAATATCCTTCCAACGAATCCGAAAAATTAAAATTTCATAGCGGGGATAAAAAGATACGTCCAGTTGAAATTTCAGAATAGTCGCTATGGAATTCTGGCCCTTAAAAATGAAAATTTTGCAAACGACCTCGGATTTCGACGAAACCACTTTTGTTGGATCCGTGATGTCTAGTTATTGCTAGATTCCAAAATTCATAATTTTTCGAATCAATATGTGAGCGTGGAAAAAGAAAACTCGTTTGACCAGTTTCAGTTGATTTTAATCGACTGGAAAATGGCCATTTTTCAAATGGTCTCAGAATTTGACGAAATTAGTTTTGTTAGGACTGTATCGTCAATACGAAGCTAGAAATTATTTTTCGGGGATTTTTCGAGTTAGTACGTGACCCCGGTAAATTGGAATACGCGTTCAAATTCAATATATAGAGTTATATTTTGATTTTGACGAAAACTGATCGAAACGATCGAATCAGCTTACGATACATATCCCATTATGTTCGGAATGGGGGTGTTACGCTAGGATCGACAGTCGTTGGGTCCCGTTTGGGGTTCAAAAATAAAAGGTGCTTTTTGGAAATTTAAAATAATTAAATATATATTATATTATATTATCTTCCTTATCCCCCTCTTTCTTCTCTAATCGGTCAACGCTTAAATTAATAAAAGAGAGAAAAAAACCTGATATCCAGACCTCGTCGCCCCACTATTCTCCACCGCACCGCCCTCAACGCCGCCAGCGTGAGGCGCCGCTTTCCCCCTCAGGCCTTCCCCCTCCTTCTCCGATCTCCTCGCTCCCCTCGCGCCCGCTTCGAACCCTCGAGACCTCGAACCCACCTCGTTTGAGCTCGGACTTCAGGGTGGTAGTCCCACCGAGGTGAACGCCGTTCACGGCGGATGATGGCGATGGGGAGGGTGTCAGCATGGAGTACTTCGATGGTGCTCCGGTCGAGCTAGGTGGCGGCGCTAGGAGGATTTCGATGGCGAGGGTTCTTCGTGACCTGGGTTTGGCTTTCGGCAGTGGAAAGGAACGATTAGCAAAAGGGTAAATAACCCTGAATTTCTTTTCATTTTTACTGCAAATTCACATGGATTTTATTTTCAATTTTAATATCAAATGGGATTGTTTTAAAATTTGAAAATTGAATGTATATATATTATAGCTTTAAAATATGAAACATAGTTCAAAACACGATTTTTGCTTAGTTGAACATACGATTTTTGCTTAGTTAAAAACACAATTTTGCTTAGATGAAAATATAAACTGGACTTTGGTTTTGAGATTTTTATAATATAAAAGATGAGATTTTTAAAATATAAAAGACGAGATTTTTTTTTTAAAATATATATATATATATATATATAATCTTTAGTAGAAGAAGAGAGATACAAAAATATAATTTTTATAATGAAGTAGCGATGTAAAAATATGATTTTTATATATAAAACTGAATAATAAAAATGTAATTTTTACAATGAATAGAGTGAAACAAACTGCGATGGAACCGACTGGAATCAAATTCAATTCCGAACCGTTCAGAAATAGAGAATGGAGGAGTGGAACCCTCGGTGAGAACTCACTTTTAATTTATTTTATTTCTAGTTAAAATATATACTAGGATGCAGACGGTGTTTAGTAGCACCCGACACCCGTCGTCCACAGACCATGGACGGCTTGTTTATTTGATTGCATGTTGTTGTGAAAATTGATTGTGTGATGTGAAATAAAATATTTATATAGTTAAAAATATTTTATAGCTTAAAATAGATTTTTTTTAACGTGTATTTAAAATGAAATAAATATTTATAAACAAATCGGACGGTTTGTTTATATACACTGATTTGACTGATATTGATTGGGACGATAAATTTTACACATCGCCCAACTGCACAAATAAAAACTGTGGTTGATTGTTTGAAACCCCACACGGGTATTGGGATGATATTTGGCATACGCTAATCTCAATAATTAGTTGTATGTCAATCGATTGATTGACAGGCTGTATAAGCGTTGAATATTTATAGTTAATGCTTATACAGTGTAGAATGCACTTTGGATGAAGGATTGTTGTTTTCATTGTTGTTATACACATTTGTTGTGTGAAATCCATATAATCAATTATATGGTAATTGACTGTGCCAGATTCCAGTTCAGAATTATCGAATATTTTAAAATATTTGAAATGAAATATTTGAAATAGAAATATTTGAATAGAAATATTTGAAATAGAAATATATAAAGTCGTGTCGATTAGATTGACGCCATTTTGACGTGAACGATATTTATATCGATTTTATTCGTTTTATAATAAATATCGAAAAGTGATTTCAAAATCGAATATTTTGAAAATATAGAATGAATTCGAATTGAATTGAAAAGGAATTCGAATTGAATTGAATTGAAAAGAAATTCGAATTGAATTGAATTGAAAAGAAATTCGAATTGAATTGGATTGAAAAGAAATTCGAATTGAATTGAATTGAAATTAAACAGAAATCGATTTGAATTGAAATCAGTTTGAAATGAATTTAAAACGAATTTATAAGGAAAAATTCACTTTTGATTTGAAATTGAATAAGAAGTTAAAATCGTTTTGAAAACAAATTTAAAACGATTTATAAAATTCGTTTTAAATAGAAATCGACGAAATATATATTATATATATAATATATATAATATAATGGCCTGAATAGAACGTGCCGCACTGCGGCAGTTCGTGAATTTCGACCATTGGCTTCGAACAGATATTACGGGAGATCCGACCGTCGAATTCTCCTCAAACCGGAACCGTTGGGTTCGTATCGAAAAGAGCTTTCTAATGAATATTAGAAATTAGAAATATAACGGTTGGATTTGGAATTATGTCCAAATCAAATTTGGAAAAGGTCGCTGTAAGTGCAGTTCGATGGCCGTTGATGGAAATCGACTGTACGGACCTTGATAAAATTATTAAAAATATCAATAATTTGTGACAAATCAAAACAAATGATTTGGAAAGAACTGGGATGAAAAATCCCATATTTGAAAAGATATAAATGTATTTTTATCAAAATGAACTAGTTTTGAACTAGAAATATAAATTCAATGTTTTTTTAAAATAAATAAATTGGATTTAAAAAGGGTTTTAAAAATAACCAGGATTTCCAATATATAGATTGGAAATGGATTTGAATCGAAATTGTCTTCGGAATTTTCGATGTGGGATTTTGTGATTATACAGATATTGTTATGGAAATTTGAAAGATATATAGATATCGTTATTTCCAACACGATATTTGTTGGTTGTAATATTTGATATTGAATATAAGCCGATATATTTTCTATTCAGAGCCTTGTATTTAATATCAAATGAGATTTGGGTTTGTCGTGAATGGTGTCTTCATTAACACTGTTCTTAAACCCAGTTGAGAAAAAGATTAAATCTTTTTATTTAGATTTAATGAAGTGTACCAATTAAATAATATTTGATTGGAATTGAATTGGAATTGATCGTGAACGGTGTTTTAAATAACATTTGTTCTTTAACCTGACAATTAATGGAAATGTGATTTTCTTTAACCCGACAATTAATGGAAATGTGATTTTAGGTCGTCGTGAACGGTATCTTTAATAATACTGTTCTTAGACCCAATGGAGTTAAGAAAATCAGAAATTAACTAAAGATTAGTTAAGTTGAATAGTTTCTTGGGTATTGATCTGATGTTGGTTTCGGCCTTCGGGGTTATTACTTAGGGAATTGTTCACTTGCTAATTTACGGTTAAAGGCTGGTGAAAATGAAATGCGATTTTGGGTTTATCGTGAACCGTGTTTTAACTGACATTGGTTCTTTAACCCAGTTAAAGATTGAAACTAAGTGGAGTTTTAATGAATCTTTTAATTAGATTGAAAAGTGAATTTGATAATTGAAATTATCAAATTCAAGGAATGATCGAGACTGGAGTACCACCAGTTTTACTCCAGACGACAGTTAAATCTTTAATTAGATTTAAACGTGAAATGGTAATTGAATTTACCGATAACACCGTGTTGTTAAATATGAAGTACTACTAGTTTTACTTCATGGGATGAATAGGTTGGGGTTGGGAAATTTAACAATTGATTACTTCGGTAAGGTTCGTTAATTCCGACTAGTTTGAATAAACCATAATTTGGTTTGAATTGATATTTAAGAGAAGATCAGAGAATAAATTTAAATAATTTATCTTTGATAAAATTAATGGGAACCTTTCCTTATGAATGTGAAATTTAGAAACTAACTATAGGTTAGCTAAGAAGAATGGTTTCGTGCGTATTGATCTGTTGTTGGTTTCGGCCTTCGGGGTTAATATTTGGGGAATTGTTCTCTTACTAATTTACGGTTGGTGACAGATGAATTGGAATGAGGCGTATGTTGTGTTTGTGTAACACTTGTTTATTATATACGCGAGTTATTCGGAAGGACCGGGTTTATCCCATTCTGAATAACTGATACGACGAAAAGTCGAAAATGAAGACGGTGGTCGAAGACCGGAGGTCTTCACGTCGTTTGGATAATTACTGATGATCTTGATTGGGCCGTACACCCAAGAGGAGAGAATCAGTTGGTGATCGTCCAGACGTACTTGGAGATCGATGGATATGCGGGGTACTAATTTCTTCAATTCTTCTAACTCTTCAGGTGCTAATTTCTTCAATTTCTCTGGATCTGAGACAACTTCAAATGTCATCTCTTTTTTCAACACCGCTTCCATCTTCATCTTCCATGTGCCAAAATCCCCCTTTCCATCAAACCTAGCGACTCCATAATTTGTAGCGCTTCTACCACAGCTATTCTTTGTGGAATTTGACATGGTTGAAAAAGTTTTTGAATAGGACAACTAACTCCGATACCAATCTGTAGTGCAAAATCAGAGATCTAGGCAGCGGAATACAAATAAACCCAATGATCTAGTCTGTCAACAATTTCAACAACGCCAAAAATAAAAACAAGTGGCATAAATTATAGAGAGAACAAAAATAGAAAATAGAGGAAAGAGCACACCAATTTTTAGCATGGTTTGGCTTTGCCTACGTCCACGGAGACCCAACAACTTTTATTTCTCAATGAAGAAATGAGTACAAAAGATTACAATAGAGAGAAGACTAATGGTGGATTTCTACTTCATACAATAACATGACCCCTATTTATATAGAGGGATTTCTTGGGGATAAAAAAGAGAAGTTTCTAGACTGCTTGGACATAAAGGGAAAATAAATAATATTTTCCTTAATTTGATTGGAGCATAAATGGATGGTGCAATTATGGTCCCAATCTCTTTTCCTAAGTAAATTGATTCTTCATTAATTGATTGACTGGCCTTTTATTTTTCTTCCACAAACTTCCTCTTATATCTTCCCATATATGAGCCAATTAATTGATTGACAATCAATCAATTTCTTTCCTTCTCTCAAATATTTGAATCATTAATTTCAACAGGATCTACTGTAAAAGAAAATGTCAATAGACCATGGAATTTTGGTACACGAAAATTATGTTGAATTTGTGTGCACTCTTAAATTTAAATGAACCTAGTCAATGCGTTATATATACAAAACACTAGTTATATGAGTGGTATCAAGAACCAGCTTTTACGACTATTATATACTGTTAAGGTAACTTTTGTAAAATATCCTCTTTAAGTTTCAAAATACAGAGTCTTTCCTTCTCAAAAAACATATTATAAAAAAGAATTATATTTTTAATTTACAGAAAGTTACTAAAAACTACGCAAATATTTGCAAAAAATCTGCTGATTTTTTAATTTTCTGGAGTGCAAGTCCTTGCAGAAAACTCTCGAGAGAACTCTGCAGATATATGCAGATTTTTCAAATATTAGGTTTTATTTTTATTTTTTAAAAAGAGTTTTGTTCATAAAAACATGTGATTAATGCTCATACTTAATTTCCAATAAAAATAAAAATAAATGAATAAACTAAATACAGGGAGTGTAATTTAAAGCTTGTTTTTAGGTTTGAGTTTTCTGCTTATCAAATCAAGAAACAAGGGACTGAACCAAATTTCCACTACTGTTATTCCCTTTAAAAATGTTCTGCTAAAATCAACTGAACACATCAAATCTCCACAAGTCAAGACAGGTCCAACCCATTTAAACCACTATGTGTTAAAATTGGACCAGGCAAACTAGGGGGCCCAACATCCCGACTGGATCCATCCCAAAAACACGAGAAGATCGGAACCAACCAGCAAAATGGCTGGTCAAGCACACCGGTCAGGTCTGAGCTTACCTCAGCTCACTTTTCATGCACATTTTAAAGGTGTTAATTTGAAGAATTCAAACCAAGTAGCAACAATCATCATAGTGTAAAGACAGAGATGTAAAAGACAATAACAGAAGAAGAAACAGTTGAATGACAGAACTGACCTGAAGAAGAACAGACATCCCAACTAGGTCAGGAGTGTAGAATTCACCTTCCTCCAAATCAAAGGGACGTTCTTCCTCTTTCACCAACAACGAGGACCCAACAAATTGTTTAGCCTGCTCCACCTCCTCAACTCCAGCAAGCTTAATAATCCATGTCTTTTGAGAAGGATGCTCTCTTCCTGATACTAATTCTACTTCTGATATCATTTCGTTTCCACGTACACGGGAACGAATCCATCTTTTTCCTGCCTGATTCCATCACAATAATAAATTAGTACTGTTATGAATTCGTTTTATTCCATTCATAAGCTGACTCTAATAAACAGAACAAGCAAATAACCAAACAACTAACATTGGAGAATCGAAGAAGAGGGAAATCAGTGGTAGGAATGACAGATAGTTCCCCTTTAATGCCGTGCACTTTGTTTATGTTTCCCACTGCTACATACTCTCCACCTTCATTGTAGTCCTTTTCCTCTTTATTGCCTTTGTCTTTGATGGAAGAAGAAGGCGAAGAAGATGGCAAGTTTTTACTAACTATAAGTACTGATGGCGCTGCTGCTGCTGCTGAAAAGGAAGGGATACAACGGCGTTTGCGAGAGAAGCGATGCAACTCGGATGAACTAGGATGACCGTAGTACAACTGATTTCGGTTTAGGTTTTGGTTTAAGCGGAAGAATGATACAGACGAAGAGGAAAAGGAAGTTAAAGTAGACTGATAACGGAGCTGCCGCATCATCGTTTAAATATCAAACTTACTACACACACCTTGCCATCAAACTCTTATAAGAAGAAACCCAACTCTTTTCCGTTTCTTGCTTGACTTGGTTCCCCTTCTTTTCTTTTCGTCTATAACAGACGGAGAGGGAATTGAACTGTTTGAAGTAAAAATTTGTTTCGATTATCAAAGAGCGGAATCCTGCGAAGTGGATAAGAATTGGGAGCAGACGATCGATTTACAAAGTGGCCGGTATTCCAAATTAGGGCTACTTCTCTACAGTAATGTGTCGTGTAGCGCAATGGTTAACTGTTTAACAAACAGTGTTATCGTGCCATTTTTACTAATAAACTAAAACAACTTAGCGTTATCGGTATCGATCGATTGATATACCCAAAATTGGTATACCAATAAATGGATAAACATTACACTTTAAATTACCGTTTGTCACGAAAATCGACCATTTAACAATATCTTATTACACATTTTAGCGTGTCAATTAGGAAAGATAACAATGAAAAAAAAATGTATTCAACATCATTTAAACTGAATTACTCAGTGAAATTTAATCGTTTTCTTGCTTCTTATTACCTATAAGACAACATATTATAAGAAAATCCATACATGGTAAATTATTTGGTAAATAATTATTACCGCTAGTTTTGAAAAATTATTACCGATGCTTTATGGTAGTAAATGATAAATTTTTCGTTACCATACTGATCGGATTATCACACCGATGTTACTCTAAAATGACAATCGATTATCTGGTATTGGTACGCTAATTGTAAATTTATCATTATTATAATAGCCCTAGATACGAATAGATAATTGATAATTATCATTTCCGTTAGAAATTGATAATCAATAAATATAAATAACAAATATCAAATTTTAGTTTAACTTCAACTTTTCTGTACCTCAATGATTATTAACGTGCTAATAATAAACAAATATGATAATCGTTTAATGCATATAATATGAACATCTAAATTAATAAAATAGCCAAAAAAGTTATCTCTTGTTGCACTAAAACATACATAATCTAAAATATAATCTTAAAAAAAGCTAAATGAATAGTTTTTGGATTTGGATGTCTTTGTATATGCATCCACTACTGATTTTTGGAATCGAATAAGTGTGTTTTTCGGATGCGGAAGTGGATATATTTTAGCTTTTCTAGTTATTCATTGATAACCCTAGTTATTGTAACATCCTTCATTTTGAGACATGAGAATAAGCGCTACTAATATTGCATTCATCAATAGTATTATCCCTCCAACGACAAAATGAGATCAGTTAAGGAATCACGATATCATAGGCGCATTCCATTAAAGAATCGCTCATTACATATTCTCATGCGTAAATGAACAATCAAATATAATTATTACAAAATACTCTAAGAGCAACATATGAAAATGCATCTTGGCTGCTTAGAGCATAATACTAGGCAATAATATAACTTTGCACTTACATCCATAAGTAAAATGTACGATAGAAAAGAGAACTCTTGAATAACTGGATTGCATCCTACGCGTCTAGAAGCTTATTCGTCTAGCTAGATACTTGAAATCCCTACTCTTAACCTGCTCAAATGAGTACCCAAGAGTTTAAGGAAAAACAAAAGCTTCATATTAGACAACAGTTTGGTGTGATTCTGTAAATAATAACAAACCATCTTGAATCAAAGAATATCTAGTGAGACCACGTCGTTTAATGGAATGAGTTTTCTTCTTACTTGTATTTAATAAAACATAACATCCAACCTGTTCCTCTACACTCACAATGGTTAGAAATAATAAACATCACGGTCATATGTGCAACATAAGGTAGATTACCCATCATCCATTTATTTGACCGTCCATTTTAAATTTCATATGACTACCCCCCATGGTTTAAATAACTATTCATCTTAAAATTTTGAAAACCATCCACCCTACGTATTTCTTCATAAGGATTACTCATCTCTTACCATGTGAATTACTTACCTCTTGTGGTCTATTCACTTTAAATCCCGTAGATTACCCATCCTACATATTTTATATATCAAAATGATATGGACTAACCATCACAAACCTCATAATTTTTGTAGAATAACTATGAAGTCATATTAACTCATTTGGAGACTACTTATCCCTGGCATTATGTCGACTATCCATCCCGCACTCCATAGTTTTTCTAGTATAACTATAAACCATTTTTATTTATCTAGTTTATATTCGGCCTTATATTATAAGAATGTAAGTCTTGTCTATTGGTATCCCCTATTTGACTATTTCCCCTTTTTATTCAATACATGTCAATTCATGTAATTTGTGCCTTCTTTCTCAAGGCTTGTAACACCCCGTATTTTTTTTAATATAATTAAAAATGAAATAAAATATATGAAAATATGCTTATGATAGGTAAATAATGGTGATGCATAAGGAGAATTAATTAATACATGGAAGAGAAGAAAAATTAGTTCGATAATGGCGTATGTAACGGAAAAGATAGTAAAATAAGGATAACTAATTCAAGAATCAGGAATTAGGTAAAATGGACATCACCATTGCGTTCCTCTCGGAAAAATATGCGAAATAGAGTCCGAATTTTCGAAAATCGGAGTCCGTATGACCAAGATATGGCCAAAACAAGATTTCAGCAGACTTTCTGGCAGACTACCCGTGTCGACTGTAGTGTCGACACCCAAGTCGACCTGCCCCCCCCCCCCCTGTGTCGACTGTAGTGTCGACTCCCCCACTATACAGGTCGGCCTGGGGTGGCCCAGAACCCATTTTTGAGGCCCGGGACGAGTTTTGATGGTCCGGATGGGTTTTAGGGTTAATCCGATGGCTGAAATGAATTGCTACACCTATAAAATAACACCTAGACCTAGCCTAACTCACACAAATCATTCTTACACCTAAATGCTGCTGGAATCTCTCTTGATCCATGGCCGCCGTCTCCAAATTAAAGCTTAAGCGTTCAAACTCAAATCAAATCAAAGATCAATGCTTCTACAACAAACTCAAGAGGATAGATCAATGACGCTGCAACTTTCTACGACAAATTCACTCCCTAATGCATTAGTCGTTCTCTGTAAGTTCTAGTTATTTTCAGATTTAAATATTTAATTATAATATGGCGATGAAATAAAGTGAAATTGATGTAAGTTTAGCTATATTTGCGGAATGTGAATTAAGATTAAAATCATGTTTTGCGGTCAAATGAAAATAGTACGATGCTTATTATGTTTGGTTATGTTGTATAATATTATGCCAGTGATTTGATTTTATTATCATGTTGGATTGGGAATTATTGAGTACAATGTTTGTCACGTTGTATAATATGCCAGTGATTTGATTCTATTATCATGTTTAATTAGGAATTATTGATAAGTTTATTATGCAAGTTTATGTTGTAGATTCATGCGACAAATGGTCAAATCTACATGTTTATGTATAAGAAAAACCTATGCCACACTTATCATATATTTGTGATTGGCTTGTGAGTATGTTAATTTAATCTATGTTGCCAAGTAACGCATGTGTATGTTGATTTGCCTATGTTGCAAATTAACATATGTATATTGATTAGTTCATATTGCTATTTCTCATGTATGTATGTTAATATGGCCTATGTTAAAAATACACATATATGTTGAATTGGCTTATAATTGCGAGTTCACACTTATGACACTATAATGGTTATTTTGCAAGTTCACCCCTGTAATGTTCATGATGTCATTGTGCAAGTTCACACCTGTAATGTTCATGATGTCATTTTGCAAGTTCACCTCTGTAATGTTCATGATGTCATTTTGCAAGTTCACCCCATTATGTTCACATTAATTATGCCATCAATGTCAAAATTATACCTTTGTCATGTTTATGATTGTGTATTTGTGTACATTAAATTAGGCTAAGTTTTTAGCCTAAACTTTATACTCAAAAATCATACGAACGTAAATTAGGCTAAGATAATTAGCCTAATATTAGACGGGGTAACGGTGGGTTAAAATGATTAATTATAGGAAAACTTGCCATAAATTGGTCATTTATCACATAAGTGATTTATGGCATAAAATGGTATTAATTATATACCTAATTTAATGAGATTGATTAGAAACAAATTGGACATTAAATCTGAATTTGAACAATTTACATAATTAAAATGTAAATTAGAATTATGGCATAAAATGGTATTAATTATATACCTAATTTAATGAGATTGATTGGAAACAAATTGGGCAGTAATATGAATTTGAATAATTTACATAATTAATGTAAATTGGAAAATACGAATATGCTTAGCACGAGGTTGGATTGAGTTGTGATGTAAACCTGCCCGGACCTGCCCGGCTGTCCAGTAATCACAGCAATACCTATCCAATGTGGGAGGCTAAGCATTAGGCCCAATAAAGACCCGAGGTTAGACTGAGTTGTGGCGTAAGATTGCCCGGACCCGACCGGCACACCTGCAGCCACAACAATATCTGTCTAATGTGAGAGGTTGGTGCCCTAATAAGACAACTAGAGCTGAGCTAGGGTTGGTAGGGTTAAGTTAACTAGAACACTTAACCAATTTCAACATGTTAACTAAATTGGCGGGTAGGGTTAGGATAATCTGGACACTTAACCAATTTAATATGTTGACTACGGGAGTAGGTAAGGTTAAGCAAATGTTTAACCATTATAACATGATTAAACTGGACTAGAGAGTGAGGTTAAGTTAATGAGAACACTTAACTAATACAATGGGTTAATTAGACAAGTGGTTGCGGTTAAGTAGTAACACTTAACCAACATAACAGGACAAGCGGGTGGGCTAAGTTAACTTGAATAAGTTGATAACACTTAACCATTATAATATGACTAGTGGATGGGGTTAAGTTAACATGCACTTAACCAATCTGATGTGATGCGTGGTAGGGTTAAGTAACACACGGGGTTAAGTTAACAAGAAAATCCTTAACCAATGTAACCAGATAGACGAACGGGGTTAAGTTAATAAACCACACTTAACCAATCAAACATAATAAGCGAGAAAGGTTAAGTTAACTAAGGTAAACACTTAACCATGGTAACATAACGAGTAGGAGGGTTAAGTACATATCGGGTTGGTGGGTAATATTAGTAAATATAGGCCCGCATACACTTAACCATTAAATACACATGCTTGAATCAGTAGCGGGGTTAAGTACACATTAGGGTTGGTGGGTAATATCAGAGAATATAGGCCCACAGACTTAACCATTAGAAAAACCTAGTAACGGGGACCTATTTCAGCAGTAACCCATATTAGGTATCAACGGAACCCTGAGCTAGGCAGGGTGGGATACGATTACTGGGCTGATTATAAGAGGTCAAATTAGCGGCGGTTGGTGCAGCAGTGCAGGTTCTAACGGAGTGCGGGCGTGCACACACTTCGGCGCAGAAAATTTAGCCACTGGGCATCAGTAGGTATAAAGCTGTGCATCTTGATTGTGTCAGGGTTGCCACCATGGGACTTGATACACCCCATGGTGGGACCAGCACATGTATCTACAAGTAGGGGGCCGCGTGACACAAACGAGAACTAGGTCAAGTAGGGAGCCGATCGATAAGGTAGTAAGGGTGCATCGAATATATACATGGCCATTGGGGTGATCGAGGTGGAATCCTCATAATCGATGTACACCTGAAGGCTACCATAATTGCGGGGATTGGGATCACGTTGTAATTATTATATAACACGGGCTACTAGTTGGGACACTAGTAGGGGGTACGGATCCTTGTTACACAGGACACTAGTTGGGACACTAGTAGGAATATGGATCATTCAATGTAAGACACTTATGAGGATGCTAGTTAGGTGGTGCAGAGCAAATAGATATCGTTTTAATGGTAAAGCTTAGAAACCTTGCAATGTTATTCTTGATAGAAACCATGCGGTGGGGTACTTGATGGGAATTATGGGATGTTATACTTGTTTCATCGTGCCCGAAGTTTATCTTGTTACCTTAGTTTATCTTGTTATCATAGTTTATCTTGTTATCTTAGTTTATCTTGCCTACCTTGTCATCATGCTTGTGTTTACTTTCAGTTTATTCATGCCATGTTATCTTTACTCATTTTTATGTTGAAAGTCACTAGGACTTACTCAGTCTTTATGACTGACCCATTTTGTTTCGCCTCTTTTTCTTCCGTCCCCCCCCCCCCAGGTTCACAGGGTGGGAATACAGCTTAGTTCGGATCTTACCAAGCTCCAAGGCTCTTTCATGTATGGCTTGGATTTCTCTTGGCTATGGCTTGTTTTGCTTTATTGGGGAATGCCGCAGTTTGTTTTTATGCTTCTTTGTTTTTGAGCAAGACAGATATTTTAACTATGAAATTGGGTATTGGAAGTTGATGGGCTTTTCTTGTAAACATTTATATTTAATAAATGATTTGAAGTACTTCCACTTTATTTTCCGCTGTTTTATATATGTCTGTCTTGTAATATTTCTGTTCCGGTACCCATAATACTCCATTGAAGTTAAGACATTCCCTTTGCGAGTGACCTTAACAGATGTGGGGTGTTACAAGGCTAATAACAAAGAAGTAATTATTTAGTTAACACCTATAATTAATTATCATTCCGCAAGCCTTACAAGCTAAATAAAATCGTACTAATTTAATTTAATTTGAAAAAAAACCCTCAAAAATCACATAATTCAAGAATATTTCTTTCGTCTTCATATAAAAAATTTAAGTAAAAAATTATTATTAAATTATTTTAAATAATTTGAATCTGAAATTAACCAATTTTCTCCCTTGGGAAATTTATAGGATATTTAAAATGAATTAGATAATTATGAAAATTGAAACTCATCTCCTAAATTGTGTTAAACATGACATCTCTAATTTTTAAGTCATTTAGAGATATAAATCATTGGCTTCTATCTAAAACCTGCTTCAAGTAATTCAAATTAAATATTGTAAATCATTATTCTATATAAACAATGATTAGACATCCCAAACAATGTAAAACAACATTAAAGACTATGGTATCACCCATAGTCAAAACAAAAAAAAAAGATTAATAGATGATTTAAAGTGTTATTCATTTAAAAATAATGAGAATAAATATGCTTTAGTTCCCTTAAGTTCTCCTTCTTGTTTTCTCCCTTAGGCTTCCCCTTCTCCTAAGTGTTAATGTTGACCTCCTTGTTTTAGTTGTTTGTGTGTATAGAATGGTAGATTAATAAGAGGGTAAAGCGTTAAAGGGTGAAAGATAGGAATATTCCCCCTTTTGCCTTCGCATAAGAAATTTTTATGTTAAACTTTAATTACAACAAAGATCAGTTTAAGTAAGGCCAACCTGTACTAATGATCAAATCTTACCTCGTTACTCTGTTATAGTAAATTCAATCAAATTTTCTAGATAATGTTACACTAATAATTATGGGTCTTACATTATCCCTTTCTTAAAGAATTTTGTCTGTGAAATTTAGTAAGGACCATAAACAAGCTTAGCAATCACACGTACAGTGCTAGGATATTCTGCCAACTATTTATTCCATAAGGCAATCTAGAACATACCTTTCAACAGCTTAAGATAAGTGTCCATAACGATGTCTAGTGCTCCCCAAGTGCAGTCTTTCTCATTATCACTCCATTGGACTTTCACTACTTTGATTGTTTGATTCCTTAGCTTCTTCTCATCTATGGATACAATACAAACTGGTAGTCTAACAAGAGTCGGTTTCGACTCCACTATTTGATCTTCCAATGTCATAGGAGAAGTTGTAATTTTTGGATCGTGCACATACTTTCGAAGATGAGAAACATGAAAAACTTTACGAACTCCAACTAATCTGCTTGGAAAATCTTCTTGATAAGTGTGTTTCTCGATCCTCTATATAATAGGGAATGATCTAATAAATCTTGGTGCTAGTGACTCCTAAAATATACCACATCCTTTACCGGTGATACTTTAATGAAAATTTGGTATTCAACTATGAACTCAAGGTCCTTGTGCCTCTTATCTACGTAACATTTCTGCCTTGATTGAGCTTCCTTTATCCTACTTCAAATCAACTCAATCTTTTTCGCAGCTTCCTTTATCAGATCTGAAGCTAGAATTAATCCGCCTTCGGTCTCTAACCAACACACTGATGACTAGCATGACTTTCCATATAAAATTCAAAAAAAATGGTATTCTTATAATAGTTTTCCGATTGATATTATAGGAAAACTCAAGTAAGTGCAAATGGTCCTCCCATGAACCTCTGAAATATAGGGCATAAGCCATCAACAAATACCCAATTACCTTGTTAACTCTTTTTGCCATTCGTTTGTCCGTGTGTTATACACATTACTCATCCTGAGCTTAGTACCTAAGACATTATGCAAACTCTTCCTAAATTCATTCAAGAACAGATCATCTCTAGTGTTGATGATACAACTAGGAACTTTATGCGGTCCAACTATGTTCTTCATAAACAACTTGACTAATACAAATCATATCCTGGTTGATTTAATGGGAATGAAATGGGAACTTATAGCTATTTTATCCATTATGACCCAAATATTCTCATTATGCCTTATTGACCTTGGCAAACAATCAATAAAATCCAAGGATATCAAATCCTATTTCCAAATAGTAAAGTCTAAAGCTAAAGCAATCCAAGCCTTTTTTGATGTTTGACTTTCACCTATTGACAGTTAAAATACTACTATAGTAAAATAAACTACTTTGCCCATAAACTTACATCCTTTTTCATGCCTTCCCAGAAAGAAACTTCATTTTATATCTTGATACGTCTTATTACCCTAGGATGGATCGTAAATTTGGATCAATGATTCTCTCTGATTACTTTCCTCACGTTTTCAAAATCAAGAGCACACAACCCTCCCTTTTTTCTCAATTATTCCTTTTTATATAAAATCGAATCTTTTAGATCATCAACCTCATTTCCAACTCTAAGCCTTTCAATTCTTTTAGCTAAATCCGGATCCACTCCCAATCTTTTCGAACAAGGTTGGATGAACTTTCAAACATAACATCGTAGAAGTATACCGGCTCATATTAGCTATTGATATTCAACTACACATCATAAGTAGTCAATACCTCTAATGTAACAACCTTATTTTTGTAGTAATATTAAACAAATTAAATGTGTTATTTTTTGTTTAAAGTATAAACAATTTTGTATAATTGTACTAGATGGAAAGAAATCCTAATCGGTGTTCACTAAAATTGATAACTTGATGAAAATGTGTAAACTTATTTATATTCGTTAGATGGATAATTAAATGAATGCAAGTATCAAATTAAATAAGATGATCTAGTTACTGAAATATAACTTGCAAAATAAAGTGTAAGTCAATTTCAACAGTTTCAACTATATTGGAATAAATATATAAATTTACGAAAATAGCTAGTAAAGAGAAAATAAAATGTAATTGGTATTATTAAAACACGTGGCTCGAATAAGAGACCAAACCCAAACTTTAAACAATTCTGTATCTCATGTGAACTTCCATCTATCTAAACCTGAATGCTAATTGTCCTAAGCCTTAAAATTTTAAATTGACTTCATATATATCGAAATAAACAACGAGATAGCTATTGCGATGAAAAAGGGCAGTGGTGCATGGTCGATGGCGATAGGGCATGGAGCGGATGTGTGACATAGCGGTGCAAGTGCTTCAAGCAAGGCAGTGGTGTCACGACTTTGTCGCGATTGTGTGAAGGCATGCTTTGATCTGAGCTTGTTGTCACCATGAGCACGATGGTAGCACGCGTTCTTCAAGATTAGGTGATATGTGTTGGTTTTGAGTTGCTCTTATGTGCTTTCCACGAGGAGATAGTGGTTTCAACTAAAGCTAGGGTTTTGGCTTCAAACTGTAAACCCAAAACAAAAAATAAAAGCAATAATTTAAGAAGAGTTATCTTATTAACACACTTATTTTTATCTAAATATAAAGATGCATGCTTGGCTTAGCTTATGAATTGTGTAAAATTATAGTATCGATTAGATAAGAATAATTGAAATAAATTGCATGTTATGCATCCAATTTGATTGATGAATGAATTAGTTAATTGTGTGTTTGAAAACATTGAAATTCAATCAATGATTGGACATGAAATGTCACGTATATGTTAAAAACTATCAAAATTATATTTGATTTTATAGTTAGATAATACGATGGTTATGATACTGCTTATGACTGAGTTGTCGGAAAGCAACCCAGATTAGAAAATAAGTCCATATTATGGATTATATTATTACGGAGCGATGTCGGTTCTATTTTAAATGGATTTATTATTTAGTGTTTAAAGGATTCTCAGTATGAGATTTTATCCGTTTTGAATCTTATAAGGATTTTGCTTGTAACATATATAGTCAAAACATATTATATCTTACTTTATTTCTTAATTAAGAATTTTTTTTAATACTTTCAAAAATAAGTAATATTAAATTATAAAATCTTTTTTTAATTTAATACTTCGAGTATATAAATTTTGGAAATGTTTTAAAAGTAAAAGATAAAATATAGCTTTATTTTATAAATACTATTATGAAAGTAATAATTTCAATTCTAATATATATTAGTTATAAAAGAGGTTTAACTTATTTTGAGAAGTATTCAAAAGCCTCTTTGTAAATATACCTCTTTTCCTTAAATAAAATTTAAGGATTTAATAGTGGTTTTGGGATAATTATATTCTTGCAAATCTAAAAATTTAATTTAATTTTTTTTTTGTTATGGATTCGAGATTTTAATTGTGATTCATGCTTTCTTATGAAATAATCTTTGAATTCAATTTCTGTTGAATTCGTGCTTTTCTATGATACAAGAAATTTCAAAAAATGATTGAATTGTATGACTGGTACAAGACTTTCTTTAAAATTCTTTCACTTATTATTATTATAACGTATTAATAGGGTTTGAATGGAAACTACCAGATTTTAGTCAATATTGGAATTTTACTTTCTAGTGCGGGACAGTTTGTTAAATTCTTGTGATTACGTAGGTGAGGGCTGTTACCACCAGATTTTGATACCGAAACAAGAGAAAAGGCGAAGAGGTATCGTAGTGACCTAATGCCACAGTAGAAGCTTAAAGATTTGAAACCAGAGGCAAAGGGTGTAATGATTCGCTTTTGGGCTCGCTTCAACCCGGTAGTTAGCCCACTCGAAATGTTCTCAAAGGCGGATTGTTATGGCGTATGACACATCAGAATAAAACAAAAAAGAACTTTTCATTGTTATTGCAACAATTTTACATCAGAGTACAAGATATATCATAGTACAATAATTGATACACCACGGAAAATATCAGAGAATAATAAATTACAACATAGTAGAAACAAAAATATATACATTGGAATACTTGAAATATTCCGTAGTATAGCTGCAGCCAAAATCCAGGATCATGTTTTTAAAATATCCGCAAAACCAAAACTATTAGCTGCTCATATGGAAAATATGGGTACCCAGGGTTTAGGTGGGAACCAATAAACTCCAAGTCGGTCAGGGGACTGGCACGAGAACCAGAACAATTATTTTTCTTTATTTTAAAGTTGGGTAAATCACGGAACCATGTCATATGACACGGAACGAGTTTCCTCCACATGAATACCAATCATAAAACTCTCGCGATGCTTTCTTGAATGAAGCTATTATAAGACTCATGTCCCATTACACAATGCAAGCGCAAGCCGGAGGATAGAGTTTTACCTTATAATAGCTAAACATGCTTGATATGTGAAAATTTTCTTTTATTATCACTAATTCATAGTATGGAAATCAATTTCGAAAATAAATGTATCAATCTTAAACAGCATAATACCCCATCCTATTATGTCACCATGTAGGTTTACAACAGAAAACGCAAGGTTCGTATTTGAAGTTGGATTTCCAACAATGACCAAGGAAAATGATCTCCCTTAACCATTCGGACCACCCCTAGCAAGGTATTCAGGAAAGAAGGCATCGTCCTTTGGAGCTGCAGAGCCTGCCCACCAATGCCTGGTGGATTAGACTTACTCCTGAATATAACATTCCCCGATCCTATAGGACCTTCATACCGGTCGGTTGTTTGACCATCATCTAAGGTGCCTCAATTTTAACATCCACATAAGTAAATTGTCTACGCTTCATACCATGGCATCACTTTTAGATAAAAAAAACGTATGTCCTTTCTTTGTTGTCCTTCATCCCGTTTTTGGCCATTCATGGGCTGGGAGGCTTGTCGAAGTCACGTCTCGACACAACTATGTTAGTTATGCTTTGATCATCATCCACAAAGCTCTGCTTTTCAACAAGAAGCTTTGATCTATCATCATCTTAACATGCCACATTGTCAATTCACACATATGATCTGTTTCTATTAATGATTTAATATTTGAGTTCATACGCCTCAAAGAAGGGTATTGAGCTAAGAGAATAAATTCTCCGCCACCACAGATATATCATCAATAAAACTAATCGGTTATGCCATGAAATACAATGTCACGCCCACATCCATTTACAGGTTTATTCTGAGTTTGAATGAAACCGTAGGCACCTTATACCTCGTCCCCTAAGGGAGAGAGGCCCTTGCATATCCGGTCGATCTCCAAGTACGTCTAGACGGCCACCACTTTAACCTTATAATAGGCGCTACCAAAGGCATCAGTAATAATCCAAACGATGTGAGGGTCTTCAGTCTTCAAACACCTTCTTCAATATCTTCGACAATCGTCGTATTAGTTATTCATAATGCATTAGAACCCGGCCTTTCCAAATAACTATCGCATTATTAAAATCAAGTGATATACAAACATATCATAAGCCTCATTCCAATTAAGAATATTCTTTTATTCAGATATTCTTTACATTGGGAATTATTCCCTTAAATCTTACCAAAGATTTATATCATTTAAACTTCTTGTTTAAATCTTTCTTTGCAAATCATTAGAAAAGATTATATAATCTCTTTTCACAAACTTAACTCAAATTAAGATTTATAAGCCTTATCGGGATTATCAAGCCTTACAAAAAGGTAATCTCTCTTATCATTATCCCATTCTCAACCTATTCATCCCATGGAGCAAAACTATTTGTACTCCATATCTAACACCCTACGTGTTTTGGTAAGTTTAATCACCTTCTTTCATTTCAAATCTTTATTGAAAAATTTATTAAAAACTCTAACATAGTTTTAATACTCATTCCATTCGTTTAAATCTTTATTGAAAGATTTATTAAAACTCTAACTTGGTTTTAATCTCCATTTCGTTCAATCAAACCTTTATTGAAAGATTTATTACAACTCAAACTTGAGAAATCATCTTTCCTTTAACTGGGTTAAAGAACAAATGTTATTTAAAACATCGTTCATGATAAGCCCAAAATCAAACTTCCATTAGAGATGGAATATTCACGGAAATCATATAAGATCATAATCGATATAAATTTTTGTATTAAACCAATAACATAAGAAAATAATGGCGAACCCTTTCATATTCCTTAAATAATAAAGGTCCTCCTCCGTGAAGGTTCATCTCGATTATCACTAAATCGAATTCCGATTAAATTTATAAATTAGAATACTTCACTTTGGAAAATTCCATTAATATTAATTAAAAGATTTGTTCCATAAACTTCATTTACAACTGGGTTTAAGAACAGTGTTATTAAAAACATCATTCACAGCAAAGCCAAAATCCAATTTGATATCAAATATAAGGCTTTGAATAGAAATCGTATCAACTTATATTCAATATCAAATTCTAAAACCAACAGATAGCGTATAGGGAATAACAATATCTCTATCTTCCAAATTCCTCAAAACAGTATCTGTATAATTACGGAATCCAACATCGAAATATCCAAACATTATTTCCATTCAAATCTATTATTCATATATTGGAAAAACTTAACTTAGTTAAGTATTCATTAACTTCAAACTGTTTCAATCACTTCTGTCAAAATACCTTTATATTGTTCAAAGAAAAAAATATTTAGTCCAAATCATTTTTAAATCATTTATTATGATTTATCATAATTTTTTCCAATTTTTAATAATTTAAAAATAGCTCAATTATTTAAAAACCAATTTCAGGTCATTTACGACACTAGCACTATTTTCATTCAAATTTGATTTGAATTTATCTCATAATCTAACTGTTGGATTTTAAAATTTTCATTTCATTTGAAAGCTCTTTTCATTCTAAACCAAAAGTTTTTCATTTCGGGAAAATCCGATGGTTAGATCTCACGGTATGCCAATTTGAAGTTAATAGTTGAATTACGCGAACGGTCGTTGCACGATTCATCCTATTCAAACTATTTTATAATTTATAATAAAATTCCTCAATTCCGTTTAAACGTATTTTATAAAAAGCTTATAAACTCGTTTTAAAACGATTTCAATCTCCAATTCAATTTAAACCAAAATTGAATGTTCCATATTATTATGATATTAAAATAATAATATTTTTCAAAATATAACATTTTGAAATCCAAATTTTTTGACATCCATTATGAAAATAAACAAGATAAATGGAAGAATCTGTTTGAGTAAAAAAACATTGTTTATATACCTAACTTGAATTAACATTTCAAAATTTACTATTCATTTCAAAATAAATATGAAAACATGCCTTTAAAAGTTGAAAATTAATTCAAATCAAATTCTAGCTTTTACAAAATTTATTCGTAATCATTTAAATTGTCTTTCTAAACTAATTTGAATTTAAAATTCATACTTTCGTTTTTCATCGAATATTTTACTAATAAAATATTCACATTATATTCTGAATAGGAATGAGATTCAACCAATTGCCATATAATTCAGTTTATATGGATTTCACATATCATTAACAACCATATCAACTATCATCCATCAAACAATCATTATAATATAAGTGTTTCCATTGTCAACGCTTATATTCGTGGTTTAATAAAAACAACAATAAAAACTGTAAACATCATCCATCAACCACAAACAAACATTGCAATAACAGGCAATCAATATATATAATCAAACAAGATTATAATAACTTATAAAATTTCAGTTGAATGAGAGGTCACACATTGGTCGGTTCGAAAACGTTACAAAACGATTAATTTAATTGAATTAAACACGACGTTTAATTTAACCAAAATATGTAGTTAGCTCTGAATTCTTCCAAATCATCATTGTTAAGGAACGCGAAATGCGGATCTTAAGGCAAGACTAACACTAGAGGGGGGAATAGTATTTCTAAGGAATTTACAAAATTCTAAAATTTAAATGATCTGTTGTATGAATCACACACAACAGAGATGATTACAGACACAGAATAAAACACAAAGACAAAAACAGATAAATATAAAATGCAGAAAAGGAAAGAACACACCATATTTTATTCTGGTTCGGACTACTCCTATGTCCAGTCCCGCGCAACGCAGGATTGTGCAGAGTTTTATTAATATCACTATCCAAGTACAATCCCCTTTATTTTACGGCTGCGAGGTTAATACCACTCTAACTACTCTTTATTTCACTGCTACAAGATTACCACTGCTCCCTTTCCTTGATTTCAAGGCTACAAGGAACACACATTTTCCCAAACACTTCCCAAATGATTACAATAGCCCTATAACTCTTCAATTGCGCTTCAATTTAGAGAGTAATGAGTAAAAAAATGAGAAAAGAAGAAGTTTTATGTAATTAGAATGGAAATCGGCAAAGTAGAAGTGTAGAAATCAATAAAATATGAAATATTAATGGTGGGATGAAGAGGGGTGAAGATGGAGAAGAAGAATGGTCAAAAAAATTCAATTAGCCCCTTTTTATAAGATTTGAAAGGTTGCAATGCTTCTAGAACGTTACAAATAGTGAAAAGACACTTCCTTTGAAAATTGAAAAAATGACAGTTGTATGTCTACATAGGCATATATGTATGTCGACATATGTATGTATAAAATATTTTTTTTAAACTATTTTTCAAGTGTTTAATTATATATATACTTTTGGAAATTCTTGAATTAAAACTTAGTGACATAAGAGTATTATAAAGTATAAAATCATATGAAAACATAATTATATATTATATAAACATATTTATAAAATTATAGAGTTTAAAACTATAAAACCATAAGATTATAAAACTACATAACTACATAAACTTATATATTAAACTTAAAAAATATATTTGAAATCATAAGTAAGATAGAAAAACGATTTGAAATTAGAATTTGAATTTTGCAAATTAGAATTTGAAAATTAGAATTTTAACCTGGAGTGTTATTCATAGTCTTACATATAAACTAGACTCTATTACTATATTTGTCTTGAAAATCATGAGTCTTGAATTTCCTCTGAATTATGAATCTTTTGAAACTCTAAAACTGTACGGTCTTTTTTATTAATTCCTGTATACAAATCCTGCATATATATATATATATATATATATATATATATATATATATATATATATTCTAGGCAGAAATGTTAGTTTATGTTTTATAATCAATGATAACTGAAATAAGGTTGTTGTCATCAAAACTCCATTCTCCAACAGTCTCCCCCTTTTTCACGATGACAACCTTGATTTATAAAATATTCATACATGTTCATACCTGTTGATTCTGATCCTTCTAATACTACCCCTGTCATTATGAATCCGATATACTCTCCCTTAAACTAATCATTATTTTATAATTTCTTCCTCTTTGTCATTATCAAAAAGAAATTCTAAATATAATTCCCCTAAATCCTATAACCTATATTTATTTATGATTGTAACGACCCGCATTCTATGCATCATAGGATCGTAGAATATTTATTTCATCGTCATAGAGAGTCGTATGGTCATGTAACTTTAGGAGACGACTATTGGGGTCATTTCCCATGTTCATGATTTTTCCCGATTTTTAAATGACCATTTCCCCCCTAGCTGATCTTGTTTTGGCCGTAACTTTTGATTGGAAAGGAGTTTTGACCTGAAACCACTTCCATTAGATCCGGATGATGGTTTATCTTTCCGTAGAGTGGTCACATTAGCCAAACAGACTCACCGTTTGGGAGATATGGCTGAAACTAGTTTCAGATGGTGAAAAACAGCTCAATTGGGCTTAACCGGGTGATTAACAGCTAGGCCCAAAGGGGAATTTCCGGATTAGGAGTTTAAAAGGGCTGTTAGGGTTTAGAGAATACATTTTCCTCATTTTTCAGTCGTCACTATTCATTGCTCTCAACCTAGTCATGGCCTCCAACATCTAAAACACATCTAAACCACTTTCTAATTGAAGATTAGGCTTAACAACATCAAATTAAGGAGAGATAGCACCAAAGCATGATTAGAGCTGCTGTTAGACATCAGTATTCGTGCCAAACAGAGATTCATTTCAGATCTGAGTTTTATTTGTGGCAAAGGTGAGTGATTTGCATAGTTTTACACTAATTACGGTTAATTAAGGGTAATTAGTATTGATCAACGAAATTAGACATGATAAAATTCTGGAAAAATATTTATAAATTCTGAAATATTGTTTTATACCTCTGTTAGAAATTTGGGTTGATTTGGTTAAGTTTTGTTAATCCTATGATTGGTTTTGCTTAAACATGCTTAAGGGAAAATATAGGATTTTGGCTATGTTTGATCTGTTTTAACTTATCAAATTGATGTTTTGGTGTTTACGGTTGTTTCTACATGTTGCTACGACTGTATGGTATGCTTTGTGATTGATTAGAATAGTTAGATTGGTCGAAAACGCCGTCGAATGGCATAAACCAGATTATTGGAAGTCGCAGGAAAACTGTGCAGGAAACTGGATCGGATCACACCCCCGAACCGACCCGATCGTGACAACCACCCACGAGCCGCTCCTCTGAACTGTTGCGCCATGAGCTAGTGCATCGATCCCGTACTGCTTGGAGATCCCGATCCGACCAGGAGTCCCGACCCGATCAGCACACAACGATCCAAGCTGGTGAGGAAGGCCCGACCCGATCCGGAGCTCTCCATGATCCGAACCGCTTGGAGATGTGGACCCCGACCCGAAATACTGGAGGAAGGACACCACGACTCGATCCGATGCAGGTGGCTCAAACCGATCTGAAGGAGGAGGATGACCACGAACCAAACTCAAGAGTTCTGAACGCGAGGCATGGGTTGCGAACTAAATGAAGACCGATTCAGGGAAGAAGACCAAAAACCCGAGATGCAAAGGAAGTCCAAATGAGTAGTTTTGACTCGAGATCCAGATAGGAACCAATGAGTGAACTTCATGATTGGGCTTTGTTGCGGGACGTGTGCTAAGGGGTTGTCGATGTCTATAACTTTGGATCACTATGTGTAAGGGGTGCGTGAACGGATTCAGGGCCACAGTGACCTAGGTACAACTAAACGGGCTATAGACCAATGAAGTGGGGTTATTTGTAAAGATTTAGTCATGACTCCATGAGGTAAGCTTGGTGGTAGCAGTAGTTGTACAAGCCAAACTCCGTCACTACTTCGGTGGGTCTAGTGTTTGACAGTGGTGGACATCGTATGCTTTACGCACTGGGTGAGAGATGTGAGGATGGCTGCTATGTTTGATTTGTTTTCCATCATTATGACATGCACACCCCCACCCCCGTATTCTTTACACCATATGTTAGTGGCACCTTAGAGTATTGTACGGTATGTAGTGCTAACTCTTTGGTTGCAAGTCCAGGTTCAGGTATGGTTTAGTATACCTGTTATTGTTCTGTTTAGCTACTTATCGCTCATACCAGACTTTTTGTCTGACCCAGAGTTTTATGTCTCTTCTTATTACTCTGGGTGCTCTCACGAGCAGACTAGAGACAGGTTAGATGGTATGCACGAGTAACTGTACCGGAGACGAGCAGGAGGCTTCCACTTATGATATATATAGATATTCTCCTTGTGTCGCTGCTGGTCATTACTTTGGGCATTAGTAGTGCATCCTTCCTTTCTTTTGCTTTAGAGACAGTTTTAAAGTTGTAATAATGATGATGATGTGGAACATAAGCTGTATTTGGATTTTCCGCTGCTATGATGTTTAGTTTCAGCTTATGCACTGTCTCACCTGTTTTATGTCAAGTATGATATTATTACATTTTATTCCTTGCGCTGCGAGACATTCTACAGGTTCTTGATTAGTTCATTATCTTTTTTCCTTTCTTTGGCGACCGTTCCGGGCCAATCGGACATGTGTACAGTGCACTATCGGAGGAAATGCCGACTGGTGCGGGGCGGGCCGTCACACTTGGTATTAGAGCTTTAGGTTGCGTAGTTAACCTAGGGAAAAACACCAGGGAGAGATAATACGTATATGAGAGCGCGTATTTGTGATTATTTTGGTTTTCAAAAGCTATATATATATTATTAGTATGGTTGAGGATGAAGTCGCACTGCACTGGCACCACTATGGAGATGGTTAATCATTTTCTCTGTGCAGATTAAACGATGAGCCGATACGCAAGGGGTACCGGTAGAGGAGCCAATAATGGGAATGTTGCTGAAATGAGGACGATGTTTACTGATGTAACAACCCGGAAAGGCGGGCCAATTTAAAAAATTTATTTTGGCAATTTTAGCGAATTTTGAATATTTAAAATGATTTATTTTAAATAATATCGACGGGAAATTTATTTTAAATGGAAATCGAACGTATATATTATATACGTCGTCGTTAGAATATAATAGTTATATATAATTATAAAAGGAATTGAAAATGGCGCGGTAGTTCGATAATTCGATTTCAAATTTCAATTGAATGTACCGGGTGCAAAATAAACCGGATTTTAGTGAAACCAAAAATAATAGGATCTATTTGAGAATATCTTTCCCACGAATCCGGAAAATCAAAATTTCATAGCGGGAATCAAAAGATATGTCCAGTTGAAAATTCTGAATAGTCGCTATGGAATTCAGCCCCTTGAAAATAGCCATTTTGCAAACGACCTCGGATTTCGACGAAACCACTTTTGTTGGGTCCGTGATTTCAAATTATTGCTAGATTTCAATTTTCATAATTTTTTGAATCAATATGTGAGCGTGGCAAAGGAAAACGCGTTTGACCAGTTTTAGTTGATTTTAATCGACTGGAAAATGACCATTTTTCCAACGGTCTTAGAATTCGATGGAACTAGTTTTGTTAGGGTCGTATCGTCAATACGAAGCTAGAAAATATTTTTCTGGAATTTTTCTGGTTAGTATGTGACCCCGGTAAATTGAAATGCGCGTTCAAATTCAATATATAGAGTTATATGTTGATTTTAACGGAAACTGATCGAAACGGTCGAATCAGCTTATGGTACACATCCCATTGTGTTCGGAATGGGGGTGAAACACTATGGACGACAGGCGGTGGGCCTCGTTTCGAGTTCGGATTAAAAGTCAACTTAAAGGAGAATTAAAAATAATTAAATAATTAAATATAATAACATCTCACCCCTCTTTCTCTCTCTCTCTCTTCTATTCAGATCGAACGAAAATTAAAAGATTAAAAAAAAGCGAACGACGGGGGGGTCAGACCGCCGCCGCTGCTGCCACCAGGGCCGCCGCGCCCTGGCACTGACACCCCAGGGGTCTTCCGCCCCTCTCCCCCCTTCTCCTCCGCCCCTCTCCCCCCTTCTCCTCCGCCCCTCTATCCCTCTCCCCTTCATAAAACTGCAACCCTATCCCCCCTGAAACCCGATCCGCCACCCTCCTCTGCCCCTGAAACCGCCTCCCCTAGCCTCCAGACCCCCAGCGCCTCCCCTCCACTTCCCCCTTTCTTCAATTGAACACCGATGGCCCCAAACCCTACGCCCAAATCGATGCAGCAACCATGTGTCTCCAGTTCAGCGGTCATTGGCCTGCTCAGCATCGAGGAGCAACATGACTGCAAACCCGTTAAGCACCTCCACGATTAAAAGTGTGTGATTTCTAATTTACATAACATAGTATGAAGATATACGATCCTTGAAAATATAAAAAATATGATCTTTATTCAAAGAAAGATACGATTTTTATGTTAGTGAAGATACGATCTTTATGATATGGAAAATACGATTTTTAGTTTATAAAAATATGATATTTATATACATAAAGGCCATATAAAAATATGATTTTTATAGAAATGGTATAGAATAAAAAGAGGGTTTCATCATGAACTAGCATATATAAAGAGTTGACTTTATATTTGAAAAGGCGAAATCTTTATATTTGAAAAGGTCGAAATCTTTATATTTGAAAGGGCGAAATCTTTATATTTGAAAAGGCGAAATCTTTATATTTGAAAAGGCGAAATTTTTATATAGAGAGTAGCGGTGTAAAAATAGAATTTTTATCTATATAGTAGCGGTGTAAAAATAGAATTTTTATCTATATAGTAGCGGTGCAAAAATAGAACTTTTATCTATATAGTAGCGGTGTAAAAATAGAATTTTTATCTATATAGTAGCGATGTAAAAATAGAATTTTTATCTATATAGTAGCGGTGTAAAAATAGAATTTTTATCTATATAGTAGCGATGTAAAAATAGAATTTTTATCTATATAGTAGCGATGTAAAAATAGAATTTTTATCCATATGGAATAATTATAAAAATATGATCTTTATATACATAGCAACAATATAAAAATGTGATTTTTATATATGTAGCGGTTACGGGCAACGAAAGTGACAAAAGGCGAGAACAGTGATGATTCCCTACATTTGTAGTGTCGTGGAGTTGGGATAGCTTTGGTGAGAACTTCTCACTCTAAATTTCTTTTTCTAGTTATATATATATATATATATATATATATACTAGGATGCAGATGGTGCTTAGCAGCACCCGACACCCGTCGTCCAAAGACCATGGACGGCTTGTTTGTTTGATTGATGTGTTGTGAAAATTGATTGTGTTGTGGAATGATTGAATAATAAAATATTCTTGTGTTGAAAGGAAATAAAATATTTATATAGTTAAAAATATTTTATCGTTAAAAATATAATTTTTAACGTGAATGTGAATAAATAAATATTTATAAACAAATCGGCCGATTTGTTTATATACACTAATTTGACTGATATTGATTGTGTAACGAACTGGGATTTTCGACTCCGAAAATCAACATCAAACTACCGTGTTGACCATTCAGACATCGAACATTCCAGATCATTAATAGAAAGAAGTTAGAGGGTGAGAATAGATAAGGTAGAAATATTGAATAGAAGAAGAAGAAGAAACACCACACAGAGTCTCACATCGCAGCGGAACAAAATATAATACAGAAATAATCTTTATTGAAAGCTTTAAAATACTTACAGTATCAGAGTACATCATACCATGGGACAGTTATAATAGCCTGTTCCCATATACAACACACAGCAGAATAGTAGTAATATCATACGTCTGGACTCTTCCAGCTCGTCTCTTCATAGCAGTCGCTAACCTGAACCTGTACTCTCCGGGCTAACCCGAGCATTTACAAAACACCGGGTCAGTCTGGTGAACCAGAGTGAGATAAACTCGCACAGTATAAGGGTAAATCATCCAATCATGATTTTAAAGTTCAAAATCTTTTCAAAAGAAAAGGATAATCGTAAGACCAAATCCACACATAAACACGGACGGTTTTTACCTTACGATAACCCAAAACAGTTTTGAAACCAATATCTTGTCTGATATTATAATAATGTCTAAATACAAGTAAATAGAATCTAGTAGAACGCTTGCATCTCACGCTCTACATATATAGTATACAATCAAAACCGCGGGCGCTTATTGGATATTGGATTCCATCTATGACAAGGTATGGGACCACCTGCCGATAGTGTATCTCTAGAGACGAATACACTGGGTTCAACAAGAACGTCTTGCAACCCGGCCCTCACATGACTGACCCCTCATTTCGCTTGAGAGTATCGAATGTATATCACCGACGGTTGGGATCAGCAACCGTCTCCCGACAAGGGACAGCATCGAAACATAGATTTAAGAAACAAATAGGATTTCCTCTAGATAGGTGATCATACACCCTAATGGGAGCGACTCACATAGCCATGCTGCCTGCCCGATTTTTGTCATTTCCTGGTTGATGAGGCTTGAGGCCAGAATTTATCTTTGAACATCATACACTTTGAATGCCACATCGTCAGATCCTCCAGATATCACTAATTGATGTCCACAAAAATACTCTAGCAGCAGCTAAGAGTTTGGCAATTCTCCGCCAACAACTATAGTACGTTTGAAGAAATCAACGTACGTGATCCTTTTGGAAATACTCTGTCCGACATCCGTCCATACAAGTCATCCAGGAACAGGATGAACCGAAGGCACTCTCCTACTGCATCCAATATAGGAATCACCCCATGGATCAGTAGCGAGAAGTCCTTGCAACCCGTGGATTCCAACCACGACAGAATCACAGTTTATCTCTGCTTGCCAGGCAGAGAATATTAGTGGTTCTTCCGTTTGTGAAAACCCACGGTCTTCACAGCACCATCTCGATCATCTTCTGATATCTCCACGTATTTGTTGGTCGGAATGGTTTTCGAATATAAATTCGATCCCGGTCTTTCCATACCAACAATCGTATTGGGCGGGTTTGATAGTCGGTGTTTTAACTATCAAAATAAACAGTGTTTCAAACATGACACTCCAATGAGTTCACTGGTTCAGTATTCAGCATCACTTGGCCCCTAACAAAAACTGATTTACTTTTGTTAAATTAAAACTTCTAACTCTTTTAATATTCAAAAATATGATATTTGAATAACTCTAATTCGATTTAACTCTAATCGATTAACTAATATTCGACTTAACTCCATTCGCTTGACTCTAGATCGCAGCGATCACAATGGTTACGCCTGGTTCCCTCAGGAAACATCCGACCGCCGTAGGCTATCTGCAGCCCTGCGAATTACGCTAGCAGTCGTACGAAATGGCACTCATCTTGAAAAAAACTATGTTTGACTAACTCTAGCTCGAATAACTATATTCAATTTCCCACTTAAATCTTCCTTCCAATCATCTTTTAAATTCGGAAATCCATTAGTTTTAACAAAGAAATTTATAGCACATATGTTATAACAATAGCATTATAATTACTATTTAGATTTACAAAACAACAGCGCTATAATCGCTGTTTAGGTTAACAACCCATTTACTATAGCAAAAGCGCTACGATCGCTATATTAGATTTACAAAACATATATTATAACAACAGCGCTAAAATCGCTGTTTAGATTTTCAAAACATATCCACTAACGTCTCTTACGATTACCAACTAATACTATCTTCAGATAATCCCGATGTTGTTCAAGTTGGGGTATTTTAATTACCTCTCAGACCTTGATCAACAACGTTCTTATCCTCCGATAAACATAAGTTGTAATCAAAATCAATATTTCATTCTAGTCTCAAACAAATTCCATTTAACTGTTGGATTTGGTTATACAACTCTATAACCCAGTTCTTTAACCAGATTCGCTTATTTCCAATCTCCTTTGATTTCATTTCACTTCAATTACTTTTGAAAAATAATTGTCTAAAATATTATTAATTAAAATAATAATTTATTTCAATCATTAACTACATGAGTAGTTAATTTCTTTAATAACAAAATTCAACGGTAAATCCCTTTTTTAAAACCTTGTTTAGATTTAAACAATATTTATTAAACTATTCAAATCAAAACACATCAATTTTGATAATCAAATTCCTATTCAAACGATCGATTTAATTAACTCAAAAATCGATTATCTCGTTAATCGATTCCAATTAATCCTCATTTTAAATTAATTAAAAATATAATTAATTTAAATAATCCCATTAATTGTTTTCTTTACAAAACAATTATCAAAGTTTAATCCTTCGATTCATTACTTGTTCTCATACTCGTAAATCTGATTAACGTCGGCATTTACTTTATAAAATAATTTAATAACAATCACAGTCTTAAATAAATAAAATATTTATTTAATTCCCTATTATAGCTTTTATTCAAAATAATATATTCAAAATCCAACTCCAGTTATATAATAAATTTTATAACCTCATCTTTATCGATTCACCTGACGGTGAATCAATATTTATAACACGATGGATTTTATAGGCCATACGCTGCTAAATACTCAACCAATACCGCTCACTGGTTTAAACACAACACAGGTTGAATTCCCAGTCCAAAACAATAATCAATCAACCAAACAGGACAGTTCATATGGGAAAATATGAAATAAATAATATATTTGAGGAATCCGGTTGGATCCCTCCAACCTGTTCTTCCCTGTATACAAAATGGTTATCTCAAATCAGACTGTTCAGTTTTGTTTAACTGATAAACTAAATAACGACCATTTAACATCAACCATAAGCAATTCAAACAATTCAACCATTTACACACGTTTACAAATAAACGTGACCAACCAAGGTGAGTAACCTTTATTGGAACCAATCGTTAAAAATAACGATTTGGTATTTCACTGAAATTAAACACAGTTTAATTTCATTAGTTAAATCAACAGATAAGCAGATAACTAGCAAAACAGTCAACCATTGGCAAGCAGAGCACACAAAATAAAAATACCCAATTTATATAAAATATAAAAAGGGTAACTGAGTGAGTTTAACTCACCTGGTTTTCGTTCGTCGCTGAAACCGTTCATCTTAATTGAATTAAACTGACGTTTAATTTGATTAAAATTCCAGTAGCTGCCAACTCCGATTACATTGGCTCCATCCGGTTGTGTATGTTGATATGGTTCCGACGTCACTTGTTTTGTCGACCTCTGTTGCTGTATGACCAATGTATAACTTTTTACTATGGTATTCACTATTAAATAAAATATTATTGATACCTTAATTATATTATTAATCTAAGTTCTATGTAAACCGTTAAGTCATTCTAACAATCGGCCACTTATGTCACGTTATATAATACACGCTGTTCACCTACATTGTTTTTATTTCCTGGTAACATGATAAGTATAATAGCATTTTAATATATAAGGCATTATGTTAATTGAACTTCATTGGCATAATCAACTTACTGTTCGTTTCTTTTACCTCCACAGTTTCGAAAATACCCCACCTATACTCAGTGCCCATGCTGCTGCCAACATCCACATCATCGGAACCGCTCCCATCTGAACACCTCCGCTACCACTCTCTCTCTCCTTCTTACGTGAAAAGCACCCATATTGTTCATCTTCCTCTTTCTTCCATACTTTTTTCCGAAACCGACTCCATGTTCCTTCTTAGATGAATGGATCCCCCTTGAACCCAACACGTTCAAACATTTCCAGTAAGAGAACCCACCCACACACACTGCTCCGTTCAAGATGAAAAACACCCCATCACTACAGTTCCCTTCGCATGAACCACACCTGCACATCTCCAAACAGCATGCCTATTTCCACGTCCCCTTCCCATACGTTGCCATTCTTCCTTCATTTTCTTTCACTTCCCCTAAACCAAATGCTCACTCCCTCTCTAAGCTACTGTCCATGTTTCTACTTCCTCTTTCTTGCATGTCTCTCACGCAACCCACAAACCAAGCACCCACCATCCCATTACAACAACCGCATGCCATCCAGTCCACCGTGTACATGCGCCAGTTTTTTTTTTTTTACAAATGGAGAATACGCATGAAGTGCTGCTGAGAGAAGATGCTAGTGAATTTATAGAGAAGGAGGTTTGGAGAGCAAGTAAACGTGGGTTTTACGGTAATCGGTGGTGTGGCGTGCAAGGAATTGATAGTTTGGCTATCAAGTAATCGAATTTATTAATTTTAGCTGTGAAAATATAGGGGAATTAGGTCTGTTGTAGGCACGAAATAGGTTTGCAGTGAACATTAGCCTAGCTGTAGACACCGGGGCGTAGGACAGAATTTTGCCAAACTTTGTCGGCAAGTTTCAAAAAGGTGATAAGAAAATACATATTGCTAGACTAGGTGGGTTTATACGTACCCTTTTCAAAGCACGTGCGTACCCTTTCAAAGCATGTGCGTTGTTTCTCATATTTTTTCGTTGAAATGTTTTTGAGTGGCACACAGCAAGCTTTGACTCACGAAAAAAAAATGTTTGCGTTAGTGGCTTTATGTAGGAGTGCAAAGAATGGTACAAATAATATTATTTTATTAACATGAAACTTGACGGTGAGCTTTTCGCAAAATTTACACTCCATACGATCTCTGTCTACTGATAGAAAGGCTATTCTTGATGTAAAACGATATTCCGGACCCAATGGGACAGGTTTCGTCGGAATCCGAGGTCGTTTGAAAATTTTTCCTTTATAAAACCAGAAACGAACACGCTTTTAAAATTTTCACGATCACCAGATAAATCAAATCAACTTGAAACCTTGATATCTTGCAATAACTTTTCGATACGAACCCAACGGCACTAGTTTCGTCACATTCTGAGACTGTTTCCCCGGTAGGCTGTTTTTACCACGCACCGCAATGCCATTCCAAACACCAAATTAGCCGGTCTCCAAAAATAACAAACAATATACCTATCCCGACTCTAATCGACGATACGAACTCAATAGAACTGGTTTCGTTGCCTAATTCGATCGTCTGCTCAAGTTACACTCAATTATTTTTTTATTTATTTAAATACGCGCTATAGAAAATGAACGGGCGTTTATGGCTACCGTGGTCACATACGACATCCAGTTGTCACGCAGTTCGACTTTCTGATAATAATTTGGCGATACAGTTCCAATTAAAACTGATTTCGTCGAAATCTGAGTCCGTTTGCAAAACGGCCATTTTAAAGGTCGATATTTTTAATAACGATTTCCACAGCGATTATTTCCATAATTTGATTTAGCCATAACTATCAAACTATAACACGAAATCTGGATTTTTCTCTTTCATATGAAAATTATCGTCAATACGGTCCCAACGTGTCTTGTTTCACAGAAATCCGACTTATATCGGACTCTGTATTCTCAGTTGAAGTTAAAAACTCGAATTTACGAACTGCACGCCATTTTCAAGCTCGATTTATAATTATATAAGTATATAACGTTCGAACTTCGTTTAAATAACGAATTCAATATTAAATTCCATCAATATTCCCAATATAATATTTTAAAATAAATAAATTAAATTAAATATTTGACGGGCAAAAACACGGGTCGTTACATTCTTCCCCCCTTAAAATAATTTCGTCCTCGAAATTGCTAAGGTAAGAAAGAACGTTATAAACTCACTAATTTCCAAATCCAATTTATTTTAAATTAGGAACCAATTTCAATACCATATATAGATATTTTCAAAAATATTGAAAAATTCTAACACTTTAAATTTTCGAAAAATTTCGCCAGCACCTCCTCTGTACGGCTCAATCGGTACAACTACAACTCGCCCTTTCTAGGCCTTCTCCAATTCAAAAGAAAATAAAATAGCCAAGTGGCTTGCCAAATCGGCTCACAAATCTCCAAATCCTTGTAAAAATAAACGTGTACCTTGTTGTCGGGCATATCCTTCTATTCTTTACATCTGCTACAAATACATTTCCAATCAAAATTCCAATCTTATCCTCAAAACCAAATCCTTCATGCATCCAAGACAAATCTCATTCTTAACTCAGTTTCCATCCATTATCCATTTCAACTCTTACCTTACCAGTCCAACACCATTTCAGATTCCTGTTTCACAATTCAAAATCTGATTCGGCTTGGTATATTATCTCCCGATTAAATTTCCAGTTAATTGGTTTTAATTCAATTTGTATTCGCTTTCCCAATTTCTATTTAATTTTGTTTCTGTTCAAACAATTTCCCTGGGAGTTTTTAAATAGTTCAGCTCTTTCAAAAATCAAATACTCCTTTCTAGGATTCAAAACAACTTATTTTTCTCAAAGCAATTCTAAACAAGATTTTTGGTAGTAATCCGTCACTTAGAACTCGGAAATGAACATTGATGATGTGGCCAGCATCCTCAGAGTTATTTCCCAGCTATCAAAGTGAGTTCAGTACTATATCAGTTTTCAAAATCATATTTAAACACTTCTATTTTGAAATTATTTCAAAATACCAAACATAATGCTCGTAAACAATTTAAAATATCCCAGGATTTTAAAATTCACATATATTTAACCCAGATTCATTTACACACACTTTTTCACATTTCCACCATTTTGATTTCATTTCTGATTTAAATTCAGATTTAATTCATCTGATTTCATATATTTCACTTATATGAATCCTGATTAGTTATTTACATAACCCTTTCACATTTTATAATTTTATTCGATTATAATAACAACCAACATATCCAACATACTATAATACTTAAAATATATATACTTTCTTTATATCAAAATATAATTTGGGTAAATTATTTCATTTACCCTCTTTCAAAACATACTGCGATGGTTTATTGTACATGAGTGTTTAGAAACTCCTATCGATACAGTGGATCAAACTGATCGACCAGAATTCATAAATAACTAAACCAATAAATCTTCACAATATAAAACAATTTTTTCATAAAATCTACAAATACGTTCACTCGTATATACTCAACTCAATCTAGGGTACTGCTAACCCCATCTCTACTGAGTCATGCCACAGAGCCAAGTTAATCACTTAACCAACAGCTCTGATACCACTGTAACGAACTGGGATTTTCGACTCCGAAAATCAACATCAAACTACCGTGTTGACCATTCAGACATCGAACATTCCAGATCATTAATAGAAAGAAGTTAGAGGGTGAGAATAGATAAGGTAGAAATATTGAATAGAAGAAGAAGAAGAAACACCACACAGAGTCTCACATCGCAGCGGAACAAAATATAATACAGAAATAATCTTTATTGAAAGCTTTAAAATACTTACAGTATCAGAGTACATCATACCATGGGACAGTTATAATAGCCTGTTCCCATATACAACACACAGCGGAATAGTAGTAATATCATACGTCTGGACTCTTCCAGCTCGTCTCTTCATAGCAGTCGCTAACCTGAACCTGTACTCTCCGGGCTAACCCGAGCATTTACAAAACACCGGGTCAGTCTGGTGAACCAGAGTGAGATAAACTCGCACAGTATAAGGGTAAATCATCCAATCATGATTTTAAAGTTCAAAATCTTTTCAAAAGAAAAGGATAATCGTAAGACCAAATCCACACATAAACACAGACGGTTTTTACCTTACGATAACCCAAAACAGTTTTGAAACCAATATCTTGTCTGATATTATAATAATGTCTAAATACAAGTAAATAGAATCTAGTAGAATGCTTGCATCTCACGCTCTACATATATAGTATACAATCAAAACCGCGGGCGCTTATTGGAGATTGGATTCCATCTATGACAAGGTATGGGACCACCTGCCGATAGTGTATCTCTAGAGACGAATACACTGGGTTCAACAAGAACGTCTTGCAACCCAGCCCTCACATGACCGACCCCTCATTTCGCTTGAGAGTATCGAATGTATATCACCGACGGTTGGGATCAGCAACCGTCTCCCGACAAGGGACAGCATCGAAACATAGATTTAAGAAACAAATAGGATTTCCTCTAGATAGGTGATCATACACCCTAATGGGAGCGACCCACATAGCCATGCTGCCTGCCCGATTTTTGTCATTTCCTGGTTGATGAGGCTTGAGGCCAGAATTTATCTTTGAACATCATACACTTTGAATGCCACATCGTCAGATCCTCCAGATATCACTAATTGATGTCCACAAAAATACTCTAGCAGCAGCTAAGAGTTTGGCAATTCTCCGCCAACAACTATAGTACGTTTGATGAAATCAACGTACGTGATCCTTTTGGAAATACTCTGTCCGACATCCGTCCATACAAGTCATCCAGGAACAGGATGAACCGAAGGCACTCTCTTACTGCATCCAATATAGGAATCACCCCATGGATCAGTAGCGAGAAGTCCTTGCAACCCGTGGATTCCAACCACGATAGAATCACAGTTTATCTCTGCTTGCCAGGCAGAGAATATTAGTGGTTCTTCCGTTTGTGAAAACCCACGGTCTTCACAGCACCATCTCGATCATCTTCTGATATCTCCACGTATTTGTTGGTCGGAATGGTTTTCGAATATAAATTCGATCCCGGTCTTTCCATACCAACAATCGTATTGGGCGGGTTTGATAGTCGGTGTTTTAACTATCAAAATAAACAGTGTTTCAAACATGACACTCCAATGAGTTCACTGGTTCAGTATTCAGCATCACTTGGCCCCTAACAAAAACTGATTTACTTTTGTTAAATTAAAACTTCTAACTCTTTTAATATTCAAAAATATGATATTTGAATAACTCTAATTCGATTTAACTCTAATCGATTAACTAATATTCGACTTAACTCCATTCGCTTGACTCTAGATCGCAGCGATCACAATGGTTACGCCTGGTTCCCTCAGGAAACATCCGACCGCCGTAGGCTATCTGCAGCCCTGCGAATTACGCTAGCAGTCGTACGAAATGGCACTCATCTTGAAAAAAACTATGTTTGACTAACTCTAGCTCGAATAACTATATTCAATTTCCCACTTAAATCTTCCTTCCAATCATCTTTTAAATTCGGAAATCCATTAGTTTTAACAAAGAAATTTATAGCACATATGTTATAACAATAGCATTATAATTACTATTTAGATTTACAAAACAACAACGCTATAATCGCTGTTTAGGTTTACAACCCATTTACTATAGCAAAAGCGCTACGATCGCTATATTAGATTTACAAAACATATATTATAACAACAGCGCTAAAATCGCTGTTTAGATTTTCAAAACATATCCACTAACGTCTCTTACGATTACCAACTAATACTATCTTCAGATAATCCCGATGTTGTTCAAGTTGGGGTATTTTAATTACCTCTCAGACCTTGATCAACAACGTTCTTATCCTCCGATAAACATAAGTTGTAATCAAAATCAATATTTCATTCTAGTCTCAAACAAATTCCATTTAACTGTTGGATTTGGTTATACAACTCTATAACCCAGTTCTTTAACCAGATTCGCTTATTTCCAATCTCCTTTGATTTCATTTCACTTCAATTACTTTTGAAAAATAATTGTCTAAAATATTATTAATTAAAATAATAATTTATTTCAATCATTAACTACATGAGTAGTTAATTTCTTTAATAACAAAATTCAACGGTAAATCCCTTTTTTAAAACCTTGTTTAGATTTAAACAATATTTATTAAACTATTCAAATCAAAACACATCAATTTTAATAATCAAATTCCAATTCAAACGATCGATTTAATTAACTCAAAAATCGATTATCTCGTTAATCGATTCAAATTAATCCTCATTTTAAATTAATTAAAAATATAATTAATTTAAATAATCCCATTAATTGTTTTCTTTACAAAACAATTATCAAAGTTTAATCCTTCGATTCATTACTTGTTCTCATACTCGTAAATCTGATTAACGTCGGCATTTACTTTATAAAATAATTTAATAACAATCACAGTCTTAAATAAATAAAATATTTATTTAATTCCCTATTATAGCTTTTATTCAAAATAATATATTCAAAATCCAACTCCAGTTATATAATAAATTTTATAACCTCATCTTTATCGATTCACCTGACGGTGAATCAATATTTATAACACGATGGATTTTATAGGCCATACGCTGCTAAATACTCAACCAATACCGCTCACTGGTTTAAACACAACACAGGTTGAATTCCCAGTCCAAAACAATAATCAATCAACCAAACAGGACAGTTCATATGGGAAAATATGAAATAAATAATATATTTGAGGAATCCGGTTGGATCCCTCCAACCTGTTCTTCCCTGTATACAAAATGGTTATCTCAAATCAGACTGTTCAGTTTTGTTTAACTGATAAACTAAATAACGACCATTTAACATCAACCATAAGCAATTCAAACAATTCAACCATTTACACACGTTTACAAATAAACGTGACCAACCAAGGTGAGTAACCTTTATTGGAACCAATCGTTAAAAATAACGATTTGGTATTTCACTGAAATTAAACACAGTTTAATTTCATTAGTTAAATCAACAGATAAGCAGATAACTAGCAAAACAGTCAACCATTGGCAAACAGAGCACACAAAATAAAAATACCCAATTTATATAAAATATAAAAAGGGTAACTGAGTGAGTTTAACTCACCTGGTTTTCGTTCGTCGCTGAAACCGTTCATCTTAATTGAATTAAACTGACGTTTAATTTGATTAAAATTCCAGTAGCTGCCAACTCCGATTACATTGGCTCCATCCGGTTGTGTATGTTGATATGGTTCCGACGTCACTTGTTTTGTCGACCTCTGTTGCTGTATGACCAATGTATAACTTTTTACTATGGTATTCACTATTAAATAAAATATTATTGATACCTTAATTATATTATTAATCTAAGTTCTATGTAAACCGTTAAGTCATTCTAACAATCGGCCACTTATGTCACGTTATATAATACACGCTGTTCACCTACATTGTTTTTATTTCCTGGTAACATGATAAGTATAATAGCATTTTAATATATAAGGCATTATGTTAATTGAACTTCATTGGCATAATCAACTTACTGTTCGTTTCTTTTACCTCCACAGTTTCGAAAATACCCCACCTATACTCAGTGCCCATGCTGCTGCCAACATCCACATCATCGGAACCGCTCCCATCTGAACACCTCCGCTACCACTCTCTCTCTCTCTCTCCTTCTTACGTGAAAAGCACCCATATTGTTCATCTTCCTCTTTCTTCCATACTTTTTTCCGAAACCGACTCCATGTTCCTTCTGAGATGAATGGATCCCCCTTGAACCCAACACATTCAAACATTTCCAGTAAGAGAACCCACCCACACACACTGCTCCGTTCAAGATGAAAAACACCCCATCACTACAGTTCCCTTCGCATGAACCACACCTGCACATCTCCAAACAGCATGCCTATTTCCACGTCCCCTTCCCATACGTTGCCATTCTTCCTTCATTTTCTTTCACTTCCCCTAAACCAAATGCTCACTCCCTCTCTAAGCTACTGTCCATGTTTCTACTTCCTCTTTCTTGCATGTCTCTCACGCAACCCACAAACCAAGCACCCACCATCCCATTACAACAACCGCATGCCATCCAGTCCACCGTGTACATGCGCCAGTTTTTTTTTTTTTTTACAAATGGAGAATACGCATGAAGTGCTGCTGAGAGAAGATGCTAGTGAATTTATAGAGAAGGAGGTTTGGAGAGCAAGCAAACGTGGGTTTTACGGTAATCGGTGGTGTGGCGTGCAAGGAATTGATAGTTTGGCTATCAAGTAATCGAATTTATTAATTTTAGCTGTGAAAATATAGGGGAATTAGGTCTGTTGTAGGCACGAAATAGGTTTGCAGTAAACATTAGCCTAGCTGTAGACACCGGGGCGTAGGACAGAATTTTGCCAAACTTTGTCGGCAAGTTTCAAAAAGGTGATAAGAAAATACATATTGCTAGACTAGGTGGGTTTATACATACCCTTTTCAAAGCACGTGTGTACCCTTTCAAAGCATGTGCGTTGTTTCTCATATTTTTTCGTTGAAATGTTTTTGAGTGGCACACAGCAAGCTTTGACTCACGAAAAAAAAATGTTTGCGTTAGTGGCTTTATGTAGGAATGCAAAGAATTGTACAAATAGTATTATTTTATTAACATGAAACTTGACGGTGAGCTTTTCGCTAAATTTACACTCCATACGATCTCTGTCTACTGATAGAAAGGCTATTCTTGATGTAAAACGATATTCCGGACCCAATGGGACAGGTTTCGTCGGAATCCGAGGTCGTTTGAAAAAATTTCCTTTATAAAACCAGAAACGAACACGCTTTTAAATTTTTCACGATCACCAGATAAATCAAATCAACTTGAAACCTTGATATCTTGCAATAACTTTTCGATACGAACCCAACGGCACTAGTTTCGTCACATTCTGAGACTGTTTCCCCGGTAGGCTGTTTTTACCACGCACCGCAATGCCATTCCGAACACCAAATTAGCCGGTCTCCAAAAATAACAAACCATATACCTATCCCGACTCTAATCGACGATACGAACTCAATGGAACTGGTTTCGTTGCCTAATTCGATCGTCTGCTCAAGTTACACTCAATTATTTTTTTATTTATTTAAATAAGCGCTATAGAAAATGAATGGGCGTTTATGGCTACCGTGGTCACATACGACATCCGGTTGTCACGCAGTTCGACTTTCTGATAATAATTTGACGATACAGTTCCAATGAAACTGATTTCGTCGAAATCTGAGTCCGTTTGCAAAACGGCCATTTTAAAGGTCGATATTTTTAATAACGATTTCCACAGCGATTATTTCCAAAATTTGATTTAGCCATAACTATAAACTATAATACGAAATCTGGATTTTTCTCTTTCATATGAAAATTATCGTCAATACGGTCCCAACATGTCTTGTTTCACAGAAATCCGACTTATATCGGACTCTGTATTCTCAGTTGAAGTTAAAAACTCGAATTTACGAACTGCACGCCATTTTCAAGCTCGATTTATAATTATATAAGTATATAACGTTCGAACTTCGTTTAAATAACGAATTCAATATTAAATTCCATCAATATTCCCAATATAATATTTTAAAATAAATAAATTAAATTAAATATTTGACGGGCAAAAACACGGATCGTTACAGATTGGGTCGATAAATTTTACACATCGCACAACTGCACAAATAAAAAACTGTGTTTGTTGATTTGAAACCCCACACGGGTGTTGGGATGATATTTGGCGTACACTAATCCCAATTATTTAATTGTATGCCGATTGATTGGTCGACAGACTGTGTAAGCGTTGATTATTTATATTTGATGCTTATGCAGTTGTGTGGTGCACTTTGGATGATGGCTGATTGTTTATCGTTGCTATTATATACATGTGTTGTATGGAACCCATATAATTAACGTTATATGGTAATTGATTAGGCCTCATTCCAATCGGGAAAATAATGAATATTATAAAAGGAAATTCATGTATTGAATATAAAAATAGTGATGTGTTGACGATGTTCATGTGTTGAAACTATTTATGTGTTGAGTAAACTATTTTAATAATAAAATTTACATCTTTATCATATTTAAAATTAGAAACTACTTCACGGTGGAGTCTGATTTAAAAATCAAACGATAGATACCATATTTTTATAAAATATATTGCATAATAAAAATAGTCGTGTGTTGACAGTACTCATGTGTTGAGATTAGTCGTGTGTTGAAAGAAATATAGATTCATGTGTTGAATAGAATAAATATTCATTTGTTGAATAGAATAACGAATTTATTGAAATATATATATAAAGTCGTGTTGATTAGCGTTGCGCCATTTTGACATGAACGATGGTTATATCGATTATATTCGTTTTTATAAGGAATATAGAAAAGAAGTGATTTCAAAATATAACGTTTTGAAAATATTATCATTTATATAGTAATGATATGAAATATTCAATTTTGATTTGAAATTAGTGTTGAAATGGTTTTGAAAACGAAGTTAAAACGATTTATAAAATACGTTTTAAAAAGGAAATCGACGAAATATATATAATATATATAATGGCCTGAATAGAACGCGCCGCGCCGCGGCAGTTCGTGAATTTCGACCATTGACTTCGAATTGACGTTACGGGAGATCTGACCGTCGGATTCTCCTAAAACCGGAACCGTTGGGTTCGTATCGAAAAGAGCTTTCCAATGAATATTAGAAATTTGAAATCTAACGGTTGGATTTGGAATTAAGTCCAAATCAAATTTGAAAAAGGTCGCTATAAGTGCAGTTCGATGGCCGTTGATGGAAATCGACTGTACGGGCCTTGATATAAAATTATTAAAAATATTAATAATTTGTGTAAAATCATAATATGTGAATTGGAAAGAACTGGGATGAAAAACTCCATATTTGAAAGGATAAAAATAGATTTTTATCGAAATGAACTGGTTTTGAACTAGAACTAAAACCAATTTATTTTTGAAATGAATAAATTGAATTTGAATCGGTTTTGAAAATAACCAGAATTTCCAATATATATAAAATGGAAGTGGATTTGAGTCGAAATTGTCTTTGGAATATTTCGATATTGGATTTCGTGACTATACAAATATTGTTATGGGAATTTGAAAGATATATTTTATATCGTTATTTCCAATACGATATTTGTTGGTTTGAGAATTTGGTATTGAATATAAGCCGGTATATTTTCTATTCAGAGCCTTGTATTTAATATCAAATGTGATTTGGGTTTATCGTGAATCGTGTTTTATGTGACATTGGTTCTTTAACCTAGTTAAAGGCAGAATATTGATTTTTGAGAAGATTAAAACTAAGTGGAGTTTTAATGAATCTTTAATTAGATTGAAATGTGAATTGATAATTTAAATTATCAAATCTGAAAGGTGATCGAGAATGGAGTACCACCAGTTTTGCTCCAAAGCGATAGTTAAATCTTTAATTAGATTTGAACGTGAGATGGTAATTAATTTTACCGATAACACCGTGGTGTTAGATATGGAGTATTACCAGTTTTCTCCATGGGATATATTGGTTGGGATTGGGAAATAAAATAAATAATTACTTCGGTGTGGTTCGCTAATCCCGACTAGTTTGAAATGATATCCAAAGGAAGATTAAAGAATAAATTTAGAAGAATTTATCTTGGATAAAATTAATAGGAACCTTTCCCTAAGAATGTGATTTTGTGAATAAAAGAATATTCTGAATTGGAATGAGGCGTTCGTTGTGTTTGTGTAACATTTGTTTATTATACACGTGGGTTATTCAGAAAGGCCGGGTTATACCCATTCTGAATAACCGATTCGGCGATAAGTCAAAGATGAAGACGGTGGTCGAAGACCGGAAGTCTTCACATCGTTTGGGTGATTACTGATGATCTTGATTGGGCTGTACACCCTAGATGAGGGAAACAGTTGGTGATCGTCCAGACGTACTTGGAGATGGATGGATATGCGAGGAAAGTGCCCCCGGTTTCGTTCAGGCCCAAAACGAACTTGTAAATGGATCGTGTGTCTAACATTGGATTTTATTATGTGTTGATTGATCTCTATTAAATATACATCTGTTTGGCGGCGGAGAATTTATTCTCTTGCTTAACGCCCTTCTCTGAGACGTACGAGCTCAGAGGTTGTATATCGATGGACATCAATCGCATGGAGTGAATTGCCAGTGTGGCACGTGTAAGTGGCAATTGATCAAGGCTTCTGTTGAAAAGCAAAGTCTTGTGGTTGATGATCAAAGCACGACCTGTGTGGCGCAGCTTTGTGTATAACGTGAATTCGCGAGCCTCACACCTCGGTATGAGTCAAAAACGGGATAGTGACTGCTGGGAGAGCACGACGTTTCTTTCTAGCTAGGTTGGTGTCAGTGACCTACCAGCCCTGACATTTATATAATTTTCACTTGTGTGGTTGTTGGATACGAGGCGCCTCGGATATAGGTCTGTAAGGACCGGGAAACGTGTGTTCAAGAATTGCCAATCCTCAAAAGTAAGAGAGGACCGGCCCTGAAGATCCAAGGATTGTTGTGTGCGGTCCTGAGACATTTGCTAGAGTGTCTCGAATCAGAGAGGAGTTTGCCCCTTGCCTCGACTCATGACGGAAATCCAATTTCCAATACGTGATATTGCAGTTTTAAGTGTAGAACTAGTATGGCGAAATGATATATGGTACCCATGCCGTCTATGATTGATATTTATGATTGAAATTGTTTTGACACTATACACTTATAATAGTATCAAATGATTTGTTTTAAACGTATCAAACATTATTTGGCTATTATAAGGGAAAACCCTATCCTCCGGCTTGCGTTGCATTGTGTGATGGGACCTGGGTCTTATAATAGCTTCATTTTTCCAAAGAGCATTGCGCTGTTTTGCTATATGCACTAGTATTCTTGGTAGGAAACCCATTCCGTGTTATACGGCGTGGTCCCTTGAGTTACTATCTTTTAAAGTAAAGTTTTAAATAACTGTTTTTAGTTCTCACACCAGTCATATGACTGACCTGGAGTTTATTGTTTTAACCTAAACTCTGGGTGCCCTTATTTTCGACACGGGCAGCTAGTACTTTTGGTTTTGTAGATTTATATTCACAGGATCCTGATTTACAGCTGGAACGATGCTCGGAAAGCTCTGTATCCGTGCATTACTTCTAGTTGTGCTTTTGTATTATCTTCCGCTGCGATGTATTTAAATGTAATTTAAATCTCTGATATTTGTTGAATGTAATTTATTCATTTATACTCTGTATATTCTTGTATCTGATGGAATTGTTGTAATAACAATGAAATGTTCTTCTGTCTGTGTTCTGATTTGTCTTGTCCTCAACGCAATCCGTGCTTTCCTTCACGGGGAAGTTCGGGTCGTCTCAGTTTGATATCAGAGCTTTGGTTTACAGAGCTCGAGAACAAGACACGTTAGAACCATACGAAAGAATTCATTAGATATTGGATTAGTAATATCCAATTAGAATGACTCGTTAGAGATAGGATCAGTAGTATCCTAGAACGAGTGTGAAGAGTATATTTTTCAAATGAAAACGAATTTTGTTTTGAAAATTTAAATTGTTTTATACGTATTTGAATATTTATTTATTTTGAATTTGGACAATCCAATATATAAAGATTTCGCGTATACGCGTCATGAACGTATATTCGAAGTTTTAATATACTGGATAGATATAGAATCACGCTCTAGTCGCCCGGAGATGATGTTGATAATGACCATGGCATCATCCATATTTATGTTCATGTTTCGAAGGTGTGATTTTTATATATTTCCATCGACTGGTGTGAGAACCAAAACTTACATAGGATTATATTGTTGTGATTTGGCATCAAAACATGTTTTTCTGTATATATATCAAATTATGAATTTGAAACTCTAATTCACTAAGTGATTGATGTTTGTGTTGTTTGTTTATTTGTTTGATAATTTTGAACCATTTAGCCTAATTGAATCACATATTGAATTGTATTGAAAATTGGTCGAATTTGCTTGCATATACATGCACTTACATTGAACAGGTCATAGCAAGGAGGCTAGAGCAGAGAATAAAATTTGTTTGCCCGACAAAAAGGTACATGTTTATCATAATTTACTGTTTTGTTTGGGTGATGATGATTTTATGAGCCGATTGGCTAGCCGCTTGGCTTTTTCTTTTTCTTTTTGAGATCAGAGGGCCTATATGGCAATTTCGGGATTTCCCCGTTGCTCCCGGTGCAGGGGAGGTTATGGCGAAATTTTTCAAAAATTTAGGGTGTTAGCCAAATTTTTGAAAAATTTGAAAAGTTCTTAGAAACTGAAAAGTTGAAGAACTTAAGCCGTAATGAAAATAATGGAAGTTGAGTTGATTTGTTAAACAACTTTCGGCTTCGTTCCTTTTCGGGGACGAAAAGTTTTAAGTGGGGGAGATTGTAACAACCCAGAAATGCGGGCCAATTTAAAATTTTTATTTTGGCTATTTTAGCGAATTTTGAATATTTAAAATGGTTTATTTTAAATAATATCGACGGGAAATTTATTTTGAATAGAAATCGAACGTATATATTATATACGTCGTCGTTAGAATATAATAGTTATATATAATTATAAAAGGAATTGAAAATGGCGCGGTAGTTCGATAATTCGATTTCAAATTTCAATTGAATGTACCGGGTGCAAAATAAACCGGATTTTAGTGAAACCAAAAATAATAGGATCTATTTGAGAATATCTTTCCCATGAATCCGGAAAATCAAAATTTCATAGCAGGAATCAAAAGATATGTCCAGTTGAAAATTCTGAATAGTCGCTATGGAATTCAGGCCCTTGAAAATAGCCATTTTGCAAACGACCTCGGATTTCGACGAAACCACTTTTATTGGGTCCGTGATGTCAAATTATTACTAGATTCCAATTTTCATAATTTTTCGAATCAATATGTGAGTGTGGCAAAGGAAAACGCGTTTGACCAGTTTTAGTTGATTTTAATCGACTGGAAAATGACCATTTTTCCAACGGTCTTAGAATTCGATGGAATTAGTTTTGTTAGGGCCGTATCGTCAATACGAAGCTAGAAAATATTTTTCTAGAATTTTTCCGGTTAGTATGTGACCCCAGTAAATTGAAATGCGCGTTCAAATTCAATATATAGAGTTATATGTTGATTTTAATGGAAACTGATCGAAACGGTCGAATCAGCTTATGGTACACATCCCATTGTGTTCGGAATGGGGGTGAAACGCTATGGACGACAGGCGGTGGGCTTCGTTTCGAGTTCGGATTAAAAGTCAACTTAAAGGAGAATTAAAAATAATTAAATATAATAACACCTCACCCCTTTCTCTCTCTCTCTCTCTCTCTCCTCTATTCAGATCGAACGAAAATTAAAAGATAAAAAAAAGCGAACGACGGGGGGGCCAGACCGCCGCCGCTGCAGCCACCAGAGCCACCGCGCCCTGGCGCCGACACCCCAGGGGTCCTCCGCCCCTCTCCCCCCTTCTCCTCCGCCCCTCTCCCCCCTTCTCCTCCGCCCCTCTGTCCCTCTCCCCTTCGTAAAACCGCAACCCTAGCCCCCCTGAAACCCGATCCGCCACACTCCTCTGCCCCTGAAACCGCCTCCCCAGCCTCCAGAACCCCAGCGCCTCCCCTCCACTTCCCCCTTTCTTCGATTGAACACCGATGGCCCCAAACCCTGCGCCCAAATCGATGCAGCAACCGTGTGTCTCCACTTCAGCCGTCATTGGCCTGCTCAGCGTCGAGGAACAACATGACTGCAAACCCATTAAGCACCTCCGCGATTAAAGGTGTGTGATTTCTAATTTACATAACATAGTATGAAGATATATGATCCTTGAAAATATAAAAATATGATCTTTATTCAAAGAAAGATACGATTTTTATGTGAGTGAAGATACGATCTTTATGATATGGAAAATACGATTTTTAGTTTATAAAAAGATGATATTTATATACATAAAGGCCATATAAAAATATGATTTTTATAGAAATGATATAGAATAAAAAGAGGGTTTTATCATGAACTAGCATATATAAAGAGTTGACTTTATATTTGAAAAGGCGAAATATTTATATTTAAAAAGGGCGAAATCTTTATATTTGAAAGGGCGAAATCTTTATATTTGAAAAGGCGAAATCTTTATATTTGAAAAGGCGAAATCTTTATATTTGAGAAGGCGAAATCTTTATATTTGAAAAGGCGAAATTTTTATATAGAGAGTAGCGGTGTAAAAATAGAATTTTTATCTATATAGTAGCGGTGTAAAAATAGATTTTTTATCTATATAGTAGCGGTGCAAAAATAGAATTTTTATCTATATAGTAGCAGTGCAAAAATAGAATTTTTATCTATATAATAGCGATGTAAAAATAGAATTTTTATCTATATAGTAGCGGTGTAAAAATAGAATTTTTATCTATATAGTAGCGATGTAAAAATATATTTTTTTTCCATATAGTAGCGATGTAAAAATAGAATTTTTATCCATATGGAGTAATTATAAAAATATGATCTTTATATACATAGCAACAATATAAAAATGTGATTTTTATATATGTAGTGGCTACGAAAGTGACAAAAGGCGAGAACAGTGATGATTCCCTACATTTGAAGTGTCGTGGAGTTGGGATATCTTTGGTGAGAACTTCTCACTCTAAATTTCTTTTTCTAGTTATATAAATATATATATATATATATATACTAGGATGCAGACGGTGCTTAGCAGCACCCGACACCCATCGTCCACAGACCATGGACGGCTTGTTTGTTTGATTGATGTGTTGTGAAAATTGATTGTGCTGTGGAATGATTGAATAATAAAATATTCTTGTGTTGAAAGGAAATAAAATTTTTGTATAGTTAAAAATATTTTATCGTTAAAAATATAATTTTTAACGTGAATGTGAATAAATAAATATTTATAAACAAATCGGCCGATATGTTTATATATACTGATTTGGCTGATATTGATTGGGTCGATAAATTTTACACATCGCCCAACTGCACAAATAAAAATCTGTGTTTGTTGATTTGAAACCCCAAACGGGTGTTGGGATGATATTTGGCGTACACTAATCCCAATTATTTAATTGTATGTCGATCGATTGGTCGACAGACTGTGTAAGCGTTGATTATTTATATTTGATGCTTATGCAGTTGTGTGGTGCACTTTGGATGATGGTTGATTGTTTATCATTGCTATTATATACATGTGTTGTATGGAACCCATATAATTAACGTTATATGGTAATTGATTAGGCCTCATTCCAATCGGGAAAATAATGAATATTATAAAAGAAAATTCATGTGTTGAATATAAAAATAGTGATGTGTTGACGATGTTCATGTGTTGAAACTATTTATGTGTTGAGTAAACTATTTTAATAATAAAATTTACATCTTTATCATATTTAAAATTAGAAAATACTTCACGGTGGAGTCTGATTTAAAAATTAAACGATAGATACCATAGTTTTATAAAAATATATTGCATAACAAAAATAGTCGTGTGTTGACAGTACTCATGTGTTGAGATTAGTCGTGTGTTGAAAGAAATATAGATTCATGTGTTGAACAAAATAAATATTCATTTGTTGAATAGAATAACGAATTTATTGAAATATATATATAAAGCCGTGTTGATTAGAGTTGCGCCATTTTGACGTGAACGATAGTTATATCGATTATATTCGTTTTTATAATGAATATAGAAAAGAAGTGATTTCAAAATATAACGTTTTGAAAATATTATCATTTATAAAGTAATGATACGAAATATTCACTTTTGATTTGAAATTAGTGTGGAAATGGTTTTGAAAACGAAGTTAAAACGATTTATAAAATACGTTTTAAAAAGGAAATCGACGAAATATATATAATATATATAATGGCCTGAATAGAACGCGCCGCGCCGCGGCAGTTCGTGAATTTCGACCATTGACTTCGAATTTATGTTACGGGAGATCCGACCGTCGGATTCTCCTAAAACCGGAACCGTTGGGTTCGTATCGAAAAGAGCTTTCCAATGAATATTAGAAACTTGAAATCTAACGGTTGGATTTGGAATTAAGTCCAAATCAAATTTGAAAAAGGTCGCTGTGAGTGCAGTTCGATGGCCGTTGATGGAAATCGACTGTACGGGCCTTAATATAAAATTAATAAAAATATTAATAATTTGTGTAAAATCATAATATGTGAATTGGAATGAAAAACTCCATATTTGAAAGGATAAAAATAGATTTTTATCGAAATGAACTGGTTTTGAACTAGAACTAAAACCAATTTATTTTTGAAATGAATAAATTGAATTTGAATCGGTTTTGAAAGTAACCAGAATTTCCAATATATATAAAATGGAAGTGGATTTGAGTCGAAATTGTCTTTGGAATATTTCGATATTGGATTTCGTGACTATACAGATATTGTTATGGGAATTTGAAAGATATATTTTATATCGTTATTTCCAATACGATATTTGTTGGTTTCAGAATTTTATATTGAATATAAGCCGGTATATTTTCTATTCAGAGCCTTGTATTTAATATCAAATGTGATTTGGGTTTATCATGAATCGTGTTTTATATGACATTGGTTCTTTAACCCAGTTAAAGGCAGAATATTGATTTTTGAGAAGATTAAAACTAAGTGGAGTTTTAATGAATCTTTAATTAGATTGAAATGTGAATTGATAATTTAAATTATCAAATCTGAAAGGTGATCGAGAATGGAGTACCACCAGTTTTGCTCCAAAGCGATAGTTAAATCTTTAATTAGATTTGAACGTGAGATGGTAATTAATTTTACCGATAACACCGTGGTGTTAGATGTGGAGTATTACTAGTTTTCTCCATGGGATATATAGGTTGGGATTGGGAAATAAAATAAATAATTACTTCGGTGTGGTTCGCTAATCCTGACTAGTTTGAAATGATATCCAAAGGAAGATTAAAGAATAAATTTAGAAGAATTTATCTTGGATAAAATTAATGGGAACCTTTCCCTAAGAATGTGATTTTGCGAATAAAAGAATATTCTGAATTGGAATGAGGCGTTCGTTGTGTTTGTGTAACATTTGTTTATTATACACGTGGGTTATTCAGAAAGGCCGGGTTATACCCATTCTGAATAACCGATTCGGCGATAAGTCGAAGATGAAGACGGTGGTCGAAGACCGGAAGTCTTCACATCGTTTGGGTGATTACTGATGATCTTGATTGGGCTGTACACCCTAGATGAGGGAAACAGTTAGTGATCGTCCAGACGTACTTGGAGATGGATGAATATGCGAGGAAAGTGCCTCCGTTTTCGTTCAGGCCCAGAGCGAACTTGTCAATGGATTGTGTGTTTGACATTGGATTTTATTCTGTGTTGATTGATCTCTATTAAATATACATCTATTTGGCGGTGGAGAATTTATTCTCTTGCTTAACGCCCTTCTCTGAGACGTACGAGCTCAGAGGTTGTATATCGATGGACATCAGTCGCATGGAGTGAATTGCCAGTGTGGCATGCGTAAGTGGCAATTGATCAAGGCTTCTGTTGAAAAGCAAAGTCTTGTGGTTGATGATCAAAGCACGGCCTGTGTGGCGCAACTTTGTGTATAACGTGAATTCGCGAGCCTCACACCTCGATATGAGTAAAAAAAGGGGATAGTGACTGCAGGGAGAGCACGACGTTTCTTTCTAGCTAGGGTGGTGTCAGTGACCTACCAGTCCTGACATTTATATACTTTTCACCTGTGTGGTTGTTGGATACAAGGCGCCTCGGATATAGGTCTGTAAGGACCGGGAAATGTGTGTTCAGGAATTGTCAATCCTCAAAAGTAAGAGAGGACCGGCCCTGAAGATCCAAGGATTGCTGTGTGCGGTCCTGAGACATTTGCTAGAGTGTCTCGAATCGGAGAGGAGCTTGCCCCTTGCCTCGACTCATGACGGAAATCCAATTTCCAATACATGATATTGCGGTTTTAATTGTAGAACTAGTATGGCGACATGATATATGGTACCCATGCCGTCTATGATTGATATTTATGATTGAAATTGTTTTGACACTATACACTTATAATAGTATCAAATGATTTGTTTTAAACGTATCAAATATTATTTGGCTATTATAAGGGAAAACCCTATCCTTTGGCTTGCATTGCATTGTGTGATGGGACCTGGGTCTTATAATAACTTCATTTTTCCAAAGAGCATTGCGCTGTTTTGTTATATGCACTAGTATTCTTGGGAGGAAACCCGTTCCTGTTATACGGCGTGGTCCCTTGAATTACTATCTTTTAAAGTAAAGTTTTAAATAACTATTTTTAGTTCTCACACCAGTCACATGACTGACCTGGAGTTTATTGTTTTAACCTAAACTCTGGGTGCCCTTATTTTCGACACGGGCAGCTAGTACTTTTGGTTTTGTAGATTTATATTCACAGGATCCTGATTTACAGCTGGAACGATGCTCAGAAAGCTCTGTATCCGTGCATTACTTCTAGTTGTGCTTTTGTATTATCTTCCGCTGCGATGTATTTAAATGTAATTTAAATCTCTGATATTTGTTGAATGTAATTTATTCATTTATACTCTGTATATTCTTGTATCTGATGGAATTGTTGTAATAACAATGAAATGTTCTTCCGTTTGCGTTCTGATGTGTGTTGTTCTCATCTCAATCCGGGCTTTCCTTACCGGGGGAGTTCGGGTCGTTATAACTGACCTCATGAGAGAGATTCTTAGGGATGTTCAGAGGGCAGCTCCCAATGCCGGTAATGGAGATGGTCCAATAGTGCAGGCGCCTAGGGCCGATTTCGCCAAGCTAAACAAGGACTATACTAGTCTTGGTGGGAAGCCATTCCACGGAACGGAATCGGCTACGGATGTTCAGGATTGGTTGGATAGCTGCGAGTGTATCTTCGAAGACTAAGGTATCGAGGATGCGATGAAGAGAAGGCTAGCATCCCTTCAGCTGCAAGGACGGGCGATGAATTGGTGGAATGCTATAAAGGCAGCTACTCCCGAGGATTAGACTACTTGGGAGCAGTTTAAGGCTCGCTTTAGTGAAAAGTTCATTTCAGCTGCTCAGAAGTCAGTGTTGTTTAAGAAATTCTTGGAACTCAAGCAGAATGGGCAAAGCTGTCTCGGAGTATATTGCCGAATTCGACACTTTGTCGAAATATGGGTTATCCCTAATAGATATTGCCGAGAAGAAGAACGAGAAGTTCATAACTGGCATGGATGGATACTTGGGGGAAAGGCTTATTAACCACATCGATGAGACGTTTGAATCGATTGTGGGGAAAGCTTTAAGATCGGAAAGTCTTCACCCTAAGTCGAAGACTGAGGTCGCATCTGTAGAGGAACCAAAACCGCAAGCAAGCGGTGGAGGCAAGAGTGGTTCTCAGAATAAGAGGAAGCAGAACCAGAATAAGGATGGCCAGAAGAAGAAGAAAGATGTTGAGTGCTTTAGCTGTGGCAAGAATGGCCACTATGCTAGTAATTGTCGAGCAAAGCCAGCAACAGGACGTGCTTCAACTATGGCCAAATGGGACATCACAAGGACAAGTGTCCGCATTCCCCTAAAGAAAAGCAGATGGTGAAAACATATGCCCTTAATGCTATTCCTTCTTCGTCGAATGCCCCAATTGCGGCGGAGAAGGGAAAGAATGTCGTTATTCAAGGTATGCTTTCTGTTTATGATGTTCCTGTTAGAGTTTTGTTTGATACCGGAGCTTCCAGTTCTTTCATATCTAGTGACCTGGTAGATAGGTTGGGACTGGAACCGAGATCGTCGACAGACCTTTAGTAGTGACGAACCCGAGTAGTGGTTCGACTAGCCTTAGCATGATTTGTCGTAATGTGGTCTAATCGAGTCATGGATGCATGTTTGTTTGTGATTGCTTTGTTTTGGGCTTTATTGGGTTTGGCATTATTTTGGGAGTTGATTGGCTCCAAAGATACGGGTTGGTGGTAGACCGTGAGGGCTTTTTGGTGACAACTAGAGTGGATGATGGGCAGAGGGTAGTGTTTGGTGGTATGCCTAGTGATGGGATAATGGCTAGTTTTCTAAATTCCCTCGACATCCCGCATGGTGAGTTGTCAGGTTTTCCCGTGGTTGGCCAGTATCAGGACGTCTTCGAGGAAGTGACCGGGCTTCCACCACACCGATAGATTGAGTTCCGTATTGATTTGGTGAAAGATGCCAGACCTATAGTGATGCCACTTCGTCGTATGGCGCCAAGGGAGCAGCAAGAGCTCGGGGTGCAAGTAAGCGATCTTTTGAAGAAGATATTTATCAGAAGAAGTGTTTCTGAGTGGGGAGCACCGGTTGTGTTTGCTACCAAGACCGATGGTTCCCTTCGATTATGCGTAGACTACCACGAGTTGAATAAAGTGACGAGGAAGAATAAGTACCCTCTACCGCGAATAGATGATTTGTTTGATCAGTTGAGTGGCGCGAGAGTATTCTCTCAGTTGGATCTCGCGACATGTTTTCATCAGCTTAGAGTGAAAGCAGAGAGTATTCCGAGATCAGTTGAATAAGTTTGTTCTTGTGTTCGTGGACGATATACTTGTTTATTCAAAGATAGAGGAAGAACACACGGAACATTTGAAGATAGTGATGGAGGTGTTGAGAAAACACCAATTGAAAGTAAAGTTTTCTAAGTGTCACTTCTGGAGGAGGGAAGTGAGATTTTTGGGCCATGTTGTTTCAGAAAATGGTATTGCCGTGGACCCTGCGAAGGTGGCTACGGTACAAGATTGGTCTACGCCCAAGAATGCAACTGACATACGAAGTTTCTTGGGATTAGCTGGATATTATCGTAAGTTTATCCAAGACTTTTCCAAGATAGCAGCACCGTTGACTCAGTTGACCAAGAAGAATCAAGCTTTCGTCTGGGACGAAAAGTGTGAAAATGCAATCAAGAGTCTAAAGGAAAAGTTGACATGTGCACCAGTGTTAGTCATTCCTAAGGGGAATGAAGAGATGACAGTATATACGGATGCATGTGGTACCGGACTAGGTGTTGTATTGATGCAAGGAGGTAGGGTTGTAGCTTATGCAAGTCGGCAACTGAAACCGCACAAGAAAAGATACCCTACCCATGACTTGGAATTAGCAGCGATCGTGTTCGCATTGAAGATGTGGAGACATTATCTCTTGGGAGAAAGATTTGAGCTGTTTACCGATCATAAATCGTTAAAGTATCTCTTCTCTCAGAAGGATCTAAATCTCCGACAGCAAAGATGGTAAGAATTCTTAGCTTCCTATGATTTCAACATCGCATATACACCGGGAAAGGGCAATGCGGTGGCTAATGCATTGAGTAGAAGACATGCCAGTTTAGGGGCTATGTTTCTAGAATGGAAGCAACTGGAGTACATCGCTGGGTATGATTTCAGACCAAAGTGCGAATTGGATCCAGAAATGTTAGCAAGTTTGACGATCAGACCCACTTTGATTGAGCGGTTTGGTTCCAGTCAGAGGGACAATCCTAACCTATTGGAAATCATCTCAAAGTTAGAGATGGAAATTGACGGAGAGATGAACAAGTATAGGCTTGATCGAGATGGATGGCTTAGAAAGAATGGAAGACTAGTTGTACCCAATGTCAATGGATTGAGAGATGAAGTGCCTAGAGAATGTCATCACTCAATACTGACTATACACCCCCGTGGTAACAAGATGTATCGAGACATGAAGCAGACCTACTACTAGGAAGGGATGAAAAGAGACGTTGGGAAATTTATATCCAAATGCGTGAATTGCCAATTAGTTAAATCTGAGAAAAAGAAGCCTAGTGGTTTGTTACAACCATTAGAAGTTCTAGAATGGAAATGGGAAAAAGTCTCAATAGATTTTATTGATGGGTTACCAAGAACTAAGTCGGGCCATGATAACATTTGGGTGATTGTGGACCGATTGACTAAGAGTGCAAGGTTTATACCCGTCAAGTCAAATAGGACAACAGCTAAGTTAGCTGAACTATATGTAAAGTGGGTAGTGAGATTTCATGGAATACCCAAAGGCATTGTAAGTGACCGAGATCTGTTGTTCACTAGTGGATTTTGGAAAAGCTTATAAGAGGTGTTAGGATCAGAATTACATCTCAGTACCGCATATCACCTCAAACTTACGGTCAAACAGAGAGGGTGAATCGAGTATTAGAAGATCTCTTGAGAGCTTGCATATTAGACTTTGATGGATCATAGGATGACCATTTACATCTAGTAGAGTTTGCATATAATAATAATTATCAATCCAGTATTGGTATGGCTCCATTTGAAGCTTTGTACGAAAGACCATGCAACTCACCGTCATGTTGGTTAGAAACTGGTGAGAAGTTTGTGCTTGGACCAGAAGTAATAAGAGAAACGTCAGACAAGATTAAGGTTATCCAACATCGAATGAAGGCTGCCCAGGATAGGCAGAAGAGTTATGCTGATAAGAGGAGAAGAGATTTAAAGTTCTCCATTGGTGACTTGGTGTTTGTCAAGATATCTCCGTTGAAGAGTGTGATACGATTTGGCAGGAGAGGCAAGTTAGCACCAAGATTCGTTGGTCCATTCCCGGTTCTAGAACAAATTGGGAATTTAGCATATAAAGTTGAATTACCAGACAAGATGGCAGGAGTTCACAACGTGTTTCATGTTTCCCAATTAAGGAAATTCGTACACGACCCAGATGTGACTATTTCACCTGATCAGTTGGATGATATCGAAGTTGAACCCGAGGCGGTTGGGAAACGCAGGCCTATGCATATTGTTGGGAATGATATGAAGCAGCTTCGAAGGAAGGCGGTGAAATTAGTCAAAGTTCAGTGGGGGTGAGAATGGAAATGATTGTACTTGGGAGACAGAGGAGAGCATTAGGAAGACGTATCTAGAACTCTTCGCCCGGTAAGATTGCAGAATCAATTTAGTCTTTCCGCATGCTAGGATATGTTTGTTTTGTTTGTTTTGCATGATTGATTGTTGTATATGGCTGGTAGGCATGCAGGATCCTTTGTATGTTTTGGGTTAAGGAATTTCGGGGACGAAATTTCTTAAGGGGGGAGAGTGTAACGACCCGCATTCTACTCATCATAAGATCGTAGAATATTTATTTCATCGTCATAGAGAGTCGTATGGTCATGTAACTTTGGGAGACGACTATTGGGGTCATTTCCCATGTTCATGATTTTTCCCGATTTTTAAATGACCGTTTTGCCCCTAGCTGATCTTGTTTTGGCCATAACTTTTGACTAGAAAGGATTTTTAACCTAAAACCACTTCCATTAGATCCAGATGATGGTTTAACTTTCCGTAGAGTGGTCACATTAGCCAAACGGACTCACCGTTTGGGAGATATGGCTGAAACAAGTTTCAGATGGTGAAAAACAACTTAATTGGGCTTAACCGGGTGATTAACAGCTAGGCCCAAATGGGAATTTCGGGCGTTAGGAGTTTAAAAGGGCTGTTATGGTTTAGAGAATACCCTTTCCTCATTTTTCGGCCGTCACTATTCATTCCTCTCAACCTAGCAATTGCCTCCAACATCTAAAACACCTCTAAACCACCTTCTGATTGAAGATTAGGCTTAGCAACATCAAATTAAGGAGAGATAGCACCAAAGCAAGGTTAGAGCTGCTGTTAGACATCCGTATTCGTGCCAAACAGATATTCATTTTAGATATGAGTTTTATTTGTGGCAAAGGTGAGTGATTTGCATAGTTTTGCACCAATTATAGTTAATTAAGTGTAATTAGTGTTGATTAACGAAATTAGACATGATAAAATTCTGGAAAAATATTTATAAATTATGAAATATTGTTTTATACCTCTGTTAGAAATTTGGGTTGATTTGGTTAAGTTTTGTTAATCCTATGATTAGTTTTGCTTAAACATGCTTAAGGGAAAATATAGGATTTTGGCTATGTTTGATTCCGTTTTAACTTATCAAATTGATGTTTTGGTGTTTATGGCCGTTTCTACATGTTGCTATGACTGTATGGTATGCTTTGCGATTGATTAGAATAGTTAGATTGGTCGAAAACGTCGTCGAATGGCATAAACTAGGTTGCTGGAATTTTCAAGAAAACTATGCAGGAAACCGGATCGGATCGCACCCCCGAACCGACCCGATCGTGACAACCACCCACGAGTCGCTCCTCTGAACTGCTGCGCCATGAGCTAGTGCATCGATCCCGTACAGCTTGGAGATCCCGATCCGACCAGGAGTCTCGACCCGATCAGCACACAACGATCCGAGCTGGTGAGGAAGGCCCGACCCGATCCGGAGCTCTCCATGATCCGAACCGCTTGGAGTTGTGGACCCCGACCCGAACTGCTGGAGGAAGGACACCACGACTCGATCCGATGCAGGTGGCTCGAACCGATCCGAAGGAGGAGGATGACCACGAACCGAACTCAGGAGTTCTGAACGCGAGGCATGGGTTGCGAACCAAATGAAGACCGATCCGGGAAGACCAAAAACCCGAGATACAAAGGAAGTCCAAATGAGTAGTTTTGACTCGGGATCCAGATGGGAACCAACGAGTGAACTTCATGATTGGGCTTTGCTGCGGGACGTGTGCTAAGGGGTTGTCGATGTCTATAACTTTGGATCACTATATGTTTGGGGTACGTGAACGGATTCAGAGCCACAGTGACCTAGGTACTACTAAACGGGCTATAGACCAATGAAGTGGGGTCATTTGTAAAGATTTAGTCATGACTCCATGAGGTAAGCTTGGTGGTAGCAGTAGTTGTACAAGTCGAACTCCGCCACTACTTCGGTGAGTCTAGTGATTGACAGTGGTGGACATCGTATGCTTTACGCACTGAGTGAGAGATGTGAGGATGGTTGCTATGTTTTATTTGTTTGCCATCATTATGACATGCATACCCCCACCCCCGTATTCTTTACACCATATGTTAATGGCACCTTAGAGTATTGTACGGTATGTAGTGCCAACTCTTTGGTTGCAAGTTCAGGTACGGTTTAGTGCACCTGTTATTGTTCTATTTAGCTGCTTATCGCTCATACTAGACTTTTTGTCTGACCCAAAGTTTTATGTCTCTTCTTATTACTCTGGGTGCTCTCACGAGCAGACTAGAGACAGGTTAGGTGGTATGCACGAGTAGCTGTACCAGAGACGAGCAAGAGGCTTCCACATATGATATATATATATATATTCTCCCTGTGTCGCTGCTGGTCACTACTTTCGGCATTAGTAGTGCACCCTTCCTTTCTTTTGCTTTAGAGACAGTTTTAAAGTTGTAATAATGATGATTTGGAACATAAGGTGTATTTGGATTTTCCGCTGCTATGATGTTTAGTTTCAGCTTATGCACTGTCTCACCTGTTTTATGTCAAGTATGTTATTATTATATTTTATTCCTTGCGCTACGAGACATTCTACAGGTTCTTGATTAGTTCATTCTCTTCTTTCCTTTCTTTGGCAACCGTTCCGGGCCAGTCGGGCATGTGTACAACGCACTATCGGAGGAAATGCCGACTGGTGTGGGGCGGGCCCTCATAATGATACTTAATTCTATAGTAAGTTATTAATAAACATAACTTCCCTTAAATTTATGTCTATATTATATCCTTATTCTATTATAATAATTCCTAAATCTACAAGAAGCGAATATTGTAAGAAGTAAACAATTCTATTATTTTTTTACAATTCATACAACACAATTCAAAGCGAATTACAATATTATACTAAATTATGAAATACTATGTACGTTTTACATCGAATAAACGGAAAAATAACTAACGTCTACTGGTTCTTCATGATAGGAGACTTATGAATTGGACAATTGGGGGTAATGGAGACAAAATTCCCCATTTCATTCAATTATATTTCCTTCTCGATCGAAAGAAACTTCACCAACGCATACGACTTGGTCATCCTCTTCCATGCCCTCTTGTTGTGCCTCTTCTTGTTCCTCCTCTTCTATTATCTCTTCCTCTTCCTCTTCTATCGTTGGATTATCATCTTCGATGATGATTGGATTCGCTTGATTATCCTTACAAATTTTTGTAGGTTTCTCATGATTTTCCCTTGCTTTACTTGCTCTTGATTTATTCTAATTTGTAAAACTTAAATCTCAGCAAGCATTTGAAGAACATGCTCCATTTTCTCTTCCAATTTGATCACTCGAGCGTGAATAGTGCGTTGAAATGGACCTTCGGATGGTCCAGCGAACGATTTGGGGTTAATTTGATCATTATAATTATTAGAGGCCATGATTTATTTTAGTTTTGAGTTTTCCTAGAAGTGAAATGAGAGAATGAAGAAGAAAATTCGAAATGGAAAGTTTAAATGGCTATTATAACTAACTTTTGGTGGGAACTAATTTTTAAAATCTGGCAGTTATATGTCGACATAGTCAAATATGTATGTCGACATACATGTAGTTTTAATTTTATTTTTCTAATTTTTATTGTTATTCTTATATATATATATATTAATATATTTGATTACTCTAGTTCACTTAACGAACATATACCAAATTCTCTACTAAATTTAGTAAATGTTGCTTCGTTTAATGGTTTTGTTAATGTATCTACTAATTGTTTTTCTATTTCTGTAAATTCGAGTGAAATTTTCTCTTTATTTACGTTATCTCTTAGAAAATGATGTCGTATATCAATGTGTTTATTTCTTGAATGATGAGTTGGATTTTTAGATATATTTATAGCGCTCGTATTATCATAGTATATTGGTGATTTATTTATATTTAATCCAAAATCATTTAGAGCTTGTTGCATATGTATTACTTATGAGCAAGCCAAAGCAGCAGAGATGTATTCTGCTTCAAGGATACTCTATTTTTTTTTACTAAACCACAAGACTAGTGAATGTCCTAAGAAATGACATGTTCCACTAGTGCTTTTACGATCAGATTTACGTCTCGCATAATCGGCGTCACAATAAGAAATTAAATCAAATGAATCATCCTTAGGATAAAATAATCCAAAGTCCGATGTATGTTTTACATATCGTAGAATACGTTTTACAGCTTTTACATATGTTTCCTTAGGTTGCGATTGATATCTTGCGTATAGGCATATACTATGCTTTATATCCGGTCTACTAGCGGTTATATATAATAATGCTGCTATCGTACCTCTATATAATTTTTGATCAACGTCTTTTGATGTATCATCTTTACTTAAGGCTATATTAGTTGCCATTGGTGTTGGTCTCCCATTAGTTGTTGTTAAATTATATTTATTAATTAAACATCTTGCGTATTTTTCTTGATTCAATAATATTCCATTCTTTAATTGACGAATTTGTAAGCCTAAGAAAAAAGTTAGTTCTCCCATATGACTCATATCGAATTCTTGGGTTATAATATCTAAAAATTCTTTATTCATCTTATTATTTGTCGATCCGAAAGTTATATCGTCAACATATATTTGTACTAATTGTATATATTTATTATTTCTTTTAATAAACAGAGTATTATCTAGTTTTCCAATTTCAAAGTTAGATTGTGATAAGTAATTTCTTAATCTATCATACCAAGCCCTAGGAGCATGTGTTAATCCATATAACGCTTTATTTAATTTATATACGTGATTTGGTAATTTTTCATCTTCAGAAAGAGGTGGTTGCTCTTCATATACGTCTTCTTTAACATATCCGTTTAGAAAAGTACTTTTAACATCCATTTGATATAATATGAAATTATTATGATTTGCAAAGGCTAGTAATATCCTATTTTTTTCTAATCTTATTACGGGAGCAAATGTTTCATCGTTACATATTCTTTCTTCTTGAGTATATCCGTGTACTACTAATTGTGCCTTACCTCTTACGACCTCACCATGTTCATTCATTTTATTTTTATAATCCCATTTAGTTCCAATTATAGTTTTATCCTCTGGTCTAGGAACAAGTCCTCACACATCATTTCTGGTAAACTGATTCAATTCCGCTTGCATAGCAAGGTTCCATGAATCGTCAGATGATGCTTCCTTTGGATTCTTAGGTTCGATAGTTGAAATAAATATTGAATTACTCATATTATTTAATTGATTTCGAGTCCTAACAACGGATTCAGTATCTCCTAAGATATTTTCTATGAGATAGTCTCGCAGTAATCTAATCCTTTTATTTGGTTAACTATCTTCATTATTTCTTTCATTAATTTCATTTTCACATTCATCTTCGTTATGTTCTGTTACATTTTTATAGTTTTCGTTAAAGGATACATTTAAGGTTTCTTCTATAGTATTGGTTCTTGAATTAAAAACTCTATATGCCTTACTTCTTTCTGAGTATTCAATAAATATTCCTTTATCGGATTTCGAGTCAAATTTATCTAAATTTTCTTTAGTATTAAGAATAAAACATTACTTCCAAATATTTTAAAATATGATACTTTTGGTTTCTTATTATACAAAAGTTCATATAGTGTTTTATGAGTTAAGGGTTGTATAGAAATTCTATTTAAAATATAACAAACTATTGCAACTGCCTTAGCCCAAAAATTGCTTGGTAAGTTACTATCAGATAACATAGTTATCGCACACTCTTGTATTGACCTATTTTTACGTTCAACTACTTCATTTTGTTGAGGGGTATTATGGAAAGAAAAATTATGGGTTATTCCCTTTTTATTACAAAATTTTTCAAAATTTCCGTTTTTGAATTCTCCACCATGGTCATTATGTATTGTTTTGATTTTTAAGGATAATAAATTTTGAATTCTTTTGACAATAGTCTTAAATTGATCAAAAACATCACTTTTATTTTTAAGAAACAAAGTCCATGTAAATCTAGAAAAATTGTCGACTATTACGTAAACATATCTAATGTCATTTAATGATTGAGTTTGGGATGGAACGAATAAATCCATATGAATTAACTCCAATGGTTTCGAGGTTGTAATTTCCTCTTTTGATTTAAATGAACTTCTTTTTAATTTTCTGAACTGACAAGCGTCGCACAAATTATTAACTTTAAATTTCATTTTGGGAAATCCCCTAATTGAATCTAATTTTGAAATCCTAGAGATGTGTTTAAAATTTATAAGATCGAATCTCTTGTGCCTGATCCAAGGTCACTTGTATTGGCCATAAGACATAGATTATCATTGGAGATTTTCATATTCAATATATAGATAATTTTCTTTCTATCTCCTTCGAATATTACTTTTGAATTCCTATCTTCTATAAAGCATTTATCTTTCTCTAAGTTTATTTTATAGCCTTTATCGCAAAGTTGACTTATACTTAGTAAATTATGTTTTAGATTCCTAACTAATAAAACATCCGAAATAGTATGAGTTTCAGGATTACCAACATTGCCGATGCCAACAATATATCTTTTAGAGTTATCTCCAAAGTTGACCATTCCACCATCTTCATATATTAGATTATTTAGTAATTCCAGATTTCTCGTCATATGTCTCGAACAGCCACTATCCAATATCCATTTGTTCTTTTTGATTTCCACCATTTATTCACTAGAATTTGAATTCACAACATCCATGTAACACACCATTTCAGTATTTAAATTTCAACAGCCACACCACCCATCTTTTCAAAATTTGAATTTCCAATAGTCATATAACACATCTTTTCCTATATTGGGCAATACTTTAGTAGACCACTTGAATTTTCAACATATTTCAGTGCAGTCTCTTTCAACAATAATGCAATACATGATTGATACTAGCGTTAACAATCATTTCAAAATTTGTCATTTAATATTTTTAAAAATCAGATTATGAACTTTCTGAAAACCTATGCTCTGATACCAATTGTTAAGGAAAGTGGACCTTAAGGCAAGACTAACACTAGAGGAGGGTGAATAGTGTTTCTAAGGAATTTACAAAATTCTAAAAGTTAAGCAATCTACTATATGAATCACACACAACAGAGATGATCATAGACACTGAATCAAACACAAACATAGAAAAAGATAAATATAAAATGCAAAAAAGGAAAGAACACACCGGATTTTTTATTGGTTCGGATTACTTCTACGTCTGATCCTACGCTATGCTGGATTGCGCAGAGTTTTATTAATATCACTATCCAAGTACAATCCTTTGATTTCACGACTACAAGGTTAACACCACTCCAACCACTCTTTATTTCACGACTACAAGATAACCACCACTCCCTTTCCTTGATTTCAAGGCTACAAGGAACACATCTTTTCCCAAACACTTCGCAAACGATTACAACAGCCCTACACCTCTTCGATAACACTTCAATTTAGTGAGTAATGAGTAGAGAGTGAGAAAAGAAGAAGTTTTATGTAATTAGAATAGACATCGGCAAAGTAGAAGTGTAGAAATCAATAAAATATGAAATATTAATGGTGGGACGAAGAGGGGTGAAGATGGAGAAGAAGAATGATCAAAAAATTCGAAATCATCCCTTATTTATAAGTTTTGAAAGGTTGCAACGCTTTTGGAACGTTACAAATAATGAAAAGACACCTATTTGAAAATAGCAAAAATAACAGTTGTATGTCGACACAGACATATATGTATGTCGACATATGTATGTATAAAATATTTTTTAAACAAATTTTCTAATGTTTAACTATTTGCATAATTCTTGAATTAAAACTTAGTGATATAAATGAGTTTTAGTATAAAATCATACGAAAACATAATTATATATTATACAAACGTATTTATAAAATTATAGAGTTTAAAAATATAAAACCATAAGATTATAAAACTACATAACTATATAAACTTATATATTAAACTTAAAACTTATATTTAAAATCATAAAAAAATAGAAAAAAAAATTAAAATTTGAATTTGAATTTTGAAAAATAGAATTTGAAAATCAGAATTTGAAAATTAGAATTTGAACCTGGAGAGTTATTCAGAGTCTTACATATAAACTAAAATCTATTATTATATTTGTCTTGAATTCTTAAACTCTTGAAACTTGATTACTGATGAGTCTTGAATTTCCTATGAATATAAATCTCTTGAAGCACTAAAACTATATAGTCTTCCTTATTAAGTCCTGTATACAAATCCTACATATATATATATATATATTCTTAACAAAAATGTTAGTATATATTTTATAATCAATGATAATTGAAATAAGGTTGTTGTCATCAAAACTCCATTCTCCAACAAGCTTTACTGTGAAGCCCTCGTCTTTGTGATTCCAACGCTTCCGGTTTCATCAAATTCTATTTCGATTTGGGAAAGTTATGATGTTTTGAACCTTAATTACATAATTAAATTAACCTAAGATAATTAAAAAATATTAATTACTCTAATTACGTATTCCTTCATTCATCCCTACAGGTCATGAACTCAAGCCTGTAACCTACCATTGAGATGCTTTCCATCACTACCACGCCCGCCAAACACCACCGGACCCAGATCAAGCCGCACCACCTCGAAGGCCTCTATCTACGCCTCCATCCCCAACCACCTCGTCGAACTCAAAACCTCCATCAGCCGTAGAACGACGTGCGAACGCGCTGTGTTTGAGTGGAAAGATCTTGTGAATCACTCAACTAAATGTGATCATATCCTCATAGAATCAAAGCCTGTGAATATCTCTACAATATTCGTGCTGGAATTGTAAGCTAATCCGTTCTGGATTGTTCAGAATTAAGGGAAGAAAACCGGACAATTTCAGCCATTAAATAGATGAAGCGGCGGCCTGAGTATAACGCTAGGGTTATGGTTTTTCAGGTTATATATATATACATATGTATATATGTACATATATATATATATATATATATATATATATATATATATATATATATATTAATCCAAACGTTACTTAACTTCAAAGTTTAACGCTCCGAACTCCAAATGAAACCCAACGACTGACATCCCTTGCCAAATGCCTTTATTCCGAACATAATGGAATTGGTTTTGAAAGCTAATTGATCGTTTCAATCAGTTTTTCTCAGAATTAAAATATAAGTCGGTATAACATTAAATATTGAATTTCAACGTGCGTTTTAATTTTCCATAACCACATACTAACTCCAAAAATTACGAAATTTGAAATCTCACTACATTTCACAATTGTGGTACTAAAGAGCTAGTCTCGTCGAATTTGGAGACCGTTTGAAAATTGGTCTTATTTCAAGCTTCTATTGAATTCTAACTGAATTTCAATACGCATTTATTTTTGCCACACTTACATACGAATTCCAATTGACAAAATTTGAAACCTAACAATAATTTAACATTCCGGATCCGATTAAATTGCTTTTACCGAAAACGGAGGTCATTTGAAAAACGATTATTTTTAAGGCTTAAATAATACCAACAAAATCTAAATAAATTAAAAAATAGTTCAAATAAATAATAATAAATTAGTATTGTCATATATATAAAAATAGGATATCACGTAGCTCCAAAATAAACATAATTGAGATTATAACTCGATATTTTCTAAATCCAAGTCAAATTGATATTCAATTTTATAACAAATCCTTTTTATTTTATTTAATAAATCGTTATAATTTAATAATAAATTCCATAACAACTTTTTTAAATTTTAATTTGGACATAACTTATATTTTATAACATGAAATCTTGATTTCTTGCTTGCGTTAGAAAATTATGGTTCAATATATCCTAACCGTTCTTGTTTTAACGAATTCCGACTTATATTGAATTATGTATATCCATTTGAAATTCAGAATTAATTATTTCAAACTACCGTGACATTACGAGTTCGTTTTATAATTAATATAAACTTATACGTTCCAACTTCGTTTTAAATAAATTCTAGTTCTCAAAATAAATCGTTTTAAATATTTAAAATCCATTAAATATTTCTTAATAAATTGTGGGTCGTTACATTCTCTATAACACCTCACACTTTTCTCTGCCCAAATTTTGGCAAAAATCGAAACTTAAACACATCCAAGCATGGAGCGTGTATATCTGGTACCTACAATAAATGAGCACGAGCATAATCAGAGTACGATAAGATAACTCACAGCGGAAACAAAATAGGATAACAAGTATTAACTCAAGTAACTACCTTTTTCAAAGTAAGTCACTTTTCCAATACGAGCATGAGAGAGAACGAGAACCGAAAGCCAAACTTAAACACCTGTGAGTACCCGACCTTCTCTAGGAAACCTGGGAGGTTGTAATGAGGAGGGGGTTAGAACAACAAGTTCTAGTGACTAAGAAATTTACAACACATGTTATAATACACAGATATATCCCGTTTGGTTCTACCCAGGATGTATGCCTAACTAGGTTAGTGATTCTAGCCCAACCTAGTAAATGTTTACGTACGACTTTACTACCCTTCCCAAAGTAGTATTCCCAATCTATTAAATAATAGTAAAGCAGAAGAATTTCTAGCTCTCTCCTTGATTTTCTCAATTCTCTCGATTCTCCTTAATTCTCTCAATTCTATCGATTCTCCTTAAAATTCAAAAGATAAATATAATTTTATTAAATCAAAATAATACAACAATAATTCTAAGAGTACTCCTTGATTCTCTCAAACTTGGATATTTTAAATTTTTATAATCTATCCCTTTTAAAATTTGAACCATCATTCTTTCTTGCTCTCTTTAGAATAGACGTCTTCTGATTGTTTTCCCCCAAAATTGTCTCTTCTTTCCCGAGTAAGAACTTCGTTCTCATTCCCTTATCTGCTTCAACCCTAACTGAATAGCCGTCATTTTTGGCTCTCTCTATCTGACAAAATCTTCAACACGTTTTCCCAGTTTCTTTCAGATTTGTTTCCCATTCGTCTAGAAGTCAACACGATGGATTTACCGTTGTGGAGGCCATTAGTTTTTGGCCCTCCAAAACCCTTTCTTCGTCTTCCACCTGCGAGCAACTCAACACTATCACGAGAGGTAATATTTGCCCTAAATTGCATTGCTAAGTTTTTTGTCATTCTATCATCCTTCTTTTTCATTTGATTTGTGTGTCCTTTTCTTATTACTCTCGCATCTACTCCACATATTTTATTTTTCCACCAGTGCTGAAGTTACTTCACATATTTTGTTCCATACTGATTATATATTTGCATAGTTGGAACTATTTTTAATTAGATCTCCGAGTTTGCAAACCTTTTATTCCTAAACCATTTCTTTGCAGTAAATAAGCCTAAAAGACAGTAAAGCAATCAGGTAATGATTTGATCTTCTAGGAAGCCCCGTGGTTATCTTTCTATCTAGATGGAATATTTTGTTGTTTTCAATTATTGTGCCATGTTTGGATTGATGATGATAAGGGTTCTTTTTGGCAATTCTCATAATACAAATCTAATGTTATTTTCAATTTGAAACATAAAATACTATTTGCGTAATTTCTGTATGTCCACCGAGCTGTTGGTTAGGCATGAAAAGGTAATCTAGAAAGCTACAAGTTCATCTCCCAGTTTTATGTATTCTGAATCTACTGCTTTCTTCGAGCTTCATAAGTGCAGTTTGCACTGATAATTGATTAATGAATTACCATATTTCGGAATAAAAGACTTATGCTGCAGTATTATGTTAGTTCGTGGACTTATGCAACTTCAATCAACACCCGTTTTGCTCAAATTTCCTATTCTCTCTATGCTTCGGACAATCAAAACCTCCATTTATAAGCACCATTTCAATAGTATGTTTTGAATTTAAATTAATAAACTGTGTTTAAAAAAATCCTGTTTGAAAATGGTAAAAGTTCTCTTTGGAATTTCTGATAATATAAATATGTTGTTAGCATTAGCAAACTGTTCGCTTGATTTCGCTTAAGAGATTAATGCTTAAGATATATATTTTGCCGCAGCAATATGTTCTTGAAAAGAGAAATATATCTTATAAGATTAATTGTTTCAGCTTGATGCTTTGTGCATAGAACGAAAACGATTAAATATTCTTGGTTTAGGCTTAAATTGTTTGAATTGGTTAAATTATATCATTCTACAAATTCATATTTAAAATCTCAAAATTCTCTATAATTTTACAATAATTAATCAACTTGGAAATTTATTTAATAGAATGTTTTTTTTCCTTCCCAGATATTTTGTTCCTTCCAGTAAATAACGAAAACATTTTCTTTAATTATTGGTGACATTTGTCTAGAATGTTTATTAATTTTAATATTTATAGCACCATCTGTGTGCATAGCACAGATTCAAAATTTTGTAGTTTTGTTGCGGTACTGCTGACATTTGAGTTTTAAAAAGCAATAAAAACTTTGTTCCTCCCATTTATTTATTATCTTCATTCTAACATAGAATCAAAACAACAAATTTTAGGTTTTCACATCCCATGTGCGTAGCGTGATTAATTGTTGGACTAAGCATGATCTTAAAAAATAGCAAAATTCCTATTTTCTAAAGGTAGATGGCATATATTTGAATTTTTGGTTATTTATTTTGGGCTATTTTAACCATTTATGTATAATTCAATCAGTGTCTTTCCTACATTGCTTTGTGATGTGATAAAATTATTTCATGAAAATTTATATTTGAGATGTATCATTGTTGTCCATATATTTATTTTAATAGTGCTAAACATTGCTAAAATTTATTTGAGGTTAGTCTATAAGATCTGACGTTTACATGTTAAATATTTAAACTTTGACCGACATTATATATTATATCAACTGCTTACTGCAAACATACCATTTTCTTATCTTATTTTATCTAACAAAATAATTAATGCAGCTTCTAATGCATCTTGTGTTCATCTTATAAATCCAGCCATGGAAGAAGCATTAAACTAATATTGTTAGGAGAAGAGTGCTAGCGGAAAAGGATGCACCTACATATTTTAATTCCATAAACAAGCGGTTGTACACAGCATTTGATTAAGATGGTATCTTTTTTTAGTAAAGAGCTAAATTTGAAAAGTTATGTGTTGCATGTTAGGCGTTTTTTTGGAATTGACAGTAAAAAGGTAATCCTTTTGAACATAATTTTTCTGGTTTGAATATTTTAATCATTCAATTTATATTCTAATTCACTTTCATCTAATTGGGTCTTTCCATATTTTCATTTCAAAATGCATTTTAGATTGCATACTTGATGATCGATGACATCTATAGACTCCCAAATGACATGTTTTTCTTTCCTATGCTTCTTCCCATTCTCAAATGTAGTTTAGCATAACTGTAACCACAATTACATTCAAACATAATTAGTTTCATAATTCATAGTACTCTTGAAAATACAATTGCATGTTATATATTGTCAAAAGAGAAACTTATGGTTCTACTAGTAACTTATATATATATATATATATATATATATATATATATATATATATATATATATATATATATATAACCCAGGCAACTTTGTCAACTAGATTGGTAAATAAGCAAGGTTTGATTATAAATAAACCAGCCATTCAATATTACAGATTACAGCTGTTGTTGTGAATTTATAAAGAATGTTTAGACTAAAAGTAGTTGAAAGCTTAAAGGGTCTAAAAGATCAGGGCAACTGAATAATGTTATTCATGCATAATCAGATATATCTTTTAGTAAGTTTTTGTATGCTCATTCATTGTTTCTCTCTTGGATTTTGTTACTTTTTTGGTTAAATGGGGATGAAAACGCATCGGCGAGTTTTACATAAATAGTCAAACATTTGGACACATAACAATAAGTTGAAAGTTTTCAAGCTTTTATTGATATTGCTTCTACTATGAGCACGGCACGTGCACAACATGTATGCCCTCTTCCTTACCAAAGGCGAAGACATTTCGATATCCAAAGGGTCCAATCCTTAATCAAATTTTGATATACTTATTCAAGTATATTGCCAACTTCCCAAATTGGGAATTGACCACTCCATCTTCCTTCCTTCTTCTCTATTTGAAAATTTATATTAACACCTAATACCTGCTTGCATAAAATTTTATTCTTTCTGTATAATCTGGGACAGTTATTATGGATGTTTTATCAGGTTGGCATCGTTGTCCCATTTTTATGTTTAAGTTATGCATGTATCTTTTTGTCGAGGAAGCAAGTTTTTCCTATTTGATGTTTTCTAATATCTTTTGAAACACAATAGGTTTAATTTGCAACAAATCTTAGTTATTAAAGACAAATACTGTGCATTTATGCCTCCCTGTTGAAAACACTTAGTTTTTGTCAAAAACTCATTGGATTGCAACATCGGTATTTAGTGGTAATTAACAGTAACTGGATTACTACCTTATGACTATCCAAAGCATTCATCAACTTGGACAAAGACATGATGATTGTCGATTGTAGTTAGTATTCAACAACTTGTGCATGTTTCAGTGGCTCTCTTTCTGTTTATCTTCCACATTCCGCCATGTCTTTGTCAAAGAATTTGGATGGTAGTATATTCTATTATGACACTTTGCACTATCATGAGTATTATACCTGCTTTATAGTGCAAAAAAATATATGAGAAAATACTGATTGTAATCCAATTCAGCATTCAGTTTTACGATGCCAGCATCATACTAAGAATAAACTTACAATTACACTTGCGGAACAGTTTACACTGCATGCTTGGTGGTTTCAACGGCCATTAAAAAACTTCAATGTTCTCTGCTTTCATTTATGAACCAAGTATAAATGTTGTGTTACTCGAAGAACCAGGGGTGAATCTATGCTATAGGGTGAGGGAGCAGCTGATCCCCCTCAACTTTTCATTCCCTTTTAGTGATTGCTTTCCATGCTCACGTTAATCAGGTTGTTGATCCGAAAAACTACACTAAAAGCTGACCCCACTCAAATTAGGATCCCTTTCAACTGGAGCTCTAGATTCGCCCCTGCGAAGAACTGATAAATTTTTATGCTACATCTACTTCGTCTTCAGTCGAAATAAACCTTTTTTTAGAGTTCCAGTTTCCGATGTATTTAAGATAAATAAACATTTACGGTTTTTTTCTTCCATTATTTTTCCATGTAACAAACCACTTTTGTTCCCTGTTGGTTAACTACTGCAGTAGTATTGAGATGGGGTTAGGACGATGGTGGGCAACATGATCAGGCATACACTTACGTGCCGTCAATTTGGTATGTATCAGTAGTAGTATCTTTTTGTAAATCACTCTGCCATGTCTACTTCGGTCACTATTTTTGTTGGTGCTCTGTTCTTTTTTTACTGGTGTATCAGAGGATATGTTAGCAACTTCTTTTATCATAGAACTGATTAGTACCGAATTATAAAGTGGAATCCATGATTTGTTATTGCTGAATCTAATGATCTTTTACCGTTGACTATGCAGATTTCTCCCATGCTCACCCCTCCAATGATCTGTGCAGATTTATCTACCAAATTGGCTCAAACTGCACTCTTGCTGTGACTAAATCTAGCTACATGTTATTTTGGCCAAATAAGCTGATTTTTATTCAAGACAAAAAGTATATTCAAGAAATTTGGTATGCTTTGATAAGTTGAAATTACTCCTTCTACTCCAATAATCCAATTCAATTTTGGCAACACTGATTCTTGATGTTATGGTATTATAATTTCCCCCAAGTTAACGATACTAAGATGTGCTTGTGCTCTAAATGTGCACACAATTTGACATATGCAAGGCACACTAGAAGTGTAATCCACTAGAGAACAATATATGCTTATCATTGGTGTGCATCCTACAATGGGCCTTTCAGATTCGAGGTAAACATTAATGACCTAACACCATCTATTACACATTCCCGATCTTTTTATAATTTTTTTCATTTATGGATGGATATTACTTTCATACCAGGTCCTATTGAATTTGGAATGGCTTGACATTTGATTTTCATGTTATTTTATCTAATATGACTTCATGAGATCAGTCGTAAAATTTATAGCTATGCTTCGGCATAAATATAAAATTTTCACCCTTTATATAGCGATAACCGATGGTCTTACTGCTAGGCTGGTCCATATGTTAAGTTCAAGCATCATACATGTCTACATATCTCAATATAATTTTTTGTTGTGTTACTCAAATAATTAGTCATGATAATCTAACGGCATGTTGGCCAAGAATACCATTTTAGTTCTTGACGTAATTTGTACAAACATACAAAAATGCAGAAAGCAAAAGGAACCGGGGTATATCATTTTATATAAAAAAACTGAATTGTTATTAGTCTAGAGAAATGTTGCACTTTATAACCTAACTTTACTTGTATGATCTATCATACTGTCGTTATTGGTCAAGAGAAATGCTACACTTTGATTTCCATGGGAAACCCATGGAATTTACAGGAAATTATATTATAGATTGTGTAGGAAATGTGAGGCCCTGTTTTGTATTACTAGCTACTATGCTTTAGGTAAAATGTGGAGTTTGTGCCAATAGTGGTCCAGCTTGCAATTTTATTGCATGATCAACTGGAAAATATTGGGGATTCATCATTTGTATAAATGACCTACCTATGCAAGGGCAAAGGTAAATTAATATTTACATCATCCTTGCCATATAAATTTAAATCGCTTTTTGAACATATACTGCGTTTGTTAACTTGAAGTGTTGTTGATTTCCATGTATTGTTGTTTCAGCCTGTGGATTGAATTGTGGATGGCGGTACCTTATGCCAAGTGAATGGTTTAGCTATGCATGTTCTTGATGTTCAGAAGTTAGTTTATCTCTTGGTTGTGTTAATTACTGGTATGCCATTTATATGTTTCGCTTTTGTCTAAAAACACAAAAGAATTTGTTATGTTATAATCATTTCTCAAATATTAATGTGTTGCACGAAGAATTGTGAAGAAAATTTGAAATGATTCAAAAATAGATTACTTGCTTGGGCTTTAATATTGGTGGAACTTGCATAGTGTCATCCAATGGGGAATTTTGTCAGCCCTTTTTATTTTCTTTGGTATTGCCGAGTATCACGTTTTGATTTACCTATCATGCATACCTTCATTTAACTCCATTGTTTCATTCCATCTTTTATACACGAATACTGCTTTTGACTATAAATTTCAAATATTTTTAATATTTGTGAAGTACTGTATTTATCTTAAACTTTGCCAGATGGAGAAAAAAATATTAACATTAGGGCCTCTTGGCAGTTTTATGCATACTTACCAACTGTGGGGTCTTAAAAGCTTTATTGTACGTCTAAAGTGCTAGAAAGCTTTATACATAATATTTTTTGCACTTGATATATGGTTTATATCTGGCTGATCTGGAGGCTAATATATAGCGATTCCATGTTAAGGTGTGGGCACAAATGGCTTTTAACATATATTTCATATAAAGATTCTGTTAAATGCATTTCGTGTATAATTTTTTTACACTAGTGCCTGCTATGTAGATTCTATAGACCACTGTTGTATTCTGCTGAGTTCGCTAAACTAATAACTTAGCATATAGATGCAATTTTAAGCCAATGCACCTGTGATTGACCGCTATTAAATTAATTGTGTGCATGACAGAAACGGTCCGTGAAGATGCCCCCCAAAAAAAAAAAAAAAAAAATTAGTAAAGCACAACCTTTTAAAGCTTTCTCATTAATTCTAGAAGTATTCTCTTTTCTTTTTAATTCTCTATAGATATTTTATTTGCAAATTAGCTTACCAATTTACATTTATTTACTATTTCTCTTACATGTATATCTATATTAACAAAAATGAATAAAAAAAATCTCAAATACACATACATATTTATGTATGCTATAGAACATAAACACATAAATAATAATAATAATTTTAATTAATAATTTGTGTGTTTCACATTAATCATCATATATTGCATAACAAAGTTATCATTTTAACATTAAAATAATAAATATTATTTTTAATATTATCGTGTGCAACGCACGGGTTACACACTAGTTTATAATACCGAGATAGAACATTTACGCACATATTTTGAAGCCTTTATACCAGAATATAACTGGTTATTTAATCGAGAGTGAGCCCCTAATTATGGGGTTCCTATATATATATATATATATATATCCCCATTCACTATCCTTTATTATTTAATGCCTCACAATCAATGATAGATAGGGTGGATTCTCCCTGATCGCTTAAGACCCTAGGCGGACCTATTGGTCACTTATTAACCCTCGATAATATATTCAACGTTAATATAAACTAGACGACACTGCTACGGACCCTACTAGTTAAGGCTTTCGTCATTCACGCATATACCCTTGCCCTACATAAGGTGAGAGATGGTATTTTATCGTTCGTTATACCTTCTAACTGTCCTTATTTGATAACCTCCTTAGTCGCTTATTACTTCCCGTAGGATAGGTAACCATATCTAACGTTTTTAGTTTCCAGGTTTGGGTAGACCCACACACACATGCCATTTAAGACCCCTAAACTGAAAGACCTATTCCTAGGTGGACTCTTCAACCCCAACCACTTAGCGGTTTAGGACCTAGGAAGTGGATTATACGCGAAGGTTATTAGTTCGTACCCTATTTGCCTTTAACACCTTTCCCTTTTTGGGATAAAGTAGGCTACGTTATTAAGTCATTCCCGTTTAGTTCCTTTATACGGAAATGCGATACGAACATCATTAGTTTGCATCGCGGGTTTATATGGTTAATAATATCTTACATTATTAACCTACTAAGTCCAACTATATTTTCTATTTCCATTACTGTTATTAAGGAAGGCTATACTCCATTTTCCCTAGGGTATTTATTTAGCATCTTCCCCAATTTGGACTTAGTATTTAAATGATAATCAATATCCCTTAATCCCTTTTGACACCCATTCACTTTCCATTTCTTTGTTTGTTGCCCTTTGTGACCATAACGATCATATTTTCCTAAGGCAATTATTTATCTTTAATTTCCATTGATTACAATTAATGTCATTTATGAGCCTAACAACCATAATTTTCCTAAGACGTTAATTACAATGGAATATCCCTATTTCATCAGTCCCGAATGTATTTAATTGTTGTACCCCAACAGGCATTACTAATTTTATTTGTTTATTTATTCATTGCATGTTATAAATGTATGTATGTATGTATATATATGTGTGTGTGTGTGTGTGTGTGTGTGTGCACCGGGCTTCTCACATTAAGTTGACTACTTGTGGATGTTGGATTCGCCGGTCGGTTCCGGGCAGGCTTCTACCACAAGTTGAACTTAACCTCGTGCCTTAATACATTTATATTAACGCATTAAACCCCTCACATTAAGCTGACTACCTGTGGTTGCTGGATTTGCCGGTCGGTTCCAGGCAGGCTTACACCACAAGTGAGCTTAATCTCATGTCTAAGTGCGGTTATAATTCAAATTTCCCAATTGGGGTGTACAACATTTATCCTAAATTTTTTTTAGGAATTGTAACCATTATCCTTTCATATTTACTTCCCCCATTCAATAATTGGTTACAATTGTTATTTATTGATTTGCGGTCCTATTTATAGTGATCAATTATATTTATTGCTACAAATGGTCACCACAAATATATTCATTTAATATGGAATGCAATTTACATTATATAATTCCATAAATGAATACTATACAGACATTTAATACAACGTATATTTTACCATTTTACGCTGATTTGGACGGATAGTATGTATATATTCTTATTTTATGTTTTCGTACGGTCAATGTAGTTACCTTTTATTATTATTGTTAATTTTTATTTACATGATTTGGTTTAATCAACAACCAAACATTCCTTTTTATATTCAATATTGTTAAAAGGTTCCAAATCTTACAAAAAGATCTTTATCCATAATCATTGTAAATTATGCCTAATTTGTGGAATTGTCACATTTCAAATTCACAAGAAATATATATTTATATATATATATTTAGAATAGTTGATGCAAACTACTTACAAATAATTATTTTTATATTTATGCATATGTTTGCACCACTTTTCCTTTCTAATCTTTTTTCATATCTCTTGTGAATTCAAAATGACATCTTTTTGTTCAAAAAGAAGAAAATGACATATTTACAAAAATTAAGCCAAAACCCAACTAGGAATGGCAATGGGGCGGTCGGGGCGGGTTTCTCGTGCCCAGACCCGACCTAGAATTTTTAAAACTTGCCCCAGACTCGCCTCGTAAACCCGGTGCAGATCTGGAATTTCGCCCCGTACCCGAAGCTCATACGAGTCAGGGTAGACCAGACCCGCCCCACGACCCAGTGATATTGTGTTCTAATGTACATAAAATTTTATATTTATATTTTTTATCACTAAATGATATATTATAAACATATTATAATGTGTTTGCAATGATAAGAGAATTTAATAAAATGAGTTGTAACACAATAGTTTAAAACGTATGCGTTCGTTGTTATATGATTATCATTGATGCAATTTAATAATATAAAAATTTTATAGTGTTGATTGAAAAAATATTATATTTAAGTTATAACCATGTATACCTAAGAAGATTAACAAGTAATCATTGTAGTTTTAAAATGTATTAATGATGTTTCAATCATGCGGGTCAGGTAGGGACGGGTTAGCCGTGCCCCAGACCCGGACCTCCAAAAGCGGGTCGCGTGTCTACCCGCCCCGAAGACCCTATGGGGCGGGTCTAAATGGGTCAAAACAGGGGTGGGTCAAGCAGGTTTGGACCCTAGACCCGCCCCATTGCCATCCCTAAACCCAACAATATTGAATACAAATAGGTAAAATTACAATCTCATAATTTAACAATCATATCTTTCCAAATTCACATAATTTGCCAATTTCATCTTTTTACCCAAATTCACATATTTTATATTTTCAGCACTGAACTGAAGATCTAGAATGTAACTACATCTAATTTGTGTTTAATGGGACTAATTTCTAGATGTACAGTGTTATTCAATATCTACAATACATTCTATAACATAGTTGCAATATATCTCATGACATAATTGTACAAATTGGTGTAAACAAGTTTAAGAAGTCCTGCAATTTATTTTATGCATAGTCACAATGTACAATTCACAAGTTTTACACTTTTTATAACCAACCCTGATGGGTGTCAATCTAATCACAATAATTTATTTACCAAATCTAATAGGCATAGGCATGAAAACATAGGTCTAATTCAAATGAAGTAGATAAGTTATTATAACTATAAATTGTAAATTTCCCACTCACCATATGGCCTCCAAATTCAGTTGTTTTGAACCCTTTAGGCTTATATTCCCCAAATTTTTATATATCTACAATTTATCTAGAAAAACGAAAATTCTAGATCTGTAGAAATGTAAGAAAAAGGTAAGAGAGTGAAGAATATGATTTGGAGCCTCACTTTGCATTCCTTTCCATTAGATATGCTTTCCCTCTCAATTTCATGAAATTGGATTTGATTTGATATGTATGAATATATTTTTATTTTAGAATTAGGTTTGGGGAGAGAGAGAAAAATGGAAGAGCTCCGCTGCCTCTGCAGATTTAAGTGGAAAAAGAATGAGGCTCTTCCCCTTTATTTACAGGGGTGTAAATGGCCATGCACTGTTGGATTCATTTTAGATAACACCCGTCCATTCATTTTATAAAATATAACAAGAATACCCCTCAACCTAGTCGCCACTGGGTTGTGCTAGCATAGAGCGGTCGATACCCTCCCTTGGTGCGGTCGACCGCCCTCAAGCAAATCATCCCAATGAGGGCCAGTTATATAAGGTGTTTTATATATTAATTATACTATTTATTTATTTCCGTCTGTTTTTCGTATTTCGTCCGTAACATTTTCATACAGACTCCGTTCGTGAAACTCCAAACATAATAGTTGACTAGAATTCCAAGACGAACGCAATAATTAAAGTTTCATGGCCAAATTCCATCATTTGTAGAAATTCTTATTTTTGAGCTTCTAATTAAATAACTACTTATTGTCAAAATTCCGAGTTGTTACATTTTCCTCCACTTAAAAAAATTTCATCCTTGAAAAGGAAGACAGAACAGAAGGTCGTTTACTTAACCAACTTAGCCTTCATTCCACTAACTCAAGTTCTTCAACTTTTCAATTTCTAAGAACTTCCCAATTTCTTGAAATTTGGCTAACGCCTTAAATTTTCAAAAAATTTCGCCAAAACCTCCTTTGTACAATACAACTACAACTTGCCTCCTAGGACCATCATCAATCAAAAAGAAAACCTAAAAGTCAATCGGCTTGCCAATCGACTCATAAAATCATCAAACCCAATCAATACAATAAATATGTACCTTTTTTTCGGACATGCAATTTTATTCCTCTTCTTATCTTCCATGCAATAACATGTCCAACATATACATATATCCAATCCTAACAAATTTTCAATTCAGTTTAACATTAAATTCGACTTGGTTCAATTTAACTTCCATTCTCATAGTGGTTTTATTATTGCAATATTTTTATTAGTTTAACTAATTATCACACATCACAACCAGCAATCAATTGGTTAATTAAATTTCCAAATTTATATGTTGTCAAAACATATATATCTTTTATATATTCAATGTATATTTTCAAAGTAAAATAACAAACGTTAAACACTAACTAAGTTCTTAGTCCTAATACCAGTCAATTGGAAATATATAGACATCCCACTTTTGAAACTCAAAAATAAACACTAGTTATGTTTGAATCATCACCAGAATCATCCCGAGCAACTAGAGTGATTCTATATTTGTCCAATATATTTGAGACTACGGATATACATCGATCAGACATGTTAACGATATTTTTCGTCAACACCGTAGATAGGTCTAAGGAAGTGGACCTAAGGATGGAATGAAATTATTTAGTTTCCACAAGCTTGAGTTTATTTTTCTTTTCCTAGATATCAAGGTCTTAAGCCCGAAGATTAGTAACTCTTCCCTCAAGGGGTGAGTACCAAGCTTCTGCGACTCAAAGACCAACAGTTACCTTAGGATAAGGGCTCCCTAAGCACAACAGAAGTTAGGAAGCTAAAGGCTTGTAGAAGTATATTTTGTAATATAACATAACATAATCAGAAGCATAGTAAAGTACAATATAATGTGGGGAAATAGTAAGAACACACAAGTTATAGTGGTTCGGTTCGGATTGAACCTACGTCCACTTTAAGGGCTTTGATGACTTTATTCATGGAGAAGGTTACACAGGAAATCCACAATTTGATTTACAAATTTGGGTTAGCTCTCTTAGAAATGAGAGAAATAATGTGAAATGAGAAAAATCCCTCAAACTGTGACCCTTAGGGTCTTATTTATAGAAGATTTGGCCCTCTTTCTACAGCTTCTTGTTGGCACCTTTTTTTTTCTTGCTTTCGTTTTTGGCTTTTGTTTCCGGCTTTCTCTGGCTATCTCCAGCTTTCTCCAACATTTTGGTGTTGGTTCCAGCTCTCTTGGGTTTTCTCCATCTTTCCTTGAATGTCTCTAGGTTTCTACACCATTCTGGTGTTGGTTGCAGCTCTCTCGGGGTATATCCAGCTTTCTCCACCATTATGGGGTTGGTTGCGGCTCTCTCGGGCTGTCTCCAGCTTTCTTTACCATTTTGGTGTCGGTGCAGCTCTCTTGGGCTGTCTCCCGCTTTCTCTGGCTTTGTCCACCATTCTAGTATCGGTTGCAGCTCTCTCGGGACGTTTCCTGCTTTCCCTGGATTTCTCCACCATTTTGGTGTCGGTGGCAGCTTTCTTGGGTTGTCTCCAACTTTCTCTAGCTTTCTCTGGCTTTTTCCACCATTTTAGTATCGGTTCCAGCTCTTTCGGGCAATCTCCGACTTTCTCAGGCTTTCTCCACCATTCTGGTGTTGGGGTAGCTCTCTCGGGTTGTCTCCTGCTAGGGAATGCGGAAGGTGATCTTAAGGCAAAACAAACACTAGAGGGGGGGGGGGCGAATAGTGTTTTCAAAAAAATTATGAAAATCTTAAACTTATATGATCTACTATATGAATCGCACACAACAGAGATGATCACATACATAGAATCAAACACAACTATAGAAACAGATAAATATAGAATGCAGAAAAAGGAAAGAACACACCGGATTTTATACTGGTTCAGATTACATCTAAGTCCAGTCCCACGCAACGCTGGATTGTGCAGAGTTTTAATATCACTATCTAAGTACAATACTCTTGATTTCACGGCTACAAGGTTAACATCGCCCAAACACCCTTGATTTCACGGCTACAAGGTTGCCACCGCTCCGTTTCTTTGATTTCGGGGCTACAAGGATCACACCCTTTCCAAACACTTCCCAAATGATTACAAAAGCCCTATAACTCTTCAATAGCACTTCGATTAAGAGAGTAATGAGTAAAGAGAGAAAAATAGAAGTTTTATATATTTATAGTAGAAATCGACAAAGTAGAAGTGTAGAAATCAATAAAATATGAAATATTAATGGTGGGATGAAGAGGGGTGAAGATGGAGAAGAAGAAGGACGAAAATTTTCGAAATAAACCCTTATTTATAAGATTTGAAAGGTTGCAACGCTTCTGGAACGTTACAAATACTGAAAAGACACATCCTTTGAAAATTGAATTTCTGATAGTTGTATGTCGATATAGCCTTATATGTATGTCGACATAGGCATGTGAAAATTTTGAGTTTTTGAGTTTTTTTTAAGTGTTTAAACATATATATTTCTCTGGAAATTCTTGAATTAAAACTTAATAATATAAATAAATATTTTAAAGTATAAAACCATATGAAATCATAATAATATATTATATAAACATATTTATAAATTTATTAAGTCTAAAACTATATAACTATAAAACTATAAAGCTATAAAACTATATAAATTTATTTTTTTAATCTTGAAACTTATATTTGAAATCATAAGTAAGATAGAAAAACAATTGAAATTAGAAAATTAGAATTTGAAATTTGAAAAACAGAATTGGAATTTGAACCTGGTGTGCTATTCTGAGTCTTACATATAAACTAGACTCTTATTACTACAATTGTCTTGAACACTTGATAACTTGATTACTCACGAGTCTTGAATCTCCTCTGAATTCTGAATCTCTTAAGCTCTAAACTGTACAATCTTCAGTATTTAAATCCTATATACAAATCCTTCATATATATATGTATATATATTCTAGTTAAAGATGTTAGTATATATTTTATAATCTATTAATATTGAAATAAGGTTGTTGTCATCAAAACTCCATTCTCCAACAATCTCCCCTTTTGATGATGACAACGTTGATTTATAAAATATTCATACATGTCTGTACCTGTTGATTCCGATCCTTCTAGTACTCCCTCATCATCATGAATTCTACATACTCTCTTAAACTAATCCTTATTTTATAATTTCTCCCCCCTTTGTCATCAATAAAAAGAAATTTTAAATAAACTCCCCCAAAATCCCATGTCTAACTATACATATCCTATAATTGTACTGAAGTAAATTACTCCTTTTAATTTAAGCTTATATTTTTTTTTTCTTATTCTACCAATGTATAATCATTCTAATCCCTAAATCTAAGTGAAACAAATATTGTAAGAAGCAATCAATTCAATCATTGTTTAGTTTGATTATTGCAAATTACAACGTTCACGAAATAACGAAACACTACATACGTTTTACATTGAATAAACGAAAAAGAAACCTAACTTCTAATGATTCTTCACGATAGGAAACTTATGAATTGGACAATTAAGGTAATGGAGACATAATTCCCCAATTTTCTCAATTATGTTTCCTTCTCGATCGAAAGAAACTTCCCCAATGCATACGACTTTATCATCCTCCTCCATGCCTTCTTGGTGTGCCTCTTCTTGTTCCTCCTCTTCTATCATCTCTTCATCTTCCTTTTCTTCCTCTTCTTCCTTCCATCGTCGGATTATCATCTTCGATGATGATTGGATTTTCTTGATTATCCATTACAAACTTTTGTAGGTTTCTCAATATCTTTCCTTATTTTATATGCTCTTGATTCATCTGAATTTGTAGAACTTGAATCTCAGCAAGCATTTGAAGAACATACTCCATTTTCTCTTCCAATTTTGTTACACGAGCATGAGTAGAGCGTTGAAATGGACCTTCAGATGGTCCGGTGGAAGATTCGGGGTTAATTTGGTCATTATAAGTAGTGGAGGCCATGGTTTATTTTAGTTTTGACTTTTTCCAGAAGTGAAATGGGAGAATGAAGAAGAAAATTAAAAGTGGAAAGTTTAATTTTATATATATTTATATATTTGATTATTCTAGTTCACTTAATGAACAAATACCTAATTCTCTTCTAAATTTAGTAAAATTTGCTACGTTTAATGGTTTTGTTAATATATTTGCTATTTGTTTTTCTGTTTCTATAAATTCAAGTGAAATTTAATCTTTACTTACGTTACCTCTTAGAAAATGATGACTTATATCTATGTGTTTAGTTCTTTAGTAATGAGTTGGATTTTTGGAAATATTTATAGCGCTTGTATTATCGCAGTATAATGGTGACTTACTTGTATTTAATCCAAAATCTTTTAGAGTTTGTTCAATATATTACTTGTGAACAAGCCAAAGTAGCATATATATATTCTGCTTCAATCGTTGACAAAGATACAATATTTTGCTTTTTACTGAACCAAGAAACTAGTGAATGTCCCACTTACGATCGAATTTACATCCTGTCTAATCAGCATCACAATAAGATATTAAATCAAACGAATCATCCTTTGGATAAAATAATCCAAAATCTGATATATGTTTTACATATCTTAGAAAACGTTTTACGGATTTTAAATGTGTTTCCTTAGGTTGCGATTGATATTCTGCACAGAGACATACACTATGCATTATATCTAGTCTACTAGCGGTTATACATAATAACGATCCTATCATGCCTTTGTATAATTTTTTATCAACGTCTTTTGACGTATTATCTTTACTTAAGGCTATATTATTTGACATTGGTGTTGGCCTTCCATTAGTTGTTGTTAAATTATATTTATTAATCAAAACTCTTGCATATTTCTCTTGATTGATAAATGTTCCATTTTTTAATTGATGAATTTGTAAGCCTAAGAAGAATGTTAGTTCTCCCATATGACTGATCTCAAATTCTTGATTCAGAATATCTGAAAATTCTTTATTCATTTTGTTATTTGTTGATCCGAATATTATATCGTCAACATATTCGTGCACTGATTGTATATCGTTTTTATTTCTTTTGATAAAAAGTGTATTATCTATTTTACTAAGTTCGAAGTTAGATTGCAATAAATACATTCTTAATCGATCATACTAAGCTCTAGGAGTCTGTTTTAATCCATATAATGCTTTCTTTAATTTATATACGTGATTTGGTAATTTTTCATCTTCAAAAAGAGGTTGTTGCTCAACATATATGTCTTCTTTAACAAATCCGTTTAGAAAAGCGCTTTTAACGTCCATTTGATATAATTTTAAATTATTTTTGTTAACAAATGCTAATAATATCCTAATTGCTTCTGGTTTTGCTATGGGTACAACATTTCATCATAGTTTATTCCTTCTTCTTGGGTATAACCTTGCGCTACTAATTGTGCCTTATTTTTTACGACCTCACCGTGTTCATTCATTTTATTTTTATAAACCCATTTAGTTCCAATTATAGTTTTGTCCTCTAGTCCAAGAACAAGTTCCCATACATCGTTCCTGGTAAACTGATCAATTCCTCTTGCATAGCAAGGATCGATGAATCGTCATATGATGCTTCCTTTGGATTTTTATGTTCATAGTTGAAATAACTGTTGAATTACTCATATTATTTAATTGGTTTCGAGTCCTCACTAGGGGTGGCAATTAGACCCAACCCGACGGGTCTCGATTTTAGGCGGGTCAGGTTTTGTTGGGTCTAAACTATACATTTCAAAAATCTAGACCCAACCCGACCCAAGCTCCAGTTCGGGTCAGATTGTTTAGGTCCGATTGAATAACAACACTAAAATACATATATTTCAATGCTTTTTGGTCGGGTCTTTCAGGTTCGGTCTATGCGGGTCGGGTTTGATTGGGTCTTAATGGTATTCTTTATCACTTAGACCCGACACGAGACCCATCAGGTTCGGTTTGGGTTCAAGTCTTTTCGAGTCGGTACGGTTCAGGTTTTCGGTTCTCGGTTCTAATTGCCATCCCTAGTCCTCAAAACAGATTCAATATCTTCTAAGATATTTTCTACGGGATGGTCTCTTAGTAATCTAGTTCTTTTATTTGATTAACTAACTTCATTATTTGTTTCATTAATCTCATTTTCACATTCATCTTTGTTATGTTGTGTTATATCTTTATAGTTTTCGTCGAAGGATACATTTAAGGTTTCTTCTATAGTATTGGTTCTTGAATTGAAATCTTTATATTCCTTAATTCTCTCTAAATATCCAATAAATATTCCTTTATCAGATTTCAAGTCAAATTTATCTAAATTTTCTTTAGTATTAAGAATAAAACATTTACTTCCAAATATTTTAAAATATGATACTTTTGGTTTCTTATTATACAAAAGTTCATATGATGTTTTATGAGTTAAGGGTCTTATAGAAATCCTATTTAAGATATAACAATATGTTGTAAGTGCCTCAACCCAGAAATTCCTTGGTAAATTACTATCAGATAACATAGTTCTCGCACACTCTTGTATCGATCTATTTTTACGTTCAACTACTCTGCTTTGTTAAGGGGTTCTAGGGAAAGAAAAATTATGGGTTATTCCCTTTTTATTACAATTTTTTCAAAATTTTCATTTTGGAATTCTCCACCATGGTCACTAGGTATTGTTTTGATTTTTAAAGATAATAAATTTTGAATTCTTTTAGCAAAGGCTTTTAAATGATCAAAAACATCACTTTTATTTTTAATAAACAAAGTCTAAGTAAATCCAGAAAAATCGTCGACTATTATGTAAACATATCTGTTGTGATTTATTGATTGGGTTAGGGATGACCAAATAAATCCATATGAATTAACTCTAATGGTTTCGTGGTTGTAATTTTCTCTTTTGATTTAAAAGAACTTCTTTTTAATTTTCCGAATTGACAAGCATCACATAGATTATTAACTTTAAATTTCAATTTTGGTAATCCCCTAATTGAATTTAATTTAGGAATCCTAGAGATGTGTTTGAAATTTATATGACTGAATCTCTTATGCCAGATCCAAGGGTCACTTGTATTGGCCATAAGACATAGATTATAGTTGGAGATTTTCATACTCAGTATATAAATATTTTTCTTTCTATCTCCTTCGAATATTACTTTTGAATTCCTATCTTTTATAAAACATTTATCTTTTTCAATGTTTATTTTGTGGCCTTTATCGCAAAGTTGACTTATACTTAGTAGGTTTTGTTTTAGATTCCTAAATAATAAAACATCAAAAACAGTAGGAGTTTCAGAATTACCGACATTGCCAATGCCAACAATATATCCTTTAGAGTTATCACCGAAGTTGACCATTCCACCATCTTCGTATACTAGATTATTTAGTATTTCTGGATTTCCCGTCATATATCTCGAGTAGCCACTATCCAATATCCATTTGTCCCTTTTGATTTCCACCATTTGTTCATCAATATTTAAATTCTAAATAGCCATTAACACACCATTTCATAATTTGAATTTTCAACAGCCACATCATCCATCTTTTCAAATTTTGAATTTTCCATAGCCATATAACACATCTTTTACTGTATTGGACAACATTTAAGTAAATCACTTGAATTTCCAACATAATTGAATGCAGACTCTTCAAACATTGATGCAATGCATGAATTAAAACTAGTGTTATAAATTATTTCAAAATTTGCCATCTAATATGTCCAAAAATCAGATTATGAACTTTTTGAAAGCCTATGCTCTGATACCAATTGTTAGGGAATGCAGAAGGCGGATATTAAGGTAAAACAAACTTCGGAGGGGGGTGAATAGTGTTTTCGAAAAATTTATGAAAATCTTAAGCTTATATAATCTACTATATGAATCACACACAACATAGATGATCACAGACACAGAATCAAAAAAACACAAAAATAGAAAAATATAAAATGCAGAAAAAAGAAAGAACACACCCGATTTCATACTGTTTCGGCTTACTCCTACGTCCAGTCCCGCGCAACGCTGGATTGCGCAGAATTTTATTAATTCCACTATCCGAGTGCAATCCCTTTAATTTCACGGCTACAAGGTTAATACTGTTCCAAACAGTCTTGATTTCATGGCTACAAGGTTACCACCACTCCATTTCCATGATTTCAGGGCTACAACGAACACACCCTTTCCCAAACACTTCCCAAATGATTACAACATCCCTATAACTCTTCAATAGCACTTCAATTCAGAGAGTAATGAGTAGAGAGAGAGAGAGAAAAGAAGAAGTTTTATATAATTAGAGTAGAAATCGACAAAGTAGAAGTGTAGAAATCAATAAATTATGAAATATTAATGGTGGGATGAAGATGGGTGAAGATGGAGAAGAAGAATGATGAAAAAAATTCGAAATCAATACCTATTTGTAAAATTTGAAAGGTTGCAACGCTCTTGGATCGTTACAAATAGCGAAAAGACACTTCCATTGAAAATTGTATTTCTGACAATTGTATGTCTACATAGCCTTATATGTATGTCGACATTGACACGTGAAAATTTTGAATTTTGAATTTTTTTAAGTGTTTAAACATATATACTATTCTAGAATTTTTTGAATTAAAACTTAATGATACAAATGAGTATTCTAAAGTACAAAACCATATGAAATCATAATAATATATCATAAACATATTTATAAATTTATAAAGTTTAAAACTATATAACCATAAAACTATAAAGCTACAACTATAAAGCTATAAAATTGTGTAACTATATAAACTTATATATTAAATTTAAAACTTATATTTGAAATCATGAGTAAGATAGAAAAACAATTTGAAATTAGAAAATCAGAATTTGAAATTTGAAAATCAGAATTTGAAAAATAGAATTTGAAAAATAGAATTTGAATTTGAACCTGGAGTGCTATTCAGAGTCTTACATATAAACCAGACTCTTATTACTATATTTGTCCTGAACTCTTGATAACTTGATTACTCATGAGTCTTGAATCTCCTTTGAATTCTAAGTCTCTTGAAACTCTAAAAATGTACAGTCTTCAGTATTTATATCCTATATACAAATCCTACACATATATATATATATATTCTAGCTAGATAAAGATGTTAGTATATATTTTATAATCAATTAATATTGAAATAAGGTGGTTGTCATCAAAACTCCATTCTCCAACATCTCCAGCTTTCTTGTTTTTGCCATTATTCCCAAATGATACGTCCGTTTGTTTAATACGACCACTCTACGGAATGGAAAACCGTTATCTGAATCCAATGGAGGTGGTTTTAGGTCTGAATCTCCTACCAGTCAAAAGTTATAGGAGAAACCAGATTTCATTTTTCTTCTTTTGGTGTCGACATAGCTGTACCCAAGGCTTTTCCTTTTATACTTACTGGTATTGTAGCTTCTACTTCTTTATATTTGGCCAGTGCAAATTTTGGTGTTAACAGTTAGGCCTCCTAGTATAAAGAAGCTTTTGTTCTTTAGGACAAAATCCTTCTGCACAGCTTGCCTGTCACTCAAGAATCATTATAAAAACCTTTAGTGTTTGTTTCATCTAACCAAGAGTAATGATGCAAGGGGAAGCATATCTTTCCTTAATCAAACATGGCCTGAACATGAATTCCAACTTATGAACTTTTTATGGACATAGTATGCAAATTCAAACATGTAATCATATGGGGTCATATTATTTAAAGCTTAGCATTCTACTATCAGTGTTAAATGAGGATTTCATTATTGCTACTTAGACATTCAATTATCAAGAAATTATTCTGGATAGCATGCTATAACAAATCTAAAATTTACATTTGGATATTTGCAATCAGAGGTTCATCATTGATGAATGTAATGTGCTAATAAAAGTAATATGACTTGCATAGTGTGTGGTATTTTACTTACAATGTCCTAAATATAACCTTTTGGGTAGGATTCATAGTAATGAATGTTAAAAGTAACATGTCATGAGTATATGAAACTTCCCTATCATGAGGCATCGCAAGATCACAACCGCTGTTGGAAGACTTCAAATGAGACGCCTAAAAAAGGGTTAGCCTGGGTGCTAACTGAAACATCTTTACTTCATAACAAAGATAGTATGCTTGAACTTCACATAACAAAATAAATATAAATATCCTTTTCGAAATGAGAATAGGGGATTCTTAACTAAACTTGGTTGTCAGAACAATGCAGATCTAAAGGTTTATTTTCTGAAGATATGATAAGATTAGAATACCTATTAGACATAGCAAAGAACTAGCTCTAGGATTAAAACTGGAACTTATGTAACAGAAATTTGGAAACTATAATAGGAATCCAAGGGTTATACTTGATTAGGATAGAAAATTTCAAAATCCTTACATTAAAGTAGCAGATATCCAAGACTCATTCTTGGCAAAATAGGAATTAGAAATCATATAGGGACCTAGAGACTTATATGCGGGCCAAGAGAAATCAGAAATCATATAGAAACGCCGAGACTCACAATCGGGCAAGTAGAAAGCCAGAAATTATATAAAAACCTAAGACTCACAATCAGGTAAGAAGAAAGCCAAAAATCATATAGAAAAACCAAGGCTCACACTCGGGTAAGCAGAAAGCCAGAAATCATATAAAAACCTCGAGACTCACACTCGAGTATGAAGAAAGCCAAAAATCATATAGAAATGCCGAGACACACACTCGGGTAAGCAAAAAGCCAGAAATCATATAAAAACCACAAGGCTCACACTCGAGTAAGAAGAAAGCTAAAGATCGTATAGAAATGTCGAGACTCACACTCAGGTAAGCTGAAAGCCAAAAATCATATAAAAACCCCAAGACTCACACTCCGGTAAGAAGAAAGCTAAAAATCATATAGAAATGCCGAAATTCACACTCGGGTAAGAAGAAAATAAGAAATCATATAAAAACCCCGAGATTCACACTCGGGTAAGAAGAAAGACAAAAATCATATAGAAATGTCGAGACTCACATTCGGGTAAGCAGAAAGTCATAAATCATATAAATACCCTGGGACTCACACTCGGGTAAGAAGAAAGCTAAAAATCATATAGAAATGCCGAGACTCACCCTCTGGTAAGCAAAAAGCCAAAAATCATATAAAAACCCCGAGACTCACACTTGGGTAAGAAGAAAGCTAAAAATCGTATAGAAATGCCAAGACTCACACTCAGGTAAGCAAAATGCCAGAAATCATATAAAAACCCCGAGACTCACACGCGGGTAAGCAGAAAGCCAGAAATCATATCAACGAATCACACCCTAATTTGGGAGTTACGGAGAAACATCATGGTTAAACAAATCACCGTAATGAAAGCACAAGAGAGTCATCGAATATTATTAAAAGTCATACAATAGGAGTATTAAACACCATCCAAAGGTTATTTATGCGAACAATGTTTAACAACTCAAACATCATTGAAAGCGATCAAGCAATTAAGAATTATTGGCAGGTTTCTCGAAAACCCAACAGAGAAAACATGTAGGCGAAAAAGTCTTATTTATTCCGAGAAGTAATTTTCGGGTGTGTGTATATATAGAGGACTGCTTTCGCGAAAAATCAACCCTATCTCAAGATGATTAGTCATTCGATGGATGTTTCTTTCAGTTTTCTTAGCCTTGGGTATCTAACGTCTAGTCTTACTCCTAACCCATAGGATATGCAAATGAATGAATGCTCTCTAAGAGAGTGACATTGGTCCCTTTACGTGGGAAGATGTACTTATTATTATTATTATCCCCATCTTAGGGGTACTATAATTTGTAGGGGTGTCAGCATCACTTAGGAGGCAACTCCACAAGGTGGAGATGTAACTTTGTTTGTTAGCCCCACTTAGGAGGCAACTCCACTAGGTGGAGATGTAAATTTGTTTGTTAGCCCCACTTAGGAGGTAATTCCACTAAGTGGAAATGTAACTTTGTGGGCTCCCTTCTTGGAGGCTTTATTTGTTGTTATTTCTCCTTTCGAAAGCTTTGTTTGACGCTCATCTTCTGGGAGATTTTGTTTGTTTTTGCTTCTCTTCCTAGAAGCTTTATTTGATGGTGCTTCACTCCCAGAACGCTCTATTTGTTTTGGCTTCACTCTCTGGATGCATTTGTTTGACGTGGCTTCATACTCTTGAAGCTTTTCCTAATGTGGCTTCACTCTTATAAAGCTTTGTTTGTTGTGTCTTTTCCCCTAAAGGCTTTGTTGATTGTATGTTTCACACCTTTCATAAAAGCATTCGTGCATGTCAGTATAACATGTTTGATAATGGTAATTTATGAAATTTTTAGATAAAGGAGATAAGCTTTCGAGCAATATCATTTAAGTCGGGCAATGATTGGCATTTAATTGTTGTCGCATATTCCTTTGGGCGGCTTCCATCGAAGCTTTCCAATGATTGATAACTTTGTTATGCATTTATTCATGCATTGCGTTCTTTAAGTTCTCTCATTTGAACTTTCGTTCCCTTCCGTTGGATGAGACATAAGAAGAAGGGGCACCCTTCGATCTTTTATTGTATGCATAAGCTTGAACATGGTCTGTTTTTTACTTGTAATAATATTCGAACTTACATTAATATTTGTTTGATTATAAGTAAAAAAGACAAAACCAAACGACTAATAAAAGTAATCATTTGAGATGGAAGACTGATTGTTAAGTTCTCATTCTCATATTGCGTTGTCTCTAACAAGCTTTTCCACTGGTCTTACTTCAAATTTCTCAAATTAACTTTCTTTTTCTTTTAGCTTGATTTCTTTTTATCAAACTCAAACAATGTCTGGTTTTGTGTCCTTTTGTGTTGTGATATGAGCAATACTCTCTCCTTTTGTTCGATTTTGTAGAACCTTTTGCAAGGGGATTGGAACCAAGCCCTTCTTCCTTGTTTTTTTGCTTCAAGCTTTTCCTTGCGTTAAGTATTTCTTTAATAAGAATGAATTTATCAGCTCTGGAATACAAATCATTCAAGCTTTCTCATTCAATTAAGATAAACTCCTTCCAAAGGAGGGACATACAAGCAACCCTGATAGTATAAATCTTAGTTTCTCTCTACCCGTTTCCCCTTTCACTTTGAGCGACTTATTGTGAAACCTCTTTAGATAGCGGTTAAGGGACTCCACCGTTCTTTGTTTGATTTTAGCTAAATCATAAATACTATTTGCCGAATTCTTTTGCATATGGAATTGTGTGCTAAATGCGGTGGATAATTGCTTCCAAGATGTGACGAAAGGGCCATGATAATGCTTGTGCCATTTAAGAGCTCTTCCATGAAGAGTTGTCACAAATACCTTTCATCGAAGGGCTTCAGAAACCTTATACGTATCCATGTAATTCTCAAAAATGGCAAGGTATTTTTAGGGTCTGTAGTTCCATTATATGTGAGTTTGTTCTCTTTTATTTCAGAAGGAACCTTCACCATCATTATTTCTCTGGAGAAGGGGATTCCTTGCAACTTCCTGTCTTCTATCCATGTTAGCCTTTCATCTTCTTCTGAGCTGACCACCTATTTTGATGCTTGGTTTTTTCTCCATGAAACTGGATTTCTCTGTAGATTTGATGAAGACTCGGTTTGGTTATAATGCTCTCGAGGTTCCATTATTTTTTATTCAGCTTCATAAGGTTCCACTTCAAGGGACCTTCGGACTAAGTCTTCTTCAATGAATTCTCTAGTTGCATCAATCTTCATAGCTAAATTTAGTATTTCCAATTCATTACTTGCCCTTTTTGTTATGGTTGAAGGTCCTCCAGTTTCTAGTTTTGCTGGGTAGATGTTGTTCTTTGGGACGGATGACGTGTTGGATCCTTCTTTACCACTCCTTCCCGATTGAATCATCCTTTAATTGATTTTCATAGTATCTTGTTACGATGGAACGAGAAATAAGTTTGGAAGGTTTAAGATAAGTACGGAAGGTTCACAATAAGGATGGAGGTTCAAGGTTATTCTATCCTTCAAATAGCCTAGATCAATGATGTTGGAGTAGTCACTCGGAATTTGAAAGCTCCTTATCGAGACTCTAGCTATAATCTAGATTCTTTAAAGCTTAGTCCATTCGGGGACAAAACAACACAGTTAGGAATGTGGCTATTAACCACAAGGTCAGTGGTTAAGACCTCCTTCTAGCGCCAAAATGTTAACGATATTTTTCATCAACACTGGAGATAGGTCTGAGGAAGTGGACCTACGGATAGAGTGGAATTATTTAGTTCCCACAAGCTTGAGTTAGTTCACTGTTTCCTAGATATCAAGGTCTTAAGTCTGAAGATTAGTTACTCTTCCCTCAAGGGGTTAGTATATCATGCTTCCGCGACTCAAGGACCAATAGTTACCTTGGGATAAGGGCTCCCTAAGCACAACAAAAGTTAGGAAGCTAAACGGCTTGTATAAGGGTATGTTGGTAACATAGCATAACATAATCAGAAGCATAGTAAAGTACAATATAATTTGCGAATATAGTAAGAACGCACAATTTATAGTGGTTCAGCTCGGATTGAATCTACGTCCACTTTAAGGGCTTTGATGACTTATTCATGGAGGAGATTACATAGGAAATCCCTAATTTGATTTACAAATTAGGTTAGTTCTCTTAGAAATGAGAGCAAGAACGTGGAATGAGAAAAGTCCCTCAAAATGTGACCTTTGGGGTCTTATTTATAGAGGATTTGGCCCCCCTTCTGTTGCTTCTTATTGCCACCTTTTTTTATTTGCTTTCGTTTTTAGCTTTCGTTTCCGGCTTTCTCTAGATGTCTCCAGCTTTCTCTAGCTTTCTCCACCATTCACGTGTCAGTTCCAGCTCTCTCGTGTTGTCTCCACCTTTCTCTGACTGTCTCAAGGTTTCCCCACCATTCTGGTGTCGGTTCCAGCTCTTTCAGGCTGTCTCCAGCTTTCTCTACCATTCTGGTGTCGGTTGTAGCTCTCTCGAGTTGTCTCCAGCTTTCTTTGGCTTTCCCCACCATTCTGGTGTTGGTTGCAGCTCTATCGGGCTGTCTCCGGCTTTCTCTAGCTTTCTCCACCATTCTGGTGTCGGTTGCAGCACTCTCCGGCTTTCTCTAGCTTTCTCCACCATTCTGGTGTCGGTTGCAACTCTTTCGGGCTCTCTCCCGATTTCTCTAGCTTTCTCCACCATTCTGGTGTCGGTGGCAGCTCTCTTGGGATATCTCCAACTTTCTCTGGATTTCTCCACCATTTTGGTGTCGGTTGCAGCTCTCTCGGTTGTCTCAAGCTTTATATGGCTTTCTCCGGCTTTCTCCACCATTCTAGTGTTGGTGGCAGCTCTATCGGGCTGTTCCAGCTTTCTTTGGCTTTCTCGCTTCAGCCACTATTCCCAAACGATACGTCCGTTTGTTTAATGTGACCACTCTACGGAATGGGAAACCATCATATGGATCCAATGGAAGTGGTTTCATATCTGAATCTCCTACCAATCAAAAGTTATAGGATAAACAAGATTTCATTTTCTTATTTTGGTGTTGACATAGTTGTACCCAAGGCTTTTTCTTTTATACTTTCTAGTATTGGAGCTTCTGCTTCTTTATATTTGGCCAGTGCGAATTTTGGTGTTAACAAGACATATATTAAAAATTTTCTTATACTCGATAGTCCAAACTCAACATCAAATAAAATACTCAAATACTTATTATATGATATAATCTTTCAAAACTAATTTCATTTTTATATATAATACTCTTCAAATTCATTCTAGGGTATTACTAACCCTATCTCTAATTAGTCGCTCATTTTAGGATACTATTGATCCCATCTCTAATGAGTTATTATCATAGGATGTTACTAATCCTATCTATGATGATTCCTTTCATCTCGTTCTAATGCGTCGTATCCCAAAAGCTTTGTAAACCAAAACTGTGATACTAATATGTAACGACCCGCCTTTGCGCCCGCTTCAAGCCGGTAGTTAGCCCACTCGAAACATTCTCAAAGGCGGATTGTTATGTGGTAAGACACATCAAAATAAAACACAAAAGAAGTTTTCATTGTTATTACAACAATTTTACATCAGAGAACAATAATTGATACGCAATGGAAAATATCAGAGAATAATAAATTACAACACAGTGGAAACATAAATATATACAGCGGAAGACTCGAAATAATCCAGAGTATAGTTCCAACCAAATTCCAGACTCCTGTTTTTAAAATATCTGCAAAACCAAAACTACTGGCTGCCCGTGTGGAAAATATGGGTACTCAGAGTTTAGGTGGAAAACAATAAACTCCGCGTTAGTCACGAGACTAGTACGAGAACCAAAACAATTATTTTGCTTTATTTTAAAGTTGGGTAAATCACAAGATCATGTCGTACGACATGGAACGGGTTTCCTCCACATGAATACCGGTCATAAAAAACTCTCATAGTGCTTTTTCTTTGAAAAATAAAGCTATTATAAGACTCATGTCCCATTACACAATGCAAGCGCAAGCCGGAGGATAGAGTTTTACCTTAAAATAACCAAACATGCTCGATTGTGAAATTTCTCTTTTATTATCACAAATGCATAGTGTGGAAATCAATTTCTAAAATAAATGTATCGATTTAGACGGCATAATACCCCATCCTATTATGTCGCAATCAAGGTTTTAAATCTCGGATATCGATCGTGTTTCGTCTCGGGGATTTTATTGACTTGATTTCGTATTAGAGGAGATCTCGGACGATATAAGTCTAACTCGGGAGTTTGTCTCAGATTTCCATTTCTGGTCTGAAAGTTCATATTGGGACAATTTTGTGGTACATGGAATGTTTAAAAATGATATTATTACAAAATGTTTTTTATGAATGCCATTAAAAACATAGTAAATTTAACTTGAATTGCAAAACAAATTTATTATTCTTTATTTTGCGAAAGGTCATTCGTATTGTAAATCGTAATATGCTTAAAACAGAAATATTGTTAGACGTAAAATAATAAAAGGATCCAAAACATTAAAAAATTCAGCATAAATAGACCTTAAAATACGCAATTTCATAAGTAATATATATGTAAAAAAATGAATATGAAAATCAAAAGCATTTTAGAACATATATGAATATGCAATATGGTCATTTAACATGCAAAATGTAAAATAACAAAAAATTATCATGACTAGATTTGAGTTTTTAATTATTGTTCTAGTTCAGGTAGAGATTTAAATTTTAACCCAAAAAAAATAATTAGATCCAGTATTTCGTCTCGGTCGATATATCGTTCGGTGTTGCAATATCTCAGGCGATATACTCGAAAGGGGATTTAGAATGATATTTGATGTTTCGATTCGGAAGGTGCCGAAAACGAGAACTCAAAGGAGATCTCAGGCGATATTTGTGAGATTTGAAATAGTGGTTGCCGTATAGGTTTACAACTGAAAATGCAAGGTTCATGTTGGAAGTTGGATTTCCATCAATGACCGAGGCAAAGGATCTTCCTTAATCGTTCAGACCACCGCTAGCAAGGTGTCCAGTACAGAACGCATCATCCTCTGGAGCGGCAGATCCGGCCCACTAATTTACGGTCGATTAGGGTTACTCCTGAACATAACATTCCCCGGTCCCATCAGACCTTCATACTGGTTGGTTGATTGACCATCATCTGACGCGCCTCAATTTCGACATCCACATAAATAAATTTCCTGAGCTCCATACGATAACATTACTTTTAGCTAGAAGGGAACGTATGTCCTTTCTCTGTTGTCCTTCATCCCGTTTTTGGCCATTCCCGGTCTGGGACGCTTGTCGAAGTCACGTCTCGACACAAATCTATGATATGTCAACCACGCTTTGATCATCATCCACAATGCTCTGCTTTTCAACAAGAAGCTTTGATCTATCAGCATATTAACATGCCACATTGTCAATTCACACATATGATCAGTTTATATTAATAATATAACATTTGAGTTCATACGCCTCAAAGAAGGGTGTTGAGCTAAGAGAATAAATTCTCAGCCACCATAGATATATCATAAATAGCAACTAATCGGTTATGTTATGAAATACAACGTCACACACACATCCATTTACAAGTTCTTTCTTGATTTGAATGAAACTGAAGGAACCTTATTCTTCGTCCCCTAAGGGAGAGAGGCCCTTGCATATTTAGTCGATCTCCAAGTACGTCTAGACGACCACCACTTTAACCCTATAACGAGAGCTACCCAAGGCATCAGTAGCAATCCAAACAATGTGAGGATTCCTATCTTCAACCACCTTCTTTAAAATCTTTGACAGTCGTCGTATTAGTTATTCATAATGGGTTGGAACCCGGCCTTTCCGAATAACTATCACATCATTAAAATAAAGTGATATACAAACATAATATAAGTCGCATTCCAATTAAGAATATTCTTTTATTCAAATATTCTTTACATTGGAAATTACTCCCTTAAATCTTACCAAAGATTTGCATCATTTAAACTTCTTGTTTAAATCTTTCTTTGGAAATCATTATAAAAGATTATATAATCTCTTTTCACAAACTTAACTCAAATTAAGGTTTATAAGCCTTATCGGGATTATCGAGCCTTACAACGGTAATCTCTCTTATCATTATCCCAATCCTAACCTATTCATTCCATGGACCGAAACTGGTGGTACTCCATATCTAACACCCCGCGTGTTTCGGTAAGTTTAATTGCCTTCTTTCATTTCAATTCTTTATTGAAAGATTTATTGAAAACTCTAACATAATTTTAATATCCATTTCATTCGTTCAAATCTTTATTGAAAGAATTATTAAAACTCTAACTTGGTTTTAATCTCCATTTCGTTCAATCAAATCTTTATTGAAAAATTTACCATAACTCAAACTTGAGAAATCGTCTTTCCTTTAACTGAGTTAAAGAACAAATGTTATTTAAAACATCGTTCACGACAAACCCTAAATCAAACTTTCACTAGAGATGGAGTCTTCACAGAAATCATATAGTTCATAATTGATATAAATTTCCGTATCAGATACTGTAAGCGAAATTACGGCGAAGCCTTTTAAATTCCTTAAATAGTAAAGATATTCCTCCACGAAGGTTCATCTCGATTGTCACTAAATTGAATTCCATTCAATTCCAATTAAATTTATTAATTGGAAAACTTCACTTTGGAAAATTCCATTAAATCTTAATTAAACGATTTATTCCATACTTCATTTTCAACTGGGTTTAAGAACAGTGTTATTGAAGACATCATTCATAAAAAACCAAGAATCCAATCTGATATCAAATCTAAGGCTTTGAATAGAAATCGTATCAACTTATACTCAGTATCAAATTCTGAAACCAATAGATACCGTATAGGGAGTGACGATATTTCTATCTTGCAAATTCTTCAAAACAGTGCCCATATAATTATGGAATCCAATACTGAAATATCTGAAGATTATTTCCAATCCAATATTCATATATTGGAAAAACTTAACTTAGTTAAGTATTTATTAACTTCAAACCGTTTCAATCACTTTTGTCAAAATATCTGATTCTCAATAAACTGGTTTATATTGTTCAAAACTAAATATATTTAGTCTAAATAACTTTTAAATCATTTATTATGATTTATCATAATTTTTCCGTATTTTTAATAATTTAAAAATAGCTCAATTCTTTAAAAATCAATTTCAGGTCATTTACGGCACCAGGGTTGTTTTTATTCAAATTTGAATTTATCTCAAAATCTAACCACTGGATTTTAAAACTTCTCATTTCATTTGAAAAAACTTTTCATTGTAAACCAAACGTTTTTCATTTCGGGAAAATCCGACGGTCGGATCTCCAGGTACGTCAATTTGAAGTTAATGGTTGATATCCGTGAATGGTCGTTGCACGACTCGTCCTATTCAAACCATTTTATTATTTATATAAAAAAAATTCGATTCCGTTTAAACGTATTTTATAAAACATTTATAAACTTGTTTTATAACCAAAATTGAATATTCTATATTATTACGGTACTAAAATAATATTATTTTTCAAAATATAATATTTTGAAATCCAAATTTTTTCGACCACCATTATGAAAATAAACAAGATAAACAGAAGAATCCGTTCGAGCTAAAACCGTTGTTTATATACCAAACCTGAATTTATATTTTGAAAATTATTATTCATTTCAAAATAAATCTGAAAACATGCCTCTACAAATTGAAAATTAATTCAAATCAAATTCTAGCTTTTACGAAATTTATTTGTAATCATTTAAATTGTCTTTCGAAACTAATTTGAATTTAAAATTCAAACTTTTATTTTTCACCGAATATTTTTATTAATGAAATATTCACATTAAATTCCGAACTGGAATGAGATTCAACCAATTACCACATAATTCAGTTTATATGGATTTCACAAATCATTGACAACCATATCAATTACTATCCATCAACCAATCATTATAATATAAGTGTTCCTATTTTCAATGCTTGTACTCACAATTTACTAATAGTAACAGTAAAAACTGTAAACATCATCCATCAATCACAAACAAACATTGCAATCACAGGTAATCAATATATATAACCAAACAATATTATAATAACTTATAAAATTTCAGTTGAATGAGAGTTCTCACATTGGTTGGTTCGAAGTCGTTATAAAACGATTATTTTAATTAAACTAGCACGATGTTTAATTTAATCAAAATCCGTAGTTGGCTTCGAATTCTTCCAAATCAGCTTCACTGCAAAGCTCTCATTTTCTTGATTCCAACGCTTCCAGTTTTGTCAAATCTATTTTCGTTTAAGAAAGTTATGATGTTTCGAACCTTAATTATAATTAAATTAACCTAAGATAATTAAAAAAATACTCTAACTATATCTTTCCTCGTTCATCCCTATAGGTTACGATCTCGAGCTTGTAGCCCACCTCGAAGGCCTCTACCTATGCCTCCATCCCTAGCCACCTCGTTGAACTAGAAACCTCCATCAACCATAGAACGACGTGCGAACGCGCTATGTTTGAGCTTAGAAATCTCGTGAATCAATCAACAAAAATACAATCATATCCGTATATAATCAAAGCCTATGAAAATCTCTGTAATATTCATGTTGGAATTAATTATAAGCTAATTCGTTGTGGATTATTCACGATTAAGGGAAGAAAACCGAACAATTTCAGCCATTAAATAGATGGGGGCGACGACCTAAGTATAATGCTAGGGTTTCTTAGGTTATATATATTTATATTATTATTTAATATCGAACGTTACTTAACTGCAAAGTTTAATGCTCCGAACTCCAAATGAATCCCAACGACTGACACCCCTAGCTAAATACCCCTATTTTAGACACAATGGCATAAGTTTCGGAAGTCAATTCGATCTTTTCAATCAGTTTTTCTCTGAATTAAAATATAAATCAATATAATGCTAAATATTGAATTTCAACATGCGTTTTAATTTGCCATGACCACATACTAACTTCAAAAATTACGAAATTTGAAATCTCACTACATTTCACAATTACATTTCTAATGAGTCTGATCTCGTCAAATTTGGAGACCATTTGAAAATTGACCTTATTTCTAGCTTCTGTTGAATTCTAGCTGAATTTCATTATGCATTTATGTTTACCATGCTTATATACGAATTCCAATTGAAATGAAATTTGAAACCAAACAATAATTTAATGTTCCTAATCCGATAAAATTGGTTTCATAAAAACGGAGGTTGTTTGAAAAACAGTTATTTTTAAGTCTTAAATAAAACCAACAAAATATAAATAAATTCAAAAAAAGTTCAAATAAATAATAATAACTTAATATTATCGTATATATAAAAATAGGATATCGCGTAGCTCCAGAATAAACATACTTGAGACTATAACTCGATATTTTCTAAATCCAAGTAAATCGATATTCAAGTTATAACAAATCCTTTTTATTTTATTTAATAAATTGTTATAATTTAATAACGAATTTCATAGCAACTTTTTGAAATTTTACTTTGGACATTACTTACAATTTATAACTTGTTAGCCTACTTTGTGAACTAGGCTACACAAAGAGCAAACAGTGAGAAAGCCACCAACCGGTCCAGATCGAAGGGAGATAGCGTAGGAAAAAAGTAGAGATCAAAGGCGCAGATGCTATATCGGTTCGGTTCGGAGGAGTACGTCAGCAACGTCAAAAGATAACAAGTGGCCTCATCGGATCGGATCGGAGGCAGACGATCCGAACCCCTTTCTCTGAGCCTATGACCGTTGCTACACATGTTTCCTGAAGACTCGGACCAAGCATGACTATTTCTCCCACGATCTCCCACTAAATCGATGCGCTGTCACCATCTGGAAGCCTCCGAACCCGACTCTTATGGGATGGGTGCCACGCAATTCCGAACCGGAGCTACTTCGAAGAGATTTTTCACCTATAAATACACCATCAAGAGGCATTTGAAAGGATCTTTTGGAAAATTCACAGTTCTAACTTCCTCCATAGTCAAATTTCATAACTACATTCAGATCAAAATCATCTCTTAAAGTCTATTTTTGAGAGATTTGAGTGAGTTTGTGCATTGTAATTGTGAAGTTGAGTGAGAATCATTGCTGTATTTGCATTCGAATCATCAATTAAAAGAATAGAAAGTGGACGTAGGCTCTTTAACGCCGAACCACTATAAATCGTGTGTTCTTCGCTGCTTTTTAGTTCTATTTCATTAAAATCATAGCTCATTTGGGTGTTAGAACCAATTTTTGGTCTAACATAACACGATCTCGATTTCTCCCTTCCATTAGAAAATTATAATTCAATAGACCCTAGCGTTTCTTGTTTTAATGAATTCTGACTTATATTGAATTCCGTATATTCATTTGAAATTCAAAATTAATTATTTCGAACTACCGCGACATTACGAGTTCGTTTCATAATTAATATAAACTTATACATTCCAACTTCATTTTAAATAAATTTTAAGTCATTAATTCTCAAAATAAATCGTTTTAAATATTTAAAATCCATTAAATATTTCTTAATAAATTGTGGGTCGTTACAAAGGGATTTAAAGGAACTCAAACGATACCGAAAGCTAGAAGAACGGGAGCCAAGTCGACACCAAGGCAAGGAGAATACCAGGATAGTACCAAGACATGCTCTACATACTAAGACACCAACATCAATGTGCAGACCGCTTGATGCCGATACTAGAGAAATGCATGTTATCGAAACCAACGTGCACGAGCAGTTGGCTTGGTTTCGATACCAGTCAGTAAAGATGAAAGCGAAAGATCAATAAGGGAACAAGCAAAGTGCTATTGATACCAACAGGCTTGGTATCGATACCGACACCAAAGGAAAAATCATACTAAAATCATGAGGAAATAAGCATGGTTGACAAACAACATAGAAGCAAACAGAGTGCTATCAGTACCAATGAGCTTGGTATCAACACTATGTCCAAGGAGGCACCAAAAGCAACACCTAGAAGCCCTGAAGCGAGTCGATACCCAAAAATACAAGCTGTAGAAGACCATATCTATAACCAAAGAAGTCGAAACCGAAGCCAAATGCCCATCAATCGGGTCGATACCCGAGTGTTGATGCGAAACCGAGATTCCTACTGGACTGCTACCAAGAGGGACCAAATTGTCTATAAATAAGACCACGAGGTCACATTTTGAGGGATCTTTCCTCATTCCACAATCTTGTATTCATTTCTGAGAGATCAAACCCTAATTTCTAAATCGAATTGGGGATTTCCACATCAGTTGTAATACATTCATGTTAAATAAAGAGGAGAAAATCGAGTTCTTACCAATTCTCGAATCGATAATTATGTTGTGTCCAAACTGATTTAAAGGGGATTTATTACTAACCTCATGCAGGAGAGATTTAAATACAAACAACTGAAAGGAAAATCATTGAGTAAAATCAATGAGTTTCCCTTTATGATTCTTATTTGTGCCTTAATCTTTCCGTTATAAGCCTAATATAGCACGACGTTCAAATGGCTTATCATAGCCTTATGACACGGTAACTGACAAAACCAAGGCCTCTCATAGGCTGGATCGATGTGAAAGTGTCATCTTTTGTCATTAAGAACTATAATATAGCATCAAATGCAACCCTTATGGTATTTTAGCCTGTTTCTTCTTAACACAATGCATATTATTCTACCTAAATCTATGGTACACCCTCATAACAAAGTTCTCTACACCTTCTTTAAGATTATAAGGCCCTTATCCCAAGGTAACTATTGACCTTTAAGTTTTATAAGCGTGATACTCACCTCCCGAAGGAAGAGCAACTAATCTTCGGACTTAAGATATTGATATCTAGGAAATGGAAAAATAAGCCGAGCTTGGTGGAACTAAGTTATCCTTAGGTGTCCTTTAGATCGGCCACCCTCTAAGTTCTACTATATATATATGCTTTGTTAGTTCTCAGATTAAGTATTGACGATTTTATCTTTAACATAATGGCGCTAGAAGGAGGATCTGAACCTCCATCTCTCTTACTTTATTATAGATTAATTTTGCGAATTTGTTGCTTAACGGTTGGAAAGGATGAAATCAAAAAGGTTAAGGACCATAAGCGAAGAAGTGGTTCCCGAAGTCACCGCTCTTGAAGAAAACTAACTCCGTCATTTAACTTAAACACTGCTAAAATAGGCAGAACCTCTAATCCAGCACAACCTCCAAACCCGAATGTTGCGAACGAAAATGCCATCAAAATAAAGAATCTGGAAAAATAGTTCCTTGAAATGCAGAATCTCCTGCAAGCTGCTCAGACGCAAAGGTCTTCGAGGAACGCCAGACCAAATCAAAAGGGAGAACTCGATTCACCAAGAAGAAACACACTAGTTCAACAACCGAAGGAAAAATAGAAGTCAATGCAACTTCCTCCAAGAATAAAAGACCCAATCTTTCGGAAATAGACCATCATGGAATCAACGCAACAAAAGTAGGGAGGAATCTACGAGCTCAACTACCAAAGGGTACAATCCCAAAAGATCAGACTATGAAAATACAGAGGCTTACCACAAAGATATGATGAAGAAAGCTGTCAAAGATTTACTCGAAAGTAAAGGGAAAAGAACTTTGAATGAAAAGGTTAATGACAATGAAAGGGTGGCCCCTTTCACCGATGAAATTATGAATACTGTAATACCATCATGCATGAAGATCCCTACCATGAAGTACCTGGGAACTACTGACCCAGGCGATCGTCTCATGGTTTTTGACAGATAAATGGATCTCTACAATGCTTCGGGGGTCGTTCAATGCCAATTATTCCCAGTGACACTTCATGGAGCAACCACTAAGTGGTATCGTTAATATCGGGAAAATACCGTTTATTCTTGGATGCAACTATCTTACGGGTTCTCTGCACGGTTTTGCATCTACAAGGATCTAACTGTGGATTACACTATCATCGCCAACATAAAGCAAAGGCAGGGGGAGACTTTGGTTGATTATTTGAAAAGGTTTAATGTTGAAGCACTAAAATAAAAAGACATGAACGATCGTGACAAGATCGCCGCCGTTCATTCGGGAATAACAGAGAACGCTCCATTCTGGAAAGAGCTTTATATTCATGGATGCAAGGATTTGCATTATTTCCATTTTCAGGCAGATAAGTTCATCTACATGGATGAATTATACTACACAAAGAAGAAGTTTGGCCTCCATGGGGAAGGAGGGAAGTCTGGATATAATCGAAAACCTCAAGGAGGGAAGTTTGGATTCAATAGGAGCCAAAAGAAGCCAAGATGAAAAAATTCCAACACTAGCTCTGTGGCCTTGAGTAAGCCTATCTCATTTATATATGACATGGGAAAGGAGAGGGTTAACAACTTTCCAGTTTATTTTAAGGCTAAAAGCTTCCGAGAACCATACAATGGAGGAATGTATTGTGAGTATCATAAGAAAAATGGGCACAAGACTAATGAGTGCAAAGTGTTAGGTGGCATAATTCAAAAGCTTCTTCGAGAAGGGCAATTAAAGAAGTTCATCTTGGACAAACATCAAACAGCTCAGCATACCGATGGGCATCAAACGGTCTCGGCTAACACGGTTGAGGTCCAAGTTGAAGAAGGTCAACTAAATTTGGGTCCTCCGATAAACCGAATAAATGTGATACATGGAGGGCCATATCCTGTAGGGAGTGGTCAAGCTGCTCGGAACCGATATCTGAGAGAGGCCCTTGAAGGAATATTTTCTATTCAAGACGAGCCATTGCTTAAGAATGCTCGCTATAACATCAAAATGCACAGCTTGGTGGTGTCACCAAACAAGATGCAAAAGGATTTCCATCATCCACATAATAACCCTCTCATGATAACAACACAGATTAGGCATTCAATGGTCTACAAAATTCTTGTTGATACCAGGAGTGCGGTTAATGTGATCTTTAAGCATGCTTTCGACCGAATGAGATTTTCTGAACAAGGGCTGGAGCCTAGCAATAAACCCATCTTCGGTTTCAACAATAAAGGGTCTACTCCAGTTGGGCAAATCAAGTTGTTAGTCCAAGCTAGATTGCCTCCTTTTGCATAACATTCGAGACTCTATTTGTCATCATTGATTGGCCTTCCTGCTACAATGCTTTCTTTGGCCTCCCAACTCTGGACGAAGTGGATGCCTTCGTCTTATCAAAATATCTCGTGATGAAGTTCCTAACCAAGCAGGGTTGGGGCACAATCAGAGGAGAACAATTTTGCTCCTATGAATTGTACTTTGCCACCCTTGATTAGTATAAAAGGGAGTATCTTGCTTACTTCGATTCTTCTACAGTTTTTCAGTATTTGGATGATAGATTTTTACATCCAACATTCGAAGCTAAAATAAGAATCAATAAGATTACAAGCATATAAATAATAGATACACTCCTTTGGGAAGAAAAAGGAAAAGGTCTGAAGAGGTAAATTCAGCCAAGGAAGAAGAGATCATAACAAAACTAGATTCTTAGGGAAATACAGAAAGAATCAAACTCATAGAAGATTTGGAGGAAATAAGCATGGATCCAATTGACACAACTAAGACCATTAAAATAGGGAAAAGGCTGGAAGGACCATTGAAAACGGATTTGATTCAATTCCTACAACAAAATAAAGATGTATCCGCCTGGACCCATTTAGATATGGTAAGGATCGACCCATCTATTATGAGACACACTCTGAACATCAATCCATCTGTAACTCCTATCTGACAAAAGAAAAGGCAGTATAATAGGAACTGGTCGAAAGCCTTGAAAGAAGAAGTAAAGAAGTTACTTACGAATGGATTCATTCGATAGTTCTTTTATCCCGAATGGTTAGCTAATCCAGTGAGTGAAAAGTCCAATGGAAATTGGAGGACTTGCATCGATTACACAGATTTGAATAAAGCATGTCCAAAGGATTGTTATCCCCTTCCTCGAATAGATCAATTAGTTAATGCAACTACATTACAACAGAAATTGTCTTTTATAGCGGCATATCACCGTTATTAATCATCTCTATAGCGGTTCGATAAATATTGTATATCGACATGTTATAAAAAAACTACTGAATATTTATAACACAAAAAGCTGCTATAAAAGAGCATAATTTTATAGCAAAAATTTGCCGCTATGTTATTTAAAACAATAGCTTATCCTCATCGCTATTAAACATCTAAATCTCAATGAAAGTGAGAATCTTTATAATAGAGTATAGTTGCTATAACATATTTATTCGATAGAGGCTACATGACGTTATTAAATCAACATGTTATAGCTAAATCCTTTTACAACTCATATATGCCACTATAAAATTTGTAGATACATTAGTGCCTGTTTGCTGTTATTCTTTGACAGTAAGCCTGTATTTTCAATACCATATTAAAATATGCAATAATAATCTTTTTACATAAAATCATTTAAATAATGCGAAAAACATAGAAGATAATAAATATAGATATGTAACACATTATATTAAACCAAATATTCTTACATACTGTTTCTCTTAATTTAAATCATATAAACCAAAACATGAAATGCCACTAATAAACAACCTTAACATTGTCAAAGTTATAGAAATTTCAATCATTTTGGTGCATCAGTTATCCTCCAGATCTTCTAGTGCGATCAACAAGAGTTTAGAAAGAAGTGTAGAACAAGATACTGTAGTAACTTTAAGAATACCCCATCAATGCAGTCCAATGTTTCTTAGCATTTATCGTTCTCACTCTGTGAATAATTCCGGTAAGTTCAATGACATTTGGTCTCAGCCTCCTACAAACGCACATTATATTAAAACAACAATAAAAAACTATAAGAAAAAGTAATTATAAAAAGGTTAGTTTGTTCTTGTTAAATGTAATTTGATTTAACAATCACTATAGTACACCTATCTTTAGTAGCACTGAAGAAGTGTGTGCTAGGCTACCATTAGCATTGAAATAAAAAATAACTATGATTTGAGAATATACTGTTCAAATTTATACGCCAACAACTGTGAATCATAAAGTGCATGCTTCAAAGTTATGAAAGCTAAAACAAATCATCAGATATAAATTCCATTCCATGTGCAAATCGAACAAGAGCATTCCTTTCAAATACTTCATCGTTTATCCCATTTCCAACTTGTATTACACGTAAATAGTTTATTGGGTCATTAAGAGATGGAAATTCACGTAATATGTCTTAAATTATTTGCACCCCTGTTTCATGCTTTTGATTTGACTTACATGAGATATTTTAGTCCTGACTCAAGTGTATTGTTTTCACTATGCTCAGGTCAGCCTGAATTGTTTCAGCTTAGCGAAGACTTTGTTATAAAGATGAAGATGAAGCTTAACAGCCGTATTTGTTTAGTATCGTTCTGTTGCATTACTTGGTATGTTTGTTGATTATTTAACTCTGATTTTTAAAAATGTATACTGTACATTGATTTATGTTTTAATAATGTTCTTATTATATTTTGTACATTTGCAGCGAGATTCTGTATTCTATTCTTTCTCATCTCATTTATTTCTTATATTAAATCCCCATTAACAATTCAGTGTTTTAAATGGTTTATGTCTGACATATGTGATTTATGGTCGATCTAAATCATTTAAAATGGAGGGTTGTTACACCATGAAAAATGGTCAGTGGCGCTAAAGATTTATAAATTCAAAAAGTTCAACGTATAATTATCCACATATTGCATTCAACATTTATGGTAAACTTTAATATACTTTATAGATGTACTGATTTTTATCATTGTTAAATTATCCCATTAAGTGACAATTTTAATGTTTATGCTATTGTATAAATGTGCCATACGTTTTCGCTTGTTATTATAGTTTATAATTAGCTATTTGATAATCATATAATACTCTAAATTGGTAATCCCTTACTTGTAAGGGCTAATAATGGTCCTATAAAGCTCTTACATGTAGCTATTTTTTTTTTATTATATGTTGTATTCAAATACTTTTCTTCATATTCCATATATGATAAATTTTTATTTTTAAATCTAAGATCCAAAATATGTAAGAAGAACAAAATGAATTTAAAATTTAATTTAATGCGAAGACTAGAATGGAACTACGCCATGAGCTACTCTGAAGCAGGTATGATATTGCAGTTATGTAGTTAATACCCCGCTATATCCCATAGCGTATTTCTACCACTATGATTTTTCAAAATAGCCATTAAAATAGCATTTCAACTTTAGACGCCGCTATTTTCGATTCATCTTGTTGTTTCCACTACCCTTACTATATATTCTATAAAAGAAGTAAATAGAAAAACAATATTTATATAGTATAAAAAATTGAACTGAATTTTTAACATATGTTTTTTGAAACCAAGAAACTTTAATGTTCTATTAAATTTAGTTAAGTTAAATAAAAGTTTACGTATATTTGCACATGCTTTATCTAAAACTAGGAATATATTAATTATAATCAATTTCAATGTTAAATTTTCTTTTAAATATTGTAAAAACACTGAGTATGCGTTTTACATGTTATTCCATAGTCATCCGATATATGCTCGATATTTCTTCACTTTATCCCCGCTAAGACTTTTTTACATCTGTTGCACTGAATCCACAAAGCGCTTTAACTGAACAATGTTGCAATCAGTGGAAAAGCCACATTATGCCTGAGGAGGGGACGTGGCCCTTTCAGGATTCAAGGTTTTTTAGACTGAATATAATTATAGAACCATGAATTTTCAAACTTTTGCAAATTAGTACCAGTATTTCATCAAGTCCGAGGAGCCACATTATTATTAGTGTTTTACCATCCAAACTTTTGCAAACATAGGAAAAGTGAGGAGTTCTCAACGACTAGCTAAACCAAACGCCACGACTCTTCTTATGTAGAAATCTTCGTCGTGCTCGCCTTTTGTCCCTTTCGTTTCCCGTATTCACTACATATATAAAAATCACATTTTTATATACTCTCTACTTCACGATAAAAATAAAGTTCATATTTTTATTTTACGTCATATATTGTAAAGATTATATTTTTATAATGCTAACTTTATAATAAAAAATATATTTTTCATCACTTATTTTCAATAAATAAAAATCATATTTTTATTATCTTGTCATCTTCTAATTAAAACCATATCTTTATCGCTACTCTTCAAAGATAAAAATCATACTTTTATCGTCACTTCACATAGATAAAAAATCTAATTTTTATCTTGTTAAAAATACAATCTTTTTAAAGTTAAAAATACGATCTTTTTCTATATAAAGTTTATACCTTTTTAAATATAAAAATCCTATCTTTTTAAATATAAAGATCCTATCTTTTTATTTTCAAAGCTCTTGTCTTTTTACAAATTAAAACTGATTTCTATATGTTAAACCAATTTCAATAAATGACTAAAACTGATTTATAAATAAGCTAAATAAAATAAATTAAAACTCACTTTGAATGGCTTGGACATCGATTGGAAGAAGGGGGCTGCTCGATTCTCACGCTCAGGCGGTCGGGGTGGCGTCGGTCGGCTGATTTGAGGGGCGGTGGTCTTTAATTAGGTGAAGAGGGAGGGGAGAGGAGGAGGTGCGGCGGTCATCAGGAATGGGGGGGGGCTAGGTTTCACGACCTTGGGGGGAAGCGGAAAGGTGAGGAGGAGAACGAGGTGGGGGGCTTGCCCTGGCGGCAGCGCGCTGCTGGGGGGGAGGCGCGGCTCCTCCCCATTCGTCGTTCCTTTTCTTTCTTTCTTTATTTCTTTGAACTGAATCTGATCGGGGGGGGGGGGGGGGAAGGGATTTGGAAATATATTAATATATATATATATATTATTTAATTATTTCAAAAAGTTACTTTTTATTTTGAACTCGTAATGAGACCCACTGCCTGTCGTCCATAGCTAATTACCCCCATTCCGAACACAATGGGATATGTATCGTAAGCTGATTCGATCGTTTCGATCAGTTTTCGTCAAAATCAACATATAACCCTATATATTGAATTTGAACGCACATTTCATTTTACCCGGGCTACATACTAACTGGAAAAATTCCCGAAAAATATTTTCTAGCTTCGTATTGACGATACGGTCCTAAAAAAACCAATTTCGTCAAATTCCGAGACCGTTTGAAAAATGGTCATTTTCCAGTCGATTAAAATCAACTTAAACTGGTCAAACACGTTTTCCTTTGCCACGCTCACATATTGATTCGAAAAATTATGAAATTTGAAACCTAGCAATAGTTTGACATCACGGATCCAACAAAAGTGGTTTCATGAAAAACCGAGGTCGTTTGCAAAACTCCCATTTTTAAGGGCCAGAATTCCATAACGACTATTCTGAAATTTCAACTGGGCATATCTTTTGATCCCCGCTATGAAATTTCAATTTTCTGGATTCATTTGAAAGATATTCACAAATAGATTCAAATATTTTTGGTTTCACTATAATCTGGTTTATTTTGAATCCTGTACATTCATTTGAAATTTGAAATAGAATTATCGAACTACCGCGCCATTTTCAATTCCTTTTATAATCAAAACAAAAATTTATATTCTAACGACGATTCAAATAAATATATATGTTCTAATTCTATTCAAAATAAATTTCTCGTCGTTACTATTTAAAATAATCCATTTTAAATATTCAAAATTCTCTAAAATTGCCAAAATAAAAATTTTAAATTGGCTCGGATTTCTGGGTTATTACAATCTCCCCTACTTAAAACTTTTCGTTCCCGAAAAGGAACGAAGCTGAAAGTTGTTTAACTAACCAACTCAACTTTCGATATTTTCTTTACGGCTTAAGTTCTTCAACTTTTCAATTTCTAAGAACCTTTCAATTTTTTCAAAAATTTGGCTAACACCCTAAATTTCCGAAAAATTTCGCCATAACCTCCCCTGCACCGGGGACTTCGGGATATTTCATATAGCCTCCCATGGCCTTCTTCAATCCAAAAGAAAAAGCCAAGCGGCTGGCCAATCGGCTCATAAAATCATCATCTCCCAAAAAAAACAGTAAATTATGGTAAACATGTGCCTATTTGTCGGGCAAATAATTTTATTCTTCTGCTCTAGCCTTCTTGCTATGACCTGTTCAATGTAAGTACATGTACATGCATGCAAATGCGATAATTTTTCAATACAATTCACTATTTGATTCAATTTGGTTAAATGGTTCAACTTTTAACTAATCAACCAATAATCAAACAACACAATCAGCAATCAATTAGTCGATTAGCTTTTCAAATTCATAACTTTGACATATAGTCCAAAAATCAGATTTTTGATGCCCAATCACAACAATAGACCCTATTTAATTTTGGTTCTTACACCAGTCAACTGGAAATATATAGAAATCCCACCTTCGAAACTCGAACACAACACTGATGATGGGTACCCATCATCAGAATCATTCCCGGGCGTCTACCGTGCAATTCTATATCTATCCGGTATATTAAAATTTTGAATACACGTGGATCAGATGTATACGCAAAATCTTTATATACTGGACTGTCCAAATCAATACAAATAAATAATCAAATATGAATAATTGATTTAAATTTCAAAACAAAAATCGTTTTCATTTTAAAAATATACTCTTCACACTCGTTCTAGGATACTACTGATCCCATCTCTAACGAGTCATTCCCATTGGATATTACTAATCCAACTTCTGATGAATTCTTTCATTTGGTTCTAATGTGTCTTGTTCTCCGAGCTCTATAAACCAAAGCTCTGATACCACTGAGATGACCCGTAACTTCCCCGTGAAGGAAAGAGCGGATACTTTGAGAACAACACACAAAGGAACGCAGACAGAAGAACATTTCATTGCTTATTACAACAATTCTATCAGAATACAAGAATATACAGAGTATAAATCAATATTACACATTCGATAAATATCAGAGATTACAACAAATTACATAGCAGCGGAAAATAATACAATACACAACTAAAAGAGATATACAGATACAGAGCTTTCCGGATATCATTCCAGTTGTAAATCAAGTTCCTATGAATATAATCTGCAAAACCAAAACTACTAGCTGCCCGTGTCGAAAATAAGGGCACCCGGAGTTTAGGTTAAAACAATAAACTCCAGGCCAGTCAGGTGACTGGTGTGAGAACTAAAACAGTTATTAATCTTTATTTTAAAGTTAGGTAAATCAAGGTACCACGCTGTATAACACAGAATGGGTTTCCTCCCAAGAACACCAGTGCATAAAACAACAACGCAATGCTAAATAAAGAAAAATGAAGCTATTATAAGACCCAGGTCCCATCACACAATGCAACACAAGCTGGAGGATAGGATTTTCCCTTATAATAGCCAAACATGCTAAGTACGTTAAAACAAATCATTTGATACTATTATAAGTGTATAGTGTCAAAACAATTTCAATCATAAATATCAATCATAGACGACATGGGTACCATATATCATGTCGCCATACCAGGCTCTACAATCAAAACCGCAAAGTCACGTATTTGGAAATTGGATTTCCGTCTATGAACCGAGGCCAGGGATCGTCCTCTACCGATTCGAGACAATCTAGCCTACCATGTCTCAGGCAAGCGCGCAGGCAAGCCTTGGAGCAACAGGGCCGGTCCACTCGATGTGGATTAAACTTAAACCCTGGACACTACGTCTCCCCACCCTATGGGGCGTAAATGAGCCAAATGACTCCATCGACTCCACATAGTCACCGATATATCTGAGGCGCCTCGCAACAACAACAACCACACAGGTGAAAAGTATATAAATGTCAGCCAGTTTAAGCACTGACACCACCACTAGCTAGAAAGAAACGCATGCCCTCCCTGCCGTCCTCTCCCATTTCTGGTTCACAACCGGGTGTGAGGCTCGCGAATCAATGTTATGCAAAGCTATGCCACACAGGAGGTGCTTTGATCATCACCACAAGACTTTGCTTTTCAACAGAAGCCTTGATCAATTGCCACTTAGGCATGCCACATAGGCAATTCACTCCATGCGATTGATATCCATCAATATATAACCCCTGAGCTCGTACGTCTCAGAGAAGGGCGTTAAGCAAGAGAATAAATTCTCCACCGCCGAACAGATATATATTTAATAGAAATCAATCACACAGAATAAAATCCAATGTCAGACACACAGTCCATTTACAAGTTCGTTCTAGGTCTGAACGAAACCAGAGGCACCTTGTACCTCGCATATCCATCGATCTCCAAGTACGTTTGGACGATCACCAACTGATTCCCTCCTCTTGGGTGTACAACCCAATCAAGATCATCAGTAATCACCCAAACGATGTGAAGACCTCCGGTCTTCGACCACCGTCTTCATCCTCGACACCACGTTGAATCAGTTATTCAGAATAGGATAAACCCTGTCTTTCTGAATAACTCGCGTATATAATAAACAAGCGTTACACAAACACAATATACGCCTCATTCCAATTCAGAATATTCTTATACTTTGGGCAAGGTTCCCATTAATTTTATCAAAGATGAATTATTTAAATTTATTCTTTAATCTTCCTTTGAACAACATTTCAAACTAGTCGGGATTAACGAGCCACACCAAAGTAATCATTTATTTTATTTCCCAATCCCAACTTATTCGTCCCATGAAGTAAAACTAGTCATACTTCATATCTAACACCACGATGTTATCGGTAAATTCAATTACCATTTCATGTTCAAATCTAATTAAAGATTTAACTATCGCCTGGAGCAAAACTGGTGATACTCCATTCTCGACCATTTCAATCTAATTAAAGATTCATTAAAACCCCACTTAGTTTTAATCTTCACAGAAATCAATATCCTGTATTTAACTGGGTTAAAGAACCAATGTCATTTAAAACACGGTCCACGATAAACCCAAAACCACATTCCATTAATTATCGGGTTAAAGAACAAGCGTTAGTTAAAACACCGTTCACGATAAACCCAAAAATCAATTTCAAATTCAATTCCAATTAAATACCATTTAATTGGTACACTTCATTAAATCTAAATAAAAAGATTTAATCTTTTTCTCTACTGGATTTAAGAACAGTGTTAATAAAGACACCATTCACGGCAAACCCAAATCACATTTGATATTAAATACAAGGTTCTGAATAGAAAATATATAGGCTTATATTCAATATCAAATTCTACGACCACAAATATCGTATTGGAAATAACGATATAAATATATCTTTCAAACTCCGATAACAATATCTGTATCATCACGAAATCCAACATCGAAATATTCCAAAGACAATTTCGATTCAAATCCATTCCAGTTCAATTGTAGGAAATTTCTGGTTATTTTCAAAACCATTTCAAATCCACTTTATTTATTTAAATAATAAATGGTTTATAATTCTAGTTCAAAACTAGTTCATTTTGATAAAAATACATTTATATCTTTTCAAATATGGGATTTTTCATCCCAGTTCTTTCCAAATCATTTGTTTTGATTTGTCACAAATTATTGATATTTTTAATAATTTTATCAAGTCCCGTACAGTCGATTTCCATCAACGGCCATCGAACTGCACTTACAGCGACCTTTTCCAAATTTGATTTGGACATAATTCCAAATCCAGCCATTTGATTTCTAATTTCTAATATCCGTTAGAAATCTCTTTTCGATACGAACCCAACGGTTCCAGTTTTAGGAGAATTCGACGGTCGGATCTCTCGTAATATCCGTTCGAAGTCAATGGTCGAAATTCGCGAACTGCCATGGCGCGGCGCGTTCTATTCAGGCCATTATATTTTATAAATCGTTTTAAATTCGTTTTCAAAACGATTTCAACTTCCTTTTTAAATTCAAATCAAGATTGAATTTTTCAATATAAATTCGTTTTAATTTCATTTCAAATCGATTTCAATTCAATTTCAATTTAATTCGAATTTCGATTCATTTCAATTTAATTCGAATTTCAATTCATTTCAATTTAACTCGAATTTCAATTCATTTCAATTTAATTCAAATTTCAAATCTATTCAATTTAATTTGAATTTCAAATCTATTCAATTTAATTCGAATTTCGAATCTATTCAATTTAATTCGAATTTCAATTCATTTCAATTTAATTCGAATTTCAAAATCACTTCAATTTAATTCGAATTTCAAATCTTTTCAATTTAATTCAAATTTCAAAATCACTTTCAATATTCATTGAAAAATGAATAAAATCGATATAAATATCGTTCACGTCAAAATGGCGTCAATCTATCCAACACGGCTTTTATTCAATACATGAATGTTTATTCTATTCAACACATGAATATTTTCCAATTCAACACAAGAATTTATTTTCAATTCAACACATGAATTCATTTTCTATATTGGAATGAGGCCCAATCAATTACCATATAATGTTAATTATATGGATTTTCTACAACACATGTATATAACAGCAACGATAAATAATCAACTATCATCCAGAATGCACCACACAATTGCAAAAGCATTAAATATAAATAATTAATGCTTACACAGTCTGTCAACCCATCGATTGACATACAGCTAAACAATCAGGATTAGTGTACATCAAATATCATCCCAATACCCGTGTGGGGTTTCAAATCAACAAACACATATTTTATTTGTGCAGTTGGGCGATGTGTAAAATTTATCGTCCTAATCAATATCAGTCAAATCAGTGTATATAAACAAATCGTCCGATTTGTTTATAAATATTAATTTTATATACACGTTAAAAATTATATTTTTAACTATAAAATATTTTCCACTATAAAATATTTTATTTCATTCAACATCACACAATCAAATTTCACAACACAGAAATCAGACAAACAAGTCATCCATGGTCTGTGGACGACGGGTGTCGGGTACTACTAAACACTGTCTGCATCCTAGTATATATTTCAACTAGAAAATAAATTAAAAGTGAGGAGTTTTCACCGACTAGCTAAACCAAATGCCACGACTCTTCTTATGTAGAAATCTTCGTCGTGCTCGCCTTTTGTCCCTTTTGTTTCCCGTATTCACTACATATATAAAAATCACATTTTTATATACTCTCTACTTCACGATAAAAATAAAGTTAATATTTTTATTTTACGTCATATATTGTAAAGATTATATTTTTATAATGCTAACTTTATAATAAAAATTATATTTTTCATCACTTCTTTTCAATAAATAAAATTCATATTTTTATTATCTTGCCATCTTCTAATTAAACCATATTTTATCGCTACTCTTCAAAGATAAAAATCATACTCTTATCGTCACTTCACATAGATAAAAAATCTAATTTTTATCTTGTTAAAAATAGGATCTTTTTAAAGTTAAAAATACGATCTTTTTAAAGTTAAAAATACGATCTTTTTCTATATAAAGTTCATACCCTTTTAAATATAAAAATCCTATCTTTTTAAATATAAAGATCCTATCTTTTTATTTTCAAAGCTCTTGTCTTTTTACAAATTAAAACTGATTTCTATATGTTAAAACCAATTTCTATAAACGACTAAAACTAATTTATAAATAAGCTAAATAAAATAAATTAAAACTCACTTTGAACGGCTTGGACATCGATTGGAAGAAGGGGAGGCTGCTCGATTCTCGCGCTCAAGTGGTCGAAGTTGGGGAGGTTGGGGTGGCGTCGGTCGGCTAATTTGAGGGGCGGTGGTCTTTAATTAGGTGAAGAGAGAGAGAGAGGGAGGGGAGATGAGGAGGTGCGTAGGTCATCAGGAAAGGGGGGGGGCTAGGTTTCACGACTTTGGGGGAAGCGGAAAGGTGAGGAGGAGAACGAGGTGGGGGGGCTTGCCCTGGCAGCAGCGCGCCAGAGGAGGTGGCGGCACGCTGCTGGGGGGGGGGGGGGGGGGCTCCTCCCCGTTCATCGTTCCTTTTTTTCTTTCTTTATTTCTTTGAACTGAATCTGAACGGGGGGGGGGGAATGGATTTGGAAATATATTAATATATATATATATTATTTAATTATTTCAAAAAGGTACTTTTTATTTTGAACTCGAAATGAGACCCACTGCCTGTCGTCCATTGCTAATTACCCCCATTCCGAACACAATGGGATATGTATCGTAAGTTGATTCGATCGTTTCGATCAGTTTTCATCAAAATCAACATATAACCCTATATATTGAATTTGAAAGCACATTTCATTTTACCGGGGCTACATACTAACTGGAAAAATTCCCGAAAAATATTTTCGAGCTTCGTATTGACGATACGGTCCTAAAAAATCCAATTTCGTCAAATTCCGAGACCGTTTGAAAAATGGTCATTTTCCAGTCGATTAAAATCAACTTAAACTGGTCAAACACGTTTTCCTTTGCCACGCCCACATATTGATTCAAAAAATTATGAAATCTGAAACCTAGCAATAGTTTGACATCACGGATCCAACAAAAGTGGTTTCATGAAAAACCGAGGTCATTTGCAAAATTCCCATTTTTAAGGGCCAGAATTCCATAGCGACTATTCTGAAATTTCAACTGGGCATATCTTTTGATCCCCGCTATGAAATTTCAATTTTCTGGATTCGTTTGAAAGATATTCACAAATAGATTCAAATATTTTTGGTTTCACTAAAATCCGGTTTTATTTTGAATCCTGTACATTCATTTGAAATTTGAAATCGAATTTTTGAACTACCGCGCCATTTTCAATTCCTTTTATAATTAAAATAAAATTTATATTCTTGCGACGACTCAAATAAATATATATGTTCTAATTCTATTCAAAATAAATTTCTCGTCGTTACTATTTAAAATAATCCATTTTAAATATTCAAAATTCACTAAAATTTCCAAAATAAATTTTTTAAATTGGCTCGGATTTTCGGGTTATTACAAAGGATTCAAAATTGTAGTCTTCAAAGTTTGAGATGTGTATTGGGCCCTCGCCAATAAAAAATCTCAGCTACGCCACTGGTTGCAATATTTATAACTAATAATTATTTACCTTTATTCCATGCATAAATACCAAATATCTAATTATTATGCAGTTTTTATATGGTTCTCCAAATTTAGATTTACTTAATCATGTTCGGTAAAATGCATGTGTTATTATTTGGATCACTTTTTCCTAGTTGCAGTGTGTAATTCACGACCGTAGTTGTAGGCGTTAGAAAACAATTGTCTAGGGCTATCTACTATCCTTCCATAGTGCGTTTCTATGAAACTAATTATGTTTTTTGTTTCCCTATGTTACTGTACTTGAGCTACTGATACGTAAAAATGTATTAAATAATAGTAAAGCATAGCCTTTTACTGCCTTCTCCGTGATTTCATGAGTTTTCTCTATTCTCCTTAATTCTCTCTATTTATTTTGTTTCTAAATTAGTTTATCATTTTACACTTATTTACTATTTCTCTCACGTTATTTTACCTTTTTGTCATTTTACATTTTAATATGAACATTTCATAGTTTACGCAACTATTTATTAATAGTTAGCTCGTAACATTTTATATTTAAGTCCACATATTTAAATTAATTATAAAACCCAAAATATAAGTAATTTAAATAAATTTAATTAACTAATGTTTCTGTTAGATACTAAAAATGACAAAATTATCTTTTTTTTGCCTTCGAATACCTACACCGTATATTTTTTCTATAACCGTTTAAGTCTCTCAATTCTTTTCTAATATTTTACGTTGAGTACCATGTTTTACAATTACAGAATATTAAAACTATTTAAATAACTTTAGTAAACTATTATTCATTGATTCCCTAATAAATCACATTCATATTAACTATATTCATATTGACAAATTGAAAAAAAATCAAATATACAAACATGTCGGTTACATAGCATAAACTATACGCATGAACAATTTTCAAATGTTTAAAGTTGAACTCATTTACATCAATATATATATACCGTGTATTACATCGTAATATTAATGTCAAACACCTACATTTTTGAATTCCTTTAGTTATTTACAAAATATCATGCAGTATTATTTAACATCGTAAATATAAGTCAATATGTTAAAAGTAATTATATGATTTTGAATTTAACAAATAAGTTCAATTAATAAGTTGTTGTTAATTCATATAATTAACGATAAGAGTGATGTTTTAAAATGTACACCACGTACAAAAAATATATGATAAAATTAGTTTTCTTTCAAATATAAAGTTAAATAAGTTCAGCATACACCACGATCAGGGTTTCGGTTTGTAAGCGATAGTTAATGGGGACAGGAAATCGCCTTCATCTTCCTCATCGGTTCTTTCTGCTCTGACTCTCTCCCCTAAATTTCCTTCGAATCTTTTGCCTCTACATCCACTTTCTTGCTTTCTCCTGCATTATCGCTTATGAACCCAGAAAAATTGTTCTGATCTAAAACCCTAGATCTCTGCTTTCTCTTCGCTCTGTTCCACATACCATCAACTTTCTAACCCACTTCTGATAATTGGTTCTTGCTATGATGTGCCGACCCGCCTAGTTCTTTCGAAATTTGTTGTTTTTGATGCAGTGGTGATTCGGTTGCTCCTTGCCGTACGGTTTCTGTAATGAGCAACGTTAGGATTCCAAGCGAGTCCAAGCTTATTCATTGCTTGGTGAATTTTGGTCCAATTTTTGCCAAGCTTGTGTCAGTTGGAATGGGGATGGCCCGTGAGTGATGGGGTTCCCTGTTTTGGTGCAGCAGTGTTTCGTTTGAGCTGTTTGTGGTTTCGACTTGTCTGGTTTGAGCTTGTTCGATTTGTTCGTGGAGTATTGGCATGAGCAGTGTATACTGAATCTCTTGTTGGTCATGTGACTTGCCATTCTTTAATCTGGTAACTTATCTACTTATCTACCGCGTTTTGATGAGGGGAGCACTGCTTAGTCTTTTGCATGGAGAGTGGATTTGCTTGGTTGAAAGTTTCTAGTTTCTAGTCTTGGTTGAGTTGGTATCAATGGAGATTTTGGTATTTTAGTGTCCACGTTAATTTCGTCTTGTATAATTGTTTTGTTATCAGTTGTGAGTGGCGTTAACTTTGATTTGTGTGTCTTTAGAACAATTTTTTGGAAACGTGGTGATCGTTTGCTTCTATGTAATTGCATTTTAGTAATAGCATGAGTCTGGCGTGTTTGGGTCAGTTATGGTATTCTGGTATCTTTCTGGTCATCTTAGCAACATAGGAGAAGCTCATACTCACATCGTTGTTGTCTATGGCCATTTTCCCCCCTTCCCTTTCCAATATCATGTTCGGCTTACTGGGCATATTTTTTTGGTCGATGGTCTCTGGTGTGGTATTTTGGCTATCCACTTTCGGTTGGATGCTAAATCTTTCATGCTTGGACTGATACAACGCTATGGATTTGGTCAGAAATATTATGTAAGATATGTTTAGTAATTTGGTTTTCTTTCACGTGACTTCCAGCTTTCTGCTGAGCAGTTTTATGGAGCCGTGTGCTATGGTAGCCGCACAAGTAGGGTGATGGTCCTTTGTCTGTTGCTTGTACTTGTTGGCATTTTTTTATGTATGTTTATTTTGTGGCATATGTATTAAAATATTGTTATGGTGTTTTGTCCTCCCTGCGCAGTGTGACTTATATTTGTAGTCTAGTGTATAGCTAGCTCCAGCGCTGCGAGCCTATTAGGTATAGTGGATGGACCACTTAAAACTCCGATGACGGTAGACGGTCCACCCTAAAAACCAAATTACTTGACTAATAACTACAGTCACATGTACTGTATTGTATTTTTTATTATTATTCATAATAAAAAGTGGTACGCCCACTATAAAAACGACTTGCCTTGCAAAAAAATAAAGTTAAATAAGTTACAAAGTTTAAATTAGCTTTTTTCTCCATGGCGACTAGGGCACGCCGCTCCTCTCTTTTTCCCTTCGGAAATTCATTTCTCTTTCACTTCCATCTTTCCCCATTAGATCTCCTCACCTCAATTTTTTCTACCCTCCCTTCACTCCTTGGCCAAGCTTTTGCTATCGTGGAAAATCGCTAGGTCTTTCCCCTTCGCTAGATTCGCTTTCGTTTCCTTACCTCTCGACCCTTTCCTACTGACCAAATCTTGTGTTTGCTGCTTCATATTTTTGTTTAACTTTTTGTGGTGTTGCATTTTCTGCCTTCCTTGTCAGTTTCCTAAGTTTATCGCGTCCATTGTTTCCAAGATTGGCGTTTGCAGCTCTGAACATAGAATTTCTAGTGATGCTAACCCGAAAGGCAGGCCTATATGGTTATGGATCGACTTGTCGACATGTTGGTGAGTATCGCTTCTTTTCTGTTTTTTTGGGTTGTTTCTAGTGATCAATGGATCGTGTATGGACAATCCAATGGTGGTATTTTAGTGGTTGGTTGGATTGTGTGTACGACTTGAGTTTTATTGTCAGTTTTTCTATTTGCGGTTTGACTGGGTTACTTCTACTTTTGTGGTCGTTTAGTGGTTGATGTTTTTGTTGTGTTTGAGGGTATGCCATTGTTGGATGTAATCAGTACTACACTGAGCATGTGAGATCAGGTGGTGTAATTTTTTCTCATCATTTATTGCTCTTGTCAGTTGCTTGTTTGGGTTGAAGAATCTATGTAATGACCCGTATTTTTTGCCAATTTAGAATTTTAATTTTTATCTATTTCAATGAATTTTAAAATGGAAAATGCTGATTTTGGACTCGATAAAATTTGAAAATAAATTTTAAATTTGATGTAATGTTTTATTTAACTTATAACAGGGTCAACAAACTCTTTAAATAAGTTTAAAAGTGAGATTTTTGAAAATCAATATTTTAATGTTATATTGATGACCTATAAAAGGACAATTTTTGAGACAGTCTCAGAATCCGACAAAACCACCTTTATTGGATTAGGAATGTATAAATATAGTAGGTTTTAAAATTTCAAGCCAAAGGAGTTTATATGTAAGCGTAAGGTGTATAAACGTATGTTGAAAATTCAGTCGATTTTCGACTAAAGCTAAATCTAAGGCAATTTTTCAAACGGTCTCTGAATTTGACGAGACTTGGTTCCTTAGAACAGTAATTCCGTAACATAGTGAGATTTAAGTTTCGTAATTTTTAGACTTAGTATGTGGTCGTACGACCAGAACGAAGTTTAAGATGTACAATTAATTGAAGGATTAATTAAATCGTTTTACACTAAAACCCATAGCCGGTAAGAATTAGAAAACTCAATGTCGTTTGTGAGACATGTCACATTCATCCTAAATAGTCATTACTTATGTACTTAAGCCATTTTTTATTTTCTTTTAATTTTGTTTTCATTTTAAATTCATTTCTTCCTTAAAGCTTTAAAGCTTAAGCTTCCATGTATATCTCCTCCTCCCCTGAGCTTATGCCACCCCCTAAACCACCTCCACCAACCACCTCCCACTGTGTGAAGGCCCCACACCACCTCCTCCAGGTTGTGGGCCCCTCCTCCAAGAAAATCCTCATTTTCCCCATTTAATTCCACAAATCTTTAACCTTTAAGCCTTAAACCAAGTTCTACCACTTCCTACCTCCTCTTAGTGAACCGCCCCAGCCACTCCAGGACCCACCTCATCTCCACCATATGCCACTCCCCCTACCTCCCATGTCATGGTCCCTAGCGCCCCTTAAACCCTAAGTCCACTAAAAATCACATCTTTATGCTTAATACCCTAAATTCAAGAGAGTTCGAGTGTTGTCATGTAGCAGCTAGGAAATTAGAACTGAAAAGGAGTGATTTTGGTGTTGTTAAAAGCTAGTGTGATCCTACCAAGAAGTGTCGAGGTATAAGGATGCTTGGGGTGAGAGCTTCTTAACTTAATTCGGTAAACTAGATAGTTAAATGTAGTTTACGTGTTAGTTAAACTATGAATTGTTTGGTTGATATGTATGATTGAGTTAGTATTGAAATGCGATATGAATGGAAAGTTAAATTGGCTAAATTAACATGTTAAAACATTGTTAAGATGTTATGATAGTCGTTACCGGGTTAAATACCCATTTATAAGTCAAACAATGGATTTATAATCACCTGTTCAAGTGAAACTGACTTGGTAAAAATACAACTTGAAGTAAATGGGTTATGATTTATTGTTTGAACATGTAATTGATATTTATTGATTGGAAACTCCACATGGGTTTTGGGATGACAATTAAGCCACATGTCTCCCAAGTGTGTAGATAAGTTCACATGGATTGTGATGTAAACCCCACACGGGTATTGGGATGACAATTTATTTACACGCCTCCCGAGTGTGTAGATAATAATCACTAGTTTGTGATGAAATCCCGCATGGGTATTGGGTTAATATGTAATTGACACATCTTGCCAAACTGTTTAATTTGTGTGTCAATCGGTTGATCGACAGACATATATAAACGTTATTTATTTATTTAAGGCTTATACGGGTGAAGTTGCGCTCTGGATGTAAATTGGATGTTGAGTAGTTGTTCGCAACTATTATTAGATACATATGATGTATGAAATCCATATAAATGGAATTATATGGTATTTGGTTGAATTTCATTCCAATTCAGAATAAAAAAATTGAATATTTTAATAATACAATATTGGATGAAAAATCAACGTATGATTTTAACATCCAATTTTGGATGGACGTGAACATATTAAAATATCAATGAATATTTGTAATTATAGCGAACGGTTTTGAAGTAATTTTTATATACTTATGGCATATTGAAATTTAATTTTCGAAATGAATAGTAACTTTTGAAAGTGAAGTTCGGTTAGGCTATTTGGAAAACATTTTAAAAGAAGTTTCTTTTTGAAAGTTTCTTGTTTATTTTTATAACGACTTTCCGGAAAGTTCGGGACTAAAATAACGAGTTTCGGAAAATAATATTATTTTAATGATTGAAATAATATTAAAATGATTTAATGTTGAAATATTTGTTTTGGAAAGGAAATGAGTGAAATAGAATTTCCAATGATGATTATATATATTTTATATAATTTATAAAATATTTTGGAAAGCGTTTCGATTTATTTTAAATTATAAATAAATTTGGGATTGAATAGGACGTGTCGCGCAGCGATAGTTCGCGAAGTTCAACTCGTAACTTCGAATTAACGTACCGGGAGATCCAACCATCGGATTCTCCAAAACTGGAAGAATTGGATCTGAAATGAGTAGAATTTTCAAATGAAATAAGAAAATTTTGAAATTCTATAGTTTGATTTTAATATAAATCCAATTCTATTTTGGAAAAGGTCACTATGGATGTAGTTCGGTGACCCAAAATTGGAAACCAGCTGTAAGGGTATAAAATTATTAAAAATATGGATAAATTATGTTGAATCATAATAAATAATTTGAAAAGATTTTAGATGCAATATTCTAAGTTTTGAAAAGATAAAAGATATATTATTTGAATAAGCTAGTTAACAACTAGAGTGAAGAATCCAGTGATTTTAAATAACATATTGGATTGTTATGGTTTGTATATAACCAGAGTTTTCCAACATATAAATTAGAATGGATTTGTATGGAAATAATCTTCGGATATTTTGATATTGGATTCCGTAACATGAATACTATTGTGAGGAATTTGGAAGATATAAATATCATTATTCCTAATACAGTATCTGTTGGTTTCAGAATTTGGTTTTCAATATAAGTCGATACGATTTCTATTCAAAGCCTTGTTTTTGATATCAAATAGAATTTTAGGTTTGTCGTGAATGGTGTATTCAATAACACCGTTTTTAAACCTAGTTGAAAATGTAATTTATGGAATTAATCCTTTAATTAAGATTTAACTGAATTTTCCCAAAGTGTAATTTTCCAATCTAATAATTTAAATTGGAATTAAATGGAAGTTGATTTTGGGTTCATTGTGGATGATGTTTTAAATGACATTCATTCTTCAACCCAGTTAAAGACATGATTAATTTCCTAAAGTTGAATGATCATTGAATAATGATTTTTGAGTATTAAAACTGTGTTAGAATTTTGATGAATCTTTAATTATATTTAAAATGGTAGAAGGTAATTAAAATTACTGGAAACACGATGAGTGTTAAATATGGAGTACCACCAGTTTTACTCCATGTGATAATTAAATCTTTAATTAGATTTTGAATGAATAGAGGTAATTAAATTTACCGAAAACATGATCGATGGTAGATATGAGTGCTACCAGTTTTACTTCATGGGATGAATAGGTTGGGGATGGGATAACGATATGTGAAATCACCTTTTTGTAAGGCTCGTTAACCCCAGTAAGGCTTATAAACCTTAATTTGAGTTAAGTCTACAAAAAGATATTTTATAATCTTTTGAAACGATTTTTAAGGAAAGATTTAAACATGAGGTTTAAATGATATAAATCTTTGATAAAAATTATAGGGTTAATTCCCGGTGTAAAGAATATTTGAATAAAAGAATATTCTGGATTGGAATGAGATGTATGATATCATTATTTATTACTTGATTTTTAAGATGCGTGAGTTATATGAAAAGACCAAGTTTAACCCATTCTGAAATTTTTTACGACGATTGAAAGTTGAAGATATGAAAACGGTGGTTAAAGATCGAAGATCTTCACATCGTTTGGGCTATTGTCGATGTCTCAATTGGGCTATTGTCGATGTCTCGATTGGGCCGTACACCTAAGACGAGTAATAAGTGGTGGTCGTCCAGACGTACTTGGAACTCGACCCGATATGCGAGGGCCTCTTTCCTGTATTGGACATATAAGACGAGGAATAAAGTGCCTCTGGTTTCGTTCAGACCCCGAACGAACTTGCAAATGGATTGTGTCTGACATTGTACTTTGTGTTGTATTAATTGACCTCTACTAAATATAAATTTGTTTTGTGGCGGGGAATTTATTCTCTAGCTTAACAACATTCTCTAAGACGTATGAGCTTAGAGATTATATGTTATAAGACATCAATTGTTATGGTATGAATTGACAACGTGGCATGTTGAGTGCTACGCGCAGATAGATCAAAGCTTCTTATTGAAAAACAGAGCTTCGTGGATGATGATCAAAGCATGGCTGATATAGCGTAGCTTTATGTGTCGAGACATGACTTCGACGAGCCTCACACCCCGTATGAAGCGAACTGATGGTTAGATCAGTATAACTTTCGAGATGAGGATGAACAACCTTCGGGTTAGGATTGGAAGGGTTGTCATGGATTCGTTCGACCGAGATGAACTAGCTTGTGGTTGCTCCAAACCTGGAGGGATACGTATAGCGATGTTCCGAGGCTAGACTAAAGCCGCGAGGAGTGATGCGTGAGTCCCAGAAGGATATAGATAGCGGTGTTCCAAATCTAGACTAAGTCGCGGGGTGTGATACTCGAGTCCTGGATATAGTGTGGATGTGTATTATAGTGTTATCCGAATGCCTGGACTTAACCGTTGAAATACACACATCCACGATCGATCTTTCGAATCAGGAGCCATCATGATGGAATCTAATTTCTAATATGAGACTTGCGTTTTCAGTTGTAAACCTATATGGTGATATAATAGGATGGGGTATTATGCCATCTAAGATTAATACATTTATTTTCAAATTTGACTTTTACACTATGCACTAGTAATAATAAAGAGAAATTTCGCATATCAAGCATGTTTGGCTATTATTAGGTAAAACTCTTTCCTCCGACTTGCGCTTGCATTTTGTTATGGGACTTGAGTCTTCTAGTAGCTCATTTTTCAAAAAAGCATTGTGGGTTTTGTTTTATGGTATTTATATAGAGAAAACCCATTCCGTGTCATACGGCGTGGTCACGTGATTTACCTAACTTTAAAAATAAAGTACATAACTGTTTTTGGTCCTCAATCTAGTCCCATGACTGACCTGGAGTTTATTGTTATTCACCTAAACTCTAGGTGCCCATAATTTCCACACGGGCAATTAGTAGTTTAGGTTTTGCATATATTTTGGGCAAGGTTCTGAACTGAAGCTAAAGCTATGTCCAGAGCATTTTATAGTCTTCCGCTGTATGTAATTTTATGTTTCAATGTATTGTAATTTATTATTACTCTGATATATTCTTGTCCTCAGATGTAAAATTGTTGTAATAACAAGGAAATGTTCTTTTGTGTTTTGTTTAGGTGTGTTATACTCCATAACAGTTCAAGGATTCATATCGTTTTGGATCGGACTTATGCGATTTACGGTCGATTCGAAAAGCGGTGATTTTCGAGTCGTTATAGTTGGTATCAGAGCTTTGGTTTAAAAAGCTTTAGGGTTACAACATATTATAAAAAGATGAAAGAATTCATCTGAGATAGGACTAGTAATATCCTATAAGAATAACTCATTAGAGATGGGGTTAGTAATGTCCTAGAATGAGTTGGAAGAGTCTTATATATAGGAAAGAATGAAGTTGTGTATTCATAAAAATAAACTTGATTATGAAAAATTATAACTTATAATAAGAGTTTGAATATATTTTTTGACGTTGAGGTTGGACTATTGAGTATAAGAAGATTTTTCATATGCCTCTTGCAAACGTATATATGAAGTCTCATATATACTTGGTAGATATAGAATCACATTTTAGTTGCTTGAGGATGATTTTGTCGATGACCTAGGCATCACCAGTATTTATTTTCGAGTTTTGAAAGTGGGATGACTATATAATTCCAATTGAAACGTCGAAATATGCTTAAGCCCATTTAAATAGATGTTGGAAAAAATAATTTGAGTTTTAAATTTGACTAATACAAGTTAAATAAATTGGGGAAAATAAAAATAAAATACAAACCAAGATATTTATAAGATAAAAATAATATAAGCCCTCTTGATGAAATCCTAAAATATTATGTAGGATATGAATGCGTACGGCTTATTGGAACTAAATTCTGGATGACTCCAAAACAAGTAAGAAGGGATCATCAGCAAGCAGAGAAAGAAAGGAAGCTGGAGTTAGGAATATGCGTAGGTATTTATTGTTACAAATGCGGCAAAGAAGGTCATGATGTTGTTCTGTGTCCTATGAAAAAGAAGAACAAAAGGAAAGGGGTGCGAGAGGACATAATTTGTTTCAAGTGCAAACAGAAGGGACATTTTGTAGATACATGTTCAAAAGTAAAGAAAAACCCAAAAATCTAGGGAAAGAGAAGAAGTGCTTCCAGTGTAAAGAAGTGGGGCATGTAGTCCAGAAAAGGCAGTTAAAAAAGAAAGAATAACCGTTAAAGGAAGAACTAAACCATCATACATAGTTTGGGAAAAGAATGAATTTTTTTGGGTCACTCGTGATAAAGCAGGAGATAAAACAACATCTTCCACTGTGACTTGTCTTAGGTGCTTTGAAGAAGGACATATATGGAAAAACTGAAACACCCCACCTCCGTTAGGGTCACTCTCAAAGGGAATGCCCTAATTTTGGTGGAGGTTTATAAGTACAAGTCACAGATATACAAGACAGATATAAGAACACATATTTGTAAACAGCGGAAGAACAACAAACTTTATTTCATAAAGTCAAATACGTGTTACAACAACATCCTTTCCAAAAACATAATATAACACTTTCATAATCTGTCTTGAGTACATTATTTAAAGAAGCATAAATAAAACATAGGTAAACTGCAAAAGCCCCATAGTGGATTGTCCAAAGCCATAGTTCAAAACAGGAAAGTCCAAGCAATACATTTCTCTTCTTCAAGCTGGATGTTGAGGTTGGTCAAGCTGCTGTGTTCCCTCCCTGAGGACCTGGGAGGGGGGGAAAACGGAAGAAAGAAGACGAAAGAAAAGTAGAGTCAGACATAAAGCCTGAGTAAGTCTAGTACTATTTTGTCTATGAATAAAGAACTGGGTATGATAAGTATAAACAAGAAGTGGGCAAACACTATAAACTTGGTTAAGTTGTCTAGGGTCGAATATACTATCGTACCCCATATTAATCTCTGAATCCCATATAAACTAGTTTCCAACTGGCACCCCAAAATCAGGGTGATGTGATCCATTCTATGATGATTGGCTCCTACTCGCATAGTTACATGTGTCTTACGGCCCCCGATGTTGTAGTTACCTATGCTGGTCCCACCATGGGGTGTATCAAGTCCCATAGTGGCGGCCCGACACAACCTTAGAGTGCACAGGTATGCTACTGGTGTCCAGTGCCTTATTTTTCTGCGCCGGAGTGTGTGCACGCCCGCACTCCGTTAGAACCTACACTGCTACACCACCGCCGTCGCTTTGACCTCTTACAATCAGCCCAGTAATCGTGCCCCACCCTGCCTAGTTTCAGGGTATCCTGATACACCTTCTAGGGTTACTGCTGAAAAGGGTCCCCCGTTACTTGGTTTTCTATCTCTAGCCAACATGCTAAGTTGGTTAAGTGTTTCCTAACCTAACCCCCACCAGTCCGTTTTGTTTAGCATGTTCCATTTTGATTAAGTCTTTAGTTCACTTAATCCTATCAATCCTGACTCAGCCTTAATTGTCTTATTAAGGCCCTGACCTCTCACATTAGACAGGTATTGTTGTGGCTGCCTGTTGCCGGTTAGTTCCGGGCAGTCTTACGCCACAACTCAGTCTAACCTCGGGTCCTTGCTGGGCTCCATGTTTAACCTCCCACATTGGATAGGTATTGTTGTGACTACTGGACAGCCGGGCGGTTCCGGGCAGGTTTACATCACAACTCAATCCAACCTCGGGTTAAACACATCGTATGTTCTACATTTACATATTTTGTCATTCCTCTTTATTTCTTATATGTAAATATTTGCGGCCCATTATTAAGTTAATGGTGTAAAGGTTACACCAATCATGGGCCCAACCCATACTTGAACTTGGGCCCGTCTATTTTATATTTTCATTCATTAGTAATTTTAACCCAACGTTATTTTCCCCCGTTTAACACGTCCGTTTATATATATTTGGGCTTAGCCTTTTAAAGCCCAAATTAGCCATGCGAAAAGGGGAGGCTCATGGCGTGATTACATACACAAAAAGGGGAAGGTGAGCGCATGAACTTGCAATATGACGTTGGAAATACAACATAGAAACTGGTGTACTTGCATAGTGATAACATATACTTTGGTCATAAAGCATAGGTGACATGAATCAAAGCATGTGAACTTGTAGTTGAGATAAGAGTCTAAATTGGGTATCATTATTGTCACATAGTCATAACTACAACATGAGCCTATACTTTTATTTATGCATAATGTCAAACATAAGCATGGCATAAATATTTCTAACATAAGCATGGCATAATGTCAAACATAAGCGTGGCATAAATATTTCTAACATAAGCATGACATAATGTCAAACATAAGCATGGCATAAATATTTCTAACATGAAATCATGATTCTTACTTTAGTCATGTAAACTTGCAAAAAGGGATTTTTGAACCTAACCTAGCTATGTACCACATATGTCATCATAAAATTCTTGTAAACAAGATAGACTTAATCATGGTTTTCAATTATGCCAAATATCATTCATAGCCTAGCCATATTCATAAATTTGCAAATAGGTTTTCTAGTACAAAAGCATGGCTTAATACATGATGCCAAATTCTCAACATAATTTCATATGGATAATAACCAAACTTGTTCCAATTACTTACAAAATGATTTATGCACAAAAATATACATCATGGTGGCATAGAAGCAAACCCCAAACTTGCATGAATTTAAATCAACTACATACATGTAGCTTCAACATGGATTACATAATTTGCGAAATATTCCAAACGTATATTTGCATAGAACTACCGCATGTAGTTCTTTATAATGAATAACATAATTCATAAATATCCAAACGTATATAATATTTCAAATTGATAAGAACGCACAAATATGAATTACTTTATTGCCACAATTCAAGCATACAAACCAACACAATTGTTTATTCATACCAAAGTAATACTCTACTTACAATGGTGTGATGAATTCTCTAGTTTAGGGATTGAAGACGCAAATTCCTTTGTTGAATTGATTTGTTTAGGTTGCTTTAAGCTTTAGAATCTTCCTCCTAATCCTCTCTCCAATTTGGTGGCTACTCCTAGTCGTTCCTCAGCAACATGGCGGCTATGTTCTTATTTTTGAATGAATAGATTAGGGTTTAGTCTAGGGTTGTTTATATAGAGGTTAGGAACTGATTAGGACCATTGATGTTGCTTGGAATGATCGTAGCCATTCATTCTAAGGAGAGACCAATTAAAACTTGCCACCTAGCCCTAGTGACAAAGCAGACCACAGAAAATCGACCACATAGAGAATAGGTCAGCCGGGTTAGACTGGGCTCGACCTGGGTCTGGACCAGGTCGACACCCCTGTCGACAGCCCTGTCGACAGGCCTGTTGACCTGGTTAGACCAGGTTGACAGCCCAGTCGACTTGGTGGGTCAGGCGGGTGTTTTTCCGCCCTGGCCCATTGGGCCCCATTTTCGAATTTAAACCTGATTTATTCTGTTTGAATTTAAACTTGATTCTCAAACTTCCGAAGGCCATATCTTCTTCATACGGACTCCGTTTTTCGAAAACTCGGACTCTATTTCGCGTATTTTTCCGAGACGAACGCAATGGCGTATCCCGTTTCCCTTAGTTCTTTGATTTCAGATTAATTATACTTTAATTTGTTAATTTCACAGTTATAGAATTTGCGGGGTGTTACATTCTCCCCCACTTAAAAGGATTTCGTCCCCGAAATCTTCAAGTTAGGAGGAATGTATATCCTAACATCCAATCATCCATCTACTCATCCATCAAACACGAGCATCCATTGTCCTTAAAAGACTTCTAATGCTTCATGATCATATGCGAAGTGTGTGTGTACATGTACTTATCTAATGCAAAATCAGGCGGTCTACTGATTCAGTTGACCTCCTTAATGTGAATTATGTAAGTGCCATGAATCCATTATGTATGCAAATTTTCCTATTTTTGATTTTACATAAGTGTACAATCATTCATTACAAATGCAACATCCATATGACAACACATTAAAGTTCAACCATATACGAATGCAAACATATATGCATATGCAATATGAAGTGACTGAGCCGATCTAAAACCTAGATTGTGTGTGTATATGCAACCACGAGCAACCACTAGCAATCACTTGCAACCACTTGCAACCATCATCCATAACATGTTTCAACTACATGTTTCCATCCAAAGGGTTTCTACCTAAAAGATACGGTCGAGGAAATATACCTAAAAAGATAGATAAAAGCGCAACTTAAGGAAAAAGAAAGATCAAGGATGTACCCTCGAACAGAAAAGGGTAGGCAGTACGTATTCTAGCTTCAGTTTCCCAAGTCGCGTCTCCCTCGGCGTCGCTCCACTGAACTTTGACGAGCTTGACTTCGCGGTTGCGTAGCTTCTTCACTTCCGTTCCTAATATGCGGGTTGGAACTTTTCTTATGGTTGCTTCGCGTTCCACTTCGGCCTCTTCGAGGATATTTGGCTCTACCACTTCAGCTGACTCATGTAGACATTTTCGGAGATGTGAAACGTGAAAAACGTTGTGGACTCCAGCCAACTTCTCGGGTAGCTCTAATCTATAGGCCATTTTCCCAATTTTCTCGATAATAGGGAATGGCCCTACGAACCTTGGTGCCAGTTTTCCTGTGGTTCCAAAACGAACAACGTTCCTTAGCGGTGATACCTTGAGAAAAACTCTGTCTCCAACTTCAAATTCAAGGTCGGTCCTCCTCTTGTCGGCGTAGGACTTTTGTCTGTCTTGGGCCGTCTTCATCCTTCTTCGTATTAAGTCTACTTTCTCTGAGGTCTCTCGGATCATATCTGGTCCAAGTATGAGCTTATCAGTAGACTCCCACCAACAAGTGGGCGATCAGCACGGTCTTCCATATAAAGCTTCGAAGGGCGCCATTCCGATGGTTACTTGATAGCTGTTGTTGTAGGCAAATTCCACCAAAGGAAGGTGGTCTTCCCATGTCCCTCCGAAATCAAGGACGCATAGCCTTAAAAGGTCTTCCAAAACTCTGTTCACTCTCTCTGTTTGGCCGTCGGTTTGGGGATGATAGGCTGTGCTCAAGCATAACTGCGTTCCTACTGCTTCTTGCAAACTCCGCCAAAACTCACTGGTGAAGATGGGGTCTCGGTCACTAACAATGCTAGATGGTATCCCATGGAGTCGAACGATTTCCTTGAGGTAAAGTGATGCTAGGGATGAGGCAGTTCTCTTACTTTTGACAGGTAAAAAGTGGGCGCTTTTAGTAAGCCTATCCACTATTACCCAAATGCTAGTGTTGCCTCTCCTAGACCTAGGCAGCCCATCGATGAAGTCCATTGAGATGCTATCCCACTTCCACTGCGGGACCTCCAGAGGATGTAGTAGTCCGCCAGGCTTTTTCTGTTCCGCTTTAACCTGTTGGCACACCATACACTTAGAAACGAATTTTGCCACGTCCTTTTTCATGCCGTTCCAGAAGAAAGTCCTTTTTATATCTTTGTACATTTTATCTCCGCCTAGGTGTATCGTCATCTTGGAATGATGCGCTTCCTCGAGAACCTTCCTTACTAAATCTTTTGTCTGTGGGACGCATAGTCTTCCGTCTCGCCTTAGCAAACCCTTATCGTCAATGGAGTATCTATTGAGGTGACTTGAAGTCTCACCCCTAATTAGCCTATCGATTGTTTCCACAAGCTGAGGGTCTTCGCGTTGTGCTGCCCCTACTGAATCCACTAAAGTTGGGCGCACTTCGAGAGATGCTAGCAAGCCCGGTACGAAATCGGAGGAAGGCCTAAAGTCGAAGCTGGCTATAAACTCTAGGCTTTGTCTTTCAACAAACAACGGGCTTAGGGTCAATTTCTTTCGGCTCAACGCGTCTGCCACTACGTTGCCTTTGCCCGGAGTATAGGAGATTTCGAAATCGTACGAGGCAAGAAACTCCATCCATCTTTGTTGCCTCAAGTTAAGATCCTTCTGCGAGAAAAGATATTTCAACGATTTATGGTCAGTGTAAAGTTCGAACTTCTCACCTAGGAGATAGTGTCGCCAAGACTTGAGTGCAAAGACGATGGCGGCTAACTCAAGATCGTGGGTTTGGTAGTTCTTTTCGTGCACCTTCAACTGCCTTCCGCCATAAGCTACTACCCTTCCTTCTTGCATTAAGACGGTGCCTAGCCCTGTCCCACATGCATCCGTATAAACAGTGAACATTTTGCTCCCATCTGGCAACGTCAAAACTGGGGCTGTTGTGAGAGCCCTTTTCAGTCGTTGGAAAGCAAACTCGCAATCCAAATCCCAATTAAACACTAGATTCTTCTTGGTCAACTTCGTGAGCGGAGCTGAGATTTTCGCAAAATCCCTTATGAATTTTCGATAGAAACCCGCTAGTCCTAGAAAGCTTCGGACCTCAGTTGCATTCCTTGGTGTCTTCCAGTCCTGTACCGCTACTACCTTAGCAGGGTCCACCGCTAACCCTTGTTTGGATACTATGTGCCCAAGGAACCTCACCTCTTCTCTCCAAAAGTGGCATTTGGAGAACTTGGCTTTTAGTTGATGGACTCGCAAAGTTTCCATGATTGCCCTTAGGTGCTGAGCATGTTCCTCTTCACTCTTTGAGAAGATAAGGATATCATCCACGAAGACCACTACGAATTTGTTGAGGAAATCTCTAAATACCCTACTCATCAGGTCCACGAAGTAAGCAGGTGCATTTGTCAAGCCGAAAGGCATGACAAGCCATTCAAAGAAGCCGTCTGGGGTTCTGAACGCCGTTTTATCGATGCTATCTTCAGCCACCCTTAGCTGATGAAAACCGGTTGCTAAATCGAGTTGGGAGAAAACAGACGCTCCTACAAGCTGGTCAAACAAATCGTCAATTCTAGGGAGAGGGTGCCTATTCTTTTTCGTTAGCTTGTTGAGCTCCCTATAGTCAACACATAGACGGAGTGAACCATCCGCCTTTGTAGCGAACACCACTGGAGCGCCCCATTCTGAAATGCTCCTCCTAATGAACCCCTTTTCTAGAAGCTCTTTAATCTGTTTACTGAGCTCTTTCCTTCCCCGTGGAGCCATATGTCTAACGGGCAACGCAACGGGCTTTGCATTATCTACAAGATATATGCGGAAGTCTATTTCCCGCTTTGGAGGCAAGCCCTTCACCCCTTCAAAGACATCCGGATATTCCCGGACCACTCTAACTGAATGCAAATTTTCAACAGAGGCATCTAGCGATTCAAGATAACTAAGCATAACCGCATACGAGGGATTACAAGAAATTTCCAAAGTATTACCGAGCTGGGTTAGGAGCCTAACAACCCTTTTCTCACAATCAAGGATGGCCCCATTACTGGATAGCCAATCCATACCCAAAATCAAACCATACCCCGAAAAGCCCAAAACAAAGGCACTACATAGAAATTCTACGCTTAGAATAGAAATTTTCAATCCCACACAGATCATAGACAAATGAGCTGGGCCCCCAATTGGGTTTGAAACAATTAAGGGGTCCTCTACCATACTAGTTTCTAGGTGCAGAGATTCTACTAAAGCAGACGAGATAAAGGAGTGTGATGCGCCAGAATCAAATAAAGTGCGAACGGGGTGATCATAAAGATAAACTACACTTCCTACAGAAGTATTTATACCTCGCTGTTGCAGAGGTGGCGCTTCTAGCACATGGACCTGTGCCCCTAGGGTGGATCCAGCCCTCTGCCCCTGTCCTCGTTTCTTTGGGCAGTCCTTAGCCCTATGGCCTGTCTCACCGCAAGAAAAGCACCCACCATTCTCCTTGGCCTTCTTTTTCCGGCAGTCCTTTACTAAGTGCCCCACTTTGCCACAGAAATTACACTTCCTCTTCTCTTTGTTGCCTTTCCAGCCCTTCTTAAAGTCTGTCTTCTTGGGCTGCAAACCCTTTTTCTTCTTGCCCTTATCCTCTTCATTCAGCAATGCCATTTGCACCAATCTTTCATACGTGGCTCCCATGGGTATATGGGTCATGGCCAAACTGTGTAATGGCTCATTTAACCCTTTGACGAAACGGAGAGCCTTCTTGTGCGGGGTGTTGACTAGGTCAAGCCCAAACCTAGCCAGCTCATCGAACTGATTCACATACTCTCTGACCGTCTTGTCCCCTTGCTTAAGAAATAAGAATTTTTCCAACTGCAAACTTCTTTCCGCATCTGAGAGAAATTTAGTTTCAAACCTTGCCCTAAAGTCCTCCCATGTCTCCACTGGTCTTTCAGCATTAGTGACTTCCCACCAGTAGGAAGCCTCGCCCTTCAATAGCCACACTGCCAACTGTACTTTTTGTCTATGTTCTACCTCAAAGATGATGAATAGGTCCTCAGTTTCTTTTAGCCAATTTCTAGCTGCTACGAAGGACTCAGTTCCATGGAAATCCCTTCCTCCCATAGCTTTAAAATCTTTACATATCTTAGCAAACGTGTTTCCCCGAGGAGGAGGTGGAGGAAAAGGTGCCGCTGCAGCTGGATGATTTCCGGCAGCTGGGGGAGGAGGAACGGTAGGACCTGGCTGAGTGGCCCTTGCTTCTAAGAACCGTCTAAACCAACCAGGTATTGGCACCCCTTCCGGCAAGTTAAGTTCTTGGGACATGCTGAAACAAAAAGGATAGATTCAAAACGAAGGATAAGAGATAGTTCCTATGGCTTTGGGGGGTAGACTTTGCCTTTTTAAAATAAAATAATATTTTTCTTTTAAAAATGCTTCTTTAAATTTCCTTTTTGAAAATAAAATTTTCAAAACTTTTTATCTTATCTGGTAAACCTGGCTCTGATACCAAGTGAAACACCCCACCTCCGTTAGGGTCACTCTCAAAGGGAATGCCCTAATTTTGGTGGAGGTTTATAAGTACAAGTCACAGATATACAAGACAGATATAAGAACACATATTTGTAAACAGCGGAAGAACAACAAACTTTATTTCATAAAGTCAAATACGTGTTACAACAACATCCTTTCCAAAAACATAACATAACACTTTCATAATCTGTCTTGAGTACATTATTTAAAGAAGCATAAATAAAACATAGGTAAACTGCAAAAGCCCCATAGTGGATTGTCCAAAGCCATAGTTCAAAACAGGAAAGTCCAAGCAATACATTTCTCTTCTTCAAGCTGGATGTTGAGGTTGGTCAAGCTGCTGTGTTCCCTCCCTGAGGACCGGGGGGGGGGGGGGGAACGGAAGAAAGAAGACGAAAGAAAAGTAGAGTCAGACATAAAGCCTGAGTAAGTCTAGTACTATTTTGTCTATGAATAAAGAACTGGGTATGATAAGTATAAACAAGAAGTGGGCAAACACTATAAACTTGGTTAAGTTGTCTAGGGTCGAATATACTATCGTACCCCATATTAATCTCTGAATCCCATATAAACTAGTTTCCAACTGGCACCCCAAAATCAGGGTGATGTGATCCATTCTATGATGATCGGCTCCTACTCGCATAGTTACATGTGTCTTACGGCCCTCGATGTTGTAGTTACCTATGCTGGTCCCACCATGGGGTGTATCAAGTCCCATAGTGGCGGCCCGACACAACCTTAGAGTGCACAGGTATGCTACTGGTGTCCAGTGCCTTATTTTTCTGTGCCGGAGTGTGTGCACGCCCGCACTCCGTTAGAACCTACACTGCTACACCACCGCCGTCGCTTTGACCTCTTACAATCAGCCCAGTAATCGTGCCCCACCCTGCCTAGTTTCAGGGCATCCTGATACACCTTCTAGGGTTACTGCTGAAAAGGGTCCCCCGTTACTAGGTTTTCTATCTCTAGCCAACATGCTAAGTTGGTTAAGTGTTTCCTAACCTAACCCCCACCAGTCCGTTTTGTTTAGCATGTTCCATTTTGATTAAGTCTTTAGTTCACTTAATCCTATCAATCCTGACTCAGCCTTAATTGTCTTATTAAGGCCCTGACCTCTCACATTAGACAGGTATTGTTGTGGCTGCCTGTTGCCGGTTGGTTCCGGGCAGTCTTACGCCACAACTCAGTCTAACCTCGGGTCCTTGCTGGGCTCCATGTTTAACCTCCCACATTGGATAGGTATTGTTGTGACTACTGGACAGCCGGGCGGTTCCGGGCAGGTTTACATCACAACTCAATCCAACCTCGGGTTAAACACATCGTATGTTCTACATTTACATATTTTGTCATTCCTCTTTATTTCTTATATGTAAATATTTGCGGCCCATTATTAAGTTAATGGTGTAAAGGTTACACCAATCATGGGCCCAACCCATACTTGAACTTGGTCCCTTCTATTTTATATTTTCATTCATTAGTAATTTTAACCCAACGTTATTTTCCCCCGTTTAACACGTCCGTTTATATATATTTGGGCTTAGCCTTTTAAAGCCCAAATTAGCCATGCGAAAAGGGGAGGCTCATGGCGTGATTACATACACAAAAAGGGGAAGGTGAGCGCATGAACTTGCAATATGACGTTGGAAATACAACATAGAAACTGGTGTACTTGCATAGTGATAACATATACTTTGGTCATAAAGCATAGGTGACATGAATCAAAGCATGTGAACTTGTAGTTGAGATAAGAGTCTAAATTGGGTATCATTATTGTCACATAGTCATAACTACAACATGAGCCTATACTTTTATTTATGCATAATGTCAAACATAAGCATGGCATAAATATTTCTAACATAAGCATGGCATAATGTCAAACATAAGCGTGGCATAAATATTTCTAACATAAGCATGGCATAATGTCAAACATAAGCATGGCATAAATATTTCTAACATGAAATCATGATTCTTACTTTAGTCATGTAAACTTGCAAAAAGGGATTTTTGAACCTAACCTAGCTATGTACCACATATGTCATCATAAAATTCTTGTAAACAAGATAGACTTAATCATGGTTTTCAATTATGCCAAATATCATTCATAGCCTAGCCATATTCATAAATTTGCAAATAGGTTTTCTAGTACAAAAGCATGGCTTAATACATGATGCCAAATTCTCAACATAATTTCATATGGATAATAACCAAACTTGTTCCAATTACTTACAAAATGATTTATGCACAAAAATATACATCATGGTGGCATAGAAGCAAACCCCAAACTTGCATGAATTTAAATCAACTACATACATGTAGCTTCAACATGGATTACATAATTTGCGAAATATTCCAAACGTATATTTGCATAGAACTACCGCATGTAGTTCTTTATAATGAATAACATAATTCATAAATATCCAAACGTATATAATATTTCAAATTGATAAGAACGCACAAATATGAATTGCTTTATTGCCACAATTCAAGCATACAAACCAACACAATTGTTTATTCATACCAAAGTAATACTCTACTTACAATGGTGTGATGAATTCTCTAGTTTAGGGATTGAAGACGCAAATTCCTTTGTTGAATTGATTTGTTTAGGTTGCTTTAAGCTTTAGAATCTTCCTCCTAATCCTCTCTCCAATTTGGTGGCTACTCCTAGTCGTTCCTCAGCAACATGGCGGCTATGTTCTTATTTTTGAATGAATAGATTAGGGTTTAGTCTAGGGTTGTTTATATAGAGGTTAGGAACTGATTAGGACCATTGATGTTGCTTGGATTGATCGTAGCCATTCATTCTAAGGAGAGACCAATTAAAACTTGCCACCTAGCCCTAGTGACAAAGCAGACCACAGAAAATCGACCACATAGAGAATAGGCCAGCCGGGTTAGACTGGGCTCGACCTGGGTCTGGACCAGGTCGACACCCCTGTCGACAGCCCTGTCGACCTGGTTAGACTAGGTCGACAGCCCAGTCGACTTGGTGGGTCAGGCGGGTGTTTTTCCGCCCTGGCCCATTGGGCCCCATTTTCGAATTTAAACCTGATTTATTCTGTTTGAATTTAAACTTGATTCTCAAACTTCCGAAGGCCATATCTTCTTCATACGGACTCCGTTTTCCGAAAACTCGGACTCTATTTCGCGTATTTTTCCGAGACGAACGCAATGGTGTATCCCGTTTCCCTTAGTTCTTTGATTTCAGATTAATTATACTTTAATTTGTTAATTTCACAGTTATAGAATTTGCGGGGTGTTACAAAAACCGTCCAAAAAGAAAGAAAAGTGTAGATATGGGATCCAATGGAAAGTAACCATCTACTTTGGAAAATATGCGAGAATCGGGCAATGAGGAAATATTAGGTTAAGAAAGAATGATTACCTAGGAAATTAAGTTCTAATATAAAGAACGAGGATTTTGGATGTATATACGTATGTACATATGGATGCCTGTATGAATGTATAGATATATACGATATGATACCTTTTGTTTTAAAAATGTATCGATATCGTTCCAATATTGCTTTTATATTCTCTTCTTGGCTTCGATCCTTTTCGGGGACGAAAAGTTTTTAAGTAGGGGATATTGTAATGACCCGTATTTTTTTGTCAATTTAGAATTTGGATTTTTATCTATTTTAATGAATTTTAAAATGGAAAATGCGAATCCATTGATTCGACAAAATTTGAAAATAAATTTTAGATTTGGTTTTATGTTTTATATAACTTATAACAGGGTTAGAAAACTCTTTAAATAAGTTTAAAAGTGAGATTTAGAAAACCAATAATTTATTGCTATATTGATGACCTATAAAAGGACAATTTTTGAGACAGTCTCAGAATCCGATGAAACCATTTTTATTGGATCTGGAATGTCGAATATAGTAGTTTTTAAAATTTCAAGTCAAATGGAGTTCATATGTAAGCGTACGGTATATAAACGTATGTTGAAAATTCAACTGATTTTCGATTAAAGCTAAAAATAAGACGATTTTTCAAACGGTCCCTGAATTCGACGAGACTTGGTTCGTTAGAATCGTAATTCCGTACGTTGCGAGATTTCAAGTTTCGTAATTTTTGGACTTAATATGTGGTCGTACGACCAGAATGAAGTTTAAGATGTATAATTAATTCTAGGATTAATTAAATCGTTTTACACCAAAACCCGTAGCCAATAGGAATTAGAAAACTCAATGTGCTTTGTGAGACATGTCACATTCTTCCTAAGTAGTCATTTCTAATGTACTTAATCCATTTTTTTATTTTATTTTTATTTTGTTTTCATTTTAAATTCATTTCTTCCTCAAAGCTTTAAAGCTTAAGCTTCCATGTCCATCCCGTCCTCCCTAAGCTCACGCCGTCCCCTAAACAACCTACACCCCCCCCCCCCCCCCCCCCGCGCAGGCCCCACACCACCAAATCCAGCCAAGCAAAACCCCATTTTCCCTTCTAATTCCATAAAGCTTCCACCTTTAAGCCTTAAACCAAGTTCTACCACTTCCTACCTCCTCCAAGTGTCCCTACCTAGCCACTCCATTCCCCACCTCACCTCCACTGTGCGCCACTCCCCTTTACAGCCCATACCGTGAGCCTTAGCCCCCTAAACCCTAAGTCCACTAAAAATCACATTTTATACTTAATACCCTAAATTCAGGAGAGTTCGAGTGTTATGCGTAGTAGCTAGGCAATTGGAACTGAAAAGGAGCGATTTTGGTGTTGTTGAAAGCTAGTGTGATCCTACCTAGAAGTGTCAAGGTGTAAGGATGCTTGGGTTGAGAGCTCCTTAACTCAATTCAGTTAATTAGATAGTTAAGTATAGTTTATATGTTAGTTAAACTACGAATTGTTTGGTTGATATGTATGATTGAGTCAGTATTGAAATATGATATGAATGGAAAGTTAAATTAGCTAAATTAATATGTTAAACATTATTATGATGTTTATGATAGTCGTTACAGGTTTAAACACCCATTTATAAGTCAAAAAATGAATTTATAATCAGCTGTTCAAGTGAAATTGACTTGGTAAAAATATAATTTGAAGTGAATGAGTTATGGTTGATTGTTTGAATTTTTGATTGATATATATTGGTTGAAAATTCCATACGGGTTTTAGGATGACAACTAGCCTACACGTCTCCCAAATGGGTAGATAAGTTCACATGGATTGTGATGTAAACCCCGCACGGGTATTGGGACGACAATCCATTTACACGTCTCCCAAGTGTATAGATAATAATCATTAGTTTGTGGTGAAAACCCCAGCGGGAATTGGGATGATATTTGATTGACATATCTCGCCCAATTGTTTAGTTTGTATGTCAATTGGTTGAATGATAGACCGATATCAACATTATTTATTTATTTATTTAAGACTTATACGGGTGAAGTTGCACTCTAGATGTAAATTGTATGTTATTGTTGGATACATATGATGTATGAAATCCATATGAATGGAATTATATGGTATTTGGTTGCATTTCATTCCAATTCAGGATAAAATTGAATATTTTAATAATATAATATTTAATGAAAAATTAAAGTTTGATTTTGACGTCCGATTTTGGATGGACGCGAAGATATTAAAATACCGATGAATATTCGTAACTGTAGCGAAAAGTTTTGAAATAATTTTCATATACTTATGGCATATCGAAGTTTTATTTTCCAAATGAATAGTAACTTCTGAAAGTGAAGTTCGGTTAGACTATTTAGAAAGCATTTTAAAAGTAGTTTCTTTTTGAAAGTTTCTTGTTTATTTTTATAATGACTATCCGAAAAGTTTGGGATTAAAATAACAAGTTTCGAAAAATAATATTATTTTAATGATTGAAATAATATTAAAATGACTTAATGTTGAAATATTTGATTTGGAAAAGAAATGAGTGAAATATAATTCCCAATGATGACTATATATATTTTATGTAATTTATAAAATATTTTGGAAAGCGTTTCGATTTATTTTAAATTATAAATCGATTTAGGCTTGAATAGGACGTGTCACGCAACGATAGTTCACGAAGTTCAACTCGTAACTTCGAATTGATGTACCGGAAGATCCAACCGTCGGATTCTCCTGAAACTGGAAGCATTGGGTCCGAAATGGAAAGTATTTTCAAATGAAAAAAGAAAATTTGAAATCCAATGATTTGATTTTAAAACAAGTCCAAATCTATTTTGGAAAAGGTCACTTTCGATGCAGTTCGGTGAACGGAAGTTGGAAACCCGTTGTAAGGGCCTAATAAAATTATTAGACATATGCATAAATTAAGTTAAATCATGATAAATAATTTGAAAAGACTTTGGATGGAATATTCCAAGTTTTGAAAAGATAAAAGATATTTTATCTGAATAAGCTAGTTAACAACTAGAGTAAAAAAGCCAGTGGTTTTAAATAACGTGTTGGATGTATTGGTTTGTATATAACCAGAGTTTTCCAACGTGTAAATTGAAATGGATTTGAATGGGAATAATCTTTGGATAATTCGATATTAGATTTCGTAATTACATGAACACTGTTATGAGGAATTTGGAAGATATAAATATCGTTATTCCTAATACGGCATCTGTTGGTTTCAGAATTTGGTTTTGAATATAAATCGATATGTTTCCTATTCAAAGCCTTGTATGTGATATCAAATAGAATTTTTGGTTTGTCGTGAGTGGTGTATTCAATAACACCGTTCTTAAACCTAGTTGAAAATGTAATTTATGGAATAAATCCTTTAATTAAGATTTAACTGAATTTTCCCAAAGTGTAATTTTCCAAATTCATAATTTAAATTGGAATTAAATGGAAGTTGATTTTAGGTTCATCGTGAACGATGTTTTAAATGACATTTATTCTTTAACCCAGTTAATGACAGGATTAATTTCCTAAAGTTGAATGATCACTGAATAATGATTTTTGAGTATTAAAATTGTGTTAGAGTTTTGATGAATCTTTAATTAGATTTAAAATGGTAGAAGGTAATTAAAATTACTAGAAACACAATGAGTGTTAAATATGGAATACCATCAGTTTTATTTCATGCAATAATTGAATCTTTAATTAGATTTGGAATGAATAGAGGTAATTGAATCTTTAAATATGGTATTCATGAGAAATGGACAAATGTTTATAACAAAAAAAGAAGTATTGGAAGAGAAAGGAGGTAGATACTAATAAGGGTACGGCATATTCTGCAGTTGCTGCAGACAATGAAAATGGTAACTCTTTTACATGCTTAGCTACTGATGATACTGGGCATAATATTGATATTAATGCTACTGAACAGAATGTTGATATTGATGGTCACGGTCTTGATGAGCCTAATATTGTTCAATCTAATCTGGTTACCAATACACATTCAGACTACACAGCTAACGCTGAGATGCAGACCTTGTTTGGCAATCTGTTTGATGATACAAGAGAACATTTAGAATCTTCAAATAAGGCTACAGGTAGTGGAACCGTTTCTTGTATTAATTTCTTGGGAACTAGTTCTTCCTCTAGGGCCACTATTGTTGCTCCTTGTTAAGCTCTTTCTCATTCTATGTCATGTTCATCAACTTATAGTCAGAGTTCTCCTGCTTCTTCTTTTATGAATTTTACTTCGGCTTTGATTGGAACTTCTTCTTCCAGTGCCAAGCAATCTGCTTTCCCATATGCTAATTTAAAGCCACTTAACCATCTAATTCTTCCTCCTCCAGCAATCGAATCTTCCATGTTATCTTCTACAGTTTCAATGAGTGCCTATCCACCTGCAATTTCCAAAAGCAAGAAAACTAAAGAAAAATTTTGGGCTGAAGATGACCTTGATGAGGACATGAGTTCACATTTGAAGGCATACTACCCACTGGTAGCAAGATGATGTCGCAGAAACGACACACAATGCGCAATTCTGGCCCCTTTTGATAAATTCTACACGTGAGTTTTGACTTGTGCCTTGTGTCAGATCTGAGAGATTATTGTGCATGCAAGCTTGTCTTGAAATGTTTTTTAACCGGATGTGTTAGAAGCAAGTGCAACTGGAATGTAATTTTGATTACTGGAGATTCTTTCTGTAATCACTTGTGGTTAGCGAGTGAGTATTAGTGATTTTGAAGGGTATAGAGAGGGATGGTTATATATCATAGCATACTTGTATATGCTGATATGCAGTGTAAATATTTTGGTGATTAATAAAATTTGTGCTTAACTTTCAAAAGAAAACATGATGGGTATTAGATATGGAATGCTACCAGTTTTTCTCCATAGGATGAAAAGGTTGGGAATGAGATAACGATACATGAAATTACCTTTTTGTATGGCTCGTTAATCCTGATAAGGCATATAAACCTTATTTTAAGTCTGCGAAAAGATATTTTATAATCCTTTGAAATGATTTCTAAGGAAAGATTTAAACATGAGGTTTAAATGATATAATTATTTGATAAAATTTATGAGGTTAATTCTCAGTGTAAAGAATATTCTGGATTGGAATGAGATGTATGATATCTTTATTTATCACTTGATTTTAAAGATGTGCGAGTTATTCGGAAAGACCGGGTTTAACCCATTCTGAATAACTGTTACGATGATTAAAAGTCAAATATATGAAGACGGTGTTGAAAACCGGAGAACTTCACATCGTTTGGGCTATTGCCAATGTCTCGATTGGGCCATACACCCAAGACGAGGTAATAAGTGGTGGTCGTCCAAACGTACTTGGAGATCGACCAGATATGCGAGGGCCTCTTTTCTGTATTGGACATATGAGACGAGGAATAAGGTGCATCCGGTTTCGTTCAGACCCAGAACGAACTTGGAAATGGATTATATGTCTGACATTGTATTTTATGTTGTATTAATTGATCTATACTATATATATAAATATATATCTGTTTTGTGGCGGGGAATTTATTCTCTAGCTTAACAACACTCTCTATGAGCTTAAAGGTCATATATTAGTAGATATCAGTTGTATGATATGAATTGACAATGTGGCATGCTGAGTGTTGCGGGCAGATAAATCAAAGCTTCTTATTGAAAAACAGAGCTTTGTGGATGATGATCAAGAATGGATGATATAACGTAGCTTTGTGTGTCGAGACGTGACTTCGATGAGCCTCACACCCCGGTATGATGGCGAACTGATGGTTAGATTGTATAACTTTCGAGATGAGGATGAACAACCTTCGAGTTGGGATTGGAAAACTTTTAGGGTTGTCATGGATTCGGTCGATTGAGATGAACTGGGTTATGGTCGCTTCACACCTGGAGGGATAGGTATAGGGTGTTCCGAGCCAGGACTAAAGCCGCGGGGCGTGATAAGTGAGTCCCGGAAGGATAGAGTATATCGGTGTTTCGAGTCTGGACTAAGCCGGGAGGCGTGATACTCGAGTCCTTAATATAGTGTGAATGTGTATTACGGTGCTATCCAAATGCCTGGACTTAACCGTGAAAATACACACTTCCACAATCGATCTTTCGAATCAGGGGCCATCATGATGGAATCCAATTTCCAATACAAGCCTTGCGTTTTCAGTTGTAAACCTATACGGTGACATAATAGGATGGGGTATTATGCCGTCTAAGATTGATACATTTATTTTTGAAATTTGATTTTTACACTATGCACTAGTATTAATAAAAGAGAAATTTTGTGTATCAAGCATGTTTGGTTATTATAAGGTAAAATCTTTCCTCCTGCTTGCGCTTGCATTATGTGATGAGAGTTGAGTCTTATAATAGCTTAATTTTTCAAATAGGCATTGTGCGTTTTGTTTTATGGTATTCATGTGGAGAAAATCCGTTCCGTGACATACTAAATGGTCTTGTGATTTACCTAACTGTAAAAAATAAAGTAAGTAACTATTTTTGGTCCTCGCACCAGTCTCATGACTGACCTGGAGTTTAATGTTTTTTGCCTAAACTCTAGGTGCCCATAATTTCCACACGGGCAGGTAGTAGTTTAGGTTTTGCATATATTTTGGGCAGGGTTCTGGATTGAAGCTAAAGCTATGTCCAGGGGCATTTTATAGTCTTCCGCTGTATGTAATTTTGTGTTTCCGCTGTATTGTAATTTATTATTACCCTGATATATTCTTGTACTCTGATGGTAGATTGTTGTAATAACAAGGAAATATTCTTTTGTGTTTTGTTCAAATGTGTTGACCCCGTAATGGTTCGAGAATTTCTGCCGTTTTGGATCGGACCTGTGCGGCTTACGGTCGATTCGAAAGGCGGGGATTTTTGGGTCGTTACAATCTGCTCTTCTAGAGCTTGTTATTGCTGGTTTTGACTGTGTAGAGGAGTCCCCTGCAAGTAGCGTGGTTGTTCAGTGTTATTTACCTTTTGCTATGGGGATTTCTTGCTTGTTGTGTTGTCTATGTGAGTTTTCCTTAACAACCAGTGGAGTTGGAGTGAGTTATCTGGAAATTTTGTGGTTTTGAATTGGTGATTACTTGATTTGCTGCTTCTTACGTCAGTACGCTGAACTATTTTATGATGTGATTCTATGGTGCTTCAGAGTCTGGTGAGTCTTCTGCTTAGTAATGTGACAACTGTTAGAAGATATTTGTGGTTATTTGTGACTGATTTTGCAGCTAATTGCTGAGAGTTTTAGTGTCTTTTGTGTACGATAGGTTTGTATTTGTGTGACTGCTTTGGCAGCATTGTGATACAAGTGTTTGTTTTCTGGCTAGGCTTACCCTGCGTGGTGACTTCTGTCTGTAGTAGTAGGCTAGGAAAATGCGTTTAGCCGATAGCCGTTACGTCTGTTTCCTGTATTATTTTGTACTCGTTATTTGTTGTAATGAGAAAAGTGTTACAAATCACTTTAAAGACCTGTTGGCCTTACCATATATATATATATATATATATATATATATATATATATATATATATATATGTGGGCTAGCGTTCGGTTGCACCCCAAAAATGGAGCACCCCAGATGCCCCCTGATTTCCACCACCCGTTTATATTAAAGAATGTGAGTGGGAAGTAAGAGAGTGAGTAGAAGGAGAGAGAAGGGGAAATACTTGGTGGAGATTGAGGGGCATTTGGGGTGCTGCACTGTTTGGGGTGCTCTCGAACTTGCCTCATATATATATATATATATATATATATATATAAACACATACACATATTATATATATAGGGAAAGTCTAAAAGAACACAAAATGTGGACACAAAATTAAACACACAAAATCTGAACCATTGGATCTACCCATGAATTACACCTCACACATAAAAATAAACAAATCTTGTGGTCTAGATTTCGTGTACATAAATTTGTGTGTAATTTTGTGTCTCAATAGTCGCTCCCATATATATATATATATATATATATATATATATATATATATATATATATATAAACATATACATATATATTATACACTTATCTCAATAAAATTATCTTAAGTCGAACAAAACAATTTCCGCTTTAGATACTTGCATTTTAACATTTTTACAGTTAACCTCCTCAATTCTTTCGTGATATTTTATATTTCAATCTATATGTTTAAACTACTCATAAAAACTTAAATTCTAATTGTTTAAATAATCTTAAAGTGCATTTATATCAACAATTTACTATACATTATATCATAAAATTCTTTTGGAATATCAATAACTCCACAATACAATTTTCATTTTTTTGGAAATTTCTTTTCAATTTTTTCTGGTATGCTATGCAGTTAAACTATCTTCGTAATTTTACATTTAACTTAAACAAATTCTATTAAATAAAATTTGCTAATTTATCGAACAAATTACTAACATACATCAATTTCAACATGTATATCTATCTATATTAATAAAAATGATTTCCCAAATACGCATGCATATAATGTTTGTGTAAGCTATGAAATATAAATTATACATAAATGATAATAATAATTTTAATTAATAGTTTATGTTTCACATCAAAATTTATCATATATTGCATAACAAAGTTCTCATTTTAAGGTTAAAATGTAAATACTACTTTTAATAATATTGTCGAGTGCAACGCACATGTTACGGACTAGTACATAGTAAGGAATATAACAACCATTATGGTTGCTAATAACGACTTTATGTGGTGATTAAAGATGGTATTATACCCTTCAGTTAAATTAATCTACATGTTACTGTCAAATTTTTCTTCGACGAATCCATATGGTTTTACTTTTATCATCTTTAGGTTCAGTTAGATTCATGAAAGGTCTGTTGGATGAATAACCAAAATGTACGATTACATAATTGACTATTGTATTTTGCGGTCCTAATTATTCACTAACGAATTATAAGCTGTAAAACTTTACATAATCATATTATACAACTAGCACATCCTAAAATATGCATTCATTAAAAAAAATGATGTGTTGTTGGTCATTAGATTTGAGAAAACCGTGTGAGTAGCTCATGTTCGTCATAGTAAAAATACTATTATGGAGTAAATCAAAGAAACCGGGATTTGATGTGCTAGTGTAACCATCTAATCAAAACGTTTGAAAATTTACTAAATTGCCAGCTTACATTTTGCTCAATGACTTATTTGTAAAAAAAAATTATTGGTAGATGACTTAAAAGCGCAAATTTTTATTCTGTTTTTCAAAAAATACACTTACATATCTTAACCTTTATATATCACTTAAAGATTGGGATCTAGCAATTAAACCATTTTACAAATTTAAAATGTATTTCTACACATGTTAACCAATCTAATATCGCTTTGAAATAAAAAAATAAGCATTTTTTATATCATCGTTTTTATTAATTAACAACACAAACAAATAAATAAAATAGATATTTCAAATTCAAAATAATTATGCATGTTTTAACGCAAAAATACAACTAAATATTTGCTCAAATCATTTTCATTATCTCCTTATTAATAGTCATCTCATTGATCGAGAACTTCTAAAATACCCTTATATATCTTTAGCTTTATATATCTTTTTGTCCTTGTGACAAAAATCCCCTCTATTACAGGAAACTTGTGTGAAGGACAAAAAAAGCAAAAAGTTTGCTCAAAAGGACAAGAGCCAAAAAATTTGCTCAAAAGGCCAACTTTTAGTGTAAAGTGGAAAAACAAGGAGCCTCCCTTAACTCCACCATTTGCACTAGAAAATGATCTTTTGGACAAAATTTTTGGCTCTTGTCCTTTTGAGCAAACTTTTTGCTCTTTTTGTCCTTGTGACAAAAATCCCCGAAAATAAAAATAAAGAATGATGATGCAAATGGTGGAGTTAAGGAAGGCTCCTTGTTTTTCCACTTTACACTAAAAGTTGGCCTTTTGAGCAATTTTTTTGGTTTTTGTCCTTTTGGGCAAACTTTTTGCTTTTTTTGTTCTTCACACAAGTTTTCTGTTTATATTTTCATTCCACCATTTCTACTTCTACACCTTTAATGTTTTGTAATTAATTTTGAAAACTAAAAACTCAAAACTTAAAACTTATTTTTAACCAAACGCACCCTAAAGTTTAGAATTTTTAGAGTAGTGATTTTGTCTCATAGTCATATTATTAATTAATTTGTATAAGACAATGATTAACATTAAAGATTGACCAGTACGTTATTACAAATTTTGAATGGGTAAATGGAAATTTAAATTTTAAAATTTATTTCATTCCCAGTGAAAAGTCAACGATGTAAAATATAACAACAAAAACTCCTCCGTTTCGTTAGCTTAACGATGAGTATTATGCATGTCATATTCGCAATTTTGTCAAAATTAAGGGGCGTTTAAGTAAATTACAAATTAACACGCTAATATATCTTTTCCATCTTTGTATCTCTCCTAAAATTTATTCCTAAAATAAATTCAAAGATCGCCCCTTTTATACTATCTCGGATCAATGGTAAGCATTTACCCCCAATTACGTCTGTTTTATTCGTAGTTTCCTTTATACCATGATTTTGATTTCATCGTTTTACCAATTGAAACAATTTTGGGGCTAGAATTGAAATTTGATATGTTTCAAGGGTTTGATATTCCATTAGAAGGAATTTGAGCTGAGATATTGATTTTAGATTCCTACTTCAGTATTATTAATTAAATTTTGGTTCTTTTATCCAATTTCAGTGTTGAAGGATTATTCTTATTTTTTTTTTTTTTTTTTAAATAACTCCAATCGTCTTAATCTATGATTATTTCGATAATGATGGCGTTCCTTAAGTCGACATAATTAATGCTCTGCGACCTATTCTTTTTATTTTGAATAGGTTTGCATAAAAGACGCCGAGATTTTTTCGATATAATATCTCGAGAACAGTTCATGCATACAACTGCATTGGGATACTTTCTTTAATTTTGATTCTTGCATGCTGAAATTGGGTTTGGGGATATGGGTAGGTCATACATGACAGCCTTGATTTACGATTCAGCATGTAATTTAGTTACATTAGTGAAACAAATATACAATCATAAGAAGAGCTCAGTTTATGCATAAGCTCATGTGTTCATATTTTGTTTGGTTGTTGAAATATCAATTTTACATTAAACTTTGTTTCTTTAGCGGTAATAAGTTTTTTGTGGCGTTGGTGATGTAAGGTCATAAATTCATGACATGTTCTGTTTTTATATATTGACATTGCTTCCAAGATGCTAATTAATGGTTAATGGAATATAATTTGTATGTTTGAGTACTGAAATAGTCCTTTTTTGATTGATGTATCTTACAAATCCATGCAATTTTAATTTCTTACTGCAGATGGTACATTTAATTTCATCTCGAAGCTGAATTAAGAATGCCAAGAATGCTATGTTTTGTGTTCAATCACTCGCAATATGAGAGTACAATTTTTAATAAATTTGTTATTCCCGTCCTGTTTTCTTGTGACATCCAAGTAAGTAGAAGGCTTTTTATAGCTGCAGCCGTTGCCAATGTTAGAGATTCTGCAACAATCCAGAAATAACGAGGAAACTGTTTATTGCAGAAATCAAGTCATGGATAAGTGAGTTGTGATATAACTTGATACATTTAAAATATAGGTTAACCTATGCTTGTTTTATCTGTCTGTTTAGATATAGACTGATGAAAGAGATCGGAGATGGAACGTGTGGAAATGTCTATAGAGCAGTTAATCTTGAAACTAATGAAATTGTAAGTGCCAAATTTTTTTTTTTTTTTTAAACCTCACTTATTACCATCGAACAATGAATTGTATCATTCATTGTAGGTTGCTGTCAAGAAAATGAAGAGGAAGTTCTACTTTTGGGATGAGTGTATAAATCTAAGAGAAGTTAAAGTATGTATTGGTTTTCCTCCATTAATGGATAAATACATTATGCTTGTGTCATTTGCATATAATGACAAATTTACGCCGCTTTGCAGTGTCTTCGAAGATTGAACCACCCTAATATTGTCAAGTTAAAGGAGATAGTTAAGGAGAACCATGAGCTTTTCTTCATTTTTGAGCACATGGTATGTATATTGATATTCTTGTGTATATGGTTTCAGATGTTTCTTCATTACTTAACAATTTTTCAGAACGAACTAATGCTATGAAATTTAAAGGTACTGAACTTGTTTTTTTCATCTCCAGGAATGCAACCTTTACCAACTAATGAGAGATCGCAGAGACCCTTTCACTGAGGCTGAGATAAGAAGTTATATGTCTCAAATCTTGAAAGGACTTGCGTATATGCACAAAAATGGATATTTTCATCGAGACATGAAGCCAGGTTGGCCAATAGTTTATTTCACATGCTAGGGTACGTAATTTTGTTTTGAAATCTGGTCTTCAATTAAAAGTTTTATCTATTTTTTAGAAAATTTGTTGGTGAAGCAAGATGTTATTAAGATTGCTGACTTTGGGTTAGCAAGAGAAGTTATGTCAAAGCCCCCCTACACTGAATATGTTTCCACTAGATGGTCAGTTAATTTATTTAAGTTGTATTTGCCACTGGTACTATTTTTTCTTGCATACATAATCTAATTTATCTATTAATGTTTATGATTATGTATACTTGTTTAATAAGGTATCGGGCGCCTGAGGTGTTGCTGCATTCTTCATTTTACACTCCTGCAATAGGTATGCATGGTTCCTCCTTGTTTATGTTTATGTAATGAATCTTCAATTTTTTTTTTCAAGTAACAAATATAAGTGATTGATTCCTTTCTTTTTAATGTGGAATTTGAATCGTATTTCATCTTTTGAGTTCCCTTCAATGTTAAAATTGTTACATGGCTGTTTTGCAGATATGTGGGCTGTTGGTGCAATTTTAGCTGAGCTGTTCACTCTGTCTCCATTATTTCCTGGTGAAAGGTACGGATGCTTAATCTTTTACTGCTACAGTATATCAAACAAAGATGTGATTTGCTAGTACTATTTCAGTGAAACGGATCAACTGTACAAAATTTGCAATGTTTTGGGGACACCAGACAACAATATTTGGTATGAAGGGATGAGTTATCCTCCATCGGTAAACTTCAGCTATAAGGTAGAACGATAATAATTATATAAATTTCTTGCTAGTGACAAGCACCTTGTTCAAACTGATTGAGACACTTGGACATGGTGCAAGAGGTCGTGAGTTCGATTCCCATCTTGCAGGGTCTAACTCTCTTGCCGTGGGTTCAATTCCTGCGTTGCAGGGTCTAACCCACTTGCTATTTAGTAATTTTTTTTGTACTACTTGCACCTTTTAAATAAAGTACCAACTTAAAAAAAGAAGAAGGGGATACTGCCAGTTCACACGTCTTACCCTAGTTTATGCTTTCTATTAGATTCCACCAAGTAATCTTTCAGAAATCATTCCCAATGCTAGCGTGGAAGCAATCGACTTGATTCAGGTAGACTAGCTGGTTTCTACCTTTTCTTTGCACTGTAAATTGTTATTTACTTATATGGCTTCTTTTTTATAATAGAGACTATGTTCATGGAACCCACTGAAGAGGCCAACAGCAGAAGAAGCTCTACAACATCCCTTTTTCAATGTACTACTTCTCTACTATAATTTTATCGCTATTCGTTAGTGCCCACACACGAAAACAGATAACGTTAAAACATGCAGGTTTTGGCGAGGGTACAGGTACCGTCTTCCACACATGGACATTTTCCCTTGAATTCAAGAAGTGAGTCTAGAATATCAACGTTATCCATTGAGCTGCTGTGATTATGGTTCTAAGTAGTATTTAAATCGTTGCAGGTGCGGAACCAAAGCTTGAATTGAACCTCTGGGATTTTGCTAATAATGAATCAGATGACTGCTTTCTTGGTTTGACATTGGCTGTCAAGCCCAGTGTAACTTTAGGTACTTCTACTGATTATATTTGTTTGAAAGTTGATACGGAGACATATACCTAGTTTCTTTCCTTCAATCGAAAATTGGCGTGGACAACTTAATCAGTATGTCCCACATGTGATCATGAACATATTTGGATATAATTTATCCGACTTTAAAAGAAAAAAAAAGTCTGAGAATGGCTCAATGAATTGATTTAGTGGTTCTTTTTTTCGGTTTTCCTTTTTCAAGGCAACAAACTTCCAGTTTATAACTACCTTCACAAGGTGTTGTCAAACACACTCTAAATATACTTCATCATTTTTTGCTTGGCCATTTGTAGATTCATACATATATTTGGAAATAATTAAGTTTATTGTTGGAAACAACATATCAGTCTTACTGGTGGTTCCCTTACATGTGCAGATACCGCTAGTCATATGCCACATACTTCTGGAGCGGTGAGTTGGCTGTGTATTATGAAGTTACTTTCATATTAATATGCATAACATCCTCCTTTTATGGACTTGTCTAACTTTGATTTTGAAACATTTACATGCAGGAAATCATGTTTTGCTCGGGATTTCAACATCAATCTAGGCATCCAGGTTATCTCCATACCTGATCATTGAATTACTTATTACACGGTCTTGAGGTGTACTGGATCTTTGCCCATACAACACACAGACACACACGTGTCATGGATATGTTGAATAGTTAAATATAAACATGTCGTGGATGCCGAGGCTTATATGATGGTGCTAAATAAAGAGGGAAGGGGGAGAGAGGAAAAAAAGAGGAGGGTGTTCAGGGGCGGATCTGCTTTGATCCCAGATAGGGCCAAGGCCCCATGTGAAAATGCAAAAATCTGGCAAGAAGCATCAAATTTTGGAAACCAGCCCTACCTGAGAAGTTATAAATACCCTAGCTCAGGTCCAAACAGCCAATATTTGGGTCAATTCTTGCCACTAGCAGCCTATTCACAATGTTGCATCCCATATACATGTATATATACAACAAAATGTAGACAAATCTTGCAATGTGGAACTAGTTTGCCCTATCTCATCCAAAAACCTGGCTCCGCCACTGAGGGTGTTTGGGGGGGGGGGGGGGGTGTTGTGAGTGTGGGGCGGCTTCACACAGTTTCAAACAGGAGTAGAAATTGTCATCTGGACAATACAGTGCTTCTTATCTCTACAGTATTCCTTGTTTTTAGGAGTGAACAACTGAAATATTTGTTTGTTCTCTGTTTCAGTGTTTCTGCCATTTGTGTCCACGGACCTCAGTATAAGTAATACGCCAAAGCCTTCTCTCTCATTTCCATATTCAGTGAACAGGTATTCATGTTATAATTATTGTTTATTTTTAGATGAGTTGGAATAATGGTATAAAATTATAGAATATTCTGTGGGTTTATTTTTATCATTTGCTGTACCTACCCCAATATGTTAATTTGTGGACAAAAAAAGGTGTCATGTCTCCCAATTAGCATAAACGTGGTAGAACAATAAGTTTATATACTCATTATGCTTTGAATTATTGTAGTAATTTTTTTCTAGTGAATTAGACAAGTTAAATATTATTACAAAAATATATAAAGGATAACACCATACAATTTGTATTCTTACTGTGTAGCCAATCTTCACATCAAGCTGTAGGAGATCCAGAAGCTTCTGCATTCAGCAATCAAAATTTAGTCAATGGCCAACTTTTTGGGCAGTTTATTTCACTCTCCTCGCCGATTCAGCAGGGCAATTATTTTCAGTGAAAATACAATTTTTTTACATAAGAAGAAAGGATATGAATATAGCACCATTTTAATTTTCTTTTATATAGGCACCAAAGAACTACTGAACTGAATAAGTGCTGATTATTGCTGGGAAATTTGTACATTATTTTTTTCATCTTTTTCCCCGTCTAGAGCTATGTACAGAAAACAGTGACTGAGAGAGCTAATAAAGACTTTATTTATCGTATTTATCCTCTTGTGGGTAGGCTATTTCTGCCATTTTTTCTATGGTACAAAATTCCTGATTTTTTTAGCGAATGCATATAATCCTTTTTTTTTCTGCTTGTGATTGGGATAGAGCTTAATTATTTGTAGGACCTTTTATAGTTAAGGTACTAAATTCCTGTTTATGATGTGTATATAATCCATGTAATCTTCTTCTTTTTTTTTTTTTTTATTTCTTCGTGCTATTTTCCTGTTGTTAAATTATGTTGTGCTAGTAATGGTCGTTATTGACTTGTTAAAATCACGAAGCATATTTTAATGTGGCAGTGGAAGCAAACAACAGTAAAATTAAAATCTAATGGAATAATCCCACCCTAGGATACTTAATTTTACTATTACTGTCTCTGAGAATTCAACGAATAGTATTTTCATGGGTCTTTCTGAAATTTGAGAAATACCCTAAGATGCATGTTTTTATCCTTCATCAATGAAATTTCAGTATCGATTTGCATTCTACCTTAACAGCGGAACTACCTGAAATAAATATATTGTGATCAATAAAACTTTTGCACTTTTAGCATGTATTTTTCCACTAGTTTTCTTATTAAATAAGAAGTATTTTTTTTCTAGCTATTCAATGCATGTAAGTGCGATTTTTCCCTAGCCCACATTAGGATTTTATGAGTATCTATAAGAAAACTCCTGCAAAGAACTTTGATAATTATGTCTGTATTTTGATGTGATTGAAAAAATAAATAAAAGAATTTATTATATGTATTTTGATGTTACTAAAAAAAGAAGTGAAAGTATTTATCACATGTAATTGAAACGCATGTCTTTTTTCGTTTTTGTGCTTTTGATTTTGAATATATCCCAAGAGAACCCGAAAAATCGGTAAACGCTTAAGAGAAATTAAATTGTGCTTTTTCGCTTTAAAAAACGTTTTGGGTAAATTTTCGTATAAATGCCCAACCCTTTTGAGTTCCATCATGTGGACCAATTTATCCACCTATTTGGGTATGTAGTAAGGAAACCATGTTATCGACCTATTTGACTATCTCCGTACTTCATTGGTTAATTAATCTGTTACATGAAGATATTTCAATAAGAGTTGAAAGAAACAAAAATCAACAAATATGCATAAAAGATACATTACTTATCAAGGATGAAGTCGCTTCCTCTCCATGGCAACTAGGGATTCTGATTCCCACCCCCTCCCCTTCCAACTTCTATCTATCTCCTATCCCTCTCTACTTTCCATCTTCAATCTTCTTTCCCTTCGTTCTCCGATCTTCTTCTCATCCGCCTCACCATAGCTTTCTCCACAATGGAGAAGCAGCTCTACCGCCAAATCTGGTTCCTTGCCCAGTGCTTCAATTGACTTTCAAATCCATAGCTGTAACCTACTGCCTCGTTCTCCCTGTATCTCCTCCTTTTTGACAACGCATCCCTGCTTTCCTTCTTTCCCTAACCCTAGTTCCAGAGTTCCTTGATTCCATTGTGAGTCTTTTTTGGCTGCTGTCCTTCGACCTAACCCGTAATAGTTAGCTACACCTTAGGCTGCTTTATTTCCGCAGGCTAGTTTCAATACTAGTATCGATCTGGTAGGAGATGGCGCTCTACGTTGTCTTCTTCTCTGGCTGTCCTCCACCCCTCAGTCTAGCTCTGTTGCCTGTGACGAGCTGGATGTAGTCGGTGCTGTTCTGGTAAAGTTTTGGACTTAAGCTTGGTACTGTATGAAGTGTTGAGTCTGTTAGTTGCGCTGGACTTTGGTGACCCTGACAGAGGTCGAGATCTATTGTGTGTGTTAAATTTGGTGATACAAAATTACGAAATTGATTGGAACAAATTTGCAAAGAATGAAAAGTCAATATTTTTATAATGGGAATGCATTGATTGCATTTGATGAGGTGGTAGAGAAATAAATGAAGGGATTAACTTCTTCCATCTATGCTAAAGAAACGGATTGATTTACTTTCTATGTTTGCACATTTGTTGTTATGGTAATTTGCCTCCATTATATTATTACCATATGTTGGTAATTTAATTGATGACTCACATAAATTTGCACTGGCTATATATTGAGGGGTAGACTTTAGTGTAAAACCATCCTGGCATAGAGCCAGTGATCCCCAATGGTGTCTCTTCTTATTAAGCCTGTTTGAGGTTTTGGTTATGTAAACTCTTATTTTGTAATCTCTTGTAATTCTCTCATATGGAATAAAATCTCTCTCTTTTGGACTGGACGTACACTATCTTGTGGATGATAGTGGAACCGGTATAAATATTATGTCTCTTTTCTTTATTATAGTTATTTACTATTTGTTTGATGTAATAGAATAATTGCTAACATATTAGATTGATGTTCAATGGGCAAATCTAGATCATGCTTATTGCGCTTCCGCATTTGTGCAATATTTGCACAACAAATTGGTATCAAAGCAAGGCGATTTGTTTTAAATTATGCATCAATAATTTCTACAAAGATTGGTAGATTCAGCGGTGATTATTCTATTACTATTTTGGGAGAAAATGAAACTTTGGTGGAGGAGATTATGTTGAGAGTGAAGAGCAATCCAATCTGGGAACTTTGACGTGATATGGAGTTTATTGTGAAGAAGCCCTCTGATATGGACAAGGGAAGATGAAAGAAGACGAAGAAGAAGGCGGGTGACGGTTGAAGAGCCTAGTCGGTAGCAAGGTGGAGAGATTAATATGGTCACTGCTTATGGTCCTAAGGTGGAGGATCATGGTATCGATAAGGGTCTAGATGTTGATGATGCTCGAGGGATCCCGGAGATGAAGAGATCATGTCAAACGGAAGACGGATGTCGAGTTTTGAAATCCACAAAGACGATGGAGATCTTGTGGTATTGCAAGCATTTTTTAGACCATTGGTTTATGCACGATGCAGCTTAGGTGGTGGATGCATCTTTTGCAGGCGATGAGTTGTGTTTGTAATTGAGGTGTGGTCGTAGTCCTTTCAAATCGACTGGGTGTATCGCGTTGCCCTGAAATCAAGGTTGGTTTTAAATGAGAGAATTAATTTTGGCCTTGGTGGTGTTGAGATTACTTTGGTGTCTGCCTTCTTTGTTATTTTGGATATTTGCAACATTTTGTTGGCAGACGAGGACGTAGTCTGAGCTCGTTAACATGGTGTGATGGGAGGTAGCTTTGCTGGAACCCGTTAGGCAAATATTCATTTTTGATTTCTATCTCATGGTGAGATTTCGATTGAAGGTGTAGTTCTTTTTGAAGAGTTTTATGTTGTGAAGAAAATTTGATTGGAGATGGGGTGTTGTAGATATGTGATTTTGCATCAAGGTGGAGTGTTAAATTTGGTGATACAAAATCACAAATTGATTGGAACAAATTTGTAAAGAATGAAAAGTCAATATTTTTATAATGGGAATGCATTGATTGCATTTGATGAGGTGGTAGAGAAATAAATGAAGGGATTAATTTCTTCCATCTATGCTAAAGAAACAGATTGATTTACTTCCTATGTTTGCACATTTGTTGTTATGGTAATTTGCCTCCATTATATTATTACCATATGTTGGTAATTTAATTGATGACTCACATAGATTTGCACTAGCTATATATTGAGGGGGAGACTTTAGTTTAAACCCATCCTGGCATGGAGCCAGTTATCCCCAATGGTGTTTCTTCTTATTAAGCCTGTTTGAGGTTTTAGTTATGTAAACTCTTATTTTGTAATCACTTGTAATTCTCTCATATGGAATAAAATCTCTCTCTTTTGGACTGGACGTACACTTTCTTGTGGATGATAGTGGAACTAGCATAAATATTGTGTCTCTTTTCTTTATTATAGTTATTTACTATTCGTTTGATGTAATAGAATAATTGCTAACATATTAGATTGATGTTCAATTGGCAAATCTAGATCATGCTTATTGCGCTTCCGCATTTGTGCAATATTTGGATAACAATGTGTGTTGTCTTAGTGTGTATTCAGGGTGGTGTAGTGAGGTATATTGGTTTTTTGCTATCTTTTAGTTGTACTTGTGGTATTAGTTTGATCTGGTTTTGAAGTATTAAAATTGATTCATGCCCTGGTGTTGTTCCATTTTCTGGTGAATGCTATGAACTGAGCCTTTCTTTAGTCTTCTGCATCCTTGCTTCAATCCTTTTGTTGCTTGGTTTCGTAGTATTTTGCTGGACTGCTAATGATAGTTGATTTATAGTGCCATTGGCTTGGAGTACTAAAATACAATATGTTCCAAATTGTATTGCTTCTGTGCATGCTGGTCTCGGCTATAGATTGAGGTCTTCATATTATCTTCATGTTTGGAATGTATGGGTCATGTGTTTCTTTGAACTAGTGATCCAACAAGTGATGTATTGTATTTACTATTTCTTCTTGTAGCTATTTTGTATCGCATCTTGTGCAGTTAAAGCGTTTAGCGGTTCTATAGCGGTAGATGTGTAAAAAGCTGTAGCAGTGATAAAGTGGGGAAATATCAGGATAAAGTGGGGAAATAACGGGGATATAGCGGATGTGCAAAAATGTTAACCATTAGTGGAACTATATAATTAAAATTAATTAATTATCATTCTCGCATCATTTTTGTAGAAGAAACAAATATTAATTAATATTACATAACAAAATCAAAGAATATCATGGTTGTGCATAATAGATTCGAGGATCACTACAGATTTTTATCTTATATAAGACATTTATAACTTAAAATTAGCTCTTTACTTAACTTTTTTTGATTTATTTTAAAAGAGAATTGATCAAATCATCTTTTGTATAGTAATATTGCTAAAGCGGGTGCCAAATAGCGTTGATTTAGCGGATGAAACGGAATATAGTGGGGATTTAAGCCAAACTACTGTTCATCAGCGCTAAATTGAGCGTAGCGGCCGGAGAGCGCTACGGGCTATAACGGGAATTTTGCGGGTCTTTGGCGAGACTTTAACTGATAGATCTGATCACATCCGACGTGGTGTTGGATTTCAGTTTGAGTAGTTAGAGTAAGAAGTGTCTGTAGCAGATAGGCAATCTGCCTATCTTCTGTTATATTTTGTACTCATTGTTGATTATAATGAGAGCGGATCACTCTAAAAACGGTTGGCGTTGCCAAAAAAGATACCTTACTTGTTAGTGATTCAATATAAATATATTGCTTAAGTAATTGGAATTGAGTTTAGCAAAGTGAGCTACAGACTATCGCTTTCTTTATGACATTATCCGTTCTTCTCAAGATCATGCAAGGTAGGTGTCAAACCAGTACCAACCCGACTAGTATGTTTCCCTAGTCAAAATTCAAAAATTTCAAGTGGGAAATTAGTGAAATAATTAAAATGAGGCCTCATGTTTTGAACTTGCGCAAAAGAAGACGGTGTTGAGCTTACGAACCGTTGTATTATAAGTATATTTCAAACATTTGTTTCCCTCTTGCTTTATGTACTCGGTTTAATTTAAAAGCACCTAACAATTTTGTTGTCCCCTTCTGCATCTTTGGTGATGTTGCTCTAGGTGAAAGTCAAACTTGCCGCCTCTTTGCGTAGAGCCCGTGTCAAATAAATCATTTTTAAAATAAAGTCCAAAGACTTGGGTTCTATATCAATATTCATTTCCACAAATGAAACACAATTTGATTTTATATTTCTTTTTATACGGATAAAAAGAACATTTGTTTTTAGATTGTGAAGGAAATGGAAACATGCACAAAAACCAAGAAGAAAGAGTATAACTAAATGACTTGGTGTCTCTTGATTTACTGCATAAAAGAACATTATCGATTTTTTGAAATAACATTTCATATAAATATTTCGATTTTATCTGATAATTTATGTCTAAAAATAAAGTGAAAATATATTGTAAACTTAGTCCATTTAGATTAGGCCTGGATTTGCTTGGATTGAGCGGTCAAATGGACGGACGATGCTTGCACATGCATTATCGAGCATGGTTTCCATCTCTAACTCAAAAAAATGTAGTATGTCCAAATTGTTCAATATGAAAATTGTGAACTCTATATTTAAGTAAGACTATTTCATAATATATTTGATGTGTCACTATCTCAAAAAGGAGCCATATAACAATTCTCAAAAATTTCTGATTCATTTTCATAACCATGTTTCCAACAATGTCCTCCTTCTAATGAATTTCTAAAGAATACTTCCATGAGCAATGATCGAATATATATATGAGGTTGTACATAAACAAATGAATATTCGATTAAAACTTTTGTTTAGTTAGATTTAGATTACACCACAATGACACACACTCTTATACTCTATCTCCAACATCAGATCACATAAAAATCATTCCAAGATGTGGCTAAAAGCATGTACATTATGACCTTATATATCTATTAATACAGTGGGGTCTCTAAAATTTCTTCAACAAAATTCCATAGGGACCAAACTCATTTCCACATTCACATAGACAAGTCTATCAAAAGTGCTCATATACTAGGTTCCCCACTCTATATTATATAAATCTCGTTATGAGCCTCTACTAGTACGTTCACTGATTTCTTTAGAAATTTATGCTTCTATTTATTTCAAAAAATACGTCGATTCAACACAATATCATAGCTCAATATAACCAACAGAATCTAGTTTGGGATTTTATTTTTATTTTTAGGTTGGTTAATCATTATTAGTGGCTTATCACTTTAAGGGTACAATCTCAATTCTTTCGGTATTTTACGGAGCTTCTCTTCGACTAACCCTTTAGTCGTAGGATCTCCTAAGGTATTATCGACGCGTACACAGTCCATTATAATGACTTATGTAGAGAGTAATTCTCTAAAAGTACCATACATACGACATATTTTTTTTATCTCTTAGCTTTGTAATGCTAATTTCGAATTTTTGCGATAAGGAGCATACTATAATAATGAATAGATACAACATGGGTGTTTCCAACAAAAGGATCCCAACCAGCAGGCTTCTTAGCCAATCGGGCAAACAACTATTAGTGCTATCATCTCAAGCCCTATGATGGATAATGCAAAAATAATCCATTTTTTATTTCTAAGAAACATCTCCATTACTAATAGTATAAGCACTCGTTATTATGGAGCTATGCAGTTAAAGCTCTGCTAAAGCCCAATAATATCTCTGCTATAGCCTATAACGCTCTTCAATCGCTACACTATTTCAATTTAGCGCTGATGAACAGTAGATCTACTTTTAGCCCTGCCATTTCTCGCTACAAACGCTAAATCAAGGCTTTTTAGCGTCTGATTTAGCAGTATTAATATATAGAGCTTGATATGGATAGTTTTCTTTCTAAAAAATTCAGTAAATTTAGCATAAAGGGCTATATTTTAAGCATGCGTGCCTAATAATAGTAACAATCAATTACCCTCGTCAAATTTAGCATGCATAACTAATTAACTATGATATTACTTGATTTTGCTATATAAGATTAATTAATATTAGTTTCTTGTATACATATAAAGTGAGAAAAATGATTAATTAATTTTCAAATATTTGGTTTTACATATAATAAACCTTTTGGTGCCTCCATTATATCCCCGTTATTTCCCCACTGCACCTTTTTGCATCTCCGCCGCTATAGAACTGCTAAGCGCTTTAACTGCACAGCATAAGGCAGTACCCCTTTTTATACTATTTTCTACAAACCTTACCTCTGATGGGCCGCCTATGCCTACATCTAAGGACCATCTCAGGGTATTCCTGTCCTCATGTTATATGATATCTCAAAGGATCTGTGATAGAACACAACTCAGTTACCTGCATCTCAAACTCCCCAAGGTTGTATTTAAAGGCATGATATGAAATTGTAGTTGTAATTTTTTATTCCATTAGGCTATGTGGCTAACTTTCTTTTCTTGTGCATTTAATTCATCTTTCACTCAATTTTATTTAATGTTCTTATTTCATTACTCAACTGTTATCTTTTATTACAACATGCGTTATAATTCACACATCAAATATTATACTTGGGCCTTTATTTTTCTATTATTCACCATATTATACTTAGACTATTTTATGTTATATTTCCCTTGTTTATAACACTTATCATTCTTGTTATTATTTTTCCCTTTTTGGTTGGAAATCGGGTTTCCATAGCCTATTTTATATATATTCTAGTTCCATACTTTCATAGAAAGTGGGTCTGTGTGTGATGTTTTGTAATTACATGACATTTTCTTTCTTGGGGTACTCAAGGTAGGCGGTATGAAATACAGTAGAACCCATATTTGGTACTTACCATTTCTCATTCTAAATTCTTTTGCTTTTCTGGTAATTACACCCTTTGTTCTTTCTTTGCTAAAAATATGGAAATTTTCTTATTCTTTCCAATGAACTAAAATACCGCTTATTTTCCAAAATGGAACTTCGATTAACATCTTTAATTCATTTTACAGATCTATGCATAATACATGTGGATTTACCTAAAAGGGTTAATTGATATTTTGCAGTAAAGTTCGTGCCTTTCATTTAGGTCCAGTTTTATATATAAATCCATATGTTATTGTATCTATATTATTGCATATAAGCACATATAAACTTGAAATTTGTAGTTAATTCTAACATTTACAAATGAACCCATTTATACACAATTAATTTAGAAATTCATTGTTATTAGCATGTAAAGGAGTATGGGAATTCAACGATATCATGTGTCATCATGATTTATAATTTATCCACTCATATCAGAAGTGTGCCAAATCTCCAGATCCAATATGGATCTTTCCCTAGTATCTATATTCTTCCTTTTGTAATTCCCTATTTGGAAATACAAATGAAATGTGTATAGATCTATTAATTTTGGATCAAAATAAGGTTATTTGGAAATGAATGGAAGCCAAATATAAAATGTTACCTCATTTGAACAATATTTTTTGGATTTAAACCTCCTTGAAATCCCTATAATCTTCCCCTCTAATTATTAGACAACATAAGCCTAATTATTGTAATTATTGAGTGTTGGAGAAGAAAGAAGAATGAAAGGGCTTCCGTGATCATTCAAATAAAAGCGAGTTTGTAGTGTAGATCTATACATTTATTTATAGAAGTTCAGATCAACATTGTTTATATGATCAAAGTCTAGTCGTTTAAAAGGGCTTTTGACATCGTTTTAAACTATGTCACAATTGACCCAACTATCCATGTAACAACGTTTATTTTGATCACGTTAAGTGAGGGCAATTGAAGCATTTCAATATTCAAGTATAAATTTAATCTAGCCTATAATCAAGTTAAAATCAGTGGAGAATGGTGATAAATTGAATTGAATAGATAATACCATCAGTAGGGGTATTATATCCAATAATGGATTTAAGACTTTAGATTAGAATTTAAATGACATAATAACTAATTATTTAAAAAAGTTGATTAAATTATAATTCATTTTAAACATGTTATATAGGGATACAAAGCCAATTATAAACAAGTTTTATAAAGGAATATTATTAACTTGAAAATATAAAGAAAATCAATTTCGCTTATTTAGTATAATCCCAATTTTGAAAATAATTGTTTCATATTATTCAATAGGGTTTTACTACCTATATAATATTGTTTTAATTATTTAAGAATGATAAGAAATTCATTTCCAAATTTTGTTTACTTTAATAAATAGTTAACTGACAACTAAAAATATGACGGACAAACGGATTTCGGATTCTCAACATTTTAACAAGTAGAAGTTAAACAACTTTGTAGATCACATATGAAATACATAAATATGTAAATATACACATACATATGTACATGATAAAATACACATGTAAGGCTAATGAAGCAGTTAATTAAAGTAAGAGATACAAGAAAAAAAGTAAGCATAAGAAACCAAAAGAGTTTACTATAATAAAATATTACTCGACCTCTTACACGTACGATAACCTCCAACAACCCATGCTATTTTCAAATCACAATCTTACACAACATTAAAAAGTAAAAAAGGAGAGTGTATGAGGATGGCACGACCGAAAAGAGGGGGAGTGAAGGAGGGGGGTTTTCACGAAATTCTAATGTATATTTTAATCTTCTTCTTCTCTATAAACACCACTTACCTTTCTCTCATGTATTTATACATAAACTCTACTCTTCTTCATCCTCGTAAACTTCATTAATGTCTTCAAAACTCAAATGAAGTAAAAAGAAAACGATAAGAATAAATCAAGTATAAATGAAGAAGAAAAAGTAAATAAATACCCTTAGAATCACTTAAAGAATCCTCTTTCTGCAAGTCTCCTTCTCTGTCTTCATCACCATCAACATCAAGATGTCGAGCCACCTACTTTAGGTTAGGATGAACCAATAATGAAGTATGAAGGCAAGTTCAAACACTTCGAGGAAGAAATACTTGAGTTTGGGAAGCTTTTGTATGATCGTAGCAGAGCTGTAACAATCCTAGTTTTGGGTACCTAGGTAAATAGATTTTAATGAGTTTTGTAAATCAAAAGTAGAAAAAACAGAATACAAACTCAAAGAGGAAAATTCGTATAATCATCTAGGTTGAATTCATAAGGATTTTTGATATTATGTGAGTAATTGTGTTGAACTGAGGATAAATTTGATTTGGATTAAAAGACAAGAAAATTAAATATAATATGTGCTTGATGAGTAAATATAAAGAAAATATAGTTTGAAAGACTTTGTTATGAAGATTTATGGTAAGAGCATGTGTTAAAGAAGTATAGTGTGAAAAAGGCAATACTTTTGTAAGACTGATGGTAGCAAGGAATTTTAGTTGCTAAAAGTGTAACTTTAAATTTTATAAAGTGTAAATAAAATATACTAAGGGAAATATTGGTCAAAATCAATATTTAAGTAGTAAAGAATATTTGTAGTGAAGTTTTTATACTCATTTGGTTAAAATAATTCATTTTTTTAAAGATTTAGTTGTTAAAATATAAGTTTGAACCAATTAGATGCAAAACAAATGTTTTATTGAAATCGTAAATTTTTATGTGCTTGCATTTAAAGATAATGTCCAATTTATTTAAAAAGATTTTCAGATATATTGTTACAAATTTTGTAAAGCTTAAACAATTCTAAAATGCGTACAAATGATTTAAAAGTGTATAAGACTTGTGTTAATAGTGTTATATGATATTAAACTTGGGTTAAATGTTGTAACCTACCCTAAATAACCGAAATTAGCAACACTTAGATTAATATAATTTAACATTTGTAACACAACCTATATGGGTTAAATTCAAGCCCATTAGCTAGTTTACATTTAACATAAAGAAAAGAAATGGTGCTCACTCTTCTACCCTCATTTCCTTTTCTTCTTGAAAGTGCTAAAACTACGGAAATAGAAATGGTAGCTTTCTCTTCTAAAACCTCAAATCCTAGCTTTAAATCTAATATAAAAAGTAGAAAATAGTTTGCTAATCTTATCTAACAGGTAATCTCATCCAACCTGTACCTTGTTTCTGCAATATTTTAGATTTAGGAGGAAATCTTACTATAGTTTTCCATTTCAGTTTGCATGTCTATACACTGGTCTGTAATAGGTTTCTAAGGATTCCTTAAAGCCATTTCATTCCAAATTGCTTTAATTTTAACTATAATTCACTCAATGCGAGTTTAAATCACACCTTCTAACTTAAACAAAGTATGCATGCTGTTAATTACGAGATTGCTGCAAACTTGTGTGAAGATATTCATTTAATATAAAAATGAATGTTGAATTTTGTGTTTACGAATTATAGTATACCTTGTTGTGTATTGTTCTTTATGTATCTGTATCTTCTTTGATTCGTGTCAAATTTGTATTAAATCTTTTTTGGATGATAAAATTGGTGATATTCTTGTTCCATATCAAATTTCATGTCAAAACTCATCTTGTAAATCAATAAAATTATGGTCAGAAGTTGAATATAGAGCAGAATTGTGCATGGGTAAAAATCCCGAGGTCAACCCAAGCTCTATGAAGGTTGACCCTTAGGTCAAGCTGAGAATAGGGATGGGTCGACTATAGACTCAGGTGCGTGATTCACACTACATCTAGATGTGTCCATTCCCACTTTGTTGAAGTATTTTGTTGCATTTGTGTTCGAATTTCCTACTTCATACTTTGATGAAAACTTGTGTTTGTTTGAAGCTGATTTCAATAGGTTTATTCCGACAATAGAAAAGCCGTCATCAACACCAACTCGTATATTGGATTGGTGAGTTTTGTTATGAATTTTATTATGAAGATTTTGATGAATTTTTATTGCTTTTGTTGTTTCATACAGGTGTTTTATAAAATTATTTTAAAAAAGATTTTCGATATAAAATTATCATTTAAAAAATTATTATGAAATTTGTTTATAAGAAATATATAAAATTATTTTAAAAGCTAATTATTCAAAAAATCTCTTCTATTACGAGGCTTTTTAAAGAAACAATTTTCAAAATATTTTGGAAAATAGTTTTAAAACTCGTTTTCTAGAAAGAAGCACTTTCTGCATAAATCACATGTTTCTGCACTCTTCGAGAAAACGACAATGCAACTTAAACAATATAATAAACCACATGGTACAGGATATGTATGTTTTTTATATCATTTAATTCCTGACTTGTTCGATTGAAGCTACAATAATGTGATGTTGACTAACTTGTAAGAAACCTATGCTGAGAATATGTGGTATGTGACACATAGTCATCACTGTTTGGGTTAATGTTTGAAAGTCCATGATACATTTTGTTGTTGTTGTTGCTGCTGCCAGCACTAGACCTTCGAGTCTATTGGGCTTCGACCATCTGTTGGACGTTCTGGTGAGTCTTTAGGTGCCACCGTTGTTGTTTCTGTTGATACTTAACATGCTTAAGCCTTTTGTTGTTGATGCACGTGTGGCATTCCTTCAGCTTGTCACCATCGGTAAGGATCCATATGCTTCCACTGTTATTTCTAGATTTCGTTATTCTTGATTTCTAGACTTCCACTGACTTTCCAATGTTTTCGCCATTTTTTCAATGTTCGTTACACATATGTATAGCTTTAGAGATATTATGTTGATTTTATGTGATGATTACATTTATGTTGCTTTGAACTCCTAAATGAATTCTATATGTTGTGTAACACCCCTGAGTCCCACATCGTGGAAGCCTGTATTTAGTGGGTACTTATATAGTAAAGCCCATCTCTTACTAACACCGAGGCCTAGTGATGGAAAACCTACACCTGAGAGGTGGCAAAGTAGGGACAATATCGGTGTTAGTAGGGAGGTTGGCTCAGCCTGTGTGGCAACGCCATGTGTTGGCGGATCTCGAAACTTAGCCAAGGCCTTTTGAGGAACAAAACCCTACACCTATACGGTGGCTAAGTTAGGATAATATCTTACATGAACGGAGATGTGGGCTGTTACAGTGGTATCAGAGCCAATACCCAGCCGGAATTGTGGCTCTTTTGTGGACCACAGCGCCTGAGTGAGGTGTTTGTGACCCAACAGGGACGTTGGGCTCTGTAGGAGGGGAGAATGTAACACCCCTAAGTCCCACATCGTGGAAGTCTGTGTTTAGTGGGTACTTATTGTAATGACCCGCATTTTTCAGAGATATTATAATTAATTTATTTAATTATATAAATAGTGATATAGTGAATTAAATGGTGGTTTAATTAAATAATAGTGAATATTTAATTAAAATAATAATTAAATAATATATTTAATTAAGTAATAATCAAAGATAGTGAAATTTCACAATATAGTGTGAATTGGATTATTTAAAATATATATTTCAGTTTAGAGTTGAAATATATTAGCGAATATATTTAAAATACAATAGTTTGAACGTAGAATTATAATATAATTATAATCGAGCTCGAAATGGCGCGGTAGTTCGCTATTTGGTGATTCGAACTTCAACTGAATGTACAGGGTCCGTTTTAAATCGGATTTCTGTGAAACAAGAAACTTGTGGAGCTAGTGAAGTATATCTTTCTAGTGGAAGAGAAAAATCGGGATTTCGTCGTGTAGATTTTGATTTATATCCAAATCAAAATTTAGAAAAGTCGCTGTGGAATTCCTTTATAATTTATAAAGGAATTATTTATATTTTAAAAAGGAATTTCAATATAAATCGTATATCAGGTTGACCCTGATTTGAAATACCGAGTTAGAAATCCATATAGGGTTTTCTGAACTATATGGTATTCCACTGTGAATATAGACGATAATATTTATTTTTAAATATTAAATTTAATTAAATTTAAATATATTTATATATTTAAATGGGCTATTTAGGGCTTTAAAAATAGCCCCTTTTGCAAACGAAGTCGGAATTCGACGAAACTAATTTTGTTGGATCCGCAATATTAAATTATTGCTAGATTTTAAGTTACGTGATTTTTGAAGTCAGTATGTGGCCGTACGGGATTTTAATGTGAAATACAGTCAATAAATGGACCTTTAAAAGAGCAAACGGAGTCGGAATTCGACGAAACCAGTTTCGTTGGAACCGAAATGTCGAATTGTAGCTACATGACCATTTCCGTGATTTTTGAACATCGTGTGTGATCACACGGATTTTTAAAAAGCAAGAAAGAAAATAAAATGAATAAAAACTAAAATATAATAAATAAAATATCTAAGTTAGTGAACCATACAAGGCCACACCCCATCTTTTTACAACCACTCAAAATCCCGTCCCCCCTTTATAATTGGCATCGCGTTCTCTTCATCATCCCAGGAAATCAAAACGCAAAAAGAAAAATCCAAAAAAAATTCCACAAAAATCCTAAAATCATAGAACTTATATATATATATATATTCCTCATAGCATTTACTTCAATCTGATATCGATTTTATAAGGCTCGACAATGATTCCGTCGAGGTCTGGTATTTGCAGCGAACTAGGGTTCGTTTGTTTGGGCATTTCGAGCATTGATTTATGGTTTGGGTGTTATATTCGAGTTGAGTGAGGAGAGTACTTTCATTTGTGGATTTTTGGGAATTTTCGGAAAGTAAAACTGACGCTCGGGTTCTGGACTGTCGTGCGGACGTGATGGAACAGGTGATCTCGAGTTGGGGTTTGAGGGTACTGGTGGAAGGAGATTTTCGAGGGGAGTTCGTTGGTGGTGGTTTCACGCGGAATGGTGATGGAATGGAGGATCGGCCGGCGGTTGAAGCGATCAGAAATGGTGCGGTTTCATGTTTCTTCGATTTAGGAAGAAGCACTGTGTTGAGGCCGAAGGGGTTAAGGTTGAATGGGCCGCGGGTTATAATAGGTTAAGGCCTATTTCTATTTTTAACGTTATCAGATTGACGAACCGTAAGTTGTGTTGGGATCGTATGGACGACGACTACAACATGGAACTGACGGGAAGTGGATCAAAGCTCGTTTGAATTTGTGGCAAAATAAAATTTTTGATTCAAATCAAACAACAGTTTATCGTTCTTTAACGATGAACTGCCAAAGTGAGTAAATCTCACTAACTCTGAACAGTTTATAATTTCACGTTGTATTTTTAGAACTGTTAAATATTTGTTGATTGACTGTGTGTTGACTGTTTGATTGAACTGCTAGTCAGTTAGTTGAATTTCTATATTGATTCTGTTTAACAGAATATATCATATGGAACTGAAAGTGATGTTGATTTTATTGTGTAATATCTGTGGATGCAGGGAAACAGGTCGGATGAATCCAACTGGATTCCTCAACATTTATTTTACTGTTTTCATGTATTGTGATATATGATGTGTTATATAATCTTTTATGGATTATGTGTGTTAGAATGATATTGATCCTTGTTATTCGATATTTTAAATATCATAAAAAGACCCTGGGATGTAAAAAGAATTATTTCAATGTATATTGAAATAAAGGGATTTTATAAAATTAACATATTTTACAAAAGAAAATATTTCGAAAGTAAATAAAAGGGAAAACGTTGATAAAACGAATAAACTAGAATAAAGGAATATTTATTTAGTAAATAAATAGAATTATGAAAGGGATATTTAGTTGGAAACTAAATAAGATTAAAAAAAGGAAATTAACGAGATAAAAAGGAGTTAATCAAACGTAGTTTATCAAAAGGAGTTAATCAAACATAGTTATTCAAAAGGAGTTAATCAAACGTAGTTTATCAAAAGGAGTTAATCAAACATAGTTATTAAAAAGGAGTTAATCAAACATAGTTATTCAAAAGGAGTTAATCAAACATAGTTATTCAAAAGGAGTTAATCAAACGTAGTTTATCAAAAGGAGTTAATCAAACATAGTTATTCAAAAGGAGTTAATCAAACATAGTTATTCAAAAGGAGCTAATCAAACGTAGTTTATCAAAAGGAGTTAATCAAACATAGTTATTCAAAAGGAGTTAATCAAACATAGTTATTCAAAAGGAGTTAATCGAACATAGAAGTTAAGAAATGGAGTTAAACAAAAATTAGAAACTGATTAGAGATTAATAAGTTGAATGGTTTCCTGAGTATCGATCTGATGTTGGTTTCTGCCTTCGGGGTTTATACTTGGGAAGTTGTTCTCTTGTTAGTTTATAGTTAGAGTCTGATGGATGTGGAAGAATAGTGATACGTAATTAAGCCATGGAAATGTTTTCCAGTGTTAACGTATATTTTCTAAACATAGAAAATAAGGAAATATGAATATATATTTATATATATATATATGATTGATCGATATTATTTCCATTCGGAAATAATATCGTTGTTTGCACACTTGCTTTCCTTTGATAGTTAACTCACCGACTATCGAAGTTTTCGACCATTTTAACATTGTTAATATGGGGAGACCGGTTGGATTATTATCCAAAGAACCACTCCGTATTGGCATAAGCGTTGCAAATCAAGTACGCTGAATATATTGAAGACGGAGTAAAGTGCAAGGACTGTTGTATAAATCTTAGATAACAGTGCCTAAGATGGATATACTGAATAGTGCCTTCGGTTTGTCCAGTCCCAGGACAACATGTATGGAAGAAGGTCTCACAGAGTATATCCAGTAGATCGCGTAAGTTGATCTCTTCAAACGTATTCACGTTTGGTGGCGGAGGAATTCGTTTCTCTTAGCTTTATACCCGTGATATTTTTGGATAAGTCAATTTGTGATTTGGCGGGTATGATGATGTGACATTCTAAGTGAATGAAGATGTGACATGTAAAAGATAAGCGTAGCTTCTAGCCTCACATCCGGTAAATGACAGAAATCGGGCAGGCAGCATGGCTAAGTCGGTCGCTTCGAAGTAGGGTGTATAATCACCTATCTAGAGAATATTCATTGCTTCTTTAATCTATCAATGCTATCCCATATATATATATATATATATATATATATGGGAACGGTTGCTGATCCCAACCATTGGTGATATACATTCAATACACTCAAGCGAAATGAGTGGTCGGTCATGTGTGGCCGGGTTGCAAGATGTTCTTGTTGAACCCAGTGTATTCCTTTCTAGAGGTACACTAGCGAAAGGTGGTTCCGTACCTTGTCATAGTTGGGAATCCATTACCCAATACGTGCTTGCGGTTTTGATTGTATACTATATATGTAGAACGTGAGATGAAAGCGTTTCTGCTAGATGATTATTATATTGTGGTTGATAGACATTATTACAATATCAAAAGGTTTTTGATATAAAGATATTTTGGATTCTCATAAGGGAAAAACCCGTTCCGTTATACAGCGTGATCTTATGAGATATCGTTTACTTTTTCGAACTGTTTTACTCACACCAGTCCCATGACTGACCCGAAGTTTATTTTGTTTTGTTTTCCTAAACTCTTGGGTGCCCAATTTTGTACGGGCATTCAAGTAGTCGGGATTTACAGATACTTGAAGAGCTGGAGCAGGAGGCTTCATGATTATATAGCTATTATTATTCCGCTGTGTTGTGAGTGTTGTACTTTGACAATGATGTATATTCAAGTACAGATGTATATTTCAAAGTTATGTTATATATTATATGTTATTCGTTCCACTGTGAGGTTCGTGTTACTCTGATGTTGTGTTCTTCTTCTTCTTCTATTCTAAGTTTCTATCTTATCTATTCTCACCCTCTAATTTCTTTCATCAACTACCAGTTTTTTTTCGATGTTTGGTTAGTCGTCATTGAGTTTATGTCGATAACCAAAGTCACTAGAAACCGGGTCGTTGCAGTTGGTATCAGAGCATAAGGTTAAGTGAATTACCTTGGCTCTGTGGCGTGACTTAGTAGAGATGGGGTTAGTAACACCCTAGATTGAGTTGAGTGTATACATACGAGTGAACTTATTTGTTATTTGATATAAATGGTTTTATATTGAGTAGAATTATTGGTTGAGTTGTTTATGGATTCTGATCGATGGTGGGGCACCACAATATCAATAAGGATTTCTAAACACTCGAATACGATGGGTCGACACGATATGTTTTAAAAAGAGGCTAAATGAAAATAATTTTACCCAAAGTATATTTTTATATAGAGAAGATATATATATATATATATTGGAATTATAATATATTGGATATATTGGTTGTTATTTTAATCGAGTAAGATTATAAATTGTAATGGTTATGTAAATAACCAATCAAAATTCATGTAAGTGAAATATATGAAATTGAAATGAATTAAATCTGAATTTAAATCAGAATTGAAATTAAAACTCAGGAAATTTGAAGAAGTGTTTGTAAATGGACTGGATTAAATATAAGGAAAATTTAAGATCTTGGGAGATTTTAAATTGTTTTACAAGCAGTGTGAATTATATTTTGAAATGAATTTCAAAGTGGAAATGTTTAGAAATGGTTTTGAAAAGCGATATAGTATTGAACTCACTTCGAAAGCTGGAAATAGATTCCGATGATGATCATGACATCACCGGTGTTCAATTTCGAGTTGTAAGTGACGGATTACTACCAAAGATTTTGTTTTTAAACTGTTTTTGAGAAAAGCAAGTTGTTTTGAATCCTGAAAAGAAAAGTTTTTATTTTCGATAAGGTAAACTGTTTAAATTTCCCAGGGAAGGATTTGTTTGAATTAAAACAAACTAAATTTGAATTTGGGAAAGCAAAATTGGAATTAGAATTGAAAACCAGTTAAGTGGAAACCGAGTTGAAATAGAAATATCGAATTAATTGGATTGTGATATAGGAATCTGAAATGATTTTGAATTGGTGAGGCGAGAATTTGGAATCAAGAATGAAACTTGAGTTCGGAATAGAATTTGGCTTGTATAAGCAAATAACTGCGTTAAGGATAAACATATTGAAAGTTGATTGGGATGACCCTTGTATCTGCTGAATTGATAACAGAGGGAAAGGATATAATGATATGCCCGACAAAAATGTACAAGTTTGTATTTCTATTGGATATAAGATTTATGAGCCGAATTGGCAAGCCGCTTGGCTATTTGATTTTCTTCTGGGTTGGAGATGGCCCAGAGAGGCGAGTTGGAGTTTGAGCTAGTGACCAGTACAAAGGAGGTGCTGGCGAAATTTTTCGAAAAGTTAAGGTGTTAGAAAATTTTCAGGATTTTTGTGAATTTTCGTTGATAAGGGTTAATTAATAATTTAATTGAAATTAAATTGGTTCAGTGAAGCTCTAACCAGTTAATAGGGTTTGATCTCTACCTTAGCAATTTCGAGGACGAAATTATTTTAAGTGGGGAAGAATGTAATGACCTGCATTTTTCAAAGATATTATAATTAATTTATTTAATTATATAAATAGTGATATAGTGAATTAAATGGTTGTTTAATTAAATAATAGTGAATATTTAATTAAAATAATAATTAAATAATATATTTAATTCAGAAATAATCAAAGATAGTGGAATTTCACAATATATTGTGAATTGGATTATTTAAAATATATATTTCAGTTTAGAGTTGAAATATATTAGCAAATATATTTATAATACGACAGTTTGAACGTAGAATTATAATATAACTATAATCGAGCTCGAAATGGCGCGGCAGTTCGCTATTTGGCGATTCAAACTTCAACTGAATGTACAGGGTTCGTTTTAAATCGGATTTTTGTGAAACAAGAAACGTGTGGAGTTGGTGAAGTATATCTTTCTAGTGGAAGAGAAAAATCGGGATTTCGTCGTGTAGATTTTGATTTATATCCAAATCAAATTTTAGAAAAGTCACTGTGGAATTCCTTTATAATTTATAAAGGAATTATTTATATTTTAAAAAGGAATTTCAATATAAATCGTATATCGGGTTGACCCTGATTTGAAATATCGAGTTAGAAATCCATATAGGGTTTTCTGAACTATATGGTATTCCACTGTGAATTTAGATGATAATATTTATTTTTAAATATTAAATTTAATTATATTTAAATATATTTATATATTTAAATGAGCTATTTAGGGCTTTAAAAATAGCCACTTTTGCAAACGAAGTCGGAATTCGACGAAACTAATTTTGTTGGATCCTCAATATTAAATTATTGCTAGATTTCAAGTTCCGTGATTTTTGAAGTCAGTATGTGGCCGTACAGGACTTTAATGTGAAATACAGTCGATAAATGGACCTTTTAAAATACGCTATGTGAGCAAACAGAGACGGAATTTGATGAAACCAATTTCGTTGGAACTGAAATGTCGAACTGTAGCAATATGACCATTTCCGTGATTTTTGAACATCGTGTGTGATCACACGGATTTTCAGAAAGCAAGAACGAAAATAAAATGAATAAAAACTAAAATATCTAAGTTAGTGAACCATACAAGGCCACACCCCATCTTTTTACAGCCATTCAAAATCCCGTCCCCCCTTTATAACTGGCATCGCATTCTCTTCATCATCCCAGGAAATCAAAACGCAAAAAGAAAAATCCAAAAGAAATTCCACAAAAATCCTAAAATCATAGAACTTATATATATATATATATATATATATTCCTCATAACATTTACTTCAATCTGATATCGATTTTATAAGGCTCGACAATGATTCCGTCGAGGTTTAGTATTTGCAGCGAACTAGGGTTCGTTTATTTGGGTATTTCGAGCATTGATTTATGGTTTGGGTGTTATATTCGAGTTTAGTGAGGAGAGTACTTTCATTTGTGGGTTTTTGGGAATTTTCGGAAAGTAAAACTGATGCTCGGGTTCTGGACTGTCGTACGGACGTGATGGAACAGGTGATCTCGAGTTGGGGTTTGAGGGTACTGGTGGAAGGAGATTTTCGAGGGGAGTTCGTTGGTGGTGGTTTCACGTGGAATGGTGATGGAATGGAGGATCGGCCGGCGGTTGAAGTGATCGGAAATGTTGCGGTTTCCTATTTCTTCGATTTGGGAAGAAGCATTGTGTTGAGGCCGAAGGGGTCAAGGGTGAATGGGCCACGGGTTATAATAGGTTAAGGCCCATTTCTATTTTTAATCCATGTTTTTATTTTTAATTAAATGTATTAACTTTTAAAGGAAATATCTCATTCATATGTTATCAGATTGATGAACCATAAGTTGTGTTGGGATCATATGGACGACGACTACATGGAACTGACGGGAAGCAGATCAAAGCTCATTTGAATTTATGGCGAAATAAACTGTTTGATTCAAATCAAACATCTGTTTATCGTTCTTTAACGATGAACTGCCAAAGTGAGTAAATCTCACTAACTCTGAACAGTTTGTAATTTCATGTTGTATTTTTAGAACTGTTAAATATTTGCTGATTGACTGTGTGTTGACTGTTTGATTGAACTGCTAGTCAGTTAGTTGAATTTCTATATTGATTCTGTTTAACAAAATATATCATATGGAACTGAAAGTGATGTTAATTTTATTGTGTAACATCTGTGGATGCATGGAAACAGGTCGGAGGAATCCAACTGGATTCCTCAACATTTATTTTACTGTTTTCTTGTATTGTGATATATGATGTGTTATATAATCTGTTATGGATTATGTGTGTTAGAATGATATTTGTCCTTGTTATTTGATATTTTAAATATCATAAAAAGACCCTGGGATGTAAAAAGAATTATTTCAATGTATATTGAAATAAAGGGATTTTATAAAATTAATAGATTTTACAAAAGAAAATATTTCGAAAGTAAATAAAAGGGAAAATGTTGATAAAACGAATAGAATAGAATAAAGGAATATTTATTTAGTGAATAAATAGAATTATAAAAGGGATATTTAGTTGGAAACTAAATAGGATTAAAAAAAGGAAATTGACGAGATAAAAAGGAGTTAATCAAACGTAGTTTATCAAAAGGAGTTAATCAAACATAGTTTTTCAAAAGGAGTTAATCAAACGTAGTTTATCAAAAGGAGTTAATCAAACATAGTTATTCAAAAGGAGTTAATCAAACATAGTTATTCAAATGGAGTTAATCAAACGTATTTTATCAAAAGGAGTTAATCAAATATAGTTATTTTAAAGGAGTTAATCAAACGTAGTTATTCAAAAGGAGTTAATCAAACGTAGTTTATCAAAAGGAGTTAATCAAACATAGTTATTCAAAAGGAGTTAATCAAACATAGTTATTCAAAAGGAGTTAATCAAACATAGTTATTCAAAAGGAGTTAATCGAACATAGAAGTTAAGAAATGGAGTTAAACAAAATTTGAAACTGACTAGAGATTTATAAGTTGAATAGTTTCCTGAGTATCGATCTGATGTTGGTCTCGGCCTTCGGGGTTTATACTTAGGAAGTTGTTCTCTTATTAGTTTATAGTTAGAGTCTGATGGACGTGGAAGAATAGTGATACGTAATTAAGCCATGGAAATGTTTTCCAACATTAACGTATATTTTCTGAACATAGAAAATAAGGAAATATGAATATATATATATATATATATATATATGATTGATGATTGATCGATATTGTTTCCATTTGGAAATAATATCGTTGTTTGCACACCTGTTTTCCTTTGATAGTTGACTCACCGACTATCGAAGTTTTCGACCATTTTAACGTTGTTAATATGGGGAGACCGGTTGGATTATTATCCAAAGAACCACTCCGTATTGGCATAAGCGTTGCGAATCAAGTACGCTGAATATATTGAAGACGGAGTAAAGTGCAAGGGCTGTTGTATAAATCTTAGATAACAGTGCCTAAGATGGATATAATGAATAGTACCTTCGGTTTGTCCAGTCCCAGGACAACATGTATGGAAGAAGGTCTGACAGAGTATATCCAGTAGATCGCGTAAGTTGATCTCTTCGAACGTATTCACGTTTGGTGGAGGAGGAATTCGTTTCTCTTAACTTTATTCCCGTGATATTTTTGGATAAGTCAATTTGTGATTTAGCGGGTATGACGATGTGACATTCTAAGTGAATGAAGATGTGACATGTAAAAGATAAGCGTAGCTTCTAGCCTCACATCCGGTAAATGACAAAAATCGGGCAGGCAACATGGCTAAGTCGGTCGCTCCGAAGTAGGGTGTATAATCACCTATCTAGAGAATATTCATTTGCTTCTTTAATCTATCAATACTGTCCCATATATATATATATATATATATATATATATGGGAACGGTTGCTGATCCCAACCGTTGGTGATATACATTCGATACACTCAAGCGAAATGAGTGGTCAGTCATGTGTGGCCGGGTTGCAAGATGTTCTTGTTGAACCTAGTGTATTCCTTTCTAGAGGTACACTAGCGAAATGTGGTTCCATACCTTGTCATAGTTGGAAACCATTACCCAATACGTGCTTGCGGTTTTGATTGTATACTATATATGTAGAACGTGAGATGAAAGCGTTTCTGCTAGATGATTATTATATTGTGGTTGATGGACATTATTATAATATCAAAAGGTTTTTGATATAAAGATATTTTGGATTCTCATAAGGGAAAAACCCGTTCCGTTATACAGCGTGGTCTTATGAGATATCGTTTACTTGTTCAAACTGTTTTAAACTGTTTTACTCACACCAGTCCCATGACTGACCCGGAGTTTATTTTGTTTTGTTTTCCCTAAACTCTTGGGTGCCCAATTTTGTACGGGCAGTCAAGTAGTCGGGATTTACAGATACTTGAAGAGCTGGAGCAGGAGGCTTCAGGATTATATAGCTATTATTATTCCGCTGTGTTGTAAGTGTTGTACTTTGACAACGATGTATATTCAAGTACAAATGTATATTTCAAAGTTATGTTATATATTATATGTTATTCATTCCATTGTGAGGTTCGTGTTACTCTGATGTTGTGTTCTTCTTCTTCTTCTATTCTAAGTTTCTATCTTATCTATTCTCACCCTCTAATTTCTTTAATTAACTACCGGTTTTTTTTCGATGTTTAGTTAGTCATCATTGAGTTTATGTCGATAACCAAAGTCGCTAGAAACCAGGTCGTTACACTTATATAGTAGAGCCCATCTCTTACTAACGTCGAGGCCTAGTGATGAAAACCTACACCTGAGAGGTGGCAAAGTAGGGACAATATCGGTGTTAGTAGGAAGGTTGGCTCAGCCTGTGTGGCAACGCCATGTGTTGGCGGATCTCAAAACTTAGCCATGGCCTTTTGAGGAACAAAACCCCACACCTATTGTGGCTAAGTTGGGGACAATATCTTGTGTGAACGGAGGTGCGGGCTATTCCATGTTGATATCTGTTGGTTTCCATCCCATTGTTTCTAGATGTCTGAAATTTCTTTTAGCTTGGCCTTAGAGCCTAACCCATTATTGTTGATGGAAACATTTTTGTCATTGTTGTCGATGTTATCATATACATGAGAGCCTTTCCTATTTGTTGACTTAGATGACCTATCTCATTTATCTTATATTGATTCGTTCTAATGCTAATCCTTCTCTTTTGGAAGGAATTTGTATCCATATGCCGTTATGCTTCATTTGTTATGTTCTAACTGATATGTTTTAGTTAGGCTGGCCCATGTATTTACGTATTCGGGTCAAACCAAGCTATTTCAAGTTAGTTACTCATAGTAGATTCGTGCTATGCTTTGCTATCATCATGAATTATCTTACTTAAGGTTGGAACCTATGTTGAGTTGTCTAGTATTTGTGTCACTGCAACAAATATATCCTATGACAATGCTTTTTTACAACAGATATTAGTTGCATGTTGTTATAGAATGCTACTATAATGGTCGCTTTTGGACTGTTGTAATAAATGTCCTGTACAACGCCCTTTTTACAATGAACAATGACCACTTGTTGTAATATAATGCTATTACAAGGTCATTTCAAGCCAATTGTAATAGATGTTAATTTTACAACGTTCGGAGAATGCTTATTGTAATAGATATCTATTTTACAACAGTTAAAAAGTTCCCATTGTAGGGGGTGCCAATTTTACAATGTGTAATACCCATTATAATAGGTGTCAGTTTTTACAATGGTCATAGAATGCCGTTTTAACCGATGCCAATTTTACAATGATCATAAAATTCCTATTGTAATAAATCTCTATTGCCAATTTTCGACAATCAATAATTAATAATTAAAATACTTTCTTAAAATTAATATTGATATTTTTACATACAAAATCGAAACTTAACAACCAAAAAAACATGAAAAGCTTCGTTATCGGCTCGGAAATGTAAATGGTGACAAGGCATTTTAACTTTCTTCTTCCAGTTCGTATCTCACCACAAAATCGAATCTTTCACTACTCTTGTCTCCTCAATCAACTTTCTCCTCTCATCCTTGCTTTTGCCATGCGTGTTTCCCTCCAATAACATAATTATCCTCTTTTATCTCTAATCTTTATCACGGTACTTATTCTGAGTGTCAATGCCCTTTTTCATTCTTCCTCATCAGATCCGAGCTTCACCTTTTGGGAATCGAATATGAAGCCTCTTCCTACCCCATGTTGATGACTTCAGGAAATTATTTGTTACAAGTTCTTCAACTGGTCGAATTACGTGGATTGGAAGATGGTCTCTGACGTGGAGTTAACATGGTGAGCAGTAATTCCACTTGAGTATTTTGATTTCGTGTTTCATCCTTTGACTATGATGGGTCTCTGTGCTTTTGGGGTTTTCAATCTTCATTACGTTATTTCGTCTTATCGGTTGTACTTTTTTTGTGTTTTTGAAGGATGAAGGTTGTCATAATCTAGTGTTCGGTTTTCCTTTTGGTTGTCTATGCACTGAACTTTCTCATGTTATCTGAGAATAGCTCGATCTAATTTCATTGTAGCTGCTGTTAAGCATCCTTTTGTATGGTGGTAGTATGGCTGGGTTATCACCAACGAATGATCGCAATACACGAGATGCTATGCACTGAACATTTTTTTGTTCGTATGGTGGTGTTTCTTCTTGCTTGTATTATTTCTGGGTAGAAGTGATGCTTTTTTCTAGCTTTTTTTGTTGAACTGTTTTCAACTGATGACCTAATGTATGTGTGTGAGTCTGATGCTCTGGCTATTTGTTTTCCATCATAGAAATGGTGATGCTGGTGAAGCTTGGCTCTCATTTTTCTCATCTCCTTCGGTGTGCTCATATCGTTTCCTTCCTCACCCATGGCACTCGACTAAAGGATGTCTTGTCATATCATATCTTGATATTAATGCACGCTACCGCTTCTTTTTTGGAGTGGAGTTCAATGAACCAACCTGGTATCTGTATACTGGGTGGTAGATTTTGATTTTGTATTTTTTGATACTAGATGGTAGATTTTGATTTCGTATTTTTGAAACTGGGATGCAAAATCAAATATTTGCACATTTTAGCAATTCAATTTTTTAACCGTAAACTTCAATTTAACCATCTCTTCATAAATATTGTAGTTTTTTTTTTTTTGCAATAGTCTAATGTCCTATGTTTTGGGATGTCCTGCTTCGTAAAATATCAATCCGTTACATGTATTTATTTATAATCTTTTACATTTATTTGCAACTCAGAGTAAGAGTTGAGAATTAAACATCAACAAAAAGTGTTTGTTTAAAATATATTTGTATGCTTGTATTTAAGCTTATGCATTATTGAGAAAATAAAGTCGTCCCCTTTCATTTGTTCGGTTTCTTATATTTTTGGTCAGCTTCCTATTATTCCCACAGTCTCATTCCTCTTGAAAAGAAAATGATGGTTTTCATGTTTAATCAAACTTGCACTCCCTTGTATTTAGATTGACTTCTTCATGAAGTTCTCTGGTTGCCTTCTTTATCGATTTGCTTCTGATGTTCTTGCGATTGCTTATTTGGCTCGAGATAGAAACTGCAAGATAAAATTGTTGAGTATAACAATATATTTTTGTTTGATGATATCAAACATATATACTATTATAAAATGTGTTTATAACTCTATTGTTCTACATTACATCTCATATAGAAATAAATATTTATATTTGTTACTACCAAAAAATTAACACCGAAATAGGCTGGCGGTGAAGGAGTATCAGATGATCGCAAGCACATGAGAACTCTTCAGAAAGACAAATCAATCACTAAGGGAAGTTAGCAGTAGGGAGAAAAGTTCTGAAAGTAACATCATCCAAAATCTACTGATGGGAAAGGACCTCAGAAGCTAAAAAGTCTAATCAGCAGGTTCTATCCGACAGGATCGGGCTGGCAGAGTCCTTCTGATCATCGCTTTCTAAGGATTAAGAAAAGCGCGCATTTTTAAATAAATACTGCAAGCGCATAGATCGTATAATATGCAGGTCGACTCATAAGGAGGCAAATTAAATCAAATTATTTAGATAATTTCTTGGGCGAGTTAGACAAATCTCGGAGGTTGGTTTTGAAAACAATAAAAATTGAAACTGTAATTTGATTCAGAACAAATCTAATTGAACCGATTATCAAATCCAATTTTCAATTGTAAAGCAAGTAAAACTATGAATCAGATCTGAATCTAATCAAATCCAATTTGACCTATGAAAGCAAATAAAAAGCGGAAATTAAATTGCAGGAATAAAATAAAAAGCACAAATTAAATTATAGGAATAAAATAACAAACAGAAAATAGAATTAGGATTACCGCTGAATCTAACCAGATGGTCAACCACTAATGAAAATAAGTGAAAATACAAACAGTGTTCTGCCAAATCTAATTGTGCAGACAACACTAATTGCTAAGAAAAAGTTTAAAAAAATGCAAAAAAGAGAAAAAGAAAAATAATATTCCAGGATGAAGTTTACACTGAGATTACAAGGGTATTTATAGGATAGATAGCCAACCTAAAACCCTAATCCAATCTATGCATATATAGGCCTATTTACACAAGGATTGTTTTATCAGATCTTATGCCCTTTCTTGACTTGTTTTGAGGAAATAATCTTGAGAATATCTTGTGAGTGTCTTTGAGAATATTTGGGCCTCTTGATTAGCAATTACACCTCCCATATCTTCCTTATTTGGCATGTGACTGAGAGATAAGATTTCATAAGATTTATTCAACCAAACATGAACATATCTTAAACTCCAAAAGAAACACAGTGCTAAGTCTTCATCTGCAAATCTTCATACGTATATAGACAGCTTTCGATCTTTATTTTCTGTTTTTCTGACTGCATGTGGCTTAGTTGGCATATCTGTAAAAGTGAAAAATAATACCTGAGTAATATTTATTTATATACAAAAAAATAAGATATAAGAGTATAAAATAAACACATTCCTATGTTAATCAAATACCACCACAATTATCTTTTATGCGTGCTCGAGTAAAACAAAAATGAAAAACTAAACTAGATAGGTCACACTTTCGTAGGAAACATGATTGCATTGAGCATATGCAACAAACTGTTAAACCTCTAGGTGTCCCTAGTAGGACGAGTGGTGTCTCGTGAAGGTTTTCAGCACATACTACCCACAAAATCCAAATGCAGTATGCTATGGCTCTGATGTAACTACATGAATGCAGAGGACTTATGCAATTGAAAACACGACTTATTTGAGGAAAGTGGAACAACAGATTAAGTTAACAACTTCTCATCAGTTGATTGTACTTTAGATACCTCAACTTGTCAAAAAAATTTAACGCAGTACAAGTTTTCAAATGTTAAGCTCTAGTTTGGCCAGTTGGTTCGGTCGATAACATAGTGCAGCCACGAAATAAATTCTTAGTATGCTTGTCACAGTTTGTAAAGTGGTATTCTAATTTCCTTGTGTATCGCTAGTCAAATCAATAAGATCAAGAAATGTTTGGGCATCATCGCTTATTTTCTATCTCTATAAAAGTTAAAAATTTATGATTAATTAAATACACCTAACGTAAAAGACCAAGGTATACCACCCATACACTGCCTTGCGGACTGACAAAGAGTTAGGATAGAGCTTGGCGGATTGTGCAGACCGAAGCTGACTTTGTCAACAACATGTCGGTAATCTTTAGGTGTCCAACTCATAAAATGAGACCAAGATATTCCGATGTTGACTTTGTTAACAACATGTCAGATAGAGCTTGGCGGGTTTGCACACCAATGCTAGATATACAAGCAATGTTGGATACCCTTGGATTGCTATTATTATTATTGAAAATATAAGAACAAGATAGATTACACTAATTCAGCTTAACACAACTTAGTTTTAAAGATTCCAAAAGCCAATATAAGTCTTTTAAGTCCTCCACTTATTAAACAAAGACTACAATTTAGAATAGACTTCATGGCCATCACCTAAAAATCTCCCTATGTACCGGTTACACTATTATCCCTAAAAATTCAACTTTTCATTATATTTCTTATTTGATCTTAGTTGAGAGAAAAAAATACTATCAACTGATTAATAATCGTTAACTTATTTTTTTGTATCAAACTAAAATGTGTTCTATTGTAATATATAAGAGTGAATATGCTTTTGTGATATTATATTTAGTCCCACATCATGGGGATAAGTTTAACATCAGCTCCAAAGCCTATATATAAAGGAGCAAATGTAATAGAAATGTACACACTAGAAGTAATAGAAATAAAAGTCTCTCCCCCATCTTTTCTATTCTCTCAAATGGCTTCTTATTTAACATTTGTTCTGTTTTATTTTATAACACGTTATCAGCACGAGATTCCACTAGAGCTATTTTTTTTATGTTTTGAAATCATCTAGATATACATTTATGAATTTGTTGTATCTTCTGCTTAGATGTGAATTCTGTTTCAAATCTCGCAAATTTCGCCTGAGATCTCCTCCGAGATCTCGTTTTGGGCTCCTTCCAAAATGAAACAACATATATTACTCTAAATCTTCTTTCAAATATATCGCCTGAGATATTGCAATATCGAACGATATATCGACCGAGACGAAATACTGGAATATCGCCTGAGATCTTAGTTTTTTAGATTAAGATTTAAATTTGTGCCTGAACTAGAACTATAATTAAAAAACTCAAATTTGGCCATATCAATCTTTCGTTATTTTACATTTTGCATGTTAAATGACTATATTGTGTGTTCCTATATGTTTTACAATGCTTATGATTTTCATATTCATCTTTTTACATACATGTTACTTATGAAATTACGCATTATGCTGTTTTTTTTTAATATTTTGGATCCTTTTAACGTTTCCTGTCTAATAATATTCCTGTTTTAAGCATATTACGATTTATAGTATAAATGATCTTTCACAAAATAAAGAATAATAAAGTTATTTTGCATTTTAAGTTTAAGTTGCTATGTTTTTGATAGCATTCACAAAAATCATTTTGGTAAAATATCATTTTTAACATATCATGTACCCCGAGATTGTTCCGATATGAACTTTCAGACCCGAGAAGAAAATCCTAGACGAACTCCCGAGTTAGACTCATCTCGTCCGAGATCTCCCCCGATACGAGACCGAGTCAATAAAATCCCCGAGACGAAACGCGACCGATAATCGAGATTTAAAACCTTGGATGTGATTCATACTTCTAGATCTCTTTTCTTTTTCATTTTTTGTAGATCTAGATTCTATGTTAGTGGATCTAACTTTTGGATCTAATTATCTATATTGATCCTAAATATGTGTAGATATTTTCTTTCAATTCTTTGTGGATCTAATTTTGAGTTTTCCAAATCCAGATGGAGATTTGATTATATATGTATTGTTTACATTACTGATAATGTAGAGGTAGGTTTAGTTTTATCCTTTCCGATTTACTATTACTTCTCATATGTAATTTTTTTTGGATAGACTAAAGACAAAAATATCTATTGAAAAAAAATTGTTTTTTTTATGTATAACCAACAGAATTATGGGTATAAAATATAATGATGTAGCATTTAAATTCAATAGCAATATTTATTTATCACTGAAAGTGAGATTGAAAACTCATGATGTAAATCAGTTCTTTCAAATGAGAAACCTGAAGTTCACAAACAAATGAAAAATCATAAAGATATTAATTCTTTGGAACTTGAAATAATATGAACCTGATGTTCATATGTTGAAGAAAAAAATTAAAGCCCGAAGCTTTCTTAAAAGTTGTGACATAAAAAGATTGTACTTCCAGAAGAAGTTAAAAGAGACACACATATTATAATATATGACAATAACATTGGATTCAATAGGAAATCTCTAAACGGGGTTCATCTAACTGACATCTTTCATGTACAGTATATATTAATTGAATATCATGAAGATATAGTATGCATATTAATCTTTTTAAGAGATGTTTTAGAGATTAAATTTTATGTAGCAAATCCAACATCCTAAAAGAGATGTTAGAGATTTTTTTGTTGCATTGCAATTACATAAATAAATGATATGTTCCTTGAAGGAATATTATAAACTCTAGAAGTAGTGATTTCTTTTCTCTCTTGAATCTTATTTTTATTTAATGCACCTAATTTTGTTGATGCATTTAAGGTTTGATATATATTTTTGTATATTGATATGACATTTCAATAGTTTGTATATATTTTTCTCTCGAGGAGATAAGTTCATCCCAGAAGTGGTGATAACAAAATATCTTTAGAGGATATTTGTATATTTAAAAATAATAAAATATCTCCATAAGAGATTTCTACAAGGGCATTGTTGTTGACACTCCAAATATTGTTAAGGGGGGTCCAATTTTTTTTTCTTCAAAAATTGTTAAGGGGAGCACTAATGAGAAAAGTAGCCCCTTAACAAATAAAGGTAATTTTACTTTATTACCTATTTACCCACTTAACAAATAAAGGTTATTTTTACCTTAACAAATATTGCGAGGTTCTTAATAATTTTTTTTTTGATTTGCATATATCGATTTTTTTAAACCCTAGAGGATAAGCATTTTCATAGGAATAGGATCGAACTATTTATTTTTTTGGTCGACACAAATATGCCGAATTTTATAATTACGTAGGCAATGCATCTAGTTGATTATTAATTTTTGACATATGACTCTTAAATACATATATTACTAGTTACGTGCTGCATTCGGTGCAGTGGTGACGAACTGCTTATTTTAATTCGGTTTCCCTTATCGAATAAGTTTTTTTAAATCTAAGGGCAATACATGAATATTGAGTAGTGTGAAATAATATGTTTATGTAGCCCCTTAACAATTTTTTAAAGAATGGAGTATTTTTAAAAAATGCCCCCCCATAACAATAGTTGGAGTGTCAATAACAACACCATTCTACAATTAAAGGTGACAAAATATTTGTAGAAAAAATTCATAAATTTTTCCTAAAAAAAAGAAAATATGTATTAAAACTCCATAAATGGTGTTTATGGAATATCCCAGAAGTGAAATTATATTCTGATATGTCTATAAAAGAATTTTCAATGAAATATTTTCAAATATCAAAGATGATGATGTAAGTTTAATGACTAAAGAAAATATGCATCTCGAAGATCATAAGCTAAGATTTAAATATTGATCTTAATTTAGCACACTTTAAGTGAGTGCAGAAGCAATTTTTGTTATAAAAATGGAAAATTAAAAAAACTGCAGTTTCTATAATGGTAAGAGATAATTTTGATATAAAAAGAAGGATCTAAAAGATTTTTATATGGATTGTATAATTTGAACCTAAAACATGTAATTTTTATGTTGTGAATTTTTTGTATAGATCTGCAAGTTTATGGAATTATTCGTATTAAAGAATGTAAAATCTTGGTTCTATAATTATGCATTTTTTCTCAATTCTCGATTAGACATTATGCATATATATGGTATTTTATAAAATTTGATTATTGAGAAATGCAGTACAACTATAAGTTATTTATTTCAGTTTTGTCATTCATCAATACTATAGCAATATCCAAATTTTATTCTATCGATTTAAGTAAAATTTATTAATTTGTTTCATATATTTAAACCGTATAATGGTTATTTCCGTTTTTTTATAATAAATGCATTAAATGTATCGTTATGGAAATATATATTGTATTGCCATATTATTACAAATGTGTTAAAAGCATTAGTTATTATAAGTTAAATGATGTATGTTTGTATTTGGAAAAAGAATAGACATATGTATTATTAGTCAATGTATTTGGCAACTAATATCTAATGTAATGGAAAAAGTTGTATAACTCAGATCTGAGACCTGAAGTCTTGGATTATGAAAAAAAACTTTTTGATGAAATTTACAGTCAGAAATCTTGACAATTAGCAAAAATGTAAAAGCTTCTAAATTAGAAGTATGTTAAAAGGTTGAGAATGAGAAGTTCGTCATAAATTAATAAACTAGATATAATATGTATGTTTATATATATGCATAGTAATTTGAAGTTCCTTAATCAATGAACTTGAAATACTTCATAATTTAAAAGCCTGAAGCTTTATTGAAACTGTGTGAAATAATAACATTAATAAAATTGATATCCAAAGATTTCACAATTTTCAAAATGAGTTGTATCTTGCTTATATATTTATATTTACATATTATGTTGAAGAATAAATTTTAACAACTTGAAGTTGTTCATATATTTAATTTGAACCAGAAGTTCAATACAGTGGAACCAGAAGTTCAATGCAGTTGAACCAGAAGTTTAATACCGTTTAACAAACTTGAAATTGTTTATATATTATTTGAACCAGAAGTTCAATATGGATTAACAACTCGAAGTTGTTCATATATTTCATTTGAACCAGAAGTTCAATACAGTTCCAAATTAGATGTTTTGGATATTATGAAACGATCTTTAAGATTCACGTTGACATTGCTTGATAAGCAAAAATTAACGATTGGAACATTATAAACAATTTATTCTAAAATCAATAACTTAAATGAGAGAGAATATGCAAATCAATTACATACGTAATACGCAGACGCATGTATATACACATATATGCGAATATTTAATTAACAGCCTGAAGTTGTCATGTGCTCATATTATAAATTATGCATATGTTATTTAATATTTCAAAAAGTCGATTGACATCAATATTGATTGACCTGAAATCATCTGCATATTTAAATGATAGAAAATTTCTCCAAGTCATTAGATCAATGAAAGGGAATAAGCAATGCAATATGAATGCATCTTATCAACTAATAAGAGCATTATCCTCCTACAATTGAAATACATCTAATGTATTTGCTAGCTATAATTTGATAATGGATCAAAAATGAGAATCCAAAGAAGGTTTATTATTGAATGTGATAATGTTTGTCAATATTAAGGGGGAGGATAAATGAATCATCGATGTTAAATATTTGCTAACATATAGAATTATGCAAAGTATTAAGTAACTTGCATAAATTATCAATTATGTCCCTAATAGACTTTCTCCAATATACATTTGAATCCCCGAAGTATCGAAAGGTGTAAATCACAGCTGAAAATATGGTATAAAAGTCAGTTCAAATATCTTTGGAGTAAGTCATAAAGATGCAAAATAAAGGGGTGAGTGTTCCTGAAGAAACACTTAAAGGTGCTTTGAAAGAAACTGATGACATGATTGTCAAAATAACCCCAGAAATGGTTTAGGTACCTAAAGCATGATAAATTTTGAGAACTCAATAAATTATGTATAGAACTGACAAGAAATAATCATCGATGATAAATTAATAAATAGTAAAGCGCTTATATTTATAAATGAATTAAAAATCCCATATTAGAGAGAAACATGATTGATCATCAAGAAATTCTCCTAAATAAGATATATGGACCTGTAGTCCATAAGATATGAACCTGTAGTTCATAAGATAAAAATAGAAATATATAATAACAAAAGCATACGGAAGTTACTGAAGCACCATAGAGTGTCAACAACATGTTAAGTGCCATAAGCATTGTATTTTCAGAGATAATTGAATTGATTAAAGTGGTGAAAGTGTTTAAAACGCTTACAATACCCTGAAGGTATAAACAATGAATGTATACAAATTCCAGAAGAATTTAAATAACTTTGGCAGTGATAAAGAGCAAGAAATGTAGATTACAACTATGACGACCCCATTTCCCGTACAGACGGAGATAAGGGTAATCTTTGGAATATAACACAGAAATAGATAATAGCAGCACAGAAATAAATAAATACACCAGATAATGCACAAAAGAATATACTGGATAAACGTAATCATCAGAGATAAACAGTATACAGGATCATACTTAGTACAAATACAGTTTAGCTATACATAAATGTCTACAGCGGAAAATAAACATAATGTACAACAGGAGCTGAACAGCATAAAAAGAGATAAATAATAGAATCCATCTTCAGCTCCAGCTATCCGAATAAAGCCTGCTAAACCTGAATACAAGGCTGCCCGTGTAGAAAAAGGGGCACCCGAGTTTGAAAGTGAAACAAACTACGAGTCAGTCATGGGACTGGTACGAGAAATCTACTCAACACATTTCAAATATGGTTAATCACAGGACCACGCCACTTTCGTGGAACGGGTTTACTCCATTGGATTGCCAGTGCTTTAAAACAAATCATTCTTATAAACATCGCAATGCTTTTTATAAAAATGAAGCCATTATAAGACTCAGTTCCCATCACACAATGCAACGCAAATCGGAGGATAGAGTTTTTACCTTATAATGGCCAAGATATGCTTGATACGAGTAAAACAAAAGCATTTGATATTATTACTAGTGTTTATATATTTCAAAAACAGTTTCAAATCATAAGTATCAATCATAGATGGCATTAATGCCCCATACCACTATGTCGTCATATATATAGGTATACAATCAAAACCGCACAGTCACGTATTTGGAAATTGGATTTCCGTCATGAGCCAAGGCAAAAGATAGTCCTTACCGACTTCGAGACGCTCTAGTCCGTGTCTCAGGACCCAGACACAGGTGGGCCCTTGGATCGTCAGGGCCGGTCCACCGATGTGGATTAAAATTCCTAAACACTGCGTTTCCCCACACTTTGGGGTGTAAATGAGCCAACGAATGACTCCATCGGACCCGGATCGTCCGATCCAACCTAGGCGCCTCGCAACAGTAACGACCACATAAGTCAAACTCGTCAGGGCGTGTAAAACCACTGACGCCACTTCTAACTAGAAAGAAATGCAGGCCCTCCCTGCTGTCCTCTCCCGTTTCTGGTTCATACCGGGGTGTGAGGCTCGCGAATTCACGTTATACACAAAGCGACGCCACACAGGCGGTGCTTTGATCATCACCACAAGACTTTGCTTTTCAACAAAAGCCCTGATCACTGCATCTTAGCATGCCACATAGGCAATTCACACCGTGCAACTGATGGCTATCAATCACACAGAATAAATTCCAATGTCAGACACACTGTCCATTTGCAAGTCCGTTCTGTGTCTGAACGAAACCGGAGGCACTATATACCTCGCAAACCCATCGATCACCACGTACGTCTGGACGATCACCATTCATTATCCATATTTCGGGATGCCTCCCAATCAGGACCTCGATTACCATCCAAACGAGGTGAAGATCTCCGGTCTTCGACCACCGTCTTCATCTTCGATTTCTTATCGTCGATTCAGTTATTCAGAATGGGATAAACCCGGTATTTCTGTGCAACTCGCGTATATAATAAACAAGTGCAACACTAACATACACATGCATCATTTCAATTCATTAGTCACTAACCGTCAATCAGTAAGAGAACGATTTCCCAAATATTAACCCCGAAGGCCGAAACCAACATCAGATCAACACCCAGGGAACCATTCGACTTAGCCAACCTTCAGTTAATTTCTAAATTTCACATCCATATCGTTTATAATATTTTATAACGATTTATCGCTATTTTTATTTATTTTAAAAAAGCCAATTTATTCAAAACGACGCTTCGGGCCATAACGCGACCGTGGCGCTGTTTTTCTTTAGTTTTGATTTACACATATCTGAAAATCTAACCGTTGGATCTTCACAAAATTTATATCATTAGAAAGATCTTTTCAAAACGAATCCAACGGTTCCAGTTCCGGGAAAATCCGACAGTCGGAACTCCCGGTATAATCGTTTGAAGTTTCGATTTCAAAATACGAACTGCAGCGTCGTTATTCGATTAAATATAATTATATTTATATATATATATATAAATATAATCAATTCTGGCGCTGTTTTTCTTCAGATTTGAATTAAACATTCCAGACAATCCAACCGTTGGATTTTTACAAAGTTGGTGCCGTTGGAAAGATATTTCCAAAGCGAACCCAATGGTCGCGATTTCAGGAAAATTCAATGGTCGGATCTCCCGCACTAATCGTTTGAAATAACGGTTTCAAAATACGAACTGCAGCGTCGTTATTCGATTATATATAATTATATATATATATATATATATATATATATCGATTCTGTGATTTCAAAACTATATTCTTTTTAAACATTTGATAAAAATGATATTTTTATCTAACTGTCTTCTATTTCAACACTTCCCTATTTTTAACAATTCATTTATATAATAAAAATGTGATTTTTATTATAAAACAATTCATTTCAAAACACGATTATTTTATATAGTTCATATAGGTATTAAAAATAGGATTTTTATTATAAAACAATTTCTTTCAAAACAAGATTATTTTATATAGTTCATATAGATGATAAAAATGTGATTTTTATTATAAAACAATTTATTTCAAAATATGAATACCATTCAACACATGAATTTCAATTCAACGAATGAATATCGATTCAACACATGAAGGTTTTCTATAGTTTACATATATAGATAAAAATGTGATTTTTATTATAAAACAATTTATTTCAAAATATGAATAACATTTAACACATGAATTTCAATTCAACGAATGAATATCGGTTCAACACATGAAGGTTTTCTATAGTTTATATATATAGATAAAAATGTGATTTTTATATTTAAAACACGAATACCGTTCAACACATGAATTTCAATCCAACGAATGAATATCAACACATGAAGGTTTTCTATAGTTTATATATATAGATAAAATGTGATTTTTATATTTAAAACACGAATACCATTCAACACATGAATTTCTATCCAACAAATGAATATCGACTCAACACATGAAGGCTTTCTATTCAACGTATAAATATAGTTTCAACAAATGAAAATAATTCAAACACATGAATATTATTCAAAATTTCAGCAGCATAACGGCAGGGTAGTTAAAACCGGGACCGTCCCTAGTACGGCTCCTCGCTCTACCTTAAAACCTCGCGGTTTTTGACAATGGGGAATCATGCATCTAGTTCGCACGCAGGCGGCATGTATATATTTATTTCATTTCCACAAACTAATCCTATGTGGTTTCAACCAAATATTTCTTAACCACAAACGGGTATTTTTCAACCATAATCAATCAATATCAACCAAAAACAATTCCAATCAACCATTCGCTATCAATCAATTTTCACACCAATCACAACCAATAAATATCGTCCATGGTTTGTGGACGAGGGGCGTGTGTATATATATATATTTATATATAGCATTTCACTTCTATTTCAACACATATATAATTTTTACAACGCATATACAACTTATACATCGAACGTACAACTTATACAACGCTTATACAAGAGGTGTACAACGCTTATATAACTCATATATCGACTATATAATTTATACATCGTTGTTTTCCATATTGTTTATAAATTAGAAATCTCACATTGGGTTCCACTCCACCAAAAATAGCAGAAGACTCAGAAAAATATGCGGTCTCTTCTATAATGTAGAAGACGTCCACACGAGTCCACTGTCTCTTGTTTCACTGAATTTCGTCAAGAAATGAAAAAGATATGATTTTTAGAAGTGGATCGAACTTTGCAACACTTTTAGAAGTTGAAAACAGTTTAATTTATATAAAACCGTACCTCTCAGCAAATAGTTCCAAACTAGGTTTGGATTTTTCACCCAAACCGTGAAGCGATGCGAGGATCGGTCTATGCAGCGACGAGGAGGGAGGAAGGGCGCACGTGCACGATGTGGTGGGGTCAGGTGCGGTGCACCCTGGTGGCGGCGACGGAGCTCCAAACGTAGCACCTTCCTGGGCTCGATTCTCGATGGATACACAATGGAAAAAACCGATTCTGGTATGGATTTAAAGAGGAGACGGAGCTCTTCAAAATGGATCAAGATTCATGTGATTTCGTTGAGTGGTTGCGGAGAAATCGAAGAGAGAAGTTTGGTGGTTGTTTCCGTCGTGCGCGCAGGGTTTACGGGGAGAGAGAAAGATAATGGGCCAATGAGATTTTTTCTTTTATTTATATATTTTTAAATTCTCAAAAATACCCTCTTTAACACACGAACCCCAATCCAAACCCAACGACTGTCGTCCCTAGCGTTTTACCCCCATTCTGAACACAATGGGATATGTCTCGTAGGCCCATTCGACTGTTTCAATCAGTTTTCCTTCAAATTAAAATATATAACATTCAATATTTGATTTGAACGTACATTTCAATTTGCCAGGGCCACCAACTGATTCGAAAAATTCCAGAAAAATAAATCTTGCTATGTTTTGACGATACGGTCCCAACAAAACTAGTTTCCTCGAATTCTGAGACCGTTTGCAAAAAGGCCCATTTCTGGTCGATCCAATTTAACTTTAACTGACCAAAACACGTTTTCCTTTGCCACGCTCACATACTAGCTTCAAAAATTATGAAATTTGAAACCTAGCAATAACTTCACATCCCGGACCCAACAAAAGTGGTTTCGTTGAATTCCGAGGTCGTATGCAAAATGGCCAATTTCACGGGCTATATAAATTCCATAGCGACCTTTCTGAAAATTCATTTGGCCATAACTTTTGCTTTCCGCTATGAAACTTCGATTTTTCAGATTCGTTAGAAAGGTATTCACTAACAGATTTAAATATTTTTGGTTTCACTCAAATCCGTTTTGTTTTGCACCCGGTACAGTCCGACAAAGTTTGAATTCAATTTTTGAAACTGCAGCGCCATTTCAGGCCTTGTTTATAATTAGAATTAATTATATTCGTTTTCAAACGTCGATTCAAACTCACTTTTCATTGCTATTATTTAAAATATTTATTTTAAATATTTAAAATCCACCAAAATAGCCAATTTAAAAATTTTAAATTGGTTCAGATTTTCCGGGTCGTTACAATCTCCCCCACTTAAAACTTTTCGTCCCCGAAAAGGAACAAAGTCGAAAGTGGTTTGATTAGTCAACTCTACGTTCAATCTGGCTTCCATTATCCAACTTTTCAGTTTCTGAGAATCTTCAAATTCTTCAAAATTTTGGCTAACACCCGGAATTTTCAATTTTTTTTGCCATAACCTCCTTTGTACGGGGAATGGTTTGGAAATTTATTGGGCCGTATTAGGTACCCAATAAATCCTAATAAGCATACACATATTTATAGTGATATATTCTGGTGTTTACATGGGAGCGTGTATAGATAATAACTCCAGAGAATAAATTCTCTTCACCCTGTCAAAGCCTGAGGGAGTGTGTATTTTAAATACTCCAGAGAATAAATCCTCGTCACCTCGTCCCGTGTGGGAAATGAATAGTCCATGTGTCATATCTAATAACTAGAGAGACGTGATTATTGTCAACTCCAGACCCGTGTGGTTTTTTTATTAATCTGGCAATTTATCATTACAATTTAAATAGTCCATATCAGTCATCAGTTCAACCTGCAAAATATAGTCATCGCCATACAAGCCTCTCGCTCGTATGGTAAATCTTCCACCTCGTCACACAAGCTCCAAATGCTTATGTGGTATATGATGTAGTATGCCTATCTTCAGAAGTATGCCATGTAATGTAGTTCAAAATTAATTGTTACTATCCTATGGCGATGTTTATTATTACACACAGAATAACCAGCACTCCGCATCCAATGGCATTCACAGGAGTTGATATAATAATATTTCGCATCCAACTCATTAAGGTTTACCTATTTGTCGGGCACGCAAATAAAATCTTTACTCAACAGCTAATCCATTTACCTGTTCAAACATATATAATGCACAAGTATATATTTCTATCTATTTTCTAATCAGTTCAATGGGTGATATAATCGAATAAATTCTACCATTCAGTCTATTATTGATTAAATTAACTATTGTTCTAATAATTTTAATTAATCAAATATACTATCACACAACACAAACAACAATCAAATTGTTTTTAACTTTTCAAAAATATACTATCAATTTCTATACTCTTTTAAAATCATTCAGACTATAGAATTAAAAGTGCACATCCATGGAAAGAAAATAATCAATAAAGTAGAGAACTAATTGGTAATGCAAAGTATGGTAAATGTACCTTGCACTGGAGTCAATCAGAGATATCCACTCGACATATAGGATAGGCTTTCTGAATGCTCTCCTCAGTTTACCAAGTACAATCTCGTGGATCTCCACTCCATTGCACTTTGACTAAGTGAACCTTCTTGTTCCCCAGCTCTTTGGTTTCTTTGCCGATGATCTTTAGCGGCTCTCTTCTCACAGCTAATTCAGGGGTAATTTCAATATCCTGTTGCGCTGCTTCTTCCACGATCAAGTCTGGATCATGAACGTGCTTTCGAAGTTGAGATATGTGAAATACATCATGAACTCTAGGCAACCAATCAGGTAGTTTAACCCTATACGCGAGAGTTCCGATCCATTCCAGAATAGGAAACGGACCAATGAATTTGGGCGCCAACTTTCCAGTTTTACCAAACCGGATAACTCCTCTCATCGGCAATACTTTCAAATATACATAGTCGCCAACAGCAAAGGATATATCTCTTCTTCTCCTATCGGCATAGCTCTTTTGTCGGCTTTGAGCAGCGAGTAATTGCTTCTTAATAAAATCGACTTTGTCGGCAGCTTCTCGGATCATATCAGGCCCCAACACAAGTCTATTACCGGGTTCGACCCAACAAGCGGGAGATCGGCACGGTCTACCATACAATGCTTCGAATGGCGACATTTTCAGGCTCGCCTGGTAGTTGTTATTATATGAGAATTCAGCCAAATGCAGATGGTCTTCCCACGATCCACCAAAATCTAGAACATAAGCCCGCAATAGATCTTCTAAAATACGATTCACCCTCTCAGTCTGATCGTCTATCTGAGGATGATAAGCGGTGCTCAAGTTCAATTTCGTTCCCAGCTCGACTTGAAATGCCTCCCAGAATTTGCTAGTGAATATTGTGTCTCTATCACTGACTATACTGAGCGACACTCCATGTAGTCTAACTATTTCCTTGAAATATATATGCGCCAGACTCTGAGCAGTTCTGTTTGATCTGACAGGTATGAAATGGGCGGTCTTCGTGAAGCGATCTATGATCACCCAAATACTGTCATTCCCTTTTTTGGTTTTGGGCAGACCATCAATGAAATCCATAGAAATATGTTCCCACTTCCAACCAGGAACGTCTAGCGGTCGTAACAATCCAGCCAGTTTCTGTTGGTCGCTCTTGACTAGCTGGCAAGTAGGGCATCGGCTAACATATATTGAAACGTCCCTTTTCATAGCCTTCTACCAGAATGTTCGCTTGAGATCGTTGTACATTTTGGCCACACCAGGATGGATACTCAGCTTGGACTTGTGATACTCGTCTAACACTTCCCTTTTGAGCTCGGGGATGCCAGGAACACAAATCCTTCCTTTCAATCTCAGGATCCCGTCGTCATCTATTTGAAAACACGAGGGTTCGCCTTTCTGGATCCTTTTGATCATATCCTTAGTAAAGTTATCCTCCTTCTGAAGAATAGATATTTTGTCAATCAAGGAAGTCGTAATAATAAAGCTGGCGATCGTTACATTCTTTCGGATCAGTGCATCGGCCACGACATTGGCTTTCCCTGGAGTGTATAGAATCTCAAAATATATGCTGCAAGGAACTCTAGCCAACGTTGCTGCCTCAGATTCATGTCCTTCTGGGTGAACAGATACTTCAACGACCGGTGATCTGTAAATAGTTCGAATTTCTCACCCAAAGGGTAGTGCCTCTAGATTTTCAAGGTGAATACGATGGCTAACAGCTCCAGATCATGAGCCACATAATTCTTCTCACGTGGTTTCAGCTGACGGCTAGCATATGCAATCACTTGACCTCTTTGCATTAATACTGCACCAAGGCCTTATCTAGAAGCGTCAGTCCAGACTTTTAAGTCCTCATTGCCATCTATTATTGTTAACACTGGAGCAGTTGTCAGTTTTAATTTCAGCTCCTGGAAAGCTTCCTCACATACCGGAGTCCAATTGAATCTCGAATGTTTCTTCGTCAGTTTCGTTAAAGAACTAGATGTCTTCGCGAAATCCTTAATGAATTTCCGATAATAACTGGCTAACCCGAGAAAACTTCTAACTTCTGTTGGCGTACGAGGCTGCTTCCAATTCTGAATAGCAGTGATTTTACCGGGATCCACTGCAATTCCTTCTTTTGACACTACGTGGCCAAGAAATTTGACTTCTTCTTGCCAGAATATACATTTGGAAAACTTTGCTTTCAATACATTCCTTCTGAGGATTTCTAACACTTGTTCCAAATGTTTTTCGTGCTCGCTTTCTGACTTAGAGAAGATAAGGATATCATCAATGAAAACCAGAACAAATTTATTCAATACTCCTCTGAATACTCTGTTCATTAGATCGACGAAATAGGCTGGAGCGTTACATAAGCTGAAGGGCATCACTAACCACTCGTAGAATAAGTCTGGACCTCTGAATGCTGTCAAAGGAACACACTCCTCGACGATACGAAGCTGATGGAAACCTGTAGCTAGGTCCATTCGTGAAAATACTTGTGCGCCATTCAATCGATCCAACAAATCATCAATCCGCGGCAATGGATATTTGTTCTTTATCGTCTGCTTGTTCAAATCGCGATAATCCACACATAGTCGCAGAGTACCGTCTAATTTTGGGACAAACACTACTGATTCTCCCCAATCTGAGAAACTAGGCCTGATCAGACCCTTCCATACGAGCTGCCATGTTTGATTGTCAAGTTCTTCTTTCTCCTTCAAGGACATTCTTCGAATAGCGTGAACTACCGGCCTTGCATTCGGAATTAAAGCAATTTTGAAATCAATCTCTCTTTGCGGAGGTAAACGAACAACTTCTTCAAACACATCCGCATAGTTCTTGACTACCGAAATATCTTTTATGAGGTCCGGAATATTCTCTGTAACTTCAGGGATATTTTCTGTTTGGGCTGGAGAAACATCGGGAGCTGCCAAGAAGTTTTTTCTATTAGATTTCTGACCTTCACACGGTATGGTTATATAATTCCCTGATTTAATCTTAGCCCTAACAACTCTCTCGGCGCATCTAACCTCTGCTTCATATTTGGTTAGCCAATCCAATCCCAGAATAAGATCGAATTCATTAAAATTCATGACGACAGAGATAGTGGGGAATTTATAGCAGGAAAAAGAGACAGGCACCCCACAAACCCAACTGAGACCGATGGAACCCCCAACTGGATTTTGGACAGTCATTGGTTCTTTGAGCTTCTTCAATTTCAAATCCAACTTCTTGACTGCACTCTTTGCAATAAAGCTTCGTGACGCGCCAGTATCAAATAGCACTTTAACTGGAATGTTCTTGACATTGAGTGTGCCTTCTAAAACATCAGCCCTTTCATGACTAGCTAAGGGCTCAGAAGTTTCTGCTACTTCATTTATATGTACTGCTTCAGATTCTTTCTTTAATAGCTGGCAATTCTTCTCAATATGACCAGCATGATGGCACTTCCGGCATTTCTTACCTTCTCGAGACTTCCCACCGGGTTTGAATCCACCCTTGCTTCGTTTCTTTAAGGGCCCGGAATTTATCGACAAATGCCCCTTTTGATGGCAGTTATTGCATACGGCGGTCGTTACGGGTTCTTTCTCAGCTCTGGCCCTTTTCCTCTTGGCACTGGGCTTCTTATTGACTCAGACCTCATACTGGCTTCAGGAATATCAGTTTCCGACTCTTCTTTGTCACTAGAACAGACTTCTTCTTCATCACGAAACATTCCTTTCTTATGGAGATCTTCATACTGATAAGCCATGTATATCATTTCTGAAAAAGGAAGCTTCACATTCCTCATTACACTATTCTGATATCTCCTTTGAAGGCCATGAATAAATCTCAAATTCCTCCTCTTTGGATCTTGAATCAGATGAGGAGCAAAGTGAGCAAGTTCGTTGTATTTCTTATGATATTCTGGGATGGTCATATCACCTTGTATCAGATAAGAAAATTCATCACATAATCGCTCCGTCGCTTCAGGAGGAGTAAATCTTTCTAGGGAAATCTCTTTGAATCTGTCCCAGGTGATATCACCTTCTGGATTATCTTTGATGATTGTTTCCCACCAGATTAAAGCTTCTTCTTTGAGCGCCCAAGATGCTACTAATCTTTTCTGATCATCTCTCCATTGGAAACGCTCAAATATTCTTTCTGTAGAGCTCACCCAAGCTTGAGTGTGAATAATAGATTCATTGCCCGAGAATTGTGCTCCACCCAGATTTCGATATCTCTTAAATAGAGCCTCTAGATCTGGTTCTGCATTTCTTCTGTTTCTGACACTCATTTTCTAGTACTTCTGCAAACAGCAGATCAAGTGTCAGGTCACATAAAAGATAATTTAAAACATAGAAACATATACTTCAAATGTAAATGTGTCTAGTGGGGTGTATTTCATTCTACTTCACTCATACTAGGATATTACTGATCCTATCTGTATAGAGTTACCCATCCTAGAACACTACTGGTTCTATTTCTGATGAGTTCGTTAATATGTTATACTCCAGAACTAAGCTTAACCAAAGCTCTGATACCACGTTATGACGACCCCATTTCCCGTACAGACGGAGACAAGGGTAATCTTTGGAATATAACACAGAAACAGATAATAGCAGCACAGAAATAAATAAATACACCAGATAATGCACAAAAGAATATACTGGATAAACGTAATCATCAGAGTTACACAGTATACAGGATCATACTTAATACAAATACAGTTCAGCTATACATAAATGTCTACAGCGGAAAATAAACATAATGTACAATAGGAGCTGAACAACATAAAAAGAGATAAATAATAGAATCCATCTTCAGCTCCAGCTGTCCGGATAAAGCCTGCTAAACCTGAATACAAGGCTGCCCGTGTAGAAAAAGGGGCACCCGAGTTTGAAAGTGAAACAAACTACGAGTCAGTCATAAGACTGGTAAGAGAAATCTACTCAACACATTTCAAATATGGCTAATCACAGGACCACGCCACTTTCGTGGAACGGGTTTACTCCATTGGATTGCCAGTGCTTTAAAACAAATCATTCTTTTAAACATCGCAATGCTTTTTATAAAAATGAAGCCATTATAAGGCTCTGTTCCCATCATACAATGCAACGCAAACCGGAGGATAGAGTTTTTACCTTATAATGGCCAAGATATGCTTGATACGAATAAAACAAAAGCATTTGATATTATTACTAGTGTTTATATATTTCAAAAATAGTTTCAAATCATAAGTATCAATCATAGATGGCATTAATGCCCCATACCACTATGTCGCCATATATATAGGTATACAATCAAAACCGCACAGTCACGTATTTGGAAATTGGATTTCCGTCATGAACCAAGGCAAAAGATAGTCCTTACCGACTTCGAGACACTCTAGCCCGTGTCCCAGGACCCAGACACAGGTGGGCCCTTGGATCGTCAGGGCTGGTCCACCGATGTGGATTAAAATTCCTGAACACTGCGTTTCCCCACCCTTTGGGGTGTAAATGAGCCAACGAATGACTCCATCGGACCCGGATCGTCCGATCCAACCTAGGCGCCTCGCAACAGTAACAACCACATAAGTCAAACTCGTCAGGGCGTGTAAAACCACTGACGCCACTTCTAACTAGAAAGAAACGCAGGCCCTCCCTGATGTCCTCTCCCGTTTCTGGTTCATACCGGGGTGTGAGGCTCGCGAATTCACGTTATACACAAAGCGACGCCACACAGGCGGTGCTTTGATCATCACCATAAGACTTTGCTTTTCAACAGAAGCCCTGATCACTGCATCTTAGCATGCCACACAGGCAATTCACACCGTGCAACTGATGGCTATCAATCACACAGAATAAATTCCAATGTCAGACACACTGTCCATTTGCAAGTCCGTTCTGGGTCTGAACGAAACCGGAGGCACTATATACCTCGCAAACCCATCGATCACCACGTACGTCTGGACGATCACCACTCATTATCCATATTTCGGGATGCCTCCCAATCAGGATCTCGGTTACCATCCAAACGAGGTGAAGATCTCCGGTCTTCGACCACCGTCTTCATCTTCGATTTCTTATCGTCGATTCAGTTATTCAGAATGGGATAAATCCGGTCTTTCTGAGCAACTCGCGTAAATAATAAACAAGTGCAACACTAACATACACACGCATCATTTCAATTCATTGGTCACTAACCGTCAACCAGTAAGAGAACGATTTCCCAAATAGTAACCCCGAAGGCCGAAACCAACATCAGATCAACACCCAGGAAACCATTCGACTTAGCCAACCTTCAGTTAATTTTTAAATTTCACATCCATATCGTTTATAACATTTTACAATGATTTATCGCTATTTTTATTTATTTTAAAATGGCCAATTTATTCAAAACGGCGCTTCGGGCCATAACACGACCGTGGCGCTGTTTTTCTTCAGATTTGATTTACACATATCTGAAAATCTAACCGTTGGATTTTCACAAAATTCATATCATTAGAAAGTTCTTTTCAAAACGAATCCAACGGTTCCAGTTTCAGGAAAATCCGACGGTCGGATCTCCCGGTATAGTCGTTTGAAGTTTCGATTTCAAAATACGAACTGCAGCGTCGTTATTCGATTAAATATATATATATATATAATCAATTCTGGCGCTGTTTTTCTTCAGATTTGAATTAAACATTCCAGACAATCCAACCTTAGGATTTTTACAAAGTTGGTGCCGTTGGAAAGATATTTCCAAAGCGAACCCAATGGTTGCGATTTCAGGAAAATCCAATGGTCGGATCTCCCGCACTAATCGTTTGAAATCACGGTTTCAAAATACGAACTGCAGCGTCGTTATTCGATTATATATAATTATATTTATATATATATCAATTCTGCGATTTCAAAACTATATTCTTTTCATACATTTGACAAACATGATATTTTTATCTAACTGTCTTCTATTTCAACACTTCCTTATTTTTAACAATTCATTTACATAATAAAAATGTGATTTTTATTATAAAACAATTCATTTCAAAACACGATTATTTTATATAGTTCATATAGGTATTAAAAATAGGATTTTTATTATAAAACAATTTCTTTCAAAACAATATTATTTTATATAGTTCATATAGATGATAAAAATGTGATTTTTATTATAAAAAGAATTTTTTAAAAATATGAATACCATTCAACACATGAATTTCAATTCAACGAATGAATATCTATTCAACACATGAAGGTTTTCTATAGTTTACATATATAGATAAAAATGTGATTTTTATTATAAAACAATTTATTTCAAAATATGAATACGATTCAACACATGAATTTCAATTCAACGAATGAATATCGGTTCAACACATGAAGGTTTTCTATAGTTTATATATATAGATAAAAATGTGATTTTTATATTTAAAACACGAATACCATTCAACACATGAATTTCAATCCAACGAATGAATACCGGTTCAACACATGATGGTTTTCTATAGTTTATATATATAGATAAAAATGTGATTTTTATATTTAAAACACGAATACCATTCAACACATGAATTTCTATCCAACGAATGAATATCGACTCAACACATGAAGGCTTTCAACGAATAAATATAGTTTCAACAAATGAAAATAATTCAAACACATGAATATTATTCAAAATTTCGGCAGCATAACGGCAGGGTAGTTAAAACCGGGACCGTCCCTAGTACGGCTCCTCGCTCTACCTTAAAACCTCGCAGTTTTTGACAATGGGGAATCATGCATCTAGTTCGCACGCAGGCGGCATGTATATATTTATTTCATTTCCACAAACTAATCCTATGTGGTTTCAACCAAATATTTCTCAACCACAAACGGGTATTTTTCAACCACAATCAATCAATATCAACCACTAACAATTCCAATCAACCATTCGCTATCAATCAATTTTCACACCAATCACAACCAATAAATATCGTCCATGGTTTGTGGACGAGGGGAGTATATATATATATATATATATGTTTATATATAGCATTTCACTTCTATTTCAACACATATATAATTTTTACAACGCATATACAACTTATACATCGAACGTACAACTTATACAACGCTTATACAAGAGGTGTACAATGCTTATATAACTCATACATCGACTATATAATTTATACATCGTCGTTTTCCATATCGTTTATAAATTAGAAATCTCACATTGGGTTCCACTCCACCAAAAATAGCAGAAGGCTCAGAAAAATATGCGGTCTCTTCTAGAATGTAGAAGACGTCCACACGTGTCCACTGTCTCTTGTTTCACTGAATTTCGTCAAGAAACGAAAAAGATATGATTTTTAGAAGTGGATCGAACTTTGCAACGCTTTTAGAAGTTGAAAACAGTTTAATTTATATAAAGCCGTACCTCTCAGCAAACAGTTCCAAACTATGTTTGGATTTTTCACCCAAACCGTGAAGCGATGCGAGGATCGGGCTATGCAGCGACGAGGAGAGAGGAAGGGCGCACGTGCACGACGTGGTGGGGTCAGGTGCGGTGCACCCTGGTGGCGGCGGTGGAGCTCCAAACGCGGCACCTTCCCGGGCTCGATTCTCGATGGATACACAATGGAAAGACCCGATTCTGGTATGGATTTAAAGAGGAGACGGAGCTCTTCAAAATGGATCAAGATTCATGTGATTTGGTTGAGTGGTTGCGGAGAAATCGAAGAGAGAAGTTAGGTGGCTGTTTCCGTCGTGCGCGCAGGGTTTACGGGGAGAGAGAAAGATAATGGGCTAATGAGATTTTTTCTTTTATTTATATATTTTTAAATTCTCAAAAATACCCTCTTTAACACACGAACCCCAATCCAAACCCAACGACTGTCGTCCCTAGCGTTTTACCTCCATTTTGAACACAATGGGATATGTTTCATAGGCCCATTCAACTATTTCATTCAGTTTTCCTTCAAATTAAAATATAAAACATTCAATATTTGATTTGAACGTACATTTCAATTTGCCAGGGCCACCAACTGATTCAAAAAATTCCATAAAAATAAATCTGGCTATGTTTTGATGATACGGTCCCAACAAAACTAGTTTCCTCGAATTCTGAGACCGTTTGCAAAAAGGCCCATTTCTGGTCGATCCAATTTAACTTTAATTGACCAAAAACACGTTTTCCTTTGCCATGCTCACGTACTAGCTTCAAAAATTATGAAATTTGAAACCTAGCAATAACTTCACATCCCGGATCCAACAAAAGTGGTTTCGTCGAATTCCGAGGTCGTATGCAAAATGGCCAATTTCACGGGCTATATAAATTCCATAGCGACCTTTCTGAAAATTCATTTGGCCATAACTTTTGCTTTCCGCTATGAAACTTCGATTTTTCAGATTCGTTCGAAAGGTATTCACTAACAGATTTAAATATTTTTGGTTTCACTCAAATCCGTTTTGTTTTGCACCCGGTACAGTCCGACAAAGTTTGAATTCAATTTTTGAAACTGCAGCGCCATTTCAGGCCTTGCTTATAATTAGAATTAATTATATTCATTTTCAAACGTCGATTCAAACTCACTTTTCATTGTTATTATTTAAAATATTTATTTTAAATATTTAAAATCTACCAAAATAGCCGATTTAAAAATTTTAAATTGGTTCAGATTTTCCGGGTCGTTACAAGAACATTCTTTTAAGTATTGTTGTGATGAAAACCTTGAAATAATTCATAATGAGTAGATCACTTCCTGCTTTCAAGAATTGTTGTAATGAAACTCTTAATATCCATTGGTAGTTGCGATATGCAAAAATTATTATAATATATAAGTTCCTGAATAACATAAATAACATTTGTTATTATAAAGAATACCAAGAGCATGGATAATAGATTACAACATTCTTCTAAGTATTGTTGAAAACCTTGATATACTTCAAGGTGAGTAGATTACTTCTGGCTTAGTGTTGTTGTAATAAAGGATATACTTCATTCTTTTAAGTATTGTTGTAATGAAAATCTTGATATACTTCAAGATGAGTAGATTGCTTCCTGGTTAATAATGAAAGTTGTCTTATTCATCAAATATGTATTGCAACATGCAAGTCCGATTGAAACAGGAAATTATAAGCACCAGAAGCGTATTCATAAATGAATATTAGTAACATACAAATCAAAAAAGGAAGGCATTTTAAATAAGAAAACATGCCTGAAGCATGGAAATGCACATGAAGTTTTCAAAGAAAAACTTCACTAAGAAGTAATTATAAGCAATTTGAGTTATTGAAAGAAGAATACGAATTTAGGGGAAATTATTAAATTAGAGGGAGCATCCATAAGTATGATATAATGCACTTTTTTTCCTTAACTAAGTTTTTCCCATTGGGATTTCTTAGTAAGGTTTTAATGAGGCATGGGTCATGATCCAGAAGTATCAACCCAAAAGTAACATACAAAAATAAGTTATAATGTACTCTTTTTCCTTATTTAAGATTTTTCCCACTGGGTTTTTCTTATTAAGGTTTTAACGAGGCATTACATTGATCCAGAAGTATCATACTACTTTTGACATAGTAAATATGACATTTTATATTGTACTCTTTTTCCTTTACTAAGATTTTTCCCATCGGGTTTTTCTTAATAAGGTTTTGACGAGGTAGCATTTTGATCCAGAAGTATCAAACATCTTTTGATGCAGTAAACTATTAATTATAAAGACAAGGCAATTTGCATAGCTTAGATTCAAGTGAATTATATCATGGGTGATAGGATGGAGCATTCTTCTTCTAAATCTCTTTTCATACATGAATGAAAGGATAACAAGAAAGAGGAGAAACAAACCCAGTTTCAAGAAAAGCGAATAGATCTGTTCTCAAAGGCAATTTCCAATCCAACATTCTAGAAGATGATGTACAAAATTGGCATGCATCGACTACATCAATAGGCTAATTGAATAATGAGTTATAAATAAGGGGGAACATATAAAATTATGCTATAATGCACTCTTTTCCTTCACTAATATTTTTCCCACTGGATTTTTGTTAGTAAGGTTTTTAATGAGGCATTATCTTGATCCTGAAGTATCAACCCTTACGATAACATTGTAAAACATGTTACCTAAAGATGAAATAAATTTGCACTCTTTTCCTTGTTTATGATTTTTCCCATAGGGTTTTTCATAAAAAGGTTTCTAATGAGGCATTGTTTTGATCCAGAAGCATCAAACTCCTTTAAGGAATATCATTTTAATATGATACTCATAATGTCAAACGTTGCGTACTATTTTTCCCATTCAAGGTTTTTCCATTGGGTTTTCTTGATAGAGTTTTGAAGGCAATAAACAATAGTTGTATCGACTGAACGGATATATGCAAGCAAGATAACAACAAGGGGGAGAAATTATCAAACACGTTTTAAAAGGGAAAACTTCAAGTTAGCAGAGCATTCAAGATTTCGAAGATGCATATTCAAGGGGGAGTGTTGAAATATATAAGAGTGAATATGCTTTTGTGATATTTTATTTAGTCCCACATCATGGGGATAAGTTTAACATCAGCTCCAAAGCCTATATATAAAGGAGCCAATGTAATAGAAATGTACACACTTGAAGTAATAGAAATAAAAGTCTCTCCCCCGTCTTTTTCGTTTTCTCTAATGGCTTCTTGTTTAACATATGTTCAGTTTTATTTTATAACAGTGTCGTATTTTCAAAAAAAAATTGACATGTTACTACGATCTAAAATGCATGATGGTTGTAGCGACCCAAACTTCCCCGTAAAGGAAAGCCCGGATTGCTTTGAGAACATGACAAATCAGAATACAAACAGAAGAACGTTTCATTGCTATTTACAACAATTACATTAGAGTACAAGAATATTAAGAGTATGAATAAATGTTACATAGAAAAATATATGAGATTAAAATACATAGCAGCGGAAATAAAATGTACAAATACAATGCGTAGTGGAAAATACAATAACTAGCACAACTGAATGAAATACACAGATACAGAGCATTCCGAATATAGCTCCAGCTGTAAATCCAAGATCCTGTATAAATAAATCTGCAAAACCAGAACTACTAGCTGTCCGTGTGGAAAATAGGGGAACCCAGAGTTTAAGTTAAAACAATAAACTCCAGGTCAGTTATGGGACTGGTGTTTGAACTAAAACAGTTATTTAAAACTTTATTTTAAAACGAGGTAAATCAAGGGACCACGCTGTATAACACGGAATGGGTTTACCCCCAAGAATACCATTGCCTAAAACAAACAGCGCAATCCTAAATAAAGAAAAATGAAGCTATTATAAGACTCGGTCCCATTACAATGCAATGCAAGCCGGAGGATAGAGTTTTACCTTATAATATCCAAATACGCTTGGTACATTTTAAAACAAATCTTTTATTATTACTATAAGTGAAGAAATCAACTTCAAATATAAATGTATCAATCATAGATGGCATAGGTACCATATATCATGTCGCCATACTAGGCTCTACAATCAAAACCGCAAAATGTCGTATTTGGAAGTTTGGATTTCCATCATGGTGGATCCTGATCCGAAAGATCTAGCGCGTAGTGCAATTCACCATGGTTTACGTCGCAGGCATGCAAAAACATCGTAATGCACATCTGCACTATCCAGGAAACAAGTTACCACGGCTTACGTCCAAGCATTGAAAAACACCTCTATCCATCTGGGAATCGGGGGGTGTGCCCTATCCCTACTGGTGTGGGGCAACCACACCCAGTATCACCTCGGTCGACCGAATCAGTGACAACCCATAGGGTGTCTATCCTCATCTCTAAAGCATGCTGATCTAACCATCAGTTTGCCACCATACCGGTGTGTGAGTCTCGTGAATTAACGCTACACAAAGCTGTGCTATATTAAAGCTGTGCTTTGATCATCATCCACCAAACTTTGCTTTTCAACAAAGGTTTGGATCACTGCATCTCAGCTTGCCACACTAACAATCCATACTGTACCACTGATTTCTGCCGATATATAACCTCTGAGCTCGTACGTCTCAGAGAAGGGTGTTAAGCAAGAGAATAAATTCTCCGCCACTAAACAGATATATATTTAGCAGAGATCAACGAATACAGTATAAAGAAATACAATGTCAGACACATCATCCATTTACAAGTCCGTTCTAGGTCTGAACGTAACTGGACGGCTACCACTGTAGCCCCTTCAAGGTAGCTACTCCAATCATGAGCAACAGTAGCAAACCATCCATTCGATGTGAAGATCTTTGGTCTTGCACCGTCTTGATTCTCTTCGACTTTTCGTCGTATCAGTTATTCAGAATGGGTTAGACCCGGCCTTTCCGAATAACTCGCATATCTTATAATCAAGTGCTATAACAACACATCATACGCGTCATTTCAATCCAGAATATTCTTTTCCCTTAGGAAAGATTCCCATTAATTTTATCAAAGATAATTTCTTTAAATTTATTCTTTAATCTTCCTTTGGATATCATTTCTAAACCAAATTAAGGTTTATCAACTAGTCGGGATTAGCGCACCTTACCGAAGTAATCATTTCTTTTATTTTCTCAATCCCAACCTATTCATCCCATGGAGCAAAACTGGTAATACTCCATATCTAACACCACAGTGTTATTGGTAAAAATTAATTACCATTTCACGTTCAAATCTAATTAAAGATTTAACTATCGTTTGGAGAAAATCTGGTGATACCCCATTCTCGATCATTTCTTAGATTTGATAATTTAAATTATCAAATCCTCATTTCAATCTAATTAAAGATTCATTAAACTCCACTTAGTTTTAATCTTCCCAAAAATCAATATTAATGATTATATAACTTGGGAAATCATATCCTGTCTTTAACTAGGTTAAAGAACCAATGTCATTTAAAACATAGTTCACGATAAACCCAAAATTACGTTCCATTAATTGTGGAATCTTCACGGAAAACAAATCAATATATAATCGATATAAATTTCCGTATCCGACTAATAATATAAATGGAATAATGACAAAGCTTTTTAAATTCCATATATATTAACAGTTTTCCTCCACAGAAACTCACTTCGATTATTATCAAACTGAATTCCATTCCATTCCAATATATTAAATTGGAAAACTTTACTTTGGAAAATCTCCACTAAATCTTTAATAAAAAGATTTATAAGTTCCAAATCTAATTTCACAGTAAATCGGGTTAAAGAACGAATGTCGTTAAAAACATAGTTCACAATACATCCAATTCACATTTCATTTTAAATCCAATTAAAGGTGAATTAATTGGTAATTCTTCTCTACATCTTAACTAAAAGATTTATTCTTTTCACATGGGGTTTAAGAACAGTGTTACTGAAGACCCCATCCCATAAGTCTCTAACCGTAAATTAGTAAGAGAACAATTCCCTAAGTAATAATCCCGAAGGCCGAAACCAACATCAGATCAATACCCAGGAAACCATTCAACTTAGCTAATCTCCAGAGTTTCTAATTTTCTTAACTCCATTAGATTTAAGAACAATATTATTAAAGATACCATTCATGACAAATCCAAAATTTCATTCCATTGCTAATCGGGTTAAAGAACAAGTGTTATTTAAAACACCATTCACGATAAATCCAAAAACCAATTTCAATTCAATTCCAATTAAATGTTAATTAATTGGTAAACTTCATTAAATCTTAATAAAAAGATTTATATGTTTTCTCAACTGGGTTTAAGAACAGTGTTAATGAAGACACTTTCACGACAAACCCAAAATCCAATTTGATATTAAATACAAGGCTCTGAATACAAAATATATCGGCTTATATTCAATATCAAATTCTGAAACCAACAAATATCGTATTGGGAATAATGATATATATATCTTCCAAATTCCTCCACAATGCCCATATAATCACGGAATCCAATATCGAAATATTCTGAAGATTATTTCTATTCCAAATCCATCCCAATTTATTCTTTGGAAAATTCTGGTTATTTTAAAACCATTTTCAAACCCAATTTATTTATTTCAAAAAATAAATAAATTATTATTTTAGTTAATAACTACTTCATTTCGATAAAAATATATTTTTATCTTTTCAAAACTAGAATTTTTTATCCGAAATCTTTCCTAATTATTTAGTATGACTTTACATAATTTTGCCATATTTTATTATCGCCCGTACAGTCGGTTTCCAATAACGGTCACCGAACTGCATCCATAGCGACCTTTTCTGAAATTGATTTGGACATATCTCCAAATCTATCCGTTAGATTTCAAATCTCTTGTATTCATTGGAAAGCTCTTTTCGATACGAACCGAAAGGCTCCGGTTTTAGGAGAATCCGACTGTCGGATCTCCCGTAATGTCCATTTGAAATTAATGGTCGAAATTCGCGAACGGTCACTGCGCGACGTGTTCTATTCAGGCCGTTATAATATATGTAATATGTATATATATATATATATATTATATTTTTGCGATTTCCATTTAAAATGAATTTTATAAATCGTTTTAAATTCGTTTCAAAAATGATTTCCACTTCCAATTCAAATCGAAATTGAATTTTTCCCTTATAAATTCGTTTCAAATTCATTTTTAAAATGATTTCAATTTTATTTTCAAATTCAAATCCAATTTGAATATTCCTTATGAATTCGTTAATAAATCGATTTCAATTCGATTATCAATTCCATTTATAATTAAAATAAATATTTATATTCTAATTTCGATTTAAATAAATATACGCGTTCTAATTCTATTCAAAATAAATTTCTCGTCGTAATTATTTAAAATAATTCATTTTAAATATTCCAAATTCATTAAAATGCCAAAATAAAAATTTTAAATTGGTTCTGATTTTCCGGGTTGTTACAATGGTCCTATATGAAAAGAAAGAAAAAAATTTAAAGAAAATAAAAGGATGTAATGCAGACTCCCCCCCACACTAGAACTAAACAGTGTCCACACTGTAAACACATTTCCTAAATTTGAAAGATAGAACCCAAAGGTAGATTAAATGTAAAATGATTTGTAAAATGAAATGCAATTTAACTATATGTAAGAATGGATCATATGTACAATGATATATGTGTTTGCGATGCATGCGATGCAAAGAACGCAACCAACTTTTTCCCCCACACTTGGTTATGGCCCGATGAATCATGTCTAGGCGTGTTTTCTAATAAGAAAAGGATTTGAAACCCATCTCATCTTTATACCTAGATTTATAATCCAGTAGATAAATGTCCAAGGTCATCCTAACATGAAGTTTTTCAACCAAGCCAGCATTCCAAAAATAACTCATGTGTTCAACAGATTTATCGGTGTAATTGTTCAAAAATTTGTGATCATATATAAACTCAGTTGCAATTGTGAAATTCAAATTCTTATTGTTGTTCTATGTGATCACATTGCTCAATTTTATTTATTGACAACGTAACTTCAACACTAACAAATTCAATTTCGTATAAAACCTCAAAATCGAAATTTTCGAACTTGGATTGGTGGCTTGATTCAATTTCATCATCATTTGGCAACTCATCCTCATACAATCCAAAAAATTCATGTTCATTAAAATCCTTCTCTAAATTTGAATTGAAAAATTCAACATTTTCATTTGTTCAATTTCAAAAATTTCAAGTTTCTCACGGTCTGAAAGAGAAAGATCAAAATCCGTGCTTAAATCTTTTTCCTAAAAAGAATCGAAGTCCAAATCATTTGTTGAATTTTGAAAAACTTCATTTAGATAGTTATTCTCAATTTTGAAAGTTGTTGTTTGAAAATGTTCACTATCAGTAAAGAATGTATTATTTTATGATTCATTGCTTATTTGAATTTGATTTTGTTGCTCTCGTTGTTCTTTCAAAGATGTCATTAAACAAAGAAGTTCATCAAGCTGTCTATCTTTTTCATCAAGCTGTCTATCTTGCCTTTCTACCATCTCTCTAAGAATGTTAAGATGATATTCTTCGAAATCGTTGATTTGAAAGCTCTCATTTTGGATTTCTTGATTCTCAAAATTATAGTCCACATCAATTTCATGACCAATATTATTTCCAATGTGGTGGTTGTTTGAATTTTCAGAAAAATGACAATAATAATGGAAATTGTTTTGACTATAAAGATTATGTTCATAAGCAAAACTATTGAAATTCGAGGAATAATTGCAATTTTGGTTATTTTCAAGATATTGATATGGGCTATAATTTTGAAAATTTTGGTTTACAACCCCATATTGATGTGGATCAACGCCATATTAAGATTCAAAGCTATTTTGATGTGGATGTGGCCCATAATCGAAATTATTAAAATTTGAATTGAAATCGCAATTTCGATCATTTATATGATTTTGAAAATTGTTGGCATTGGGCTCGCGAAATTTCGGAAAATTTTGCGTTGTGAGTTGTAATTCATACTCATACTCTTCCAGGGGACGTCTACTCAGGTTATTATCCCACAATTCTCTCAATGATTTTTTTTGAATCAAACATTGAATGAAATCAAGGGATGACAAAAATTATTCTTAGTTCAAAATAGTATAAAGGAATGAGTTGTGCTCTATTAATTAACTAACTCAATTAGAAGGGGAAGAGGGTCTTATGGCCGTTGACGTATAGTATAAATACTAAGGGATACGACCAATGTTTTACGGGTAGTATGCAACCTCTTTTGCTAATAGTTCAATAAATTGAACTACTATATATCCGCGATCCAATTATATGAGACAACCAACTTCACAAAGCACCACTTTTTAATTATATTATTTTGCAACATCTATTTTTATTGTTGAAAACAATGATAATGAAGATTCCAGTTATGAAGATATCATCCAACTACAATAATAACAGCAAAAATTTAAAATATTGTACAAGCCAGCCGCTGCCTACTACAGAAATTTTTTACAAGCAATTTCAGAACCTATAGAGTTTAGAAAATTTTACAAAGTGGGGTATGGCAGTCTGTCGAGAGCAGTTGAGTTGCGTTAGTGATTGAAGTTCTCATATTTGCAAATTGTTCGAACCTTTGAATTCTCCGTTTGATTGCTTGACCTGTTCCTCGCTTTGACCTTAGATTGAATGATTGAACCTCTCTCTTTCTCCTTCTTTTTTTTTGTAGAAAAGAAGCTAAATATAAACAATTAAAATGAAACTGAAAACTGAGGAAATGGAAAGAAAGAAAAAAACAAACTAGACTTGAAGAGAAAGAAAACTAACTAATTAAGCTTTAAAAAAAAAAATTAAACCTAACAAAAACTGAGAAATAAAACTAAAACGCTAAAACAAAAAACAATCCAGACTCATGGCAAGAAATCAAACGATCTTATACTCAACAACCCACGAAACAATTAAACTCGGTCAAATAAAGGAAAATCATCGGCCTCAATTTCATGCCTTAGTTACCACAACAGAGAACACCCTTTTTCTGAAACAAAATGAAATTCCTTCAAAAACAATTACAAGGCGCCGCCTTCCTCCTTTTTTTTTTTCTTTTTTTTCCTTTTATAAATTACCAAAAATAAACTATCAAAAAATCAAAACACTGAGTCCACGCCCCTTTTACAGCAACCATACTCAGAAGAAAAAAATTTTGCGCCTCCTATTTTATTCCAACGCAAATCGTGCCAAAAAAAATATGGAAACCAAATTGCCCCTTTTATTATTTCTCTTTTCAAAATCGGGCTTCTAGAATTTCAATTTGGATTTTGCGCGCCCCTCTTCTTTCTATTTTTTTCCTTTGAAATCGAGTTTGGGTCTTGATCTTCGAATCGGTTAGGGTTCGAGTTGATGGCTTGGGTGAACTGGGTCTTACGATTCGGTTTTGGTTCAAGGGGGAGGCAGAATAGTCACGGGTTACGATGTTCTGAGGCAACTTTGTTTTGAAGCTGTGTTAAGGGTTCGATCGGGGTTGAAAGTGTTTGGGTTCGGAGTTGTACGGTTGATCTGAAGTTCCGGCTTGGAGAGTGGTTCGTTGGGATGATCAAGAAGGGGAGTTGGATTTTGGAGCGATAAAGGAGTCGTATGATTTATGGTTGGTGAACGTTGAATTGGGTAGTCTCGAAGTAGAGGTTGGTCGACGATTGAACTATGTTTGGGTTCGAATTGTGATTTTGGGATGGATCTGAATAGGGTGTGGACAGTGCTTTGTGAACGGGTTTGCGGTATGGGATTTTGGAGCGAGCGCTGATCGGGTTTTTGGGTTTGAACTATTTGATTGTGAAGCGTAGGTTGTGGATGACTGAAATTGCATGGGGATTGTGGTTTATGTGGAGGATGCGTAGCAGATGAAACTGTCTTGCTTGTTGGAGGATAACTAAAATTGTTTTGTCAAGGGTATTGGGGCGATGTGAGTTGTGACCGTGGACATGGGGGTTAATTGATGTGTTCGGTGGTTATGAATGGTTCTGGGCGGAGCAGTGGTTGTTATGAAACAGTGCATGATGATGGGAATTATGGATTGTGGGATGGTGGCAAGAAAGATGTACAGGAGTTTGTGGAGTTGGAAGGGTTGTTTGTGGCTTGTGGTAGTTAGAATAGGATGTGTGGTGATGGTGTGATTGATCGATGAGACTATGTATTAACCATGAACGGTGTTGAAACAGATGGTGGATGAAGGATGTACGCGATGATGAATTGGATTGAGAAGGTGAACTTTGTACAGGTAGAGAAGAGGGAAAAGGAAATAGCAAAAAAAAAAAAATGTATTTTTTTCTGAAAACTTATAAAAAGGAAAATGTAAAAGATTGGAAAGAAATAAGAAGGAAAAGAAAAAAAAGGAAAGAAATCTTGAAAAAGAAAGCAAGTTTTTTTAAAAAAAATATACATATATATACATATACACACACACACACACACACACACATATATATATATATATATATATATATATATATATAAATGTTGAAAAAGGAAGATTTTGTGAAAGAAAAGAAAGAGATTGAGAAAAGGAAAGAAATCAAATAATAACTGGCAAGAAGATTTTTTTTATGAAAACGCAAAAACATGGAAAAATAAAAACTAACACGAATCAAAAATTAAATAAATAATAAAATTTAATTATTGCCTCCCCGGCAATGGCACCAAAAACTTGATCGTCGCTTTCTAAGGAATTAGAATAGTGCGAATTTTTAAATAAATACTGCAAGTGCACTGATCATGTAATATGCAGGTCGAATCACAGGGAGGCAAATTAAATCAAATTATTTAGATAATTTCTTGGACGAGTTAGACAAATCCTGGAGGTTGGATTTGAAAACAATAAAAATTGAAACTGTACTTTGACTCAGAACAAATCTAACTGAACCGACGATCAAATCACAATTTTCAATTATAAAGCAAATAAAACTATGAATCAGATTTGAATCTAATCAAATCCAATTTGACCTATGAAAGAAAATAAAAAGAAGAAATTAAATTGCAGGACTAAAATAAAAAGCATAAATTAAAATTGCAGGAATAAAATAACAAACAGAAAATAGAATTAGGATTACCGCTGAATCTAGTCAGACGGTCCATCACTAATGAAAATAAGTGGAAAATACGAATAGTGTTCTACAAAATCTAATTGTGTAGACAACACTAATTGCTAAGAAAAAGTAAAAAAAAATGCAGAAAAGAGAAAAAGAAAAAACTTTATTAATTTCAGGATGAAGTTTACAATGAGATTACAAGGGTATTTATAGGATAGATAGCCAACCTAAAACCCTAATCCAGTCTATGCTTGTATAGGCCTATTTACACAAGGATTGTTTTATCAGATTTTATGCCCTTTTCTTGACTTATTTTGAGGAAATAATCTTGAGAATATCTTGTGAGTATCTTTGAGAATATTTGGGCCTTTTTATTAGCAATTACTCCTCCCATATCTTCCTTGTTTGGCATGTGACTAATTGATGGGAGATAAGATTTCATAAGATTTATTCAACCAAACATGAACATATCTTAAACTCCAAAAGCAACACAGTGCTAAGTCTTCATCTGCAAATCTTCATATGTATATACACAGCATTTTGATCTTTATTTTCTGTTTTTCTGACTACATGTGGCTTAGTTGACATATCAGTAAAAGTGACAAAATAATACCCAAGTAATATTTATTTATATACCAAAAAAATAAGATATAAGAGTATAAAATAAACACATTCCTATGTTAATCACCTTCCAAAAACGCTAATCCGGCAGGGGGAACCGATAGCGAGAGGCCATCCAAGTCAGAAAGCAAGAAAGAGAAGGTAAGAGCTCCATCGGCTTGAACCCGAAAGGGCCTCCAGCATAAACCTGCTTAAATACCAACACATCAGGAGACAAAAAAGCCAAAAGCATCAAGCCAGAAGCTTGCGATAGCCATCTAGAACCAATTTACGAAACATCTAGTATATAAACATCAAAAGGTCATGTTGATAAATATCAGATAAATCACCTAGAGCCGCCTTCTGAAAAAATCAGTTCATACTTGGAAATCCGCCGGGCGGCAGACAAGAACATTGGAAGGGATACGAGCTATCCCCACTAATCTGCTTATCACAGACACTGACAGTGGTTCCGAATCGGCCGCTACCCACGTACATAAAGAGGAAGAGCTCCTCTAAGTACTCACGGGAAAACCGAAGGCCTATACCTAAGAGTCTATGACTAAAAAGAAAACATGCAACTGGAGCCTCCCGATATCGTCCAAGGGGCCGCCATAACAACAAACCCCCTCCTATCTCAAAGAAGCTTCCAACTAGCCGGGACCTTCCCCGCGGAAGATGAAATTAATATAACGAAGCAGCCGAAAGCAAGAACATCCGAAACCCAGGAGAAATGCTACTAACAGAGGCCCTTGTAGGAACAACGACCCAATAGCAAAAGGGGCACCAAATCACCTATAAATAGAATCCCAGGGGTCACACTAAAAGGGGCATCTTTTTTTAATCCTTCTGGTACTCTTTTTTTATAGAGTGGGAATGGAGAATTTCTTCCGTTCTATAAATGTGCTCCAAATCATAGATAAATAAAAAGGAAATCTACGTACAGAATATCATTCTGCGAGTTCGTCATTTTGTTTTTAATCATTATTACCGCAATTCATTGTTTGTTTTCCAGGTTGACATGGATCTCATCCAAATCTTTCCACTGACCGGAAGAAAAACCCCTCTTCATGAGTTTAGACACTTCTTGGTGTTTTGTAGCGAATCTTTTCCCTCAGATCTTGATACCAAGGAGTGGAGGTCCGATTCAACTTGTGAAAGTTGAACGACCTAGACTTCGGCTCAAATCCACTCCCGTTAACCTATCTTCGATGTTAGCGTAAAATATCGTTAACATTTTGGTGCTAGAAGGAGGGCCTGAACCTCCGATTCTGTGGTTACCTAACCACATATCTACCTGATTTGTTCCATCCCGGATTAGAATAAGGCTTTGAAGAAACAAAGTTATGATCAAGGGGTTCTGACAAAAATGTTCGGAATTTCGAATGGATAAGTCAAAAACCACCAACCCAGAAGCAATAGAGCAGCAAAGGTTGAGAACAGAAGCCTTGCTAGTAATAAAGTGGAAGAGAAAAATAGGACAATGGGTTCACAACACTGAGGATAATGGCTTGTCCTATACAGGACCAACCACGGCACCACTTCCAAGTGATTCCACACCAGAGAATACTAGCATCTTCTCATACCTAAAGGAGAGTCTCTACCAATAGGTCAGGGAAACAACGTTTGAGCAAGAAATAATGAATGATTTCGACCACTTCACCAACAAGTGGTCCGAGAGGATGACCTCTTAATCTCAGTATGCCTGGGAAGTAGGAACAGAGATGTAGAGAAAACGACAAGATTAAGCCATGAAAGGATTAATACCCAACGACCAGAAAAGAAGATCACAAAGAGACTATTCAACGAATATTACTTTACCACCTCGATGGAGAATATCTATTTCCTAACCAAACACGAAATCAACTATTGGTCGTCTGCGAAGAAAAAGCCCACATACGAAAGGAAAGTAGGAGGAAACTATTGGCATTACCACATGAGGAATGGACATAACACCGATTGTTGTAGAATCCTTGAGGAGAGGATCATCAAATTCATCTGCTAAGGCCAGTTATGAGAGTTTATAACAAGATCGGTTTAGGTTCAATAAAAATCCTTAGGAAAAGGATTATCAAATATGACTGAGGGTATGGAAACCCATATCTGAAGTTTAAAGAAACCCAAAAGGGGTCAAACCATAAATGGATCAAATCCCTTGCCACTAAGGTGTCCCTGGCAAGGCATCCCCAGGAGGGGGATGGTGTGTTAGTCTTTCTCCATACCTAAATCAGAGGGGGCTAGGTTAAAGCATCAAAAGCATAAGTTGTCGTTTCACACCAGCAATGGTCTTGGCGGTGCATCTAAACTTAGTATGCCTTGCCTCTGTTCGCAGAAGAGTACGCCCTGCCTATGCTAGAACTAAGCACGTCCTACCTCTGCTCGCAGAAGAGCGCACCCTACCTCTTCTTATGTTCTGTGTTACCCGAAGAAGGGAATTCTAACCCCTATCGCCACCTACAGTGGTCTGGGTAGGGCACCCCTCGGAGCGGGGTGGCGTGTAAGCCTCAATCACTGCGTACGATGGTCCGTATAGAGCGTCAAAAGAGTAAACCTTAGTTATGTGCCTACGATGGCCCGGTCTAAGTTTCTAAGACCTTATCACTACCTACGATGGTTAGGTTAAGGTGCCTCCTGGAGGGAGGATGTGTAAGTTCTTGGGCCCTGCTTGTGGATAAGCTAACCAAGCGCATCGAATGCACATGCCTAGAGAGTGACCAAAAAAGCACGTACATCCTCTGCTTTGATACTGAAAGCCCAGAGAGTGGCTCAAGAAGTATGTAAAACCTCTTCTTCACAAATAAATGCCGGAAGGAATTTCCGGCCATTAATCAAAAAATGCTGGAGGAGGTTCCGGTCTACATATATTTAATGCCGAAAGGGATTTCCGATCTTCAACTCGAGAATGCCGGAGGAGGTTCCGGTCTACATCTATTTAATGCTGGAAGGGATTTCCAGTCTTCAATCCGAGAATGCCGGAGGAGGTTTCGGTTTACATCTATTTAATGCCGAAAGGGATTTTCGGTCTTCAATATGAGAATGTCGGAGGAGGTTCCAGTCTACATCTATTTAATGCTAGAAGGGATTTCCGGTCTTCAATTTGAGAATGATGAAGGAGGTTCTGGTCTACACCTATTTAATGTCGGAAGGGATTTCCAGCCTTCAATCCGAGAATTCCGGAGGAGATTCCGGTCTACATTTATTTGATGCCGAGAGGGATTTCCGGTCCTCAATCCGAGAATGCCGGAGGAGGTTATGGTCTTCCATCTATTCATTGCCGGAAGGAATTTTAGGTCTTCAATCCAAAGATATCGGAGGGGATTCCCAATCTTCAGTTGCCCAAATAAAAGGTGGCCTGGAACTTCTGGTTAGCGCTGAAAGGAACTCTTTGGTTTACTTTCTTTAGTACCCGAATCTGGGCTAATTTAGTTCCTTACAAATAGTGGAAGAAGCTGTCTAGCCTCATCTCAACGCCAAGCTCGGATTCAAGTCATAACTGGATGTACAGTTTTAGTTTCGTCACAAAGCATCTGGATAGAGACTGGTTCAAGTTTTCAAAGGGAAACAAGGAGTCGGTCATAACTTCCACCCCTCCCCAACTCGGATTGGATTTGGAAGCGCATCTCCGCTGGCATTAGGTGCAAACATATGGTTCTCTCGCTCGCTCAGGAAAGTGTTTCTTAGTTTATGCATACATCGATCCATTAGTCGAGTATATCAAATGTTTGCACTAACACGCGGAACACAAATGAAACTCCGTAAGCGTTTCACATTTAATGCCCCTTAGTGCTATCAACCTTACCAAGAACACATGACACTCTACTAAAGACTGTAAGACATAGTTTTAACAAAGTACGCCAGAGATGTACATCCTGCTATGACGTCACCATAACCAAAGGAAAACGTATATGCGTGAAACGTGCGATTGTGTGTTAAGTAATACTTTTATAAACGCCATCACTAATGAAATATTACATTCAACTGTCAAAATACCAAATGCTTCATACATCGCATAATCGATTACAAGGAGGTTTGTGGGATAAATGACTTATAAGATAAATACATCTTCAAAAAAAACACCTATATCACGACACCAAAACTCCTACATAAACAGCAGCCCGATCCTCTTTTGGTTGATTCTTACTCGCGGGAGAAAGAGGAAGTCGCAGAATGATGGATCACGGTGCGTAAAAGTCCATCAATTTTTCGCATCTTTTCCGTGGCCGCATGTGGATCATCGGAGGGTTTAGTTTGCCACTTTAGAGCTCGGTTGAAAGCCTTACCCATTCTACGAAGATTTTCATTTTATTTCTCCAAGTCAAGAGCATCTTTATGTAAAAACTGTCTCTCCTTTTGTAGTCGTTTAATTTTGGGAGCATAAAAACCATTACGACGAAGATTGTCCTCAGCGCTTTTTTTGGGATAGAAACCTTTCATATTGGCCCTAACCTGTCTATGCCACCTAGCGGCAAGAAAGTGATCCATCCCAAGAGGAAAATCCCTTATTTCAAGCTAAGGAAATCGGGATCTCCTCGAAACCCGCAAAGGATCAGGAGTGGAAGCTTCAGGGGTACGACCAAAGATAGATTCCCATTCTCTACATTTTGTCAATATACCATCACATTCTGCCTCTAACCCAATAACTTGGCATTGGAGTTCATCCTTCTCCCCTTTAAAATCAATAGAAGGATTGCTCTTTATGTCCCTCTTCACTTCGAGAATGTATCTATCCTTTTGCTTTATCTGAGCCTCCGATATACCTATTTCTTCCTTCAGATGTTGTACAGATGGCTCCCCAGACGGACAGTTATAACAACCTGTCCTCAAATACAACACATAGAAGAATAATACTATATATGTCATATGTCTGAACTCCTCCAGCTTGTCATGGATTTCGCAACAACCTGATGAGACTCGATCTGACCCCGAGCATTACAAATGCCACGGATCAGTCTGGTGCACCGGCATGAGAAAAAATCACCAAGTTTAAATAACATCCATATTGGTTAACTTTAGAAAATCATTTTGAAAGAAAAGGATAATAGTAAGACCAAAGCCGTTTGGCGTTCCAGCCCAGTTCCAACAATGCACTTCTCGGATCGAGAAAGAGAAACTGATTGGCGCTGCATATTAGAACTCATTAAAGCCTGATTCACATCATTATGCTCAAAAAACATAATAAGGGAAGCTCCAATAGAAAAATATTGGAAAGGAATGTCCAATATACGTTTTACATCTTCTGTACGAAAATATTCAATTCTCGTAAGATCCTCCTGACTGTTATTCAAAAGATCCAATAATGTATGTATATTGGGCTTTTTTAGACAATTATAGGCCCTAGGAGATAGTTCTAATTGGTCAATAAAAATACATTTCAATGGAATTCCTTTTTTACCTTAATATAACCCATACCATTTTTGATACGAAAATCCGGTGATATTATAATAGTGTCTATATCAAATAAATAACCAAATAGCAGAACGCTTGCATCTCATGCTCCACATACATAGAATATAATTAAAAACCGCGGGGCTCTTATTTGAGAATGGATTCCAACTATGACAATGTATGGGACCACCTTCTGATCAGTGTACTCTAGAGGGGATACACTGGGCTTCAACAGGAACACCTTGCAACTCGGCCGCACATGACCAGTTACTCATTTAGCTTGAGTAGACCGAATGTATTATCATCCTACGGTTTTAAGGCCTATCGTACATCCACAGAGATACAAAAGCGAAATAAGAAGAAATAAGGAATATCTCAAGACTGGTGATAATACACCTTGCTTGGGTGCGACCCAACTAGCCATGCTGCATGCCCGAATTTTATCATTTACCAGTTGATGAGGCTTGAGGCTATGTTTATCTTCTAGAAAAGCATGCCACCATTAAATTTGAATTCCATATCTTCAAACCCACCAAATCACAAATTGATTTCCCCAAAATATAACACAGGTATAAAGCTAAGAGAAATGAATTTCTCCGCCACCAAACGTATATGAGGCAATCAACCCGTAATCTGTCCGACATTCGTCCATACAAGTCATTTAGGAATAGGATGAACTGAAGACACCCTGCTACCGCATCCAAAGGATCAGTAGCGAGTAGTCCTTGCAAAATCTCACTTACAACCGAATTACGTCAAAATACCTCTGGTTGCAATCCTAACAATATTCGACATTTAGTCCTTCCACTCATGAAGATCCAGGTCTTCAATTTCTCCATCTTAATTATCATCTTCCACGTTTTCGTATTTGCTGGTCGGAAGGTTTTCGAATATGAATTCGATCCCGGTCTTTCCGTACCAACAATCGTATTGGCCAGAGTTGATAGTCAGTTATTCAACTATCAAATAAACAAACATTCATCCATGGAAAGAAAATGAATTCACTTATTCAATACTCAACATCATTTGGCCTCTTTGATTAACCATTGGTTAATTAAACTTCTAAAATCTTTCATCTTTCAACATTCCGAAAACATTTCCATTTCTATTATACTATTCAAGTTTGAAACATGGTCTTTAAATCATTAACACTTATTAAATCACTTCATTTATCCAATCCTCGCTGTCGAACTTGACCATTCCTTAGTCAATAACGAGGTAAATCAAGTTGGGGTATAATTACCTCTCAGACCTTAACTGAACAACAATTTTTTTTGAAATAGACAAAGCGTACAACAAGAATTCACTTCTTTTACGAAATAACATTGATTATAATAATGGCATTATAATCCGCACTTTCAAAATATTTATCTTTAAAATATACTTTAATTAATTTGAATAAAAAATAAATAAATCATAATTTAAATAAGTTCCATTCAGGTCATTACTTACGTTAATAAACCATGTTATAACTTGTCTCATTAGTTTGAAACATCTACAAATCTTATTTAAAAGTATTTTGTTTTCAAACCCGTTTTATATATACATTCCCATTTATACTATTTTTCCCAAACTCGACCTGAAATCTCAATTTCTAAATGATTATAAAAAATGTAATTTTCTTTGCTGTTTCAAACAAAATGGTATTTCAAAAACATATGTGAATAAAATTTAGTAAATGTTCCGAATCGATTTAATATCGATTTCAAAATCTTTTTTTATCGATGATACAAAAGAGGCAAATGTCTACTAAAGTACCTAACCGTGAAATATTAGTCAATTCCAAATTTAATAACAATAAATAACCATATAGATAAACGTTATCAATAATAGTGAGGAATCCAGTTGGATTTCCCCAACCTGTCATTCCCTACATCACAATGGCTTATCTCAATTTCAATACGGCAATATATTTATTCATTACAATAAACAGAAATAAACAATTTAATAATAACAGTCAATAACCAATTAACAACATCCATTCAAGCATCTAATTATTTATTAAATACGTCTATATTATTATAAACGTAACCAACAAGGTAGGTTACCTCGTTTGGAATAAAATCGTTAAAATAAGGATTTAATTCGATTAAGTTAAGTAACATTTAATTTAATCAACGAATATTACAAAATATTCAGCATCCATGCAAACAGTCTTCAAACCAACAATCATTAGCAAACATTGCACACAAAATAAAAATCCTACTTATATAATATATAAATGGGATAAACTGAGTGAGTTAAACTCACCTTGGCTTCCCATTCTTTGATTAAACTACTCATTTTAGTCAAATTAAACAAGCATTTTAATTTGACTAAAAATTCCAACTGCTTCCGTCTCTGCCCAAACTGACTCCCAAATATGGTGCTTGTCAATATGGTTCCAACGCGTCCAATGGCGTTCAGTTCTGCTCATATAGCCATGAGTTATGACATTTATAACATACAATTTGATTAAAAATGATTATTTTCCTACTTAATAATTAATGATTAAAATTAAATTTAGATAGTTACTTTAATTTTAACTTAACCGGCTGATCCATCTGAATAGAAATTCATCGAGCGTGAACAAAAATTCTTCTTTGCATGTCTCCCTTTTTAATTTCTCCATTTATTTCCATTTGTTCTCAGTTCATAATGTTAGCCCTTTATAATTCTTTTTATTCTCTTTTATTTATAATCTAAAGACCTAAAGGCCCGTGCGCTTACAACCCAAATACCCAGACCCACTTTCCATAATAATGTTTCTTCTTCCCCAATCAAATATTATTTCCTGAAGCTTATTATATCCACCATTTTCATTTTTATTTCCCTTCCTCATTCTATAACTTGGTCCCTCCGTCCATGCTGCTTTTTCTTCTTTAATTTTCCAGACCTACGTACAATCTCCAAATCCCCCTCTTTCTTTACCTTTATACCTTTCCTACATTTTGCTATTTTCTATTCTTCCTATGTTAATACGCAAATTCTCCTGCTTCGAAAACTTCTATTGCGTTATCCCTTCGCCTGCCATCCACCCATATTCTTCTCTCCCTCCCATGCAAATGCACACGCCAGCATATCCCCTCGTCGAGACCCCTGCATCCAAAATCCATGCAAACCCTGTGGATGCTGGATATGTCGGTTGGGTCCGAGCAGTCTTATTCCACAAGTTGGGCCTAACCTCGTGTCTTAGCCCAATTCGTATTCGCGCACTTAAACCTCTCACATTAGGTTCAACATTAGTGGCTGCTGGATATGCCGGTCGGGTCCGTGCAGACTCCCACCACTAACCTCGTGTCATAAGTGCAATTAAAATTTCTAATTGTAATTATTAAACATTCCATTTTTTATCAAATTTTTGCCTATGTTTTTATAGGTAATTATGTCCCTACTTTCCCCCTTTTGAATTATATGTCCGATTAATTATACCTATGCCTTATTAGGTATTTATGCCCATTTACCGAATTATTGAATTATACGTCCAACTCATGTTCACATTCAAATTATGTCAATATTAACCTTTTTCCCTCCCCGTTCCCTAACTAACGTGTTCATAATTTGCAGCATGTATAGGTTAAATAATATCCTAATCATAAACGATAAAAAGAGAAGGTAATGGAAATATGACAAAGGTAAATGTTCTAACATAACTAGCATAAGCATATACTAACATGGTGAACATATAAGCATAGATCTAATGAACTCGGGGCAGTTAACTAGTTGTAACATAACAAAGGTGATAAGATGAACATGACAAGATCTAAATCTTAATTTAGATGTCCAACAAGTTCAGATCTAATATGAGAAGCACATGGGGATCCAAATAATAAACTAGATCTGATTAATGATTTAGGTGTCCACATAATACAAATCTAATAGGTAAAAGTAGATCTAACAAATAAGGATTAAGATCTACATCACTGAATATCCACATAATTCAGATCTAATAGATAAAAGTAGATATAATACAAATAGGGATACGATCTTCATCACATAATGTCCACATAATTCAGATCTATAGATAAAAATAGATCTAACACAAATAGGGATTAAGATCTACATCATAGAATGTTCACATAATTCAGATCTATAGATAAAAGTAGATCTAACACAAATAGGCATTAAGATCTACATCATAGAATGCTCACATAATTCAGATCTATAGATAAAACTAGATCTAACACAAATAGGTATTAACATCTACATCATAGAAATTTAGATCCAAGTTATAATCAAACAAAAATGTTGTATGTTCATAATTTAAAATTTATCCAATATAATATATGAACAAATCCAAGCTATAATACTATCAAGTTTACTTTTAAATATTTAATTCTAAAAGTAACTATACTCACTAAGTTTGGATTAGAAGATGGAACTAGAAGAGATTGGCTCTTGAATCTCCAATTGATTTGCCTTAGTTGATAGTAGAAGATAAGTGATCCAGTTCAATTCAGACACCGGCAGAGTTTGGCCGCCATTGATTCTTTGTGAAGAAAACAAGAGAATTGAGGTATATTTATAGCTGCCAATGTCCAGAATTCGAATGCCACCTCAACCCTAGAGTGAATTAGGTCATGGGTCGCTACCCACTTGAAAAAGGCCTGAATACCCAAAAAACCCTATGGGCGCACTTTACAGGTGCGCCAGTGTAAAATTGCCTTGGCGCACTTGTGAAGTGCGCTAGTTATCCCTGTTCTGATTTGTTAAACTTTTATCGTCCGTAACTTCTTCATATATTATCTGTTTTACGCAAACTAGGTGTTTATCCTGACCAGAATTTTGAGAAGGACGTAATGACATAGTCTGTTTCCCTTAATTCTTAATATTAAATTAATTATTCTTTAATCTATCCTCTGGTGTCATTAAAAATTCAGGGTGTTACATTCTCCCCTATTCAAAGAATTTCGTCCCCGAAATCTCTACGTTGAAAAGAATGTGTCCTACCATCCATCATCCATCTACTCATCCACCAATCACCGACATCCATTGTCCTTAAATAATTCTAGTGCTTATATGAGTACATGAAAAGGTGTGTGTGTATGTCCCAATACTAATGCGAAGATCAGGCGGTCTACTGATTCAGTTGACCTCCTTAATGCAATATACGCTAGTGTCATGAGTCCAATATATAAGCAAATAATCCTATTATAACATGTAAGCTCTATATGTGTGCACACTCATTCGTCCAAATGCAACATCCATATGCTAATTCATCCATTTCCATTCATGAAAGAAAAGAAAATGCACACACATTCATATGCGGTATGAGAGTGATTGAGCCGATCTAGTGCATAATGTGTGTGCATATGCATCCACAGGCAACCACTAGCAAACACTGGCATCCACTTGCATCCATCAAACATAACATGTCTCAAACACATGTTTACATTCATAGGATTCTTACCTAAAGGTTGAAAATACTATGGATAGGATATACTCAAATGATAGAAACAAGTACTGATAAAGCTTTGGAAAAAGGAGTTAAGAACATACCCTCGAATAGAAAAGGGTACGAGGCACGAATCTTGTCTTCGGTCTCCTAAGTCGCGTCTTCTGTGTTATCTCCCCACTGAACCTTTAGCAACTTGATCTCTTTATTGCGTAACTTGTTAACCTCTGATCCAAGAATACGGGAAGGAACTCGCTTGGCTGTCGCCTCCCATTCCACTTCTACCTCTTCCAATATACTCGGCTCGACAACTTCCATGGTGTCATGCAAGCACTTTGGCAGATGAGAAACATGGAAAAGATCATGAACACCAGATGGATTTTTAGGGAAGCTTTACTCTATAGGCCATCTGGCCAATCCTCTTGGTTATGGGAAATGGTCCCACAAACCTAGGCACCAAAAACCCTACTGACCCGAAGCGAACCACATTCCTCAGAGGTGATGCTTTGATAAAAACTAAGTCTCCCATGCCAAATTCGATGTAGGCCCTTCTCTTGTCTGCATAGGAGTTATGCCTATCTTGGGCTGTCTTCTTCCACCGTCGAATAAGGTTAATCTTCTCAGACGCTTCCCTAACCATATCTGGTTCAAGTAATAATCTTTCTGTAGATTCCCACCAACAAGTTGTTGATCTACAGGGTTGTCCGTATAATGCTTCGAAGGGTGCCATGCCGATGCTAGCTTGATAACTGTTATTATAGGAAAACTCTACTGAAGGAAGATGCTCTTCCTAAGTTCCTCCAAAGTCAAGGATACACAGCCTTAAAAGATCTTCAAGAATTCTGTTCACCCTCTCCGTCTGTCCATTGGTCTGAGGATGGTAAGCGGTTCATAAATACAACTATGTACCTAATGTTTCTTGCAAGCTCCTCCAAAATTCACTGGTGAAATTGGGGTCGCGGTCCCACACGATGTTGGAAGGTACTCCATGAAGACGAACTATCTCTCGGACATAAATTACTGCTAACCATGGTGCTGTCCTCTTACTCTTAACTGGAATAAAGTGAGCGCTCTTGATGAGTCTATCTACCACAACCCAGATACTGGTGTTGCCTTTCTTCGATCTAGGCAAACCATCTATGAAATCCATGGAGATGCTCTCCCACTTCCACTGCAGAACCTCTAAAGGATGAAGTAAACCACCGGGCTTCTTTTGCTCGGCTTTAACTTGCTGGCAAACTAAACATTGAGAAACAAATTCGGCCACATCTTTCTTCATCCAGCCCAAAATAAAACCCTTTTCATGTCTCTGTACATCTTATCGCCGCTTGGATGAATGGTCATCTTAGAATGGTGGACTTCTACTAGGACTTCCTTTATCAAGCTTCCTATTTGAGGAACACAAAATCTTCCATCTTGTTGCAACCAACCCTTTTCATCTATGGTATATCGACTGAGGTGACTAGAAGTCTCCCCTTTTCGAAGCTTATCCATGATGTCTAAAATTTGTGGGTCACCTTGTTGCGAAGCTCCTATCTGATCCATAAGAGTTGGTTGTATTTCTAATGATGCAAACAAGTCAGGAAAAATCTCGATAGAGGGTTTAAAATCAAAAGTTGAGATGAACTCCAAGCTCTTCCTCTCCATGAACAGAGGACTTAAGGCCATCCTCCGCCTACTTAGTGAGTCAGCCACCACATTACCCTTGTCGAGGGTATAAGCTATCTCAAAATCATATGAAGCTAGGAACTCCATCCACCATTGTTGCCTTAAATCAAGGTCCTTCTGCGAGAACAAATACTTGAGCGAGATTTATGATCGGTGTGTAACTCGAACTTCTCTCCAAGTAGATAGTGACGCCACGTCTTTATCGCGAATACTATGGCAGCTAGTTCTAGATCATAGGTGGGGTAGTTTTTCTCATGAACTCTCAACTGTCTATGTAACGTCCCAGATTTTCCTATCATTTAAATTGGAATATTTAAATCTGTTTTATATATTATATTGGAAATATAATGGATTTTTTGTATCAAATTTATTATATAAATGGAGTTTGAATATATATAATTTATAATATAATTAAAACGAGCTATAAATGACGCGATAGTTTGTAATATGGAGTTTTGAACTTTAATTGAATATGTAGAATCCATTTTAAGTCAGAATTCTGTGAAACAAGAAAACGTTTGAATCGATTTGATTATATTTTTCTAATGAAAGAGAAAAATGGAGATTTCATATTATAGATTTCAAGTTATATCCAATTCAAAATTATAAATAGTCGCTATGGAATTTCGTCAATAAACAATAATGTTTATTTAATAAATATAAAGGAATTTCTATATATTTGGATACCATTATGCCGAATTTTGTGAATATTGAGTTTACAATATATATTGGTTATTCCGATTGGATAAATACAATAGTAATAATTTATTATTATTTAAATAGAATTGTTTTGGATTTAATTATATTTTTATCGATATTATATAGGCATTAAAAACATTTTCTTTTCAAACGACCTCCGTTTTCGAGAAAACAAGTTTTATCGGAATACGTATAACTAATTATTGCTAAATTTCCAGTTTGAAGCCAAACCAAGGTTTTGAATCTCGGATATCAGTCACGTTTCGTCTCGGGGATTTTATAGGCTCGGTCTCGTATCGGGGGAGATCTCGGACGAGATGAGTCTAACTCGGGAGTTCGTCTCGGATTTTCATCTTGGGTCTGAAAGTTCATATCGGAACAATCTCGGGGTACATGATATGTTAAAAATGATATTTTAACAAAATGATTTTTATGACTGCTATTAAAAACATTGTAACTTAAACTTAAAATGCAAAATAACTTTATTATTCTTTATTTTGCGAAAGATCATTCATACTCCAAATCATAATATGCTTAAAACAAAAATATTGTTAGACAGGAAACATTAAAAGGATCCAAAACATTAAAAAAATCAACATAAATAGACCATAAAATACATAATTTCATAAGTAACATGTATGTAAAATGAAGAATATGAAAATCATAAGCATTGTAAAACATATACGAACATACAATACAGTCATCTAACATGCAAAATGTAAAATAACAAAATACTAATAAGACTAGATTTGATTTTTTTTATAGTTCTAGTTCAGACACAAATTTAAATTTTAACTTGAAAAACTAAGATCTCGGACGATATTCCAGTATTTCGTCTCGGTCGATATATCGTTCGATATTGCAATATCTCGGGTGATATTTTCGAAAGGAGATTTAGAGTGATATTTTCTGTTTCGTTTCGGAAGTAGCCCAAAATGAGATCTCGGAGGAGATCTCGGGCGATATTTGCGAGATTTGAAACAGTGAGCCAAACGGAGTTGTTTTGTTGGTAGACGAAATTTTAAGGTGAACCGATAAATTAAAATAATACCGTTGTGCAAATGAACTCCGTTTTCAACACAATAAATTTTATTGAGACTGTAACGCTGAGGCGTAGCAATGGAATTATTTCTGTTGTGTTCGTGGTTGCGTGGGTATCAATACGAATTTAACGGTCAACATTAAAAACGGTAGAATTAATAAAACAAAAGTTAGAAGCAAACATTTACTGGATCACTATAGCCAAATGAACGATATTTCAGTAATACAATGCAATATTTAAAAAATTAGAAAATTTTAATTATATCATTCAGTACCATAACAATCCAACAACAGCTGTGGAGTATTAAACATATGAGATTATGTGTTGATAGAACTGTTTGTGATACTGCAATACACATTGAAACTGTAAAGAAAAGGTGAAAGGAGCATACTGAATATTATATATAAATTGGGTATACATCAGTATATTTATTTTACTTGCGTGACACACTTCTGTTTTCTTGCCTCCTAATCCTATAACCCGTGCATACCAAGTAACCCCGTAAAATATTATTTTCTACTTGTGTGCTCCCCACACTTGATCTTGTATATATACGAGGCCCATTTTTCTTCCATTCTTGTTTCAGCGAGAAGAAACTCGCAACCGCCATTAGTATAAAACATATACACACTTTGCTTCTCGTTTTGTTCCAGTAAAATAAAAATTTGTGAAAAACCAGAAGACCCCATGAAGCAAACAACCGCGAGCTCCTTATCTCGAAACCCATTTACCCATTTCTAAAACTGTCAACTAAGGAAGTGGCATGCTCAGCAAGAGCAATAGTCCTCTGACGTCGGATAATGGTGGCGGGGGCCAACTGAGTGGGCGGTGCCAGTTCCTTTTCGGATCTGGAAATGAAGCACGAGATGTGAGTAGGCAGTGGGGTTTACGGTAAAGAGGGTGTAGGCGGTGTTCTATAGCTAACAGTGGCGCCTCAGGGGAAGGGGTTGGCAGACCGTGGATCAGAGAGGGGGAGGCGAGGGTATCTACAGTGGTCGGGGGGGGTGATCTCGGGTGGTTTCTGGTGTGAGTTTGGCCAACGTGAAGTGAGAGAACAGTGGCATGGCGCGTAGGGATTGAAGCACGCACGAACTGTGCATGGGCCGCATGTATGACGGGAAGGAAAAGCTTGCGTGTGGAATACAAAAATGGAGAAGACTGAAAGATGAAGTTTCAGGCTTGTTATACAGTAAGAGCATTAGGAAGAAATACAAGAAGAAGGCGCATGGCTCCAAATGGCAGCAATATAATGATGAACATAAGCTATGGGGTGTCAGACTTTTTTATGCGATGGAAGCGTATAAAGTTGGAGAGTAACATGGTGCTGAACAAAATGGGCTTGAGTTTGTACTAGGTAAAAGAGGACTGAAAGCTACTGTTCTATTTTTAGAAGAAGAAAATGTGGTAAGTGGAACATGAACAATATTATATAACATATGCCAATTATGTTTAGTGTTTAATTACCTTGGATATCCGCATACAGACGTCTAGCGTTATTTAACCATAAGGTATCAAGCCGACTATCAAACATCCTACATGCTATCAGGTAATATAACAGTATATCAAAATTGGGTATATTATGTAAATAGAATAATGCTATATAACATGACCAATTTTAATTAAGTATGCCTAACTATAAATTAATATTTTGGTAACATCTTGGTTAGTCAGTTCACTATTTTCTTGGTTTTACATGTATTATATGTTTCCTTAGAAACAAATGCATTGCGAAATCATTAGGAACACCGTGGCTCTTAGTAAGAGATTTGCAAAGTTTATCAAACACAAAGTGATTTCGGCAATCTTTTATGGACAGTAATATTTATATCGTTAAACTGAAATAGCTTCATGCTAAAATAAAATAAAAATGACATTTAAATTTGTAACTATCGTGTGCGTAGCACAGGCTATACATTAGTTAACATTATTTGGATAAGGAGTATAACCATTATTTAGTTATAAATAATATTAAAACTCGAGTACCGTATTAAAATTTTAACTGTGTCATACGTACACAGAATCACATCAAATAAGGAGTGTGGATCCATATCAAAGGGCGTAATGTTTTGGAATGAGAACGGACGAACTGAACGTAGATGAAAGCTTGTAAAATAAACCATTTTGCGGACAAATGGAAGTACAAGGTGAGTTCAACTCACTCAGTTTATCCCGTTTATATTTTATATAAACTGGATTTTTATTTTATGTGCAATGTTTGCTAATGATTAATGGTTCGATGACTATTTGAATGGATGCTGAATATTTTCAATATTCATGAATTAAATTAAGCGTTTGTTTAATTTAATCAAATTAAATCGTTATTTTAACGATTAGATTCCAAACAAGATAACTTACCTTATTGGTCACGTTTATAATAATATAAATGTATTAAAAAAATAATTGAATGCTTGATTGAATATTTCAAATTGTTTGTTAACTGTTACTGGTTGAACTATATTATTGTGTTAAAATTGAGGTAACCCATTTGATGCAGGGAAGGACAGGTTGGAGGAATCCAACCGGATTCCTCAAATATATTGTTTATTTATATGTACTATTAATCAATTTGATCGATTGTAGATTGTTGAATCTAAATTCAACAATTGTATGACATTAACCAATGGGTGATATTGGTTGAGTAATGGCAGATGGCCTGTAAAAGAACCGTTGTATAGAGATTGATTCACCATCTGGTAAATCAATAGAAGGAACGTTATAAAGTTTGTTTTATACCTAAAGACAGTGAAATCTGTTTTATATATATTATTCTTAAATGAAGTATCAAAGGAAATAAATAATTATCTTGTAATTTTAAAATGGGAGATTTGTATGTTAATGAGTTTTATAGGCAATTGAGTAGTGATTAACCAAACGGTTAAATGTGAAATTGATTGTTGTCCAATGAACAATTAAATGATATTATTAAATTAGATTGTTAAATCAAATGAAATTTATTTAAATTAAATCTAATTTAAAGAAATAACCAAGCGAAAATGGTTAACAAAGTAACTGTGTTGGAATGACCAAGTCGACTACTTGCACGTGGATTGATTATTAAAAACTATTATTGGATTGTTAATTATTATTGAAATTAAATATCATTTTAAAATAACCTTTTAAAAGACTAGTTATTTGATTTATAGTCGATAATGAAGTAAACTATTTGATGTAAAGGATATTAGACAGTTAACATGGAGTTGACGGTAAACGGGATTTTAAAGTGTAGTATGAATATGAATGCTTAAGGTGACTCAATTGACAAGATTTGAATTTATAATAGTGTTTTCAAGTGAAGCCAATTTGTTTAATATATCAAGTCCAGATTTCCTTAAAAAGAATAATATTAAAATTTTAAGGTGAATACGGTTTGAAAGAAACCGTATTCGAAATAGAAATGGTGATAATGAGGATCAGTTGAATAAAACCTTCTTTTATAACTAAAAGGGATTTTAATAAGTTTACTCATATTTATATGAGTTAGATTTAGGTTTATTCCAAAAAAAGGAATTATATAAAAAAGAGAGGTTAAAAAAGATTTATGTGAGTTGAGATCAAGTAGAAACCATAGTGGATTGAACTGGGTTATAAAATGAGAATCTAATGATAAAGACCTAGAGATGAATATTTTTAATGTGAAAGGAAGTTATCTGAATAAAACTAAGATATATCATTATTTAAAAAGGATTCTAAAATAGATAGAAGTGTTGAGATATTATTTGAATAAGATTTCATTTATAAACTTATATATATACTACGAAGATAAGAGTGTTATTGACTCAAGGTTTGAGAGGTAAATAAAATACCCCAACTTGTGATGACTTCATGATTATCTAAGGATGATGTTAGTTTATAAACGATGGTGAAGGATATTATAAATTAAAATTCGAAAAGCTATAAGATTAAATAATTTGATTTCGAAATAAGAACTAAAAGCGGGATTCCAAGTATTGGAAGATGTAGAAATTTAATTAGCGAATGTTTAACTAAATGGCCAAGTGATGCTGTAAACTGGACCAATGAATCCACTTTATTTTCTATGGATGATGGTTGATTATTTTGATTGTTAAATCACCGACTATCAAAATCTAGCTGAATCGATTGTTGGTACGGAAAGTCCGGGATCAAATTTATATTCGAAAACCATTCCGACCAGCAAATACGTGAACGTTGAAGATATCAGAAGATAGTCAAGATGGAGTATTGAAGATCGTTGATCTTCATAAGCGAAAGGATTACTGTTGAACTTCTCTGGCTAGCTACCAGAGGTTTTTAAACTGTGATTCAGTCGTGGTTGAGATTTTGTGGATTGCAAGGACTTCTCGCTACTGATCCTTTGGATGCGGTAGGAGGGTGCCTTCGGTTCATCCTATTCCTCGATGACTTATATGAACAAGTGTCTGACAAAGTATTTCCATATGGTCACGTACATTGATTTCTTCAACGTGCCCAGTGTATTTCTGAGGACGTCAATTCGTGATTTGACGGATCCGACGATGTGGCATTCAAAGTGATGTGCTGATAAGTAAATGTAGTCTCAAGCCTCATCAATCGAGAAATGACAAAAATCAGGCAGGCAGCATGGCTATGTGGGTCGCTCCCATTAGGGTGTATAATCACCTATCTAGAGAAATTCCATTTCATTATTTAATCTATTTTCGATGCTGTACCTTTTCGGGAAACGGTTGTTGATCCCAACCGTTGGTGATATACATTCGATACACTCAAGCGAAATGAGTGGTCAGTCATGTGTAGGCCAGATTACAAGACGTTCTTGTTGAACCCAGTGTATTCGCCTCTAGAGATACACTATCGGCAGGTGGTTCCATGCCTGGTCATAGTCAGAATCCAATCTCCAATAAGCGCCCACGGTTTTAATTTTGTACTATATATGTGGAGCATGAAATGCAAGTGTTCCGCTAGATTGCTATTTATTTGTATTTAGGCACTATTATAATATCAGATGATACATATGATTTCAAATGTTTTGGATTATAGTAAGGTAAAAACTATTTGTGTTTATGTGTGGGTTGGTCTTAGTATTTTCCTTTTCTTTCAAAAAGATTTTTAACTTAAAAATCAAGATGGATGATTCCCCTTAAACTTTGCGAGTTTTTCTCACTCTGGTTCACCAGACTGATCCGGTATTTGTAATGCTCGACTTAGACCAGGTTGTACAGGTTCAGATTATTGGATACCACGAAGTCCAGAAGACGTGCTGAAGGAGTTTTCAGACATGATGTTATTATTCCGCTGTGTGTTGTGTATGAGGACAGGTTGTTGTAACTGTCTAGTTAGATTGATATACTTTGATGATTGTAAGTATTGTACAAGCTCTCAATAAAAGATATTTCTATATTATATTTTTTTTCCGCCGCGATATGAGACTCTGTGTTGTGTTGGTTCTTTTTCTTCTATTCTAATATTTCTTTCTTATCTCACCCTCTAATTTCTTCCTATTGGCATCTGGGTTTCTAGTACCATTTGGGTCGGATTAGTGTTGTTTGATCAGCTCAAAAGGTACCAGGAATCCGGGTCGTCACAATCAACCCCCATAACATACTACTTTCCCTTCTTGCATCAGAACCGCACCAAGCTTTGTACCACCCGCGTTAGTGTAAACGGTAAACACTTAACTCCCATCAGGCAAGGTCAAGACTGAGGCTGTTGTCAGAGCCCTCTTCAATCGTTGGAAAAGAAATGTCACAGTCTATATCCCATGAAAACGTCAAGTTCTTCTTCGTCAACTTAGAGAGTGGGGCTGATATCTTTCCGAAGTCCTTAATGAACTTCCTATAGTAACCTGCCAACCCAAGAAAGCTTCTCACCTCTGTTGCATTTTTAGGAATCTTCCAATCTTGCACCACAACTACTTTCGCGGGATCTACAGCTATCCCTTCTTTGGATACCACATGCCCTAAGAATCTCATCTCTTTTCTCCAAAAATGGCATTTGGTGAACTTCGCCTTAAGATGATGCATAAGGAGAGTATTCAAAACTTCTCTCAAATGCTAGGTAAGCTCTTCTTTGCTCTTGGAGAAGATCAAAATATCATCAACAAAGAATACGACAAATTTGTTTAAGAACTCTTGAAACACCCTACTCATCAAATCAAAACAAATAGGCGGGTGCATTTGTCAGCCCAAAAAGCAAAATTAGCCATTCAAAGAAACTATCTGGAGTTCTAAAAGCAGTCTTATCTATGCTGTCCTCAGCCACCCTCAACTGATGAAACCCTGTGGCCAAATCTAATTGAGAAAATACCGAGGAACCAACAAGCTGATCAAATAAATCATCAATCCTCGAAAGCGGGTGCCTATTCTTCTTAGTGAGTTTATTTAGCTTTCTATAGTCAACACACAAACGAAGCGAACCATCCGCCTTGGTCGCGAATACTACTGGAGCACCCTATCCAGATATGCTTCGTCTGATAAACCCTTTCTCAAGTAGCTCCCCTACTTGCTTACTCAGCTCCCTCCTTTCCTTTGGAGCCATATGGCACACTGGTAACGCAGCTGGCTTTGCATTGTCCACCAGATATATACGAAAGTCGATCTCGTGCCTCGAGGTAAACCCCGAACCTCATCCAAAATATCGGAATAATCTCGAACTACTGGAACAGATTGCAAGTCATTGATAGATGCATCAAGAGACTCTAGGAAACTAATCATAACCGACCTTTGTGGGTCATAAGAAATCCTGAGGGTCCTCCTATGACAAGTCAGAAGCCTAACGACCCTTTTTTCACAATCTAGGATGGCACCATATGTGGTAAGCCAATCCATTCCTAGAATCAACCCATGGCCCATAAACCTGAGCACATACACGTCGCATTCAAACTCGACGCCTAATACAAATATTTTCAAGCCTCGAAAAATCATAGATAAATGAGCCGAACCACCAATGGGGTTTGAAACAACTATGGGATCCACTACCATACTAGTAATTAAGTGCATAGATTCAACTACGGAACTTGATATAAATGAATGTGACGCACTAGAATCAAAAAATGTTCTAATAGGATGGTTTGTAAGAGAAATTAAACCTTCCACAGAAATTTTTCTACCTCTATCAGGAGCACTGGTTGCGAGAGCATGCACCTGCCCTCCAGAAGTTCATGCCCTTTGACCTTGTCCCTGTGATCCCCATTTCCTCGGGCACTCTTTAGCAAAGTGTCCGACTTCTCCGCAATTAAAGCAAGTGTTCTTCTTTCTCTTACAGTCTTTGATCAAGTGACCTTCCTTCCCACAACTGTGAAATTTGCTCTTATCCTTTCCCTTGTCATTCTCGCCACCTTTCTTCTGCTGTTGTTATTGTTGTTGTTGCCCCTTCCATGGACACATCTTCTTATTTTCGATGTTTCCTTAGCCTTTACTTCCTTCTTTTCTCCCTTGTCGTCCTCATGCATTAGGCCCATATCGACAAGCTTTTCAAAAGTGGCCCCCATTGGAATATGGGACATGGCTAACCCATGTAGAGGTTCATTCAGCCCTTTAGCAAATCTCAAAGCCCTTTTGTGAGGCGTGTCCACCAACTCTAACTCGAACCTTGCTAGCTAGTTGAATTTGTTCACATACTCTTTCACTGTCAGGTTTCCTTGTTTGAGCGCTAAGAACCTCTCCATCTGCATGTTTCTCTCAGCTTAGGAGAGAAATTTCATTTCGAACCTCTGTCTAAAATCTTCCTTAGTTTCCACCGGACGTCCAGCTTGGGTGAATTCCCACCAAAATGTGGCTTCGTCTTTCAGTAGCCAAGCAGCTAACTGAATCTTCCTTCTATCCTCTACTTCAAAGATTACGAACAAGTCCTCATCTCCTTGAGCCAATTTTGTGCTTCTACGAATGTCTCGTTCCCATGGAATGGCTTCCCTCTCATAGCAAGGAAGTCTCGGCGGATCTTGGCGAAGTTATCTGCTCTTGGAGGGGGAGGAGGAGGAATGATGTAACGACCCGTATTCCATGTATCGAAGGATCGTAGAATATTTATTTCTTTTTCGTATGAGGTCGTATGGTCGTGTAACTTTGGGGAACAACTATTGGGGTCATTTTCCAGATTCACGATTTTTTCTGATTTTTGAATGACCATTTTGCCCCTATCGAATCTTGTTTCACCTATAAATTTTGATTGGTAAGGAGTTTTGACCTAAAACCACTTCCATGGGATTCAGATGATGGTTTACTTTCTATAAAGTGGTCACATTAGCCAAAAAGACTTACAGTTTAAGAGATATGGCTGAAATAAGGTTTAGAAGGTGAAAAACAGCTTAACCGGACTTAATTAGGGTGATTAGCAGCTAGACCCATAAGCCATTTCGGGATTAGGATTACAGGGAGACTGAAATCGGTTAGGAAACGATATATTTTCATTTTCTCAACCGCCGAAAACATCTCTCTGACCCTAGCCATCGCCTCCACCTTCTAAAATCATCCCAAATCACCTTATAATAACTAATTAAGAAGATCTACATCAAATCAAAGCAAATCAACACCAAATCAGAGTTGGAGCTACTGTGTTGCATAGGAAAACGCCCCAAAACAGTAAAGTTTCAGATCTAAAGTTTTATTTGTGGCTAAGATGTGTGATTTGCATTGTTTTTCACTAATTACAGCTAATTAGCGGTGATTAGTGCTAATTAACGAAATTATACATTATTAAATTCTAGAAAAATGTTTAGAAATTTTTAAATATTATTTTAAGCCTCTGTTAGAAATTTGGGCTAATTTGGATATGTTTTGCTAATCCTATCATTAGTTATGGTTAAGCATGATTAAGGGGAAAACATGGATTTTGGGTATGTTTGATCCATTTTAACACATTAGATTGTTGTTTTGGTGTTTATGGTTGATTATACATGTTGTTATGACTGCTTGGAATGTTTTATGATTGTTAAGAGCAGTTAGATTGGTCGAAAACGCCGTTATGTGGCGTAAAACATTCGTTGGAAAAGTTGCAGGAAATATGCAGAGACCGGATCAGATCGGGTCCCCCGAACCCAACCCGCTTGTGAAGCACCACTCCGATCCGAACCAGATCGAGTTGCCTCCTCTGAACCTGTGTGTGCCATGAATTGATCATGGAGTACCCATCCAAACTGAACCGAACCAGTGCGCTCCACGACCCGATCCAAAGAGAAGGCCACGACCCGACCCGAACGAGATATCACGAACCAAACCGATGGACCCAAGTTGATGAAGGAGCTCATGAACTGGAATGGGTACCACGAGCCGAACCACTAGCGAAGGATCGAACCGAACTGAGGGGCTTGGACTTAAGACGTGAACCACAAACCGAACTGGGAGTACGATCTGAAGCGAAGAGAAGCGAAGAACCGAACCGATCCGGAGATGATAACCAAACCACGAGATGCAAAAATAGTCCAAAGGAGAAGTTTGTACTCATGATCCAGATGCGAACCAACGAGTTAAGTTCATGGTTGGGCTTTGCTGCGGAACGTGTGCTAAGGAGTTGTCGATGTCCATAGCTTTGATTCACCATCGAGAGACGAATGTTAGGCTATGGATCAGTGCAGTGGGGTAATTATTACTCCATGGGGCGGAGTGATCGTAGCATGGCTATGAGCCAGTGCAGTGAAGTCGTCATGAGTTCATGGGGGTAGTGGACATAGCAAGGACTAGTGGCTATGGATCAGTGCAGTGGAGTCGCTATGACTCCATGGGACAGATTGATCATAGCAAGGATTTGGGTGATCAAAGCGGTGGATATCGTATGCTTTATGCACTGAGTGAGAGATGTGAGGATGGTTACTATGCTTGATTATTTGCCATCACTATGACATGCACACCCCCTCCTCAGTATCTTTACACCATATGTTAGTGTTACCTTAGAGTATTGTATATCTTGTTGTGCTAACTCTTTGGTTGCACGTCCAGGTTCAGTTATGGTTAGTATACCTGTTATTGTTCTGCTTTGCTGCTTATCGCTCATACCAGACTTTTGTCTGGCCCAGAGTTTTATATCTCTTCTTATTACTCTGGGTGCTCTTAAACGGGAAGACTAGAGACATGTCAGGTGATTATGCACGAGTAGCTGTACCGGAGACGAGCAGAAGGCTTCCACGTATGATATATATAATCTTCCTGCGTTGTTGTTGTCACTACTTTGGGAATTAGTAGTTTTCCTCTTTCCTTTTGCTTTAGAGACAGTATTTCAAAGTTGTAATAATGTTGGTTTGGATGATAAGCTGTATTTTGGATTTCCGCTGCTATGATGGTTTAGTTTTCAGCTTATGCACTGTCTCGCCTGTTTTATGTCAAAGTTTTGTTGTTATTATATTTTATCCTGTGCGCTGTGAGACATTCTACAGGTTCCTTGTTAGTTCAAATTCATTTCCTTTCTTTGGCGACTGTCCCGTGCTAGTCGGGCATTGGCACAACGCACTTTCATTGGAAATGTCGGCTGGTGCGGGGCGGGCCGTCACATTTGGTATCAGAGCTCTAGGTTGTGTAGTTAACCTAAGGGAAGACACCAGGGAGAGATAATACGTATATGAGAGCGCGTATCTGTGATATTTTGGTTTTCAAAAGCTATATATATACTATTAGTGTATCTAAGGATGAAGTCGCACTGCACTAGCACTACTGAAGAGATGGTTAATCGTTTTCTTTTTACAGATTGAACGATGAGCCGATATACGAGGGGTACTGGTTTAGGGGCCAATAATAGGAATGCTCCGGATATGAGGACGATGTTCATTGACTTCATGAGAGAGATGCTTAGGGATGTTCATAAGGTAGCTCCTAATGCTGCAAATGGTGGTGGTGCAACGGTGCAGGCGCCCAGGGCCGATTTCGCCAAGCTCTGTTAGGACCACACTAGTCTTGGTGGGAAACCGTTCCACGGAATAAAATCGGCTACAGAAGTTCAAGATTGGCTCGATAGTTGTGAGCGCATATTCGAGGACTTAGGGATCGATGATGCGATGAAGAGGAAGCTAGCATCCCGTCAGCTGCAAGGACGGGCTATGAATTGTAGAATGTTATTAAGGCAGCTACTCCCAAAGATCAAGTTACATGGAATCAATTTCAAGCTCACTTCAGTGACAAGTTTATCCCAGCTGCCCAAAAGTAAAAGTTGTTTAGGAAGTTCTTGGAGCTTAAGCAGAATGGCAGGGCAGTCTCGGAGTATATCGCTGAGTTCGATAATTTATCAAAATATGGATTATCCCTCATTGACACTCCCCAGAAGAAGAATGAGAAGTTCATAGCAGTCTTAGATCAATACTTGGGGAAAGGCTTATAAACCATATTGATGAGACTTTTGAATCAATTGTTGGGAAAGCACTGAGATCAGAGAGCCTTTATCCTAACCCAAGACTGAAGTCGTTGTTGCATCTGCAGAGGGGCCAAAGCCGCAGGCAAGCGGTGGAGGCAAGAATAATTCTCATAATAAAAGGAAGCAGAGTCGGACCAAGGATGGCCAGAAGAAAAGTAAGAAAGATGTTGAGTGCATTAGATGTGGCAAGAAAGGCCACTATGCTAAAGAATGTCAAGCAAAGCCAGCGGATAGGAAGTGCTTCAACTGCTGCCATGTGGGACATCACAAGGATAAATGTCCACAACCTCTGAAAGAGAAGAAGATCATGAAAACATATGCTATTAATGTTGTTCCTTCTTCGTCGAGTGCCCCAACTGCGGCAGAGAAAGGAAAGAATGTCGTCATTCAAAGTATGCTTTCTGTTTATGATGTTCCAGTTCGAGTACTGTTTGATACTGGAGCTTCCCGTTCCTTCATATCTAGTGACCTGGTAGACAGGTTGGGATTGGAACCTGAGATAGTCGATAGACCTTTAGTTGTGACGAACCCGATTGGTGGTTCGACTAGCCTTAGCATGATTTGTCGTAATGTGGTCTTATCGAGTCATGGATGCATGTTTGTTTGTGATTGCTTTGTTTTGGGATTTACTGGGTTTGGCATTATTTTGGGAGTCGATTTGCTCCAAAGATATGCGGTGCTGGTAGAATGTGAGGGCTTTTTGGTGACAATTAAAGCGGATGATGGGCGGAGGGTAGTGTTTGGTGGTCTACCTAGTGATGAAGTGATGGCTGGTTTTCTAAATTCCCTCGACATCCCGCATAATGAGTTGCCAGATGTGCCCATTGCTGGCCAGTATCTGGATATCTTCGAGGAAGTGACCGAACTTCCATCACACCCAGAGATTGAGTTCTGTATTGATTTAGTGAAAGATGCCAGACCTATAGTGATGCCACTTCGTCGTATGGCACCATGGGAGCAGTGAGAGCTTGGGGGTGCAAGTAAGCGATCTTTTGAAGAAGGGATTTATTAGAAGAAGTGTCTTTGAGTGGGGAGAACCAACTGTATTTGCTACCAAGGCAGATGGTTCCCTTCGTTTATGTGTGGACTATCGCGAGTTGAATAAGGTGACTAGGAAGAATAAGTATCCTCTTCCATGGATAGATGATTTGTTTGATCAACCGGAAGGAGCAAGACTGTTCTCCCGATTGGACCTCATGACAGGATTTCATCAGCTCCGAGTAGCAGTTGATAGTATTCCTAAAATAGCATTTCCGACGCCGTCTAGATTCTATAAGTGGTTGTTCATGCCATTAGGGTTGACCAATGCACCAACATATTTTGTGGATCTTGTGAATAGGGTATTCAGGGATCAATTGAATAAGTTTGTTCTTGTGTTCGTAGATGATATCTTGGTTTACTCGAGGACAGAGGAAGAACACAAGGAGCATTTGAGGATTGTGAAGGAGGTGTTGAGGAAACACCAATTGAAAGCAAAGTTTTCTAAGTGTCACTTCTGGAGGAAGGAAGTAAGATTATTGGGCCATGTTGTTTCAGAGAATGGTATTGCCGTGGATCCTACGAATGTGACTACAGTACAAGATTGGTCTACGCCCAAGAATGCGACAGACGTAAGAAGTTTCTTGGGATTAGCTAGATATTATCATAAGTTTATCTAAGACTTCTCCAAGATAGCGACACCGTTAACTCAGTTGACCAAGAAGAATCAAGCTTTCGTTTGGGACGAAAGGTGTGAAAATGCATTCAAGAGACTAAAGGAAAAGTTGACGCATGCGCCAGTGTTAGTAATTCCTAAAGGGAATGAAGAGATAATAGTGTACACGGATGCCTGTAGTACCGGACTAGGTGATGTGTTGATGCAAGGAGGTAGGGTAGTAGCTTATGCTAGTCAGCAACTGAAACCGCATGAGAAAAGATATCCTACCCATGATTTGGAATTGGTAGCGATCGTGTTCGCGTTGAAGATGTGGAGACATTACCTCTTGGGAGAAAGATTCGAGTTGTTTACCGATCATAAATCGTTAAAGTATCTCTTCTCTCAGAAGGGTCTAAACTCCAACAGCAAAGATGGTTAGAATTCTTGGCTTCCTATGATTTCGATATCGCGTATACACCTGGAAAGGGAAATGCAGTAGTTGATGCATTGAGTGGAAGACATGCCAGTTTAGGGGCTATGTTTCTTGAGTGGAAGCAACTGGAGTATATCACAGGCTACGATTTCAGACTAAAGTGTGAATTGGATCCAGAGATGTTAGCAAATTTGACAATCAGACCCACTTTGATTGATCGGATTGGTTCCAGTCAGAAGGACGATCCTAACCTACTAGAAATCATCTCCAAATTAGAAATAGGTATCGGCAGTGAGGAGATGAACAAGTATGGGCTTGATCGAGAAGGATGGCTACAGAAGGATGGTAGACTGGTTATACCCAATGTCAATAAATTGAGAGATGAAGTGCTTAAAGAATGCCATCACTCAAAACTGACTATACATCCCGGTGGTAATAAAATGTATCGAGACATGAAGCAGACCTACTACTGGGAAGGGATGAGAAGAGACGTTGGGAAGTTTATATCCAAATGCATGAACTGCCAGCTACTCAAAGCTGAGCAAAAGAAACCTAGTGGTTTGTTGCAACCGTTAGAAATTCCAAAATGGAAATGGGAACAAGTCTCAATGGGTTTCATTGATGGGTTACCAAGGACTAGATCGTGCCATGGTAGCATTTGGGTGATTGTGGACCGATTAACCAAGAGTGCAAGGCTTATACCCGTCAAGTCAAATTGAACAACAACTAAGTTAGCAGAACTGTATATGAAGTGGGTATTGATATTTCATGGAGTACCCAAAGGCATTGTAAGTGATCGAGATCCGTTATTCACTAGTGGATTTTGGAAGAGCTTACAAGAGGCTTTAGGATCAGATATACATCTCAGTACCGCGTACCATCCTCAAACCAACGGTTAGACAAAGAGGGTGAATCGTATATTGGAGGATCTCTTGAGAGCTTGTATATTGGATTTTGGTGGGTCATGGGATGACCATTTGCATCTAGTGGATTTGGCATATAATAATAGTTATCAATCCAGTATTGGTATGGCTCCATATGAAGCTTTGTACGGAAGACTGTGCGACTCACCATCATGTTGGTTAGAAACCGGTGAGAAATTTGTGCTTGGACTGGATGTGATAGGAGAAACCTCAGATAAGATCAAGTTTATACGACATCGAATGAAGGATACCTAAGATAGGCAGAAGAGTTATGCTGATAAGAGGAGAAGAGATTTAAAATTCTCCATTGGCGACTTGGCATTTGTCAAGATTTCTCCGTTAAAGAGCGTGATTCGATTTGGCAGGAGAGGCAAGTTAGCACCAAGATTTGTTGGTCCATTCCCAGTTCTTGAGCAAGTTGGGAATTTGGCATATAAAGTTGGATTACCTGACAAGATGGCAGGAGTTCACAATGTATTTCATGTTTCCTAGTTAGGGAAGTTCGTACACGACCCCTACATGATTATTTCACCGGATCAGTTGGATGACATCGGAGTAGAACCCAAGGCCGTTGGGAACCGCAAGCCAATCCGTATTGTCGGGAGTGATTCGAAGCAACTTCGAAGGAAGGCGGTGAAATTGGCCAAGGTTCAGTAGGGTAAGAACGAGAATGATTGTACTTGGGAAATAGAAGAGAGCGTAAGGGAGTCGTATCCAGAACTCTTTGCCTAGTAAGATTTTAATAGTGATAGTTTCTTCCCTTGTTAGTAAACCGCATGCTAGGGTAGCTTGTCGTGCTTGTTATGTATGTTTGATTGTTTGTGAATGACTGATAGGCATGCAGAACATCTTTGTATGTTTTTGGTTAAGGAATTTCGAGGGCGAAATTTCTTAAGGGGGGAGAGTGTAACGACCCGCATTCTACGTATCGAAGGATTGTAAAATATTTATTCTTTTTCATAAGAGGTTGTATGGTCATGTAACTTTAGGGAACGACTATTGGGGTCATTTTCCATGTTCATGGTGTTTGCCGATTTTTAAATGACTGTTTTGCCCTTGGAGAATCTTGTTTCGCCTATAAATTTTGATTGTAAGGTATTTTGACCTGAAACCACTTCCATTGTATTCGGTAGATGGTTTAGCTATCCGTAGAATGGTCACATTAGCTAAACGGACTTATCGTTTGGGAGATATGGCTGAAATAAGGTTTAGAAGGTGAAAAACAGCTTAACCGGACCTAATTAGGATGATTAGCAGCTAGGCCCATAACCTATTTCGGGATTAGAGTCATAGGGAGGCTTAAATCAGTTAGGAAATGATCAATTTTCATTTTCTCAACCGCCTAAAACATCTCTCTAACCCTAGCCATGGCCTCCACCTTCTAAAATCATCCCAAATCTCCTTCTAATCATTAATTAAGAAGATCTACATCAAATCAAGGCAAATCAACACCAAGTCAGAGTTGGAGCTGCTGTGTTGCATAGGAAAACACCCCAAAATAGTAGAGTTTCAGATCTAAAGTTTTATTTGTGGCCAAGGTGAGTGATTTGCATTGTTTTTCACTAATTACAACTAATTAGGGCTGATTAGTGCTAATTAACGAAATGATACATTATTAAATTCTGGAAAAATGTTTAGAAATTCTTAAATATTATTTTAAGCCTCTGTCATAAATTTGGGTTAATTTGGATATGTTTTGCTAATCCTATCATTAGTTATGGTTAAGCATGATTTAGGGGAAAACATGGGTTTTTGGGTATGTTAGATCCATTTTAACACATTAGATTGTTGTTTTGGTGTTTATGGTTGATTATACATGTTGTTATGACTGCTTGGAATGTTTTATGATTGTTAAGAGCAGTTAGATTGGTCGAAAACGCCGTTATGTGGCGTAAAACAGTCGTTGGAAAAGTTGCAGGAAATATGCAGAGACCGGATCAGATCGGGTCCCCCGAACCCAACCCGCTCGTGAAGCACCACTCCGATCCGAACCAGATCGAGTTTCCTCCTCTGAACCTGTGTGTGCCACGAATTGATTGTGGAGTACTCATCCAAACCGAACCGAACCGGTGCGCTCCACGAGCCGATCCAAGAGAAGGCCACGACCCGACCTGGACGAGGTATCACGAACCAAACCGATGGACCCAAGTTGATGAAGGAGCTCACGAACCTGAATGGGTACCACGAGCCGAACCACTACTGGAGGATCGAACCGAACCGAGGAGCTTGGAGTCAAGACATGAACCACGAACCGAACTGGGAGTACGATCTGAAGCGAAGAGAAGTGAAGAACTGAACGGATCCGGAGAAGATAATCAAAACCCGAGATGCAAAGGTAGTCCAAAGAAGAAGTTTGTACTCAGGATCCAGATGGTAACTAACGAGTTAACTTCATGATTGGGCTTTGCTGTAGGACATGTGCTAAGGAGTTGTCGACGTCCATAGCTTTGATTCACCACCGAGAGACGAATGTTAGGCTACGGATCAGTGCAGTGGGGGTAATTAATACTCCATGGGGTAGAGTGATCGTAGCATGGCTATGAGCCAGTGCAGTGAAGTTGTCATGACTTCATGGGGAAGAGTGGACATAGCAAGGACTAGTGGCTATGGATCAGTGCGGTGGAGTCGCTATGACTCTATGGGGCAGAGTGATCATAGCAAGGATTTGGGTGATCAAAGCGGTGGATATCGTATGCTTTACGCACTGAGTGGGAGATGTGAGGATGGTTACTATGCTTGATTGTCCACCATCACTACGACATGCAAACCCCCTTCCCTGTATCTTTACACCATATGTTAGTGTCACCTTAGAGTATTGTACATCTTGTTGTGCTAACTCTTTGGTTGTAGGTCCAGGTTCTGGTATGGTTTAGTATACCTGTTATTGTTCTGTTTTGCTGCTTATCGCTCATACCAGACTTTAATCTGACCTAGGGTTTTATGTCTCTTCTTATTACTCTGGGTGCTCTTAAACGGGCAGACTAGAGACAGGTCAGGTGATTATGCACGAGTAGCTGTATCGGAGACGAGCAGGAGGCTTCCACGTATGATATATATATGTATATATATATATGTAAAATCTCCCTGTGTTGTTGTTGGTCACTACTTTGGGCATTAGTAGTGTTCCTCTTTCTTTTTTCTTTAGAGACAGTATTTCAAAGTTGTTATAATGTTGGTTTGGATGATAAGCTGTATTTTGGATTTCCGCTGCTATAATGGTTTAGTTTTCTGCTTATGCACTGTCTCGCCTGTTTTATGTCAAACTTGTGTTATTATTATATTTTATCCCACGCGCTATGAGACATTCTACATGTTCCTTGTTAGTTCAAATTCATTTCCTTTCTTTGGCGACTGTCCCGTGCTAGTCGGGCATTGGCACAACGCACTTTCATTGGAAATATCGGCTGGTGCGGGGTGAGCCGTCACAAATGACTGGTGTAGCTGGGGGAGGAATATTTCCCTAGCCTTCGGCAGGCGCCGTGGCCTCCAGATACCTTCGGAACCATCCGGGTATCGTAACGTCCTCTGGGATATTAGGAATGTTTTGTTCCCCGGAAATGCTGAAAAGAAAAAGGAAGAGATTTAAACAAAGGACCGAAGGATATTACATATGGCTTTTTGGGGAATGTTTTTCAAAATAGACGTTTCTTTTTTAAAATACTTTCTTTTAAAACCTTTTTCAAAAATAATTTTTAAAAACTTTTATCTAATCTGGTAACCTTCAGCTCTGATACCAAGTATGACACCCCTTGTCCATTAATGTTACTCACAAAAGGAATGCATTAAGTTTCGTGAAACGTTATAGATAAACAGACACATAATATTACAAGATAGATATATAGAATAACAACGGAATAAAAACTTTATTTATCATAAGATACCGTGGTCCAAAAACATTAGATGTCTGAAACGTAAAAGCCCATTACAACATAAAAGTTACTGTCTTGCACTTCAAAAAATAACAGAGTACATAAAAGAAGTAAAATTCCCCAAGAACAAAATATAGCCATAGCAACAACGATAGGAGCTTGAGTCATACATATCAGCAGCTCTAGCAAAATAAGCAGAATCACTGTCAAGCCTGAGTGTTTCCTCTCTGAGAACCGGGGGGACAGAAGAAAGCAGGAGAAACAAAAAGGGTCAGCCATTAAGTCTGGCGAGTCTAGTGACTTATAGCATGCAAATAAATAAAAGTAGCATGACCGACATATAAAGTGGATAAGAGAGATCACTACATAAAATGGCAGGTGTGACAAGGTAGACAAGATAAGGTGTATATGCTTCTAATGATTACTCTGCACTATTATTAGTATAACCAGAATGAGATGATCCCTTCCACTATAAGGTGGTAGACTTAGGCATACGTCCAAATATACCCTAACCACTACCCTAATCGATCGGCTCCCTACTCCGTAGATACCCTGTGCCGGCCCCACCGTAGGATGTATCACGTCCTAAAGTGGTAACCCCTCACTGATATGCATAGCCCCATATCTGCAGGTGTCACGGTCGTCTTATCCCCCTCTGTCCGGCTCATGCACGCACATGGCCCGGTCGGTTTGCGCCGCCCACACCGTGCTCCACGTTTGGATCTCTTACAATCAGTCAGTAACCGTGCCCTTTCTCCGCCTAGTACAGAGTACTTTGTTTGATACCTACTCCGGATTACTGACTGAAATGGGTCCCACACAATATGATACAGGTCTCCCTTTTGTCTTGTATCCCCCACTAGGTTTTCACTAACTATGTATACCACTAGGTGTCTTTAATTACATTGCCCTATTCATTTCTATCAGTTATGCTTACCCTAAAAGGTGTCTTTAATTACATAACTTTATTATTCCCTCCGGTTATGTATACCACTAGGTGTCTTTAATTGCATAACCTTATCAGGCTAAGTTTGTGGGCATATATGTAAATATTACCCACCCCCTCCATATTTTCTTAACCCATCCACTGTCCAATCAATTTTACTTAACCCTAACTTTAGTTCACATTCATACAATCCCTTATGGATTAGATTAGGTTAAGTAGTCCAATTTATTACCATGTCCATTTATGGTTTATAATGGGTCAGACCTCCCACATTAGTCCTACAACTTGTGGATGTTGGATATGCCAGTCGGGTCCGGGCAGTCTTATTCCACAAGTTGGGCCTAATGTAACAAACCGAATTTTAATAACATGTTAAAACCATAAATCAAGGCAAAATTAAATTTTAAAATAAGAAGTAGGGGAAACAAGGTTGCGCCATTGTGTTCGTCTCGAAATTCTGCCTGGAAACGAGTCTGAGTTTTCGAGAATCAGAGTCCGTATGAGGGAGATATGACCCTCCGAAGTTTCAGGAATTTTCAGAATAAAAAACAGCTCGAAATTCGAATTTAAAATTCGAATTCAAACTCCAGCGCAGACTGGGTGGGAATTTTCCCACCCAGGACCAGGTCGACCTAGGGGTCGACACTATGGTTGACCTCCCATGGACCAGATCGACCCTATGGTCGACCTGGGGTCGACCTGGTGCCGAAGCCCAGTTTTGAGCCTGGGTTCGTTCTGATATACCTGGTCTCGTTTTCTGTCTAGATTCGTCCGCCTATTCCTATATAAACAGCCTCCTAGCCTCATTCTCTTTGCACCATTCTTCTCTAACCTTATGCTGCACAAATTCTTGATAGACATGGCTTCTTCTTCTTCCTCTAAATTAAATTAAGATAAATTAAAATAAAACACGAAGACTATTTCTTGAAGACTACGGCTAGGAATTGCATATTGGGGATTTTCTTCTACAATCAAATCAAGATTCAACGATTCAACTATTCGACGACTAGTTTATAGATTCAACTTCTGCATCTCAATTTCTTAGACCACGATCTGTAAATCCAAGTTACTTTTAGATAAAAACTATAAACTTAATATGGATATGTTATAAATTGGAATTGGATCTATGTGTGATAATTGATTCATATCTATTCTTGTTCATCTTGGATCTTGACTTTTGGGAATATTGCTATGAGATTAATTTGGGCCTATTCATGTTATGAATTGGAATTGGATCTATTGATTCATATCTATTCTTGTTCATCTTGGATCTTGACTTTTAGGAATATTGCTATGAGATTAATTTGGGCCTATTCATGTTATAAATTGGAATTGGATCTATGTATGATAATTGAGTCATATCTATTCTTGTTCATCTTGGATCTTGACTTTTGGGAATATTGCTATGAGATTAATTTGGGCCTATTCATGTTGTAAATTGAATCCCTTCATGTCCATAATATTATCATGCTTGTGATGTTGAATCAGTTATTATTCACAAGTTTGGGACTATCACCTTATGTCAACTTTTATCATGACTATCACCTTATCATACTAGATTTGAAATCCTAATGTTTTGAGGCTATTATTGCATATGCCAGCGATGTTGTAACCAGTTATCTCAAGTTAGATCATGCTAGACTTGTAATCCCTTTTATCACTTTATGCTCATCCTTTTTGCCTATCATAGTTTTGACGTTATTCCCTTTATTTCAGGATTTGGATTTACTTATAATATAAATCGATTCACGTTTACATACGATGGGAATACGATTTGGGTAGATTAGGCAAAACATGAATTGGTTATGAACATGAATCATGAACTTGATAATAGGCATAAATTGAAACGTGAACATTGTTATAACTTGAGTCTGGATATGGACATGAAACTTGCCTTGAAACTTGTCATGAAATTAATATGAAACTTGAACATGGACATAACACTAGAATGAACTTGAAAATGGCCAACTCGAGGTTGGGTTGAGTTTGCAATGTAATTCTGCCCGGAACCGCCTGGCAAATCCAGTTACTGCAAACAACAGGATCCAATGTGGGTATTGGTCATATCGCGCTTGAAACCCGAGGTCAGACTGAGTTGTGGTGTAAATCTGCCCGGAACTGCCCGTCATATCCAGTGACTACAACAACAGGTCTGATGTGGGAGGTTGGGGTGCATTAATGAATTAATGCCACATGATAGGATTAAGTCATGAACATGAAAGACAACACTTAACCAACTTGATTCATGATTCGTAGGGCTAAGTCATGAACTTGAACGACAACGCTTAGTCAAATTTGACATGACATATAGGCGGGTTAAGTCACAAACTTGAATGACAACACTTAACCAACTTGACATGTTAGACTGGTAAGGGTTAAGTCACGAATTTAAATGACAACACTTAACCTGTTGGACGAAAACCCTAGTTTCGCGGTCCATTTCAGCAGTAACCCACTAGATGTATCACGGTACCCTGGAACTAGGCAGGGTGGGGCACGATTACTGGGCTGATTATAAGCGACCAAAATGATGGCTGAGTTGGTGTGCTAGTGTAGGTTCAGGTGAACTATGGTCGTGCACGTAGTCCGGAGTTGAAAAAGCAGGCATTGAGCATCAGTAGGTTTACCTGTGCATGCTTGATTCGTGTCGGTGGTTGGCACCCTAGGGCTTGATACAACATATGGTGGACCTAGCACAGGAGACTACATTCGTGATAGGGCTGTATGACACAGACACACGACGAGTTAGAACTTGTAGGGAGCCGATTGATTAGTGGATCGTACCGTTGGACCTAGTAATGGGTCATTTCATGATATTGGGCCAAGGGATCATTTCATGGTTAATATAAGACATGGGTTTCGGATACTAGTGCAATTGGTGCAGCGGACCTTGAACATGCGATGCTATACTTGATTTATTATGTTATCTTAGTCTATCTTGCCCATCTTGACAGCATCCTTATGTTTACTTTCAGTTTATACATGTCATGTTACCTTTACCTGTTTTTATGCTGAAAGTCACTAGGACTTACCAGTCTTTATGACTGACCCGTTTTCTTTCACCTCTTTTTCTTTCGTTTCCCCCCAGGTTCTCAGGGAGGGAACTCTAGCACTTAGCTTGGATTTCGCTTGCTTTCGTTTCAGCTCATGTACGGTTTGATCTTGAGCTATGCTATGGCTGCATTTTTGCTACCTTTGGGGAATTAAGATACTTTTGTTGTTTTAAGTTTATGCTTCTTTATTTATGCAAAACAGAATTTGTTGTAATGGAAAATAATGACTTTGGCTATTTGGTACTTTGAATGTAAAAGGTTTTGACTCTTTTTGAAAGTAATGAAATTTATCTTTTGATCCTTCCGCTGTTTCATCTATGTTCCGTCTTGTAATATTTCTGTTTTTGTTTACCTCGATAACGCTCCTCCAAAACTAGTGCATTCCCTTTGTGAGTGACCCTAGCGGAGGTGGGGTGTTACACCTAACCTCGTGTCGTAGCCCAATTCATATTCGCGCACTTCGACCTCTCACATTAGGCTCAACATTAGTGGCTGCTGGATATGCCGGTCGGGTCCGGGCAGACTTCCACCATTAACCTCGTGTCAAAAGTGCAGTTACAATTTCTAATTGTGATTATTAAACATTCCATTGTTTATCAAATTCTTACCTATGTCTTTATAGGTAATTATGTCCTCACTTTCCTCTTTTTGAATTATATGTCCAATTAATTATACCTATGCCTTATTAGGTATTTATGCCCATTTACACAATTATTGAATTATACGTCCAACTCATGTTCACATTCAAATTATGCCAATATTAACCTTTTTCCCTCCCCGTTCCCTAAGTAGCGTGTTCATAATTTGCAGCATGTATAGGCTAAATAATAGCCTAATCATAAACGATAAAAAGGGTAGGTAATGGAAATATGACAAAGGTGAATGTTCTAATATAAATAGCATAAACATATGCTAACATGGTGAACATATAAGCATAGATCTAATGAACTTGTGGCAGTTAACTAGTTGTAACATAGCAAATGTGATAAGATGAACATGCAAGATCCAAATTTAGATGTCCAACAAGTTCAGATCTAATACGAGAAGCACAAGGGGATCCAAATAATAAACTAGATCTGATTAATGATTTATATGTCCACATAATACAAATCTAATAGGTAAAAGTAGATCTAACAAATAAGGATTAAGATCTACATCACTGAATATCCACATAATTCAGATCTAATAGATAAAAGTAGATCTAATACAAATAGGGATACGATCTTCATCATATAATGTCCACATAATTCAGATGTATAGGTAAAAGTAGATCTAACACAAATAGGTATTAAGATCTACATCATAGAATGTTCACATAATTCAGATCTATAGATAAAAAATAGATCTAACTCAAATAGGCATTAAGATATACATCATAAAATGTTCACATAATTCATACCTATAGATAAAAGTAGATCTAACACAAATAGGGATTAAGATCTACATCATAGAATGTTCACATAATTCAGATCTATAGATAAAAGTAGATCAAACACAAATAGGCATATCATAGAATGTTCACATAATTCAAATCTATGGATAAAAGTAGATCTAACACAAATATGGATTAAGATCTACAACATAGAAATTTAGATCCAAGTTATAATCAATCCAAAATGTTATATGTTCTTAATTTACAATGGATCCAGTATAATATATGAACAAATCCAAACTATAATCCTATCAAATTTACTTTTAAATATTTAATTCTAAAAGTAATTATACTCACTAAGTTTGGAATAGAATATGGAACTAGAAGAGATTGGATTTTGAATCTCCAATTGATCTGCCTTAGTTAATAGTAGAAGGTAAGGAATCCAGTTCAATTCAGACACCGGCAGAGTTTGGCCACCATTGATTCTTTGTGAAGAAAACAAAAGAATTGAGGTATATTTATAGCTGCCAATGTCCAGAATTCGAATGCCACCTCAGCCCTAGAGTGAGTTAGGTCACGGGTCGCTACCCACTTGAAAAGGGCCCGAATACCCAAAAACCCCTATGGGTGCACTTTACAGGTGCGCCAGTGTAAAATTGCCTTGGCGCACTTGTGAAGTGCGCCAGTTATCCCTGTTCTGATTTGTCAAACTTTTATCGTCCGTAACTTCTTCATATGTTATCCGATTTACGCAAACCAGGTGTCTATCCTAACCAGAATTTCGAGACGGACGTAATGACGTAGTCTGCTTCCCTTAATTCTTAATATTAAATTAATTATTCTTTAATTTATCCTCTTTAGTGTCGTTAAAAATTCGAGGTGTTACATTAGGTCTGCATATTATTTTTTACTTTTAAACTTGATTATTTTATTTACTGCTAAATATCTCTATTTACGTTGTGCGTTATATATCCGCACCGGCACAAATAATACCCAGTCGCAATAAAATCGACGCACCGCTTTGACATTCCACATCTAATGAAATTAATTTCATTGAAAACGGACTCCGTTTGCAAAATGACCTTAATTTAATTCCAACATATTTATTGGTTCACATTCAAATTGCGTATGCAAAGAAAATAACAGTGATTATCTATAAACTGGAAATCTAGCAATAATTTGCCATACATATTCCAATAAATTAAACACGTTTCGTTGAAAATGGAGGTCATTTGAAAACCGGCTATTTTTTATGTTTAAAAAAATATCGAAAAAATATAATTAAATCCAAAACAATTCAATTTAAATAATAATAAATTATTATTATCGTTTCTCTCCAATTAAAATCTTGTACAACTTCAGAATAAACAAATATAGATTTTAAACATAATATTTAAAATTCCGGGTTTAATGATATTAAAATCTATATAAAAATTCCTTTTATAATTATTAAATAACGTCATAATTTATAAACGATTCCGTAGCAACTATTTGAAAATTTGTTTTGAACATATCTTACAATCTATACGATGAAATCTCAAATTTTCTTTTTCATTAGAAAGGTATAGTCAAGTATATTCAAACGCTTTTTGTTTCAAAGAAATCCGACTTATATCAGATCCTGTATATTCAATTAAAGTTCAAAACTCAATATTACGAACTAACGCGACGTTTTGAGCTCATTTTAATTATTTTATAAATTTATACGTTCAACTTCGTTTTTAACAAATGCATTTGATATAAAAATCCGTTACTATTACCAAATCAATATTTAAAATAGATTTAAATATTCTTGATTAATGTTCCAAAATCTAGGACATTACATTCTTCCCCCTTTAAAAGAATTTCGTCCTTGAAATTACAAGGTAAGCAAAATGCTCCGAACCCAATTATTTTAAAATAATCAATTTTGAATTATCATTAAAAAAAATTGACTCTTAAAATTTTTTGAAAATTTTGCCAGTATATCCTCTGCGTGGTTCGATTGGTACAACTGCCATTCCTGACCTTAACTTCCCCAAAAGAAAACCAAAAGCCAAATTGCTGCCCAACCGAGGGGTATAAAATTAATCACCAACCAATAATTTTAAGGTTTACCTATTTATCGGGCAACTCAATTCCAATTTCGAAGCAAATCAACTAACAGCTCTTCATCTTCCAACCTGTACTTCAATCTCTGTAATCAAGCTATGTAATAACCCGGAAATCTGAGCCAATTTAAAATTTTTATTTTGGCGATTTTAATGAATTTTGAATATTCAAAATGAATTATTTTAAATATTCAAAATGAATTATTTTAAATAATAACGAACTAAATATATTTTCAACGAAGTTAAAATGAATAAATTTATTTTAATTATATAACGAACCTGAAATGGCGCGGTAGTTCGAAAATTCGATTTCAAAGTTCAAATGAATGTACAAGATTCAAAATAAACCGGATTTTAGCAAAACAAAAAAATATTAGAATCTATTTGAGTATATCTTTCCAACGAATCCAAAAAATTGAAATTTCATAGCGGGAATAAAAAGTTATGCCCAGTTGAAAATTCAGAATAGTCGCTATGGAATTCTGTCCCTTAAAAATGGATATTTTGCAAACGATCTCTGTTTTCGACGAAATCACTTTGTTGGAACCGGGATGTCGAATATTGCTTGATTCCAAAATTCATAATTTTTCAAATCAATATGTGATCGTGGCGAAGTAAAACGTGTTTTAACAGTTTCAGTCAATTTCGATCGACCAGAAAATGGCCATTTTTCAAACGGTCTCGGAATGAGGAAATTAGTTTTGTTAGGACCGTATCGTAAATACAAAGCTAGAAAATATTTTTTGGAAATTTTTATAGTCAGTATGTGGCCCTGGTAAATTGAAATGTGCGTTCAAATTCAATATATAGATTTATATTTTGATTTTGATGGAAACTGATCGAAACGATCGAATCAGCTTACGATACGTATCCCATTGTGTTCGGAATGGGGGTAATTAGCTAGGGACGACAGTCGTCAGGCTTGAATTGGAGTTCGAGATTAAAAGTGACTTTAAGGGGAATTAAATTAATAAATTAAATAAATATATAATGCCCTCTCTCCTTTTCCTCCCCAGTCATCATTCATTAAGAGAAAAAAAAGAAAATAAAACAAAACCCGTAACCCGCTAACCCCCCCTCCCCTCCCCCCCCCCCCCCCCCGTTGACCTGAGCCCTAGGCCACCGCTTGTCGCGCTCCTCCCCCCCATGGCCGTCGCGCCGAACCCCCTCCCTCCTACGCACCTCTCTCTTCTACTCTCTCCTCCTCAAATCGAAGCCCACCGCTCCAACACGCCTCTGCCCTACCACCGCCAACCCCATGCCCCTCCGACGCTCAGATAATTCCCCCCTCCCCCGCTCTGATCTCCTCTCGCCTCCCCCCTCTAAAAAAAACCCGCCACAAAAGAAACCACCAAATCGAGGTACGCAGTCGCCGCCACCTCCTGCATCCAAGACCGTGAGCCACCAGTGATAGTTCTTCTTTCCCCCTCTCGGTTGAACGTTGAATACTGTAAGTTTTTATTTTATTTTTTTATTATTTATTTCTTTTGTTTTATTTAATAAAATCAGTTTTCTTTTATATTATAGCAAGTTCAAAATCGGATTTTTATTGTTTGTGAAGATCGAATTTTTAATTATATAAAGAAGTGGTTTTTGCTTATGGAAAGCTATGATTTTTAGTTACGTAAAAATATAACTTTTGGTAGATAAAAATGAGATTTTTTATTGTATGAATGTCATGAATGAAGTAGCCATAATATGGGATTATTTTTAAGAAGTTCAAAATATAATTTTTATGTAGGCAACGTAATAAAAATATGATTTTTATCATAGGAAGAGCGGTATAGAAATATATGATTTTTATTATTGGGTTAGCAAAGTAAAAATATGATTTTTACAAAGTAAAGATCGGGATAAAAAATTTGATTTTTATATATATGAAGTAGAAGTAAAAATATGATTTTTATTTATATAGTGGCCAAATAAAAATGTAATTTTTATGCGGATAGAACAATAATAAAAATGTGATTTTTAATATGAACAGCCTGAAGAGACTGAGTTGGAATATCGAGTAAATCTAGACCATCGTCCCATATAGAATGGCGGAGTGGAAACCAAAAGTGAGAACTTCTCACTTTTAATTTGTTTTCTAGTTGAAATATTTACTAGGATGCAGACGGTGCTTAGCAGCACCCGACACCCGTCGTCCACAGACCATGGATGACTATGGTCTTGTTTGTTTGATTGATGTGTTGTGGAAAAAAATGATTGTGTGTAGTGGAATGAAATAAATTTTTTTATGGTTAAAAATATAATTTTTAACGTGTATATAAAATAAATAGTTATAAGCAAATCGGACGATTTGTTTATGTACACACATTCGAATGATATGGATTGGGATGATAAATTTTACACATCGCCCAACTGCACGAATAAAACCTGTGTTTGATTGTATGTAAACCCCATACGGGTGTTGGGATGAAATTGGCCATACATTAGTCCCAATAATTAGCTGTATATCGATCGATTGATTGACAGGCTGTTATAAGCGTTAAATATTTATATTTGATGCTTATGCAGTGTAAAATGCACTTTAGGTGATGGTTGACTGTGTTTGATTGTTGTAGTGTACGTATGTGTAAGAAATCCATATCAATCACATTGTATGGTAATTGATCGGGCCTTATTTCAAGTTGGAAAATAAAGAAAATTCATGTGTTGAATAAAAAGAATATTCATGTGTTGAATAAAAGAAAATTAATGTGTTGAATAAAATATATATATTCATGTGTTGAATAAAAGAAAATTCATGTGTTTAAGAAAATATTAATTTGTTGAATAGAAAAATGAAGTTATTGAAATATATAAAACCGTGTTGATTAGATTGACGCCATTTTGAAGTGAACGATATTTATATCGATTTTATTCATTTTTATAATGAATATAAAAAAAGGAATTGATTTCAAAATCTAATGCTTTGAAAATATTGTCATTTATATATCGATGAATTGGAATATTCAATTTTGATTAGGAATTGAATATGAAGCTGAAATCATTTTGAAAACGAATTTAAAACGATTTAAAAAATATGTTTTGAAAGGAAATCGACGAAATATATAATATATACATATATATATTATATATAATGGCCTGAATAGAACGCGCCGCGCCACGGTAGTTCGCGAATTTCGACCATGGACTTCGAATGGACATTACGGGAGATCCGACCGTCGGATTCTCCTAAAACAGGAATCGTTGGGTTCATATCGAAAAGAGATTTCTAACAAATATTAGAGATTTGAAATCTAACCATTGGATTTGGAATTATGTCTAAATCAAATTTGGAAAAGGTCGATGTAAATGCAGTTCGATGGCCATTTATGGAAATCGACTGTACGAGCCTTGATAAAATTATTAAAAATAGTAATAATTTGTGTAAATTCATAAGAAATGATATGGAAAGAATTGGGATGAAAAATTCCATATTTGAAAGATAAAAATATATTTTTATCGAAATGAACTAGTTTTGAACTAGAATTATAATTTATTTATTTTTGAAATAAATAAATTGGATTGGAAGGGTTTTACAAGTAACCAGAATTTCCAATAATTGAACTGGAATGGATTTGAATCGAAATTGTCTTTGGAATATTTTGATGTTGGATTTCGTGACTATAGAGATATTGTTATGGAAATTTGAAAGATATATTCATATCGTTATTTCCAATACGATATTTGTTTGTCGTAGAATTTGATATTGAATATAAGCCGATATATTTTCTATTCAGAGCCTTGTATTTAATATCAAATGGGATTTGGGTTTGTCGTGAATGGTGTCTTCATTAACACTGTTCTTAAACCCAGTTGAGAAAAAGATTAAATCTTTTTATTTAGATTTGATAAAGTATACCAATTAAATGATATTTAATTGGAATTGATTTTTTGGGTTTATCTTGAACGGTGTTTTAAATAACACTTGTTATTTAACTCGATAATTAATGAATGTGATTTTGGGTTTATCGTGAACCGTTTTTTAAATAACATTGGTTCTTTAACCCAGTTAAAGACAGGATATGATTTCCCAAGTGAAACAATCATTAATATTGATTTATGGGAAGATTAAAACCAAATGGAGTTTTAATGAATCTATAATTAGATAGAAATGATCGAGAATGGAGTATCACCAGTTTTGCTCCAGGCGATAGTTAAATCTTTAATTAGATTTGAACGTGAAATGGTAATAAAATTTACCGATAACACCGTGTTGTTAGATATGAAGTATTACCAATTTTACTTCATGGGATGAATAGGTTAGGATTGGGAAATTAAAACAAATGATTACTTCGGTAAGGTTCGTTAATACCGACTAGTTTGGATAAACCATAATTTGGCTTGAATTGATATTCAAAAGAAGATTAAAGAATAAATTTTAGGAATTTATCTTTGATAAAATTAATGGGAACCTTTCCCAAAGTATAAGAATATTTGGATAAAGGAATATTCTGAATTGGAATGAGGCATATGTTGTGTTTGTGTAACACTTGTTTATTATATACGCGGGTTATTCAGAAAGACCGGGTTTATCCCATTCTGACTAACTGATTCAACGATGTGTCGAGGATGAAGACGGTGGTCGAAGACCGGAGGTCTTCACATCGTTTGGATAATTACTAATGATCTTGATTGGGCTGTACACCCAAGAGGAGGGAATCAGTTGGTGATCGTCCAGACGTACTTGGAGATCGATGGATATGCGAGGTACAAGGTGCCTCCGGTTTCGTTCAGACCCAGAACGGACTTGTAAATGGACTGTGTGTCTGACATTGGATATGATTCTTTATGATTGATGGATATCTGTAGCATGGATTGGTTTGCTTGTATGGCATGTTAAGATGCAAATGATTAAGGCTTATGTTGAAAAGCAGAGTCTTGTGGTTGATGATCAAAGCATGGACTGTGTGGCATAGCTTTGTGTAGCGTTGATTCGCGAGCCTCACACCCCGGCTATGAACCAGAAATGGGAGAGGATCTCAGGGTGGACATGTGTTTCCTTCTAGCTAGGGTGGTGTCAGTGACCTACCAGCCCTGACATTTATATTATTTTCACCTGTGTGGTTGTTGGATTGCGAGGCGCCTCGGATATATCGGTGACTATGTGGAGCCGATGGAGTCATTTGGCTCACTTATGCCCCAAAGGGCGGGGAAACGCAATGTTCAGGCATTTTAATCCACATCGGTAGACCGGCCCCGATGATCCAAGGGCTCACCTGTGTCTGGATCCTGAGGCTCGGGCTAGAGAGTCTCGAATCGGTGAGGACTATCTTTTGCCTCGGGTCATGGATGGAAATCCAACTTCCAACACGTGACTTTGCGGTTTTGATTGGAGAACCTATATATGGCGACATAGTGGTATGGGGCACTTATGTCGTCTATGATTGATACTTATGATTGAAATTGTTTTGACACTATACACTTATAGTAAAAATAAAACATGAAATTTCACGTACCAATCATTCTTGGCTATTATAAGGTAAAAACCCTATCCTCGGGCTTGTGTTGCATTGTGTGATGGGACCTGGGTCTATAATAGCTTCATTGTTCTTTATTTAGCATTGCAGTGTTGTTTTATGTACTGGTATTCTTGGGAGGAAACCCATTCCGTGTTATACAGCGTGGTCCCTTGATTTACCTAACTTTAAAATAAAGAATAACTGTTTTGGTTCTTGCACCAGTCACATGACTGACCTGGAGTTTATTGTTTTAACCTAAACTGTGGGTGCCCCTATTTTCCGCACGGGCAGCTAGTAGTTTTGGTTTTGCAAATTTATATTCACAGGATCCTGATTTACAGCTGAAGCGATGTTCGGAAAGCTCTGTATCCGTGTATTACTTCTAGTTGTGTATTGTATTATTTTCCGATGCTATGTAATGTTTTATAATCTCAAATATTTATCAAATATATTTTATTCATTCATACTCTGCAATATTCTTGTATTCTGATGGAATTGTTGTAATAAGAAATGAAATGTTCTTCTGTTTGTGTTCCGATTTGTCTTGTTCTCAAAACAATCAGGGGTTTCGAACGGCTTTGGTCGGTTTAGCGATCGATTCGGATCGAGTGAAATTCCTTGTTGTTACATTTGGTATCAGTGCTTTGGTTTACAAAGCTCGAGAACAAGACACGTTAGAACCAAACGAAAGAATTCATCAGAGATTGGATTGGTAATATCCAATGAGAATGACTCGTTAGAGATGGGATCAGTAGTATCCTAAAACGAGTGTGAAGGGTGATGTTTAAAAATAAAATTGAAAATAAATTTTGTTTTGAAAATTTAAATCAAATATTCGTATTTGAATATTATTTTTATATTGATTTGAAGAATCAAGTAAATAAAGATTTTGCGTATACGTCTGATCCGTGTGTATTCGAAGTTTTAATATACTGGATAGATATAGAATCACATTCTAGACACCCGGGGATGATTCTGATGATGTGGCGACATCATCAGTATTTATGTTCGAGTATCGAAAGTGTGATATCTATATATTTCCATTAGGCTGGTGTGAGAACCTAATTAGATAGGCTTATTGTTGTGATTTGGCATCAAAAATTTGATTTTTTGACTATGTATCAAAATTATGATTTTGAAATGTTAATCAACTAATTGATTGATGGTTGTGTTGTTTGATTAATTAAATGTTGAACCTTTAGCCAAATTGAACCAAATAGTGAGTTGTATTGAAAACTTGTCGCATTTATATGCATATACATGTACTTACATTGAATACGTCATAGCAAGGAGGCTAGAGAAGAAGAATAAAATAGTTTGCCCGACAAATAGGTACATGTTTATTGTATTTCTTGGGTTTTTGGTGATCTTATGAGCCAATTGGCTAGCCGCTTGGCTGTTTCTTTTTCTTTTTGGATTGGTGAGGGCCATGGGATGCTATTTGAAATATCCCGAAGCTCCCAGTACAAGGGAGGTTATGGCGAAATTTTTCGAAAATTTAGGGTGTTAGCCAAATTTTTGAAAAATTTGGAAAGTTCTTAGAAACTGAAAAGTTGAAGAACGTAAGCCATAATGAAAAGAATGAAAGTTGAGTTGATTAGTTAAACAACTTTCACCTCCGTTCCTTTTCGGGGACGAAAAGTTTTAAGTGGGGGAGATTGTAATAACCCGGAAGTCTGAGCCAATTTAAAACTTTTATTTTGGCAATTTTAATAAATATTTAAAATTAATTATTTTAAATAATAACGACGAAAAATGTATTTTCGACGAAGTTAAAACGAATAAATTTATTTTAATTATATAACGAGCCTGAAATGGCGCAGTAGTTCGAAAATTCGATTTCAAAGTTCAAATGAATGTTCAGGATTCAAAATAAATCGGATTTTAGCGAAACGAAAAATATTAGAATCTATTTGAGATTATATTTCCAACGAATCCGAAAAATTGAAATTTCATAGCGGGAATAAAAAGTTATGCCCAGTTGAAAATTCAGAATAGTCGCTATGGAGTTCTGGCCTTAAAAATGGAAATTTTGCGAACGATCACTATTTTCAACGAAACCACTTTTGTTGGATTCGGGGTGTCGAATTATTGCTAGATTCCAAAATCCATGATTTTTCGTATCAATATGTGAGCGTGGCCAAGTAAAACGTGTTTTAACAGTTTCAGTCAATTTCGATCGCCAAGAAAATGGCCATTTTCCAAACGATCTCATAATTTGATGAAATTAGTTTTGTTAGGACAGTATCGTAAATACGAAGCTAGAAAATATTTTTTGGGAATTTTTAGAGTCAGTATGTGGCCCCTGTAAATTGAAATGTGCGTTCAAATTCAATATATAGATTTATATTTTGATTTTGACGGAAACTGATCGAAACGATCGAATCAGCTTACGATACATATCCCATTGTGTTCAGAATGGGGGTAATTAGCTAGGGACGACAATCGTTGGGCTTGAATTGGAGTTCGAGATTAAAAGTGACTTTAAGGGGAATTAAATTAATAAATTAAATAAATATATAATGCCCTCTCTCATTTTCCTCCCCTGTCATCATTCATTAAAAGGAAAAAACAAACAAAACCCGTAACCCGCTAACACCCCCCTCCCCCGGTTGACCTCAACCCTAGGCCGTCGCTCGTCGCGCTCCTCCGCTCCATGGCCGTCGCGCTCCTCACCCCCATGGCCGTCGCGCCGCCCTTCTGCGAACGCCCCCCTCCTATGCCCTCTCTCTTCTACTCTCTCCTCCCCAAATCGAAGCCCACCACGCCAACCCGCCTTTGCCCTACCACCGCCAACCCCATGCCCCTCCGTCACTCAGAAAGTTCCCCCTGCTCCGATCTCCTCTCGCCTCCCCCCTCTAAAAAACCCCGCCACAAAAGAAACCCCTAAATTGAGGTACGCAGTCGCCGCCACCGCCTGCATCCAAGACTGTGAGCCACCAGCGACAGTTCTTCTCTCCCCCTCTCGATTGAACGTTGAATACTGTAAGTTTTTTTATTTTTTTAATTATTTTTTATCATTTATTTCTTTTGTTTTATTTAATAAAATCAGATTTCTTTTATATTATAGCAAGTTCAAAATCGGATTTTTATTGTATGTGAAGATCGAATTTTTAATTATATAAAGAAGTGGTTTTTGCTTATGGAAAGCTATGATTTTTAGTTACGTAAAAATATAACTTTTGGTAGATAAAAATGAGATTTTTATCGTATGAATGTCATGAATGAAGTAGCCATATTATGGGATTATTTTTAAGAAGATAAAAATATAATTTTTATGTCGGCAACATAATAAAAATATGATTTTTATCATAGGAAGAGCGGTATAGAAAGATATGATTTTTATTATTGGGTTAGCAAAGTAAAAATATGATTTTTACAAAGTAAAGATCGGGATAAAAAATTTGATTTTTATATATATAAAGTAGAAATAAAAACATGATTTTTATTTATATAGTGGCCAAATAAAAATGTAATTTTTATGCGGATAGAACAATAATAAAAATGTGATTTTTAATATGAACAGCGTGAAGAGACTGAGTTGGAATGCCGAGTAAATCCAGACCATCGTCCCATATAGAATGATGGAGTGGAAACCAAAGGTGAGAACTTCTCACTTTTAATTTGTTTTCTAGTTGAAATATTTACTAGGATGCAGACGGTGTAGAGCAGCACCCGACACCCGTCGTCCACAGACCATGGATGACTTGTTTGTTTGATTGATGTGTTGTGAAAAAAATGATTGTGTGTAGTGGAATGAAATAAATTATTTTATGGTTAAAATATAATTTTTAACGTGTATATAAAATAAATAGTTATAAACAAATCGGACAATTTGTTTATGTACACACATTCGACTGATATGGATTGGGACGATAAATTTTACACATCGCCCAACTGCACGAATAAAACCTGTGTTTGATTGTATGAAAACCCCACACGGGTGTTGGGATGAAATTGGCCATACACTAGTCCCAATAATTAGCTGTATGTCGATTGATTGATTGACAGGCTGTTATAAGCGTTAAATATTTATATTTGATGCTTATGCAGTGTAGAATGCACTTTGGGTGATGATTGACTGTGTTTGATTGTTGTAGTGTATGTGTGAATCCATATCAATCACATTGTATGGTAATTGATTAGGCCTCATTCCAAGTTGTAAAATAAAGAAAATTCATGTGTTGAACAAAAAGAATATTCATGTGTTGAATAAAAGAAAATTCATGTGTCTAATAAAATATATATTCATGTGTTGAATAAAAGAAAGTCATGTGTTCAAGAAAATATTCATTTGTTAAATAGAAAAACGAAGTTATTGAAATATATTAAGCCGTGTCGATTAGATTGACGCCATTTTGAAGTGAACGATATTTATATCGATTTTATTCATTTTTATAATGAATATAAAAAAGGAATTGATTTCAAAATCTAATGCTTTGAAAATATTATCATTTATATATCGATGATATGGAATATTCAATTTTGATTAGGAATTGAATATGAAGTTGAAATCGTTTTGAAAACGAATTTGAAACGATTTATAAAATACGTTTTGAAAGGAAATCGATGAAATATATATATATATATATATTATATAATGTCCTGAATATAACGCGCCGCGTCGCGGCAGTTCGCGAATTTCGACCATGGACTTCGAATGGACATTACAGGAGACCCGACCATCGGATTCTCCTAAAACTAGAACCATTGTGTTCGTATCGAAAAGAGCTTTCTAACGAATATTAGAGATTTGAAATCTAATGGTTGGATTTGGAATTATGTCCAAATCAAATTTTGAAAATGTCGTTGTAAGTGCAGTTCAATGGCCGTTTATGGAAATCGACTGTACGGGCCTTGATAAAATTATTAAAAATAGTAATAATTTGTGTAAAATCATAAGAAATGATTTGGAAAGAATTGGGATGAAAAATTCCATATTTGAAAAGATAAAAATAGATTTTTATCGAAATGAACTAGTTTTGAACTAGAATTATAATCTATTTATTTTTGAAATAAATAAATTGGACTTGAAAGGGTTTTACAAGTAACCAGAATTTCCAATAATTGAATTGGAATGGATTTGAATCGAAATTGTCTTTGGAATATTTCGATGTTGGATTTCGTGATTATACAGATATTGTTATGGAAATTTGGAAGATATATTTATATCGTTATTTCCAATACAATATTTGTTGGTCGTAGAATTTGATATTGAATATAAGCCAATATATTTTCTATTCAGAGCCTTGTATTTAATATCAAATGGGATTTGGGTTTGTCGTGAATGGTGTCTTCATTAACACTGTTCTTAAACCCAGTTGAGAAAAAGATTAAATCTTTTTATTTAGATTTAATGAAGTATACCAATTAAATGATATTTAATTGGAATTGAACTGGAATTGATTTTTTGGGTTTATCGTGAACGGTGTTTTAAACAACACTTGTTCTTTAACCCGATAATTAATGAATGTGATTTTGGGTTTATCGGGAACCGTGTTTTAAATGACATTGGTTCTTTAACCCAGTTAAAGATAGGATATGATTTCCCAAGTGAAACAATCATTAATATTGATTTTTGGGAAGATTAAAACCAAGTGGAGTTTTAATGAATCTTTAAGTAGATTGAAATGATCGACAATGGAGTATCACCAGTTTTGCTCTAGGCGATAGTTAAATTTTTAATTAGATTTGAACGTGAAATGGTAATAGAATTTACCGATAACACCGTGGTGTTAGATATGAAGTATTACCAGTTTTACTTCATGGGATGAATAGGTTGGGATTGGGAAATTAAAACAAATGATTACTTCGGTAAGGTTCGTTAATCCCGACTAGTTTGGATAAACCATAATTTGGCTTGAATTGATATTCAAAAGAAGATTAAAGAATAAATTTAAGTAATTTATCTTTGATAAAATTAATGGGAACCTTTCCCAAAGTATAAGAAAATTTGAATAAAAGAATATTCTGAATTGGAATGAGGCGTATGTTGTGTTTGTGTAACACTCGTTTATTATATACGCGAGTTATTCGGAAAGACCGGGTTTATCCCATTCTGAATAACTGATTCGACGATGTGTCAAGGATGAAGACGGTGGTCGAAGACCGGAGGTCTTCACATCGTTTGGATAATTACTTATGATCTTGATTGGGCTGTACACCCAAGAGGAGGGAATCAATTGGTGATCGTCCAGATGTACTTGGAGATCGATGGATATGCGAGGTACAAGGTGCCTCCGGTTTCGTTCAGACCCAGAACGGACTTGTAAATGGACTGTGTATCTGACATTGGATATCATTCTGTGTGATTGATGGATATCGGTTTCATGGAGTGGTTTGCCTGTGTGGCATGCTAAGATGTAAATGATCAAGGCTTCTATTGAAAAGCAGAGTCTTGTGGTTGATGATCAAAGCACGGCCTGTGTGGCATAGCTTTGTGTAGCGTTGATTCGCAAGCCTCACACCCTGGTTGTGAACCAGAAACGGGAGAGGACCACAGGGAGGGCATGTGTTTCCTTCTAGCTAGGGTGGTGTCAGTGACCTACCAGCCCTGACATTTATATTATTTTCACCTGTGTGGTTGTTGGATTGCGAGGCACCTCAGATATATCGGTGACTATGTGGAGCCGATGGAGTCATTTGGCTCATTTACGCCCCAAAGGGCAGGAAAACGCAGTGTTCAGGCATTTTAATCCACATCGGTGGACCGGCCCTGACGATCCAAGGGCTCACCTGTGTCTGGGTCCTGAGGCTTGGGCTAGAGAGTCTCGAATCGGTGAGGACTATCTTTTGCCTCGGTTCATAGATGGAAATCCAACTTCAAATACGTGACTTTGCAGTTTTGATTGTAGAACCTATATATGGCGACATTGTGGTATGGGGCACTTATGTCATCTATGATTGATACTTATGATTAAAACTGTTTTGACACTATACACTTATAGTAATAATAAAATATGAAATTTCATGTACCAAGCATTCTTGGCTGTTATAAGGTACAAATCCTATCCTCCGGCTTGTGTTGCATTGTGTGATGGGACCTGGGTCTAATACTAGCTTCATTTTTCTTTATTTAGCATTGCGCTATTGTTTTATGCACTGGTATTCTTGGAAGGAAACCTGTTCCGTGTTATACAGCGTGGTCCCTTGATTTACCTAACTTTAAAATAAAGAACAACTGTTTTAGTTCTCACGCCAGTCACATGACTGACCTGGAGTTTATTGTTTTAACCTAAACTGTGGGTGCCCCTATTTTCCGCACGGGCAGCTAGTAGTTTTGGTTTTGCAAATTTATATTCACAGGATCCTGATTTACAGCTGAAGCGATGTTCGGAAAGCTCTGTATCCGTGTATTACTTCCAGTTGTGTATTGTATTATTTTCCGCTGCTATGTAATGTTTTATAATCTCAGATATTTATCAAATATATTTTATTCATTCATACTCTGCAATATTCTTGTATTCTGATGGAATTGTTGTAATAAGCAATGAAATGTTCTTCTGTTTGTGTTCCGATTTGTCTTGTTCTCAAAACAATCAGGGGTTTCGAACGGTCTTGGTCGGTTTAGCGATCGATTCAGATCGAGCGAAATTCCTTGTTGTTACAAGCTAATTCCCATAGTCTTCAAATATTTGTACTTAAACCAATTTATAATGCAAATATCAAATACATGACTAAATCATTTAGTTTTATTTCATAAGGGATTTTATTTCCAATTCATTTTATTTCTTAAGTTTATTTAAATTTCAAGCAAATCAATCAAAACAACCAAATAACCAATTTTACTATACTATAGAAAATTATTTCCTTTTTCTATAAAAATATAATTTAGGGAAAATTATTTCATTTACCCACTTTATAAAATAATATTGTGTCAATTTCCAGTTCAATTTGGTTTCCCAACACTTGAACCGATTAGTCAATGCAATACAAAACATTTTTATAAAATCTATAAATACGCTCTCCTGTATATACATTCAAACTCAACCTAGGGTGTTACTAACTCCATCTCTACTGAGTTACGCCACAGAGCCAAGATTATAACTAAACCTCGCTCTGATACCAAGTTGTAACATCCCACTTTTCCGTACAATTTAAGACGACATTTAACTACCATAGTCAACCCAAATTATACAGAAAAGCAAAAAATTAAAATAAAGAAGTTAGAGGTTGAGAGGAAGATAAGATAGAAAAATTAGAATAGAAGAATAAGAAGAAGGATCTAGCATAACACAGAATCTCACATCACAGCGAAGTAAAGTATAACATAGAAATAACTTTATTAAGAGCTTGAAATAATACTTACAATTATTAGAGTACAGCAGTCAAAACAATCTGGACAGTTATAACAACATGTCCTTGTATACAACACACACAGGATTAATACTATATATGTCATATGTCTAAACTCCTCCAGCTCGCCTTTGGATTTCACACCATCCGATAACTGAACTTGAAAAGAATCAGTCTGACCCGAGCATTACAAACGCCACGGATTAGTCTGGTGCACCGGTGTAATGACCCGTATTCTACACATCATAGGATTGTAGAATATTTATTTCTTTCCCATGTGAAGTCGTATGGTCGTGTAACTTTGGGAAACATCTATCAGAGTCATTTCCCATGCTTATGATTTTTGTCGATTTTTAAATGACCATTTTGCCCCTAGTTGGTACTGTTTTGGCCATAACTTTTGATAGGAAAGGAATTTTGACCTGAAACCACATCCATTTGATTCATTTGACAGTTTCTCTTTCCGTAGAGTGGTTGCAGTAGCCAAACGGACTTACCGTTTGGGAGATATGGCTGAAACAAGGTTTGGAGGGTGAAAAACTGCTTAATCGGGCCAAATCGGGTGATTAGTGAGTAGGCCCATAACCCATTTCGGGATTAGGGTTATGGGAGGGCTGAAATGAGATGGAGAATCATTCCATTTCAGTTTTCTAGCCTCCACTTATCACCAAGGATCCCTAAAAATGGCCCCCAACCTCTAAATCACCTCCAAATCACCTTTAGGTTAAGGATTTGGCTTAGCAACCCCTAATCAAGAAGGATCTTCACCAAATCAACAAAGGAGCTGCTGTTTGGTATTGAAATTCGCATCAAATCAGAGAATCATTTCAGATCTTAGTTTATTTTGTGGCTAAGGTGAGTGATTTGCTTAGTTTTGCACTAATTATGGCTAATTAGGGGTGATTAGTGTTAATTAGCGAATTTAAACATGATAAAATTCTGGAAAAATGTTTATAAAATTCGGAATGAAGTTTTAGACCTCTGATATGAATTTTAGTTAATTTGGTTAAGTTTTGATAATCCTATCATTAGTTTCGAAGTTTGGGATTTTGGGTATGTTTGATCCCTTTTTACCTATCATATTGATGTTTTGATGTTTGTGGTTGATTATGTATGTTGCTATGACCGTATGAAATGCTTTGTGATTGTTTAGAATAGTTGGAATGGTCGAAAACGCCGTCGAGGGGCGTAAACAGCTCGCTGGACAAGGTGCAGGGGTTCGGATCGCATAGGGGGTTGAGGGACGATCGGATCGCCCTAGGGGATCGTGGGACATCACCACGAGTCGAGTCACCTCCTCCGAACCGAACCGACTGTGCAAGGCCCACGAAGCGAATCGATGCAGCACCGTGCCCAAATTGAAGTACTCCGACCCGGATCGCCAATGAGCATTACGACCTGATCCGTTCCACTCGTGCTTCGTATCACGATCCGACTAGAGGAAGGCAACATCCACGATCCGATGCACAACGAGACGACGGAGGAGCGCGATCCGATCCGTATGGGGTATTCACGATCCGACCAGAAGTGGAGACCCGATTCGATGGAGACTGGATTCACGAGACGATGGGGAGTGCGACCCGATCCGACGTAGGAGGCGCGACCCGATCCAATGATGAATGCTGAAGGCGACCCGATCCGATCCGATCTGGTGATGACCAATAACCCGAGATGCAAAGGTAGTCCGAATGGAAGTTAGAGCTCAGGATCCCGGAACCAGTTGGGAACCAATGAGTTCACTTCATGGTTGGACTTTGCTGCGGGACGTGTGCTAAGGAGTTGTCGACGTTCATAACTTCGATTCACCACTAAAAAGGAATGATGGGCTACTTATCAGTGCAGTAGGGTCATTACGACCTGAGGGGCAAGGTGATGGTAGCAAGACTACGTTATCAGTGCAGTAGGGTCATTATGACCTGAGGGGCAAGGTGATGCGTAGTAAGACTATGAGCCAGCGCAGATGGGGTGAATAACTCCATGGAGCAAGTGGACATAGTAAGGATTAGTAAGGCTATGAGCCAGCGCAGATGGGGTGAATAACTCCATGGGGCAAGTGGACATAGCGAGGAATTTGTGGCTACGTTATCAGTGCAGTGAAGCCATTTATGACTTCATGGGGCAAAGTGATCATAGCAAGGAATGTTGGGTGATCGAAGTGGTGAATATCGTATACTTTACGCACTGAGTGAGAGATGTGAGGATGGATGCTATGCTTGATTGTTTGCCATCAATATGACATGCACACCTCCCCCACCTCCGTATCTTTACACTGTTTGATATGATACCTTAGAGTGTTGTACAATATGTAGTGCTAACTCTTTGGTTGCAGGTCCAGGTTCAGGTATGTTTTAGTCTACCTGTTATTGTTCACTTTAGATGCTTATCGCTCATACCAGGCTTTATGTCTGACCCAGAGTTTTATGTCTCCTCTTATTACTCTGGGTGCTCACACGAGCAGACTAGAGACAGGTTAGCTGGTGATGTGCGAGTAGCTGATCCGGAGGCGGGCAGGAGGCTTCCACGTATTATATATATATATATACACATTCTCCCAGTGTCGTTGGTGGTCGCTACTTTGGCATTAGTAGTGTACCTCATTTATCTTACTTTGCTTTGAGACAGTTGAAAAGTTGTAATAAGCTGTATTTTGGATTTCCGCTGCTTTGATGTTTAGTTCTGATTTTCAGCTTATGCACTGTCTCTCCTGTTTTATGTCAAGTATGTTATTATTATATTTTGTTCGATGCGCTGTGAGACATTCTACAGGTTCCGTGCATGTTCGTTTCCTTCTTCCTTTTCCTTCTGGCGACCCGTTCCGTGCCAACTGGACATGTGTACAGCGCACTTTTGGAGTAAATGTCGGTTGGTGCGGGGCGGACCGTCACACTTGGTATCAGAGCTCTAGGTTGCGTAGTTAACCTAGGGAAAGACACTAGGGAGAGTTAGTACATATATGTGAGCGCGTATTTGTGATTACTTTGGTTTTCAAAAGCTATGTATATATACTATTAGTAGTATAAGAATGAAGTCGCACTGCACTAGCACCACTATGGGGTCGTTAATCATTTTTCTTTTTCAGATTGACGATGAGCCGACATGTTAGAGGTACCGGTAGAGGGGCCAATAATGGGAATGCCGCTGACATGAGGGCGATGTTTACCAACCTCATGAGAGATATGCTTAGAGAAGTGCAAGGGGCAGTTCCCAATCCCGGAGCTGGTGTTGGCCCAGTAGTGCAGGCACCTAGGGTCGATTTCGCCAAGTTGTGCAAAGATTACACTAACCTTGGCGGGAAGCCGTTCCATGGTACGGAGTCGGCCACAGATGTTCAAGATTGGATGGATAGCTGTGATCGTATCTTTGATGACTTGGGTCTTGAGGATGCGATGAAGAGAAGGCTAGCGTCTCGTCAGTTGCAAGGGCGAGCGATGAATTGGTGGAATGCTATCAGAACAGCTACTCCAGAGGACCAAGTTACTTGGGTTCAGTTCAAGGCTCGCTTTAGCGAGAAGTTTATTCCAGCTGCCCAGAAGTCGGTGTTGTTCAAGAGGTTCCTGGAACTCAAGCAGAACGGAAGGGCAGTTTCTGATTATATTGCTGAGTTCGACACTTTGTCGAAGTATGGACTGTCTCTCATTGATACCCCTGAAAATAAGAATGAGAAGTTCATCACTGGTCTGGATGGGTACTTGGGGGAAAGGCTTATCAACCACATCGATGAGACTTTTGAATCGATCGTGGGGAAGGCTTTGAGATCAGAGAGTCTTTACCCTAAGTCAAAGACTGAGGCTGCATCTGCAGAAGGGCCGAAGCCGCAAGCAGGCGGTGGAGGCAAGAATAACTCTCAGAATAAGAGGAAGCAGGACCAATCAAAAGGTGGCCAGAAAAAGAGCAAGAAGGATGTTGAGTGCTTCAGCTGTGGAAAGAAAGGCCATTACGCTAAAGAATGTCGGGCCAAGCCAGCGGAAAGGAAGTGCTACAACTGTGGTCAAGTGGGACATCAGAAGGATAAGTTGTAACAACCCGTATTTTCAATAACCTGTTATAACATAAATGGAGGCAGAATTAAACTGTAAAATCTGAATCAAGGGAAACGGGCTATGCCATTGCGTTCGTCTCGGAAAAATACGCGAAATAGAGTCCGAGTTTTCGAAAATCGGAGTCCGTATGACCAAGATATGGCCTCGCGAAGTTTCACGAAAAATTCCCAAATTAAAGTATACTTAATTAAGTGAAATGGGTTGCACAGAGAAATATATATATATTGATATATATATATATATAATTGAAAATTAAATAAATAAATATGCAAAAATGTTCAAAACAACGAATTGGGAGAGGGGAATAACCGAACCGGCCGATTTTTGAGGTCGACCCGAGCCCGCTGGGTCGACTAGGGGTTAATCCAGGGTGTTTGGCTGTCAACCCGTGGGCCGATTCGCTCAAATGCAGATTTTGCATTTGGATGGTTCTCATGGTTCATCTTTAATCTAAAGGCCCTAGATGGTTCCTACACTTGACTTCTTCCCCAAGACATGCTTTGATGGCTTGGATTGAATCTAGGTTTAATCCTATGGCCTAAAACACTTGCCAAATCTATAAATAAGACCCTAACCTATCCTAAATCCTCATTATTCATTCATGCAACTAAACTATGGCAAAATTTCTACTCTCGTGGCCTCCACTCAACTATCCTAGCCTCCACTTCATTTCTATGAGAGGTTTCATGAACATGAGAGTATTAGAGAGTCCCTATGTTAGTATGAGAGCCCCTCAAGTTGATTTCAAGACAAAAGCTTTGATCTTTGTTCATAAAGATGGTGTTTTTAGTGATTTGGAGCATCCATCTTTGGCTTTTTGGGTGATGGCATGCATAGGCTTCATCATAAGCTTTAGTTTAATCGATTTAGGCCTTCATAGCAATGTAAGCCCTTCCCTACTCTTAGATATTAACTATGAAGTTAAATGTTCATGTTGCAAGTTTGGGTTTTGATCATTGGGAATGATATATGCTATCATGTCATGCAAGTTTATGAAGTCATTATCTTGATCTTATGAGCTAAAAGCTACAACCTTTATGTTGAAATGTTGCATTATGCAACATGAGAACCTTCATAATCATTATGTCAACTTGCATATGAAGTCATAATCCTTATATGATGATATATGCGAGTTTCTAGCCATCATTCCATGTCTTTTGTCACCATGATTCGCTTATGTGCCAAGTTTGGGTTTATGCATGCTTTTGAGGCTTAAGAATGTAACATACAAGCTAATGAACACATTTGTGCCTCATTTGCCACCATGATTAACTTGTGGCTTAATACCCATTTTTGTCATTCCTTTGCCAAGTCTCTTCTTTTAATCCATTACGTTGTTGCGAACGTATATGCGAGTTTAAAAGCGTTGGGTTATGTTATGGGTAATTTCTAATGACATGAAAATACAACTTGAAAACATGGCTTGAACATGGAAGTTGACATGTAAGTATGCATAAAAACATAAGCTTGGGAATTTACCTATTAAGTTAGGTCTACCCTTTGGGAATTTACCTATTAAGTTAGGTCTACCCAAATGCTTGAAAAACTTGTAACATGTTTTGGAAACATGATGAACATGACACTTAGATAATATAAGTGTGGCCAACTCGAGGTTGGGTTGAGTTTGCAACGTAAAACTACCCGGAACCGACCGGCCTAACTAGTAGTTGCAAACAATAGGACCCAATGTGAGAAGTTGGTCATGTTGTGCTTGAACCCGAGGTTAGACCAAGTTGTGGTGTAAAGCTACCCGGAACCGACCGGCTTAACTAGTAACCACAACAAAGTCTAATGTGAGAGGTTGGGGTGCATTAAGTAATTAATGTCACATGATAGGGTTAAGTTAATTTGATTAATGACTCTTAACCAAATATGACATGGATGAAGGGGTTAAGTAAATTGATTAGGCTAATGATACTTAACAAAACATGACAAGGTTGGGTAGGTTAAGTGATTTGATTTGCCTAATGACACTTAACCATTTTTATACGGCTAGTGGACGGGGATTAAGTTAACCAATACTTAATCAATCCAACATGATAACTTGATAAGGTTAAGTGGGATCGGGTTTGATTTCTTAATGACACTTAACCATGCAAGATGATTAGGGGATGGGGTTAAGTAATTTACACTTAACTAATCCGACTTGGTAATTAGATGGGGTTAAGTAATTAAGGCTTAACTAATCTAACCACGGTAATTAGATGAGGTTAAGTAATCCACACTTAACTAATCTAAACACGGTAATTCGATGGGGTTAAGTTAAACACTTAACCAACTTAAACTTGGTAATTCAATGAGGTTAAATAACCAATACTCAACCAACTTAACGTGATAATTTAATGGGGTTAAGCAACTTATACTTAACCAATTATACATGATGATTTGATGGGGTTAAGTAACTTACACTTAACCAATCTAATACGTGGACCTGATAAGGTTAAGTCACAAGACCTTTTTAGAATATACTTAACCATTGTAGTATGATTAGAGGATAGGGTTAAGCCCACCTATACTTAACCAATCCGACTCGATAATTTGATGGGATTAAGATAATCTATGCTTAATCGATCTAGCAAGATAATCCGATAGGATTAAGGTAAGCTAGTACTTGACCGATTTGACTTGATAGGGTTAAGTCATGAGCCTCTGGGTACACTTAACCAACTTGTAGGGCTAAGTCTTGAACTTAAATACTTAGCCAATCTTGACGTGATTCGTGGGCGGGTTAAGGCATGGACTTGAATGATAACACTTAACCCAATAAGACAAACCCTAGTTAGAGGAACTAGGTATAGAAGCGTGGTTAATCAAGGACAACGGGAAAGGAAGCTAAGTGGTAAACCTTAGTTAAGGGTAACTAAGTAATAATTCTTAGCTAAGGACATAGGATTAATTCACAAAGCGATGAGTAACCTGATACGGTAGGTCATCGCTTAGTATACGAGGAGGAGCAAGTTATCTGACTTGGATAAAAGCTCCAGCGCACTGGGTGCCGAAGTGGAAGCTTCGGGGGACGTGAGGATATTCTTGGGATCCCTCTGTGGGCTGCCAGGTAATTATACTAGGCCCATGAGAGGTAAAGGTCTGCGTTAGAAGGACCAAGAGTATGCCTTGGTTGCTATGCGAGCAACCTAAAGACTGGAATGGATTAGCGTGGAGTCGACGATTCTTGTTTTTGCCCTGGATAGCACATCGCCGACTACCTACCATCTTTAGTCAATCGTGTACGTACGGAAAGGCAGAGAACCCCCAACAGACCATGTGCTTGCTATCGAGTCATGGGTGAGGTTGGCCCGTAGGGAAGTGGGCTATAGTGGGGCCGTGGAGTGGTTCTTATACATGATTTTTCTTGGATTGCCTTTCAGTAGTTGAGGGAGGGGTCACGTGGGACCATAGCCACGGGTACAAAAACAGACCTTGATATCTGCATCGGCAGACGATTTAAAGCTCCCGACAGAGTTCCGTATTTCTTGATTTGCCCTGGCACGGAACTCGGATGGCACATTGGGGAACATGTGCATCTAGACATGGAAAACGATTCACGATACATACGTGGGATCAAGGCCGCGGTTGACGGGTGGCGTAATCCCTAGTGGTCCTAGGTGACCAAAACCCAAACCGAGACACGGAAACGTTCATTAGGTAGCATAATCCCTAGCGGTCCTAGGTGGCATAAATCCTAAGTGGACGCGCGATAGTTCATGGTAAGGAAACACAACTAGATCAAGGGTTGCAGTCCAAAACAACTTCAAGGATAAACCGTTTACATGGGAAAGCCCGTACAGCCTACGGCAAAGGACTGAACTTATACATGGAAAGAAACATATGAGTTGAGTAACCTATATATGCGGCATATTAGGTTGACATGGACCATTACACGACTTTTGAGTAAGGGTCATTCACGGATAACACGTAATACAGTTGGGATACTAGTACGGTAGGTGCAGAGCAGATATACAGGATAGATACCATGGGACGTTATACGTGATAGATATCTTGGGATATTATACTTGATAGGAACCTGATGATGTGATACCTTGTTTTGTCTTGACATCGTAATTAATCATGACATCTTAGTTTATCTGAGTTCAGTAGTTCATCCTGTTATTTTGATTTAGCTTATCTATCTTGTTATCATGCTTATGTTCATCTCAGTTTCTCATGTCAGTTAACTTTACTAGTTTTTATACTAATAGTAGATAGGGCTTACTCAGTCTTTTTGACTGACCCGTTTTGTTTTGCCTCTTTTCTTCCGTTCCCCCCCCCCAGGTTACAGGGAGGAAACACTGCTGTTTAGTTCGGACTTCTTCTGCTTGAAGGTCATCATGGATGGCTTGGACTTTTCCTGGCTATGGCTACTTTACTGTTTTTATTTGGGGAATAATTTATGAAAAAGTCTTTATGCTTCTTTACTATTGCAAGACAGGTTTTGATGTACTCTGATGTAAAAAGGCTTTAGACCTTATGTATTCATGTTTATGAAAGTTCGATTTTACTTCCGCTATTTTATATGTTCTGTCTTGTAATATTTTTGTGCATGGTTACCAATAATGCCCCTCTAAAGCTAGTGCATTCCTTTGCGAGTGACCCTAGCGGAGGCGGGGTGTTACATAAGTGCCCGCAACCTCTTAAGGAGAAGCAGATTGTGAAAGCATATGCTATTGATGTTGTTCCTTCTTCGTCGAATGCCCCAACTGCGGCGGAGAAAGGAAAGAATGTTGTTATTCAAGGTATGCTTTCTATTTATGATATACCAGTTCGAGTTTTGTTTGATACTGGGGCTTCCCGTTCCTTCATATCTAGTGACCTAGTAGATAGGTTGGGACTGGAACCCGAGATAGTCGATAGACCATTGATAGTGACGAACCCGATTGGTGGTTCGACTAGCCTTAGTATGATTTGCAGGAATTTGGTCTTATCGAGTCATGGATGTATGTTTGTATGTGATTGCTTTGTTTTGGGCTTTACTGGGTATGGCATTATATTGGGGGTCGATTGGCTCCAAAGATACGGGGTGGTGGTAGACTGTGAGGGCTTTTTGGTGACAGTGAGGGCGGATGATGGGCGGACGGTAGTGTTTGGTAGTCTACCTAGTGATGGGGTTATGGCTAGTTTTGTGAATTCCCTCGACATCCCGCAAGATGAGTTGTCAGATGTGCCCGTGGTTGGCCAGTATCCGGACGTCTTCGAGGAGGTGACCGGGCTTCCACCACACCGAGAGATTGAGTTCCGTATTGATTTAGTGAAAGATGCCAGACCTATAGTGATGCCACTTCGTCGTATGGCACCAAGGGAGCAGCGAGAGCTCGGGGTGCAAGTCAGCAATCTTTTGAAGAAGGGATTTATTAGAAGGAGTGTCTCCGAGTGGGGAGCACCAGTTGTATTTGCCACGAAGGCAGATGGTTCCCTTCGTTTGAGTGTGGACTATCGCGAGTTGAATAAGGTGACGAGGAAGAATAAGTATCCTCTACCGCGGATAGATGATTTATTTGATCAGCTGGAAGGAGCAAGAGTGTTCTCCCAGTTGGACCTCGCGACAGGATTTCATCAGCTTCGAGTAGCAGATGAGAGTGTTCCGAAAACGACATTTAGGACGCCGTCTGGATTTTATGAGTGGTTGGTCATGCCGTTTGGGTTGACCAATGCACCAGCCTATTTTGTGGATCTTATGAATCGAGTATTCAGAGATCAGTTGAATAAGTTTGTTCTTGTGTTCGTGGATGATATCCTTGTTTACTCAAGGACAGAGGAGGAACACAAGGGACATTTGAGAATAGTGATGGGGGTGTTGAGGAAACACCAATTGAAAGCGAAATTCTCTAAATGTCATTTTTGGAGAAGGGAAGTAAGATTCTTGGGTCATGTTGTTTCCGAGAGTGGTATTGCCGTGGACCCTGCGAAGGTGGCTACGGTACAGGATTGGCCTAAACCCAATAATGCTACGGATGTGAGAAGTTTCTTGGGATTAGCTGGATATTATCGTAAGTTTATCCAGGATTTCTCCAAGATTGCAGCACCGTTGACTCACTTGACTAAGAAGAATCAGTCCTTCGTCTGGGACGGAGTGTGTGAGGATGCCTTCAAAAGTCTAAAGGAGAGGTTGACGCGTGCGCCAGTGTTAGTCATTCCTAAGGGGAATGAAGAGATGACGGTATACACGGATGCTTGTGGTACCGGATTGGGTGCAGTATTGATGCAAGGAGGTAGGGTTGTAGCTTATGCTAGTCGACAGCTAAAGTCGCATGAGAAGAAGTATCCTACCCATGATTTGGAATTGGCAGCGATTGTATTTGCGCTGAAGATGTGGAGACACTATCTCTTGGGAGAAAGATTCGAGTTGTTTACCGATCATAAATCGTTAAAGTATCTCTTCTCTCAGAAAGATCTGAATCTCCGTCAGTAGAGATGGTTAGAGTTCTTGGCTTCGTATGATTTTGATATCGCGTATACACCTGGGAAGGGTAATGCGGTAGCCGATGCCTTGAGTAGGAGACATGCCAGCTTAGGGGCAATGTTTCTTGAATGGAAGCAACTGGAGTTTATCGCAGGGTTTGATTTCAGACCAAGATGCGAATTGGATCCAGTTATGCTAGCTAGCTTGACGGTCAGACCCACTTTGATAGAGCGGATTGGTTCTAGCCAGAGGGACGATCCTAACCTATTGGAAATCATCTCCAAGTTAGAAATGGGTATCGATGAGGAGATGAATGTGTATAGGCTTGATCGGGATGGATGGCTTCGAAAGGATGGAAGACTAGTTGTGCCCAACGTGAATGGTTTGAGAGATGAAGTGCTTAGAGAATGTCGTCACTCAAAACTGACTATACATCCCGGTGGTAATAAGATGTATCGAGACATGAGACAGACTTACTACTGGGAAGGGATGAAAAGAGACGTTGGGAAGTTTATATCCAAATGCATGAATTGTCAGCTAGTTAAAGCCGAGCAAAAGAAGCCTAGTGGGTTGTTACAACCATTAGAAATTCCCGAATGGAAATGGGAGCAAGTTTCGATGGATTTCATCGATGGTTTACCAAGGACTAGATCGGGATATGATAGTATTTGGGTAATTGTGGATCGATTGACTAAAAGTGCAAGATTTATACCAGTCAAATCGACCAGAACAGCAGCCAAGTTGGCAGAATTGTATATGAAGTGGGTAGTGAGATTTCATGGAGTACCCAAAAGCATTGTGAGTGACCGAGACCCGTTATTCACTAGTGGGTTTTGGAAGAGCTTACAAAAGGCTCTAGGGTCAGGACTACATCTCAGTACCGCATATCATCCTCAGACCGACGGTCAGACGGAGAGGGTGAATCGTATATTGGAAGATCTCTTGAGAGCTTGTATATTGGATTTTGGTGGATCATGGGATGATCATTTGCATCTAGTAGAGTTTGCATATAATAATAGCTACCAATCCAGTATCGGTATGGCTCCATATGAAGCTTTGTACGGAAGACCGTGCAACTCACCATCATGTTGGATAGAGACTGGCGAGAAGTTTGTGCTTGGACCGGATGTGGTGAGAGAAACTTCCGATAAGATCAAGATCATTCAGCAACGAATGAAAGCTGCTCAAGATAGACAGAAAAGCTATGCTGATAAGAGGAGAAGAGACTTGAAATTCTCCGTTGGAGACTTGGTGTTTGTCAAGATCTCTCCGTTGAAGAGCGTGATTCGATTTGGCAGGAGAGGCAAGTTAGCACCAAGATTTGTTGGCCCATTCCCTGTTCTTGAACTAGTCGGGAATTTGGCATATAGAGTTGGCTTACCAGAGAAAATGGCGGGAGTTCATAATGTATTTCATGTTTCCCATCTGAGGAAGTTCGTTCACGACTTAGATGTGACTATTTCACCTGATCAGTTAGAGGACTTCGAAGTAGAACCCGAGGTGGTTGGGAACCGCAAGCCGATTCGTATTGTGGGGCATGATACGAAGCAACTTCGAAGGAAGACGGTGAAGCTAGTCAAGGTTCAGTGGGGCGAGAACGAGAATGATTGTACTTGGGAGACAGAGGAGAGCATTAGGAAGGCTTATCCAGAACTCTTTGCCTGGTAAGATTTACTTTGCAATTTAGTTTTCCGCATGCTAGGATAGATTTGCTTTGCTTGTTTGCATGTTTGATTGTTGCTTTATGATTGATAGACATGCGGGAATCTATGTGTATGTTTGGATTAGGGAATTTCGGGGGCGAAATTTCTTAAGGGGGGGAGAGTGTAATGACCCGTATTCTACACATCATAGGATTGTAGAATATTTATTTCTTTCCCATGTGAAGTCGTATGGTCGTGTAACTTTGGGAAACATCTATCAGAGTCATTTCCCATGCTTATGATTTTTGTCGATTTTTAAATGACCATTTTGCCCCTAGTTGGTACTGTTTTGGCCATAACTTTTGATAGGAAAGGAATTTTGACCTGAAACCACTTCCATTTGATTCGTTTGACAGTTTCTCTTTCCGTAGAGTGGTTGCATTAGCCAAACGGACTTACCGTTTGGGAGATATGGCTGAAACAAGGTTTGGAGGGTGAAAAACTGCTTAACCGGGCCAAATCGGGTGATTAGTGAGTAGGCCCATAACCCATTTCGGGATTAGGGTTATGGGAGGGCTGAAATGAGATGGAGAATCATTCCATTTCAGTTTTCTAGCCTCCACTTATCACCAAGGATCCCTAAAAATGGCCTCCAACCTCTAAATCACCTCCAAATCACCTTTAGGTTAAGGATTTGGCTTAGCAACTCCTAATCAAGAAGGATCTTCACCAAATCAACAAAGGAGCTGCTGTTTGGTATTGAAATTCGCATCAAATCAGAGAATCATTTCAGATCTTAGTTTATTTTGTGGCTAAGGTGAGTGATTTGCTTAGTTTTGCACTAATTATGGCTAATTAGGGGTGATTAGTGTTAATTAGCGAATTTAAACATGATAAAATTCTGGAAAAATGTTTATAAAATTCGGAATGAAGTTTTAGACCTCTGATATGAATTTGAGTTAATTTGGTTAAGTTTTGATAATCCTATCATTAGTTTCACCTAAATATGCTTAAGGGGAAGTTTGGGATTTTGGGTATGTTTGATCCCTTTTTACCTATCATATTGATGTTTTGATGTTTGTGGTTGATTATGTATGTTGCTATGACCGTATGAAATGCTTTGTGACTGTTTAGAATAGTTGGAATGGTCGAAAACGCCGTCGAGGGGCGTAAACAGCTCGCTGGACAAGGTGCAGGGGTTCGGATCGCATAGGGGGTTGAGGGACGATCGGATCGCCCTAGGGGATCGTGGGACATCACCACGAGTCGAGTCACCTCCTCCGAACCGAACCGACTGTGCAAGGCCCACGAAGCGAATCGATGCAGCACCGTGCCCAAATTGAAGTACTCCGACCCGGATCGCCAATGAGCATTACGACCTGATCCGTTCCACTCGTGCTTCGTATCACGATCCGACTAGAGGAAGGCAACATCCACGATCCGATGCACAACGAGACGACGGAGGAGCGCGATCCGATCCGTATGGGGTATTCACGATCCGACCAGAAGTGGAGACCCGATTCGATGGAGACTGGATTCACGAGACGATGGGGAGTGCGACCCGATCCGACGTAGGAGGCGCGACCCGATCCAATGATGAATGCTGAAGGCGACCCGATCCGATCCGATCTGGTGATGACCAATAACCCGAGATGCAAAGGTAGTCCGAATGGAAGTTAGAGCTCAGGATCCCAGAACCAGTTGGGAACCAATGAGTTCACTTCATGGTTGGACTTTGCTGCGGGACGTGTGCTAAGGAGTTGTCGACGTTCATAACTTCGATTCACCACTAAAAAGGAATAATGGGCTACTTATCAGTGCAGTAGGGTCATTACGACCTGAGGGGCAAGGTGATGGTAGCAAGACTACGTTATCAGTGCAGTAGGGTCATTATGACCTGAGGGGCAAGGTGATGCGTAGTAAGACTATGAGCCAGCGCAGATGGGGTGAATAACTCCATGGGGCAAGTGGACATAGTAAGGATTAGTAAGGCTATGAGCCAGCGCAGATGGGGTGAATAACTCCATGGGGCAAGTGGACATAGCGAGGAAATTGTGGCTACGTTATCAGTGCAGTGAAGCCATTTATGACTTCATGGGGCAAAGTGATCGTAGCAAGGAATGTTGGGTGATCGAAGTGGTGAATATCGTATACTTTACGCACTGAGTGAGAGATGTGAGGATGGATGCTATGCTTGATTGTTTGCCATCAATATGACATGCACACCTCCCCCACCTCCGTATCTTTACACTGTTTGATATGATACCTTAGAGTGTTGTACAATATGTAGTGCTAACTCTTTGGTTGCAGGTCCAGGTTCAGGTATGTTTTAGTCTACCTGTTATTGTTCACTTTAGATGCTTATCGCTCATACCAGGCTTTATGTCTGACCCAGAGTTTTATGTCTCCTCTTATTACTCTGGGTGCTCACACGAGCAGACTAGAGACAGGTTAGCTGGTGATGTGCGAGTAGCTGATCCGGAGGCGGGCAGGAGGCTTCCACGTATTATATATATATATATATACACATTCTCCCTGTGTCGTTGGTGGTCGCTACTTGGGCATTAGTAGTGTACCTCATTTATCTTACTTTGCTTTGAGACAGTTGAAAAGTTGTAATAAGCTGTATTTTGGATTTCTGCTGCTTTGATGTTTAGTTCTGATTTTCAGCTTATGCACTGTCTCTCCTGTTTTATGTCAAGTATGTTATTATTATATTTTGTTCGATGCGCTGTGAGACATTCTACAGGTTCCGTGCATGTTCGTTTCCTTCTTCCTTTTCCTTCTGGCGACCCGTTCTGTGCCAACTGACAATGTGTACAACGCACTTTTGGAGTAAATGTCGGTTGGTGCGGGGCGGACCGTCACAACCGGCGTGAGAAAAACTCACGAAGTTTAAATAACATCCATTTTGCTTAACTTTAGTAAATCCTTCTGAAAGAAACATATAATAGTAAGATCAGCCCACACTTAAACATGGACAATTTTTACCATACTATAACTTAAACCAATTTTTATACGAAAATCCAATGATATTATAATAGTGTCTATATCAAATAACAGAACACTTGTATCTCATGCTCCATATACATAGTATATAATCAGAAACCGCAGGCTCTTATTGGAGAATGGATTCCAACAGTGACAAGGTATGGGACCACCTTCCGATCAGTGTACTCTAGAGGGGATAAACAAGGGTTAAATAAGAACATCTTGCAACCCGACCACACATGATCGGTTACTCATTTAGCTTGAGTAGAACGAATGTATTATCACCCTACGGTTTTAAGGGCCTACCATACATCCGCGGAGATACAGAAACGAAAGAAGAACAAAAAAGGAATTTCTCTAGATTGGTGATAATACACCTGCTTGGGTGCGACCCAACTAGCCATGCTACATGCCAGATTTTTGTCATTTCCTAGTTGATGAGGCCTGAGTTTACTTTTATCTTCTAGAACAACATGCCACCATTAACTTTGAATGTAATTCCGTCAAATCCGCCAAATCACAAATTGATTTCCCTAAAATATAATACAGGTATAAAGCTGAGAGAAACAAATTTCTCCACCACCAAATGTATATACGTTTTAGGGAATCAACCGGTAATATATTAGGTATATTCTGTCCGACATTCGTCCATACAAGTCACCAGAAACAGGATGAACTGAAGATACCCTCCTACCGCATCCAAAGGATCAGTAGCGAGTATTCCTTGCAAATCCGCAAAATCTCACCTATGACTGAATCACGTCAGAATACCTCTAGTTGCTATCCTGAGAATATTCGACAAGTAATCCTTCCGCTCATAAAGATCCACGGTTTTCAACTGCTCCATCTTGATTATCATCTTCCACGTTTTCGTATTTACTGATCGGATGGTTTTCGAATTATGAATTCGATCCCGGTCTTTCCGTACCAACAATTGTATTGGACAAATTTAATAGTCGGTTATTTAACTATCAAATAAACAAACATTAATAAAAAAAAAGACAATGAATTCATTGATTCAATACTCAGCATCATTTGGCCTCTTCGATTAACCATCAGTTAATTAAACTTCTAAAATCTTTCATCTTTCAACATTCGGAAAACATTTCCATTTCTATTTTACTATTCAAGTTTAAAACATGGTCTTTAAACCATTAACACTTATTAACTCACTTCATTTATCCAACCCTCGCTATAGAACTTGACCATTCCTTAGTCAACAACGAAGTCAATCAAGATGGGGTATAATTACCTCTTAGACCTTAACTGGACAACATTATTAACTCTGAAATAGACAAAGTTCACAGCAAGAATCTACTTCTTTTATGAAATAACATTGATTATAATAATGGCATTATAATCCACGCTTTCAAAATATTTGTCTTTAAAATATACTTTAAAATTAATTTAAGTAAAATAAATAAATAAATCATAATTTAAATAAATTTCATTTAGGTCATTACTTATGTTTCTAAACCATGTTATAACTTGTCTCATTAGTTTGAAATGTCTTCAAATGTTATTTTAAAGAATTTGGTTTTCAAAACCTGTTTTATATATACATTCCCATTTATTCTATTTTAACCAAACCCGACCTGAAATCTCAATTTATAAATGATTATAAAAAATGTAATTAGCTTCGGTGTTTCAAACAAAATCATATATGAATAAAATTTTGCAAATGTTCTGAATCAATTTAATATCGATTTCAAAATATTTATTTTTATCGACTATACTAAAGAGGCAAATTACCAAACCGTGAAATATTAGTCAATTCCACGTTCAAAAACAATATATAATCATATTGATAAAAATTATCAATAATAGTGAGGAATCCGGTTGCATTCTCCTAACTTATCCTTCCCTGCATCATAATGGATTATCCTAGTTTCAATACGACAATATATTTATTCATTACAATAAACTAAAATAAATAGTTTAACTAATAACAGTCAACAACCAATTAACAACATCCATTCAAGCTCTAATTATTTATTAAATACAGTTATATTATTATAAATGTATAGGTTACCTTGTTTCGAATAAAGCCTTTAAAATAACGATTAAATTCGATTAAATTAAACAACGTTTGATTAAATCTATGAGTATTAAAAATATTCAGCATCCATGCAAATAGTCTTCAAAATATCAATCATTATTAAATTTTGCGACCCTACTTATATAAAACATAAATGGGATAAACTGAGTGAGTTAAACTCACCATGGGTTTCCATTCGTTGATTAAACGATTCGTTTTAGTCAAATTAAATAGGCGTTTTAATTTGACTACAAATTTTGGTTGCTTCCATCTCTGTCCGAACCACTTCCAAAATATGGTGCATGCAGATATGGTTCCAACGCGTACAACGACGTTCAATTCTGTTCATATAGCCTGTGACGATCCCAAAACCCCGAACGACGGTGTTAAGGATAGTCATTGGAATATAACACGTTAATCATCATTAGCAGAGTACAGATAATAGCAAAAGCAGCAAATAAAATAATTTACATGAATATGACAGCGGAATCATAATATGTCACAACATCAGAGAGCAAAGTGTAGGATACAACTTAGTGCATAAAAGTACATGATCAGTCTACATCGCCATAAGCGGCACATATACATATGAGAGTACAGAAAAGAAATATCAGTCTACATCGCCAGAAGCGGAATCATATACATAGATAATAATGGCGGAATATCAATAGTCCAAACACTGAGAAGTCAAGCCTCACCATATAAGCCAAAAGATGCACTCCCTGCTGAAGTGCCAAAGCCAAAATATGTCCTGCTACCTGGTACTAGGCTGCCCGTGTGAAAATAAGGGCACCCGAGTTTGCAAGGTGAAACAAACTACGATTCAGTCATGGGACTGGTATGAGAAATCCACTTTACTAATTAAACAACAATAATAAGGAAAATCATAGGATCACGCCACTTTCACGGAACGGGTTTACTCCAGTGATTTCCAATGCATGAAATAAAGTAGATTATTAAATCATCGCAATGCTTTTTATAAAAATGAAGCCATTATATAGCCATGAGTTATGACATTTATAACATACAATTTGATTTAAAACGATTATTTTCCTACTTGATAATTAATGATTTAATTTAAACTTATACAGTTACTTAGTTTAATTTCAACTTAACCGACTGATTCATTTGAATAGAAATTCATCAGACGCGAACTAAAAATCTTCTTTTCATGTCCCCTTTTTTTATTTCTCCATGTATTACCCATTTGTTCTCAGTTCATAACGTCATCCCTTTATAATTCTTTTTTATATATAATCTAAAGACCTAAAGGCCTGCGCACTTACAGCCCAAATACCCAAACCCACTGTGCACAATAATGTTTCTTCTTCTCAATTCAAACATTATTTCTTGAAGCTTATTATATCCGCTATTTCCATTTTTATTTCCCTCCCTCGTTCTGCAATTTGGTCCCTCCGTCTATGCTGCTTTTTCTTCTTTAATTTTCCAGAGCTACGTCCAATCTCCAAACCACCCTCTTTCTTTACCTTTTTACCTTTCCTACATTTTGCTATTTTCTATTCTTCCCATGCCGATAAGCAAATTCTCCTGCTTTGAAAACTTCTGGGGCGCTATCCATTCAACCGCCATCCACCCATATTCTTCTCTTCCCCCATGCAAATGCACATGCCAGCATCTCCCCACGTCGAGACCCCTACATCCACAATCCATGCAAACTTCAATGCTATGCCACTTCTTTCCCAACATTATTCTCATGTGTGAAAACATGAGTACATCACCACACAAACACCCCTTCTCCACTGCACGAATCAATTCCTACTTCGCCTCACCTATTGCCAGCTCACCTGCCCCATCTCTGACACTGACCACCGTGCCACTTCGCTAGCACGTCGCTCCACCTTCGAACTTTGACACCGCTTTAACCTGCCAATGCATACCCAGTAAGCATGCCACCTTATTGATGACTAGCTGCTGACGCTCACCCGTAACCGTGTCTGCGCATGCCTACAGTCTCTACGTCCGCTCTGCAGAGAGCCGACGTTGCAACTCCCCTTGCTTCCTTCTCCTTGATGGCTCGACCAAATAATGTGAAGAGAAGATTTGAGGATATTTAAACATGGGGACGTTTAGTTCCATTTCAGTTTTCTGGAAAGGAATGATCAGTGATATGGGAAGTTCTTTCCTTAGAAGAAATGAAGTTCGGTAATTTATTTTAGTTGTTGGGGAGATATGAAACGAGGCAGCAACATATATAGGGAAAGAAGAATTTAGGATAAAAACGACGTCTCCATCATGCAGTACGAGGTAGCTTCACCGATATGCGTATAGGTCGCCTGCTTGCTTCGATTTGAAGGAATAGAGCTGCAGTATTCTCTTTTCATTTGATTTGGACATGAATGTTACATTAGATTAGTAGGATGTCTCCTCTGTTAGGTATGTTTGCATTTGTAAAGCCAAAAGGATTTGTATATATTTTGATTAGGACGCGAGTGTGTGTAAAATTCTAGTATGGAGAAAGAAATAGTTAGGTCGCTGCCAAATGTTTAGGGCGACGTACAAATTGGAGGCATCTGCGGGTTATGATGGCTTATTAAAAACATAGGTCTGCACATTTTTTTTATTTCTAAACTCGGTTATTTTATTTACTGCTAAATATCGCTATTTAAGTTGTGTGTTCTATATCTGCACCGACAAAATGATACCCAGTCGCAATAAAATCGACACACTGTTATGTCTTGACGTTACGGATCCAATGAAATTAATTAATTGAAAACAGACTCCATTTGCAAAATGACGTTAATTTAATTCCAATGTATATATCGGTTCACATTCAGATTGTGTCTACAAAGAAAAAAACTCCGACTGACTCCAAAATGGGAATCTAGCAATAATTAACCATACGTATTCCAATAAAACTCGTTTCGTTGGTAACGGAGGTCATTTGAAAAATGACTATTTTTAAAGTTTAAAAAATTATCGATAAAATATAATTAAATCCAAAACAATTCAATTCAAATAGTAAAAAATTATTATTATCGTTTCTCTCCAAATGAAATCTTGTACAACTTCAGTAAACCAATATAGACTTTAAACGCAATATTTGAAATTACGGGTTAAACGATATTCAAATCTATATAAAATTTTCTTTTATAATTATTAAATAACATTATGATTTATAAACGATTCCGTAACGAATATTTGAAATTTTGATTTGAACATATCTTACAATTTATACGATGAAATCTCGAAATTTCTTTTTCATTAGAAAGGTATAGTCAAATATATTCAAACGTTTCTTGTTTCAAAGAAATCTGAGTTATGTCGGATCATGTATATTCAATTAAAGTTCAAAACTCAACATTACGAACTACTGCGATGTTTCGAGCTAGTTTTAATTATAGTATAAATTTATACATTCAACTCCATTTTTAACAAATAAGTTCGATATAGAAATCCATTAATATTATCAAATCAATATTTAAACAGATTTCAATATTCCTAATTACCATTCAAAATTCTGGGACATTTCAATATATATAGAGTTATTTCCATTGTGATATATATACAATATACTCTGATGATGTATGTAAGTACAAATACAGTTTTGTATTTCAAAAAATATTATACAATATATTTTATTCATTCTGCTGTGAGATTCGTGTTTACTCTAATTCTGTTCTGTTGTGTTCTTCTCCTTCTTCTATTCTAATTTTCTTTCTTCCTATTTCTCACCCTCGAGCTTCTTTCTATTAATGATCCAGTATTTTCGATAATTGAATAGTCGAAATGGTGTTTTGTATCGATTTTTAGGGTTGAAAATGTCTCGGTTCGTTACAAATAATATAGTCGAAAATCTTGCATATCACTTTCCAACATAGTTGACATACAACTAACCATGTACGACTCATATTAGAGTTTGGATTTCTAACATGACAAGGTATGAGACCACCTCCCGATTAGTGTACTCTAGAGAGGATACAATAGGGTTCGACAAGAACATCTTGCAACCCAATCACACATGACCGACCACTCATTCAACTTGAGTGTATCAAATATATTGTCACCCACGGTTGGTCGTGAGCCCAAAGCATTTCCCCTAAGATATAGAAATGACAGAAGAAGAACAAATGAAATTTCTCTAGATGGTGACAATACACCCTAAAGTGAACGACCCACATAGTCATGCTTCCTGCCTGGTTTCCGTCATTTCGCGGTTGATGAGGCCTGAGGTTATGATTACCTTTTAGAGAACATCATATTAACTTTGAATGCCACATCGTCAGATCTGTTAAACAACTAATTGACGTCCACAAATATACTATGGATGTTAAGCTAAGAAAACGTGTGTTATCCGCCACCAAACTTGGTATATTTGTAAAAATCAACGTACATGATCCTCAAGAAATAATCTTTCAGACATTCATCCATATAAGTCATCTAGGAACAGGATGAACCAAAGGCACCCTCCTACCACATCCTATATGTGAATCACCACAAGGATCAGTAGTGAGTAGTCCTTGCAATCCGAAGATTTCAATGACGATAGAATCGTAAGTCATAATAACTCTGGTCGCTAGCCAGAGAAATTCAACAAGTAGTTCTTCTGCTTATGAAGATCCACGGTTTTTAATGCTCCATTTTTATAACATTCCTGCAGATTGTCTCGAACACACAGTTGGTTCGAAGTGCTTTTGGGTCTAGATCCCATCTCGCTCTCTTCGAACTAACTCATCAAAGGTCCAAACCATATTTATCGATAGTCGGGGTTTTAACTATCAACTCAAACCATATAGATTAGTACTTTGGCAGCTCAAGACCCTTTATAATAAAGCAAATCATCAAAACATTGCATCGATTCTTTATAAATCGATTGTAGATATTTGTATTAACAAATCTCCTCTGTTTTCGTTACTTTGAAAATAGTAATCCATATTCTTAAATCTTTCAAGTAAACATATTTGCCAAACTTCTTCTTTTATTTCCTTTTTCTCGAAATATCGCTATCTTTTACAAAACACCTTATTTTGGAAACAAATTATATATATACTTAACCAATCGATAAAGGTTTAATTATCAATCTTAACGTACTATTTATAATCTTAAATGGTTTATTAGCATTTAAAACTATCTAGTTTGTGGAAATTATAATTATATTTCCAATATCCAATTCCAAATATAACCTCTTCTTCCCATTTCCGGAAACCAAAACCATTGAAACAAAATTATCTCCTTTCATAGTAGGCTTATCCAAAATCCCCTTTTTTATATTTATTTACTATCTCAAAATATCGTTTTATACTCTCAACCCCTTTGTATTTCCATTACTTTGGAAATAATTCTATATATATACACACAACTCGTTTTTATTACCTTTACCATTACAAACTAATACCATCTCTCGATAGTATTAAAGTCGTTCAAGTTGGGGTATTCTATTTACCTCTCAGACCTTGATCGAGAACGTTCTTATCTATAGATAGATACGAGTTCATAACTCAAAACAAATCCTATAAAATTTATTTACCGTTCCGTTTGGTTTTGACATGGTTTTATTTATAAACCATTACTTACATTTGAATTTTCCTTTTAGTTACAAATTATTTACTTAATTCAATTCTTATGTAAATTCTAAATTTAAAAACCCATGCCTTAGTTCAACCCCCTTTTATAAAACTTGGATTTTATTTCCAAAACCCTCTTATGAAATTCTTTAATTCAACTAAACTAAGAATCACATTACCACTTGATTAATCCTTAAATGAAGTTCATTTAAAAAGTTAATCGCTTTAAAATAATTATTAACTTCATTGTTAACTAAAATAAAAATAGTTAATTTCATTTACAATAGAATAATTAATTTCTCCTAAAGGTGATTAAATAATAATTAATTCCTTAATAATAAACTTCTCGACAATTATCTTAAAATACAGTTAATTAAGAGATTAGTTAACCTTTAAGAACATTAGTTCGATTTAATGATTGTTCGTAAAACGGTTAATCGAAAACAAATTAATCTAACAACCAGTATTAAATTAAAATAGTTGAATTACTCAACTAGTAAACATCAATTAACCAGTTAACTGATTTCCATTCCTCCTCTTAAATAACTTAACTAATTTAATAGCACTTAAATGTTTTCTCAAAATAATTATTTCAAACCATTAACCGTTGGGTTAGTTTCTGACTTCATTGCTCATAAAACTTATTAAAACGTCAAAACAAATCATTTATAACTATAAAATATTAATTTTAAACTATATTTTTATATAAAATATAATTTAACCACATCATAGAATTCCAGAAAGCGTTAGAGTTAACTCACCATTTTATTTCAATTCGATGATGTTGCGCTGTTTCATTTAATTTTAAACGAGCTTTTAAAATTAGAAAAATCCAAGTCGCTTTCGATTTTAAACCAACTAGCTCGATGGTGTAGTATTCTTCGCTGCCATTCTAACACATCTTATTTCATTGAATTCTGATAACGTATGAATAAAATATGTATGCTACAAGATTTAATTGATTATAATAATTATAATCTAAGCCCTGTCATTAATTTAAATTAATGAAGTAACTACACCTAACCACTGATTAACGTTAAACACCTCCCCAATTCCTTCGTTTACCTCCTGAAACCCCAGTCGCACAAACACGGTCAACTTCGATCCATTGCTAGCGCCGCCTTAGCCACCAAAGACCACCACAACCCATCCCTTGCCATTGCCTGGTCGAGGCGCCGCCTTGATCTCAATCCCCATGTAATGACCTAAAATTTTGAAACTAATCAAATATTTTTGAAATTTTAAATTCGACAATTTAATGTTATTTTAATAACCTAAAAATAGATATTTTGCAAACGATCTCGGAATTTGACAAAAAAATTTTTATCAAATCCGGAACATTAAGTTATTGTAATATTTCAAATTTCGTGCCAATTGGAGTTAGTATGTGGTCGTTCGAAATTAAAATGTTAACCAATCAATAATTTGAACTTGAATTAGAGCTTTTTTAGCAAACATGCTTGAAATTCGACGAAACCAAATACATTGGAACCGTATGTGGAAAACATAACAGGATTTCAAATTTTGTAGCAATTGAAATTAGTGTGTTGTCATATGAGTAGAAAATGCGCTGGTAGATTTAACGTAATCTAAGTTTAGCATTCACACTTAACTAGTTAAATGGGGGTGTTTCTTCTTTGAGTTATCACGCAATGAAACCTCCATCGTGTGTTTTCTTCCCTTCCATCTCGGACCGATACCTCACCGATCCAAGACATCTCCACTTCTATAAATAGGAGCCTCCCTCATTCCTTTCTCCACTTTACTTCTCCTCTTTTCTTTGCTCTCATTTTTCTCTTCTTTCTCTACCGTCGCGCCTGGGCCCCATCAGCCCGCCTCCGACCGAAAACCCCAATCCGTGGTCTCTACCCCTCAAACTAGTGCCTTATAACCACGAACCCTCTCCCCGATTTCTCCGCGAACCAAAAATACCCAACCATTTATTCGCCCATGTTTTGTAAAACCAAATAGCATCGAACCCCTACCTATTTATTTTTCAAAAAACTCCGGTGACACCGGAGGCTGCCAAAATCGTCTGAAATTGTAAAGACATCCTACGATTAATGTTAGGAGGAGTGGAATACTAGGTGAGAAACATTAAACCGAATAAGGCAAGTTAATTAATAACTATTGGTTGTGAACTCGTTTGGATTATATAATGACCTGTGAATGTCAAGGAGTTAATGGTAGGATTTGGAAATGTTTGGTGTAGGAAAGATATGATTTTTAAGTGGTATTTATATAGTCACTTAAGTATATGACACATAGAATTAATATTGTGGACATTGGAATGTGAACCTTAAATGGTCAGTGAATGAGGAATTAACTTGATATTGGTTAGCAGATATGGGTATGAACCCCATTTGGTATTGAATGCTTATGCTTGTTGATGATTGTGTATTGCGGTTAATCTGTTGATTGACAAAAACATATAAGCGTTAATTATTTAATGCTTATATGTTATGAACTATGCCACGATATGTATGATTGAATGTTATCATGGTTGTTGATAATGTGGTATGCGATTACCATGGTTAAATATAGCCAAAATGTATGATTATTAGCTCATTGGTTACATCTCCATTCAAATAAATGATTTAATAAATATTTTATTAATATAAATAATGGGCGAAAAATAAAAGTCTAAATTTGATATTTGGATTTTCATGTACGAGAAGTTTAAGTCATTACGATAAACATTTGTAAAAGAAGGAAATGTTTTTGGAGAAATTAAAAGCAGGTTATGGCCTGTTAAAGTTTTTATTTAAAAATGAATAGTAACGAGAAAAAGTGAAGTTTGGTTAGGGTATCTAGGAAATGTTTTAATGAGATTTCCTTTTTAAATTTACATTATTTATTTTATAATGGACGTCAGGAAATTTTAATTTAAAATGATGAAGTTTGAAAAATAATACTATTTTAATGATTTTAATAATATTATAAATTTAAATAATAGAATATTTGAATTCGAGGTAAAATATTGAAAATATGTTTTCGGAAATTGTTATATACATTTTATATAATTAATATATTATTTTAGAAGCAATTTGACATAGTTTATAGTATAATTTGAAGTTTGGTCAGAATAGAACTCGTCACGTAGTGGTAGTTCGCGAATTTCGACCATTAACTTCAAACTGACGTACCAGGATGTCCGACCGTTGGATTTTCTCGAAACAAAAAATGTTTGATCTGAAATGAAAAGAGCTTTCAAATGATAGGTAAAGTTTTGAAATCCAACGATTAAATTTTGAGATAAGTTCAAATCAAATTTGAATAAAAACAGCGCCAAGGTCGTTACTGACTCGAAAACTGATTTTATTGAAATGGCCTATTTTTAAATAAATAAAAATTGGGAAAATTTATTATACATTATAATAAATGATTCGAAAGAGGGTTGGACCAAATATATATGGTTTTGAATGATAAAAACCTGTGGATATGAAATAGGCTATTTTGCAATGCCTTTTATAAAAGTTTTTAAGAAACATTTTGAGATACGGGTTTTAAATTCCTAAAATGAATCTAACCCTTTGGTAAACCTTTTTATAAGGTTAAAAGAATTGTAAGTATGATTTTGAAAGCTGAACAGCTTAACCGAATATGAGAATAAATTTAATCTTATGAAATGAATTCCAATTAAAGGAGACGTAATTGGAGGGTTAATAATCCAAAAATGGATTTTGTTTTGACACTAATTATTTCGAAAAGACCGGGTCTAACCCATTTCAAATATTTATACGATGATATAAAAATCAAAAATGTTAAAGATGGTGAAAGATCGGAAATATTTACATCGAATGGACATGATGCCTCGGGGAGCTCTGATTATAAGGTTAAAGTGGCAATATTTCGGACGTACTTATTGATTGCCCGGATGTGAAAGGTCCTCTCTCCTTTATTGGATAAGGAATAAAGTACCTTTGGTTTTGTTCAATCCCAGAACGAACTTGTAAATAGATGTGTGTTTGACATTGTATTTTACAACATAACCGATTGGTTTATGTTGATGTTATATCGTTGGTGGCGGAGAATTTATTCTCTTAGCTTAACACCCTCTTTTGAGACTTATGTACTCAGAGGGTTATATATTAATAGACACTGATTATAAATTGTGAATTTATAATGTGGCACTTTGAGTGCTGCTGGCAGGTAGATCAAAGCTTTTGTTAAAAAAAGAGCTTTGTGGAATGTTGACTCTTGAGCCTCACATCCCGGAATAAGCCAAAAACAGGATGATGGATAACAGAATAAGGACAGGCGTTTCCTTTTAGCTAAAAGTGATACCATGGTATGGAGCCCAGGCAAGTTTGCTTCTGTGGATGATAAATCAAGGTGCCTCGGACGATGGTCAAATACGACCAAGATTACGGTTAGATATGACTGGAGGACATTATGTTCAGGGGTAACCCGAACTCACCAGGTATAGGTGGGTCGTCTCTGTCGATCCGGAGGATCACATGCATGTGAGTCTTGGAACATCACGTTAGAGGTGTTTCGAACGGTTAATGTAACACCCCACCTCCGTTAAGGTCACTCACAAAAGGGAATGCCTTAACTTTGGTGGAGCATTTTAGTAAACAGAACAGAAACTTACAAGACAGATAAAACAGTACTTGAAAATTTTTAACTTTATTACAACGGAAACAGAAATCAATATGGTTACATCCTTTCAAATCTCAGAATTCAAGTACAAAATATCAGTCTTGTACAAAAGCCTTCAAAATGCATGGTTTAAAATCATAATCCCCATGGAACGGAAGCTATACAGAGCCAAGCCATACTTTAAGCACTTCAAGCAAAGAGAAATCCGGATCAAGCTAAAGTATTCCCTCCTTGGATAACCTGGGGGGAAACGGAAGAAAGGAGGCGAAACAACAAGGGTCATACAAAAAGTCTGGCAAGTCCAGTGACTTTCAGCATATGAGCAGATAATAATAATAATAATATGACATGAACATAAAACTGGATTGCGGATAACTGTAACAGGTGTAACAGATATAACAGAAGAACGGAATGACATAAACTATTGCTTTACACTTCTCTGCACTAATACTAGTATAACAGAATTAGGTGTCACCCTAATGTCTACACTGAAGCAGGAACGGGTACAGAATAATTTAACAGAAACAGAATGCTAATAATGAGCCTTTACTACCCGATCAGAAACAGACAGAAGCAGAAACAGATTAATCCCTACGGAAACAGAATGTAGAATTAGGTGTACACTAGTAATGGGCCTTTACCACCCGAACAGACGGTACCACACAGAACAGACAGGTGTTACCACCCAACAGAAATAGACGGTACCAACAGAAACAGACAGAACTAAGTGTACCCTAAAACCCTACCCCAAGCGATCGGCTCCCTGATACATAAATATCCTGTGTCGGCCCCACAGTAGGGTGTATCACTCCCTAAAGTGACAACCAATTGGCACAGACCTATTTACAGATGTCACGGTGTCTTACATCCTCAGAGGCAGACCGGGATCCATGCACGCACATGACCCGGTTGGAACGCACCATCAACACCCCTCGCCATTATCAGAATGAACCGCTTATAATTAGTTCAGTAAGCGTGCCCGGACCCTACTTACTGTTGGGTCAAAGTTTTGATACCAGAAAGGGTTACTGACTAATATGGGTCCCAAACAACAGATGACACAAGTAATTCCCCTCCTAACCTTGTGTCCCCAGACTATCAGATTTCAGTTTAACTTGTCTACAAGTTTCAGACATACAAAATTTAGATTAACTAGTTCACAGATCAGACAATCAAGTTAACAGGTTTTCAGACTAACGAATCAGATGTCCGGGTTAACGGGCTTACAGATTATCTGGTTTCAGATTAACAGACTTACAGATTAACTGGTTATAGATTATCTAACTTTGTATTGGGCCTACGGATTCACGAAACGGGTTTATCAGATTCATTGGTCCAATTGGTTTAACCTTACCCAACACGTTTTAGATATAATAATTATCTCAGATTTTCATTAATTAAATATTGATGTCCAAACCTCTCACATTAGACTGACAATTTGCGGCTACTGGTTAGGCCGGTTGGTTCCGGGCAGGTTTCTGTCGCAAACTGAGTCTAACCTCGGGTTTCAAGCACGTTATGACTAACTTCTCACATTAGAACCTATTGTTTGCGACCACTGGAATATGCCGGGTGGTTCAGGGCAGAATTACGCCGCAAACTCATTCTAACCTCGAGTTAGCCATGTTTATCTTTGCGGCCAATTAATTAATGATTTCCCATTTATACCCATGCCTAATATACATGTCAATTATTCATAACTATAGCCAATTCAGATTATGTCAATAGCGGACTAATTATATCAACTCAACAGATATAGCAGATAACAGATTTCTCAGACTATGCGACTTAGCAGATTAAGCAATATAACAGAACTAGCAGATTAGGCAATGTAACAAAACTAGCAAATTAGGCAATTATAACAGATTTAATCATTTCTTAAAGTTTCACAAACATATCTTGCCCAATTATAAATCTTGCCTAAGTTCACATGGATAAATAATATTCTTGATTCACAATATTATCATATACCCTATGTTTGCATTAAATTTTCATAACACAGATTATGGTCCTAAATTAACCATTTATCATATGTTTCAATTTTTATTAAACTTGCATAGTACAGAAGATCCTTATGTAAATTATACAAAATATAGCCATTGATTACTATGCATATCATATATCCCAAAGATCTCTTACTTAGGTGTTTATTTACATTAATATATACCCTACTCTCATGTAAATCTTTATGCCTAAGCCATATTCTCTTTATCTCAAATCATACGTTCAATACAATTTATATTATAAATATAACATGTCCAGTCATATGTCTCAGATTTTGTTCTAGCTACAGTCCATGTTCTTTTCTCAAATCAGTCACCTACTGGTCATGCCCAATTCATGCATCATTCATTTTATTGCCCCAAACATTTTAGCGTATGTTAATCTCTTATGAGATTGGCTCAGGCTCGTGGTAGCCTGGCTATAAAACAGAAAGAGGAAAGAGATACAAAATAAGATAGATCCAAACAGAACAGAACAGATATAACCTCAGATTCAGATTTATAATTCATGTCACAATCAGAATTAACGTTTAAAGCGGAGAATAACTGTACTTGCCTTAATTGGATTAAAGAAAGAACTCTAGTTGTTGTAGAACCGTTGCAGAAGCTCTAATCTCTAATTGAATTTAGGTTGATGTTGATGGTCTTCTAGTTTTGATTTCAGCAGAGTAGCAATGCCATTTTTATTTTTAATTCAGAACAGAGGCAGAGCAGAATAGAATTGTGTGCAGAAAAGGCTGGATTTGGGGCTGTTTAAATAGGTTTAGGCAGACGAATCTAGACAGAAAACGAGACCAGATACATCAGAACGCACCCAGGCAGAAAAGCAGATTCGGGAGGCAGGTCGACCCCCAGGTCGACACTAGGGTCGACTCTAGGGTCGTCCCCCTGGGGGCAGGTCGACTCTAGGGTCGACACTAGGGTCGACCCCCTGGGGGCAGGTTGACTCTAGGGTCGACTCCCCAGTCGACCTTGTCTGTGCTGTTTAATTTTTTTCTGAACTTTGGAAGGCCATAACTTGGTCATATGGACTCCGATTTACGAAATTTCGGACTCTATTTCACGTATTTTTCCGAGACGAACGCAATGGCATAGCCCGTTTCCCTTGATTCTAATTTTATATTTTAATTATACTCAGATTTGTAATTCTTAAGTTCATAGAAAATACGGGGTGTTACATTCTCCCCTCCTTAAAGGATTTCGTCCCCGAAATCTTCAAGTTAAGAAGAATGTGTCCTACCATCCAATCACTCATCTACTCAGTCATCATCCACAAGCATCCATTGTCCTTAGAAATTTCTAGTGTTGTATGAACATTTGCAAAAGTGTGTGTATATGTTTCTTATCTAATGCAAAGATCAGGCGGTCTACTGATTCAGTTGACCTCCTTAATGCGAATTATGTCAGTGCCATGAGTCCAATATGTATGCAATTTTCCTATTTGATACATATCATTTCTATTTGAGTGCACAACCATCCACTCATATGCAACATCCATGTGCTGATTCAACCATTTTGCATCCATAAAAATTTAAAATGATCACACATCCATATGCAGTATGAGAGTGTTTTCGAGCCGATCTAGTGCCTAGTGTGTGTACATGCGTCCACAAGCAACCACTAGCAACCACTTGCATCCACTTGCAACCATCAAACATAACATGTCTCAAACACATGTTTACACCCATTAGGATTCATATCTATAAGTTGAACACTCGATCGATAGGATACAGTCGAGTGATGGAAGCGAGTACAGATAAGTCAAAGACTTGGTTCCCATTAGACATTGGTTGAGAAAATAATTCCCCTAAGTATCAACCCCGAAGACCGAAATCAACATCAGATTGACACCCAGAGGATCACCTCCTTTAGCCAATGTCAAAACTGGAAAGCAGAATTATTCAAATATTTACAGTCTACTGGTACAGATCAGGTTCCCTAATGATTCTTAGGAAGCTAAGCATGATAAAAATCATATCCCACAAAAACTCAGAATGTATGTGTCATACTTGACGTCTAACACAAATATCCCTCAAACCCCAATCTCAAACAGATGAACCATAACCCTTATGGGTCTGAGTCTATAGTAGAATTCAGAAATAATACTAGTATTAAAGTGCAGAGTATCGATTACAAAATCAAAATACCAGAATCAGAAAAAGTCTTAACTCCATAATCAGATAAAGAAATTAAACCTACTATAGAAATTTTCCTATTTCTATCCTAGCCACTAGCCTCGAGAGTGTTTGCCTGCCCTCCTTGACCTCGTCTCTTCGGGCAGTCCCTAGTGAAGTGTCCCATCTCTCCACAGTTGAAGCAAGTGCCTTTCCTTTTTCTGCAATTCTTGTTCAGATGAGTCGAGCTCCCACAAGTAAAGCACTTTTTCCCCTTCTTATCTTCAGTCTTTTCATCCTTCTTTTGTGTTTCCTTTTTGGGCCCAGCTTTCGTATTATGTGGTTCTTCCTTCTTTGTCTCTTTCGGGCCCTTGTCTTCCTCGTGCAGTAGTGCCATGTCCACCAATTTCTCGTAAGTCGCTCCCATGGGTACATGCGTCATGGCTAGGCTGTGCAGTGGCTCGTTCAATCCTTTAACAAAGCGTAGAGCCTTTTTATGCTGAGTGTTGACGAAATCCAATCCGAACCTAGCTAGTTGGTTGAACTGGTTGACGTATTCCTTGACCGTCATACTTCCTTGCTTAAGAGATAAGAACTTCTCCAGTTGTAAACTCCGTTCAGCTTGCGAGAGAAATTTTGTCTCAAACCTTGTTCTGAAATCCATCCATGTCTCAACCAGCCTCTCGGCGTTAGTGACTTCCCACCAGTAGGAAGCTTCGTCTTTAAGCAGCCATACCGCCAACTATACCTTCTGCCTATCGTCCACCTCGAAGATAACGAATATATCCTCAGTTTCTTTGAGCCAATTCCTCGCTTCTACGAATGAATCAGTTCCTTTGAAATCCTTCCCACCCATGGCCCTAAAATCTCTACAGATCTTTGAGAAAGCAATTGCACGAGGAGGGGGTGGGGGAGGGGGATCATTTGCTGGACCTGCAGCGGCGGTCCTAGCCTCAAGATATTGACGAAACCAACCGGGTACATGAACACCCTCTGGTATCTCAAATGCTTCAGACATGCTGAAACGAAAAAGGAAAGGTTCAATACAAAAAGGACTGAAAGAAAGATATATGGCTCTTGGGGATTATGTTTTTCAAAATAAGCTTTATTTTTGAAAATACTTCCTTTCAAAACCTTTTTTTTGAAAATAGTTTTCAAAACTTTTTATAAAATATGGTAACCTTCAGCTCTGATACCAAGTGTAACACCCCACCTCCGTTAAGGTCACTCACAAAGGGAATGCCTTAACTTTGGTGGAGCATTTTAGTAAACAGAACAGAAACTTACAAGACAGATAAAACAGTACTTGAAAATTTTTAACTTTATTACAGCTGAAAAAGAAATCCATATGGTTACATCCTTTCAAATCTCAGAATTCAAGTACAAAATATCAGTCTTGCACAAAAGCCTTCAAAATGCATGGTTTAAAATCATAATCCCCATGGAACGGAAGCTATACAGAGCCAAGCCATACTTTAAGCACTTCAAGCAAAGAGAAATCTGGATCAAGCTAAAGTATTCCCTCCTTGGATAACCTGGGGGGGAAACGGAAGAAAGGAGGCGAAACAACAAGGGTCAGACAAAAAGTCTGGCAAGTCCAGTGACTTTCAACATATGAGCAGATAATAATAATATGACATGAACATAAAACTGGATGAGGGATAACTGTAACAGGTGTAGCAGATATAACAGAAGAACATAATGACATAAACTATTGCTTTACACTTCTCTGCACTAATACTAGTATAACAGAATTAGGTGTCACCCTAATGTCTACACTGAAGCAGGAACGGGTACAGAATAATTTAACAGAAACAGAATGCTAATAATGGGCCTTTACTACCCGATCAGAAACAGACAGAATCAGAAATAGATTAATCCCTACGGAAACAGAATGTACAATTAGGTGTACACTAGTAATGGGCCTTTACCACCCGAACAGACGGTACCACACAGAAACAGACAGGTGTTACCACCCAACAAAAACAGACGGTACCAACAGAAACAGACAGAACTAAGTGTACCCTAAAACCCTACCCAAGCGATCGGCTCCCTAATACATAAATATCATGTGTCGGCCCCACAGTAGGGTGTATCACTCCCTAAAGTGACAACCAATTGGCACAGACATATTTACAGATGTCACGGCGTCTTACATCCTCAGAGGCAGACCGGGATCCATGCACGCACATGACCCGGTTGGAACGCACCATCAACACCCCTCGCCATTATCAGAATGAACCGCTTATAATTAGTTCAGTAAGCGTGCCCGGACCCTACTTACTGTTGGGTCAAAGTTTTGATACCAGAAAGGGTTACTGACTAATATGGGTCCCAAACAACAGATGACACAAGTAATTCCCCTCCTAACCTTGTGTCCCCAGACTAACAGATTTCAGTTTAACTTGTCTACAAGTTTCAGACATACAAAATTTAGATTAACTAGTTCACAGATCAGACAATCAAGTTAACAGGTTTTTAGACTAACTGATCAGATGTCCGGGTTAACGGGCTTACAGATTACCTGGTTTCAGATTAACAGACTTACAGATTAACTGGTTACAGATTATCTTTGTATTGGGCCTACGGATTCACGAAACGGGTTTATCAGATTCATTGGTCCAATTGGTTTAACCTTACCCAACACGTTTTAGATATTATAATTATCTCAGATTTTCATTAATCAAATATTGATGCCCAAACCTCTCACATTAGACTGACAGTTTGCGGCTACTGGTTAGGCCGGTTGGTTCCGGGCAGGTTTCTGTCGCAAACTGAGTCTAACCTCGGGTTTCAAGCACGTTATGACTAACTTCTCACATTAGAACCTATTGTTTGCGACCACTGGAATATGCCGGGCGGTTCCGGGCAGAATTACGCCGCAAACTCATTCTAACCTCGAGTTAGCCATGTTTATCTTTGTGGCCAATTAATTAGTGATTTCCCATTTATACCCATGCCTAATATACATGTCAATTATTCATAACTATAGCCAATTCAGATTATGTCAATAGCGGACTAATTATATCAACTCAACAGATATAGCAGATAACAGATTTCTCAGACTAGGCGACTTAGCAGATTAAGCAATATAACAGAACTAGCAGATTAGGCAATGTAACAAAACTAGCAAATTAGGCAATTATAACAGATTTAATCATTTCTTAAAGTTTCACAAACATATCTTGCCCAATTATAAATCTTGCCTAAGTTCACATGGATAAATAATATTCTTGATTCACAATATTATCATATACCCTATGTTTGCATTAAATTTTCATAACACAGATCATGGTCCTAAATTAACCATTTATCATATGTTTCAATTTTTATTAAACTTGCATAGTACAGAAGATCCTTATGTAAATTATACAAAATATAGCCATTGATTACTATGCATATCATATATCCTAAAGATCTCTTACTTAGGTGTTTAATTACATTAATATATACCTTACTCTCATGTAAATGTTTATGCCTAAGCCATATTCTCTTTATCTCAAATCATACGTTCAATACAATTTATATTATAAATATAACATGTCCAGTCATATGTCTCAGATTTTGTTCTAGCTACAGTCCATGTTCTTTCCTCAAATCAGTCACCTATTGGTCATGCCCAATTCATGCATCATTCATTTTATTGTCCCAAACATTTTAGCGTATGTTAATCTCTTATGAGATTGGCTCAGGCTCGTGGTAGCCTGGCTATAAAACAGAAAGAGGAAAGAGATACAAAATAAGATAGATCCAAACAGAACAGAACAGATATAACCTCAGATTCAGATTTATAATTCATGTCACAATCAGAATTAACGTTTATAGCAGAGAATAACTGTACTTGCCTTAATTGGATTAAAGAAAGAACTCTAGTTGTTGTAGAACCGTTGCAGAAGCTCTAATCTCTAATTGAATTTAGGTTGATGTTGATGGTCTTCTAGTTTTGATTTCAGCAGAGTAGCAACGCCATTTTTATTTTTAATTTAGAACAGAGGCATAGCAGAATAGAATTGTGTGCAGAGAAGGCTGGGTTTGGGGCTGTTTAAATAGGTTTAGGCAGACGAATCTAGATAGAAAACGAGACCAGATACATCAGAACGCACCCAGGCAGAAAAGCAGATTCAGGAGGCAGGTCGACACTAGGGTCGACCCCCCGGGGGCAGGTCGACTCTAGGGTCGACCCCCTGGGGGCAGGTCGACTCTAGGGTCGACTCCCCAGTCGACCTGGTCTGTGCTGTTTAATTTTTTCCTGAACTTTGGAAGGCCATAACTTGGTCATATGGACTCCGATTTACGAAATTTCGGACTCTATTTCGCGTATTTTTCCGAGACGAACGCAATGGCACAGCCCGTTTCCCTTGATTCTGATTTTATATTTTAATTATACTCATATTTGTAATTCTTAAGTTCACAGAAAATACGGGGTGTTACAGTTAAGGAAGATCACTTGCCTTGCTTCGTTGACGGAATCCAATTTCCAATAAGTGCCTATGCGCTTTCAGATGTAAACTATATAGTCAACATAATGGGATAGGCACTATGCGAGCTAAGATTTATACATTTATTTTCGAAAGTGATTTCCACACTTAGACATTAATAATAATATCATTATCAAATGATTTTTTCATATCAAGCATGTTTGGCCATTATAAGGTAAAACTCTCTCCTCCAGTATGCGTTGCATCTTGTAATAGGACGTGAGTCTTATAACATGTTTATTTTTCTGAAAGAATTGCTAAGTTTTGTGCACTGGTATTCATGTAGAGGAAACCCGTTCTATGTTATACGGCGTGGTCCCGTGATATGCCTTACTTTTGAATAAGTTAAGAATAACTTCTTAGAGTTTCTCATACCAGTCCCATAACTGACTCGTAGTTTGTTTTCCCTTGCAAACTCGGGTGCCCTTATTTCTACACGGGCAAACCAATAAACGGGTTATTAATTAGGACTACTTTTGGAAGCTGTGTCTTTATATATATGGAATCTATCTGGGAAAGATGATTTTGGATTTGGAGTAAGAGAAGGATTAAGATGTTCTTTTGGACTCTCTCTAAGACTCCGTCATGACAACATATCGTTATTTCCACTGTGTATCTATTTACTTATTCTGTTATTATGTATGACATTTGGATCCGATAGGATGTATTAACTATGATGAAACCATTATGTAATATGATTTTCATTCTGATGTTTAATACATGTTTATCTTCTATTGTTGTATAATGTGTTATATCCTAAAGGCCATTTGTTCTTCTGAGGATCGGGAGAATGGGTCGTTACACGTGGTATCAGAGCTAATTAATGATTAACCTTAGTTCTGAGGTATAACACATTAAAGGACTCATCATAGATAGGATCAGTAATATCCTAGGATGAGTGATTCATTAAAGATAGGGTTAGCAATACCCTAAAATGAGTACTGTCAGAAGAACACACACTTGATAAACACATTTCTATTCATTTATTCTATATGCTCTTACAATTTCCTTAAGGTATATTTCCTACTTGCCAAACTTTTTTCTAGCTATGCAGATATAGTGGAAAACGAGTGGCAAAAGAGGAAGAGGAAGGGGTAATGCTGAAGTTCAACAACCAAACCATATAGAAGAAGCAAATGAGGCAGTTGTGCTACCACAACCGGAGCAGATTTGGAAGTCTTAGCAAAGAAGTATAAAAATCTGGGAGGGAAACCATTTTTGGGAAAGAAATCAATGATAGAAGCACAAACATGGATACATTTTGCGAAAGAATTTTCATAGGTTTACGGCTGAATGGAGAGAAGAAAAGATATTTGACCCCTTTGTTATTGATAGACAAAGCTTTGATTTGGTGCGAAAGGATTACGATGGGAAATCCAAAGGGAAATTTCACTTAGGAATGTTTTAAAGAGATCTTCGAAGAAAGATTCATACCATCCTAAGCAACAGCCCACTTGTATTATGAATTTTCTAATCTAAAACAAGGGGACATGACTATTCAGGAATATCCAAGTAAGTTTAACGAGCTTTCCCGCTTCGCACCAGATTTGGTTCAAGTTCCGGTTAATAAGAATGTAAGGTTTATCGATGGTCTGTAGAGGAGTCACAAAAGTAGGGTGACCTCCCATGTAAAGCTTCCATCTGCAGAAATGGTGGAATTAGCATGCTGCTACGAATCTGTAGACAAATAACATGTCTTGGAAGACAAAGAGAAAGGCAACTCTGGAAAGAAGAGTAAGTTTGGGAGTAAGAAACCTGAAGCAAGCAATGAAGGAAATAAATCTAAGGAAGAGTAAAGAACACTATATGCTTCAATTATAATAAAAGGGAAACTTGTCAAAGGACTGTAGATTTCCGAAGAAATGGAAAAGGAATGAATTCGAGCCCAGTAAGAAGCTTCAGAATAATGCTACAGCTGCCACATGATTAGCCATATAAAACCAAATTATCCGCTACTAAAGAAGATGGAAGTGGCTCATGTCTATAACCTAGAAGATATTCCAACAACCTCAGCTGGTAGGAGGGGGACTAAAGTTCTGGAAGTTACACTTTCTGTTGAAAATATTCTAGTTAAAGTAATGTTTAATACTGGTGCATCACGTAGTTTTATATCGAACAAAATGGCTAAGGAACTAAGTCTAAAACTCAAGTATATTGAAGAACCCATTTGTGCTAGGAATCCGATAGGAGGCCCCATCAACCTTTGTTTATATCGTAAAGTACCTATCTATTTTTCCTATTACCGATTTCTCTTTAAATTAATTGTCTTGGATTTCTCTAAATTTGATATTATACTGGGGATGGATTGGCTGACCCAATGCGAAGAGGATGTCAATTGTGAAGAAACAATCGTTAGGTTAAAAACCAAATTTAGCAATTTTATAGAAATACCATGCAAAGGCCCTAGTCTAAATCGGGATGAATTTTGGTATGCTCTAAATGTTTCCCTCACCCCTCTAGAAACCATCTCGGTTGTTAAAGAATTTGTGGATGTGTTTGAAGAAGTAGAGAATCTTCCTCCATGAAGGGAGAATGACTTCGGAATTGACCTAATTCTGAATTCAAGGCCAGTTGTGCATGCAATTCGGAGGATGGCGATGAAGGAAAATGAAGAGTTGAACGACCAAACTCAACAGCTTTTGTAGGAAGGTCTGATTAGACCTAGTTTCTCAAGCTGGGGTGCATCAGTGGTATTTGTTCTAAAGTCTAATGGCTTCGTCAGACTATGCATGGATTATCATGATCTCAACAAACAAACTCTAAAAAATAAGTACCCTCTTCCTCACATCGATGACTTGTTGGATCACTTGAATGGAGCTCCACTGTTTTCAAAGATGGCCCTAGTTATAGGATTTCATCAGTTAATTGCATAAGATTGCGTTCCTCTAATAACTTTCAAGGGACCTGACTTATTTTACGAATGGTTAGTGATGCCCTTTGGACTATGTAATTCCTGTGCTCATTTTGTAGACTTGATGAACTAGGTGTTTCGAAAGGTATTCTCTAAGACTTCATGTAAGTCTTTATTGATTTCTTATCTTCTCTAAGACATAGGAAGAGCACGCGAATCATTTGGAAATTGTCCTGCAAATTCTAAGAAAGAATGAATTGAAGGCAAAAATTTCTGAATATCATTTTTGGAAGAAGGAAGTAAAATTTATTGGGCATGTGGTGTCACAAGAAGGAATCTTGGTAGACCTAAGTAAAATCGTTGCCATCCAAAGATAGAAGCAACCAAGAACCCCTAAAGAAATAAGAAGCTTTCTTGGGTTAGCCACTTACTATCGGAAGTTGTAAAGGACTTTTCAAAATTATCTAGTCCTTTGACGAAGTTGACCAAGAAGCATGCCAAAAATTTTTGGACTCCTAAATGTGAAAAAGATTTTTAGAAATTAAAGGAGAGGCTGACCCCAACCCGGGTATTAATAATTGTTGATGGCAACTAAGAGCTAACCGTCCATATGGATGCTTATGGAGAAGGAGTTGGTACAGTGTTAATGCAAAATGGGAAGGTGATTGCTTACGCAAGCAGGCAGTTGAAACCGCATGAGAAGAAATATGCCATTTATGACCTGGAATTGCTTGCTTTGTGTTTGCCTTGAAGATTTGGAGACACTGTTTGCTAGGTGAAAAGTTTGAGCTCTTTACGGATCATAAATCACTGAAGTGTCCTTTTACCTGAAGGACATGAATATGAGGCAACAACGTTGGTTAGAGTTTCTGGCAGCATACAATTTGGATATAGTTTACACTTCGAGAAAAGCCAATGTTGTGGCAGATGCGCTAAGTAGGAAGCATGCTATTATTGCCTATCTGATTGTTATGCCCACCCTAATTGAGAATTTTTTTGTCCAACAGAAGGATGATGAATTTATTCATAAAATATGCAAAAGGATTCAAGGGGTTAAAGTCTCGAACTTTAAGATTGATGAAAAAGGAGTTCTAAGATTGAAAGGTCGAATTTGCATTCTAGATATCCCTGAGCTTAAGAGAGAAGTACTGGATGAGTGCCATAAGTCCAAACTCGGTATCAAACTAGGAGTTCATAAAATGTATCAAGATTTGAAGCGCACGTCAGTGAAGAGAGATATCTCGATATACGTCAGTAGGTGCCCAACTTGCCAAACATCAAAAGTGATCAACAGATGGTTGCTGGATTGCTTCAACCACTGGAAATTCCTAAATGGAAGTGAGACCAGATATCAATGGATTTTATTGATGGATTACCTCGAACCAAGAAAGATAATGCAGGTATCTGGGTTGTAGTTGATAATCTGATGAAGAGAGCCCATTTTTTGCCGATAAGATCAACAAGAACAACTGATAGTCTTGTTTAGTTGTATGTGAAGGAAATAGTTCGAATACATGGAATACCCAGCAGTATTGTTAGTGATTGAGATCTAATCTTTACCAATAAGTTCTGGGAAGCATTTCAGTCGACATTGGGGACAACATTGAGCCTTAGTACTACTTATCACCTCCAAATGGATGGACAGACTTAAAGAGTGAACCGAATTTTAGAAGATTTGTTACAGACCTTCATCCTTGATTTTGGAGGATCATGGTAAGATCACTTGCATCTCGTGGAATTCTCTTATAACAATAGTTTTCAGGCAAGTATTAAGATGTCACCTTTTATAGCCTTGTATGGTTGGCCTTGCAGATCTCCGATATGCTGGATTGAGTCTGAAAATCGACTTGTATTAGGTATAGACATGATCCGCAAGGAAGCAAATAAAGTGGACTTTATTAAGAGGAAGTTGAAAGCAGCGCAAAACAAAAAAAAAAGCTATGCAGACTCTAAAAGAAGGGATTTGGAATTTGCAGTTGGAGATCAAGTGTTTTTGAAAGTTTCTCCTCTGCGAGGAGTTATTTGATTCAGGAAAACGAGGAAATTATCACCATTATATTGGTCCATTCCCAATATTGGAAAGAATTGGAACCTTAGCTTATAGGATTCAGTTACCAGAATGGTTATCTGAAGTGCATAATGTTTTTCACATTTCTTATCTTCGAAAGTATGTACATGATCCTGATTTATTTGTTGAGGAAGCAGTGCAACAGGACTCAAAAATCACACTAAGTTTAGCAGTTCCAAGAGAGCCTTTGAAAATAATTGGTAAATAAATAAATGAACTAAGAAATAAGATGGTGAAACTAGCCAAACTGTAGTGGGGCAGGGATCCAAGAGACTGTACATGGGTGATAGAGGAAAGTATTAGAAAGTATTATCCCAGTTGCAGAGTGAATATCTCAGAATAGCTCGTTTGAGAGGTAAACTCATTTTTTAGATATCATTTCTATTCCTCACTTTCATTAAATTTTGGGGACGACATTCTTTTAAGTGGGGCGATTGTAACGACGTAAAATTTTGGAACCAATTTAAAATTTTGAAATTTCAAGTTTAAATAAATTGTATAAGAATTTATTGTCAATTTAAAATTCGACAGTTTAATATTATTTTAATAGGCTAAAAACAGAAAATTCGCAAATTATCTCGGAATTCGATGAAACCAGGTTATCGGATCCGGAACGTTAAATTATTGTCAGATTTCAAATTTCATGGCAATCGTAGTTAGTATGTGGCCATGCGAAATTAAAATGTGAACCAATTAATAATTTGAACTCGAACTGGAGTATTTTGAGTAAACGGTCTCGGAATTCAACGAGACTAGTTCCATTGGATTCATATCTAAAAACATAGCAAGATTTTAAATTTAGTAGCACTCGGAATTAGTATGTGGTCATACGAGTAGAAAACATGTTGGTAGATTTAACATAATCTAAGTTAAGCATTCACACTTACTAGTTAATGAGGGTGTTTCTTCTTTGAGTTGTCATGCAACAAAGCTTCCATGGTGTGTTTTCTCCCCTTCCATCTCATGCTGACACCTCACCAATTCAAGACATCTCCACTTCTATAAATAGGAGCCTCCCTCCTTCCTTTCTCCACTTTACTTGTCCTCTTTTCTTTTCTCTTCCCTCTCTCTTCTTGCTCCACCGCCACGTCTGGGCCCTACCAGCCCGCCTCCAACCTAGCACCCCAACCCGTGGTACCCACCTCTCAAACTTGTTCCCCATAATCCCGAACCCCCTCCCCATTTAGTCCTTGAACCAATAATACACAACCACTTATTCGCCTGTGTTTTATAAAACCAAATAGCGTCGAACCCCTGCCTGTTTATTTTCCAGAAAACTCTGGTGACATCGGGAGGCTGCCGAAATCATCCAGAATCGTTAAGACATCCTACGATTAAAGTTAGGAGGAGTGGAATACTAGGTGAGAAACATTAAACCCAATAAGGCTTGTTAATTATTAACTATTGGTTGTGAACTTGTTTGGATTATATAATGACCTATGAAGGTTAATATGAGTTCATGGTATAATTTGCAAATGTTTGGTGTAGGAAACAGTGGTGGAGCTAGCTTTTAAAACCAGGTAGGGCCAAAAAAAACAAAATTTGTCCCATATCACTAAAATACACAAAGCTATCCTGTAAATATATAAACAACTATAAAGACTTGTTGAAATGGTTGTTTCTAAGGTTGTTTGGCCTGAAACGAAGTTGTTGGCCTTCCATGTTGGGCCTCTTTGAGCCTTGAAGGCCATCAGGTAGGGCATTTCTCAAAATCTAGGTAGGGCAACATGCAAAAAACCAATTTTTCTTACCAGATTTCTAGAATTTTAGGGGGGACGGTGGCCCTTGCTGGCCTATACGTGCGTCCGCCCCTGGCAGGAAAGATATGATTTTTAAGTGGTATTTTTATAATCGCTTAAGTATTTTGAACCTTAAATGGTCATTGAATGAGAAATTAACTTGATATTTTAGTGGATATGGGTATGGACCCCATTTGATATTGAATGCTTATGCTTGTTAATGATTGTGTATTGCGGTTAACCTATTGATTGATAAACATATATAAGCGTTAATTGTTTAATGCTTCTATGTTGTGAACTATGCCATAATATATGCGATTGGATGTTATCATGGTTTTTGATAATGTGGTGCATGATTATCATGGTTAAATATGGCCAAAAAGTATTCTATTCAACAAGATAGATTCGACGACTTCTATTGCACTAAAGTTGTCTATTAATAATTTTCAAATCTTGGGGTATTTATATTGGTGAAGAAGAGAAAGGGGACGAAAGCAAATGTTCCATGTGAAAAATAACATTAAGTCTAAGAACAAAGATCTAAAAAAAATCTTAAAAAGGATCTAAATAAAAATCTTATTTTAATATTTTTTTTTAAATCTTTGTTCTTAGACGTAATGTTATTTTTCACGTGAAACGTTTGCATTGTCATTCGATTATTTTTAAATTTTCAAATTGTTCAAATTTTGTTGATCCACGTCAATATTATTCAAATCACATTTTATATACTTCTTCCATATCGAAAATTTAATGTGCAATATGGAAGAATCGTACCGTCCAAAAACATATAACTACATAATACAATGCACTCAGATATTTCAAGCATAACAATATAAATCTTATGCAGTCATGCTTTTACCATATAAATATGATTTCTAAGATATATCCAGTTGAAACAATGGCATTCATTTAAACTGTTTAAAACTTAAAATATTCTTGTCAAATTTAATTAAATTTGCATTTAAAAAATCATTATTATAAAATATTGGTTTTTGTACATAAAAGATATATATAACTGAAAACTTGTCAAATTTGCAATTCTAAGGGTAAAAAAGATTTATCCACGGTGTTTTTGAACCTATAAACAGATATTATAGGATTAGTCTGACGTGATGGCAAAAGAACAATGGACTTGACTTTAGGGTCCTTTTAGCATAGGTCGCTATAAAATTTCAAAACTAGGCTCACATCTGGTCGAAAACTTATTGTAAATTTAGTGTAACACCCCGTATTTTCAGTGAACATTAAACTAACAAATTAAAGTATACTTAATTTTTAAGAGAAGAATTAAGGGAAACGGAATACGCCGTTGTGTTCATCTCAGAACTCTGCTTGAGATAGAGTCCGAGTTTGCGTATATCAGACTCCGTATGAAGAAGCTTTGGCACATAGAAGTTTCAAGAATTTAAAATAAAAACCGGCCCGAATTCAAATTTAAAGTTTCGAAATTCAAATCACACATCTGGGCTGCCCGGGAAAATTCCCGCCCAGACCCAGGTCGACCAGGGGATCGACCTGGGGGTCTACCAACAGGTCGACCATGGGGTCGACCTCCCCCCCTCTTTCCAGATCCGTGGACAGATTCGTTTTTTTAGCATCTAGACGCCCGTTCTGACCAGATTCGTTGCCCCTAAGCTATTTAAACACCCCAAACCTCACTTTTTCTCCACACAATTTCATTATTCCTCTACTCTACCCTAATTCATATCAAAATAAATCAAAGACGGGGTTATGCTGCTCAAGTAGAATCAAGGTAGAATTCAAGTAGAGATTAAAAGGCTAATTCAACGACTTCAACAACTATTTCAAAGAATCAAATCAAATCTAAATTAATCTACCTCAAGGGAAAGCTATGCAGTTTCAGAATACAGATCCCAGAATTCAAGACCCTTCTATAATTTGTAAGTTTACTTTCAAAAATAAAAGTTAATTGTGATTCTAACATTGCAATAAATCTGGATCTGAGATTATGCATGTCTTTCTATATCCTTTGGATCTATCTCATTGATAATATTATGTCCATCCTTTGTCTCTTCTTTCTTTCTTCCCTTTTTGGTTTTATAGCCAGGCTACTGCGAGCCTGAGCCAGATCTCATAAGAGATGAACATACGTTGGAAATAAAATTTGGGCATAATTGAGTTATATTCAAAACATAAAATATTGGACATATGACTTGAGATTTGAGGCATAAAATATACTGGACATATAACTTGGGGTTTGGGCGTAAATTGAACTGTAAACATGTAAGTTCAAGTTATTTTCAGATTTAAACACCTAATAGTGATTTTGGCATGTAATGAAATGGATCTGAGTCCATGCTTGATGATAAGACAAATCTTTTAGGTTAATTCCTATCTTTTTATTGAATCGATGATTTACATGCCTAGGAAGTTATTATTTAATCATGCCTGTCTTTGTTGGACATGTAATATATAATCCTTTTAGGTTCATAATGTTATTTATATCAGATCTATCTTTGTTATACCCCAACTCTAACTGATCTGCAATCCTCTTAGGTCCAAAATATTATATTTGACAGATCTACCATTTTAATGCCTGTTTTATGCCTACTCTCGTTTAGGTTCCTCTTTCATCCCCTTTATGAATCTAGATTAACCTCGAATCTAGACCGAAACATATTATACGTGTGATTGAAATGCGGGGGTATTGGGGAATACTCTATTTGGTAATAATGGAACATTATTTTGTAACTTATGATTTAGGGCATAATTGACCTTGTTACGAACTTGGGGTAAACTGAAATATTAAATCTAGATCTAGCACAAACTGTAAACTGGAATATTAATCTAGATTGGGCATAACAATATTTTGAGACGCAAAAGAATAATGTATATTGGGGTATTGGGGCGTGACTATTGGTACAAACTTGGGAAGATTAGATATAGCCAAATTTGAGTAATAACTCGAAACTTGAATTTAGGGGCCATAACTTGCAATTAGCTTTGTTGGGCATAACTTGAGAATTGGAACATGATTAGTTTATGTGAATTTGGTAATTAGCATGAAAAATCTAGAATTGGATATATATAGTAATTGTGAACAATTTGCATATAATCTGTAAATATGTAAATTTGTGAAAAGATGAAGATGCCTAACCCGATGTTAGATTGAGTTGTGGTGTAAAACCGCCCGGAACCGCCCGGCACATCTAGTAACCACAACAACACCTATATAATGTGAGAGGTTAGTGCATCATGCCCAAGAAAAACCCGAGGTTAGATTGAGTTGTGGTATAAAAATGTCCGGAGCCGCCCGACACATCTAGTAACCGCAACAGCACATATCTAATGTGAGAGGTTGGTGCATTAATAAATCAATTAATGCTAACAAACAAGATGAATGAGTAGGGTTAAGTTCATAAGAACACTTAACCAATATAACATGGATGACTAGGGTTAATTAATAAGAACACTTAACCAACATAACACGAATGACTAGGGTTAAGTAATAAGTACACTTAACCAATATAACATGGATGACTAAGGTTAAGTAATAAGAACACTTAAACAATATAGCACGAATGACTAGGTTAAGTAATGAAAATACTTAACCCATATAACAAGATGAATGACTAGGGTTAAGTAATGAGAACACTTAACCAATATGACAAGATGGATGACTAGGGTTAAGTTAATAGGAAACACTTAACTGGTATAGCATGATAAATGGAAAGGGTTAAGTTAACACTTAACCAATATAACATGATTTGTGGTAGGGTTAAGTTAACACGAGAAGGCGACACTTAACCAAAGTAACATGACATGATGAGTAGATGGGTTAAGTTAACTTGAATAGACTGATAACACTTAACCAATACAACAAGACGAACACGTGGGGTTAAGTAACAAGAAAACACTTAACCAATATAACTTGATGAACGGACGGGGTTAAGTAAATAAGGAACACTTAACCAACATGGCACGATGACTGGGTAGGTTAAGTTAACATGAACGGACAACACTTAACCAATATGACATAATGTGCGGGAGGGTTAAGTACATATCTGGTTGGTGGGTAATATTGGAAAATATAAGCCCACAAAACTTAACCGTTTAATAAACATGCTTGAATCGATGAGAGGGTTAAGTACATCTCGTGTAGGTGGGTAATATTAGTAAATATAGGCCCACAAAACTTAACCGTTTAATAAACATGCTTGAATCGACGAGAGGGTTAAGTACATCTCGTGTAGGTGGGTAATATTAGTAAATATAGGCCCACAAAACTTAACCGTTAAATAAACATGCTTGAATCAGTGGGAGAGTTAAGAACATATTGGGTTGGTGGGTAATATTAGTAAATATAGGCCCACAAACTTTACCAATAGGAAACCCTAGTAACGGGGACCCATTTCAGCAGTAACCCACATAGATGTATCATGATATCCTGAACTAGGCAGGGTGGGGCACGATTACTAGGCTGATTGTAAGCGGTCAAAGCAGCGGCAGGGGGTACGTCAGTGTAGGTTCCAACGGTTTACGGGCGTGCACGTACTCCGGAGTGGGAAAAAGAAGGCACTGGGTACCAGTAGTTATACACTGTGCATCTTGAATCGTGTCGGGTCGCTATCATAAGGATTGATACACCTTATGGTGGGACCAGTACAGGGTATCTACACGCAAGAGAGGGCGATTGACACAGACACATGGAACATGAATACAACTAAGGGAGCCGATCGATAGGGTAGTATGGGTGCATCTAATATGTTCATGGCAGTTAGGCTGATTGAGGTGGAATCCTCACGATAAATGTACACCTGAAGGCTACCACAATTACGGGGATTGGGATCACGTTATCATTTTATACAGATTACTAGTTGGGATACTAGTTAGGGGGTGCAGAGATAGATATAGAAATCAGAATAACAAAGTAGTAGCGAAGCAGAGAAAGAGTAGAAGCGCATTTAGTTTATCTTGCCTTATCACATCTTGTGCTTATCGTATGTTATCTTGTTATCCCTATTATCACAGTATTGTCTTATATTCAGTTTATTCATGTCATGATGCTTTTGCCTGTTTATATGCTGAAAGTCACTTGACTTACCAGACTCATGTCTGGCCTAGTTTTGTTTCGCCTCTTTTCCGTTCCCCTCCCCACAGGTTCACAGGAAATGTTATGACTTAGCTCAGTTTTCTTTCCAAGATCGGAGATAGTTGATGTATTGCTTTGGACTCTCTTCCACTGCTAAGGCTGGATTACGCTTTATTGGGGAATATCATTGTTATTTTTTTTATGCTTCTTTTATACTTGGAAGTTTTTGAATCAAGACAGAATTTCTATGTATTACTTGTAAGTATGTTTGAGACAATTGTTGTAAAAGCTTGACTGAATTAAGTTATTTATAAAATGACTTTATTTTCCGCTGCTTTATTTGTCTGTCTTGTAATTTAACTGCATCTTTTACCAAAAATGCTCTACCAAAGTTAAGGCATTCCCTTTGAGAGTGACCTTAACAGAGGTGGGATGTTTCACTTGGTAACAAAGCGAACGTTACCAGATCAGATAAAAGATTTGAAAAATTATTTTCAAACGGTTTTAAAAGAAGCATTTTCTAAAGAAAAGTTTTGTTTTAAAGGCATATTCCCCAAAGCCATATGCATTATCTTTTGATCCTCTATTTGAATCCTTGTTTCCTTCTTTCCTGAGTCTCCGGGGCTCCTGGCTTTCTGGGAGGTAACCTTATCGCGGCATGGTTCCGTAGGGTCGACGAGCTTACGACATTGGTCAAAATGGCAAATAAGTTCCCAACTTCCATCTATAGCCGTTGTAGTTCCACCTACGGCTAATTTTCTTTCGAGCCTTGTAGGATTCTCCATGCGATGGAGGCAGCTTTCGAGAGACTTGTCAATGTGTTACACAAGGATAGTAAAGATGAGACTGAGGGAGTTTTGCTAAGGAGCACAACCCAAGGACAAGGAACTCATGGACATAGACTTGGTTCACAAAGGAAGGGAGGAAAGAATAGTAAAACCTAAAACAAGAGGAAGTATCTTTATGGTATAACGGGTCGTATAATTAAGTACAAGGGAAAGAACAAATGACATGATTTTCAGGAGGGCAAATGCATGCTTTCACCGCCAACGTACCTTAGAGAGAGGTAGTAAGGTTTCCGTAGAAAAAGTTTTGTTTTTCTTCTTGATCATCCTGTTAGTACTCTTTTTTTGATTTTAGCGCTTCACATTCGTTTATATCTGCTTCCATAGTTGAGTCTCTGCACCCTAGAGCTTGTATAGTAGAAGATCCCGTTATTGTCTCAAATCCAATTTGTGGTTCGGCTCATTTATCTTTGGATTGTAAGGATTTGAGATGCTTATGTTTCCAGGTTTCATGGGCTATGGGTTGATTCTAGGCATGGATTGGTTAGCTAGTAATCGTGAAAGGAGGGTAGTTAGACTTTCGACTTGCCTCGGGAATACCCTCGAAATTTCGTGTGATCCTAAGGGATCAGTTGTCGTAGCCACCTAGAATCACTTTATGTATTTATCGACGATTTTCGATCCATTGGAGTAGTCCATGAGTACGCAGATGTTTTTGATTAAGGTTAGGGGTTTGTCCCCTAAAACATGAGGTAGACTTCCACATATATCTAGATGACAATGCAAAGCCAGTTATGTGATCAACGATAGTTTTGGAGCAAGATTGGCGAGGATAGCCAGAGTCGGTTAAGTACTCAATTGTTTGGTTGTTTTGCTAGTATTATCTCACATAAATCGTCCAAATTCGGAGGAGGTAATCCTTGGGTGCTTGTCTGATATTGGTTTAGGCCTTTGGGGCTTGTACTTGAGGAATGTCAAGTTCAACTAGGATGGTTTGCGTGAAAGATAACGACCCTCAAATTTGTGACATGATGGGTAAGCTAAGTAGAAGAGAGACCTTTAATCATTTTAGTACATACATTTGGTATCATGGTTAACATCTGTTTATCTTGGAAAGATAGTTCGATAATATTGGATACCCTCTAGCATAGTAAGTGATCGAGGTCCTATCTTTACTAGTGGGTTTTGGAAATGGAGGTCAAGAAGATTCGCAATGGTGAAGTTAAATTAGTTAAGCTATAGTGGAGTGAAGCTCAAGAAGATGCGACTTAGAAGACTGAAGACTAGATATGCGCATCATACCCTTTCTGAGGGTATATCCTTGATTCCACTTTTTCTGTAATATTTATTTGTATACTAGTCTTTATCTTTTAAGTATATCATCTCGGTCCTATCCTTGATCCCTAGGTAGAAGCCACTGGATGTAAACATGTGTTTGAGGCATGTTATGATTGGTGGACGCAAGTGGTTGCAAGTGTTTGCTAGTGGTTGCTCGTGGATGCATATACACACATCAGGCACTAGATCGGCTCAGTCACTTTCATATTGCATATGCATGAGTGAACTTTTATATATATGGATTGAAACTTGATGTGTTATCATATGGATGTTGCATTTATATGAATGGCTGTGCACTCATGTAGAAGTTATAAAGTACGATTAGGAATAATTGCATACACGACGAACTCATGGCACTAATATGATTCGCATTAAGGAGGTCAACTGGATCAGTAGACCGCCTGATTTTGCATTAGATAAGAGACATATACACACACTCTGCATATGTTCATACGACATTAGAAACCTTTTAAGGACAATGGATGCATGTGATTAAATGGTTGAGTAGATGGATGTTGGATGTTAGGATATACGTTCTTCCTAACTTGAAGATTTCGGGAACGAAATCCTTTAAGGAGGGGAGAATGTAACACCCCGTATTTTCAGTGAACATTAAACAAACAAATTAAAGTATACTTAATTTTTAAGAGAAGAATTAAGGGAAACAGGTTACGCCATTGCCTTCGTCTCGGAATTCTTCTTGAGATAGAGTTCGAGTTTGCATAAATCAGACTCCGTATGAAGAAGTTATGGCACTTAGAAGTTTCAGGAATTTAAAATAAAAACCAGTCCGAATTCAAATTTAAAGTTTCGAAATGCAAATCACACATCTGGGCTGGGCGGGAAAATTCCCGCCCAGGACCCAGGTCGACCAGGGGGTCGACCTGGGTAGAACAGGTCGACCATGGGGTCGACCTCCCCCCATTTTTTCAGATCCGTGGTCAGATTCGTTTTTCTACATCTAGACGCCCGTTCTGACCAGATTCGTTGCTTCTAAGCTATTTAAACACCCACAAACCTCACTTTCTCTCCACACAATTTCATTACGCCTCTACTCTAACCTAATTCATATCAAAATAAATCAAAGACGGGGTTATGCTGCTCAAGTGGAATCAAGTTAGAATTCAAGTAGAGATTAAAAGGCTAATTCAATGACTTCAACAACTATTTCTAAAAATCAAATCAAATCTAAATTAGTCTACTTCAAGGGAAAGCTATTCAGTTTCAGAATACAGATCCCAGAATTCAAGACCCTTCTGTAATTTGTAAGTTCACGTTACTTTCAGAAATAAAAGTTAATTGTGATTCTGACATTGTAATAAATCTAGATCTGAGACTATGCCTGTCTGTCTATATCCTTTGGATCTATCTCATTGATAATATTATGTCCATCCTTTGTCTCTTCTTTCTTTCTTCCCTTTTTGGTTTTATAGCCAGGCTACTAAGAGATGAACGTACATTGGAAATTAAGTTTGGGAATAATCGAGTTATATTCAAAACATAAAATATTGAACATATGACTTGAGATTTGAGGCATAAAATATATTAGACATATAACTTGTGGTTTGGACCGTAAATTGAACTGTAAACATGTAAGTTCAAGTTATTTTCGGATTTAAACACCTAATAGTGATTTTGGCATGTAATGAAATGGATCTGAGTCCATGCTTGATGATAAGACAAATCTTTTAGGTCAATTCCTATCTTTTTATTGAATCAATGATTTACATGCCTAGGAAGTTATTATTCAATCATGCCTGTCTTTGTTGGACATCTGATATATAATCCTTTTAGGTTCATAATGTTATTTATATCAGATCTATCTTTGCTATACCCCAACTCTAACAGATCTGCAATCCTCTTAGGTCCAAAATATTATAATTGACAGATCTAACATTTTAATGCCTGTTTTATGCCTACTCTCATTTATGTTCCTCTTTCGTCCCCTTTATTTTATGAATGTAGATTAACCTCGAATCTAGACCGAAACTTATTATACGTGCGATTGGAATGCGGGGTTATTGGGGAATACTCTATTTGGTAATGATGGAACATAATTTTGTAACTTATGATTTGGGGCATAATTGTCTTAGTTGCGAACTTGGGGTAAATTGAAATATTAAATCTAGATTTTGCGCAAACTGTAAACTGGAATATTAATCTAGATTGGGCATAACAATTGGTTGAGACGCTAAAGAATAATGTATATTGGGGTATTGGGGTGTGACTATTGGTACAAACTTGGGAAGATTAGATATAGCCAAATTTGAGTAATAACTCGAAACATGAATTTGGGGGCCATAACTTGCAATTAGCTTTGTTGGGCATAACTTGAGAATTGGAACATGACTAGTTTTTGTGAATTTGGTAATTAGCATGAAAAATCTAGAATTGGGTATATATAGTAATTGTGAATAATTTACATATAATCTGTAAATATGTAAATTAGTTAAAAGATGAATATGCCTAACCCGAGGTTAGATTGAGTTGTGGTGTAAAACTGTCCGGAACCGCCTGGCACATCCAGTAACCACAACAACACCTATCTAATGTGAGAGGTTAGTGCATCATGCCCAAGAAAAACCCAAGGTTAGATTGAGTTGTGGTATAAAACTGTCCGGAACCGCCCGACACATCCAGTAACCGCAACAACACATATCTAATGTGAGAGGTTGGTGCATTAATAAATCAATTAATGCCAATGAACAAGATGAATGAGTAGGGTTAAGGTCATAAGAACACTTAACCAATATAACATGGATGACTAGGGTTAAGTAATAAGAACACTTAACCAATATTAGCACGAATGACTAGAGTTAAGTAATACGAACACTTAACCAATATAACATGGATGACTAGGGTTAAGTAATAAGAACATTTAACCAATATAGCACGAATGACTAGGGTTAAGTAATGAGAACACTTAACCCATATAACAAGATGAATGACTAGGGTTAAGTAATGAGAACACTTAACCAATATGACAAGATGGATGACTTGGGTTAAGTTAATAGGAAACACTTAACCGGTATAGCATGATAAATGGAAAGGGTTAAGTTAACGCTTAACCAATATAACTTGATTTGTGGTAGGGTTAAGTTAACACAAGAAGGCGACACTTAACCAAAGTAACATGACATGATGAGTAGGTGGATTAAGTTAACTTGAATAGACTGATAACACTTAACCAATACAACAACATGAACACATGGGGTTAAGTAACAAGGAAACACTTAACCAATATAACTTGATGAACGGACGAGGTTAAGTAAACAAGGAACACTTAACCAACATGACACGATGACTGGATGGGTTAAGTTAACATGAACGGACAACACTTAGCCAATATGACATAATGTGCGGGAGGGTTAAGTACATATCGGGTTAGTGGGTAATATTGGAAATATAGGCCCACAAAACTTAACCGTTTAATAAACATGCTTGAATCGATGGGAGGGTTAAGTACATCTCGTGTAGGTGGGTAATATTAGTAAATATAGGCCCTCAAAACTTAACTGTTTAATAAACATGCTTGAATCAATGGGAGGGTTAAGTACATCTCGTGTAGGTGGGTAATATTAGTAAATATAGGCCCACAAAACTTAACCGTTAAATAAACATACTTGAACCAGTGGGAGGGTTAAGTACATATTGGGTTGGTGGGTAATATTAGTAAATATAGGCCCACAAACTTTACCAATAGGAAACCCTAGTAACGGGGACCCATTTCAGCAGTAACCCACATAGATGTATCACGATACCCTGAACTAGGCAGGGTGGGGCAAGATTACTAGGTTGATTGTAAGCGGTCAAAGCAGCGGCAGGGGGTACGTCAATGTAGGTTTCGATGGTTTACGGGCGTGCACGTACTCCGGAGTGGGAAAAAGCAGGCACTGGGTACTAGTAGTTATACACTGTGCTTCTTGAATCGTGTCGGGTCGCTATCATAAGGATTGATACACCTTATGGTGGGACCAGCACAAGGTATCTACACGCAAGAGAGGACCGATTGACACAGACACATGGAACATGAATACAAGTAACGAAGTCGATCGATAGGGTAGTAAGGGTGCATCTAACATGTTAATGGCAGTTAGGCTGATTGAGGTGGAATCCTCACGATAGATGTACACCTGAAGGCTACCACAATTACGGGGATTTAGATCATGTTATTATTTTATATAGATTACTAGTTGAGACACTAGTTAGGTGGTGCAGAGATAGATATAGAAATCAGAATAACAAAGTAGTAGCGAAGCAGAGAAAGAGTAGAAGCGCATTCAGTTTATCTTGCTTTATCACACCTTGTGCTTATCCTATATTATCTTGTTATCCCTATTATCACGGTATTGTCTTATATTCAGTTTATTCATGTCATGATGCTTTTGTCTGTTTATATGCTGAAAGTCACTGGACCTACCAGACTCATGTCTGACCTAGTTTTGTTTTGCCTCTTTTCTTCCTTCCCCCCCCCCCCCCCTTCTCCCGGTTCATAGGGAGGAAATGTTATCACTCAGCTCAGTTTTCTTTCAAAGCTCGGAGATAGTCGATGTATTGCTTTGGACTCTCTCTTCCACTGCTATGGCTGGTTCACGCTTTATTGGGGAATATCATTGTTTTTTTTTTTATGCTTCTTTTATACTTGGAAGTTTTTGAATCAAGACAGAATTTCTATGTATTACTTGTAAGTATGTTTGGGACAATTGTTGTAAAAGTTTGACTGAATTAAGGTGTTTATAAAAATGACTTTATTTTCCGCTGCTTTATTTGTCTATCTTGTAATTTATCTGCATCTTTTACCAAAAATACTCCACTAAAGTTAAGGCATTCCCTTTGAGAGTGAACTTAACGGAGGTGGGGTGTTTCATTTAGTCCCTATTTTTCGAAAATTCAGTAAATAAAAAAATCACGTAAATTCATATTTAAATAAAACGCGTGAACATAAAAAAAATTCAAATAAAAAAACCATCAAAAAGGACGTCAAAAACGAAAAAAAAAAAACAGAAAAACAACGAAACCGTAGTTAAATGCATAACAATATGCACGTATTTGAATTTTCTTGCATGCATCCATGCAAGTATTTCTATTATGCATCTGTGTTGATTTTCTTGCATACATCTGTGCAAGTATTGCAGAATTCTTGCATACAAATGTGCAATAATTCGCTGATATGCAAATCAGTTTATATTTATTTGCATTTAAGTGTGCAAATAAAACATAAAAGTAGCACACGTGTGCAACAATCTGCAGGCAAAATTTCAGTTAAGTTTTCTTCATGCAATACTTGCATACATATATGCAAGTATTTCAAAATAGTTGCACACATATATGCAAGTTTCTATCCAGATTTTCAGTAGAAACAGCATATGCAATAGTTGCATACATGTGTGCAATTATTGATAATAGTTGCATACATGTATGCAATTTTATTTTTTTAATTTGTGTGGACTTCCGAGAACATTTCCAGATTTTAGATTTTTTTTTTTTTTTTTTTTTTTTTTTTTTTTTTTTTTTTACTCAGCAGCGCATTTTTTTGAGGCGAAAAACGTAAAAGGCGAGAGGTTTGAAAACAGGGACCGAGTTTGAAATGTAAATATGGGAGGGACGTGGCTTACATTTGACATTATAATAGGGGGCGCAGCCTAATTTCCACTGACTTTTATTATATGAAATCTGATTCATGATGTAACTAGTACAACCGCATAACGATGGAAAACCAACGGTTAGATTATATAATTAAAAAAAAAAAACTATTTTTTAAATTAATCTTAGTTAAACATAAAAAAAAATACGATAGAAAATATTTAAAATTAGAGAGATTTAAGAAGACAAAAATGGAGAAAATTAAATGAATTAGATTGAAGAGTTTTAAGGAGACATGTTATACACATGTTTCATGTGTGTTTGACTTTGAAAATTTTGATTTTGGCCAACTAACAGGTAAGCAAACCGATATTAAAAGACGACATTGTTATTCGCACTCCGAAATTGGTTAAGGAATGACTCATTTTTTATGTTTTTTAAATTTAATAAGGGGAGAATGTTAGAACTTGACCACCCTTTAGAACTAAATTATAAAACGACCAAATTACCTTACCATGATAATTGAGGCATGTGTTTATCAGTTGTTACTAACACTCCACTTTTGGTTAAGTGACTTTGTTGAAATTCGACAAGATAGTGCCGAATTTGCCAGTGGAATTTTGATGGAGGCATATCGAGTTTAGATCTGAAAATCAGAGAAGAGCCGCTGAAATGATTAAAATGAAAGATGGTGGAGGATATACCGAATTTTCGTTTTTAAACGTGACGTCCCCCTAACTAAAACTGGAGTGTCAATAACAACACTCGAAAGATAAAGTAAAGATATTTTCGTATACTAATTTGTATGTTCAGTATGTCTTATAACAATTTTAAAGAGGACTGAAATGCCCTTAAAATTGACTGCTCTTAACCAAATTTGAAGTGCGAATAACGACACCCTTATCCCTAACGGTCAGTTTGATAAGTAAAAGACGATCCCAAACCGATCTTAATAAATTCACAAAGCCCGTGTTAGATTGTGGTGTGCTAAGCGTACCTAATATTAGTTCGCCTATATCTAAAAATACTTAATAGCATTTATCACCAATGTTGAATAGAGTAGTAAATTAGAATATTTGATTTTTCAGTTTATCAAAAATTAAAAAGATTCATTATGAACGTTAAGACAAAGGTAAATCAAAAAAAATTTGTAAAACAGCAAGTTAGACTATTATTTTTATCCAAAAAGACCAAAATTCTAAAGTTAACAATCATAAAAAATGCAGCAAAAGAAGTCAAACGAAATAATGCAAACAGAACTTTATAACCAAGCCACTAGGCCCACTGCCATATTCAATAAAACTCAATAATGTATCTATGTCAGTTCACCAGCTATATAATATTCAATCTGATTCTCTTCCATAAAAACAAGGATGGACCAACTGGCCATAAATAAAAGTATCAATGAATAGTACCCTCTTCTCTGCCTACATTCTTTTTTTCTTCAATTTTGTTTTATCCTTTTTTTTCTTCATCATCTATATTACACATTAGTTATAGAAAACTTTACACAATATTAATCAAAATTGCATGGTACTGATCAATGCCAGACCACTCTTTGTAGCCGCTAACCTTCGTATCAGCGCTTACCTGAAATGACTAAACAATCATAATCCAAGTTTTTTTAACTATTCAGGTTCAACTTTTATAAACCACTCTTCAATTCAGAAACAGCATTTACCTTTTGACCCTTAAAATGGAACAACATAGGGCAAAGCAAAGACATCAGCTTCCTCTATCCGTAATCCCTTATCCCACACTTTGGGAGGCGATTCATTCGCTTCAATTTTTTTATTGATATTTCTCTTGCTGCTCAAAATCCAATCTGGTTCATCGGATTCAGGAACTTCTTCCACTTTGGGCAGTGAGTATATCAAGTCCAAGTACTTTGCATCTGGATGTGGTGGCCTGGTTTTTATTCGATCTTTTACTCGATCCTTCTTGCTTGACTCAACAGCGCTACTTGTCTTTTTCGAAACTACAGCAGTAGGCACAATAGGAGGCACAACTGGAGGTGCAATAGGAGGTTTATGTATATGCATTGGTTGATGCTCTATATTTGGATTTCGATTAATGGAGCTTCCATTATTTTCTATGCCTCTTACCACTTTGACGCTATTGGTGCTCATGGGTTTTGAAGCCATATGACCAGATTCTAATGGCTTTCCGTTATCAACTAATTGTTGCAAAGAGGACGCAGTTGTTCTTTGTATCTTGTTAGGTCGCTCTTCGAGCTGAGGTTCTGTGACCAAATACAAAAGTTAGAAAGCATAGTTTCTAAATCGGTATATTATGACAATTAATTCATTATACAGCTAGAAAAACAAATGAAGTAAACTCACCATACAAGAGACCGTTTATTTCAGATTCCCTCCTCTTATTGCATTCATCGGCAACACCAGCAATGGTGGATGCCGTTGGACTGGATGCAACCTTACCATTAATATGATCAGTCTGATGTTTTATTTCAGGCTCTTTTAGTTTATCATGGTTTAGGTGTTTTTGGTCGCTCTTTGAACTTTTTTTCTCATCTTTTCTCTTCTCTCTATGTCTGTCTTTATCCTTGTCTTTCCTTTTCTTTTCCTTTTCCTTTTTGTCCTTATGCTTCCCTTCTTTCTTTGCATCCTCCGACCTTTTCTCTTTACTTCTATCTCTCGCTTCAGTGCTAGCAATATTTGTAAACAATCTTTCATTGTTTGTTGCTTGCGCAGCACCTGTGCTTTGGAGAACTGAAGAAGTGATATTCTCCACCAAATTGTCAAGCTCGTCGTTTCTTCTCTTAAATGGACCAATAGGATTTGTTAAATTTCTATTACTAGTGGCCTTTTGCATCGGGTTAACAGCAAGTACACTCTCATCTTTTTGACTTGGAGACCTGTCAAGAGGACGTACAATATTAACATGGTTTCTTCTCTGCTCCATGGCGACGTCACCAACTTTCTGACAAATCTGAGCTCTTTTATTTTGGGTATTTTCAAGGCTTCTTTGCACTGGAGGAGGAGTGAGCTTCTTTTCACTGCCTCCAAATTTCTGTTTCTCAACAAATTCAGGTTTCTTATGAAGTAATGGAGGAACATGACGACCATTTGTAGGTTGCACAAGTCTCTTTTCACTATCTCCGATCTTTTGCTTCTCAGTAATAAAAATCTGAACACCTTCGGTTCTTTTATGATTGAATGGTGGGGTGCAATTATTATTTCTTCTTTTTTCAAGACAAGTAAGCTCTTGAATCTTCTCAGAGCTTCCATTTTTTTCCTTCTCCGTAATAGTTGACGGAATCTCATAGCCATTTGTTCCTTTCTGATGAAAAGGAGGAAGGCGTGCATCAATTTTTCTACGCATTGAGACTGAAGCATTTGCAGCAGTTTTATTGCTAGTGCAGGCATCCTTCTCCACTGCAGTTGAAGTGCTTGGGATATAGATGTCAGTTTTTCTACCGATGATATTAAAGGTTTTTTCAACCATGTGATTTCTTGCACCTTGTTCTTCGTCTCTGGTTCTTCCCAATTCTTCAGTGAATATTGCATCTTTGATTTCATTAGCTTTTTTGGTCTCGTTCTTCTGATCAGATGATGAACCAATTTTGTCATTGTCCTTGGCCTTTTTCTTGTCTTTATGCTCTTCTTTTTTATCTTTCTTTTCCTTGTGTTTATCTTTACTCTCACTTCGATCTTTGTCTTTCTTCTCCCTTTTACGTTTCTTTTCTCTGTGCTTCTCCTGAAATACATCGATATAAATTGATTTGTCATGTCATAGCAAAAAATGACTAGTTTAACATTCAAAATGCATTAAGCCAATCACCACATCAATCTGAGGTTAATATGAATGTTTCTCATAAAGCAAGGTCACCAGAATTTTATGCCATTTTACCTTGTAAAGAGCAACCAAACTACAATAAAGAGAGCTCCTGTGGACCTTTGATTTTTTTTTTTTTCTGCCTCAACCACAGCATAATACAATCTTGGAAAGATACTATAGACACGTCTTTTCCAGTACAATTATTCCACTATAATAAGTTATCCTTTATACACCCAGAAACAACTACAACTGAGGAAAGACCAAGTAAAAGAAAATTCAAAACATGCAATTATGCATCATATAAAAGTTTCCTATACTGCAGATTATGGTATGTGACAAACAGTGTACGTAGTCAGGATTTGCAAAATAAGCCACTAGACAGTACCAGTGTGGCATTTGAAAGTTATATTGCCTTTAAAATCTCAAGCTATAGGTCAACCTTCTCACCATCAGGATTTCAATCAACAAAATTTCACTTTTTCCTACATCTCAGACCATCTTCGAAAATGAATTAAGGTATCATTCTTCTCTACAATCATATGACGCTTAGTCATCTCATGATTCTGATTATTCCAAAATAAGGGTATGTTTGGCTTGAAAACGTGTTTTTTGATTTCTAATCAAACGGGCCTTAAGCTTCTATGTCGGTAATTTTGATGCTCTTGCTCGACAAACATCAGCTAGGTTCACTATCAAGACCAGTAATACCCAAGCATTTATCCTGAATCCTGATCCACCTTAAGGTAACATAAAATAACCACTTTAGCACATAACAGTTCAATATTTATGTCCCCCTAATAATTTTTGACAGTCACCAGACAATTTCAATGGTGTTTTTTTGCTGGTTTTAGCATTCAGCTTGCTAGAAAGAAAAATTATTGCCTTCTAAAAAATGCTATTGACAACAGCACAAGAGAGCAATATATTGTAACTTAAACATTTTGCTCTTCAGATCCGGCACTAATATACCAAACCATGTTAAGAGTTTCAGCAATTAGATGTCAATGTAGAAAGAAAACTTGAATTTTGAATTGGTACAAGTAGTTGAAGCAATGGTACAGACGAATAAAAATAACATTTTATTTCGGTACAAGTAGTTGAAGCAATGGTGCAGACAAATAAAATTAACATTTTATTTCGGACTAACCGAACTATTAATTTGATACCACTTCTTGAGAGAAATTTCGAGAAGCTTAATGGCACCCACCAGTGATAAGATACTTTGACTACCAATTTGGAAGTGCTAGAAGAAAAGTAGGTGATTCCTATAGTCATCTATAAAATGTTTGGACAAACGGGCCTTCAACTATACAAAAATATATTACAGTTGTACGACTTGAGCATCATTACCAAAAATCTTAAAAATCATACAATTGGAGTTCCATCTCAGATCGAATCTCTCCATTTAAGATTCGATTTACATTTCAATTTGATCTTAGTTATACCACAATTTAGAAAAATCATCCAACCCACCAAATTCCAATTCTGATGTTTTCAAAACAAAATAAAAACGGAACTAAAGAGAACATTTAGTTATAAGCCTTGAGATGTTCAAACATCAAAATAAATTCATAGGCACCTACAAACCTTAAAACATTGATCTTTTGAGTATGCAATTTACAAATTACAATTTAAATCTCGTTTCAATTTGAAGTTTGTGATCTAAGATATAAACCTCATTTTGAAAGCCTTGCTGTCAGGAACTGCTAAACCATACTCATTTCTGGTATATTTTAACAATACTACAAAAGCGATTACCGTATATCTCTAAATCCACAGTGTGACATAATGTACTGATCTCACACTAGGTTTTTCCTTGCATGAAGAATCAATGAGTGCCATTACGAACAAAACAAAACAAAATCTCAACGTAAATAAAAAATAACCGGACGATTGCTAGCTATTAGGGAGCACCGGAAAGGTAATAGAAGTTCCAAAGTATATGTCATTGTGAGTAATGAATTAAGGTTTTATAAAAAATAAATTCTGAAGTTAAAACTTGAAAATATGATTACATACATTACTTATCGGAACAGCGTCCCTTTCTTGACCCAAATAAGCATCCCAACAAACAGCAAGATAAAGCACAAGCAAACATAGGGAGTCGATATTGGAACTTTTTGCATGGAACTAGTAGGCACACATGTTAGGTAATCAGCAAAAAGCCCGGATTCAGATTATTACAACTATCTCTACAAATGTGCACTGAAGGGCGTCAACATTTTACAAATCTTAGTATGAAACAAGCCAATGACATTTCTCAATTGAATTATTCAATCTGCGCAGAAAGGAAGGATTTATACATTAACGATTTTTCAAACTACACGATTTGAATTTGAGCGTAAATTTGTAGATATGTTCTTGCATACCTCAAGGTCATCTCCACAAAATTTTAGTTAATCTGAATATTCCTAATACACAAAAATTATATACCATATCAGCGGTTGAAACAAAAAAATTAATGTAAGAACAATTCACGTTTTGAACTTGTTGAAATTTTTGAAATGATACCATTTTCTGTGAGTATGATTTCCAAAGTACAGCTTGAAGGATTTGAATGTTTCTATAAGATTCAAAATTTTGTATAGCTGAACTCGCTAACATTAAAACATATTTATAAAACTTCACCTTAGTCTAAATTTGTTTTGCATAATAAGACAAAAAGGGATGAGAGGAGGAACCGCGAAAGTGAAAAATATATTTACACACCCCTTTTTATTGTTTATTCTCAAACCACTTTGTTCCATATCGATATGTAAACCAATTCCATGTCTACTATCAAAATGTAAAACATCCCCATATTTTGCATCTTTTTACAATGCAAGTTGTCTATTGTTTTATGTAGTGGCCCCTTAGTTTGCGATTTTATTATGCAACCTAACTAACAGTTTCAAATTTATCTTACTTATACTAGTTCTGGTATTCTATGATGTAAGAAAATAAATGATACCAATTATTGAAATTTCGAAATCATGTCATATTCTTTTACAAAATCAGTGGTTTACTTGTACTTTGCACTTCTACAATACAAACAACTAAAAACTGTTAAATTTAAATATTTATCTGAATATGTATTACATTATATAATTTAAATGACATGTACATAAATAAAAGCTATAAACCAATAGATGTCCATAATGGTATCTTTTTGTGCAACCGTGGTTGCTTTTATTCTACTTGTCAGTGTTATCAAATAGTATGCTATAGCGACAAATAGCGTAGTGCAGAGCTTGTGTTATTGTACTTGTAATGGCGCAGGGGTTCCCTATCGTGCAAAAATAACACATTATTTAATCATAACACGAAATAATGTATTGTTTTGTTTTGTTTCTTTTTTAAATGTTTGAACGATGAATAAAGCTTAAATAACACGCTATTATACTTATAATGACTAAAGGAATACGCTATAGAGTATGACTCAAAAAAAATGATTGTTTAGATAATGGTTATGGTTTTGATTTGGATGAATCTAGTGACTAGGCTTTAAAAGTTTAGAAGTATAATATACTTTTTTTTTTTTTTTTTTTATTATACACTTAAATCGTATCTGCCTTTGTTTATTTGAATCTTGTTACTATAGACTTCATATATGTTATTTTCATTTGATCTTATTTTCACTATCTTTTCTTGTTTATTTTTTTCTTCTTAATTTTGTCATTTTTTTAAACATTTTATGCAAAAGTGTATTTTTCATGCAATATTCTATAGAGTTTTATCCACTATAACTCATAAGTATGAATAAATTTCATCGTACCTCACAAAAATAAGAATAAATTTCAAATATATAAGAATAAATATATTATATCCACCATTTATTTTGAATGTATGGAATTATTAATTTTCCCTAATATAACTACATTTTTCAACAAAAAATATTTAGACCGTGCATGAAGTATGATAATATTAGTATTTGAAGTCTTGAACGGTTTGGATATGGCGCTTAGTATGCAAAAAAAAATAGAATTAAATTTCAATTAGGCAAAATATACATGATCTTTTTTTAAAAATGCACCAAATAGCACATGCTATAGCGCATGGCGCAAGACTTGCGTTATTTGCTATTGACTGCACCGTACTTGCATTTTTTTTAATGCAAACTAGTGTATTCTATAGCGCATGGCGCAAAATAGTGCAAGGCTTGCGCTATGCGCTATAGCGCTCGCTATTGCATTCATTTAGAAAAAAGAAGTGATCAAGTATATTTTGACTAACTGATTTTTTTGTGTGTGCATATTTTGTGTCATATCCAAACCGTTCAAGACTCCAAATACAAGCACTACCATACTTTATGCATGTATTAAATATTTTTACGCAAAATGTAATTATATTACAGAAAATTTGATAAGTTCATACTGTACATTCAAAATAATTGATAGATATAATATATTTGTATCTTACAAATTTAAATTTTATTCTTATTATTGTGAGTTATAATGAGATTTATTTCTATTTATCAATTATGGTGATATAAAACTCTCAAAAAAATGCATGAAAATACACTTGTACGAAACGTTTTAAAAAAATCTACTAACAAGTACTGAGAAAAAACTTATAAGTAAGAAAAGTTGTAAAGTGAAAATAATATGTAAAGTCCACAATAACAAGATTCAAATAAACAAAAGTTAAACGTGATTCAAGTTTACAATAACAAAACATAAAAATTATATTATGCTTCTAAATTTTTAAAACATATTCACTAGTTTCATCTAAATCATAACCATTAATCATTATTTAAACGATCATCAATCTCTTCTTCTTTCGAGTCATACTCTATGGCATTTTTCCTCAGAGTCAATATAAATACAATAGCGTGCTATTTTGTAGGGCTGTAAATTTTGTTCGAATGTCCGACGTCCGTTCGTGTCCGTGACCGAAATACGTCCGTCCGAGTTCGTCCGATTTTCATTTAGGACACGAGTTAGGACAACAAAATTTGTACGAGAAAAAAATCATGTCCGGTCCGAGCTCGTCCGAATTCGTCCGAATTACTTGTAATTCGACATATAGTTGAGAGAAAATCTAGTAAAATGTATAAAATGTGATATAAATAGCCATGTCCGACCGAGTCCGATCGGTCCGAACATGTCCGTGTCCGACCGATTTTATTTAGGACACGAATTAGGACAACGAAATTTGTCCGAGAAATTTTTTGGTCCGGTCCATGTTCGGTCCGATTTTTTTTAGGACAGAAACTGAACACACCTCCGTCCGGTCCGGTCCGACCGATTTACACCCCTACTATTTTGGGCTTAATTCATTGTTCAAGCATTTAAAAAAGAGACAAAACCAAAATACCGCGCTATTTAGAGCTATGCGCTATGATAAAATAGCGTGCTATTTTTGCGCTACAGGGAACCCTTTCGCTATTACAATAGCGCAAGCACGACGCTATTTGTCGTTATAGTGCGCTATAGCACGCGCTTTGATAACACAGATGCAAACAACATGTCATTGTACCATCTTTGGTTTCTATAATGCAAGTTACAAAAAGATCTTACAATTACACGTTTTTTGTTAAAATATATTGTATTATATTTATAAAATACTACATTGTATTGTATGCATCTAAATGATATTACAATACCATAGTTTCAGAAATCAAAATATTATTGTTTGTTTTTGTTTACTTCATTGTACCTCGTATTTTAAATAGTGATCTTGCATTATATTCATAAAATACTACATTGTATTGTATGCATCTAAATGATATTACAATACCATAGTTTCAAAAATCAAAATATTATTGTTTGTTTTGTTTACTTCATTGTACCTCGTATTTTAAATAGTGCAAACACGAATCATTGTTGCTGCACCTAATGTAAAGAATCAAATTTAGATTTAGGATTCAGGTTATTGTTTTTTTTTAAACACGATGAATTTGTGTGTGATTATACCATGGACGTTGTTAAAGGGACTACAAAACTAGATAAAAAGGCAGTGTTTTTTTTTTTTTTCATTTTTCAAAAAATTGCTATTGTACATTAAAAAATTGCCCTCCTTAGCATACAAAATAGAATATGCAATTACCTCACTTTCTGTAATGACCAACCATTGTATTTTCAACTCTTTTGACAAAACCCCACCAAAATGATTTCCGGTGAACTATCGTTGTTTTTCTTCTAATTTTTCGATGGATTGTTACCAATAATTTTTTTTTTCAATGAGGGGATAAAGCTAAAACTTGTATAACGTTTGACCAAGGTTCGAAAACTCGGTTTCGGTCTCGGTTTCGTTCGATTGAAATTTTGATGGTTTCGGTACATTTCGGAAGTTTCGGTGGTTTTGGTTTTAGTTTCGATTTCGGTCTCAATTGTCATAATATTAGTTTGATTAATTAGAATGAATACCTTAATTTTATTATTTGATACACAAGGCCCATGCATATTTGTTGTCTTATAGGCTTAGGTACTCCGTTATTTAATATACAGGGTCCATGTATATTTATTTTATCTTGTAGCCTAGCTACTTTACTTTTATTCAGTATACAGAGCCCAGCTCCAGGTATATTTGTTTTATGTTACGGTCCTGTTAACATCTAACCCTAACCCTAGAATCATGTTCTTCCTGCTGAAACTTTCTCGACTTCTTTTTTCCTAAAGTCGAGTCCATCCTCCTCGATCTTTTAGCGGAGCTGACGTCGATTCCAAAAAAAGCTAGGGTTTCCCTCGAATCAACTTCAGCTCAGCTGAATGATTGAAATCGGATGCTATTTTCTTATTTCATTCAAATCGATTTCGGTCTTAGGTAATTTATTTTCAGTATTTTTCGATTCAATTGCTTTTTTCCTTGCTTTTTCTACTTTCGATCTTGCTTGATTTGAATTTTTTTTGCTGAGATTAAACGAAACTAGTTTTTGCCCTAAATTCGTCTCGTCTCCGACTGAAACCGAACCGGGATGGCCGGAATCTCGCGGTTTCGACCGGAACCTCAAACCATGCGTTTGACTCAAGTTAAGTCATCGTAACAGTTTTCTCCTAGATGAAGTCCCCTTAAATTTGTCTCCACATCCAAAATTGTAGTCACTTTAACAATGACATTTACTATTGTATATTTTAGAGACTTCAATTACAACATGAAACATCCCCACCCCCAAAAAAAAAGGACTACGCACACAGGCACACATCTTTCACGTAGCGAGAACATGTATGCTTACATTTTTTATATTTTTCACATGTTAACAAACTTAGATTATGAGAAGCCAAATTGGAGTTGAACTTTGACTTTATACTGGACAGAACTATATATATTTTTAACGTGTCTATGACGTCTACCTTATGGAATGGATTCGAATTTTATGATTACACAACCGGACATCTTACCGTTGGTAGAAGCGTTCATCATCCAGCCTACCTATTTCTTTGATTACAAAAGACTTCCTATAAGAGTATGGAATTGTTTCACCAATATATTTATATACAGTAAAACATTTCTTAATCAAATTAAAAAGTAGGTTGAATAGTAAAAATAAGTAATTAAATATGTTTATAAGTTTATTAATACAAATTATAAAATATCTTTTGATTGTAATGCATCTTCAGGAAAATGTTAGTTTTCCAAAGCCAAAATGAAGGTATAGGTCAATCGATATGCTCTAAGGTACAATGGTCAATCAAAAGGTGCTGACTGCTTCTAAAAAGACACGTCAACACAAAATACATCCAGCACCAAGTTTACATATCTATGGGATGTCAAGCATATAATAAGTCATAAAAAATATCACTCAAGGTCAAGGTTTGAGGTTTCGACCAAAAAAATGAGATTCCGGTCGTTCCATTTAGGTTTCAGACTTTCAGTAGGGACCGAAACCAAACCAAACATAAATCACAATTCAACAAAAAAAAACTATTAAACATTAAATTATACAGAAAAAACTAAAAAAAACATTGAATTTGCAAATATTTGAGCATTAAAAATCTGAAATTAATTTGGAAAACATATAAGTAAAGTTGAAAATGCAGTAATGGATAAACATTGTTCGATGTTCTAAATATTTATAATTAATCAGTATTGTTTGTATATATCTTATTTTTCAGTTAAGCTTAACTTATACGTTTAAGCAAACGTATGTATAATCATACGAAGAATAAACAATGAGATCTGAAACCAAAACTGGAATCGAAATTTCCAAAACTAACGAATTAAGTCGAAATTCCAAAAATTACCAAAGATCGAACCCGAGACCAAGCCCGAGATCTTGAACCTTGCTCAAGGTGAATTAGATGCTAAAAACAGTTAAACAGAGAAACAATGTCCATAACATGAGCTATGAATCTCCATCGTGTGAGCTTATGAATCTCTAAGTTGTTACAATTAGTAAACTCCTAATCACTTTTAAAATTGTTACAAACAGCAAATCATCATTTCACACTTTGAAAAGTGCGCTTAACAAAATTCCACGATGATTCTTTTATCTCAATTTTGTAGACATGAATGCATATTTTTTCGGAAGTTTTTCAGTATTATCCTTGAATCAACCGAATATGAAGAGAACCGCTTTCTCGTGTGCTTAGACCAATCAGTAAGTAACAGTTAATGTTATACCTTCAACTATAATTTCATTATCTCTGACTGAACTTTCATCCCAACACTAAATCAGTTTGCGTGCAGAGCTGATAATGCATTACTAAGCAAGCATTCTTGCAGTTTATGACCACCGTACATATGAAGCGCTATATTTTGGGGAAAAAAAATTCTAACGGAGGAATTACAACAAAATGCAGGTATTCAATAAATAGTATAATCATACAAGTGATCCAATACATATATATGTCCCAAACAATAAGTTTGAAAACTATGAATTCGAGGAGATAAAATGTACGATATACAATTACTGAAAAACACGAACGCAAAGTATTATAATACTAAAAAGCTTTGAATTATACAATCACTTTCAGCATGTTTGTTGAACCAGTTGACACTCTTCACTCCAATTATATTCTCGATTCATTTCATTCATCAATGAAACCATCTAAATCCAAAACTAAAATTCAAAGAAGGATTTCCTTAGTATATATTGTCCTTAACCTATGAGTTAACGAACAGTACAAATGAGCTATAGCTTATGTGAACTGAAGGAAAATCTTCAAAATGTGATATTTTAAGGTAACAAACTTTACAGTACAACCTAAGCGTACATTTACAAAACAAGACACGTCTGAATTCATTAATCATGCGACTATCTACACTAACAAAATACCACTTTCTTAATTCACTGATCTTCACCAAGTTATACACCAATTATATAATTTCTCTGTTCATTGGCATATCATAGAGTGATATTTTAGGGTACCAGACTTAACAGTTCAACCTAAGCATAAATTTACAAAACAAGACACATCTGAATACATTTATCGCATGACTATTTACATTCTAACAGAATATCATTTTCTTAATTCGCTTGTCTTCACCTATTTATATACCAACTATATATATATATATATATATATATATATATATATATATATATATGAGGAGGGTTCCGCTACACCTCTTATATTGCACGTGAACTCTCCCCCTTAATCTCCACCACCCATTTTCCCACTCATTCTCTCTCTCTCTCTCTTCCCATTTCAATATTATTTCTTAGTGCAATATAAGAGGTGTATACACACACACACACACACACATACATATATATATATATATATGTTTACACATGTGTATATATATGTATGTGTGTATGTGTGTATATACGTGTGTGTGTGTGTATATAATAAGATGATTGCATGAACGTTGCTATTCCTCCACAAACAACACCACTGTTCGTTGACATACAATACAACTACCACACTTTATAGAGCATCCCCAATCCTGTTTGAGTGTAATGTCATGAAATGTCTATATCCCATTTATTCCACAACGTGAAACATATAAAACAAACTTCTACAACAAAGTATAAGATTGTTCTCCAATGCAAATGCGTAAGAGAATACAATTTTGTACATAAGTTGTTTACAGAATATTTTATAATTAAATAACTAAATAATGGTGGTTATATACAATTCCGCATTGTGGACTACAATGTCTACTGCTAGACATTATGTTTCGAAATGTCTTGTAATCTTTTAAACAAGCCGTCTTCAAAATTCATTAAACATTTGCATACGAAAAAAGGAAACTCAAAAAAAATGTTAATTGATGATGTGTCTTTGATTTTACATTCAAATAATGAAGCATTGGAGATGCTATTAGTGCAAACACTTTAAATTTGTCTTTTCCAGGGTTTAGAATAAACAACAGAAGAGCAGTAACTTTTTTTTAGGGCGTCAGTTAATGAACTGTTATATACATCTCTTAGTAGCCATTTGAGGCCCAGCAGCACAAGTGGTCTTCTTCACTTTCATACACTTCAGTCCCTAAATATTATATGTCCCTACATCACCACTAAAAACCCTCTTATGTTTCAACAGAAACATCCTAAACGCATTCACTGGTAAACCCAACAGTCCAAATGCATCCTAAGAAACATAGCATGACAGTTTGGAACTAAACAAGCAAACAAAATGCTAGTGTAAATTCATGTAAAGGATTAACCTTTGCTAGTAAATCCTCTTGTACGCTACTCAGCTTCTTCTCATATCCAGGTGGGGGAAAAGGAAAGCACCGAGACATAGCTTTGATCAAGTACCACTTCTACTGTTTCTCTATCCAAATTCAAAAGAGACCAAAACTCAAACTCATTTGCATGTACCATGTCTTAAAACCCACACTCATTATAAACTTCAATACCTAATCTATTCCATTCTCAAAATTGACAAAAACCAACTACCCAAATTGCTCAAATAACTACTCGAACCTACCAAAACTGAAGCCTAGTACTGAAATCTCGATTTCGAGATATCAGATCGAATGGTTCGCAAGCCAAACCTAGCTTTGGGAAAAGGGAATTCTTCTTACACAGAGAAGACTGAAGATCGTAGGCTTCGAATTTATTCAAAATTGAAAAGAACGGCAGTGAAAAATAGGAGGAAGATGAATGAAGATGAACTGCTTTCTCTCTCTAGAATCTAGAGTGGGTTTGTATTTTTGTATTGGAATTGAGATTGAAATATTTATATTGGATTCAGTTTGAGAAGTTATAGATGTATTTTTCTCTCTCCTTCGATTGTATTTCTAATGTTTTTGATGCGATTTTTATTCTTTTCTGTAAAAAAAAAAAAAAAATTGTTGATTGCGAGATGAAAAAACCCCAATGGGGAAGAGAAGGGAAAGGGGCAGGGAAAGGCTTATTTATAGAATGAATAACGGAAAATTTTGTTTTTGTCCCTTAAATAATGTTGTCTTAATTTTATAGTTACTACATTATGTACCTTTTTTTGTTTTATGACTTGCCTTCTAAAACGTTGTGTGTATGACTCAGGGTTGGAAATCATGTGAAATATGGCTTGGCAAGTTGGTACAAACAAATAAAAGAATCATGTTCAGAACTAATTTTTAATGTTATTTGAATGAACCATTTACCACATTCCAAAAATATAAAATATAGAATTAAATTCTCGTTCTTTCTTTAACAATTTAAAGAAGGTTTCATGGAGCATTTAATACGACTTTTATTTTACTACTCAGGTTGCTTGGTAAGCACAAATAGTGTGTGGTGCGCCTTATATCTAAGTGAGGCTAAGTCAAAATTATTGTATCGATCTCAAATGTTAGCACATAAAATTAATGTTAATTTAATTAACATGCCAACGTTGTAAAGTATAACGCATAGGGTAAGCATACTTATTACCAAACAAACAATGGGTTGTTTATAAAATATAGCACAAACCATACCAAATACCATAAAAACGTATTACACCATCGACTAATTGGCTGAGAAAATAAGCTAGAAACTTATACAAACCTTTCATATGTACACATGCAAAAATTTGTGGTTATGTGGGCCCACAAGTAGCATATTAAGAATACAACGAGTAGAAAAACGGTCAATACGTTATCATATTAATCGATTATAAATAGAAATTCACGGCACAAATGAACATTACATGCATAGACATTTTTTGAGATTGCTCATTTTCTTAGATTATGAGAACATTTATCGCCTCACTATGGGCTCAACCTTACGTTTTCCACCAAATGTATTATGTGTTGACGTCAAAAATTGGTCTAATGACAATCAACCCCCAAAGTGCGTAATCCACACACAATCATGGTCACAGAGTTAAGATAACAAATAAGTACAGAGGACACACAACAATTTAAAGTGATTCGGCTTCAACCAAGCCTACGTCCACTTTACAATCTCTGTTTATATTGTCGATTACAAGTTACAGTGGCTTTGATTGAAAGAAAGTAGAGAAGTAAATGTTTATACACAAAATCCTTGTGTTATGAAGTTGAAGAATCGAAGTGTACGGCGGCTATTTTTGGAGTGCCAACCATGAACTTTTCAGTAGAAAATCCTACATGCTTTCAGGAAATGGTGTATTTATAGGCAAAAAGGTAGGTCGAGTTATGCTCAGGAAAGATTCCAATCATCCCGTTAGTGCTGGCCGGCTCTACTGGTTTGAAGGATCACATGCGTGTGAATCCTGAGACATTTGTTAGGATATTCTGAACAGATAAGGAAGATTATTTGCCTTGGTTCATTGATGGAATCCAATCTCGAATACGAGCTTTGCATTTTTCAGTTGTAAACCTATATGGCGACATAATGGTTGGGGCATTATGCCATCTAAGATTGATACATTTATTTTCGAAAATGATTTCCACACTTAGACACTAATAATAATGTCAAATGATTTTCTCGTATCAAACATGTTTGGCTAATATAATGTAAAACTCTATCCTCTGGTTTGCGTTGCATTGTGTGATGGGACTTGAGTCTTATAATAGCTTAATTTTTCAAAAAGCATTGTGTGGTTTCGTGCACTGGCATTTGTGTGGAGGAAACTTGTTCCATGTTATATGGCATGATCTCGTGATATGCCTCACTTTTAAATAAGTTAAAAATAACTGGTAGGGTTTCTCATACCAGTCCATGACTGACTCATAGTTTGTTTTCCATTATAAACTCGGGTGCCCATATTTCCACACGGGCAACCTAGTATCCAGGTCGCTAGCTTAGTTCATTTTGGAGTTTTGTATGGAAGCTGGTTTTGGATATGGAGCTAGAGCAAGATTTAGATGTTATCTTGGACTCTCTTAGTCTTTGTTATGTTAATTATTGATATTTCCACTATGTATTTGCAACTGTTATGTATAATTATTATGATCCTATGACGATGTAACTGGTATAATCTCTTATGTAATTTGATGTACATTATGTGATTTAATGCAATGTTTTATCTTCTGTTGTTATATTAATATGTTATATTCCAAAGACTATATATTCTTCTGGGGATTGGGAGAATGGGTCGTCATATCACGGTATTAGAGATGAGGGTAACCTTAGTTCTGGAACATAACATATCAAACAACTCATCAGAGATAGAATTAGTAGTATTCTGGGATGAGTGACTCATTAGAGATAGGATTAGCAATACCCTAGAATGAGTACAGCAGAATAACACACGCTTAGTAGACGCATTTCTATTCATACATGTCTCTATGCCCTTACAATTTCCTTAAGATATCTTTTTTGTCTATCTAAATATATTTTTTACTATGCAAGTATAGTGGGAAATGAGTGGTAGAAGAGGAAGAGAAAGGGGGTAACCCTGTATTTGAACAACCAAACCCCATAGGAGCAGTAAATGAGGAAGTTGTTCCCCCGCAACTAGAACCACATTTGGAAATTCTAACCAATAAATATAAGAATCTGGGAGGGGTACCATTCTTGAGAAAGGAATCAGTGATAGAGCACAAGCATGGCTATGTTCTTGCGAAAGAATTTTCACAGGCTTAAGACTAAATGGAGAGCAGAAAAGGTATTTGGCCTTTTCGTTACTCAAAGATGAAGCTTTGATTTGGTAGGAGACAATTACAACGACAAATCCAGAAGGAAATTTTACTTGGGATCGTTTTAAAGAAGTCTTTGAAGAAAGATTCATGCCATCTGAAACAGTATCCCGCTTGTATTATGAGTTCTCTAGTCTGAATTAAGGGGATATGACTATTCGGGAGTATCTGAATAAGTTTAATGAGCTTTCCCTCTTTGGTCCAGAGATGATTGAAGTTCCAATGAAAAGAACATAAGATTTATCGATGGTCTTCAAAGGAAGTACAAGAACATGGTGATCTCCCATGTGAAGCTTCCTTTTGACGAGATGGTGGAAATGGCTTGCCGCTATGAGAACACAGGAAAACAGAATGCTTCGGAAGACGAAGAGAAAAGAAATTCTGGCAAGAAGAGAAAGTTTGAAAGTAAGAAATCTGAAGCAAGTAAGGAAGGGAGAAGTCTGATAAGGAATGGTTAAAGACTGTCACTTGCTTCACACCAAAAAGTACACTTGTCAACAGACTGTAAATCTCCAAAGAAACAGAAGAGGAATGAATCTAAACCCGACAAGAAGTCTCAAGATCATCGGGAATGTTACAATTGTCATAAGGTCGGTCATATAAAATTAAATTGCCTACTATTGAAGAAGTCTGAAGTGGCTCATGTCTACAACATGGAAGATGCTCTAACAATCTCGGCTGATAGGACAAGTACGGAAGTTTTGGAAGGTACACTTACTATTAAAAATATTCCAGTCAAAGTGTTATTTGATAGTGGTGCATCATGTAGTTCTAAGAAACTAAATCTAGACCTCAAATACCTTAAAGAACCCATTTGCATTGGAAATCCAATAGGAGGTTACATCAACCTTTGTTTATACTATAGAGTGCCTATCTCTTATTCTCGTTATCGATTTCCCTTGATTTGGTTGTTTTAGATTTCACCAAGTTTGATATTATACTTGGAATGGATTAGCTGACCCGACACGAAGCTAATGTAGAGTGTGTAGAAAGAATTATTAGGGAATGCAGAATGGATCTTTAAGGCAAAACAAACACTAAAGGGGGGTTAATAGTGTTTTCGAGAAATTTAAGAAAATCTAAAACTAATATGATCTACTATATGAATAACGCACCACGAAGATAATCACAGACACAGAATCAAACACAAGCACAGAAAGAGACAAAAATAAAATGCAGAAAAGGAAAGAACACACCGGATTTTATACTGGTTCGGGTTGCTCCTACGTCCAGTCCCACGCAACTCTGGATTGCACAGAGTTTTATTACTAGGTCAAAATCTCAGTACAATCCCCTTGATTTCACGGCTACAAGGTTAACACCGTTTCCACCACCCTTGATTTCCCGGCTACAAGGTTAACACCATTTCCTTTCCTCGATTCCACGGCTACAAGGAACATACCATTTCCAAACTATCTCGAAAAAACCCAAATGATTACAACATCCCAATAACTCTTCAATAGCACTTCAATTTAGAGAGTAATGAGTAGAGAGTGAAAAGAGAAGAAGTTTTATGTATTTAGAATAGAAATCGGTAGAGTAGAAGTGTAGAAATCATAAAAATATGAAATAATAATGGATGAATAAAAAGGGATGAAGATAGAGAATAAGAATAAAAAAAATTCGAAATCAACCCCTATTTATAAGATTTGAAAGGTTGCAACGCTTCTGGAATGTTACAAATTGTGAAAAGACGCTTCCTTTCAAACTGAAAATATGACAGTTGTATGTCGACATCCCCACGGATGTATGTTTATATATGTGTTTCAAAATTTGAGTATTTTTTCAAGTGCTTTAATATATGTATAATTCTGGAAATTCTTGAATTAAAACATAGTGATATAGATAAGTATTATAAAGTAGAAAATCATATGAAATCATAAATATAAACTATATAGACATATTTATAGAATTATAAAGTTTAAAACTATAAAAAATATAAAGTATATAACTATATAAATATATAAAAACTTATAAACTTTAAAACTCAAGCTTAAAATCAAAATTAAGATATAAATACTTAATTAAAAATTAAAATTAGACTTTTGAAAATAGAATTTGAATTTTGAAAATCAGAATTTGAAAAATAGAATTTGAATTTGAACTTGGAGTGCTATTCAGAGTCTTACATATAAACTAGACTCTATTGCTATATTTATCTTCAACTCTTAATATCTTGATTACTCATGAGTCTTGAATCTTCTCTGAATTCTGAATCTCTAAAAATTTAAAACTGTACAGTCTTCAATATTGATTCCTATATACAAATCCTGTGTGTCTATATATATATATATATATATATATATTCTAGATAGAGATGCTATATATATATATATATATATTATAATCAATTAATATTGAAATAAGGTAGTTATCATCAAAACTCCATTCTCCAGCAATCTCCCCCTTTTGAATGATGACACCTTAGTTTATAAAATATTCATACCTGTTGATGCTGATCTTTCTAATACTCCCCCTATCAATATGAATCCTATATACTCTACTTAAACTAAGTCTATAGTTTATAATTCCCCCCCCCCTTTGGCATTATCAAAATGAAATTCTAACAATACTCCCCCTAAATACTGTATCTATATATATAACTCCTATACTGAAGTAAATTACTCCCCCTAAATTCATGCCTATATTTATACTAAGTATATAAACAAATCAATCCAAATATTATAATTACATTTGTTTTAAATCATATATAAAAACCAATACAAGCACATCAATCCAAGTAATATTTACATATGTCTTAATATACAGGTTTTAAGACAGGTAATTCAATTCAATCGATACATAAGTTCAAACAAATTCAAACAAATCAAACTAATCCAATCAAACATTTCTTCGGACTTCTACCCATCCGTCTTCTCCAAATGCCGGATCCTTCTTGATGACTTCCCATCCTTCTTCTTCTTTTGTTGGGGGTACCTTAGCGAGATTGTTGTCTTCATCTCTGAAAAGAGAAGATATTAGCCAACGAATGGCATCAAAGTGTTTCTCTTGTTGTTCGAACATCTTTATTTGGCTTAATTCAAAATGATGTCGGTTTCTTAGTATTATCGAAAGGATGTTCTTGAAGGAATTCAATGTCTCTTCAAGATTTTCATGCAAGTCATGAATTGAATTTGCCATAATTTTGATAAGAAATGGATAGAGAAGAAGGAGAATTGATATAATGAATTTTTCTGGAAGAAATAGGCTTAAATAGGGTCTGGAATTCGTTGGATTTGAATGGACATGAGTTAGTTATTAAATTTTTTTTTTTTTGAAAAACTGGCAGTTGTATGTCGACATAGTCAACAATGTATGTCGACATACTTACTTAAAATTTTTGAGAATTTTCAAATTTTGTATCTTTTGTTCTTATATAATATTATATTTAATTCTAAAGTTTTTACAGTAACTTAAAGATGATTTAACAAAAATAAAAATCCATTCATTGCTTCTTAAAAAGCAAATACATCCAACTAATTAAGACACACTAAATTCAAGATTCAAAATAAAATACTAAAGATAACTTAAACTAGATAGGCTAGATTTCAGTGAATGACGAGGAGGAAGATGAAATTCCAAGTTTTCTTCCTATCTTGCTCGTGAACTTAGTCATTTTGGTAAAATTCTATTTGAGCTTCTTTTGACTTTTGACTATCTTCACTTGATTTTGAACAATCATCTCTCTGGAAATGGTTCTAGCGTTGATTGGACACTCAACACTTTCTAAAGAAATTTCTTCTTCTTCTTCGATTTCCATAGGCTCTTGTTCTTGTTGCATTCGAGCTTGTTTGTCTTCGAATGTCTCGTAAGGTTTGAAAGTGAGCAGAATTTGCATAAGGTGTATGTTTGTGGAGTCAAACACCTTTCTTGATACAAACTCTTCTCCGTGAAGATTAACTCCAAAATATTTGAAAATACGAGTGATATAAACTCCATAATAAAGAGTGTTTTCTCTTGTTGATGGTTCTATGGGCTTGAATTCTTTTAAGATCATGTCAGCCCAATTGATGTCATAGCCACCAATAATAGCAAAGAGGGCTTTTTGGACTTTGAGAGTTGGGTTGTTAAAATTTCCGGAATGAGGAGTGATGGTATGTTGAAGGAAAAGGTTTACGATTCTTGTTTTTGGACGGAAAAAGCGATTTTTGAATTCCATGTGGGCATCGCATTCAAATATGTTGTGATAAGTTTCTAAATCGATTTAATCAATTTTGAAATCTGAAATATCTGTGCCCGTGCTTCTACAATTTAAGATATTGCCCATTATTTCACAATCTAGAACAATTTGAGTGCCTTTGACACTACTCCAAATTTGATCTTCATTTCCTTCATAAAAACCACGATTAAGACTCACATAAAACATTTTGATAAGCTTCGGGTAACGTACTTCATCGTTATCCTGAGAGTCAATCAAGCTTAATACTTCATTGTGATTGAAAAGAGAGGTAATATCATAGGATGTCTCCAAAGATGGCGAAAGCACCCGCATTGACTTTTGCATCTGCTATATAGTCAATATAGGTTTTGATTGCTTCTCTATCATTATAGAGATAACCTTTGATGGTTTTAGTTAATTTCAATTTCTGAGATGAACTTGAGGAATCCATTGAAATGTTTATTTTGAAGAGTATAGATATGAAGAATATAGTTTGAATTGTGAATGAGAGGTAGTGAGAAGAATATGTATAAATAGAAATTGAATGGATATGAATTGAATAGGCATAACTTTTCAGAAATCGATGTCACTTTTTCAGACCTTGGGAGTTGGTGAAAAGTTGGAGGGAAATTTGAAACTTTAAAACTTTTGAAATTCAAATTTTGAATTTCAATTTACAGGCTGATATGTCGACATATAGACATATGTATGTCGACATACATGTGTAAATTTTCAAGGAATATGATTTTTGGTTTTCAGATTATTGATTTATATTTTTGGTTTAACTATTTCCTGAAATAATACTAATCCTAGCAAACATCCAAAATTTATTTTACTATTTTATTAATTATTATTTAGTTATTATTATTTTGAATTTCAAAATTCAATTTTTGAATTTTAATTTTTAAGTTTGAATTTTAAAGTTTACTTTTCAATTTCAAAATAAAGTAAACAATCAAAGCATCCATTCAACCAAAAGGACTTTAAAAATTAATTAAGGCATACCCGGTTTTTAGATCCATTTCTTCGATATTTTCTGAGTTCTGAATTGCTATGAAGCACAAGTTTGTATTTCTGGTTTCTGGCTCTTCATTACTTAATGATGAATCTGAACCGTCTGTAGTTGCTGCGTATGCTCTCTTCCTTTTCTTTGGTGAATTGCTATTGTCCGTTTGTTGAATTGATTTATCTGGATATGGACACATTCTCTTCATACGACCCGGTTTATTGGAGTTATAACATCAATTATTATTTCTTTCTGAACTTCCTTGGTTATTACTTTGAAAATTATTTCTCTTTCTATATTTCAGAAATCTTCCGAAATGTCTTGTCATTAAGGTTGTTTCTTCATCGTCTTCATTGTTTGAGTCTGAACCATTTGTTGTCGCTTTGAATGCAATAAATTTCTTTTCTGTTGGTCTATTTTCTTTTCTGTAGTTGAACTTCAAAAGGCATCAAATTTCTGATTAACTCCTCAATCTTCATTTCATTGACATTATTTGCTTCTTCAATTGCCAATGTTTTCTGATCCCATTTTGGAGTCAATGAACTCAATATTTTTCTGACTTGTTCTCCTTCTGAATAGGTTTTTCCCAGTGCTATTAATGAATGCACTATCTCTTGAAACCTACAATACATATCGGAGATAGATTCATCCTCGTTCATTTTGAATAACTCAAACAGATTAATTAACATTGATATCTTTGTTTGTTTAACTTTATTAGTTCCGTCATGAGTAACTTATAAAGTTCTCCAAATCTCATAAGCAGTTTTACAGACTGACATTCTATTAAACTCATTCCTATCTAATAAACAGAAATACATATTCATGGCTTTAGAATTGCTTTATGCAGCAGCCTTTTGTTCATTAGTCCATTATTCAAAATTGGTTGTGGATTCAGCAAACTCATTCTATGTACGATTCCATGTGTCTAATCCTACTGATTGTAAATATATTTTCATTCTACATTCCCAATATGAAAAATTACTACCATTAAACAACGGTGATCTAATAGTGGACTGACCCTCTACAAAAGAACTATTATTTCCAGTGTTGGTTGTCATTTAAAATTTTCCAAAAATCCGATTATGAACTTTTTGAAAGACCTTGCTCTGATACCAATTGTTAGGGAATGTGAAATGGATCTTTAAGGCAAAATTAACACTAGAGGGGGGTGAATAGTGTTTTCGAGAAATTTAAGAAAATATAAAACTAATATGATCTACTATATGAATAACACACCACTGAGATAATCACAGACACAGAGTCAAACGCAAACACAGAAATAAACAAAAATAAAATACATAAAAGGAAAGAACACACCGGATTTTATACTGGTTTGGATTGCTCCTACGTCCAGTCTCACGCAACGCTGGATTGCACAGTTTTATTACTAGATCAAAATCTAAGTACAACCCCCTTGATTTCACGGCTACAAGGTTAACACCATTTCCACCACCCTTGATTTTCCAGCTATAAGGTTAACACGGTTTTCTTTCCTTGATTCCACGGCTACAATGAACACACTGTTTCCAAACTATCTCATAACAATATCGAATGATTACAACAGCCCTATAACTCATCAATAGCACTTCAATTCAGAGAGTAATGAGTAGAGAGTGAGAAGAGAAGAAGTTTTATGTACTTAGAATAGAAATCGATAGAGTAGAAGTATAGAAATCATAAAATATGAAATAATAATGGAGGAATAAAAATGGATGAATATAGAGAAGAAGAATAAAAAAATTCAAAATCAACCCCTATTTATAAGATTTGAAAGGTTGCAATGCTTCTGAATGTTACAAATGGTGAATAGACACTTCCTTTCAAAACTAAAAATGTGGCAGTTGTACGTCTACATCCCCACATATGTGTTTCAAAATTTGAAATTTGAATATTTTTTCAAGTGTTTTGATATATATATATATATATATATATATTATTCTGGAAATTCTTGAATTAAAACATAGTGATATAAATAAGTATTATAAAGTAGAAAATCATTTGAAATCATAAATATAAACTATATAAACATATTTATAGAATTATAAAGTTTGAAACTATATAAATATAAAGTATATAACTATATAAATATATAAAAATTTATAAATTTTAAAACTCAAGTTTAAAATAAAAATTGAATTTGAATTTGAAAATTGAATTTGAAATTTGAAATTTGAAATTTTAAAAACAGAATTTGAATTTGAACCTGGAAAGCTGTTCAGATTCTTACATATAAACTAGACTCTATTTGTCTTGAACTCTTGATATCTTGATGACTCATGAGTCTTGAATCTTCTCTGAATTCTGAATCTCTAAACTGTACATTCTTTAGTATTGATTTCTGTATACAAATACTACATATGTCTATATATATTCTCAATAGAGATGTTTATATATTTTTATAGTCAATTAATATTGAAATAAGGTTGTTGTCATCAAAACTCCATTCTCCAACAAGAATCGTTAAGGAAAGGACCAAAGTTGGAAATTTTATAGAGATACCATGCGAAGGCCCAAGGTTAAACAGGGATAAATTTTAGTCTACTCTCGATGTTTCACTCACTCCCCTAGAAACCATCCCAGTTGTTAAAGAATATGCAGATGTGTTCGAAGAAGTAAAGAGTCTTCCTCCACGAAGGGATATTGACTTCAGAATTGATTTGGTTCCGAATGCGAGGCTAGTGGTGCATGCACTTCATAGAATGCGATAAAGGAAAGGAATCGTTGAGCAATCAACCTCAATAACTTTTGTGGAAAGCTCTGATCAGGCCTAGTTTCTCAAGTTGGGGATCCACAGTGGTATTTGTTTCGAAGTCCGATGGTACCCTCAAATCATGTGTGGACTATCGAGACCTCAGCAAGAAAACTCTCAAGAATAAGTACCCTCTTCCTCGCATTGATGATTTGTCGGATCGCTTTAATGGAACTCGAGTGTTCTCAAAGACGGACCTAGCTACTGGGTTACATCAATTACGAATTGCTGAAGAGTGCATTCATTTAACAGTTCAAGGGGCTGAACTTGTTTTATGAATGGTTAGTAATGCCCTTCGCACTGTGCAACGCTCCTGTTTACGTTGTGGACTTGATGAATCGGGTATTTTGAGAGGTAACAAACAAATTTGTGTTAGTGTTTATTGATGACATGCTTTTCTTCTATAAGACAGAAGAAGAGCGCGCGAAACATTTGGAAAACGTATTGGAGATTTTAAGAATGAATGTATTGAAGGCCAACTTTTCCAAATGTCAATTCGAGGAGGAAGTAGTAAAATTTCTTAGGCATATGGTATTGAAGGAAGGAATCTCGGTAGATTCGAGTAAGATTGCTACTATCCAAGGTTGGAAGCAACCAAGGATCCCCACATAAGTCAGAAGTTTTCTTGGGTTGGCTAGTTATTACCGGAATTTCATAAAGGATTTTTCAAAGTTATCTAATCCTTTGACAAAGCTGACCAAGAAGCACGCTAAATTTATTTTGACTCTAGAGTGTGAAGAAGCTTTCCAAGAATTGAAGGAAAGGTTAACTACTTCCCCAGTATTAACAATTATATATGGCAATTAAGATTTAACCATCTATATGGATGCTTCTGGAAAAGGAGTTGGCGAGGTATTAATGCAAAGAGGTAAAGTCATTGCTTATGCCAGTCGACAGTTGAACCGCATGAGAAGAATATGCCACTCATGATTTGGATTTGCTTACTATGGTATTTGCCTTGAAGATTTGGAGGCACTACTTACTAGGTGAGAAGTTTAAGCTCTTTACTGATCATAAATCATTGAAGTATAATTTCACCTAGAAGGACTTGAACATGAGACAACAACTTTGGTTGGAGTTTCTGGTGACATACGTTATATATATTCTTTATACTCTAGGAAAGGCCAATGTCGTGGCAGATGCGCTCAGTAGAACGATTGCTATTATTGCTAATCTGGTTGTTACACCCTCATTATTTGAGAATATATCTACTCAACAGAAATATGATGAATTCGTTCGGAAGATATTCAAGAGGGTGAAGTCTCTAACTTCAAGATTGATAATAAAGGAGTGCTGATATTAAAAGGACGAATTTGCATTCTAGATATTCCAGATCTTAAGAGAAAAGTACTGGATGAGTGTCATAAATCCAAACTCAGTATCCATCCAAAACTACATAAGGTGTATCAAGATCTGAAATGCGCATTTTGTTGGAAATATCAATGAAGAGAGACATCTCGATATACGTTAGCAGGTGCCTAACTTACCAACAAGTCAAAAGTGATCAGCAGAAGGTCCTTGGATTACTTCAACCACTAGGAAAACCTGAAGGGAAATTGGGCCAAATATCAATGAACTTCATTGACGGTTTACCTCGAACCAAGAAGGGTATGAAAGTATTTAGGTTATAGTGGATTGCCTAACGAAGAGCACACATTTTCTTCTGGTCAAGTCAAAGAATAGCTAATAGTCTTATTCAATTGTATGCAAAGGAAGTTGTTCGACTACATGGAAAACCCAACAGTATTGTTAATGATCGAGATCTGATCTTTACCATTAAGTTCTGGAAAACATTTCAGTGAGTATTGGGGACAACGTTGAACCTTAACACAGCTTACCACCCCTAAACGGATGGGCAAACTGAAAGAGTGAACCGAGTCTTAGAAGATTTATTGCGAGCCTGTGTTCTTGATTTTGGAGGATCATGGGAATATTACTTACATCTTGTGGAGTTCTCTTATAACCACAACTTCCAAGCAAGTCTTAAGATGTCATCATTTGAAGCATTATATGGTCGACCTTGCAGTTCTCCTGCATGATGGATATAGTCTGGGAATCAACATGTATTGGGTCCAGGCTTGATCCATGAAGCAGCAGATAAAGTGGGCTTTATTGAAAAGAAGTTGAAGACTTCGCAAAGCCGACAAAAAAGTTATGCGGATTCTAGAAGAAAAGATTTGGAATTTGAAATCGACGATCAAGTATTTTAAAGTTTCTCCACTAAGATGAGTTATCCAATTCAGAAAAACAGGAAAGTTATCGCCCAAGTATATTGGTTCATTCCCGATACTGGAAAGAATGGGAATCCTAACTTACAAAATTCAATTACCAGAGTGGTTAACTGGAGTGCGTAATGCGTTTCAAGTTTCCCATCTCTGGAAATATGTACATGATCATGATTCAATTGTTGAGGAAGCAACACAAGAGGACTTGGAAATCACCCCAAGTTTGCAATTTGAAGAGAACCTTTAAAGATAATTGGTAAATAGATAAAAAGAACTAAGAAAAAGGCAAAGCTAGTCAAAGTGCAGTAAAGCGGAGATATAAGAGACTATACGTGGGAAACCGAGGACAACATTAAAAACTCTCATCCCAAGTGTAGTGTGGATATTTCTGAATAGCTCTTCTGAGAGGTAAACTTATTTCTTATATATCATTTCTATTTCAGCTTTACTTTCATCCAATTTCGAGGATGTAATTCTTTTAAGTGTGAGTGAATGTAACACCCTGGAATTTTGGAACCAATTTAAAATTTTATTTTTAGTTAATTTTATAAGGATTTATAGTCGACTTTGAAATTTCAATAATTTAATATTATTTCAGTAGTTTAAAAAGAGACATTTTTCAAACGATCTCGGAATTCTACAAAATCAATTTTATCGGATCTAGAACATTGAAAATTTTGTAATGTTTCAAATTTCATAATTTTTGGAGTTAGAATGCGAGCGCACAAAAAATAAACACGTATCGGGACAACTTGTGACAACCCGAAATCCGACAGACCGATTTTTTTTCCTTAAAATTCCAATCCATTGAAACTAAAGTTGTGCTCTGGTATCCTATAGAAAAGATAGAGACATAAAATATGTCAAAGCTCAGAAAATATCTCACAGCGGAATGGATAAAATATAGTATAATCAAAACATAGCCTTACCATATTATTAATACTGCCTAACTAGTATCCAATGCCATCATGTCTCTGCCACAAATCTAACCTGCGAGTATGTTATGAGGAAGGGGTCAGAACACAAGTTCTGGTGACTGGATTTAAACTATACACTTTGGATAATCCTACATATACCGTTCAATCATATTATCTTATTTATTAGATTACTTGGGTTATCAGCACTCACAGCTTACACACACGTCGTACCCATTTACTTCCTGGTGGATTAACCTAATATAGTATATAAATAGCTACCCCCAATATTAAGGAACACCCCATGGTACCCCACTCGCACGGTCTCCACTGTAACACTATCGAAATATACGCAGTCCCTCATCCTATGTCGTTATGACATACGAATATCTATATAACAATGTTACATTCCACATATATCTGTCATTACTATGCTACGCAAACGTACAGACTGCCACCTTTGTTCGAATCGGAATTCATACCGGAGTAATGCCTCTACGATACACCACCCAGAGCCGACATACATGTATCTAGACTGTCCACCATATGTATCTTCAATTGTAGCTCGATGCCTCAATCACACGTCCTCTAATGTGCACCGAGTTCCATGGAAGGGCGATACAAGAAACACGGAACTCGGTCGGAAGCTTTTCCATATCTGTACAGGCCCATCTTTAAGAGCCTCTACAGATATTCCTAGGGTCTGTTTTCACAGTGGCTATGGCCCCTCCCTCTATTAGTAAAGACTACAAAAGCTAAGCGATGTACCCCTAACAACAAACAATATAAACATCCATTGGCGTCTCCCCTCAACTATCGTACCCCGATAGCAAAAGGTGAATAGTTTCTTGGGTTTAGCTCTAGTCTTTTCGCATCCCACTGGCTGTCGATGACGAGTATCCGACGATCCACTATCTTTGTTGGTCCTGACCCCGCCTCGCATTGAGGTAACCGCCGAATCACCCTGGTGTCACCGCGTCACGGCATTTTGGCTGCATAGCTACTTCTACAGTCAAGGCCCACCCACCTAGTAGTTATACGCATACCCAACCTCTACGAGCACAGCCTAAGACATCTGCCACCGCACAGAGGACTACTAGAAGCACCTTACGTACCTCAGGAAGCGACGTGTCCTTCGGAGCCGTCAGAACAATCAGATGAATGTGCGCTCCCCTCGTGCCTTATAACACCTCGATGATCTACCCCTTTGGGTTATTCACCCTCAAATTACGGACTGGTCCAAGTGCCTCACTTTAATATGTTTTTAGACCCTACGTCTAAACATTCTTTTACGCGCTTGCCTTACGTCACCAGGTTTCCATTTAACTTGGTTATTCCCTTTCATATTGAATTCTTATTCAACTTACCAAGTTTCTCTTGCTTATTAATTTTAGTCATATAACTTAACCCATTCAAGTTTATTAATAAGCCCATCGCATGTTATTCTTTGGATTGTGGCCCGAAGTCTGTAATCCACATTCCCTTTTTATTCTTGTTTGATTTCAAGGTCACAATAACATGTTCTAATATGTTATTAAGTATCTCTTAGTTCACAAGTTTTCCAATTAACATGTCACTTACCACTTATGACTAAATATAACTTATTTCATTTCATAAGTTTTCTTCATTCTTCTTATTTAATCGTAATTCCATTTCCACCGTTGTTACAACTTATCGTTGTTTACTTATTAACTTAGTTCTCTTAACTAAAGTTCACTAATAAGTTTTTCTTTCCATAACTTATGTTGTTCTCATCCGTAGATTTCATACTCTCGTTCTCACTAATAACTTAATTTACAATTAAGTCCAATTTATCTCTTAACATAAGTTGTCCCCGTTTTCTTATTGTTTTCTTATTACCCAAGTTATAATTCTCACTTGTCCTTAGGACAAGCCTTAACAAATTATTCTATCAACGGATTTCAGAATTCCAAGTTTATAAATTACTTAGTTAATAATTAACACTACTTCTTACTTTCCATAAACTTTCCCCCTTTATCTATTTATTACAATCTACTGGTTTCAATTTTCCCCCAATTACTGATTCCTTAATTTAAAATTAAATGTCACTTATCTCATTCCATCAGTTATATCACGTTCTTACAAGTTTATTATAACCTGAGTTATAATCTTCACTTGTCCTTAGGACAAGTCCATCTATTATACAACATTCTCATTAATGTTATTAATTTATAATAGGTTATTATCATTCCCCATTTATTCCAAATCATTTACTGTTGTATCTTTCTATCATTTAATTCCATTTATTACCATTAATTTCGATTAATACTTTTATTAGTCAGGCTATATATATATATATATATATATATATATATATATATATATATACACATACATACATATACATGTACCAGACCTCTCACATTAAGCCTACAATCTGTGGATGCTGGATATGTCGGGCGGGTCCGGGAAGACTTCTTCCACAAGTCGGACAACCTCGTGTCTTGGCACATTTCGTGTTTATGCACTTAGACCCCTCACATTAGATTCGCCACTTGTGGTTGCTGGATATGCCGGGCGGGTCCGCGCAGACTTCTATCACAAGTATAATCTAACCTTGTGTCTAAGTACGATTATAGTTTCTAATTACTATAATTCTAGGCATGTTCATTCTTTAATAACTATTCCTATTTCATTATAGGTTTTCATGCCCCTTTCTCCAAGTCATATTTACTAGCCCAATTTAAGATCTTTAAACATAATTTGGTCGATGCCTCAATCCATATTTATTTATTCAATTCTATGTTAACATGAAACTATATAATCATATACTTACTCCAATTATTTTATGTATACATTTGGGACAAATTATCATGTAACAAGAACAGTCACAGTGGATACCCATATTCTAACAATATCGTAACATGTAAACTTTTTATCACTTCAACTAATTCAATATATGAATTTTCCAACATGTTCATATTAATATTATAACATGTAAACATTCCAACATTTCAACCGATTCATATTAACAATTTGACTTTATATCATGATAATCATTCCCGCATGTCATGTACCATATTAGCATATGTTTAGGCATCTTAACATGTCATATTCCAATTTGTCATAATGGGGAATGCTAAACGGTAATATACCATTATCTAAAATAATATGGCTTAAATCCACTCACCTCGTAAGCTTTCCAAATTCTGGATTTGGTCCAGATCTACCCTTCCATGGTTTTCCCCTAATTAGATTCAAAACCTAACAACCATGGATTTTATAATTTTTACTAAAAGAAAAAGGGAAGAAAAGAGAAGGGAATTGAAAAATAGACCAGATCTAGGAATTACCTCACTTCGATAAGAGATCTAAAATTAACGTAGATCCGTTCTAGAAAAATAGAAAAAGGGACTGCTGATGTAGAATCCCAGATCTCTAAGCTTGAATAACTCTAATAGGTTAAAGAAGAAGAAAAGGCTAGAACAAACAATGTTGGAGCAGCACTTCATCGTCGCCATTGAATTACATGAATAAAATAATGGGTCTAGGATCTTATTTATTGGTGTAGCGGAGGAACCATGACCCTTAGATCTAAATCTAAAACACCAAAACCGACCACATCAGAAAAGTATGTTTCAGATCCGTAGGTGGGTCGACCTCTAGGTCGACCCCCCCTATTGGTGGTTCGACCCCTAGGTCGACCCCCTTGTTGGTGGGTCAACCCCCAATGGGCAAAATTCCCGCTCAACTTCCTGCCTTGCGAATTTCGATTTTTGAACCGATTTTCGAATTTTCTGGATATATATATTTAATATAAATATACACACACATATAAGCTCCTTATATGTATACAAAATTCTAACACTCATAACTTCTTCATATGATGTCCGATTTATGCAAACCAGGTATCTATCTCGGCCAGAATTTCAAGACGGACACAATGGCGCAGTCCGTTTTACTTAATTCTGAATATATAATTAAGTTATTCTTATTTTATTATCTTAAGTTAAAAATGCGGGGTGTTACATAACTCGTCAAAATTAAGTGATAACGTGATAAACTAATACGACCAATGGTTAAACGAGTTCCAAATTCACCAAGACCTATTTCATCAGACCTATAATTACAAAATGTAGTAGAGTTCAAAATTTCATATCGATCGGAATTACCGTTTGATCTTTGAGCGATAAACGCTTGAAAGAGCTTGAATGGACTTCCCTTTAAACAAGTACAAAAACACACTTGTTTTTGTTTCAGGTATCAAGTCCTTAGGTGTTTTAAGTGTGCTTTCTCTTCTTTGATCCCCTCCTGACCCCTGACCAATCCACCACCATTCCATTCTTATAAATCAAGCCTTTCCATCCTTTCTCATTTTCAATTTTCACCTCTTTTCCTTAAAGCTTTCTTCCTTCTTCCAAGCTCCAACCCATGGCCGCCACCCCCTTTGACCTGCCCAACCCCACTTTCGTCGCCTGAGCCCCCTTCCCACTGACCCATAGACCACCGCTCTAGCCCTTCCTCTAAACTGTGTGCCCACCTCCACCTAAAAACACTAAATACCCTTTCTAAAACCCTAATTTGCCTCTTTAACCCCAAATCTCCATCTCCATGGACCCCATATGGCCATGCCTGGGCCCCACAACCTGCGCTAGCTACCACACCAGCCAAAACATGGACCCCACCCAAAGGCTAAACCCTCTAATCCCCGATAGTCTATCCCGTTTGCTCCGAAAACCCAGATCTAGCCCGTTTGTTCGTCTATAAAGTTGGAAACCCCGACACATCGAAACTCTGTCGGATTTGTTTCCAAAATTCCCCACTGACGTCGGGAGGCTTCAAGAGTCATTCAAGAATGTTTAGGTACCATCCGCTTAATGATTGACGGAGTGGAACCCTCGGTGAGAAGCTATAAACTCAAAAAGGCGTAGTTAATTATTAATTATAGTTCGTGAATTGGTTATGACCTGTGACTAATAATATAAGTTTATGATGATGTTTAATGATGTTTAGCATGATTAAAAAAAAATCATTTTAAGTGATATATATGTAGTTGCTTAAATATGTGACACTTATAGTTAACAGTGTTAACCTGGGAAATTGATTGAACCTTAAATGGTCATCAGAAGGTAATTAACTAATTACTGATTAATATTGATGTGAACCCTAGTTGGTAAATTGAATGATGATTGGTTGACATTGATTGATATTGCGGTTAATCTGTTGATTAACAAACTCATATAAGCGTTAATGGTTTAAGGCTTATATGGTGTATTCCACTATATATGTAGATTAGGTGTAATTTGATGGTTGATATAATGTTATGTGATACAGTGGTTAAATATGACCAATATATGTGATTATTGGTTCATTGGTTAACTCTCCATCAAATAAAATGATTTAATAAATATTTTATTAATATAATAATAGGTGAAAAATAAAAGTTAGAATTTGACTTCCGATCTTGGATGGACATAGAGTTTATGTTATTACGATGAATATTCGTAAAAGAAATAAATTGATTTGACTTTATTTTCATATAGTTATGGCATGTTCAAGTTTTATTTTTAAAATGAATAGTAACAAGCAAAAGTGAAGTTCGGTTAGGATATACAGGAGTGATTTTACAAAGATTTGTTTTACAAAACTTTCATATTTATTTTTATAACGGAAGTCAAGAGAATTTGGATTCAAATAATGAAGTTTGAAACAATAATATTATTTTAATGATTTAAATAATATTAAAATACTTAAATATTGAAATAATTGATTTTGAAGTCGATAATTCAAAACGTAGCTTATGAAAATTATTATATATATATATTATATAATAAATGCATAATTTTTGAAGTTATTCGACGTAGTTTACAATATACGTCGAGTTATGGTCAGAATGGAACTCGTTGTGTAGCGGTAGTTCGTGAACTTCGACTTGTAACTTCAAACTGAAGTACCGAAAGATCCGACCATAGGATTTTCCTAAAATAAGAACCACTGGGTTCACAATGAAAAGAGCTTTCAAATGATAAGAAGAGTTTTGAAATCTAATGGTTAAATTTTTGAGAAATGTTCAAATAAAATTTGAATAAAAACAAGAGCAAGAACTATAATGACCTGAAATTGAAATTTAAGGAAATAGATTATTTTTATATAAATAAAAATTGGGGAAAATCACTATAAATGATTTGAAAGAGGTTTGAACCATTTATATATGGTTTTGGATGATAAAATTGGTTAAGTGGAATTTTGTTATTTCTGTAACAACTCTTATAACAGGTTTTGAGAAAAGTTTTGGTATAAGGATTCTAAATTCACAAATCAAATCTAATCCTTATTAAACCTTTTTATAAGATTAACAAGATGATTTTTAAATTGAAATATGTTAACCAAGTTTGAGAATAAGATTTGAATCTTATAAGTTGATTACCAATTAAAGGAGACTTAATTGGTGGGTTGATAATCCGATACGGATTTTATTTTGACACAAATTATTTGAAATGACCGGTTTCAACTAATTTCGAATAATTATACAATGAATTAAAGTCGAATATATTGAAGACGGTGGAAGACCAGGAATCTTCACATCGAATGGACTGCTTACTGATGCCTTGGGTAGCTCCCGTTATATGGTTAAAGTGGCAGTAGTCCGGACATACTTGTTGATTGCCCGAATATGCAAGGACCTCTCTTCTTAATTGGATGAGGAATAAGATGTCTTCAGCTTTGTTCAGACCCAGAACGATCTTTTAAATGGATGTATGCCTAACATTGTAAGTTACGGCATAATAAATTGATGTCTATTGATGTTATATCAGTTTGGTGGCAGAGAATTTATTCTCTTAGCTTAACACCCTCCTCTAAGACTTATGAAGTCAGAGGGTTATATATTAATAGACACTGATTATATGATGTGAATTGACAGTGTGGCATGTCCAGTGCTGCTAGTAGATAGATCAAAGCCTTTGTTGAAGAGCATAGCTTTGTGGGACGTTGACTCTAGGGCCACACACAGCGGGATGAGCCGAAAATAGGATGATGGACTGTAGAGTAAGGACGTACGTTTCCTTCTAGTAAATATTTATATCATGGTATGGAGCCTAGGCAATTTACTTATGTGGATGATGGAATCAAGGCACCTCGGATGATGGTCAACAACGACAAGGGTGATGGTCAGATATGACCGGGGAACGTTATGTTCAGGAGTAACCCGAACTCATTGGGAATTGATGGGCCGGCTCTTCCGCTCCAAGGATCACATGCGTGTGAGTCCTGGAAATCTTTTTAGAGATTCCCAGAATCGAATAAGAAAGATCCTTTTCCTTGGTTCATTGATGGAATCCAATTACTTGTACGAGCTTTGCATTTTCAGTTACAAACCTATATGGCGACATAATGGAATGGGGAATTATGCCGTCTAAGGTTGATACATTTATTTTTGAAAATGTTTTCCGCACTTAGACACTAATTATAATATCAAACAATTTTCTCGTATCAAGCATGTTTGGCCACTAGAAGGTAAAAATCTATCCTTTGGTTTGCGTTGCATTGAGCCTTATAATGGCTTCATTTTTCTAAAAGCATTATGCGGTTTTGTGCACCGACATTCGTGTGGAATAAACCCGTTCCGTGTAATATGGTGTGGTCCCGTGATATGCCAAACTTTTAAGTAATTTAAGGATAACTATTAGAATTTCACATACCAGTCCCATGGCTGACTCATAGTTTGTTTACCCTTGCAAACTCAGGTGCCCTTATTTCCATATGGGCAGCCTAGTATACAGGTCGTTAGCTTAGTTCCTTTTGGAGTTGGGTATGGAAGTTATTATGGAAGCTGGTTTTGGATATTGAGATGGAGCAGGACGTGGATATTCTTTTGGACTCTCTAAGACTCTATCATGCTGATTTTCATTATTTCTGCTGTGTAACTATTTGTTATTTGTAACTGCTATGTATAATTACTAAGATCCTACGTGATGTATAAACTATGATATAACCTATAAAGAACCAAAATTTTCAATGTTTAAAAATGAAGTTAATTTAAAATTTTGAAGTTGAAATAAATGTTTACACTAGAAATTTAATTAGAAATCGAAATCTAGTTATTTAGCTTGATTTGTGTATAAAGTCTTTTAAGTATAAATTAATTTGGATGTAAATTTGAATGCTTTTCTCAAAATTAAAAGTTATTAACCTTAGAATTTGATTAAAAAAAATTAAATTATATATGTTTAATTGAGAATAAGAATAGAAATGACATGTCCATTTAAAAGTTAAGTGTATATGTTGATTTTAAAACAAAAACATGAAATGGATGTATAATGAAACATTGATTCTTGAATTTAAATATTATCATATAAAAGTGATCTAAACAATTATATAAAGAAAATGTCATGATTCGCTCACACCATTTGAATTGATTTTTGACGATTATTTGCGGTAGCGGTAACCGATATATCTCAAATATAAATAAAAATAAAAATCTAAAATTAATTATTTGAAATGCGCCTCACTAGACATAGCAGATGAATGAAGTTTGTAAAATAGTACACAAGTTTGTTTTGTTCGCGTTAATTTGATTAAAGATTTAATCACTACGAATAAAACGTTGTCGGAACTTGAGCAGATTTGAATAAAAAAATACTAGACTGAATTCTAATAATAACGCTATTTTTCGTTTCGCGAAAATTAGACATTTTGACCTCCTTTTAATTATTTTCAGGTGCGAATTTTATGTTAAAAGGGGTCTATAATGCGTTTTTGATCAGAGCGTCATGGCACTGCATACTGTGTACCATTGCGTCTATCTCATCGCGTTAATCACTGTATTAATTTGTTTGTCAGTTTCGGTACTTGATGCGTCACAAAATTGCAAAATAGCTTGCGTAGTTCATTTTGAAAATGAAGCCATTTGAATTCGACGTGTCCCTATTTGAATTCAACATATTTTTTCTAGCCATTTTGGAACTGTAAACCCAGTCTGTAATGTTTGCATGGCGCTCGAAAGGAAAAAAATGCCATATTTCTGCCATTACTTTTCCAAAGTTGTATGCATGCATACATTACCCCTCTTATCATGCATTGGTATAAACGCATGCACCTGCATAAATACACAAAACATTTTGGCATACGTTACATAGTAAAAACATTCTAGTATATGTAACATCTGGCATAAACATATGTGAAAATGAAACGTTTACATTTTTTTTTTTTACTAAATTGAATTTTAACATTTGTTAGTTACTTGTGAATCCAATAGACACTTGTTCACACTAGATTGTACTAAATGCCACCTGTTAAAAAACATCTGCAATTTGAGAACACGTTCACTTCTTCAAACCTCATCCATCTCCCATTTCCTATTTTCTAATTGCCTTGTTTAGAGAAAATGAACGAACCCAAACTCTAACATTAATAAAAAAAATGGTTGAATGCCAAAAAGTTGATAAGAATGGATGCGCATTCCTAACTATTAGAAAATCTGCGTCTCCCCTTCCTCCAAAAAAAAAAAACCTCGAAGCAGCCCCTCCTTTTGATGCCGATGGACCCTGCTACTCTGATGATCCCTCGCACCGCGACCTTTATTCTGACCATCATCGAAGGAGCTCTGACTGTCTTCTTCTCCTTCAACATGCATGCGCGGGTTCTCGTTATAATAAAAAATCATAACGAATATGATTTTGGGAAGAGAATAAAAGAGAGAGGACAATAAGTGTTTTCCTACATCTTTCTCCACCGTCGCTGCACCATTTTCGGCATGCACCTCGACTGATGGTCTGACAGCACCTCTGGCTACTCCACATGGAGCGCAGCACCACCGACGCGCCATCCTACCACCAGCAACCTCGTGGCGTTTAGCACAACCTAGCTCGCACGGTGAAAAATCGAAACCTGCACCACAACTTACTATTTCATTTATCGCTGCTAATTTTAAGGTGAGTTATGCTCAGGATTAATGTTATTTCAAGCGATTTAACTTTACTAGAAACTAGGATACAATAATTGGTTGAATTTTGTTATGGGTTTGCTGAATCTGGTCATCCTTACTAGTTGGCCTGCGTTTTGCATGCCATGGCTTGACATCTTGTATGTTAGTACCCACATGCTCCCCTAAATTGAAAATGCAATATGTTGGCCTGTAGCCTGAACATGAAACTGCCTATACTTGCATGTCTTGTTTGAAAAAAAATGCTGAAGTGACCATATTAAATTATACTCTCTGTTGTACGTTGTAAACTAGAAGCATCTTATTGTTGTTTTGGAACTTGAAAATATAGTAGCACTTGTATCTTGCTTTGTTAACCGAAAACATACTCGTGTCTATTGGTACTTACTTCTTATCATTTTGCAAACTTATGTGCTGTCTACGTGAAACTTATGTTGTGAAGACACGAACTTTCGGTACTTTTTGGGCTGACCAAACAACCTAGGTCTAACCCAAAATACACTGGAAACCCAGATGCCAATAGAAAGAAAGTAGAGGGTGAGATAAGAAAGAAAGAAATATTAGAATAGGAGAAGAAGAAACACAAACACAAAATCAGAGTCTCACATCGCAGTGGGAAAAAAAATATAGAAATAAATCTTTATAGAGAGCTTAAAAATATACTTACAATCATCAGATACATCAACACATCTGGACAGTTATAATAACCTGTCCTTATATACAACACACAACAGAATGAATATATATCATACTTCTGGACTTCTCCAGCTCGTCTCTTCACTACATCCGATAACCTGAACTTGTACAACCCGATCTAACCCGAGCATTACAAACGCACGGACCAGTCTGGTGAACCAGAGTGAGAAAACACACTAAGTTTATGGGTAACATTCAACTTGATTTTAAAGTTAAAATATTTTCGAAAGAAAGGATAATAGTAAGACCAAATCCACACATAAATACGGATGGTTTTCAACCTTACTATAACCCAAATCGTTTTTGAAATCATATGTCGTTTGATATTATAATAATGTCTAATATCAAGTAAATAGCAATCTGGAAGAACGCTTGCATCTCCGCTCTACATACTTAGTATACAATCAAAACTGCGGGCGCTTATTGGAGAATGGATTTCCAACTATGGCAAGGTATGGAACCACATTCCGATAATGTACCTCTGGAGATGAATACATTAGGGATTCAAGAAGAACATATTGCAACCCCGGCTAAACATGACCGGCCCCACACTTCGCTTGAGAGTACCGAATATATCATTACCGTGGTTAGGGCCCAGTCAACTGAACCGATAGCATACAAATAAAATAAAGGGACAATCGAAGGCATTTAATTTCGCCAGATCAGTTAATGATATACCCTTTTGATGGGTGCAACCCACATAGCCATGCGACCTGCCCGATTTTATATCGGTTGATGAGGCTTGAGGTCATAATTAATTGATTAATTAAGTTATTTATTCTTATTCGTTTAGAACATATGACCACCATTCACTTTGAATGCCAAATCGTCAGATCCGTTAAATCACTAATTGACGTCCACAAATATACTCTGGGTATTAAAGAAGCGCCCCTCTTCGCCAACAACTCGGTATATTTGTAAAAATCAACGTACGTGGTTTTTAGGAAATACTCTATTAGACATTCGTCCATATAAGTCATCCAGGAACAGGATGAACCGAAGGCACACTTCTACCAGGGATCAATAGCAAATAGTCCTTGCATATCCTATATTCTCAACCACGACTGAATCACGTCAGAATACCTCTGGTTGCAATCCCAGAGAATATTCGATAAGTAATCCATTCGCTTATGAAGATTCACGGTCTTCAATTGCTCCATCTTCAATCTTCACATATTTGCCGATCGGAATGGTTTTTGAATATAAATTTGATCCCGGTCTTTCCATATCAACAACGTATGGTCATATTTTGATAGCCGATGACTCAACTATAAAAAAAACAATGATAAAATGAGTTCACTGATTCAGTACTTGGCATTACTTAGCCTTTTTAATTAAAACAATTAAGGAATGTTAATTTCAACTTCTATAAATATTTTGATATTACGAATATAGCTTTTATTTATTATTTAACACAAGATTATTTCAAACTCTTTTATTTATTTAGAAATAAGTCATATATATATGTTCCCACCTTGGTTTATCAAACTTCACATAAAACATCGTTATTTGAAACAATATCAATTTTCTATCCTTTCAGAATACTATCGTTCCAAAAACTTAACCTTTTTATTTCCTTTTACTTTTGGAAATGTCATTATATATATAAATATATATATTCCTATTTCCATTACTTTGGAAATCGCTTTATATATCCTCAAATCTTGCAATTTACGTTATGTTATTATTTCTCATCTGGAATTGTCCTTAACCTCTTTTCCATTGCAAACTAATATCATTCTCCGATAATCCTGAAGTCATTCAAGTTGGGGTATTTGAATTACCTCTCAGACCTTGATCAACAACATTCTCATCTTAAGAAAGACACAAGTTATAATTTAAAACTGATATTTATTCTAATATCAAAAAATCTCATTAAACTACTTTATTTAAAATATGGTTTATAAAACCTTCTTACTTTTTAAAATATCTCTTTAAAAATATAACTTAATACAATCGTTTCTTAACTTCAACTTCTTTCAAAGCAGTCAATTTATAACTCGTATTATTATTATCAAATCCCATTCTAAACCCTTAACCAAATTCAGTTACCAATCCTTTTCTTTCCGTTCCATTTTGAAAATCTCATTTCGACTCAAACTGTTTTACTTAATTCCATTATTAAGTATCGCCAATCCAAATCACGCTTCGACTTCTCATTTCCTTCATAAACCTTAATTATAAAACCTCAGGTTTTATATAAGCCTCTTTTTATCTTTTTTCTATTTACTTAATTTAATTATTAAGTAAACCTTTATTTCAAGCCATCGCGTTTGCTTAATAATCTCCTTTATAACTTTATTATAAAGATTCGGGTTTAATATAAAAATTCGTTTATAATCTCCTTTCACCAATTAACCATATTCCATCTCAAATTGGTTACTTAAATATATTTCATTTAAGAAGTAATTAAAATGCTTCATTATTAACTAAAATTAGTATTAAATCTCTTTTAAAATCTTATTTATGTTAAACAACTATATTCTAAATTATTTCATTTCTAATTGGCACAAACTAATTTAATTAAATAATCAGTTTCAATTAAAACGGTTGACTTGGTCAACTCTAAACATGATTAACTCATTGATCGACTTTAACTTGTCTCTTCATTTAAATTAATTTAAATAACCTCATTTAAATAAATTAATTTAAATAAATTTCATTTATTTCGATTAATATCAAATAAATAATGATATAATTCCATTTTAATTGTTTCTTAAAAACAATTAATTTTAGTTATAAATCATTTAATTGTTCATATGAGGCACGTGCTTCGCACACGGCTGATTTCTTTTTTTTTTAAAATAAGATGAGGCACGTGCCCCGCACGCTGCTCATTTCCCATTTATAAACTTCATTTTAAATCATATATTTAAAAAAAAATCAGCTATAAAAAAATTTCATAACTTCATTTTTATATCGATTTACCTGACGGTAATCCATATTTCAAAACGATTGATTTATCGACCAACTGTTGCCAATTACTCAACCAATATTCCCCATTGGTTAAAATAAAACAATTTGTTGAATTTCATGTCACTGGTCAACAATCAAATTAATCATCCAAACAGATGGGTTTATATCGTTCATATAATGATAATATGAAAATAAATAACATCTAATATATTTGAGGAATCCGGTTGGATTCCGCCAACCTGTTCTTCTCTACATCCAAATGGGTTACTTCGTATAATATCCTTCAATTCAATTTTACTGATTATTTCTATAACAGTAAAATAACAGCAATTGAATATCTATCAATTTATTTAACGCTAACAAACAATTCAAACAATTTAAGCTATTGGTTGAATTAAACACGTTTATTTATAAACTTGTTCAACAAGGTCAGTCATATTATTTGAAACAATCGTTAAAAACAATTGGTTTTCATTTAAATTCAAATAACATGCAACTCAATCAATTCAAACAATATATATGTAGACGGTCAACACACAAGAAACAATCAGCAATTATAGCACACACGATAAAAAGAAACCCAACTTATATGAAATATAAGTGGGAATAACTGAGTGAGTAAACTCACCTTGATTTATGTCATTGAAATAACGACCTGTTTTTAGTTAAATTAAACAATGTTTAATTTAACCTACAATTCCAGTTGTTTCCATCACTGTCCGTTCCAACTCCAGAGCGTAGTGTTCGTCCATATGAACCCAACTGTTCTTATTTGGTCCAGTTCTGATCAGGTATGAGAGAGATATTAACTATACAAATTAATACAATTAATTAAAATTATTTATTTCTTAACTATGGTTTTATTTAACTTAATTATGTTTTAGATTTATAAAACCCTATTCATTACGTTATTTAAAGAAGCTCAAGCAGATGTTTCTTTAGCATCGTTCTGTTCCAGTATACCCTTTTGTTCACATTACAAAAGGGCCCAATTACTTTTCTTCATCTCTTCATTTGGACGGTGCCTTTCTGTATTAGAACATAACTTAATTTAACTATAATTAAATAAAAAAAATCCCTAATGATTCCATTAACCTTAATTAATACTTGATTACATTAAGTATATAATCAGGCCGTGAAAACCCTTTCTTCCCTGACTTGTTATCACGTTGCTAGAACCCCCTTCAATCCTGTAAACAATTTCGATTTAGTTAATAGAAATTATTTAAACTAATCATTTTCTTAATTAAGATTAATAAAATAATTACGTTTTAACATATTAAGGCAGCCGATCCTATTTTATATTCAAACACTAACTAACTTATATCCAAATTGTTTTCCTTTATTAGGTCTTAAAACAAACTAAACATTGTTATTAAAACGTAAGCAAGTCAGTATACTTCTCGAAATAAAAAAAAACATGCCTGATTACTGTTATAATCTAATGCCTTCTGAATACTTAAATTTTTCTTAACCTTGTACTCTGTATTTTAATATCCACACTTGTTACTGATAATAATTATGTTATAATCTAAAATTAAACCTGCTGATTACCCTTCGAACCGAAAGGAAAAACGCGGTCATGAAATCTTTTGTTTCAACAGAATTCAACATCAAGCCAGGTGCTCTTCGTTCCCATCTACGTGCCTTCCTTTGCTCTGAAACAGTGTCACGTCACTGACCCAACATGGACCGTTAATCAATTTAATTCCTTCAGTTTTTTCTTCTTCAATCATTCCATTGTTTCCTTCTGTGCACACGCCTTCCATACTCCCGATGTAAACTCCACCACTGCGTCTCCACTTCTGTCCATCTTCCGTTGATCTGCCACCGCCAGAAGAAGCACCGTGACCCCCTCAATGCTCGACGAAAAGGCCGTCAACTCTGGTATTGTCTTCCACCCGCAAACCGACCTCAACCGCGGCGGGCTCCGGCTCCAATTCTGGCCGCAGCGATCAACTATATCCTATCACAACGGTTGAATACGTAGACCTCGAAGTATAGAACAATATTGCAGTAGAAAGTTCTTTTAATTAATTAGTGGATTTGAGATTTCATTGGAAGAAAGGATCGAACAACATGGTTGGTTGGTTTTAAGGAGAAGGCGGCTAGGATCAGCGTTGACCATTCAGGAAGTTTTGACCTTCTTTTAGGGTTATGAGTTAGTCATTTTATAAGAGGGTAGGATGGAATAATAATATTTTATTCTAATAAAACTTCAACGATGAATTAACATTTAAAACCACCATAAATTATCTCCAAATCGAGATGTAATATCTATTCCTAGCATAAAAAAAAATATTCCGGACCCGATGGGACAAATTTCATCGAATTCTGAGGTCGTTTGTGAAAAGTCCTTTATAAATGTCGATGAAAAATAAAGCATTTAAAATTCCTATAATTACAAAATAAAAAATATGAGACCTTAACATTTTACTAGACCTCTTCATAATGGATTTAATGAATCTTGTTTTGTTAAATTTGGAGTTTGTTTGACCAGTCGTTTATTCGTTAAAAGTTACCCCTGTCTAAATAATCTAAACAATTAAATAGAAACAGAGACGTTTTTTGGCTACCGCAGTCACGTGCAATATCCGTTTGCCACGAAATTTGATTTTCTGATAATAATTTAACGATACGGTTCCAATGAAACTAATTTCGTCGAAAACTGAGATCGTTCGCAAAAATGGCTATTTTTAACGCTTATATAATTTTAATAAAATATTATATAAATTCCAAAATAAATCAATAAAATAATAATAAATTATTTTTATTATATATATATCCAACCATAATATATTTACAACTCTAAATATAATTTACACAACTCAATATCGTCAAATTTTGAGTTAAACGATTTAAATTTCCCTATTAAATATATTAAATAAACGTTATATTTTAATAACGATTTCCATAGCGACTATTTTAAATTTTGATTTGGGCATAACTTATAATCTATAACATGAAATCTAGATTTTTCTCTTTCATATGAAAATTATAACCAATTAGATTCTAACATTTCTTATTTCACAGAAATCCGACTTATATTGGATTCTGTATTTCCAATCAAAGTTCAAAACTCCATATTATGAACTGTAGCGCCATTTCGAGCTCGTTTATAATTAAATAATATATATATAATCATCGCTGTATTAACGAATTCAATATTAATATCAATTAATATTCCAAATATAATACTTAAAATAATAAATTAAATTTAATATTTTACTACCAAAAATACCAGACATTACAATCTTCCCCCCTAAATAGAATTTCATCCCGAAATTACTAAGGTAAGAAAAAAAATTATGAATACCAGTAATTTTCTGAATCCAATTTATTTTAAATTGAAAATAATTCATTATTGAAAAATAAAATTTTCAAAAATATCAAAAAAATTCTAGCACTTTAGAATCCTGAAAAAATTCGGTAGAGTCTCCCCGGTACGGAGTGACATCTGCGATATCGCAGGAATAAATAATATATATCCATCGACCCACACGGTCAGAAAACAAAAATCAATACCCAAAATTCATATTTTCGCGTCTGCGTACCATATGCGAGCGCTATTGAGCATATTACTCAATCAATACCCAAAATTCATATTTTCGCGTCTGCGTACCATATGCGAGCGCTATTGAGCATATTACTCAATTTATTGCGATCAAAACTTATCCCCATAGCTTTCAGCTACCTGTACTCAACTCAGTATGTCATGTAAGCAACAATTACATGAATAATTTAAGTACCATTTCATTAATCAACTAGTTAACTACACCAATATCCGAACTAAACATATAACATCATTTATTTGCAAAATAAGGTTAAACCATTAATTTCACTTTATACATGATTCCATTCAAAATTTGCTTTATCAGAATTCATTCCTTTAATTTTCAAATCACTAACTCTTAATCAAACCATTATTGAATTATACTCATTCCATCTAACATACGATCAATCAACCATGCACACCAACTCAATCAAATCATTCAATTGAATTTATATCCATCATCAATAATCACTTTGGTTCTACATACTTTATTTTAACATATTTTAATATCAATCGATTAAATATCCGATTAATTTCGATTCATTTTTTATTTATTTAATTTTTCAATTCCAAATTTATCTTATTTAATTCTAAAATTCATTCTCAACTCCACAAAGTAGTTAAGTTTCAAATTTAGATAACAAATTTATCTTTCAATGAGTTAATTTCCAATTTTTGATTTTTATTTCAAGAATCATTCATTCTAATTTATTACATTTTCAGCTTATCCTTAATTTAAATTTTGATTCATTCAATCTCATTTTCTAATTTCATATTGAAATTTCTTCTGATCATATTATTCCATTTTTTTAATTCAATTCAAATCAACCAAACAAACAAACAAATCAATATTTAAATAATTTGATAAAACTATTCTTTTTCTATATAAAAATATAATTTGGGTAAAATTATTTCATTTAGCCTATTTGCAAAATAATATCGTGTCAATTTCCAGTTCAATGCTTTTCAACACTTGAACTGATCAATCAACACAATACAAAACATTTTTATATGAAATTTACAAATACGCTCTCTCATATATACACTCAACTCAATCTAGGGTATTACTAACCCAATCTATATCGAGTTATACCACAGAGCCAAGGTTATTACTAAACCAATGGCTCTGATACCAACTGTGACGACCCGAACTTCTGGTACTTTTTGGGCTGACCAAACAACCAAGGTCCAACCCAAAATGCACTGGAAACCCAGATGCCAATTGAAAGAAAGCAGAGGGTGAGATAAGAAAGAAAGAAATATTAGAATAGGAGAAGAAGAAACACAAACACAAAATCAGAGTCTTACATCTCAGCGGAACAAAATATAATATAGAAATAAATCTTTATAGAGAGCTTAAAAATATACTTACAATCATCAGAGTACATCAACACATCTGGACAGTTATAATAACCTGTCCTCATATACAACACATAACAGAATGAATATATATCATACGTCTGGACTTCTCCAGCTTGTCTCTTCACTACATCCGATAACCTGAACCTGTACAACCCGGTCTAACCCGAGCATTACAAACGCACAGATCAGTTTGGTGAACCAGAGTGAGAAAACGCACTAAGTTTATGGGTAACATCCAACTTGATTTTGAAGTTAAAATATTTTTTAAAGAAAGGATATAGTAAGACCAAATCCACACATAAATACAGACGGTTTTTACCTTACTATAACCCAAATCATTTTTGAAATCATATGTCGTCTGAAATTATAATAATGTCTAATATTAAGTAAATAGCAGACTAGTAGACGCTTGCATCTCACGCTCTATATACATAGTATACAATCAAAACCGCGGGCGCTAATTGGAGAATGGATTTCCAACTATGGAAAGGTATGGGACCACTTACGACAATGTACCTCTGGAGATGAATACATTGGGGATTCAACAAGAACATCTTGCTACCCCGGCTAAACATGACCGACCCCTCACTTCGCTTGAGAGTACTGAATATATCGTTACCATGGTTGGGGGCAAGCCAACCAAACCGATAGCATACAAAAAATAACAATGGGACAACCGAAGGCATTTAATTTCACCAGATCAGGTAATGATATACCCTTTTGATCGGTGCGACCCACATAGCCATGCAACGTACCCGATTTTATATAGGTTGATGAGGCTTGAGGTCATAATTAGTTAATTAATTAATTTAGATAATTATTCTCATTCGTTTAGAACATATGACCACCATTCACTTTGAATGCCACATCATCAAATCCTTTAAATCACTAATTGACGTCCACAGATATACTCTGGGCACTATAGAAGTGGCCCTCTTCGCTACCAACTAGGTATATTTGTAAAAATCAACGTACTTGATTTTAGGAAATATTCTGTCAGACATTCGTCCATATAACTCATCCAGGAACAGGATGAACCGAAGGCACCCTCCTACCACATCCAAAGGATCAGTAGCGAGTAGTCCTCGCATATCCGTATATTCCCAACCATGACTGAATCACGTCAGAATACCTCTAGTTGCAATTCCATAGAATATTCGACAAGTAATCCTTCCGCTTATGAAGATCCACGGTCTTCAATCTCCATCTTCAATCTTCACGTATGTGATTTTAGGAAATACTCTGTTTAACATTCGTCCATATAAGTCATCGTGGAACAAGATGAACCAAAGGCACCCTTCTACCAGGGATCAGTAGCAAGTAGTCCTTGCATATCCTATATTCTCAACCACGACTGAATCACGTCAGAATACCTCTGGTTGCAATCCCAGAGAATATTCGATAAGTAATCCATTCGCTTATGAAGATCCACGGTCTTCAATTGCTCCATCTTCAGTCTTCACTTATTTGCCGATCGGAATGGTTTTTGAATATAAATTTGATCCCGGTCTTTCCATATCAACAACGTATGGTCATATTTTGATAGTCGATGATTCAACTATCAAAAAAACAATGATAAAATGAGTTCACTGATTCAGTACTTGGCATTACTTAGCCTTTTTAGTTAAAACAATTAAGGAATGTTAATTTCAACTTCTTTAAATATTTTGATATTACGAATATAGCTTTTATTTATTATTTAACACAAGATTATTTCAAACTCTTTTATTTACTTAGAAATAAGTCATATATATATGTTCCCACCTTGGTTTATCAAACTTTATATAAAACATCGTTACTTGAAACAATATCAATTTTCTATCCTTTCAGAATACTCTCGTTCCAAAAACTTAACCTTTTTATTTCCTTTTACTTTTGGAAATATCATTATATATATAAATATATATATTCCTATTTCCATTACTTTGGAAATCGCTTTATATATCCTCAAATCTCGCAATTTACGTTATGTTATTATTTCTCATCTGGAATTGTCCTTAACCTCTTTTCCATTGCAAATTAATACCATTCTCCGATAATCCTGAAGTCATTCAAGTTGGGGTATTTGAATTACCTCTCAGACCTTGATCAACAACATTCTCATCTTAAGATAGATACAAGTTATAATTTAAAACTGATATTTATTCTAATATCAACAAATCTCATTAAACTACTTTATTTAAAATATGGTTTATAAAACCTTCTTACTTTTTAAAATATCTCTTTAAAAATATAACTTAATACAATCGCTTCTTAACTTCAACTTCTTTTAAAGCAGTCAATTTATAACTCGTATTATTATTATCAAATCCCATTCTAAACCCTTAACCAAATTCAGTTACCGATCCTTTTCTTTTCGTTCCATTTTGAAAATCTCATTTCGAATCTAACTGTTTTACTTAATTCCATTATTAAGTATCACCAATCCAAATCACGCTTCGACCTCTCATTTCCTTCATAAACCTTAATTATAAAACCTCAGGTTTTATATAAACCTCTTTTTATCTCGTTTCTTTTTACTTAATTTAATTATTAAGTAAACCTTTATTTCAAGCCATCGCGTTTGCTTAATAATCTCCTTTATAACTTTATTATAAAGATTCAGGTTTGATATAAAAATTCATTTATAATCTCCTTTCACCAATTAACCATATTCCATCTCAAATTGGTTACTTAAATATATTTCATTTAAGAAGTAATTAAAATGCTTCATTATTAACTAAAATTAGTATAAATCTCTTTTAAAATCTTATTTATGTTAAACAGCTATATTCTAAATTATTTCATTTCTAATTGGCACAAACTAATTTAATTAAATAATCAGTTTCAACTAAAACAGTTGACTTGGTCAACTCTAAACATGATTAACTCATTGATTAACTTGTCTCTTCATTTAAATTAATTAATAAATTAATTTAAATAACCTCACTTAAATTAAATTAGTTTAAATAAATATCATTTATTTCGATTAATATCAAATAAATAATAATAAAATTCCATTTTAATTGTTTCTTAAAAACAATTAATTTTAGTTATAAATAATTTAATTGTTTAGATGAGGCACGTGCTTTGCACATGGCTGATTTCTCTTTTTAAAAAAATTATGATGAGGCACATGCTCCGCACATGGCTCATTTCCCTTTTATAAACTTCATTTTGAATCATATATTTAAAAATATATATTCAGTTATAAAACAAATTTCATAACTTCATTTTTATATCAATTTAGCAGACGGTAATCAATATTTCAAAACGATTGATTTATCGGCCAACTATTGCCAATTACTCAACCAATATTGCCCACTGGTTAAAACAAAACAGTTTGTTGAATTTCATGTCACTGGACAACAATCAAATTAATCATCCGAACGGATGGGTTTAAACAGTTCATATATTGATAATATGAAAATAAATAACATCTAATATATTTGAGGAATCCGGTTGGATTCCTCCAACCTGTTCTTCTCTACATCCAAATGGGTTACTTCATATAATATCCTTCAATTAAATTTTACTAATTATTTCTATAACATTAAAATAACAGTAATTGAATAACAATCAATTTATTTAACGCTAACAACCAATTCAAACAATTCAAGCCATTGGTTGAATTATATACGTTTATTTATAAATGTGTTCAACAAGGTCAGTCATATTATTTGAAACAATCATTAAAATAATGATTGGTTTTCATTTAAATTCAAATAACATGCAACTCAATCAATTCAAACAATATATATGTAGACGGTTAACACACAACAAATAGTCAGCAATTATAGAGCACACGATAAAAAGAAACCCAACTTATATAAAATATATGTGGGAATAACTGAGTGAGTAAACTCGCCTTGATGACCTGTTTTTAGTTAAATTAAACAATGTTTAAATTTAACCTATAATTCCAGTTGTTTCCATCACTTCCCGTTCCCACTCCAGAGCGTAGTGTTCGTCCATACGAACCCAACTTTGCTTGTTTGGTCCAGTTCTGATCAGGTATGAGAGAGATATTAACTATACAAATTAATATAATTAATTAAAATTATTCATTTCTTAACTATGGTTTTATCTAACTTAATTATGTTTTAAATTTATAAAACCCTATTCATTACGTTGTTTAAAGATGCTCAAGCCGATGTTTCTTCAACATCCTTCTGTTCCAGTATACCCTTTTGTTCACATTACAACAGTGCCCAATTACTTTTCATTATCTCTTCATTTGGACGATGCCTTTCTGTATTAGAACATAACTTAATTTAACTATAATTAATTAATAAAAAATTCCCTAATGATTTCATTAACCTTAATTAATACTTGATTACATTAAGTATATAATCAGCTGTGAAAACCCTTTCTTCCCTGATCGGTTATCACGCTGCTGGAAACCCCTTCAATCCTGTATACAATTTCGATTTAGTTAGTAGAAATTATTTAAACTAATCATTTTTTTAATTAAGATTAATAAAATAATTACGTTTTAACATATTAAGGCAGCCGATCCTATTTTATATTCAAACACTAACCTGACTTATATCCAAATGTTTTCCTTTATTAGATCTTAAAATAAACTAAACATTGTTATTAAAACGTAAGCAGGTTAGTATACTTCTCGAAACGAAAAAAAACATGCGAGATTACTGTTATAATCCGTTGCCTTCTGAATACTTAAATTTTGTTTAACTTTGTATTCTGTATGTTAATATCCACACTTATTACTAATACTATTTATGTTATAACCTAAAATTAAGCCTGCTGATTACCCTTTGAACCGAAAGGAAAAACACGGTCACAAAATATTCTGTTTCATCTGAATTCAACATCAAGCCAGGTGCTCTTCGTTCCCATCTACGTGTCTTCCTTTGCTCTGAAACAGTGTCACATCATGGACCAAACAGGGACCGTTAATCCCTTTACATCCTACAGTTTTTTTTCTTCAATCATTCGGCTGTTTCCTTCTATGCACACGCCTTCCATACTCCTGATGTAAACTCCACCACCGCATCTCCACTCCTGTCCATCTGCCGCTGACCTACCACCGCAAGAAGAAGCACCGTGACCCCCTCAACGCTCGACAAAAAAGCCAATAACTCCAGTATTGTCTTCCACCCGCAGACCGACCTCAACCGCGGCGGGTTCCGACTCCAATTCTGGCCATAGCGATCAACTATATCCCATCACAATGGTTGAAGACATAGATCTCGAAGTATAGAACAATATTGCAGTAGAAAGTTTTTTGAATTAATTAGTGGATTTGAAATTCAATTAGAAGAAAGGATCGAACAGCATGGTCTGTTGGTATTAAGTAGATGGCGGCTAGGAGCAGCATTAACCATTCAGGAAGTTTTGACCTTCTTTTAGGGTTATGCGTTAGTCATTTTATGATAGGGTGGGATGGAATAATAATATTTTATTCTAATAATACTTCAACGATGAATTAACGTTTAAAACCGCCATAAATTATCTCTAAATCGAGATGTAATACCTATTCCTAGCATAAAAAATATTCCGGACCCGATGGGATAGGTTTCGTCGAATTCCGAGGTCATTCATGAAAAGTTCTTTATAAATATCGATGAAAAATCAAGCCTTTAAAATTCCTATAATTACAAAAAAAATCCCAAAAAAAATGAGACCTTGACATTTTATTAGACCTCTTCCTAACGGATTCAATGAATCTTGTTTCGTTAAATTTGGAGTTTGTTTGCCCAATCGTTTATTCGTTAAAAGTTACCCCTTTCTAAATAATCTAAATAATTAAATAGAAACAGAGACGTTTTTTGGCCACCGAAGTCATATACGATATTTGTTTGCCATGAAATTTGATTTTCTGAATATAATTTAATGATACGGTTCCAATGAAACTAATTTCGTTGAAAACTGAGATCGTTCGCAAAATGGCTATTTTTAACACTTATATAATATTAATAAAATATTATAAATTCCAAAATAAATCAATAAAATAATAATAAATTATTTTTATTATATATATCCAACCAGAATATATTTATAACTCCAAATATAATTTACACAACTTAATATCGTCAAATTTTGAGTTAAACGATTTAAATTTCTGTATTAAATATATTAAATAAACGTTATATTTTAATAACGATTTCCATAGCGACTATTTTAAGTTTTGATTTGGCATAACTTATAATCTATAACACGAAATCTGGATTTTTCTCTTTCATATTAAAATTATAACCAATTAGATTCTAACGTTTCTTATTTCACAGAAATCTGGCTTATATCAGATCCTGTATTTCCAATCAAAGTTCAAAACTCCATATTACGAACTGCAGTGCCATTTCGAGCTCGTTTATAGATAAGTAAAAAATATATATATATATATATATTTTATCATTGCTTTATTAATGAATTCAATATTAATATTGATTAATATTCCAAATATAATATTTAAAATAATAAATTAAATTAAGTATTTTACTACCAAAAATACGGGACATTACATATGTTATTTTGATTGAAACCTGGAAACTTGTTTTATTTGATCTTTGCCTGCGTTGTTACACAGTGAGTATATTTATTTGCACTTATTCACTTTGCATGCATTGGTTCCTTAAGCCAACAACATTAGCACATACACTGTAGTGGTTTTATTGACATGTTACCTATTGCTGAAACGAATCAACTTGATCACGAGGACGATAGAGATTATTAACTGCTAAACGGTATCTACTTGAAACTTAAAAATTATGCTTTGCTTGTATTCCTGAATGCATGTATTGTTACCCAATTTCATGTTAACCACGGCTTTGCATTTGATTCATGTGTGAAAAGGGTTTAGCTAACCAGTTAAATATATATTTAACTAGCTTCATGTGTGAACAGGGTTTTTCTAACTAATTAATAAATTTTTAACCGGTTTCATACAATAAAAGCAACGCATGAGGCATATTGTTTGTACCTTGTATGCATTCAACTTGTGTAGTCTTTTCGATTATTTGGTTGAAAATTTTAGTTGAAATCATGTTGTATTTGCATGTTATATATATATATTCTTATATACTAGGAAGATGTCACGCTACCTTTTAGTTTCAAAAGTAACCAAATGTGTAACGTTCCATATTTCCAATAATCAGATATTTAATTTATTTTATTATATTAAATATTGATTTTGAATTTTAAATATATATATTCAATCATATAACGAAGTTTGAACGTTAAATTTATATATAAATATAAATCGAGCTCGAAATGGCGTGGTAGTTCGTAATATTGAGTTTTGAACTTCAATTGAATATACTAGATCCGATATAATTCTGAGTTCTATGAAACAAGAATCGTCCGGATCGATTTGATTATAACTTTCTAATGAAAGAGAAAAATCGAGATTTCAGTTTATAGATTGTTAGTTATACCCGATTCAAATTTTCAAATAGCCGCTATGAAATCATTTACAAATTATAACGATTAATTAAATAAACTAATTCGATTTAAAAATGATTTTCGTACGTAACTTGAGATAATGATCGAATTAAGCCACGAAACAAATTTAATTGAAATACGTGTAGTTAGTTATTGTTAGATTTCCAGTTTGGAGTCAATTGGAATTGTTTTATCTATGTGTGTAATTTAAAGGTGAACCAATAAATAAATTAAAATTTAAATAACGTCATTGCGCAAACGAAACCGGTTTTCAATAAAATTAATTTCATTAGGACATGAACGTTAAGACGCAGCGGTGTTGTAACACCCCACGTTCATTAATGTCACTCTCAAGGGGAAAGCATTAACTTTCATGGAGTATTATTGGTGTATAGAACAGAATATAACAAGACAAATACATATATTGGTACTTGAAAAAATTAAAACAACTTTTATTGCAGCGGAGAATTAGTTTAGTTACAACAACATCAAAAACCAACAATAAAACCAAGTAAACTTAAGTTCCACCTTGACAAATTGTTTTCTGAGTACATAAAGTAAAAAAGCATAACCCCAACATAAGTAGCCATAAAAGAGATAAGATGAACTTTACTTTCGGCAATCCAAGCACTTCCAAACAGAGAGAAAGATCCAATTCAAGCTTCGCTAGTAATAGTCCTACCCTGAGAACCTTGGGGGGGGGGGGGGAGGAGGGGAAGGAATAAAAGAGGCGAAAACAAAGGGGGTCAGACATAAAGTCTGGCGAGTCCAATAACTTTAACAATATAATTATTAAAGTAACTAGGATAAGGCATAAACTGGTAAAACAAGGAATGACTGTGAAACAAATGGGCATGACAAAGTAAACAAGTGGAATAAGATAACGTTAATTTGCGCCTCCAACACTATAGGATAATTACTATACTGCACCATTACTAGTCACTCTAAAAGTTGATCCCGCCTACTGAACATAATAATCATAATGGGAGTTTCGTGTACGCCTAGCTGTCTTCAGAGGTGCTGCCTGCCCCTATCTCCACTAATTGTACCCACTACCCCCATGCGATCGGCTCCCTAACTCGTACCCGTGCTGGTCCCACAGTGGGGTATATCACTTCCCAAAGTGGCAAACCGATACCACTAAAGATGTACGGCTTATATCTACATGATGCAACAACGTCTTGCCTACTAGCCCGGGCCTACGCATGCACATGACCCCGTTGGACTTGCGTTGCCACCGCTAACCCGTTTTGACTTCTTACAATCAAACCCAGTAAGCGTGTCCCGTCCTCGATCTAACTCGAGCTCACAAAGATACTTAATGGGTTACTGGTTTGAAAAGGGCCCCCATACTTGACACAAGCTTTCTACCTATGCTTGGTCCCCACTAAGATTTCCCACTTAACCCCCTTCTTATTCATGTCTTCTTACATGTTTCAATTTGGTTAAGTGTTTCTAATCGTATTTCACACGTCACCCATGTGACCCACTTAACCCTCATGTGCCACCACATGTTTATATTGGTTAAGTGTTACTTAATTCATTATAACCGTAACCTTGTAAGACCTCCCACATTAGACTACCGTTTGTAGTTGTTGGATTTGTCGGGCGGGTCTGGGCAGTCTTATACCGCAAACGAGTCTAACCTCGTGTCTTTACAATTGTTACGCATTTAATTTATGCCTTCGACCTCTCACATTAGACTGTCGTTTGTGGTTGCTGGATTTGCCGGGCGGGTCTGGGCAGTCTTATACCACAAACGAGTTTAACCTGGTGTCTTAGGCGTTTATTAGTACACATAATTATTTCACCCCAATATGAATTAATTGTCCCTATTCAAATTTTCAATAATTTCCAAATTAATCTATATCCATAATTGTTACCTAAATTATGTCCATACTTTTCAGGTATATAAATTATACCAATTAATGTCTCAAATTAATTATGTGCCTTTAAAGCCATTTTACGCCAATTCACAATTTGCATAATTAATAATTTCCCATTGTCCCCACGCTATTCGTACGTTTTAATATGAAATATGTTAGACTTGCAAATAGTCTAACTCATAAAAATAAGAGAAACATCACAACTTGCATAACACATAAAATAGATCTAACTTGCAAATAAGAATTATAACATAAGTTTGCATAGCCAATAAACTGCATAGGCAATAGACATATAGAACATAAATTTGCATAAATGAATATGGGTTTGACCTGAACTTGCATATAAGGAATATGGTTTTCACCTAAACTTGCATATGTGAATATAGTTTTCACCTAAAAATGTGAATATAGTTTTCACCTAAACTTGCATATGGATTCCCACAAACTTGCATATTAATTTAAACATGTAAACTAATATCACATGTTTTACATATAAACTAGCATATGTATATACTTGATTCACATACAAACTTGTGTATAATTCGCATACAGACTTGCATAAGATTCACATACAAACTAGCATATGTAAAAACAGACTTGCATAAGATTCATATACAAACTAGCATATGATTTACATCCCAAACTTGCATATAAACTGATGTCATAAAATGAATCAAGTTAAACATATGTGATTGGACATATGAAATAGATCTACCAACATAAGTTAACAAAATTGTCATATGTTCACCAACAGATGATAACAAAATTAAGTAACATCACATGATTCAACAGACATGTTCTCATAATCCAAATTATAACTCATCGTAATTAATTTATTAATTATTTTGTGAAAGAAATTGTACTCACAAAGATGGATTAGAGAAGAGAATAATTCGTTCGGCGTTTGTATTAAAATTCTGACTTGCAAATCCCTAAGCTTTAGTAAGAAGAACTATTCTAGCAGCAACATAGAGGCTAAGAGATTAATTTAGTTTAGGTTTAGAGCTTGAGTCTATGCGTGCTTATATAGAAGTTTAAATCAACGTAAGCTGTTAGATTATCATAGGAGCAATCACAACCATCCAGGCTAGATAGAATTATCCAGAATTGCCACCAATGCCCTAGTGACTCAGTAACAGGTCAGGAAAGACTCAGCAATAGGTCAGAATCGTCACAGTTCAGATCTGCCGGGGGGGGGGGGTGAGGGAGGGAGGTCGACCCCCAGGTCGACCTGTATAGGGGAGGTCGACCCCCTGGTCGACCAAGCTAGGGGCGGGAGAAATCCCACCCACCCCGCTTCCTTGTTTGAATTTTGAATTTTGAATTTTAATCTAAACTGCTCTTAATTTATTTAAATTACTGAAACTTCTAATGGCCATAACTTCCTCATACGAAGTCCGATTTACGAAAACTTGGACTCTATTCCAAGCAGAATTTCGAGACGAACACAATGGAGTAACCTGTTTCCCTTAATTCTCACTTTAACAATTAAGTATTCTTAAATTTGTTCTTTTTAATAGTCACAGAAAATTCAGGATATTACATTCTCCCCTCCTTAAAGGATTTCGCTCCCGAAATCTCCAAGTTAAGGAGAATGTATATCCTAACATCCAATCACCTATCTACTCAACCATCAAACACAGGTATCCATTGTCCTTACAAGATTTCTAATGCCGTATGAACATATGCAAAAAGTGTGTGTACATGTTCCTTATCCAATGCAAAATCAGGCGGTCCACTGATTCGGTTGACCTCCTCATTGAAAATCATGATAGTGCCATGCTTCCATTATGTATGCGAAAGAATCCTAACGATACATATTACTTCTACATGTGTGCACAACCATTCATCAAAATGCAGCATCCATATGATAACACAACCATTATACATCCATTAATTTAAATATGCACACTTATTTATATGCAATATGAAAGTGATTGCGCCGATCTAGTGCCTAATGTGTGTGTACATGCATCAACGAGCAACCACTAGCAACAACTTGCAACCACTCGCAATCATCAATCATAACATGTTTCAAAAACATGTTTACATCCATTGGTTTCTACCCAAGGATAAAGAGTAGGACCGAGGAGATATACTTAAAAGATAGATGTAAGCATGAATAAATTTATGGAAAAAGAGATCAAGGGGGTACCCTCAAAAGGAAAAGGGTAGGCTGCGCGTATTTTCCTCTCAGTTTCCCAAGTCGCTTCTTCCTCAACGTCACTCCATTGAACTTTAACAAGCTTGACTTCACGGTTGCGTAGCTTTTTGACTTCCGTACCCAAGATATGACTTGGAACTCTTCTCACAGTCGCTTCTCGTTCCACTTCTACTTCCTCTAGTATACTTGGCTCCACAACTTCCGCAGACTCATGTAAGCACTTTCGTAGTTGAGAAACATGAAAAACATTATGAACTCCAGCTAGTCTTTCGGGTAGTTCTACTCTGTAATCCATTGTCCCAACCCTTTCAATGATAGGAAATGGTCCTACAAATCTTGGTGCTATCTTTCCTACGGACCCAAAGCGAATGACATTCCTCAAAGGAGATACTTTAAGGAATACCCTATCTCCAACCTCAAACTCAAGATCGGTTCTTCTTTTGTTTGCGTAGGACTTCTGTCTATCTTGTGCAGCCTTCATCCGTCTTCTTATCAAGTCCACCTTTTCAGAGGTTTCTCTAATCATGCTTGGCCCAAGTACGAGCTTGTCTGTAGACTCCCACCAACAAGTTGGTGATTGGCATGGTCTTCCATATAAAGCTTCGAAGGGCGCCATGCCTATGGTGGCTTGGTAGCTATTGTTGTAAGCGAATTCCACCAAAGGAAGATGATTCTCCCATGTCCCTCCAAAGTTAAGAATGCATAATCTCAAGAGGTCTTCCAATACTCTGTTCACCCTTTCTGTCTGACCATCGGTTTGGGGGTGATAGGTCGTGTTTAAGCATAATTGTGTGCCTACAACCTCTTGCAAACCCTTCCAAAACTCACTCGTAAAGATAGGATCTCGATCACTCACTATGCTGGAGGGTATCCCAGGGAGTCGAACTATCTCTTTAAGGTAAGCTAGGGATGAGGCAGTCCTTCTACTCTTAACAGGTATAAAGTGAGCGCTTTTAGTGAGCCTGTCCACTATTACCCAAATACTGGTATTGCCCCTTCTTGACCTAGGCAACCCATCAACAAAGTCCATCGAAATGTTATTCCACTTCCACTGTGGGACCTCCAAAGAATGAAGCAGACCACCGGGCTTCTTCTGCTCCGCTTTTACTTGCTGGCATATCAAGCACTTAGGACGAACTCAACTACATCCCTCTTCATGCCATTCCAAAAGAAAACCCTTTTTATATCTTTATACATCTTATCTCAGCCTGGGTGTATGGTCAGCTTAGAATGATGTGCTTCTTCGAGAACCATCTTCACTAAATCCCTTACTTGTGGGACGCATAGCCTTCCATCCTGTCTCAACCAACCCTTATCATCGATGGAGTATCTATTGAGGTGACTAGAAGTCTCACCCCTAACTAGCTTATCCATCACATCAACTAGCTGAGGGCCTTCTCATTGCGCGGTTCCTATTGAGTCCAAAAGAGTAGGCCGCACCTCTAGCGATGCTAATAGACCAGGTACAATTTCAGAGGATGGTCTAAAGTTAAAGTTTGCTATGTACTCCATGCTTTGCCTTTCTACAAAGAGAGGACTCAAGGTCAGCTTCTTTCTACTCAAGGCGTCTGCTACCACATTGCCCTTGCCATGGGTATAGGAAATCTCAAAATCATATGAGGCCAGAAATTCCATCCACCATTGTTGTCTTAAGTTAAGATCTTTATGTGAGAAAAGGTACTTTAATGATTTATGATCAGTAAACAATTCAAACCTTTCTCCTAGTAGGTAATGACGCCAAGACTTTAGAGCGAAAACAATGGCAGCTAGCTCCAAATCATGAGTTGGGTAATTCTTCTAATGTACCTTCAATTGCCTTCTCCCATAACAAACTACCTTGCCTTCTTGCATCAAGATAGCGCCCAACCCTGTACCGCATGCGTATGTATACGGTAAACATTTTGCCCCCATCAGGCAATGTCAGAACTAGGGCTGTTGTTAGAGCCATTTTCAAACGTTGGAAAGCAATATCGCAATCCAAATCCCAAGCGAAAGTTAGGTTCTTCTTTGTCAATCTTGTGAGTGGGGCTGAGATTTTTGCAAAGTCTTTAATGAACTTTCAGTAAAAGCCCGCTAGCCCGAGAAAGCTTCGGACTTTGGTTGCATTCCGTGGAACCTTCCAATCTTGCACTATAACTACTTTTGCGGGGTCCACAGCTAGCCCCTCTTTAGACACCACATGTTCAAGAAACCTCACTTCTTCTCTCCACAAATGGCATTTGGAGAATTTGGCTTTCAGCTGATGTGCACGAAGAGTATCCATGACTTCCCTTAAATGCAAAGCATGCTCTTCTTCATTCTTCGAAAAAATCAAAATGTCGTCAACGAAGACCACCACAAACTTATTAAGGAACTCCCTGAACACCCTACTCATCAAGTCAACAAAGTAAGCAGGTGCGATTGTCAAGCCAAAAGGCATGACAAGCCATTCGAAGAAACCATCCGGGGTTCTGAATGTGGTCTTATCAATGCTATCTTCAGTCACTCTTAGCTGATGAAACCCGGTAGCCAGATCCAATTGGGAGAAAACTGACACACCTACAAGCTGATCAAACAAGTCGTCTATTCTTGGAAGTGGGTGCCTATTTTTCTTGGTCAGCTTGTTTAGCTCCCTATAATCAACGCATAGGCGAAGTGAACCATCCGCTTTGCACTACACCAAAAATGCCAGTTAGGCAGTGCTCATGACCGTATCTAAATCGATTTGGCAGTGCTCTGGACCGTATCAAAAAATGGCGTCTCTGTTACTTAGATACGGACTTAACCCGTATCAAATTCATAGATTGATACAGCTAAAAACCGTATCAAATTCATGGTTTGATACAGCTCAAAACCGTATCAAATTCATGGATTGATACGGCTTTGAGCCGTATCTAATTTTCAAATTGATACGGCTCATGGTCGCATCTAATTGATAATGAGATACGGCTCATAGCCGTACCTATTTGAAAATTAGATACGGCCATAAACCGTATCAAATTAAAAAAAAATAATATAAAAAAACACAATTAGCCGCTTCATTACAGTAAAATAGAGAGTATGATAGACTGCAACTCATACCCGTACATACTCAATAAACAAAGAAAATTGCAAGAATAAATTACATACAGTGTATATGTTTTCAAGCAGTTCGCTAAACCAATTTCTCTTCATTTAATAACTCGGTCATAAGCCAAACACGTATTTTATTAAAAAAAAACAAAGAGGTTGTAGACTTCTGCTTATTTCAGGTGTGAGATAAGTACCACAACCATAAGAGAACTAAGAGATGTGTTGTTGAGAAGACGTTCTTGATACCATGGTACATTCAGAAGAATCTGTAAATGCAAAAGTTAATATAATCATAATATGGGATCATTTACCATCAATCTCTCAAACCACTTCCAATTTTGTGGATATTAGCGTTGAAAGAAGAATTTTGACTAAGTATGAGCAAGATAATTAAAAGCACGTATATCTGATTGGAAGTCCTCCTTGAAGCAGTATAAAGTGTTTCCAGGATTGGCATTAACTGTTGATGATACAAATTGATATGAGCATATGATCTCGCAAATTCCAGACATGAATAACAGGAGAAATTACTTAATGTGTATAACTAGAAACTATTCAAAACAGCATACACATTTAGTACCAGCATACATCAGTGAAATGAAAAATTCTAGAATTATTATCTATCTCACTTTGTAGTTGTGCCTAACCCAAACAGCTGTGTTCTATTAACTAGTATAAATTTATAGAAGAAAAATATATGTATCAGCATATCCAAATCGGTTCGCACAAATACATATTCTAGAAAACCTGAGTTGCCATGCACCAAAGAGTATAGCAACAACACTGTACTTTCTATAGTTAAGCACCTAAAATAAATTAACGACAAAACTCATAAGAATCCAAAAGCATAATATGATCTTACTTTGACCGAGTATGTGGATACCTCATGCATATTTTCTTTAGAGCCTTATAATGTATACAATATACACAGTATATGAACTGGTACATGTATGTACATAGAAGAAGAGCAAAGTTTCATGGTAAGATCCATTAATAGTAACCATAAACGGGTGATCACCATATTTTAAATTAATTTTATTGATAGGAGTATCAATAATTAAGGAAGGGGATAAGCATGCATATTTGACAAACACCCCTCCCCCCAAACCTCCCAAAAAAACTCAGTTTTTCCACACAACTGAGTTGCAATTCAGTTTTGCGCAAACTGGATTTGCATCTCAGTTTCATAAAGCTGGAAAGATGACTTCTGAAGTAGAAGGAATCAACGACATACCTAGATGTGGTCTTTTTCAGTTCTTCAAACATGAAACGTGGAGAAAGGCATCCAGTTGCTAACCATGGCGAAATTTTGCATGAAAAATTGGCGCCATAAATACTATCTCGAGCGCCACCTCTGTTATTATTAGTGTCAGATTCAGGTTGTGCTTGGCATTCTGCAACAATTTTTTTTAGTTTTTCCATTGCCTCAGTTTCACCTCCCACTAGCGTAGCATTCACTGAACTTTTTGCATCCTGAAGTAAATAAGATTAAAAAAATACTAATGATGACATACAACTTAAACTCATAACATAGATAACAATAATGTAAGTCCAATACTCAAAATAAAAAAACAACACAATTCAATTCAAGAAATTATCGCTGCATAGAGGAGGAATTTGAGTAAGAAAATTGATTCATTTATACTCTATTGTTCCTCTTATTACAACATTGACACTCCATACCATAGGATTTATCATCCAACCCACATGTCAAACCATCTCAAACCTATTTCATATTACTGACAAATCCATTTTAATTCTTTGCACCATATTAGAAGTTTAAAATATCTTGCTTCATTTATAACTTACAGAATTGCACATTTACTTGCAACCTAGCAGTATTTATTTCAGCAATTTCAATTTACTACTAATTAAACTCTACAAGCATTTGCAATGCTTACTTAACATTACAAAATTTATGCTTATACTAGTATTTCATTGATCAAAAACCTATACTAAGGCAATATTCCAAATAAGAAACAAAAATTAAATCAGTCCAAATGAAAGCATTCCCAGTTTTATTGCCAATGCAACAACTCCAGCACCCATATTTAACAATTCATAAATTTTGAGAATGCTGATACAAATTAATTCTTGGATCAAAGCAGGAGGTCATAACTAATAATTATGCATCTTAAAATTGCAGCATTTACTGTTAACATATTAGTACATTGATGATTACAAGGACAGATAAGAGTTATGACCAAAAACATAAGCAGTGTAATCAAACATCCACACTTAATCACTGTTTGGAACACTTTTGAGGTTATAAATTTAGACATCTGCAATCTAGAACTTCACCAAACTATCCCAACACACATTGAAGTCTGCCAATGGGTACCCATTTTTTTTTGAAATATGGATAATGGATACGAATAAGAAGGTACCAACATCAAAAAATTATCCATGCGTTTTTTTCAAGAGAATTGTTTATATTATGTGTATCTTAGTGTAATAAACAACAAATATTTATAATTTATCCAGATAATGATTTATATTACATGTAACTGTCAACAGATATCATAATATATGGTATTTGTCCATATTAAAATAACAGCATTTACTATTAACATATTAGTACATCGTCAAAACTATTTTTCATCATCAATGTCCTTTTTTCGTCTTCTTTTTTCTTTTTTGTACTTCTACAATAACTAGGACCAACATGTTAAACCAAAAATTCCTATTTGTATCTTGAAATTCACTAATTGTCAATAGATATGATAATATCTAATGTTTGCCCATATCAGTAGATGTACATATCTGAAAATGATTTTGTGCAAGAAAGGTTATACAGTTTGCGCAAAACTGAGTTGCAAACTCAGTTTGTCGCGCAACTGAGTTTGCAACTCAGTTTTGCTGACATTTGCGCAAATTGTCTAAGTACACCTGCAATTTTCCAACAATGCAAAATGCTGTCCTGTGAAAGAATATGTTCCGGTTGCTAAAACCATTAGTGAAACTGTGAAAGGCAACTGGAATACGTGCTTAACTTTTATAAAAAAAATTAATGCATTACAACTATTTGTAAATTATGGAGAAATTCCTTCATATAATTAACATACTCATGAATAATGAAAGAAATAATATAATGTAAGTAGACTTTTTTTTTGCAAAAATTAGGTTTTGTGCTGTATATTTAGATGAAATCTTCACATCGTGAATGATTCCTGTAAAACAAAATGACTTGGAAACCAATAACGTGGCTCACTCCTTTGGAGATAGATAGAAAAATATTCAAGAACAAAAGGATTAAAAGGAAACCTTGATAAGTGTTGGCTTGTCCTTGACAGCCTTTGCTTCTCTAATTGCAGCACGGATTTCATCATATCCATTATTACCATTCTTGACCCAAATCGTGTGCCACCCAAGAGCCTCATATCGAGCAGTGACATCCTCAGCGAACGCAATTTCTGTGTCTCCATCAATGGAGATGTGGTTGTCATCATAGAATGCGATCAATTTACCTAAACCCCAATGTCCGGCAAGAGAGCAGGCTTCATTTGAAACTCCTTCCATATTACAACCATCTCTAACAATTGTATACCTGATTTAGTAGATAAGCATGCAGTTCAATATGTGAGTAGACTGATACTTTTATAAAATCAGGGATGGCAAATGAAACAAGCATCCACATTTTTTGCAATTTTCTCCCTGGATCATTATTTTTAATTTAAATAATGACCATGCTAAATAGTTTGCACTGATTAATGTAAATGTAAGGTAGGAAAGGTGCCAAAAAATTGATATTGTATGTTCTTCGGTTCTTACTACAAAACTGACACGATGAAGGCAATTTTCCATTTATATTTAGTAGTGTCATAGAATGAGTAGAAGAAATATATGTGTAATGGTCAACAATCTCCATATTTGGCTTGTTGAATCGAGCAGCTAAGTGTTTTTCTGCCAGTGCTAATCCAACAACATTTGCAATAAATTGGCCAAGAGGGCCTACAAGAAGAAACCAGCAAGAAAGTTCTAAATAAAATATGCTTACAGGTTACGAACAGTAATTACAATTATTTCACAATAACAATAACAATAATAATAATAAAGCTCAAAGAGAGTATAGCAATGATGTAAACAAACCTGTTCACTTATACACGAAAGTGACGAAACATGAAGATGATATACAAAAAAATTTAAATTAACTAAATAAATGGTGTATATTTAACAAGCCTACCCGTGGTCACTTCGACCTCTAGCGTCTCAGAGTTCTCGGGGTGACCAGGGGTCTTACTTCACCATTGCCTGAAAGCTTTCAAATCCACTTCCTAAAACCCACAAACAACAAAACAGTTTGATTAACAGATCTGTAAAATAAATTTCGAATGTAACTGCACTTGGAGGTGAAGGCAATAAACTAAAATACATCTGTATATACAAGTTACAACTATTGGGATTATTGAGATATATAACTGGCCTTAAAATCATTATCATCCTATGTCGCTAAAAAGGAGCGATAAAACATTGAAAACTGTTGAAAACAATGTTGTGGTTCGTTGACTGAGTTGTGTATGTCATCATTCTCTTTAAGACGTTTCACCGTTCTATCAAAGGCACGTCGGGCAGGCTATCAACAGCGCGCCCAGTATAAAATAGCCAAAATGAATATTTAACCAACCTCCGCACAAAGGTCATTGATCAAAATCTGTGCCTTGGAGTTTGTGAAATATTGCTTTTATTTTTTTAAAGAATAATGGCCGAAAAGAAGGGTGGAGGCGAGAGCGATCAATGCAATTCGTTCTATTTCATCCACTTTGAAATAAATGGATCCAACATGACCGTTTCGAAGGAAATGTTAACAATTTTGTATCAAAAACATAAGTGTTACACCGCACCAATCCGAGTTAGAAATAGAAGCCCAATATATGGTGCCCAAGGGGCCCAATATAGGAGATCTCAATAGCCCTTATGACCTGAGACTCAAACAGTAAATGCACTTATTCAAACCATTTTCATTTTTTAAAAAACAATCCAAAAAATTCCAACAGAAACTAGTAAAGAAAATCTCAATAACCCCTATGTCCTGGGACTCAAACAATAAATGCACCACACCTATTCAAACCATTTTCATTTTTCAAAACAATTCAAAATAAATTCAAACAAAAACTAACACGTTAACAACTTGTAAAACCGTTTTTTTTCATGTAGTCAATTTTATGGAGGATTTGCAAGTGCAATAAACGCAGTATTCCAATCACTAAATAACATCGATGCAATTTGACATTTTCAAGAGTTAATGCTCTCTACCATCTTGGTTGTTATTATAAACGAACATGTTACTTCTTAGTTTTATGGAATAGGATTTTACAGTTTTAAAACTGTTGTAATACTTCAATGCATGTCTGCAAAGCAGTACACATTTTTATCGTACCCCTGCTGTAGTTTCAGCATTCACACCAAGATACGTGAAGTAGAATTTGACATCCTAATGAGAATGAGACTAATCTTGCAATGATATTAAAATTATCAAAAGAAATTAAGCACACAAAATATCATATCCAACAAAAAAATTACGAAGACAAACATGTAGTTCTCCATCCAAAAGCATTAACAAGGACAATCTAACTAAACCTAATCTAGAATTTGCTATAAAACAGGCAACTAAAACGATTAAAATAAGAATTGGTGAAAGTTGACCTTAATTGCTGATAACCATCTCGAACGGACAGATCTGAACCAAAAACGGCCTCCTTTAAATCTACTTACTCTCAAATCGAATATTCGAATAAACGAATAAATCGAATAGACTAATCTTACAACAGTATTTGATTTTGTTTGCAGAAGAACATCGAGACATAGCTATCGCATGAGAGAAGTTGAAACCCTAGTGCTGAAATCAAATATTACGCGGCCTGAATGTTAATTAGAAATGAAAAAATAGCAGGGGGAACCGCAAAAATATGATGCGGATTTGATCCGTATTAAATCCTAGTGATCTGAATGGTTGAAGATGTAAGGTTAGATTTGAAGGGTTGAAGGTGGTGCGGATCGCCAAAGTTAATTTGGTACGGCTCTGAGCACTGTCAAATTTGATACGGCTTAAAGCCGTATTAAATCTCTACATCATGGTGCGCGAAATGTGCTATTTTGGTGTAGTGTTGGTTGCGAATACTACTGGAGCACCCCATTCAGAAATACTCCACCTTATAAACCCTTTTCAGAGCAACTCTTTGACTTGCTTACTAAGCTCTTTTCTCTTCCTTGGAGCCATGTGTCTAACGGGTAGAGCTACGGGTTTTGCATTATCAACAAGGTATATGCGGAAGTCTATCTCCCGCTTCGGAGGTAAGCCCTTCACCTCTTCAAATACATCTGAGTATTCGTGGACTACTCTAACCGACCACAAGTTTTCAATAGACACATCAAGAGATTCTAGGTAGATAAGCATAACAGAATGAATGGGATTACAAGAGATTTCGAGAGTGTTGCCGAGGCGAGTCATAAGTCCCACTCTCTTTTCACAATCTAGAAGTAGACCTTGTCCTCTGCCCTTGCCCTTGTCTTCTTGGGCAGTCTTTAATCAAATGTCCTGCCTCACCACAGTTGAAACAGCCAGTCTTCTTCTTCTTCCTACAGTCCTTGCTCAGATGGCCTGGTGTTCCACAATTAAAGCTGTAACAACCCGTATTTTCAATAACCTGTTATAACATAAATGGAGGCAGAATTAAACTGTAAAATCTGAATCAAGGGAAACGTGCTATGCCATTGCGTTTGTCTCGGAAAAATACGCGAAATAGAGTCCGAGTTTTCGAAAATCGGAGTCCGTATGACCAAGATATGGCCTCGCGAAGTTTCACGAAAAATTCCCAAATTAAAGTATACTTAATTAAGTGAAATGGGTTGCGCAGAGAAATATATATATATATATATTGATATATATATATATATATATATAATTGAAAATTAAATAAATAAATATGCAAAAATGTTCAAAACAGCGAATTGGGAGAGGGGAATAACCGAACCGGCCGATTTTTGAGGTCGACCCGAGCTCGCTGGGTCGACTAGGGGTTAATCCAGGGTGTTTGGCTGTCAACCCGTGGGCCGATTCGCTCAAATACAGATTTTGCATTTGGATGGTTCTCATGGTTCATCTTTAATCTAAAGGCCCTAGATGGTTCCTACACTTGACTTCTTCCCCAAGACATGCTTTGATGGCTTGGATTGAATCTAGGTTTAATCCTATGGCCTAAAACACTTGCCTAATCTATAAATAAGACCCTAACCTATCCTAAATCCTCATTATTCATTCATGCAACTAAACTATGGCAAAATTTTACCTCTCATGGCCTCCACTCTCTTCATAAAATTTATAAATGGTTTCTATGAGAGATTTTCCATGCATACAAGTGTTTTCAAGCTTGTATGAGTGTCATTAGCTTGCATTCAAGTCAACTTTCTATCTTTGCATCATAAAGCAAGGGTTTTGATCATTTTGGCTCAAGGGTTTTTATGTTAGAGCTTGCATTTTGGGTCTATTTGATTGCATAAGGGCTTTGTCATATCTTTTGTGCCTTCATAGCAATGTAAGCCCTTTCCCTACTCGTAGATATTAACTATGAAGTTAAATGTTCATGTTGCAAGTTTGGGTTTGATCATTGAGTATGATACATGCTACCATGTCATGCAAGTTTATGAAGTCATTATCCTGATCTTGTGAGCTAAAAGCTACAACCTTTATGTTGAAATGTTGCATTAGGCAACATGAGAACCCTCATAACCTTTATGTCAACTTGCATATGAAGTCATAACCCTTATATGATGATATATGCGAGTTACTAGTCATCATTCCATATCTTTTATCACCATGATTCGCTTATGTGCCAAGTTTGGGTTTATGCATGTTTTGAGGCTTAAGAATGTAACATGCAAGTTAATGAACACATTTGTGCCTCATTTGCCACCATGATTAACTTGTGGCTTAATATCCATTTTTGTCATGCCTTTGCCAAGTCTCTTCTTTTAATCCATTACGTTGTCGCGAACGTATATGCGAGTTTAAAAGCGTTGGGTTATGTTATGGGTAATTTCTAATGACATGAAAATACAACTTGAAAACATGACTTGAAATATAATATGGAAGTTGACATGTAAGTATGCATAAAAACATAAGCTTGGGAATTTACCTATTAAGTTAGGTCTACCCTTTGGGAATTTACCTATTAAGTTAGGTCTACCCAAATGCTTGAAAACTTGTAACATGTTTTGGGAAACATGATGGACATGACACTTAGATAATATAAGTGTGGCCAACTTGAGGTTGGGTTGAGTTTGCAACGTAAAACTACCCGGAACCGACCGGCCTAACTAGTAGTTGCAAACAATAGGACCCAATGTGAGAAGTTGGTCATGTTGTGCTTGAACCCGAGGTTAGACCAAGTTGTGGTGTAAAGCTACCCGGAACCGACCGGCTTAACTAGTAACCACAACAAAGTCTAATGTGAGAGGTGAAGGTGCATTAAGTAATTAATGCCACATGATAGGGTTAAGTTAATTTGATTAATGACTCTTAACCAAATATGACATGGACAAATGGGTTAAGTAATTTGATTAGGCTAATGATACTTAACAAAACATGACAAGGTTGGGTAGGTTAAGTAACTTGATTTGCCTAATGACACTTAACCATTTTTATATGACTAGTGGATGGGGTTAAGTTAACCAACACTTAATCAATCCAACGCGATAACTTGGTAAGGTTAAGTAAGTTTTCTTAATGACGCTTAACCGAAAAATACGGTTAACGAATGGGGTTAAGATTAGACTCAACTAGTCTAAACATGGAAATCGGATGGGGTTAAGTTAGCCTAGACTTAATTAATCCCACTTGGTAGTTTAATGGGGTTAAGTTAAACACTTAACTAATCTAAACATGATGAATTGATGTGGTTAAGTGACCTATACTTATCCAATCTATCTCGTTAATTTATTATGGTTAAGTTAACCAATACTTAACCAATATAACGTGAAAACATGATAAGGCTAAGTCACGAATCGCTTGAATACACTTGACCGATTTGACTAAGTAAATTGATAGGGTCAAGTTAATATATACTTAACCAATCTAGAATGATAATTGGACGAGGTTAAGTCGTGAATTGCTTAATATACTTAACCAACTTGAGCATGGTTTGTAGGGTTAAGCCTTGAACTTGGATACTTAGCCAATTTTGACAGGATTTGTAGACGGGTTAAGTCATGAACTTAAGTGACACTTAATCCATTATGTAAACCCTAGTTCTGAGGATTAGGTGGATAACCGTAGTTAACAAGGATAACGGGAACAATGCTAAGTGGTAAACCTTAGTTGAAGAATAACTAAGTAATGATTCTTAGTCAAGGAAATTTAGACCAGTTCATAGATAGATGAGTAACCTGATACGGTAGGTCATCGTTTAAGTATACGAGTAGGAGCAAGTATCTGATTTAGATAAAGGCTCCAGCGAACTGGGTAACGAAGCAGCGGCTTCGGGGAACGTGAGGATATTCTTGGTATCCCTCTATGAGCTGCCAGGTGATTATACTAGGCTCATGAGAGGTTAAGGTCTGCGTTAGAAGAACCAAGAGTATGCCTTGGTTGCTATACGAGCGACCTAAAGACGGGGATGGATAGGGGATAGTCGACGATACACGGTCGTACCCTAGATAGCATTTCGTCAGGCTACCTACCATCTTTGGTCAAGCGTGTACGTACGGAAAGGCAGAGAACACCCAAAAGACCATAATTGCTATCTAATTATGGTTGCAGTAAGGCTTGGATGTGGGTTGGCCAGTGTTGTGTTCTCATACAGGATTTATCCTGTCTTGTCTTTCACTAGTTGAGGGAGTGGTCTCGTGGGACCATAGCCACGTATAAGAAAAAAAGACCTTAGCATCTGCATCGGCAGTTAAATCGAAAGCTCCCGACCGAGTCCTGTATTTCTTGATTTGCCCTGTGACAGGACTCGGATGGCACGATGTGATACATGTGCATACAGTCATGGAAAAGCGATTCACGATGAATGCGTGGGAAAAAGGGCGCGGTTGGCGGTTAGCGTAATCCCTAGTGGCCCTAGGTGGTTGAACCCAAACCGAGATACGAAAACGTGCAATAGGTAAGCATCATCCCTAGCAGCCCTAGGTAGCATAAGTCCTAGTTGTACAAACAATAATTCATGTTGGAAGACCCTAGCTAGGTTTAGGGTAACAGTCCAAACCGATCTTAAGGATCATGGAACTATGTTAAAGTAATATAGAATCTCATGGGAAAGCCCGTATGGTCTACGGCAAGGGACTGAACATTTACATGGAATAAAACATACAAGTTGAGTAACCTATATATGCGATATATTAGGTTGACATGGACCATTACACGACTTTTGAGTGAGGGTCATTCTTGGTTAACACATGACACGGTGGGGATACTAGTACGGTAGGTGCAGAGCTAAAATACAGGATAGATATCACGGGGCGTTATACGTGACAGATATCTTGGGGATATTATACTTGATAGAAACCTGACGATGTGATACCTTGTTTTATCTTGACATCGTAATTTATCATGACACCTTAGTTTATCTGAGTTCAGTAGTTCATCCTGTTATTTTGATTTAGCTTATCTATCTTGTTATCATGCTTATGTTCATCTCAGTTTCTCATGTCAGTTAACTTTACTAGTTTTTATGCTAATAGTAGATAGGGCTTACTCAGTCTTTTTGACTGACCCGTTTTGTTTCGCCTCTTTTCTTCCGTTTCCCCCCAGGTTACAGGGAGGAAATACTGTTGTTTAGTTCGGACTTCTTCTGCTTGAAGGTCATCATGGATGGCTTGGACTTTTCTTGGCAAATGGCTACTTTACTGTTTTTACTTGGGAAATAATTTATGAAAATGTCTTTATGCTTCTTTACTATTGCAAGACAGGTTTTGATGTACTCTGATGTAAAAGGCTTTAGACCTTATTTATTCATGTTATGAAAGTTTAATTTTACTTCCGCTATTTTATATGTTCTGTCTTGTGATATTTCTGTGCATGTTTACCAATAATGCCCCTCTAAAGCTAGTGCATTCCTTCTCGAGTGACCCTAGCGGAGGCGGGGTGTTACACGTGGTATCAGAGCCAGGTTGTTACCAGACTGGGCAAAAGTTTTTAAAGACCTTCTGAAAACTATTTGAAAAAAAAACCGTTTACAAAGAAGTATTTTTCAAGAAAATTTTCTTTTAAAAGAAAAAGGCTATTCCCCAAAGGCCATTAGCACTATCCTTGTTTCCTTAATTGAGTCTCTTTTCCTTTCTTTCCTCCATCTGTAGTCACAGTAGTTTTAACTGCGACTAGTCTTTTCTACCTACGAAAGTGCTTTCCATACGATGGAGGTGGTTCTCGAGAGACCAGTGGCCGCGTTATAAGAAAGGTTCGTGAGAAAGAAGGATAAAGGATACGAGCTTAAGGATGAGCAACTTGTTGGTATGGCTTAGTCCTCAAAGGAGGGAGAAAGATGAACAATGAAACTCATGACGAGAGAGTACCTTTGGCATGGTAAAACGGGGCGGATAGTTAAGTATTATGGGACAAGGACAAGATCATCAGGAGGGCAGTAGTATGCTCTCATTTCTAGAGTACCTCGGAAGGAGGGTAACGATCTTGTTAAAGGTTTAGCTTTTCTTCTCTATCATCCCGTTAGGACTTCGTTGTTCGTATCATTTAAGTCTGCTTCGATAGTTGAGTCTCTGCACCTTAAGTACTAGCGTAATAGAGAATCCCATTTTTGTCTCAAAGTCCTATTGGAGAATCAGTCCATTTATACATGACTTGTTTGGATTTGGGAATGTCTATGCCAAGTGTTGAGTTTGGAAATAATGCTTATGTTTATAAGCTATGGATGGATTCTAGGGATGAAGTGGTTATCCAGTAGGGGGTGCCACTCTCGGTTTTGATAGGAGGGTAGTTAGACCTTTTGACTAGCCTTGGTAATGCCCTCGAAGTATCGGGTAACCTTTTTGAGGTTCTGTCATGACTAGTTACTTAGAATCCCTTAATGCCTTTATTGGAAATTTGAAGCCCGATCGAGTGGTGTTCGCCAATAAGACGGATGGTTTACTTCATTTATGCATGGGTTATAGAGATCACCCTAGTAAGTGCGCATGATAACCTGATTGACATCTGTTTACTTTCAAGAGAAAGTTCTTCTACATGGAATGCCTTATAGTATATAAACGAGATCCAAGATTCACTAGTGAATTTTGGAAAGCTTGCATGAGATCATGAGTACGCAGTCATGTTTGCGTCAAGTATTCTAGGAAAAGGATAAGTACAAGTGGAACGAGAGGCGACGAAGAAATGAGTTCCAGCTCATGTTATGGAAACAAGAATAAGAAGCTACAAAATCGCGAAGTTAAAAGACGACTTTGATGGTCAAAGACTAGATACGCGCATGATATCTCTTTTTGGGAGCATATCCTTGATCCCTGTTTTCTGTAGAGCTTACTTGTAGGCTATCTTTTGTGGACATCCTCTCGGTCCTATTCTCCGTTACAAACCCTGTAAGGAGTTTGTCCTGTTTATCTTCTCGACCCTGTTTCAGGGAATTCTAGGTAGAACCCTATGGATGTAAACATGTATTTGAAACATGTTATGATTGATATGGTTGCAAGTGGTTGCTCGTGGATGCGCGAATACACATTAGATACAAGCTCGACTCGGTCACATTTCATATTGCATATGCACGAGTATTTATACTTGTTTATGGATGAAATCGAATGTATTATCATGCGGTTGTTGCATATGAATGAATGATTGTGCACGCATATAGTATCTATATGACTAGGACTATTTGCATACATGTTGGATTCATGGCACTATACATATTTTGCATTAGAAAGATTATTCAGGCCTGATCATTAGCATTAGCTAAGGAACATGTACACACACGTTTTGCATATATTCATACAGCATTAGAAATCATCTAAGGACAATGGTTGCTTGTGGATGATGTTTTGAGTAGATGGATGATGGATTGTAGGATATGTTCTTCCTAACTTGGAGATTTCGGGGACGAAATCCTAAAAGGTGGGGAGAATGTAACAACCCGTATTTTCAATAACCTGTTATAACATAAATGGAGGCAGAATTAAACTGTAAAATCTGAATCAAGGGAAACGTGCTATGCCATTGCGTTCGTTTCGGAAAAATACGCGAAATAGAGTCCGAGTTTTCGAAAATCGGAGTCCGTATGACCAAGATATGGCCTCGCGAAGTTTCACGAAAAATTCCCAAATTAAAGTATACTTAATTAAGTGAAATGGGTTGCGCAGAGAAATATATATATATTGATATATATATATATATAATTGAAAATTAAATAAATAAATATGCAAAAATGTTCAAAACAGCGAATTGGGAGAGGGGAATAACCGAACCGGCCGATTTTTGAGGTCGACCCAAGCCCGCTGGGTCGACTAGGGGTTAATCCAGGGTGTTTGGCTGTCAACCCGTGGGCCGATTCGCTCAAATGCAGATTTTGCATTTGGATGGTTCTCATGGTTCATCTTTAATCTAAAGGCCCTAGATGGTTCCTACACTTGACTTCTTCCCCAAGACATGCTTTGATGGCTTGGATTGAATCTAGGTTTAATCCTATGGCCTAAAACACTTGCCTAATCTATAAATAAGACCCTAACCTATCCTAAATCCTCATTATTCATTCATGCAACTAAACTATGGCAAAATTTTACCTCTCATGGCCTCCACTCTCTTCATAAAATTTCTAAATGGTTTCTATGAGAGATTTTCCATGCATACAAGTGTTTTCAAGCTTGTATGAGTGTCATTAGCTTGCATTCAAGTCAACTTTCTATCTTTGCATCATAAAAGCAAGGGTTTTGATCATTTTGGCTCAAGGGTTTTTATGTTAGAGCTTGCATTTTGGGTCTATTTGATTGCATAAGGGCTTTGTCATATCTTTTGTGCCTTCATAGCAATGTAAGCCCTTTCCCTACTCTTAGATATTAACTATGAAGTTAAATGTTCATGTTGCAAGTTTGGGTTTGATCATTGAGTATGATACATGCTATCATGTCATGCAAGTTTATGAAGTCATTATCTTGATCTTGTGAGCTAAAAGCTACAACCTTTATGTTGAAATGTTGCATTAGGCAACATGAGAACCCTCATAACCTTTATGTCAACTTGCATATGAAGTCATAACCCTTATATGATGATATATGCGAGTTACTAGTCATCATTCCATATCTTTTGTCACCATGATTCGCTTATGTGCCAAGTTTGGGTTTATGCATGTTTTGAGGCTTAAGAATGTAACATGCAAGTTAATGAACACATTTGTGCCTCATTTGCCACCATGATTAACTTGTGGCTTAATATCCATTTTTGTCATGCCTTTGCCAAGTCTCTTCTTTTAATCCATTACGTTGTCGTGAACGTATATGCGAGTTTAAAGCGTTGGGTTATGTTATGGGTAATTTCTAATGACATGAAAATACAACTTGAAAACATGACTTGAAATATAACATGGAAGTTGACATGTAAGTATGCATAAAAACATAAGCTTGGGAATTTACCTATTAAGTTAGGTCTACCCTTTGGGAATTTACCTATTAAGTTAGGTCTACCCAAATGCTTGAAAACTTGTAACATGTTTTGGGAAACATGATGGACATGACACTTAGATAATATAAGTGTGGCCAACTCGAGGTTGGGTTGAGTTTGCAACGTAAAACTACCCGGAACCGACCGGCCTAACTAGTAGTTGCAAACAATAGGACCCAATGTGAGAAGTTGGTCATGTTGTGCTTGAACCCGTGGTTAGACCAAGTTGTGGTGTAAAGCTACCCGGAACCGACCGTCTTAACTAGTAACCACAACAAAGTCTAATGTGAGAGGTGAAGGTGCATTAAGTAATTAATGCCACATGATAGGGTTAAGTTAATTTGATTAATGACTCTTAACCAAATATGACATGGACAAATGGGTTAAGTAATTTGATTAGGCTAATGATACTTAACAAAACATGACAAGGTTGGGTAGGTTAAGTAACTTGATTTGCCTAATGACACTTAACCATTTTTATATGACTAGTGGATGGGGTTAAGTTAACCAACACTTAATCAATCCAACGCGATAACTTGGTAAGGTTAAGTAAGTTTTCTTAATGACGCTTAACCGAAAAATACGGTTAACGAATGGGGTTAAGATTAGACTCAACTAGTCTAAACATGGAAATCGGATGGGGTTAAGTTAGCCTAGACTTAATTAATCCCACTTGGTAGTTTAATGGGGTTAAGTTAAACACTTAACTAATCTAAACATGATGAATTGATGTGGTTAAGTGACCTATACTTATCCAATCTATCTCGTTAATTTATTGTGGTTAAGTTAACCAATACTTAACCAATATAACGTGAAAACATGATAAGGCTAAGTCACGAATCGCTTGAATACACTTGACCGATTTGACTAAGTAAATTGATAGGGTCAAGTTAATATATACTTAACCAATCTAGAATGATAATTGGACGAGGTTAAGTCGTGAATTGCTTAATATACTTAACCAACTTGAGCATGGTTTGTAGGGTTAAGCCTTGAACTTGGATACTTAGCCAATTTTGACAGGATTTGTAGACGGGTTAAGTCATGAACTTAAGTGACACTTAATCCATTATGTAAACCCTAGTTCTGAGGATTAGGTGGATAACCGTAGTTAACAAGGATAACGGGAACAATGCTAAGTGGTAAACCTTAGTTGAAGAATAACTAAGTAATGATTCTTAGTCAAGGAAATTTAGACCAGTTCATAGATAGATGAGTAACCTGATACGGTAGGTCATCGTTTAAGTATACGAGTAGGAGCAAGTATCTGATTTAGATAAAGGCTCCAGCGAACTGGGTAACGAAGCAGCGGCTTCGGGGAACGTGAGGATATTCTTGGTATCCCTCTTTGAGCTGCCAGGTGATTATACTAGGCTCATGAGAGGTTAAGGTCTGCGTTAGAAGAACCAAGAGTATGCCTTGGTTGCTATACGAGCGACCTAAAGACGGGGATGGATAGGGGATAGTCGACGATACACGGTCGTATCCTAGATAGCATTTCGTCAGGCTACCTACCATCTTTGGTCAAGCGTGTACGTACGGAAAGGCAGAGAACACCCAAAAGACCATAATTGCTATCTAATTATGGTTGCGGTAAGGCTTGGATGTGGGTTGGCCAGTGTTGTGTTCTCATACAGGATTTATCCTGTCTTGTCTTTCACTAGTTGAGGGAGTGGTCTCGTGGGACCATAGCCACGTATAAGAAAAACAGACCTTAGCATCTGCATCGGCAGATAAATCGAAAGCTCCCGACCGAGTCCTGTATTTCTTGATTTGCCCTGTGACAGGACTCGGATGGCACGATGTGATACATGTGCATACAGTCATGGAAAAGCGATTCACGATGAATGCGTGGGAAAAAGGGCGCGGTTGGCGGTTAGCGTAATCCCTAGTGGCCCTAGGTGGTTGAACCCAAACCGAGATACGAAAACGTGCAATAGGTAAGCATCATCCCTAGCAGCCCTAGGTAGCATAAGTCCTAGTTGTACAAACAATAATTCATGTTGGAAGACCCTAGCTAGGTTTAGGGTAACAGTCCAAACCGATCTTAAGGATCATGGAACTATGTTAAAGTAATATAGAATCTCATGGGAAAGCCCGTATGGTCTACGGCAAGGGACTGAACATTTACATGGAATAAAACATACAAGTTGAGTAACCTATATATGCGATATATTAGGTTGACATGGACCATTACACGACTTTTGAGTGAGGGTCATTCTTGGTTAACACATGACACAGTGGGGATACTAGTACGGTAGGTGCAGAGCTAAAATACAGGATAGATATCACGGGGCGTTATACGTGACAGATATCTTGGGGATATTATACTTGATAGAAACCTGACGATGTGATACCTTGTTTTATCTTGACATCGTAATTTATCATGACACCTTAGTTTATCTGAGTTCAGTAGTTCATCCTGTTATTTTGATTTAGCTTATCTATCTTGTTATCATGCTTATGTTCATCTCAGTTTCTCATGTCAATTAACTTTTCTAGTTTTTATGCTAATAGTAGATAGGGCTTACTCAGTCTTTTTGACTGACCCGTTTTGTTTCGCCTCTTTTCTTCCGTTTCCCCCCCAGGTTACAGGGAGGAAATACTATTGTTTAGTTCGGAATTCTTCTGCTTGAAGGTCATCATGGATGGCTTGGACTTTTCTTGGCTAATGGCTACTTTACTGTTTTTACTTGGGGAATAATTTATGAAAATGTCTTTATGCTTCTTTACTATTGCAAGACAGGTTTTGATGTACTCTGATGTAAAAGGCTTTAGACCTTATTTATTCATGTTATGAAAGTTTAATTTTACTTCCGCTATTTTATATGTTCTGTCTTGTGATATTTCTGTGCATGTTTACCAATAATGCCCCTCTAAAGCTAGTGCATTCCTTTGCGAGTGACCCTAGCGGAGGCGGGGTGTTACAAAAGCACCTTTTCTTTCCTTTGCTATTGTTATCCTTACCACATTTCTTAGGCTGCTGCGGTGACTTCTTTTGATCCCCTTTATTTTCCGGTGCCTTATTAGCATTAGCGCTTTTCTCCTCTTCATGCATAAGCGCCATGTCAACCAGTTTCTCAAAGGTAGCCCCCATAGGAATGTGGGTCATAGACAACCCATGTAGTGGCTCATTCAAACCTTTAACGAATCTCAGGGCCTTCTTTTCAGGTGTGTTCACCAAGTCTAAGCCAAATCTCGCCAACTAATTGAACTTGTTGACATACTCCTTTATTGATAAATTCCCCTCCTTCAACGCTGAGAACCTCTCCATGCATAAATTCTCTTCTGCTCGTGAGAGAAATTTCATCTCGAACCTATGTCTGAAATCCATCCATGTCTCTACTGGACGTTCTCCATTCGTGACCTCCCACCAAAATGAGGCTTCGTCCTTTATTAACCAAGAAACAAATTGGACCTTCCTTCCATCTTCTATCTCGAAGATACCAAACAAATCTTCCACCTCCTTAAGCTAATTTCGAGCTTCAACAAACGTCTCTGACCCGTGAAAAGGTTTCCCGCCCATTGCCCGAAAGCCTTTGCATATCTTCAAAAAAGTATCAATGCGGGGAGGTGGAGGAGGAGCGGCTGCAGCTGGGGGAGGAGGAATGTCTGTTGGGCCTGCGGCGGTGGCCCTAGTCTCCAGATATCTTTTGAACCAGGTCGGTATCTGTATGCCCTCGGGTATCTCAGGTAACCGAGACATGCTGAAAAGAAAAATAAAGAGATTCAAAATAGAGAATCGAAGGAAAGATATATGGCTCTTGGAGGTTATGTTTTTAAAACAAACTTTTCTCTTGAAAATACTCTCCTTAAAACATATTTTTGAAAGTATTTCTTTATAAAATGGTTTTGAAAAAAAAACAATTTTTCAAAATCTATTATCTGTTCTGTTAACCTCGCTTTGATACCACATGTAACACCCCACGTTCATTATTGTCACTCTCAAGGGGAATGCATTAACTTTCATGGAGTATTATTGGTGTATAGAATAGAATATAACAAGACAGATACATATATTGGTACTTGAAAAATTTAAAACAACTTTTATTGCAGCGGAGAAATAGTTTGGTTACAACAACATCAAAAACCAACAATAAAACCAAGTACACTTAATGTCCATCTTGACAAATTGTTTTCTGAGTACACAAAGTAAAAAAGCATAACCCCAACATAAGTAGCCATAAAAGAGATAAGCTGAACTTTACTTTCAGCAATCCAAGCACTTCCAAAGAGAGAGAAAGATCCAATTCATGCACCGCTAGCACTAGTCCCACACTGAGAACCTTTGAGAGGAGGGGGGGAAGGAAGAAAAGAGGCGAAAACAAAGGGGTTCAGACATAAAGTCTGGCGAGTCGAATAACTTTAACAATATAATTATTAAAGTAATTAGGATAAGGCATAAATCGGTAAAACAAGGAATGACTGTGAAACAAATGGACATGACAAAGCAAACAAGAGGAATAAGATAAATTTAATTTGCGCCTCCAACACTATAGGATAATTACTACACTGCACCATTACTAGTCACCCTAAAAGTAGATCCCGCCTACTAAACATAATAATCATAATGGCAGTTTCGTGTACCCCTAACTGTCTTCATAGGTGTCGCCTGCCCCTATCTCCACTAGTTGTACCCACTACCCCCATGCGATCGGCTCCCTAACTCGTAGATACCCGTGCTGGTCCCACAGTGGGGTGTATCACTCCCCAAAGTGGCAACCCGATACCACTAAGGATGCACGACTTATATCTACACGATGCAACAATGTCTTACCTACCAGCCCGGGCCCACGCACTCACATGACCCCTTTGGACTTGTGTTGCCATCGCTAACCAGTTTTGACCTATTACAATCAAACCCAGTAAGCGTGTCCCGTCCTCGATCTAACTCAATCTCACAAAGATACTTAATGGGTTACTAGTTTGAAAAGGGCCCCCATACTTGACACAAGCATTCCTTCTATGCTTGGTCCCCACTAAGATTTCCCACTTAACCCCCTTCTTATTCATGTCTTCTTACATGTTTCAATTTGGTTAAGTGTTTCTAATCGTATTTCACATGTCACCCATGTCACCCACTTAACCCCCATGTGCCACCACATGTTTATCTTGGTTAAGTGTTACTTAATTAATTATAACCATAACCTTGTAAGACCTCCCACATTAGACTACCGTTTGCGGTTGCTGGATTTGCCGGGCGGGTCCGGGCACTCCTATACTGCAAACGAGTCTAACCTCGTGTCTTTGCAATTGTTACACATTTAATTTATGCCTTCGACCTCTCACATTAGACTACCGTTTTGTGGTTGCTAGATTTGTCGGGCGGGTCCGGGCAGTCTTATACCACAAACGAGTTTAACCTCGTGTCTTAGGCATTTATTATTACACATAATTATTTCACCCCAATATGAATTAATTGTCCCTATTCAAATTTTCAATAATTTCCAAATTAGTCTATGTCCATAATTGTCACCTAAATTATGTCCATACTTTTCAGGTATATAAATTATACCAATTAGTGTTTTGAATTAATTATAAGCCTTTAAAGCCATTTTAAGCCAATTCACAATTTGCATAATTAATACTTTACCATTGTCCCCACGCTATTCGTATGTTTTAATATGAAATATGTTAAACTTGCATATAGTCTAACTCATAAAAAGAAGAGAAACATCACAACTTGCATAACACATAAAATAGATCTAACTTGCAAATAAGAATTATAACATAAGTTTGCATGGCCAATAACTTGCATAGGCAATGGACATATAAAACATAAATTTGCATTAACTACCATGGATCTAAATATAGATCTAAACATGAAATTGTGAACTTGCATATATGAATATGGGTTTCACTAAAACTTACATATAAGGAATATGGTTTTCACCTAAACTTGCATATGTGAATATAGTTTTCACCTAAACTTGCATATGGATTCCTAAAAACTTGCATATTAATTTAAACATGTAAACTAATATCACATGTTTTACATATAAACCAGCATATGTATACACTTGATTCACATATAAACTTGTGTATAATTCGCATACAGACTTGCATAAGATTCACATACAAACTAGCATATGTAAAAACAGACTTGCATAAGATTCATATACAAACTAGCATATGATTTACATCCCAAACTGGCATATAAACTGATGTCATAAAATGAATCAAGTTAAACATATGTGATTGGACATATGAAATAGATCTACCAACATAAGTTAACAAAACTGTCATATGTTCATCAACAGACGATAACAAAATTAAGTAACATCACATGATTCAACATACATGTTCTCATAATCTAAATTATAACTCATCATAATTAATTTGTTAATTATTTTGTGAAAGAAATTGTACTCACAAAGACGGATTAGAGAAGAGAACAATTCGTTCGTTGTTTATATTAGAATTCTGACTTGCAAATCCCTAAGCTTTAGGAAGAAGAACTATTCTAGCCGCAGCATGGAGGCCAAGAGATTAATTTAGTTTAGGTTTAGAGCTTGAGTCTATGCGTGCTTATATAGAAGTTTAAATCAACATAAGCCATTAGATTATCATAGGAGAAATCAGAACCGTCCAGGCTAGATAGAGTTATCCAGAATTGCCACATATGCCCTAGTGACTCAGCAACAAGTCAGGAAAGACTCAGCAACAAGTCAGAATCATCACAGTTCAGATCTGCCTGGGGGGGTAGGTCGACCCCCAGGTTGACCTGTATAGGGGAGGTCGACCCCCTGGTCGACCTGGCTTGGGGTGGGAAAAATCCGCCCAGCCCGCTTCCTTGTTTGAATTTTGAATTTTAATTTGAACTGTTCTTAATTTATTTAAATTACTGAAACTTCTAAGGGCCATAACTTCCTCATACGAAGTCCGATTTATGAAAACTTGGACTCTATTCCAAGCAGAATTTCGAGATGAACGCAATGACGTAACCCGTTTCCCTTAATTCTCACTTTAACAATTAAGCATTCTTAAATTCGTTCTTTTTAATAGTCATAGAAAATTCAAGGTGTTACAGATGTGTCCTTTTTTCTTTTTTTGGGAGCTAGTGTGCAGCGGTGTGAATATAATGGTTAGATGTGAACAGTGATAAGAAGCGGTAAAATAAATACCGAGTAGAAAACAAAGTTATATCATATAAGCAAACGCCGAAATGACTCTTACCAATTAAAGAAAAGGTACATAATAAACTGAAATATAGCCTTATTTCTCGGTCTTCACCAGTAACATATGTTCACATGACAAATATGTATTACGTAACAAGTTACAAGGGTAGGAAAAACACTTTATGAATGTCAAGTATATACTTTTCGGTAGCAAAGCCTTTCTAATTGCTAAAATACATTTTTTAGTTGATCGGATGAAGTATTGATCACAATCTGTTATCCTTTTCAGATAGTGGTGCCTTTTTACTTTGCAATATAATAATAAAGCTTAGCCTTTAAGAAATGGATTGATGTACTTACCTATACTCTGCAGGCCTAACACAACTTAAATATTTCAACCCCTAAAAAGTTAAATCCGCCATCTACTCTATGTGCCTAAGTGAATGGACGTTGTTCCTATCTTCAATTTTATTTTTCTATAAATAGCAACCACACACTTTATTTCTTCCCTCTGAATGGTAAGCGAACGTTAATCTCCCCACTCACTCACTTATAAAATCACAAACTCCAGTCATCTAATAAAAACCCCAATCATGTGTAAAAATAAGAACATAGATGTAGAGTTCGAAAGCACGGAGGGAAGATGTGGTTTTAGCAATTGATGTGGGAAGCAGGACTATAAAGGGAGGATCTGGGCACAAGCATAGCAGGTGGAGGAAGCTTGAGTGAGCAATGTGAAGATGGAGTTGAACATGAGCAGACGTGAAGGATATATATACATGTATACATACATATACATATATATATACATATACATATACATATATATATATATATATATATATATATATATATGGGTACCGACGAAGCAATAATGGGAAGGAAACAAAGTATAGTTGCGCTGGGTATTGAAGGAAATGGTGTCCAGCTGTTTTCTGAAGCAGTAACGTTTTGAAGGAAGTAATGAAGACTTTGGTATGGTACAGGGTGCGATTATCCGATGGGAGGGCTCATGCGTGGAGTCATCAAAACCAAATAAAGAACGTGGAAGAAGTATTCAAATTAGGCACAAAATTTTGCGTGAAGAACAATAAGAAATGTCGGCTATTTTGAACAGAAGTGGGAGAGAGAAACTAAAAAAAAAGTAATTGGGGAGGTTTAAAACAAAAGTCAACGTGGCACTTTGTAAAGATGGGCATGCGAAAGGAAACAAATAAAAGTCTTGAGGTGGCTTTCTGTAGTTCCAAAGAAACAATGACGTGCATGGAGAGTACAAATGAAGAAGGCACGATATAAGTGGAAACAGGTTTTATGACACCCCATGTCCGTTAACGTCAACCGAATGCATTAAGTTTCGTGAAGCGTTATAGGCAAACAGGAGCAGAAACATTACAAGACAAATATAAAATTACATCGGAATTTAAAACTTTATTAAGCAAAAAACAGCGTGGTCCAAAACATAGTTACATCATAAGTCTGAAATGCAGAAAACCCAGTACATCAACTTAAAACTTCTGTCTTGTACTAAAATCACTAAAGTACGGTAATATAAAAAGCATAGTTCCCCGTAAATATAGCCATATCAGAGAAGACAGGAAATCAAAGTGGTATATCTAAGCAGCTCCAAGCAAAATGGAAGAGAATCCAAATCAAGCCTGAGTATTCCCACCCTGAGACCCTAGGGGAAACAGAAGAGAGAGAAGAGGAAAGAAAATGGGTTAGACATAAAGTCTAGCGAGTCCATTTACTTTTAGCATATAAATAAGTAAAAGCATCATGACAGACATATAAACTGGATGAGAGAGATAACAACATCATAAGACAGGTACAACAGACTATGCAAGATAAGCAAAATAATCATAACAGAATAGGTTGCGCTTCTCTAATACTTTTCTCTGCACCATTACTAGTATAACAAACAAGATGATCCCCACAAGAATATAATGGTAGTTTTAGGTATACTTTAGTAGCGGGTTTTACCCCAGAATTAACCAGTACCTAAACAGAGATAACAGGTGTTAACCCAAAAAAAAATACAAGTACCCTCAGAAACAGACAGGACCAGATGTACCCTAATTACTAGCCCCAATCAAATGGCTCCCTATCCCATAAATACCCTGTGTCGGCCCCACAGTAGGGTGTATTACTTCCTAAAGTGGCAACCTACTGTAACAATCCGTATTTTTATAACATTTTAAAACAAGAAATCAAGGAAGAATTAATTTTTAAAATAATATTCAAGGGAAACGGGTTACGCCATTGCGTTCGTCTTGAAATTTTACATGAAATAGAGTCCGAGTTTTCGAAAATCGGAGTTCGTATGACCAAGTTATGACCTCTAGAAGTTTCAGAAATTTTCAGAATCAAAGACAGCTCGAATTTCGAATTCGAAATTCGAATTCAAACCCCGCAGCAGGCAGGGCGGGAAAATTCCCGCCCCTAGACCAGGTCGACCTGGGGGTCGACCATAGTGTCGACCTCCCAGGGACCAGGTCGACCATAGTGTCGACCTGGGGGTCGACCTACCTCCCGAACCCATTTTCTGAGCCAGATGCATTCCGATGTATTTAGACATGTTTCGTGACCAGATTCATCTGCCTAACCCTATATAAGCAGCCCTCTAGCCTCATTCTCTCCACACCAATTTCTTTCTGTCCTTATGCTGCTTCTAAGATAATCTAAATAATAAGATAAAAAGGAAGAAAAAGGACTGATCCTTCTCCATCAAGACTACGCTTAGAGATTTGCAAATTTGGGGATTTCAATTAGAACACGATCAATCAAATAGAGATTCAACAATCATATTCTGCTTTCTAATTCTTGATCCACACACTATAAGTTCAAGTTACTTTTAGAAAAAAGCTGTAAACTTAATATCCATGTTGTAAATTGGAATTGGATCCGTGTATGGAAATTGATTCGTATATATTCTTATTCATCTTGGATCTCGACTTTCGTGAATATTGCTTTGGATCTATTCATGTTGTAAATCAAATTCCTTCAGGACTATAACCTTAATATGCCTATAACGATGAACATAAGACTATACCTATGCCAATGACTATGACGATGAACATAAGACTATACCTATGCCTATGATAGAACATAAGACCATGCCTATGACTGTAAACAGAAGACTATGCCTATGACTATGACAGGGACAATTATGGCTAATCACCTATAACTATTATCTATGACCATGACTTTGAAACTATTACTGTTAATTGCCTATGACTATTTGCCTAGAACTATTTTTGATATTTGTACATGATTATTGTGATGAGTCGCTTATGATTCATAACTATGACATTTCTACCTATGACTATTTGGGTTAATTGCTTAAGACTATTATAGTTGATTGTTCATGCCCATAACACTATAGTTGAAACCCATGAGGTGCACCGAATTGGCATTTTGTTGGATCGTATACCTAGGGTGTGGCTTGCTTAGTTTATTTGCCATTTTGATCCATTATCCTTGTATTTGGCTTGCTTTTGCATGCCTATTCTTTTATGGCAGCGTTTACCATGACTATCGCCTTACCTTGCTAGATTTGAAATTCCTTATGCCAGTGATGTTGTAACCAATTATCTCAAGTCATATCATGCCAGTCTTGTAATCTCTTTTATCGCTTTATGCTTGTCTCTTCTGCCTATCTTAGCTTCGATGTAATTTCCTTTATCTCTAGAATTAGATTTGCTTGTAACTTAGGTCGATTAACGTTTACATGCAATGGGAATACGATTTGGTTAGATTAGGAAAAACATGAATTGGTTATGGACATGAATTATGAAATCGATAATAGGAAAAACTAGAAACATGAACATTGTTATAACTTGAATCTGGATGTGGGCATGAAACTTATCCTTGAAAACTTGACACGAACTTGACATGAAACTTGAACATGGTCATGACACTAGAATGAACTTGAAAATGGCCAACTCGAGGTTCGGTTGAGTCTGCAGTGTAAATATGCCCGGAACCGCCCGGCAAATCCAGTTACTGCAAACAATAGGATCCATTGTGAGTAGTTGGTCATATCGCACTTGAAACCCGAGGTTAGACTGAGTTCTGGTGTAAATCTGCCCGGAACCGCCCGGCATATCCAGTGACCACAACAGCAGGTCTAATGTGAGAGGTTAGGGTGCATTAATGAATTAATGCCACATGATAGGGTTAAGTCATGAACATGAAAGACAATACTTAACCAACATGAGACATGATTGGTAGGGTTAGGTCATGAACTTGAACGATAACACCTAACCAACTTAACACGTGAATGGTAAGGCTAAGTCACGAACTTAAATGACAACACTTAGCCAACTTGATATACTAGACTGATGGGGTTAAGTCTAGAATTTAAATGACAACACTTAACCTACTGGACGGAAACCCTAGTTACGCGGTCCGTTTCAGCAGTAACCCACTAGATGTATCATGGTACCCTGGAACTAGGCAGGGTGGGGCACGATTGTTGGGCTGATTGTAAGCGACCAGAACGACGGCTGTGAGGGTGCGCCAGTGTAGGTTCTAACGGAGTGCGGGCATGCACACACTCCGGAGCAGAAAAAGCAGGCATTGGGCATCAGTAGGTTTATCTGTGCATTCTTGATTCGTGCCGGTGGTTTGCACCATAGGGCTTGATACACTCTATGGTGGACCTAGCACAGGTGACTACATTCGTGATTGGGTCGTATGACACAGAAACACAATGAGCTTGAACTTGTAGGGAGCCGATCGATTAGTGGATCGTTCCGTTGGACCCGGTAATGGGTCATTCACGATTTTGGGCCAAGGGATTATTTCATGATTAATACTTGACATGGGTTGGGCTAGTAGTACAGTTGGTGCAGCGAACCTTGAACATGTGATGCTATACTTGATTTATACTTGATTCATCATGTTATCTTAGTCTATCTTATCCATCTTGACATCGTACTTATGTTTACTTTCAGTTTATACATGTCATGTTACTTTTACCTGTTTTTATGCTGAAAGTCACTTGGACTTACCAGTCTTTATGACCGACCCGTTTTCTTTCGCCTCTTTTTCTTTCGTTCCCCCCAGGTTCTCAGGGAGGAAACTCTAGCACTTAGCTGGGTTTCTGCTTGCTTTCCGTCAGCTCATGTACGGTTTGGTCTTGAGCTATGCTATGGCTGCACGTATGCTATTTTTGGGGAATAATTTACTTTTGAAGTTTATGCTTCTTTATTTATAACTTGATGTAATGGAATAATGGCAACTTGTACTTTGGATATATGAGGTTTTGACTCTTTTCTTGAAAGTAATAAGATTTGGTTTTTAATTTCTACCGCTGCTTTATTTATATTCTGTCTTGTGATATCTCTATGTTTGTTTACCTAGATAATGCTCCACCAAAACTAGTGCATTCCCTTTGTGAGTGACCCTAGCGGAGGTGGGGTGTTACACCTACAGAAAAACACAAACCTGTTTAATGGTGCTACAGCGGCTTATTTTCCTAGAGCAAGCTATACTCATGCACGCACAGGAGTCCGTTGGAATGTGCCAGTACAATCCTCCTCCTAGATGAACCTCTTACAATCAGCTCAGTAAGCGTGCCTTGACCCCTACCTAGTGCGGGCTCCCCCTTTAATACCAGAATGGGTTACTGACTATTATGGGTCTCACACAACAGATGACACATGCCAACCCTTACAGATCTTGTGTCCCCAATTAACTTGGATTTAACAGGTTATGCCTAACAGATTCGCATAAACCCTTACAGATTTACAGATTAAACTTTACAAGTTAACGGGTCCATATAACTCCAACAGATGTAATTGGTTAAGTTTTCTAGATTAACAGGTTCATATATCCCCCACAAAATTTAACAGGTTTACTTAACCCCACAGATTTAACGGGTTTACTTTACCCTGCAGATTTAACAGGTTTCTAGATTTACTGACTACTTAATTTATAATTAAGTACAACTTATCTAATTTCATAAGTTATCCCCTTCCTCTATCATATATTATAACCTAAGTTATAACTATCACTTGTCCCTAGGACAAGCCTACCTATTATCTTTCCTTTTTCCCATTCACGTTTATTAATAATAGGTTATTATCATTCCCCATTCATCTATGTTAATGCACCAGACCTCTCACATTAAGTTGACCACTTATGGATGTTGGATATGCCGGGTGGTTCCTGGCAGACTTCTACCACAAGTCGAACTTAACCTCGTGTCTTAGTACCGTTACGTGTACATTTACGCACTCGACCCCTCACATTAGAATAACCATTTGTGGACGTTGGATTTGTCGGGCAGTTCCGGACAGACTTATACCACAAACCTCGTGTCTAAGTGTTGTTATAGTTTCTGTTTACTGTAGTCTTAGGCATATTCGTTCATAACCAATTATTCATGTTCATCATAGGTTTCCCAATTACAGTATTCAGTTTCAACAGATTAAATAGGCTTCGCATACTCTTTACAGTTCCATGAGCATGTTTCACTTCATCATAAATTAAGCCTATAGGTTTATATGTCCCAAACCACAAGTCATAATTTACAGTATAAACCATGCCCCAATTTTTTAGTCCAATTTCACAATATAGTTTATGCCCCCCAAATTCCAATCGTGATTCAAAGTACAAGTTATGCCCCTAAATTACCATTTCTAATCACTCCCAATTTAACCCAAATTCGTTTGTATACATATTTCAGCTATATCGACTTAGGCTCGAAGGTAGCCTGGCAATAAAAATAAAAAGGGAATGAGAGAGAGACGAACTGTAACATCCCCAAAAAAATCGATCTTGGTTATCCAATATACAACACATACTGAACATCCAAGGATCGAAAATACCGGTAGTTAATGAAAGAAATTAGAGGGTGAGGATAGATAAGATAGAAACTTAGAATAGAAGAAGAAGAAGAACATGCAACATCAGAGTAAACACGAATCTCACAACGGAACGAATAAATATATTTCATAACATAACTTTGAAATATAAATCTGTACTTGAATATACATATCATTTCCAAAGTACAGCACTTACAACACATCGGAAAAACCATAGCTATATTATTCTGAAGCCTCCTGCTCTATCTCTTCAAGTATCTGTAAATCCCGACTACTTGACTGCCCATACAAAATTGGGCACCCAAGAGTTTAGGAAAAACAAAACAAAATAAACTCCAGGTCAGTCATGTGATTGGTGTGAGTAAACTCAAATTATTTTATTTAACTTTCAAAATCCTTTTGAAACAAAGGATAATCATAAGACTGATCCACACATAAACACGGATGGTTTTTACCTTACGATAACTCAAATCATTAATAAAACAATATTATTATGATATTATAATAATGTCTAACACAAGTAATATAAATCTAGTAGAAACGCTTGCATCTAACGTTCTACATATATAATATACAATCAAAACCGCAGGCTCTTATTTGGGGAATGGATTCCAACTATGACTAGGTACGGATCCACCTTCCGCTCAGTGTACTCTAGAAGCGATACACTAGAGTTCAACAAAAACATCTTGCAACTCGGCCACACATGATCGACCACTCATTTCGCTTGAGTGTATCGAATATATTGTCACCTTATAGTTGGTAAACCAACATAAGCATTCCCAGGAGATACAGAATTGAAAGAAGTAACAAATATGAATATTCTCTAGCTAGTGACAATATACCCTACTTGGCTGTGAGCCACTTAGTCATGATGCCTGCCCGATTTCTGTCATTTCCTAGTTGATGAGGCTCGAGGTCAAAACATATCTTTTAACAGATCACTCCTCCATTTACTTCGAATGCCACATCGTCATACCCATCTAATCACAAATTGATTTCCCTAAAATACCACGGGTATAAGCTAAGAGAAACGAATTCCTCTGCCACCAACGTAAATACATTTGAAACGATCAACTTACATGATCTACCAGATATACTCTGTCCAACATTCGTCCCTTCAAGTTGTCCTAGGACTAGACAAACCGAAGACACTATTCCGTACACCCATCCTAGGCAATCTCTACCTAGGACTTATACAATAGTCCTTGCACTTTACTCCATCTTCAATTTATCTTCGATCTATTTGATTCGAAACGCTAACGCCCATACGGAGTGGTTCTTTGGATAAGAATCCAACCGGTCTCTCCGTATTAATGACGGAAAATGGTCAAATATTTAATAGTCTATGATTTAACTATCAAAGAAAAACACGTATGCAAACAACAATATTATTTTCAGATGGAAATTTTATCGATCGATTATCATTTAACATTTATCTCTTTAGTTCATTAATTTACTTATCTCCTGTTTCCATATATTCTAAATTCTGATTTTCTATTATCAGAATTCATTTCTGATTCCTTTTTTTTTGGAAAACATTTCCAAAACTCCTTCACTGGATCGAGCTCGATTATAATTATATTATAATTATACGTTCAACTGTCGTCTATATAATATATTCATTATTCAAATTCCATTCCAAACTGAATTATATATATTTTGAATTGTCCAGTTCACATTATATTGTCAATTCACTATTTTTGATTATTTCAGAAATTAAATATATTATTATATTATTTATATTAATTAAATATTCAATATAATTAAATTTAAACATCCATTTAATTCTCTATATCCCTATTTAAATAATTAAATTAATTAATTATTATACTCCAAATATACAAGACATTACACGAACATAATAGGCATAAAACCAAAAGTAACAGAAATGGGCATATGATAGCAGAAAAGGCATATAAGAACAGATCTGATGAACAGAAACAGGTATATAAGAACAGATCTGATGAAAATGTAATAACAAAACTGATTAGGCATAGGTTTGGATCCAGATTTATAAACATGTCAGAATTACTTGTTAAATGTTTATATCTAAAAATAACATGAACTCACAGAGGCTGGATCTAAAGAATAAAGAACAATTAGGTTGAAGCTGTAGAAGAAATTCTTAAATCTGTATGAATCGCTGTTGCAGATGATAGGCTATTTTAATTTGAGTTGGGGCAGCACTTCGTTGTCTCCATTGTTTTTGGTGAATAAAACGATGAGAATGAGGTCCTATTTATAACATAGGGTCAACGAATCAGGTCAGGAAACAAGTCCAGGTACAAAAAGTGAATTATGCCCATATTTGTATAGGGGTCGACCCCCCTTTGGTTGTCGACCCCGGGTCGACCCATGGGTCATCTCCAAACACTCTGGGTCGACCTAGCCGCGTCGGATTTCGGGTCGACCCTTAGAATGGGTCGGTTCCGGTTTTTGCCCTTCCCACTTTGCTGTTTAGAAATTTTTTATTTTTGAATATTTGGTTTGTTTGTATATATATAATTCTCTTGTGCGTATACAAAATTTTAGGCTTGATAACTTCTTTATACGATGTCCGTTTCATGCACACTCAGAGTCAATCTTAAGCCAAATTGCAAGACGAACGCAATGGCGCATTGCGTTTTACTTAATTCTCAATATTTAATTAAGTATTCTTTAATTTATCATTCTAATTTTCTTCAAAATTATGGGGTGTTACAGGTTTGCACGTCAGTTTGGATATTTTTAAAACATGGAAGTTGCGGTTTACAGACCTATGAAGGAAGTCAGCGATTTGAACGTGAAAGGGAAACATAAATAGTTGATAATATTGGTTATAACGTGGAAACTAATTGGAACCTATAGAAGAAGGAAACAATAGTAATTGGCTATGTTTTTTATAGTTATTCGGAATGTTATGTAGAAGAACAGAAAAAACAAATGGGAAGAATCAAATATAAGTGGGCCTCGTGAAGCAAGAAGGAGCAGTGGCGGAATTTAATTGGGAAGAAACATAAGTAAAACAATAGGAAAGGAATAGAAATGATACGGGGAAATAAAGAAGGAATGCGTTGTGCGCGATGGGGAATAACAAAAGCATGGTGAATATTATATGAATGAATCAAAAGTGCAGTTAATAGCAGAAGGATTTCATCGAGCAAAAATTGAAGAGATGGAATTATTTTGGTTGGGCGAAGCAGGTAAAGGGAGAAAATAAGAAAACAGCGGCCTACAAAATGTTTGGCAATACAAAGAAAATGAACGGGGCCTGGTGAATCTTTCACAAAGTAATTAGATAAGTTTAAAATAAAATTTAGCATTACTTAATTATAATTTAATTTTATTAACTTATAATATTTATAATCTGTGTAGATATATCCAGAAATTTGCGAAACGAGGTTTGCTGGAATCATGGTGAAAACACAACCATATGGAATAGATTTAGACAGAATTAGAGATAGCTGGAAGTTTTAGTTAAATTAAACACTGTTTAATACAACGGTAACCGAACCGTTTCAGAAACGGATCAAATCAATGTGAGTTTAACTCGCTCAATTTTTACCCACTTATATTTATATAATTCGGGTTTATTATTTGTGTGCTATGTTTGTTAATTGTTTGATGCATGCTATATATATATATGTGTGTGTGTGTGTGTGTGTGTGTATTGAACTAAACTGATTAAATTTAACGTTTGTTTAATTTAATTTGGAACTTATTTTTAACGATTTTTTTCCAAATGAGGTAACTTACCTCGTTGGTTAAGTTTATAATAATATAAACGTACTTAAATTAAAATATGAGTGCTTGAATTACTGTGATTAATTACTTACTGATGAATGTTATATCTATTTATTGAATAAAAATTGAGGTAACGTATTTGGATGTAGGGAGAAACAAATTGGAGGGATCCAACTGGATTCCTCAAATTTATTGTTTATTTTCGTATGACCATTATATGAACTGTATGACCAACCTGATTAGAGGATTGATTTGTTTATTGATTTATTGAATCGTAATTCAACATTTATTATGATATTAACCGATGGGCAGTATTAGTTGGGTAATTGGCATCACATGGCCTGTAAATCAATCATTTTATATATGGATTTACCATTAGGTGAATCGACATAAATGAAGTTATAAATTTTATTTTTATAAATGGAGATAGATTTTTGAAATCTATTATTTTGAACTGAAATTTAGTTAAAAAGTAAATATTTATTATTTATTTTTTTAGTTATATGTAATTATTAAAGGGTTTTATAAGGAAAGTTCGTATGTTAATAAGATTTGTAAAGTAAATGAGCAGAAATTATTTAAGAATTTGATTAATTATTCTAGGAAATAATTAAAGTTATTTAAAATAATTATATTATTAATTAATGTAAAGGTGAAATTAATTGGAATCGGTTAAACAAATAATCATGTTTTGAGTTAACCAAGTCGACCATTTCAACTAGGGTTTGATTATTAAGTTGAATTGGTTTATTGTCAAGTAATATATGGGAATATTTTTACAAATATTTGTTTAAATCTTAATAAGAGTTTAAAAAGGAAATTTATTATTTATTTTAGTTAAATAAGGAATTAACTAATTTTATAACAGTTAACATTGAAGTAAATTATTCTTTTTAATAATAATAATTTAAGTAATTACCTTGTAACTAAAATTCATCGAAGTAAGGAAATCGAAGATTGAAGTGAGAACAAGTTGGATTATAAAGGATATTACGAACCGGTTTTTATATTAGAACCCGAGTTTTATGAATTAAGTTATGAAAGGAATTTTGAGCGAACACGATAGCTTAAAATAAACGTTTACTTAATATGTGAATTAAGTGTAAAAAGGGTTTTCATATTGAACCAAAGTCGTAAATAAGGTTTATGAAATGAAATGAGAAGTCAAAGCGTTGATTTTTTATTGGCGATACTTAATAACGAAATTAAGTGAAATGGATGGAACAAAAATGAGATTTTCAAAATAGAAGATGATCGAATGAATCAGAAATGAAATAGTATGGGTTGATAACGAGTTAAGATAAGAATTTGAAACCTAACTGAAGAATGGTCTAGTTGAGTGATTTTCTGAATATTAATCTGATGTTGATTTCGGTCTTCAGGGTTGATATTTAGGAAATTGTTCGCTTACCAATTTACGGTCAAGGACTAATGAATGTTGAAGTACAAAGATTTGAGAATGTTATAGAAATGTTTCCAGTAACGGGAATAAAGATTTGAGCATATATAATATGATTTCCAGAGTAAAGGAAATAAAAGGACTCGAGAATATATATAATGAGATTTCCAAGGTAATGGAAAACAAAAGGAGATTGCTTGAAAATATCATGATATTTTCAAGTTAAAAAGGAAATGAGAAGTTGTGTTTTGAAATAGGATTTTTATAAGAATAAGAATTGGTAACTGTTTTCAAATAATGAAATAAAAGAGATTTTGTAACATGTTTTACGAGTAGGAAGTTAAAGCGATTTCCCAATTGTATATAACAAGTAATGGTATGATAAATAGTTTTAAAGAAAATTTTATGATTAAATAAGAAGTGAAATACTATGTTGAAACATCGAAAAGATTTTTAAGTTGTAAATTAACCATTTGTTTAAATATTTTTAATTAAAGAAGCCAAGTGATGCTGAGTACTAAACCAGTAAATCTATTTTTATTTTATGATTGAATGGTTGTTTCATTAGTAGTTATTTAACCGACTGTCAAATCAGACTTATAGATTGTTGGTACGGGAAGACTGGGATCGAATTTTTATTCGAAAACCGTTCCAACCAGCCAATACGAAATGTTGAAGATATCAGATACTGATCAAGATGGAGAAATTGAAGACTGTGGATATTTATAAAACGTTGGAATTACTTAAAATCTCGAGTTTAGTGGCCGGAGATATACTGTAAACCTATTGTGGTTGAAATCGACGGGACTGCAAGAACTACTTGCTACTGATCTATAGAGTGATACCTAGGATGTGGTAGGAGGGTACCTTCGGTTCATCTTGTTCCAAGATGACTTGTATGGATGAATGTCTGACAGAGTATTTCTTAAGAGTTACGTGCATTGATTTTTACAAACGTACTTCTGTCAGCTGCAGAATATTTTTGTGGACGTCAATTAGTGATTTAACGGATCTGACAATGTGGCTTTCGAAGTGAATGGTGATGTTCTAAAGGTAGTGTTAAACCTCAAGCCTCTTCAATTGGGAAATGACTAAAAATCGGGCATGTGGCATGGCTAAGTGGGTAGCTCCCAAAAAGGGTGTATAATCACCTGTCTAGAGAAAATCCATTTCATTCTTTAATCTATTTCGATGTTGTCCCTTATCGGGAAATGGTGGGTTGCACCCAACCATTGGTGATATACATTCGATACATTCAAGCGAAATGAGTGGTCGGTCATGTGTGGCCGGGTCGCAAAATGTTCTTGTTGGACCCAGTGTATTTGCCTCTAGAGATACACTATCGGAATGTGGTTCCACACCTTGTCATAGCTGGAAATTAAATCTCCAATAAAAGCCCGTAGTTTTGATTATATACTATATATGTGGAACCTGAGATGCAAACGTTCCGGTAGACTGATATTTATTTCTGTTTGGACACTATAATAATATCAAAATAAGATATGATTTCAAAAAGAAATGGTTTGAGTTAAAAATCAAGTTGGGTGATGTTTTTAAACTTAGTGAGTTTTTCTCATTCTGGTTCACCAGATTGATCCAGTGTTTTGTAAATGCTCGGGTTAAACTGGGTTGTACAGGTTCAGGTTATCGGATGTTGTGAAGTCTGGAGATGAGCTGAAGGTGTTCAGACATATAATACAGATTGGCATGTATTCCGTTGTGTGCTGTATATGAGGATAGATGATTATAACTGTCCAGATTTATTGTTGTACCCTGATAATTATAAGTTTTAATTTCAAAGCTCTCAATAAAGTTTCTTTCTATATTATATTTTATTCTGCTACAATGTAAGACTTTGACATTTTTATGTTCTTCTTCTTCTTCTATTCTAAATTTTCTTTCTTTCTTATCTCACCCTCTATATTCTTTCGTTAACTTTCTGGTGTTTTCGATACTTGAGTTCTGGCAAGTTAAACGGGTTTATGTGTTATTGTTGGAATTTGAGAACCGAATTTCCCGGGTCGTTACAAAATGTATATGGTATTTTGTCATGTAATTAATATTTTTAAATTGTATTAGGATTAACCGTTATATTTCAGTGTTTATTGAAGTCAATTTGCTTGAACAAAGATTAATCCTAACTCGAGTATTTTGTGTTTTTGCATGGAACGCTTGGGTCAGATATGAGTGTTGTAGATTTTTGAGATGTCTGTTATCGAAGCTTGAAGCACGTGAAGATGCGCTCGGTTTGCTTTGTTCTTCCGGTTTTTATTTTTTATTTTAATTTAAATCTATGTGTTGTATATAAACCTTCCGCTGTAAGAAACTATTTTGTAAACTCTGATGTATTTTATTATCTATTCCGTTGTGAGATATTATTTTTGTGTTATGTGATTCTATGTGTAATTCTATTTAAATCTTGTAAGCTAAATAACTATCTATCATTTTGAATGCTTCGATTTGGTTAATTTACGGACTTGGAGAGGTCTTGCTTGCTAAAGATAGCGTGAACGTGATAGGGGGTTCTCGCCATGTGTTTGGTAGCGAGCAGTGAACTCTTAGTCCTAAACATCCCTGAGGGGTTGGCTGTGAACTCGAGAAGGCGGCCGTAAAAGCAAATCCGTGGTACCAATGTAATGCCATGGCGGATGAGACGACCCGAAATCCCCCTGACGGGAAATCAAGGATTGAATTAAGGACAAGCCACATCGGAATACAAACAGAAGAACATTTCATTGTTCATTACAACAATTCCATCAGAATACAAGAATATACAGAGTATGAATAAATATTACGCAGAAAATATCAAAGATTTAAATTACATTGCAGCAGAAAAATAATACAAAATACAACTGAAAGTAACACACGGATACAGAGCTTTCCGAGTATCGTTCCAGCTGTAAACCAGGATCCTGTGAATATAAATCTGCAAATCCAAAACTACTAGCTGCCCGTGCGAAAAATAGGGGCACCCAAAGTTTAGGTTAAAACAATAAACTCCAGGTCAGTCATGGGACTAGTGTGAGAACTAAAGCAGTTATTAATCTTTATTTTAAAGTTAGGTAAATCAAGGGACCATGCCGTATAAAACGGAACGGGTTTCCTCCCAAGAACACCAATGCATAAAATAACAGTGCAATGCTAAATAAAGAAAAATGAAACTATTATAAGACCCAGGTCCCATCACACAATGCAACACAAGCCGGAAGATAGGGTTTTACCTTATAATAGCCAAAGAATGCTTGATACGCTAAATTTCATGTTTTATTATTACTATAAGTGTATAGTGTCAAAACAATTTCAATCAAAAGTATCAATCATAGACGACATGGGTACCATATATCATGTCGCCAATACTAGGCTCTACAATCAAAACCGCAAATATCACATATTGGAAGTTGGGTTTCCATCTGTGAACTGAGGCAAAAGATAGTCCTCACTGATTCGAGACGCTCTAGCCCGTGTCTCAAGATCAGAGCTCGAGTGACCCTTGGATCTTCAGGGCCGGTCCACCGATGTGGATTAAAATGCCTGAACACTACGTTTCCCCGCCCTTTGGGGCGTAAATGAGCCAAATGACTCCATCGGCTCCACACAGTCACCGATATATCCGAGGCGCCTCGCAACAGCAACAACCACACAGGGGAAAACAATATAAATGTCAGGGCTGGTAGGTCATTGACACCATCCTAGCTAGAAGGAAACGCATGCCCTCCCTGCAGTCCTCTCCCGTTTCTGGTTCACAACCGGGGTGTAAGGCTCATGAATCAAAGTTACACAAAGCTATGCCATGGGCGGTGCTTTGTTCATCAACCACGAGACTTTGCTTTTCAACAGAAGCCTTAATCAATTGCCACTTAGGCATGCCACACAGGCAATTCACTCCATGCGATTGATATCCATCAATATATAATCCCTGAGCTCGTACGTCTCAGAGAAGGGCGTTAAGCAAGAGAATAAATTCTCCGCCGCCAAATAGATATATATTTAATAGAAATCAATCACACAGAATAAAAACCATTGTCAGACACACAGTCTATTTACAAGTTCGTTCTGGGTCTGAATGAAACCGGAGGCACCTGCTACCTCGCATATCCATCGATCTCCAAGTACTTCTGGACGATCACCAATTGGTTACCTTCTCTTGGGTGTACAGCCCAATCAAGATCATCAGTAATCACCCAAACGATGTGAAGACCTCCGGTCTTCAACCACCGTCTTCATCCTCGACACCACGTCGAATCAGTTATTCAGAATGGGATAAACCTGGTCTTTCTGAATAACTCGCGTATATAATAAACAAGTGTTACACAAACACAACATCGCCTCATTCCAATTCAGAATATTCTTTTATTCAAATATTCTTATACTTTGGGAAAGGTTCCTATTAATTTTATCAAAGATAAATTCTTTAAATTTATTCTTTAATCTCCTTTTGAATATCAATTCAAACTAGTCGGGATTAGCGAACCACACCGAAGTAATCATTTATTTTATTTCCCAGTCCCAACCTATTCATCCCATGAAGTAAAACTGGTCATACTTCATATCTAACACCACGGTGTTATCGGTAAATTCAATTGCCATCTCACATTCAAATCTAATTAAAGATTTAACTATCGCCTGGAGCAAAACTGGTGATACTTCATTCTCGATTATTTCAATCTAATTAAAGATTCATTAAAACACCACTTGGTTTTAAACTTCCCAAAAATCAATATCCTGTCTTTAATTGGGTTAAAGAACCAATGTCATCTAAAACACGGTTCACGATAAACCCAAAATCACATTCCATTAATCATCGGGTTAAAGAACAAGTGTTATTTAAAACACCGTTCACGATAAACCCAAAAATCAATTCCAATTCAATTCCAATTAAATACCATTTATTTGGTACACTTCATTAAATCTAAATAAAGAGATTTAATCTTTTTCTCAACTGGGTTTAAGGACAGTGTTACTGAAGACACCATTCACGGCAAACCCAAATCACATTTGATATTGAATACAAGGCTCTGAATAGAAAATATATCGGCTTATATTCAGTATCAAATTCTACGACCAACAAATATCGTATTGGAAATAACAATATAAATATATCTTTCAAATTCCCATAACAATATCTGTATCATCCTGAAATCCAACATCGAAATATTCCAATGAAAATTTCGATTCAAATCCATTCCAATTCAATTATTTGAAATTCTGGTTTCTTTTGAAACCATTTCAAATCCAATTTATTTATTTCAAAGGTAAATGAATTTTAATTCTAGTTCAAAACCAGTTCATTTCGATAAAAATCTATTTTTTTCTTTTCAAATTTGGAATTTTTCATCCCAATTCTTCATAAATCATTTCTTATGATTTTACACAAATTATTACTACTTTTAATAATTTTATCAAGGCCCCTACAGTCGATTTCCATCAACGGCCATCAAACTGCACTTACAGTGACCTTTTCCAAATTTGATTTGGACATAATTCCAAATCCAACCGTTAAATTTCAAATCACTAATATTCATTAGAAAGCTCTTTTCGATACGAACCCAACGGTTCCAGTTTTAGGAGAATCCGACGGTCGGATCTCCCGTAATATCAATTCGAAGTCAATGGTCGAAATTCGTGAACTACCGCAGCGCGGCGCGTTCTATTCAGGCCATTATATATAATATATATATATATATATATATTATATATTTCATCGATTTCCTTTCAATGTGTATTATAAATCGTTTAAAATTTATTCTGAAAACGATTTCAACTTCATATTCAATTTCGAATCAAAATAGAATAACCCACATCATCGATATACAAATGATAATATTTTCAAAACGTTAAATTTTGAAATCACTTTCTTTTCTACATTCATTATAAAAATGAATAAAATCGATATAAATATCGTTCACGTCAAAATGGTGTCAATCTAATTAACACGGCTTTTATTCAACACATGAATGTTTATTCTATTCAACACATGAATATATATTTTATTTCAACACATGAATATATATTTAATTCAACACATGAATTTATTTTCAATTCAACACATGAATTTATTTTCTAAATTGGAATGAGGCCCAATCAATTACCATATAACGTTTATTGTATGGATTCCCTACAACACATGTATATCACAACAAGGATAAATCATCAACCATCATCCAGAGTGCACCACACAACTGCATAAGCATTAAATATAAATAATTAATGCTTACATAGTCTGTCAATCCATCGATTGACATACAACTAAACAATCAGGATTAGTGTACGTCAAATATCATCCCAATACCCGGGTGGGGTTTCAAATCAACAAACACAGGTTTTATTTGTGCAGTTGGGCGATGTGTAAAATTTATCGTCCCAATCAATATCAGTCAAATCAGAGTATATAAACAAATCGTCCGATTCGTTTATAAATATTTATTTTATGTACACGTTAAAAATTATATTTTTAACCATAAAATATTTTCCACTATAAAATATTTTATTCCACATCACATAATCAAATTTCGCAACACATCAATCAAACAAACAAGTCATCCATGGTCTGTGGATGACGGGTGTCGGGTGCTGCTAAGCACCGTCTGCATCTTAGTATATATTTCAAATTAGAAATAAATTAAAGGTGAGGAGTTCACACCGATAAGCTAAACCAAACACCGCGACTCTTCTTATGTAGAAATCTTCGTTATGCTCGCCTTTTGTCAATTTCATTGTCCGTAGCCACTACATATATAAAAATCACATTTTTATATTGTAGCTATGTATGTAAAAATCACATTTTTATAATCGCTCTATATGGATAAAAATCCTATTTTTATTCTGCTCACTATATAAAAATCATATTTTTATTCCCACTTCGTATATATATAAAATCGTATTTTTATATCTCTACTACATATGCAGAAATCACTCCTTTACGCCGCTACTTCCATGATAAAATTTTTATTTTTATCTTGCTAGTAATACAATAAAAATTATATTTTTATTACTCTACATGAATAAAAATCATATTTTTATTCTTCCTATGGTATAAAGATCGAATTTTTATTATTTATATGATATAAAAATCGTATTTTTAAAGCATTAAAAAACATACCTTTACTTCTAAACGATTTCATATCAAAAATCATATTTTTTTATTAACTAAAAATCAAATCTTTTTATAAGCAAGTAAAATCAGTTTTTAATCCTATATAACTTTATATTAAAACTGAAAATAAGTTTTAAAGTTATTTACCTCGTTTTCATCGCTGGGGGAATTCTCAGGCGAGCGCCGGAGGCTACTGGCGGCGCAGTCGATCGGAGCGCGGTGGGGGTCTTCCAAGGTGGCGGCGCACGGTGGAAAAGGGGGCAGCGTCTTCGGTTTTGGGTGATGGGGCTAGGGCACGTGAGTTTGAAGAGGATGGGGAGGAGGGGAGAGAAGCGCGCGAGGGGAAGGGGGCGTTCTGGCGGTCGGAGGTGGAGGAAGAAGAAGAAGCGGCGGCGGCGGATGTGGGGGGGGGGGGTGCGCGATCAATTTAGGGTTTTTTTCTTCTCTGAAGTGAATCGGGGAAGATAAAAAGGGGGGCCTATGTATATATTTTTATTTATTTTCTTACCCAAAACGCAACTTTTATTTTCGAACTCAAAACGAGACCCACCGCCTGTCGTCCATAGCTAATTACACCCATTCCGAACACAATGGGATATGCATCATAAGCCAATTTGATCATTTCGATCAGTTTCCGTCAAAATCAAAATATAACTCTATATATTGAATTTGAACGCACCTTTTTAATTTACCGGGAACACATACAGTCTTTAAAATTCCCAAAAAAGTATTTTCTAGCTTCATATCGATGATACAGTCCTAACAAAACTAGTTTCGCCAAATTCTGAGACCGTTTGAAAAATGGTCATTTTCCAGTCGATTAAAATCAACTGAAACTGGTCAAATGCGTTTTCCTTTGCCACGCTCACATATTGATTCGAAAAATTATGAATTTTGAAACCCAGCAATAACTTGACATCACGGGCCCTACAAAAGTGGTTTCGTTGAAAACCGAGGTCGTTTGCAAAATGGCTATTTTTAAAGGCCAGAATTCCATAACGACTATTTTGTAATTTCAACTGGGCATAACTTTTTATACCTGCTATGAAATTTTGATTTTTCAGATTCGTTGGAAAGATATTCTCAAATAGATTCAAATATTTTTGGTTTCGTTAAAATCCGGTTTATTTTGAATCCTGCACATTCATTTGAACTTTGAAATCGAATTTTTGAACTATCGCGCTATTTCCAATTCCTTTTATAATTATAAATAATTATTTATATTCAAACGACAACGTATATAAATATATATGTTATAATTCTATTCAAAATAAATCTCTCGTCGTAATTATTTAAAATAATTCATTTTAAATATTCAAAATTCACTAAAATTGCCAAAATAAAAATTTTAAATTGACTCAGATTTCTGGGTTATTACAGTGGAGGTTAGCCGTTGGATGAGAGTTGAAAAGCCTAGTCTCGTTACAGTTGGTATCAGAGCTCTGGTTTACCGAACCTTAAGCTTATCGAGTTTGAAAACTCATTAGAGATAGGGTAGAAATACCCTAGAATGTGTGGAATCATCGCCGAATTACTTTAGAGAGAGCATTATTTGAGAAATAAAGTATTTTAAAAAAAATTGAAATATAAAGTATTTTGAAATTTAAATCCTTTTTGTAACCCCACTCTTCAAATTCATTACTATGAATCATGATTCTATTTGAAACCCATCGTTGAGTTATCGTGGGTTGTCGAGAAATATAAGAATAATGTAAGTTAAGCGAAGCAATAAAACTAGTTATTTATTAATTAAATTTGAATTAAGTATTTGGAAAATACTTATTGTAAGGAAAAACGGTTGTTGAAATTCAGGAAATGTTAACTTACAATGAATGGACAAATAAATTGAAGAATGTTAAGCCATTAAAATAAAAATAAGAAGTGTATTCCAAATAAAGATAAATCCTAGAATAAAAAGAATTTATTCATAACAAAGGATATCGTTTTGACCAAATTTGAGAATTTGATTCTAGAAAATTTTGATATCTATTTTTAAGCTTTGAAAAAAAAGCCTAGTGGTATATACTTGTATTTCCGAATAAAAAAATGTTTGAAGTAACTTTCTGAATATTTTAAAAAAGGAAATATGTGAATTAAGAACCCACTTTTATTGCTAGAAAATAATTTCGATGAAAATTTTCACTACATCGGAATTTATTATCGAGTTTCAAAGTGGGGGAGATCACTTTGACAGATTTGGTACTTGTTTATCCTGGTTAAACGAATTTTTATTTATGAAGCATGGTTTGATATACAAATATACGTATATTTTGAATGATAGAAAAAAAAATCTGGAATTGATTCTCGAGTTAATCATATGATAATCCTATGTATTAGGGTAGTGAAACTGTACATCTGAAAGAGATGTCTTGAAAGAAATGATTGAATTCATGATTTCCAATTATTGAATTGGAAAATATATTTTCAACTATTTGAATAATCCAACCTTTTGTGAATGAGATTTAAATGTTAAGTTGAGTATAATCTAAATATCTCAAAGGAATTAGATATTGGAAATGGGAAAAGGGATATTTTATATGTTTGAAAATTTGTAATATCGTGAATAAAATTTTGTTTTAAGGAATATTTTAACATAAGTAATAATTATGAAATTTTATTTTAGCTTGTCTTTTAAAATCAAAGTGTTTTGATATTAAATTGGGAGCTTTGATTGATATGTTTGAATATTTAAATTGAAGGTATAAATTAACTTAACTAATTCAATGAATACCTTTAATTTATTGGAATTTAGCTAGTGGTTTGATAGTAGGACATAAACGCAAAATTAAACGGTGTTCAAATTTAAAAAAAATTGAATTGGTTAACTTAAGGGTTCTATTAAGTTAATAGTTTAGTGGATTAAAAGGATAAAATTTAACTTGTGGATAATTGATTTAAGAGATGAACTAAATATTTGAAAATTTAAAGGTTGGCTTAAAACCAATAATATTAAATGAATGTAGAATTCAAACTTCAAATGAAAATTTAAAATGAAAAATGTAATAACCCAGAATTTTGGAACCAATTTAAAATTTATTTTGATTGATTTTAATGGATTTAAATATTTTAAATGATTTATTTTGAGAATTAACGATTTAAAATTTAATTTAAAATGAAGTTTGAACGTATAAATTTATAATTTAATTAAAACGAGCTCGTAATGGCTCGGCAGTTTGGGAATTTAGTTTTAGACTTTAAATTAATGTACAATGTTTATTATAAATCAGAATTGGATGAGACAAGAAATGTTAGGATCTATTTAACCATATCTTTCTAATGAATGTAAGAAATTGAGATTTTACTTTATGAATTGTAAGTTATGTCCAAATTAAAATTTTAAATAGTCGCTATGGAATTTATTGATATTTTAATATTATTAGAACACTTAAAAATAGTCGTTTTGCAAACAACCTCCATTTTTTACGAAACCACTTTTGTTGGATCCGGAATATTAAATTATTGCTAGATTCCAAATTTCATAATTTTTTAAGCTAGTATGTGGGCATGCGCAATAAATTGTGAATCGATCAGTCATTTAAGCCCGAAATAGAGTGTGACATCCCCAAACCCCCATTCTACGGTGGAAAGGGTAATCTTTGGAATATAACACATAAACAAATAACAATAGAATAGAAATATATAAATACACCAGATAAGGTACAACAGACTACATTAGATAAACATAATTATCAGAGTTACACAGTATACAGGATCATACTTAGTACAAAATACAGTTTCAGCTTTACATAAAATGTCTACAGCGGAATCAAAACATAATATATACAACAAGAGTTGAACAACATAAAAAGAAAGAAATGATAGAATCCATCTTCAGCTTCATAGCTATCCAGGGAGAGCCCGCTAAAACCTGAATACAAGGTTGCCCGCGTTGAAAATAGTGCACTCGAGTTTGCAAGTGAAACATACTACGAGTCAGTCTGGTATGAGAAATCTACTTAACTTATTTTATAATAAGGCAAAGCATGGGACCATGCCGCTAACACAGAACGGGTTTACTCCATTGGATTGCCAATGCTCAAAACAAGTAAATCATTTAAACATCAATGCTTTTTATAAAAATGAAGCCATCATAAGACTCAGTTCCCATCACACAATGCAACGCAAACCGGAGGATAGAGTTTTACCTTATAATGGCCAAAATATACTTGATACGAATAAAACAAAAGCATTTGATATTATTACTAGTGTTTATATGTTTCAAAAACAATTTCAATCATAAGTATCAATCATAGACGGCATAAATGCCCATACCACTATGTCACCATATGTAGGTAATAATCAAAACCGCACGATGTCGTATTTGGAAATTGGATTTCCGTCATGAACCAAGGCAAGGGATAGTCCTTACCGCTTCGAGATTCTCTAGCCCGCCCCTCAGGATTAGAGCTCGAGTGACCCTTGGAACGTCAGGGTCGGTCCACATGGAGTGGATTAAAATGCCTGAACACTGCGTTTCTCCACCTTATGGGAAGTCAATTGGTCATATACCGACCAAACCATCGGCCCTGTAGCGACCGATATAACAGAGGCGCCTTGCTATCCATCATCCACATAAGTAAAATGCCCGGGCGTGTAAAACCCAAAACACCACTCCTAGCTAGAAGGAAATGCAAGTCCTCCCTAAAGTCCTCTCCCGTTTTTGGTTCATACTGGGGTGTGAGGCTCGCGAATCAACGCTAAACACAAAGCTAGCTATTTAAAGCCCTGCTTTGATAATCAACCACAAGACTCTGCTTTTCAACAAAAGCCTTGATCACTGCATCTTAGCATGCCACACAGGCATTTTACGCCATGCAACTGACGTATATCAATCACACAGAATGAAATCCAATGTCGGACACACAGTCCATTTACAAGTCCGTTCTGGGTCTGAACGAAACCGGAGGCACCTTATTCCTCTCCCGTATGTCCAATACAGGAGAGAGGCCCTCGCACATCCGAACGATCAACAAGTATGTTAGGACGACCACCACTGTAACCCCTTCAGGGCAGCAACTCCCATTACAGGCATTAGTAGCCATCCATTCGATGTGAAGATCCTCGGTCTTGCACCGTCTTCATATCTTCGACTTCTAATCGTCGACCAATTATTTGAAATGAGAATTAACTCGGCCTTTTCAAATAATTCACGTATATTTAGAATTTCAAATCAATTCATTTCAATGGTTAAATTATCTGACATCCATAATTCAATTCATTAATGTAATTTTCATGTCAAACACATTCAACCATCAAATATCCTATAAACCGAGTAAATTCAGTTTATTTCCATTTCATATCGTTTATAATATTTTATAATGATTTATCGCTATTTTTATTTATTTAAATATAGCCAGTTTACTCAAACGACGCTTCAGGCCATAACGCGGCCATGGAGCTGTTTTTCTCCAGATTTGATTTACACATATCTGAAAATCTAACCGTTGGATTTTTACAAATTTTATATCATTGGAAAGATCTTTTCAAAGCGGACCCAATGATTCATGTTTTGGGAAAATCTGACGGCGGGATCTCCCGGTACAATCGTTTAAAGTTACGATTTCAAAATATGAACTGCAGCGTCGTTATTCAATTTAATTTAAATATATTTATATATATAAATATAATCCATTCTGATGCTGTTTTCATTCAGATTTGAATTTAACATTTCACAAATCTAACTGTTGAATCTTTACAAATTTGGTGTCGTTGGAAAGATATTTCCAAAGCGGACCCAACGGTTTTCATTTTTGGAAAATCCGAGGGTCAGATCTCCCTGTACAATCGTTTGAAGTTGCAATTTCAAAATACGAACTACAGCTTCGTTATTCGTTTTAATTTAATTATATATATATATATAATTCATTCTTCGATTTCCAAATCATTTTCATTTCATATATTTGATAAAAATAATATTTTTACCCAACAAATATTTATTTCAACACACGACTATTTTTAACACTTAATATATATAATAAAAATGTGATTTTTATTGTCAAAACAATTTATTTCAAAAATGAAGATTTTTAGCGATTCATATATATTATAAAAATGTGATTTTTATTGTTAAAACAATTTATTTCAAACGCGAATATTTTATATACTTCGTACATACTATAAAAATGTTATTTTTATCGTTCAAACCATTTCACTTCATACATTCAATAAAAATGTTATTTTTATCATTCAAACAATTTATTTCAAAAAGGAATATTTTTCCAACACATGAATCTATTTCAACACATGAATATTAATCAAACATATGAATATTTCAGAAAATTTCAGTAGCATAATGGCAAGGTAGTTAAAATCGGCACCGTCCCGAGTATGGCTCCTCGCTCTACCTTAAAGCCTCGCAGCTTTTGACAATGGAGATTTCAATATTCTAGTTTGTACGCAGAAAAACTTTTCCACAAACTAATCTTATTTGTTTTCAACCACAAACAACCATAATCAAATCAACCATTCGTCATATTCACTAAATTTTACGTCAAACAAAATTCAAACAATCAAAACCGATATATATCGTCCATGGTTTGTGGATGAGGGGAGTGTATATATATACGTATATAAATATATTTCACTTTTATTTAAACTCACATATAATTTTTACAATGCATATATAACTTATACATCGCACATACAACTTATATAACGCTTATACATGAGGTGTACAACGCCTATATAACTTATATATCGATCGTATAATTTATACATCGTCATTCCATATCGTTTATAATTTAGAAATCTCACATTAGGTTCCACTCCTCCAAAAATTGTAGGAAGTTCAGAAAATTCTCCGGTCTCTTCTAGAATGTAGGGGACGTCCACACGAGTCCAATGTCTCTTGTTTCTCTGGATTTCGACTACATAGCAAAAAAGATATGATTTTTATTGTAAAATCATATTTTATAGCGCTTTAAAGTGTTATAATCTATTTTAAATTTTAAAGGCCGTACCTTTCTGAATTTGTTCGAAACTAGGTTTCGATTTATCTCGGAATCCGTACAGCGTGGTGACGATCGGAGGGAACCACCTTGGAGAGCTTGGAGAAGCGCCTGGACGGAGGGTGGAGCGTCGGTGATCGATCGCCAGAAGAGGGAGCACGGCGGTGATGAATGAAGGAACTTCCAAGTGTTGGATCTCAATGGAGAAGAAACGAGGGAGGACGCCACATGTATGGATTCGAAGAGGAAGATAAACTCTTCAAAATCCCCAATAGGAGCAGGGGTTAATTCAGCGTGTAGGAGGAGGAATCGAAGAAGGAAGGCTGGAGGTGATTTCAGCCATTAATCGCGATTACGGGGAGAGAGAAAAGGGTTTTCCCGAAATTTTAAAAATAATAAAGGAATTATTCTATTGGCCGGATTATATATTTATTCGGAAAATAGTGTTTCTCCATACGAACTCAAATTCAAACCCAACGACTATCGCCCCTAGCTAAATACCCCCATTCTGGACACAATGGAATATGTTTCGTAAGCCCATTCGACTGTTTCAGTCAGTTATTCTTCAAATTAATATATAAATCATTCAAATATAGATTTGAACGTACATTTCAATTTGCCGGAGCCACATACTAATCCCAAAAATTCTAGAAAAATAAATCTGGCTATGTTTAGACGATAGGGTCCCAACAAAACTAGTTTCGTCAAATTTGGAGACTATCTAAAAAATGGCCATTTTCTGGTCGATCCAAATTGACTGAAATTTAGCAAACACATTTTCCTTTGCCACGCTCATATATTGACTCCAAAAATTATGGAATTTGAGATCTAGCAATAATTTGACGTCCCGGATCCAACAAAAGTGGTATCGTCGAAAACGGAGGTCGTTTGCAAAATGACTATTTTTAAGGCCTATATAAACTCCATAGCGACCTTTCTGAAAATTCATTGGCCATAATTTTGATTTTCGCTATGAAATTTGGATTTTTCAGATTTTTTAGAAAGATATTCATAAAAAGATTTAAATATTTTTGGTTTCACTAAAATCCATTTTATTTTACATATGGTACAGTCAGTCAAAGTTCGAATTCAAATTTTCAAACTGCCGCACCATTTCAAGCCTTGTTTTATAATTAAAATAAATATATTTATTTTCCAACATCGATTCAAATAGACTTTTGGTCGTTATTATTTAAAATAATTTATTTTAAATATTCAAAATCCACTAAAATAGCCAAATTAAAAAATTTAAATTCGTTCAGATTTTCCGGGTTGTTACATAGAGCTTTTTAAGCAAATGGACTCGAAATTCGACGATACAAGTTTCATTAGGATCGTATCATCAAAACATAGTTGTGTGTCAACTTTCATCGCCAATGGAGTTCGTGTAAGACCAAGACATCGATAAACGTCGATTGAAGAGAGCGTTAACTAAAGAATTAATAAAATAATAAACCCCACCTATATATTATTTTTTCTCTTTCTTCCCATCCCTATTTCTTTCCTCTTCTCCAATTTTCACAGCAACCCTTCTCCCCTTTAAATACACGTTGCAGAAAAGCCCCTCAAAACTAAATAATTTATATCTCCTAAACCATAAGGAGTTAAGCCATGAAATTTAATGGATTTGTAGATCATGTAAAGAGCTACCCACGCCCAAAATTTGGGTGTCATTAGAGGTCAAAGTCGTGAGTTATTGAGGTTGAATGAAAATTGGCCATTTTGGGTTTTGGCTTGCTATGGGGTCCATGTCGAGAGTTAGGCCAATTGGTTTTAGGGGAAGGTAGAGGGGGAGCATACGGTTCTTTTGGAAGTGGTGGCAAGGTCTTAGGTGGTTAGAATTGGCCGAAATGTCGAGTCGATCGGAGGGGTGCTAGAAAATGAGATAGTCACGAAAATGAGCAATTTCCCGTTGACCTATCCATTTTTAGGAAAAGTGTCCAAAAGGAAAGTTGTTCAGGAGGTCGAGAATGAGCTACTGGTAAAATTTGGTGTCATTGGAGCAACGAGGTGGCCGCAGCGCCTGGATGACCAAAAACGTAGTTTTCTGTTCAACTAATGACTGCGGGGCTCAAGTGTCGATCTGAAGGAGGGGACTACCCTACGTGGAAAGAGGGGAGATGCCGGAGACAATGGCGCTAATCTCGTGTGATTCTGAACTACGGTTTGGCTATGGCGTATTAATTACAGTGTCCCTTGAGTTCAACATATGAACTATTCACCAAGTTTATTTGTAATTAGAAGCGTATTAATTACATGCGTGGATTTTTCTGTTACATGCAGTATCCCTTGAGTTAAACATATGAACTATTCACCAAGTTTATTTGTTATTAGAAGCGTATTAATTGCATGCGTGGATTTTTGTCTGTTACATGCGGTGTCCCTTGAGTTCAACATATGAACTATTCACCAAGTTTATTTGTTATTAGAAGCATTGTTTGAATATAAGACACTTGTACTTTATACAATCTGGATGGACACTTTGTGGCGCCTTAAATGACAATGGTTGATTATTTATGTTATGATTTGAATGTGAATTCGAAATAATAAACATGTTTAAAACGATGTTAAATTATTTGTGGTAGTTGAAATTGGATTAAAAATCCATTTACATGTCAAACGACTTGTTTATGTTCACTCATTTAAATAATATCAATTTGATGGAATGCATAATTTATTAATTAATTAATTATTGATTGAACACCCGACACAGGTATTGGGATGATATTTGATTTACACTTATCCCAAATGTATAGACTGAACGTTAATCGATTGATTGATAGCCGATACAAGCGTTAAATAATTATTTATGGCTTATATGGATGTAAGTTGCACTTTAGATGTGAATTGGATGTTTAATATTCGTTTATAACAATTGTTGAATACATGTGATATATGAAATCCATATAGCTGAAATTATATGTAAATTGATTGAATCTCATTTCAATCCGGAATAAAATGAATATTTCAACATAATATTCAGTTAACAGTTGAAGTTTGGTTTTGGTGTCCGATTTTGGATGGACACCAAAAATATTAAAATTGACTGAACATCGAAATGTGCAATTTTAAAGATAAACGACTGAAACAAGTTTTCAAAGATGATTATATATATTTTATATAATTTATAAAAATTGTTTTGAAGCTTTTCGATTTATAATTAAAAATTATAAATCAAACTCGGAATTGAATAGAACGCGTCGCACAGCGACAGTTCGCGAACGTCAACCCGTAACTTCGAATTGACGTACCAAAAGATCCGACCGTCGAATTCTCCTATTGGAAACTTTGGAACTGTAATGAAATGAGCTTTCCAATAAAATGAGAATTTTTGAAATCCAACGGTTAGATTTTAATTTGAGTCTGAATCAGTTTTCAAAAAGGTGGTTTTGGATGCAGTTCGGTGGCCGACATAGGAAACCGACTGTAAGTGCCTTAATAAAATTGCTAAAAATATAAATAAATTATGTAAAGTCATAATAAATGATTTGGAAAGATTTTAACATGAAATATTCCACATTTGAAAAGATAAAAGGTATTTTTATCTAAATGAACTAGTTAACCACTAGAATAGTACTCCAATGATTTCAAATTAATAAATTGGATGGTAAATGGTTTTAACATAACCAGAAGCTTCCAACATATAAATTGGAATGAATTTTAATGAAAATTATCTTCAGATATTTTCAATATTGGATGGGATTTGGAAGATATTGATATCATTATTCCAAAACGATATTTGTTGGTTTCAGGATTTGATATTGAATGAAAGTCTATATGATTTCCATTTAAGACGTTGTATTTAATATCTATTTGGATTTGGATTTAGATTTGTTGTGAACAGTGGCTTAAACACCACTGTTCTTAAACCCAATTGAAATACAAGTTATGGAAGAAATCTTTTAATCAAGATTTAATAAAGTTTTCCATTTTATTCAATTAAATTGGGATTGAATGGAATTTGATTCATAATAATCGAAGCAATCGAAATGAGCTTCTGTAAAGGATGGAATTTACTATTTATGGAATTTAAAAGGCTTTGTTGTTATTCCACTTATAGTATTGGTCGGATACAGAAATTTACGTCGATTATAGATTGTTCAAGTTTCCATAAAGATTCCATATTAAATGGAAGATGATTTTGGGTTTATTGTGAATGGTGTTTTTACATGATATTTGTTCTTTAACCCAAGTAAAGATAAGATTAATTTCCAAAATTTGAATAAACATTAATTAATGATTTTTGGGATTAAAACTAAGTTAGAGTTTTAACAAATCATTAATCAGATTGAAATGTAAAATGAAGTAATTAAGTCTACCAAATTCGAGAATTATTCGAGATGGAGTACCAATAGTTTCACTCCATACGATAGTTAAATCTTTCATTAGATTTGAAACGTTAAGTAGTAACTAAATTTACCGATAACGCTATGGGTGTTAAATATGGAGTACCACCAGTTTGCTCCATGGGATGAATAGGTTTGGATTAGGATAAATGAAATAAATGATTACTTCAGCAAGGCCCGGTAATCCCAACTAGTTATATAAATCTTAATTTGGTTTAAGTTATGAAAAGATATAATAAAACCATTTGAAATAATATACAAAGGAAGATTAAACAAAGGATTAAATGATGTAAATCTTTAATAAAATTAATGGAAACCTTTCCCAAAGTTATGAATATTTGAATAAAAGAATATTCTGGATTGGAATGAGGCGTATGATGTGTTTATATATTACTTCATTATAAGATGCGCAAGGTATTCGCAAAGATCTGGTTTAATCCATTTTGAATAACTACTATGACGACATTGAAGACGGTGCAAGACTGACAATTTTCACAACGAATGGATTACTACTGATGCTCTTGATTGGATTTGCTGCCTTGAAGGGATTATAGTGGTAGCTGTCTGGACGTACTTGTTGATTGTCCAGATATGCGACAGCCTCTCTCTTGTATTGGACATAGGGGACGAGGAATAAGGTGCCTCCGGTTTTGTTCAGACCCAGAACAAACATGTAAATGGATTGTGTGTCTGACGTTGAATTTCTTTACGTATTGATTGATTGTTATTATATATATATATCTGTTTGGTGGTGGAGAATTTATTCTCTTACTTAACATCCTTCTCTGAGACGTACGATCTTAGAGGTTATATATTGGTGAACATCAGTCGTATGATATGGATTGTCAATGTGGCATATTGAGATGCAATGATCAAAAATTTTGTTGAAAAGCAGAGCTTTATGGTTGATGATCAAAATGCAGCTTTAATATAGTGTAGCTTTGTGTATAGCGTTAATTCGCGAGCCTCACTCTCCGGTATGACTCAAAACGAGATTAGTGACTGTGGGGAGTGCATGCGTTTCTTTTTAGCTAGAAGTGGTGTCATGGTACGGAGCCCGGACATTTTTACTTATGTGGATGATGGATTGCGAGGTTCCTTGAATTTGATTGGTCGACATACTGACCAGGTGACAGGTCTGATAGGACCGAAAATGTATTGTTCAAGAATAACTAATCCACAAACATTAGGTGTGGACCGACCCTGAAGATCCAAGGGTTGCCCATAGGTGTGATCCTGGACATATTGCTAGAGGTGATCTGAAACCGATAGGGAGACATCCCTTGCCTCGACTCATAGATAGAATCCAACTTCCAATATGCGACTTTTTGATTTTAGTTGTAAACCTATATGGCGACATAAGTAGCTATGTCGTCTATGATTGATACATTTATATTCGAAGTTGGTTTATACACTATGCACTTATAATCAAACATTTGTTTTAAGATATACCGTGCATGTTTGGCTATTATAAGGTAACACTCTATCCTACGGCTTGCGTTGCATGTGTGGTGGGACCTGAGTCTTATAATAACTTCATTTTTCCAAAAATCATTGCATTGTTTATTAATTATTTTATTTCAAGGTATTTATGTGGAGTAAACCTGTTCCGTGTCATACGGTATGGTCCCATGATTTACCATATTTCAAAGTAAAGATTTAATAATTGTTTTAAGTTCTCACACCACCTCTATGATTGATCTGGAGTTTATTTTTTTCGCCTAAACTCTGGGTTCCCATATTTTCCACACAGGTAGCTAGTAGTTTTGGTTTTGTAGATTTCTATCTAACACGATCCTGTTTTATGACTGGAGCTAAACTCGAAATGCTTTGTTCGTGTATTTCATTCTGTTTTGTTAGTTGATGTATTTCAGCAGTGCATTGTATTTATACAATTTTATTTTCGCTGCTATGTATTTTATTCTCTGATATTGTATTTCCGCTGTGTATATTATTCATTTGCACTTTGATATTCTTGTACTCTAATGTAAATTGTTGTAATAACAATGAAAAGTTCTATTTTTTTGTGCTCCCATGCATCGTGTTCTTATACAGTCCGCTTTCTCGTTCGGTCTATGTCAGCCGAGGATTTCGGATCGCGACAGGTGGTATCAGAGCTTTGGTTTACAAAGCTCGAGATCAAGACACATTAAAACCGAATGAAAGAATTCATTTGAGATTGGATTAGTAATATCCTATTAAAGAATACACATTGGAGATAGGATCAACAGTATCCTAGAATGAGTAACTCATTAGAGATGGGGTTAGTAATGCCCTAGTACGAGTTGAGAGTTATATGTTTATAAGTAACGTATTTGTGATTATCATATATAATCTGATTTTCAATTATATTTTATACATAAGGAAAATATATGTTTTGAAAATATATGGATAACATACTTGATTATCTTATAATAAGAGTTTGAGTGTTATTTTGACGTTGAGGTTAGACTATCGAGTATAAGAATGTAGCAACCTAAACTTCCCGGCCGGCCTAAACCGAACAAGAAGGCGGACTTCTTTGAGAACACGACTCATCGGAACATAAACATTAGAACATTTCATTGCTATTACAACAATTTACATCAGAGTACAAGAATATCAGAGAACGAATAAATAATATACAACAGAAAGTATCCGAGATTTACAAATTACAAAGCAATGGAAATATATATACATAAATATAAGGCGCAGCAGAAAACATCAATTACCACAACTGAAAGAAATACATGGATACAAAGCTTTCCGAATATAGCTCCAGCTATAATGCAGGGTCCAGTGAGAAGATATATCTGTGAAAAAACTAAAACTACTAGCTGCCGTGTTGAAAATATAGGCATCTGGGGTTCAGGTGGAAACAATAAACTCCGAGTCAGTCATGGGACTGGTGTGAGAACTCAAAACAGTTATTAAACTTCACTTTAAAATTAGGTAAGTCACGGGACCACGCCACATGTCATAAAATGGGTTTACTCCCATGAATACTCTAAAATAAAACAATTTGTAAACATGCTTTTGAAAAAATGAAGCTATTATAAGACTCAAGTCCCATCACACAATGCAACAATAACCAAAGGATAAAGTTTTCCCTTTCCAAACATGCTTGATACGCTTTAAAACAAATCATTTTGATATTACTATAAGTGCATAGTGTCAAAACAACTTCAAATATGATGTATCAATCGTAGACAACACAGATACCATATATTATGTTGTCATACATAGGTTTACAACTTAAATCGAAAAGTCGCGTATTGGAAATTGGATTCCGTCTATGAGTCGAGGAAAGGGGTCTTCCTTACTGGTTTCGAGACACTCTAGAAAATAACTCAGGACTCGGACGTTGGCGAGCCCTAGGAATGGTAGGGCCGGTCCGCACTTACTTTAGTGGATTAGTTATTCCTGAACAATACGTTTCCCGGTCTTATCGGACCTCCAAAATGGTCAATACGTCGACCAATCATATCCGAGGCACCTCACATCCATCATCCACATAAGTAAAAATGTCTGGGATCTATACCATGACACCACTCTCAGCTAGAAAGAAACGCAAGTTCTCCCTACGCTCCCTCATCCCGTTTTTGACTCATACCGAGGTGTATGGCTCGTGAGTTAACGCTATATACAAAGCTATGCTAATTAAAGTCGTGCTTTTATCATCATCCACAAGACTCTGTTTTTCAAAAATAAGCATTGATCATTTGCATCTTAGCATTCTATATTGTCAATCCATACTATACCACTGATTTCAACCAATATATAAACTCTAAGCTCGTACGTCTCATAGAAGGGTGTTAAGAAAGAGAATAAATTCTCCACCATCAAACAGATATATATATATTTAGCAGAGATCAATGAATACATTATAAAGGAATACAATCTTAGACACATCATCCAATTGCAAGTTCGTTCTGGGTCTGAATGAAACCGCAGGCACCTAATTCCTCGTCCCATATGTCCAATACAGGATAGAGGCCCTTGCATATCCGGTTGATCTCCAAGTACGTCTGGACGATCACCACTTATTAACTTATCTTGGGTGTACGACCTAATCAAAACATCAGTAATCATCCAAACGATGTGAAGATCTCCGGTCTTCAACCACCGTTTTAATATCATCGACTTTTAGTCATCGTATCAGTTATTCATAATGGGATAAACCCGGTCTTTCCGAGTAAATCGTGCATTTTATAATCAATAATCAAGTGCTATAAAAACACATCATACGCCTCATTCCAATTCAAAATATTATTTTATTCAAATATTCACATCTTAGGGGAAAGGTTCCCATTAATTTTATCAAAGATATGTTCTTTTAAACTTATTCTTTAATCTTCCTTTGGATATCAATTTCAAAAAAATTTATTTTATCTTTCCCCAACTTACCCCAATTAAGGTTTATGTACTAGTCAGGATTATTGATCCTTACGGAAGTAACCATTTATTATTTTATTATCTCAATCCCAACCTATTCATCCCATGGTGCAAAACTGGTAGTACTCCATATCTAACACCCACTGTGTTATCGGTAAAATTAATTACCATTTCAAGTTCAAATCTAATTAAAGATTTGACTATCGCCTGGAGTAAAACAGGTGATACTCTATTCTCGAACACTTCTCGAATTCGATAAATTTAATTATCCCATTCTCATTTTAATTTACTTAAAGATTCATTAAAACTCTAGTTCAGTTTTAATCTCAAAAATCATTACTTAATGATTATCCAAATTTTAGGAAATAAATCCTGTCTTTGCTTGGGTTAAAGAACAAATGTCGTTTAAAAAATTATTCACGGTAAACCCAAAATCCTCTTCCATTAAAAAGAAACTTTCATGGAATTCATAATAGTATATAATCAATATAAATTTCTGTATCATACTAATATTATAAACGGAATAACGGTAAATTTCCATAAATAGTAATGGTCTTCCTTCATAGAAACTCATCTCGATTATCACTAAATCTAATTCCATTCCATTCCACTTTATTATATTAAATTGGAAAACTTTACTTTGGACAATTTCCATTAAATCTTAATTAAAATATTATAAATTCCAAACCATAACTTCACCGTTAATCGGGCTTAAGAACTAATGTTATTTAAAACATCGTTCATAGTGAACCCATAATCAACTACCATTTAATTCCAATTATATTAATTGATTGGAAAACTTCATTAAATCTTGGTTAAAAAATTTATCCTTTTCCCAACTGGGCTTAAGAACAGTGTTAACAAAGACACCATTCACGACAAACCCAAAACCCCATGTAATATTAAATACAAGGCTTTAAATAGAAATCATATCGACTTTTATTCAACACTAAATTCTGAAACTAACGGATATCGTATTGGGAATAACGATATCTGTATCTTCCAAATTCCTCAACAATATTCATATAACCACGGAAACCAATATCGAATAATTCCGATGATTATTTCCATTTAAATCCTTTTCAATTCATACATTGGAAAATTTTGGTTATATTAAAACCATTATAATTTCTTTCAGTTCTCCATTCTAGTTGTTAACTAGTTGATTCAGATAAATATCTTTTATCTTTTCAAATATGGAATATTTCATCCAAAAACCTTTCAAATCATTTATTGATTTTACATAATCTATTCATATTTTTATTCATTTTTAATAAGGCCCTTATAGTCAGTTTCCAATTTCGGCCACCGAACTATATTCATAGCGACCGTTTCCAAAGCTGATTTGGATATATTTTAAAATCTAACCGTCAGATTTTAATTCTCTTACTATCATTCCAAAGCTCATTTCAATACGAACCCAATAGTTCCGATTTTAGGAGAATCCGACAGTCGTATCTCCTGTTACATCAATTTGAAGTCAATGGTCGAAATTTGCAAACGGTCGCTGCGCGATGCGTTCTATTCGGGCCGTTTAAATATATAAAATATATATCGTCAATTTCCATTTAAAAACATATTTTATAAATTGTTTATAAATTCATTTTAAAACGATTTCAACTTCCATTTCAATTTTAAATCAAAATTGAATATTCCATATCATTATAATATTAAAATGATAATATTTTCAAAATATCAGATTTTGAAATCAAATCTTTTCGATATTCATTATAAAATGAATAAAATCGACAGAAAATTCCGTTCGAGTTAAAATGGCGTACATCTACTTAACTCGTCTTCATATATTTCATTATTTTCGTGTCCATCCAAAATCGGACATTAAAATCATATTTTGATTCTTTCATGAATATTATTTTAAAATATTCGTTATTTCTGAATTGGAATCACACTCAATAAATTACCATATAATTTTTATATGGATTTCATACATTACATGCATTCAAAAATAGTGATAAACATCTATTAAATAACCAATTCACGTCTGGAATGCAATTTACAACTGTATAAGCATTAAATAATTAAATAACGCTTATCACAGTCTGTCAATCAATCGGTTGACATACAATTAAATCCAAGGGAGATGTGGATTAATTATCGTCTCCAGACCCGTGTGGGGTTTTCAATCATCAACAAATAATTGGGCAATGTGAGAAATTATCGACCCAATACCTGTGTAGGGTTTACATCACAGTCTATGTGAATTTTGCTTATATTTTCACAGTTTAATGATAATAACAATTAAAACTGTAACATCCATCAATCACCAAACAAATATTGCAATCATAGGTAGTCAACATATATTCAATTATAAAAGTAATTAACTGTACAAAATTTTGAGTGAGAGAATTTTCACATTGATTTCCACTCCGTCAGTCTTTATTTGAGGATTGTTTTAATAAAATTAAACGAGCGTTTAATTTTATCAAAAACTTCATCTGCTTCCATTTCTGTTCTTGTTAGTTCCATGTTGTAGAGTTCGTTATCACGATCGCAACGCAACTGAAATCGTTATATTTCGATCTCGTATGAAAATGATATGATAATTTATACATTGATTAAATAAATTATAAGAATTAAATAAGAATTAATTAAAACTAATTACAACTTCTTCACCCCATTGCCTGTACAAAAATCGAACCCACGCTCGTCCAAAAATATCCACGTCACACCACACAGGAGGCCATCGGCCGTCCATCGCCACCCACCCCTCGAACCGCGCGCACCTCCACCTGCCATGCCTCGGCATCCGCACCCCCTTGCATCAGAAAATGAGCACAAACGCATGGGCTTTCAGCTCGAAATTTGAGCACCACAAGCATTGAAAATCGATCACTGGGGTAGGGATTTGAAGAGCAAAGGAAGCATTACGATTTTCCCTTTATAAATTTCTTGAATTGTTTGGTGGATTGAAAGAAATCGAATCAAGAAATTTCGAGCGATTTTAGCCCTCAATTCATTTTAAACGGCGGCTCAGAAAAGTGGAAAAGGAATCAGGGTTTTAAGTTTATTTATATATTATAATATTATTTAATTCATAAAAGTGAGTTTTTGCATTCGAACTCCAAATCAAATCTAACGACTGTCGTCCCTAACCAAATACCCTCATTCAAGACATAATGGGATAAGTTTAGTAAGCCAATTCGACCTCTTTGATCATCTTTTATCAAAATTAAAATATAAATTAATATAACAGTCAATATAGAATTTGAACATACATTTTAATTTTACGGGGCCACATACTGACTCCAAAAACTATGAAAATTGAAATCTAGTATGTTTTGACGATACGGTCCTAACAAAATTAATTTCATTGAATTTGGAGACCGTTTGAAAAAAGGCCTTTTTATTAGCTTATTAAATTCAAACTGAAACTGAATACGCGTTTGAATTCACCATGCTCACATATTAATTCCAAATGATTTGAAATTTTAAACCTGATAATAATTTGATGTTCCAGATCCAACAAGAGTGGTTTCATCGAAAACGGAGGTCATTTGCAAAATAGTTATATTTAAGGGCTATATATATATATATTCTATGGCGATTATTTTAAATTTTAAACTGGACATAACTTATAATTTATAAAATGGAATCTCAGTTTCTTACATTCGTCAGAAAATTACAGTTCAAAATATTCCAAAGTTTCTTGTTTTACTGAAATTCGATTTATTCTGAATTATGTACATTCGTTTGAAATTAAAAATCAAAATTTAAAACTACCACGTCATTTCGAGTTCGTTTTAATTAAATTCTAAATTCTTACATTCTAATTTCGATTTAAATAAATTTTATATTGTTAATTCTCAAAATAAATCCTCTAAAATATTTAATTTCCATCAAAATCAATTAAAAATAAATTTTAAATTGGTTCCAAAATTACGGGTTTTTATAATCTCCCTCACTTAAAAAACATTTTCGTCCTCGAAAAAGGAATGGAGCTGAAAGCTGTTTTACCAACCAACTCAACTTTCATTCTGGCTTACGTTCTTTAACTTTTCAATTTCTAAGAACTTTCTAATTTCTCAAAATTTTGCTATCACCTTAAATTTTCGAAATATTTCGCCATAACCTCTTTGTACGAGTTGATTGGTAAAACCACAACTTCCCTCACAGGGCCCTCATCAATCAAAAAGATAAAGAAAAAGCCAAGTGGCTTGTCAATCAGCTCATAAAATCATCAAACCCAATGAATATATTAAACTTGTACATATTTGTAGGGCATACAATTTTATTTCTCTTCTTAGCTTCCATGTTATGACCTGTTCACACATATATATGTACATGTATACAATTCCAATCAATTTTCAATTCAGTTCAATATTTGACTCGATTTGGCTTAGTCTACCTTTCATTTTCATATTGGTTTCATCATTCCAATATTTTGTTAGTTAAATTAATAATCAACCATCACAACCAGCAATCAATTAGTTCACTAACCTTTCAAATATATAACTTTTATATACTCAAAAATCCAATTTCAAGTCCAAATCACAAACAATAAATTCTAACTAAGTTTCGGTTCTCACACCAGTTAATTGGGAATATACAGGTATCCCACTCTCGAAACTCGAACATAGACACTGATGATGAGGCCTCATCATCAGAATCATCCCCGGGTGACTAGAATGTGATCTTATATCTATCTAGTATATTTGAGACTTCAAATGTACAATGCAAAATCTTCTTATACTCGATGGTCCAAATTCAAAATAAAATAAAACACTCAAACATGTACAATAAGGTATAATTTTCATAACCATATCCATTTTTATTAATAACACTCTTCTAACTCATTCTAGGGTATTTCCAACCCTATCTCTAATGAGTCGTTCTTATAGAACCTTACTAATCCTATCTCCGATGAATTCTTCTTGTTCGGTTCTAATGTTCCTTATTCTCTAGCTTTATAAACCAAAGCTCTAATACCAACTGTAGCGAACCGAACTTCCTGGCCAGTCTAAACCGAACAAGTAGGCAGACTGCTTTGAGAACACAACTCATCGGAACACAAACAATAGAACATTTCATTGCTATTGCAACAGTTTACATCAGAGTACAAGAATATAATAGAACGAATAAAGAATATACAACAAAAAATATTAGAGATTTACAAATTACAAAGCAGCGGAAATATATATACATAAATATAATGCGCAGTGGAAAACATCAACTACCACAACTGAAAGAAATACACGGATACAAAGCTTTCCGAATACAGCTCTAGCTGTAATATCTGCAAAAAACCAAAATTACTAGCTTCCCGTGTGGAAAATATGGGCATCCAGAGTTCAGGTGGAAACAATAAACTCTGAGTCAGTCATGGGACTGGTGTGAGAACTCAAAACGGTTATTAAACTTCACTTTAAACTTAGGTAAATCATGGGACCACGCCGCATGTCACGGAACGGGTTTACTCCCATGAATACTCTGAAATAAAATAATTTATAAAAAAACTTAATGCTTTTGGAAAAGTGAAGCTATTATAAGACTCAGGTCCCATCACACAATGCAACACAAACCAAAGGATAGAATATTCCCTTATAATAGCCAAACATACTTGATACGCTTTAAAACAAATCATTTTGATATTACTATAAGTGCATAGTGTCAAAAAAACTTCAAATATAAATGTACCAATCATAGACGGCATAACTACCATATATTATGTCACCATACATAGGTTTACAACTTAAACTGAAAAGTCGCGTATTGGAAATTGGATTCCATCTATGAGTCAAGGCAAGGGATCTTTCTCATCGGTTTCGAGACACTATAGCAAATGCCACAGGACTCGGACGCTGGTGAGCCCTGGGAACGGTAGGGCCGGTCCACACTTACTTTAGTGGATTAGTTATTTCTAAGCTATATGTTTCCCGATCCTATCGAACCTCCAAAATGGTCAGTACGTCGACCAGTCATATCAGAGGCGCCTCGCATCCATCATCCTCATAAGTAAAAATGTGTAGGCTCCATACCAAGACACCACTCTCAGATTGAAAGAAACGCAAGTTCTCCCTATGCTCCCTCATCCCGTTTTTGACTCATACCGAGGTGTAAGGCTCGCGAGTTAACTCTATACACAAAGCTATGTTAATTAAAGCCGTGCTTTGATCATCATCCACAAGACTCTTGTTTTGGATAATAAGCCTTGATCATTTGCATTTTAGCATGCCGCATTTGTCAATCCATACCAGACCACTGATTTCTACCGATATATAACCACTAAGCTCGTACGTCTCAGAGAAGTGTGTTAAGCAAGAGAATAAATTCTCCACCACCAAACAGATATATATTTAGTAGAGATCAACGAATACAGTATAAAGGAATACAATGTTAGACACACCATCTATTTGCAAATTCGTTCTAGGTCTGAACGGAACCAGAGGCACCTTATTCCTCGTCCCATATGTCTAATAAAGGAGAAAGGCCCTCGCATATCCGGTCGATCTCCAAGTACGTCTGGGCGATCACCACTTATTACTTTGTCTTGGGTGTACGGCCTAATCAGGACATCAGTAATCATCCAAACGATGTGAAAATCTCCAGTCTTCAACCACCATCTTCATATCATCAACTTTTAGTCATCTTATCAGTTATCCAGAATGGGATAAACCCGGTCTTTCCGAATAATTCATTTATTTATAATCAATAATCAAGTGCTATAAAAACACATCATATGCCTCATTCCAATTCAGAATATTCTTTTATTCAAATATTTATATCTTAGGGGATAGGTTCCCATTAATTTTATCAAAGATAAGTTCTTTTAAAATTATTCATTAATCTTCCTTTGGATATCAATTTCAAAAGATTTAATTTTATCTTTCCATAACTTACCCCAATTAAGGTTTATTGACTAGTCGGGACTATCAAGTCTTACGGAAGTAACCATTTATTATTTTATTATCCCAATCCCAACCTATTCATTCCATAGAGCAACACTAATAGTACTCCATATCTAACACCCACTATGTTATCGGTAAATTTAATTACCATTTCACGTTCAAACCTAATTAAACATTTAACTATCGCATGGAGTAAAACTGGTTATACTCCATTCTTGAACACTTCTCGAATTTGATAAATTTAATTATCCCACTCTCATTTTAATCTACTTAAAGACTAATTAAAACTCTATTTCGGTTTTAATCTCAAAAATCATTACTTAATGATTATCCAAATTTTAGGAATTTGCTTGGGTTAAAGAACAAATGTCGTTTAAAACATTATTCACGGTAAACCCAAAATCCTCTTTTATTAAGATGGAACTTTCATGGAATTCATAACAGTATATAATCGATATAAATTTTTGTATTGTACTAGTACTATAAACGAAATAACGACAAGGCCTTTTAAATTCCATAAATAGTAATGGTCTTCCTTCACAGAATCTCGTCTCGGTTATCACTAAATCTAATTCCATTCTATTTTAATTTAATATATTAAATTGGAAAACTTTACTTTGGACAATTTCCATTAAATCTTAATTAAAATTTTATAAATTCCAAATCATTACTTCACTATTAATCGGGTTTAAGAACTAATGTTATTTAAAACATCGTTCACGATGAACCCGTAATCAACTACCATTTAATTCCAATTATATTAATTGATTAGAAAACTTCATTAAATCTTAGTTAAAAGATTTATTGTTTTCTCAACTGGGCTTAAGAACAGTGTTAATAAAGACACCATTCACGACAAACCCAAAACCCCATTTAATATTAAATACAAGGCTTTAAATAGAAATCATATCGACCTCTATTCAACACCAAATTCTAAAACTAACGGATATCGTATTGGGAATAATGATATTTGTATCTTCCAAATTCCTCAACAATATCTGTATAATCACGGAACCCAATATCAAATAATTTTGATGATTATTTCCATTCAAATCCTTTCCAATTCATATGTTGGAAACTTTTGGTTATATTAAAACCATTATAATTTCTTTCAGTTCTCCATTCTAGTTGTTAACTAGTTCATTCAAATAAATATCTTTTATCTTTTCAAATATGGAATATTTCATCCAAAAACCTTTTTAAACTATTTATTATGATTTTACATAATTTATTCATATTTTTAATAATTTTTAATAAGGCCCTTACAGTCGGTTTCCAATATCGGCCACTGAACTGAATTCATAGCGATCGTTTCCAAAACTGATTTGGACATATTTTAAAATCTAACTATTAGATTTTAATTCTCTTACTATCATTCCAAAGCTCTTTTCAATATGAACCCGACGGTTCCGGTTTTAGGAGAATCCGACAGTCGGATCTCCCATTACATCAATTTGAAGTCAATAGTCGGAATTCGCGAACGGTCGCTGCGCTATACGTTGTATTCGGGCCATTTAAATATATAAAATATATATCGTCAATTTCCATTTTAAAACATATTTTATAAATCATTTATAAATTCATTTTAAAACTATTTCAACTTCCATTTCAATTTTAAATCAAAATTGAATATTCCATATCATTATAATATTAAAATGATAATATTTTCAAAAAATCAGATTTCGAAATTAAATCTTTTTGATACTCATTATAAAATGAATAAAATCGATAGAAAATTTTGTTCAAGTTAAAATGGCGTACATCTACTTAACTCTGCTTCATATATTTCAATATTTTCGTGTCCATCCAAAATCGGACATCAAAATCATATTTTGATTCTTTACTGAATATTATTTTAAAATATTCGTTATTTCTAAATTGGAATCAGGCTCAATCAATTAACATATAATTTCATTCATATGGATTCTATACATCGCATGTATTCAAAAATATTGATAAACAACTATTAAACATTCAATTCACATCCATAGTGCAATTTACAACTGTATAAGCATTGAATAATTAAATAACGCTTATCACAGTCTGTCAATCAATCGGTTGACATACAATTAAATTCAAGGGAGATGTGGATTAATTATCATTCCCAGACCCGTGTGGGGGTTTTCAATCATCAACAAATAAATTGGCGATGTGTGAAATTAGCGTCCCAATACCTGCGTAGGGTTTACTTCACAGTCTATGTGAATTTATCTAATATTTTCACAGTTTAATAATGATAACATTTAAAACTGTAACATCCATCAATCACTAAACAAATATTGCAATCATAGGCTGTCAATATATATCCAGTTATAAAAATAAATAACGGTACAAAATTTTGAGTGAGAGAATTCTCACATTGATTTCCACTCCGTCAATCTTTATTTGAGGATTGTTTTAATAAAATTAAACGAGCATTTAATTTTATCAAAAACTTCAAAAGCTTCCGTTTTGGTCAGTTCTATGTTGTAGAGTTCATTGTCACGATCGCAACGCAACTGAAACCGTCAGATTTCGATCTCATATGAAAAAGATATGATTATTAATACATTGATTACATAAATTATAATAATTAAGTAATAATTAATTAAAAATAATAAAATTTTCTTCACCCCGTTGCATGTACAAAAATCGAACCCATGCTTTCCCAAAAATCTCCACGTCACACCACCTAGGAGGTCGCCGGCTGTCCATCGCCAGCCGCCCCTCGAACCGCCTCTCCAAGCCGTACCTCCACCTGCCACGCCTCGACGTCCGCACCCCCCTTTCATCAGAAAACGATCCCAAACGCATGAGCTTTCATCTCGAAATTCGAGCACCACAAGCAATGAAAATCGATCACTGGGGTATGGATTTGAGGAGCAAACGAAGCACTACGATTTTCCCTTTATAAATTTCTTGAATTGTTTGGTTGATTGAAAGAAATCGAAGCATGAAATTTCAAGCGATTTTAGCCCTCAATTCGTTATAAATGGTGGCTTAGAAAAGTGGAAAAGGGATTAGGGTTTTAAGTTTATTTTTATATATATTATAATATTATTTAACTCATAAAAGTGAGTTTTTGCATTCAAACTCCAAATCAAACCCAACGACTGTCGTTCGTAACCAAATACCCCTATTTTGGAAACAATGGGATATGTTTTGTAAGCCAATTCTACTGTTTTGATCAGGTTTTATCAAAATTAAAATATAAATTAATATAACGGTCAATATTCAATTTAAACATACATTTTAATTTTCCGAGGCCACATAATGACTCCAGAAATTATGAAAATTGAAATCTAGATATGTTTTGAAGAAACGGTCCTAACAAGATTAATTTAGTCAAATTTGGAGACTGTTTGAAAAATGGCTTTTTTATTAGCTTGTTAAATTCAAACTGAAATTGAAAACGCTAAATTCACCGCGCTCATATATCAATTCCAAATGACTTGAAATTTTAAACCTAACAATAATTTGATGTTCCGAATCCAACAAAAGTGGTTTTGTCGAAAACGGTGGTTGTTTGCAAAATGACTATTTTTAAGGGCTATATATATATATTTATTCTATAGCGATTATTTTAAATTTTAAACTGGACATGACTTATAATATATAAAGTGAAATCTCAGTTTCTTACATTCATTAGAGAATTACAGTTCAAAATATTCCAATGCTTCTTGTTTTACTGAAATCCGATTTATTTTGAATTTTGTACATTCATTTGAAATTAGAAATCGAATTTTCAAACTACCGCATCATTTCGAGTTCGTTTTAATTAAATTCTAAATTCTTACGTTCTAACTTCGATTTAAATAGATTTTAAATCGTTAATTCTCAAAATAAATCCTTTAAAATATTTAATTTGCATCAAAATCAATTAAAAACAAATTTCAAATTGGTTCCAAAATTATGGGTTGTTACAAAGAAGAATTTGAATATACGCGTAATTAATGTATATTTGAAGTCTCAAATATGCTGGGTTGATATAGAATCACATTCTAGTTGCTTGAGGATGATTCTGTTGATGACTACGTAACATCAATAGTTTATTTTCGAGTTACGAAAGTGGGAAGACTATATAATTCCAATTGAAATGTCAAAATATACTTAAAAAGATTTAAGTAAGTATTTGGAAATGATTTGCGCTTTAAATTTAACTAATATTTAGTTGAATTGATTAGTAATACAAAAGTAAATCAAACGAATTAAAACTTAATTTAAGAAAAGTGAAATAAAATTGGAATATAAACCCATATGAGAATGAATGGTAAATTCAGTCAAATCAAATTTAATATTGAATTGGTTTGAAATTTGTTGGAATTGGATGTATACATACATACATATATATATAGCAGGTTGTTGACTTAAAATGAGTAAAGAAAAAAAATTGCGTGCCCGACAAACACTTGCACCTTATTTTGTTGGTTGCGCAATTTAATCATTATTATTGCTGTGAGTGAATTGGATGCGCTGTGATGGATTCTTGTGTGAAATTAAACTCATACCATAGGATAGTAAACAGGTATAGGCTACACCGCATAACATATATTATGGACAACATAGCATATCCATATAAGCATGCAATTATTTGATGCTTATATGATGTGTTTTGGATGACCATATGAGCATGCACTTGTTTGATGCTTGTACGGCGAGGACTGAATTACAGGTTGAACAGAGGAATGATTATGGACTTAATAAACATATAAAGAAAATTGCAGGATTTAATAAAAAACCCTACACAGGTCTTGAGATGACAAAAATGTACACGTCTATCTTGTTGTAGATAAGGCATATGGATCACGACTGATCCCCCACATGGGTCTCAGGATGATAAATTTTTACACTTCTCTTCGGGTGTATATAGGTCACAATGGAAGTTCACATGAATTTTAAATCCCACTCACGGGTATTAGGATGATAAATTTTTGCACATCTCCCAATGAGCATTTGTTTGATATATATATATATATATATATATATATATATATATACACACACACATATATATAGATTTATTGGAGCCTTTTAAGTTCATTTGTGATTTTTTTTTTCGAGCATTCCGTACAAAGGAGGTTATGACAAAATAATTCAAAAATTTATGGCGTTAACCAAATTTCAGGGAAATTAGAAAGTTCTTAAAAACTGAAAAGTTGAAGAACTCAAGCCAGAATGAAAGTTGAGTTGGTTAGTTAAAAGACTTTCAGCTCCGTTCCTTTTTCAAGGACGAAAAAGTATTAAGTGCGGGAGATTGTTACAACCCAGAATTTTGGAACCAATTTAAAATTTATTTTTAATTGATTTTAATATTTTAAATGACTTATTTCGGAAATTAACGATCTAAAATTCAATTTAAAACAAAGTTTGAACGTTTAAATTTATAATTTAATCAAAACAAGCTCGTAGTGGCGCGGTAGTTTGGGAATTTAGTTTTAGACTTTAAATGAATGTAAAGTGTTCATTATAAATCAGAATTGGACGAAACAAGAAGTATTATGATCTAATTAACCATATTTTTCTATGAATGTAAGAAATTGAGATTTCACTTTATAAACTATAAATTATGTCCAAATTTAGATTTCAAATAGTCGCTATGAAATTTATTAATATTACTATTAAAGCCCTTAAAAATAGCCATTTTGCCAACGACCTCCATTTTCGACGAAACCACTTTTCTTGGATCCGAAATATTAAATTATTGCTAGATTCCGAATTTCTTAATTTTTGGAGGTAGTATGTGGCCCTACGCAATAAATTGTGAATCGATCAGTCATTTGAGCCCAAACTAGAGCATTTTGAGCAAACGGACTCGAAATTCAACAAAACAAGTTTCATTAGGAATGTATCATCAAAACATAGCTGTGTGTCAATTTTCATCGCCAACAGAGTTCGTGTTTGATTGGGACATCGCTAAACGTCGACCGAAGAGAGCGTTAAATAAAGAATTAATAAAATAATAAACCCTGCCTATATCTTATCTTTTAATCTTCCTCCTCAAACCCTATTTCTTCCCTCTTCCCTAATTTTCACAGCAGCCTCTCTCCCCTCTAAATACATTCTGTAGAAAATCACCCCAAAGCTAAATGATTTATATTTCTCAACTCATAAGGAGTTAGCCTATGAAATATAATGGGTTTATAAAGCATAGAGAGAGCTACCTACGCCCAAAATTTGGGGGTCATTGGAGCTCGGAGTCGTAAGTAATCGGGGTTCAACGAAAATTGGCTACTTTTGATTTTTGGCTTGATGTAGGGTCTACGTCGAGAGTTGGGCCGAGCGCTTTTAGGGGGAGCATACGGTTATTTTGGAAGTGTTGGCAAGATCTCAGGTGGCCGGAATGCCGAGTCGATTGGAGGGGTGCTGGAAAACGAGATAGTCACTAAAATGAGCAATTTCCCACTGATCCGTCCATTTTTAGGCGAAGTTTCCAAAAGAAAAGTTGTTCGAAAGGTCGAGACCGAGCTACTAGTAAAATTTGGTGACATTTGGAGAAACAAGGTGGTCGCAGCGCCTAGATGCCCAGAAAAAGCAATTTTCTGTTCAACTGATGGCTGCAGGGCCCACGTGGTGATCTGAAGGGGGAACCCCCCAGAGTGGAAAGTGGTGGAGATGCCGGAGACAATGGTACGGGTCTCATGCGGTTCCGAGCTACGATTTGGCCTTCGCGATCGTTTAAAGTGGAGAATGTCATTTGGAGAAGAAGATTTATTTGTATTATTATTTAATTTGTGTACTTAAAGTTCGTATGTTAATATCTTTTTGCTACGAACTCAGAATCGTGCGCAACTAGATCCGTTGCAATCGTAGAGTCGAGAGCTTCATAACAAAATTAATTTAGTCAAATTTGGAGCTAGCTGGAAATTTGAGTTAAACTAAACCCGCATTTAATTTAACTCAAAAGCGATTGTTATTATACCGATCAAAAATTTCAGTGAGAACTCTCTCACTCAAATATTTTGTACAGTTATTTATTTTTATAACTAGAAACATATTAGTTGACTTTATGGATTTTTATCAGTTACATGCGATATTCCTTGTGTTAAACACATGAACTATTCACCAAGTTTATTTGTTATTAGAAGCGTTGTTTGAATATAGGACACTCGTATTCCAAACAATGTGGATGGACACTTTGTGGCATCTTAAATGGCTATGGATGATTATTTATGTTATGTTATGAATATGAATTTGAAATAATTACCATGTTAAAAACAATGTTAAATTATTTGTGGTAGTTGAAATTGGATTAAAAATCCATTTACAAGTCGAATGGCTTGTTTATGTTCACTCATTTGAATAATATCAATTAGCTGTAATAAATAATTATTTATTGATTGATTGAAAACCCCACATGGGTATTGGGATGATATTTGATTACACTAACCCCAAATGTTTAGATTGAATGTTAATTGATTGATTTACAAATTGATATAAGTGTTAAATAATTATTTATGGCTTATACGGATGTTAAGTTGCACTTTGTATGTGAATTGGACGTTTAATAGTTGTTTATAACTATTGTTGAACACATGTGAATGTATGAAATCCATATAACTAAAATTATAGGGTAGTTGATTGAATCTCATTTCAATCCAGAATAAAATGAATAGTCTAATATAATTTTCAGTTAACGGTTGAAGTTTGGTTTTGATGTCCGATTTTAGATGAACACCAAAAATATTAAAATTGACTGAACAGTGAAATGTGCAATTTTAAAGATAAACGACTGAAACAAGTTTTCAAAAATGATTATATGTTTTATATAATTTATAAAAATTATAAAAATTGTTTTGAAGTGTTTCGATTTATAATTAAATTTAATAAATCGAATTCAGCCTTGAATAGAATGCATCGCATTATCAGTTCGCGAACATCAACCCGTAACTTCGAATTGACATACACCAGATATCCGACAGTCGGATTCTCTTAAAATTGGAACATTTGGAACCGTAATGAAATGAGATTTCCAATAAAATGAGAATGTTTGAAATCCAATGGTTAAATTTTAATTTAAATCCAAATCAGTAATGAAAAAGGTCACTATGGTTGTAGTTCGGTGGCCGACATTGGAAACCGACTGTAAGTGCCTGAATAAAATTATTAAAAATATAAATAAATTATGTAAAATCATAATAAATGATTTAGAAAGATTTTTGGATGAAATATTCCATATTTGAAAAGATAAAAGATATTTTTATCTGAATGAACTAGTTTACAACTAGAATTGTAATCCAATAATTTTAAATTAATAAATTGGATGGTAGATTATTTTAACATAGCGAAAGTTTCCAACATATAATTAGAATGGATTTGAATGAAAATTATCTTTAGATATTTCCAATATTTGATTCTGTGATTATACGGATATCGCTGAGGGATTTGGAAGATATTGATATCGTTATTCCAAAAGAATATCTGTTGGTTTCAGGATTTGATATTGAATGAAAGTCGATATGATTTCCATTTAAGACCTTATATTTAATATAATTTTGGATTTGGATTTGCTGTGAACGGTGGCTTAAATACCACTATTCTTAAACCTTGTTGAAATGTAAGTTATAGAAGAAATTTTGTAATCAAGATTTAATAAAGCTTTCCTGTTTATTCGATTAAATTGGGAATGAATGGAATTCGATTCATAATAGTAGAAATGAGCTTTTGTAAAGGAACGCCTTTACTATTTATGGAATTTAAAAGGATTTGCCGTTATTCCACTTATAGTATTGGTCGGATACGAAAATTTACGTCGATTATAAATTGTTCAGATTTTCTGAAGATTCCATATTAAATAAAAGATGATTTTGGGTTTAGTATGAATGGTGTTTTTATAACATTTGTTCTTTAACCCAAGTAGAAAAAAGATTAATTTCCAATGGTTGAGTAATTATTAAGTAATGATTTTTGGGATTAAAACTAAGTTGGATTTTTAATGAATCTTTAACTAGATTGAAATGTAAAAAGAAGTAAATAAATCTTCCAATCGAGAATTGTTCGAGATGGAGTACCACCAGTTTTACTTCATACGATAGTTAAATCTTTAATCATATATGAAATGTTAAGTGTGTTGTATCTAAAATTCTATGATTTTTTTTTGATGATAACAAACATATATTTATTATTATAAATGTGTTTGTAAATTGTACTGTTATACTACATCACAGACAGAAATAAATATTTACATTTAAATAGAATACCACTACAAAAGAATTTAAATATTCAAACAGTATTTTATTTAAATATAATATTTTATTTCAATATTCCAAACAGTACAAACTTATAACTCTACTATTTGTACATTTCGCTGAAATACAATACATCCACATTTAATTTCAGTTTTATACATTACTCCTCACAACAGTTCACTCAGTCACTCAGTTGTACAATCATATATACACATATATTCCAGTCTATCACAATTTTATTTTCACTCTCAATTACAGATTTTTACACTATCACTCGTCTTCTATCTGTCTTCTTCACTGTCAGTCCAGTCTTCTGCTTACCTGTCACAAGAACACACAGAGTAAAATGAAACAGAAATAATTTTAAATTCTAGTAGTTTTAATTTTTATTTTAAAATTTTATTTGCCTCAGAATTTTAGTGTGTTTGTCATCATTTTTCATGACTTGATCTGATTTTTATGGACATCCATCCGTGTCTAGACAACTTGTGATATTCACAGTGATACAATGTAAATACCACAAGGTAGACAAATCCTCTAGTGCTCTCTCTCTCTCTCTCTCTCACACACACACACACACACACACACACACATATATATATATATATATATACTGCAAGTGCACTATACATGTATACAATTACACTGTATGTATATACACATATTTCTATGTAGAGACAATACAGTCAAACATCGTGAATTGACATGAACCAAGAAATCCAGTACAAATGCAGACACAAACACACATATATACACACACATTGTAGCATATATATGTATGTATCTACACAATAGGAACAGCGGTTCAACAAGCTCAAAATATCCGAGTGTACAACAATGACAAGTCAACATGCATCATGGTCGAGCTAGTTTTAAAATTCAAATTCATCTTACAATGGTCAAGACAACTCATGTATATGCAGCATGAAAACTGGATGCAACAAGCTCGGTCATGTACACAAGTACATGCCAATAAACATCAACAAATGGTTCAGGGAAAACAGTGTGGACATGCAAATGAAAATGGACTGAGCACAAGTCAAGGCAATAGAGCAATGAGAAGTGTAAAACAATGCATGGCTCAAGCATACAAACTGTTTTTTAAATGTATACAGCAATTCAATATGTGATGGCAAGTAACACAGGCCAGTTTTTTTTCAAGTTCATGATTCACATTGTCAACGCAAATGCCAAATACACAACACAAAGGTTTAGACAAATTGAACAATGCAAGATTGCCAATAGCTCAAGCCAGATTGGATTTACAAAGCAAAAATCAGTGCATGCACACACACACACACACACACACATATATATATATATATGTATGTATATATGCAAATGTCAAGCCTTTAGGTTCAAGTGCAGAAGCCATGTCAGAGTTGGTGAAATTAAACAACATCAATGATCAAAGCATGAACATGGAAGTTTCATGTGTACACAACATGCAACTTTGTGCACAAGTAAATATGCATGAATAGTGCAACAAACAACTCATATATACATGCATATGTACAGGCCAGCGACTAACTCATGTCAAAAAGTTCAAGTGTAAATATGCTAGAAATTTGAAGTGGTGCAATGTGACACCCCACGTCCGTTAATATCACTCACTAAGGGAATGCATTAAGTTTCGTGAAGTGCTATAGGTAAACAGACACAGAATAATTACAAGACAGATATAAATAAGGCAGTAGTGGAAAATTTAAACTTTTATTTCAAACATAAGTCATAATACCGTGGTCCACAATTTCATAAGTCACAAAAACCATTACAATAAAATAACTTATGTCTTGCACCATTAGAGTACATAAGTAAATAAAAAACATCATTACCCAAATAAAAAAAAGAGTTAAGCCATAGTAGAGACAAGAACTTGAGCCATACTTCAGAAGTAGCTCCTAGCAAGATGAAATTTGATTCCTGATTAAGTCTGAGTGTTTCCTCCCTGAGAACCCTGAGGGGGGGAACGGAAGAAAGAAGGAGAAACAACAGGGTCAAACATAAAGTCTGGCGAGTCTAGTTACTTTTAGCCAGTAGATAATTAAAAACAACATGATTACTCTACACTACATAAATTAAAAAAAGTGGATAAAAGGGAGATCACTACATAAATGGTAGGTGTGACAAGGTAAGCAAGTTAAGGTGTATGTGCCTCACTAATGATTACTCTGCACTATTACTAGTATAACTGAAATGGGATGATTTCTTCCACTATAAGTTGGTAGGCTTAGGTCATATGTCCAAGTATACTCTAACCCCTACCCTAATCGATCGGCTCCATACCCTGTAGATATCCTGTGCTGGCCCCACAGTAGGATGTATCACTTCCTAAAGTGGCAACCCATGGGGTGCACAACCATATCTACTGGTGTCACGGACGTCTTATCCCCCTCTGTCCGGCCCATGCACGCACATGTCCCTGGTCGGTTTGCGCCTCCCATACCATCTGCCTCGTTTGGATCTCTTACAATCAATCAGTAAGCGTGCCCCTTTTCCGCCTAGTACAGAGGTCTTTACTTGATACCAACTCCGGGTTACTGACTGAAATGGGTCCCACACAATATGATACAAGTTTTCCCCCTTGTCTTGTATCCCCCACTAGGTTTTCCACTGACTATGTATACCCTTAGGTGTCTTTAATTACATAGTTCTATACTAGTCATGCTTACCCTAAAGGGTGTCTTTAATTACATAACTTCATTACATTATCTATTAGTTATGTATACCACTAGGTGTCTTTAATTACATAACCCTATTACATTATCTACTGGTAATGCATACCACTAGGTGTCTTTAATTACATAACCTTATTGGGTTAAATTTGTGGGCCTATATATACATTTTACCCACCCTCTCTAATTTACTTAACCTACCGCTACCCATCAAATTTTACTAAACTCTAACTTAGGTCCATAGTCATATTAAATTAGATTAAATAGTCTATTTCATTACCATGTCCAATTAAGGTTATAATGGGCTAGACCTCCCACATTATGCCTACAACGTGTGGATGTTGGATATATCGGTCGGGTCCAGGCAGTCTTATTCCATGGTTGGGCCTAACCTCATGTCTTAGCCCGATTCGTATTTGCGTACTTAGACCTTCCACATTAGGTTCAACATTAGTGGCTGCTGGATATGCTGGTCGGTTCCGGGCAGACTTCCACTACTAATGTAACCTAACCTCGTGTCATAAGTTCAATTTACAATTCCTAATTGTAAATTACTAAACATTCCAAATTAATCCAAATCTACCTATGTCATTATAAGTAACTATTTCTATCTTTCCCCATTTGAATTACATGCACTGTTTCAAATCTCGCAAATATCGCCCGAGATCTCGTCAGAGACTCGTTTTGGGCTCCTTCTGAAACGAAATAGCAAATATCACTTAAATCTCCTTTCGAATACATCTCCCGAGATATTGCAATATCAAACGACATGTTGATCGAGACAAAATACTGGAATATCGTCCGAGATCTTAGTTTTTTGGGTTAAAATTCAAATTTATGCCTAAACTAGAACTATAATTTAAAACTTAAATCTAGCCATATCAACCTTTTGTTATTTTACATTTTTCATGTTAAATGACTATATTGTATGTTCGTATATGTTCTAAAATGCTTATGATTTTCATATTCGTCTTTTTACATACATGTTACTTATGAAATTATGTATTTTATGGGTTATTTATGCTGAATTTTTTAATGTTTTGGATCCTTTTAATGTATCCTGTCTAACAATATTCATGTTTTAAGCATATTACAATTTAGAGTACTAATGATCTTTCGAAAAATAAAGAATAATAAAGTTATTTTGCATTTTAAGTTTAAGTTACTATGTTTTTGATAGCATTCATAAAAATCATTTTGTTAAAATATCATTTTTAACATATCATGTACCCCGAGATTGTTCAGATATGAACTTTCAGACCCTTGTGGGTGGGTCGGCCCCTAGGTCGACACCCCTCTAGGGGGTGACCCCCTAGAGCGGGAATTTTTCCACTCAGAGGAATTTTTCGAATTTGAATCCTTTGGACAGGATTCTGACTCACCTCTGACTCTCCTCTTACTCATGCGTATATATAAAATATTTCGGTGTGTATACAAACTTAAAACTCTTATAACTTCTTCATATGGTGTCCGTTTTATGCAAACCAAATGTCTATCTTGACCAGAATTTCGAGACGGACACAATGGTGCAATCCATTTCCTCTAATTCTGAACATTAAATTAATTATTATTTAATTTATTCTCTTTAATGTCGTTAAAAATTCGGGTGTTGCATGCAAATTCATGCAGCAAGAAATGTCGAGCCAGTTTAAAAAAACATACAGGCTTAAATACAACACAATGCCTAACTAAGTCAAGCCAGATTAAGTTTTGGCAAGTGAACAATCAAAATTCAGTTTCTAGAAATGAACTTCTTTTTGGCAAGTGTATAAGCACGCAAAATATACTCAGAAAATCAGGAGAATTTAACAGTGAAATCGAAGGCACGAAATCATTTCCAGAAATACCAGTAATGTGTGGCAAGAAATTCCTTTTTACAAACTAGAGTGTGTAGTGTTATTTCCAGATTTTACTCCAGCAAATTTGGCATGCAACTTTTAAATTGTTTCCAGGTGTTCAAACAATTTATTTTCAGAAATTCACAATTTATTTTTGGCAAGCTTTTTATTGTTTCCTAAGATCGTGTTGCCAAGAAATCAATTCTTTCTTGAAAATCTTTTAGCACCCAAGGGATAATTCAAGGGGACCACAAATATTTTTCAAAATTACTCAAATTCATCAAAGCTAAGGAAATCAAAGCCAAAATCACGCAATCAAGTCAAGCCATTTTTTTAGAAATCAGAGAGCTTAGAGGTTTTACCAAGTCGGCAAGCGAGAAGCACCATAGAGCCAGAGAAATCATCAGATTAGTCTCGAATTTCCAATTTGGACAAGGGGAAGAAAAACCCTAACATTAAGATCGACCGCCATTTTTATTTCCTAGAGAGCAAGATTAATCGGGCCAAAGAAATGAAGATACAAACAAAATGAAAGTGGTTGGCCTAGTTTATTTGTGAAAAGTGTGTTTTTAATTTTGGTTTATTTTACATTGTTTTGTTTTATTTTTTTATTTGTTTTTGAAAATCGACCTTCAGTTTTCTAGTGTCTGTAATAACTAGGGTTACTAGCTATGGGTTTGTAGCTAGGGCAAAATCTGGTTTCGAGGACAGATTTCAGTGCAAGGTTTTGAGCGTAGGATTAGAACAACAGCACATTTTGCAAGTGTACAAAACTATATAGGCGATTAACGAGGGGTTCACGATTTTATAGGTTTTCGTATGCGGATGTCTGTATAATACCTGGTAAAAACCTTGGGGAATGCAGGAGTAGGCAGGGTTTGCCGAAGCTGGGTAAAATCTTTGTGTCATTTACTTTCCGCACTTATTTACTCCTCTGCTATTGTGTTGTGATTTTTATGCTGTATTGTGATTTTTTTTAATATCTCGAATTAATTTAATAAACCTTGTTTACCCCCTCCCCTATAGGGTTAATCTTGATCCAACAAAGTGGCAATTAAATTTACCGTTAACACTATGGGTGTTAAATATGGAGTACCACCAGTTTGACTCCATGTGATGAATAGGTTGGGATTGGGATAAATGAAACAAATGATTACTTTGGTAAGGCCTGATAATCCCGACTAGTTATATAAACCTTAATTTTGATTAAGTTGTGAAAAGATATAATAAAACCATTTGAAATAATATCCAAAGGAAGATTAAACAAAGGTTTAAATGATGTAAATCTTTGATGAAATTAATGGGACCCCTTCCCAGAGTTATGAATATTTGAATAAAAGAATATTCTAGATTGGAATAAGGCGTATGATGTGCTTATATATATCACTTGATTATAAGATGCGCAAGTTATCCGCAAAGACTGGGTTTAACCCATTTTGAATAATTGTTACAACGATTAAAAGTCGAAGATATTGAAGACGGTGTAAGACCGACAATCTTCACATCGAATGGATTACAACTGATGCCCTTGATTGGAGTTGCTCCCTTGAAGGGATTATAGTGGTTGTTGTCCTGACGTACTTGTTAAATGTCCGGATATGCAAGGGCCTCTCTCTCTCTCTCATGTTTTGGACAAATGGGATGAGGAATAAAGTGCCTCCAGTTTCGTTTAGACCCAGAATGAACTTGTAAATGGATTGTATGTTTGACATTGAATTTTGCTCATATTATTTGATTGCTATTAAATATATATCTGTTTGGTGGTGGAGAATTTATTCTCTTGCTTAACACCCTTCTCTGATATGTACGAACTTAGAGGTTATATATTAGTGGACATCAGTTGTATGGTATGGATTGTCAATGTGGCATACTGAGATGCAATGATCAAAGCTTTTGCTGAAAAGCAGAGCTTTGTGGTTGATGATCAAAGCACGACTTTAATATGGTGTATCTTTGTGTATAGCGTTAATTCGCGAACCTCACACCCCAGTATGAGTCAAAAACGGGATTAGTGAGTGTAGGAAGTGTATGCTTTTCTTTCTAGCTAGAAGTGGTGTCATGGTATGGAGCCTAAATTTTTTTACTTATGTGGATAATGGATTGCGAGGCACCTCAGATATGATTGGTCGACATACTAACCAGGTCACAAGTCTGATAGGATCAAGAAACTTATTGTTCAGGAATAACCAATCCATAAACGTTAGGTGTGGAGAGACCTTGAAGATCCAAGGGATGCCCATAGGTGTGATTCTGGACATTTTCTAGATGTAATCCAAAACCTGTGAGGAGGCATCCCTTGCCTTAACTCATAGATGGAATCCAACTTCCAATACACGATTTTTCGGTTTTAGTTGTAAACCTATATGTCGACATAATATATGGTACCTATGTCGTCTATGATTAATACATTTATATTCGAAGTTAATTTATATACTATGCACTTATAATAATATCAAAACATTTGTTTTAAGATGTACCATGCACGTTTGGCTATTATAAAGTAAAACTCTATCCTCCGGCTTGCGTTGCATTATGTGATGAGATCTGAGTTTTATAATAGATTCATTTTTCCCAAAAGCATTGCATTGTTTATTAATTGTTTTATTTCAAGGTATTCATGTGGAGTAAACCTGTTTCATGTCGTACGACAAGGTCGCATGATTTATCATATTTCAAAGTAAAGATTTAATAATTGTTTTAAGTTCTCACCCCAGTCCTATGAATGACCCAGAGTTTATTGTTTTCGCCTAAACTCTAAGTGCCCATATTTTCCACACGGATAGGTAGTAGTTTGAGTTTTGCAGATTTTTATTTAATAGGAACCCAGTTTACAGCTGGAGCTATATTCGTAAAGCTTTGTATCCGTGTATTTCTTTCAGTTGTGTTAGTTGATGTATTTCCACTGTGCATTGTATTTATACATTTTTATTTCCGCTGCTATGTATTTTATTCTCTAATATTGTATTCCCGTTGTGTATATTATTTATTCGCACTTTGATGTAAACGTAATAACCCGCATTGGCAGAGGTATTATAATTAATTTATTTAATTATATAAATAGTGATATAGTGAATTAAATGGTCGTGGAATTAAATAATGGTGAATATTTAATTAAAATAATAAATTAAATAATATACTTAATTCTGAAATAATCAGAATTGGCTGAAATGGCGATATGGTGTGAACTGGATCATCTGTGATATTTAATTCAGTTTAGAATTTGATTAGAATAACGAATATATTATCTGAACGACAGTTTGAACGTATAATTATATTATAATTAAAATCTAGCTTGAAATGACGCTGCAGTTCGTAATTTGGCGATTTGAACTTCAACTGAATGTACAGGATTCGTTTTAAGCCGGATTTCTGTGAAACAAGAAACGTGTGGAGCTGGTGGAGTATATCTTTCTAGTGGAAGAGAAAAATCGGTATTTCGTCGTGTAGATTTTGATTTACGTCCAAATCAAATTTTAGAAAAGTCGTTGTGGAATTCCTTTTTAATTTATAAAGCAATTATTTATATTTTAAAAAGGAATTTCAATATAAATCAAATATCGGGTTGACCCAGATTTGAAATATCAAGTTATAAATCCCAGTAGAGCTGTATGGTATTCCACTATGAATATAGACGATAATATTTATTTTTAAATATTAAATTTAATTATATTTAAATATATTTATATGTTTAAATGGGTCATTCATAGCTTTAAAAATAGCCAGTTATGCATAAGAAGTCGGAATTCGACGAAACTAATTTTGTTGGATCCGCAATGTCAAATAGTTGTTAGATTTCTAGTTTCGTGATTTTTAGAGTAACTGTTTGGCCGTACGGATTTTTAGAGTGAGAAACAGTCAGTATTTTGATGGTTAAAAATACGCTGTGTGTGCAAATGGAGTCGGAATTCGACGAAACCAGTTTTGTTGGGACCGTAATGTCGAACTCTAGCTACATGTCCAGTTTCGTGATTTTTGGGTATCACATATGACCACAGGAATTTTTAAAAGACAAATAAAAACAAAAATATCCAAAGTAAAATATCCAAGAAAATATCTAGATATTTGTGAACCCTATAAATAACACCCCCTTAACTCTTAAAAACCTAATTCACATTTTTGCGTCGTCGGTCTCCTTATTCCAAAACATGGAAAACCGATCTTCAATAAAATTCAAAACAATGCAAGAAAAAATCAATAAATCGAAATAGGAATATATTTGAATTCCTGAGTAGTTGTTCTTCACTCTCGTGTAATTTTCAGAAGGGGTCGATGCTTATTTTCCTTGCTGCGTTTTGTACCAGCATTCTAGGGTTACATATTTTTGGGTATTAAAGCATCGATTGGCGAATCTAAGTTCGTATACAAGTTCGTTGAATGGAATAGCTTTATTGTGATTTTCTTTTGGGAATTTACATCATAATTTTTTTCGATACTTCTTTGAGCTGTGGCATGAAAGGTGAACGACGCGACCGCCTGGGTTGTAAGAGTTCTCTGATTTTGGTGTCGGATCATAGAGGATTCAAGGAGGGATTTAACGGTGTTTCAGTTGGGAATTTCGGTGAAGAAAAGACCCAGAAAATGGTGCTCAAAGGTTTTCGGAAATGGCTGTGAAAGCCTGGAGTATTGATTCATCTTTGGCAAACGAAGAGGAAACACTGTTGTTAGGCGGATAGGCTTCTTGTTGGATTTGGGCCGATCTTGAAACGTGAAGCCAGAGTGTAGAATTTAAAATCAAAAGAAGGATTTGTTTCAAAATGGGTCGATGCAGGAATTTATATAGGTCAGAATTATGTTTTGAACTCGTGAAATCCAAGGAAGAAGATATTTCAGTTCAGGGCATTTGAAATAATGGTGAGGTCCCTTTTGAAACCAATTATATTTGTAAAAGGAGTAGTAAGTTTTTAATTTGGAAAAAATGGTGAATGAAGTGTTCGGCCATGTTGTTTTAGAAGAGATGAGCGTGGACGGATGTTTATTCCAGAGGAGGAAAAGGATTATAAGAGGATGAGCGGGACACTTAAGGTTAATCATGTGATTAACGGAATTGTTTATACAGAAATTGACGAAATGTGATCCGTTAGGGATTCAAATCAAACAACAGTTTACTGTTCTTTAACGATGAACTGCCAATGTGAGTAAATCTCAGTAACTCTGAACAGTTTATAATTTCATGTTGTATTTTTAGAACTGTTAAATATTGGCTGATTGACTGTGTGTTGACTGTTTGATTGAACTGCTAGTCAATTAGTTGAATTTCTATATTGATTCTGTTTAACAGAAAATATCATATGGAACTGAAAGTGATGTTATCAATATTGTTTAACATCTCTGATGCAGGGAAACAGGTTGGAGGAATCCAACTGGATTCCTCAACATTTATTTTACTATGATTCATATATTGTGATATATGATGTAATATATAATCTGTTGTTGATTATGTGTGTTTGAACGATATTTATCGTTGTTATATGGTATGTTAAATACCATAAGAAATACTGGAATGTTGTAAAGGAGATTTTCAAATGTTATGTTGAAAAGAAATATTTATAAAATCAAAAGATTTTATAAAAAGAAATATTTATTTGTTAAATAAATATTTGTGAAAAGGAATTAAAAGGAAATTGTTTGTAAAACAAATATTAAGGAATTATTTGTAAAACAAGGATAAGGAAGATATTTTGTAAAAACAAATATAAAGGGAAAATATTTGTCAGACAAATAGAAAGAGAAAGGTTTGTAAACCATTTACAAATAGAATTAAAAAGGGAATATTTATAAAACCTTTACAAATGAAATCGAAAGAGGAATATTTGTAAAACCTTTACAAATGAAATCGAAGAGGAGATATTTGTATAACCATTTACAAATAGAATTAAAAAAGGAATATTTAGAAAATCAGTCAGAGTTAATCAAATAGAGTTAAGCAGTTAGAGTTAAACCAGTTAGAGTTAATCAACTAGAGTTATTGAATAGAGTTAAATCGAACTAGAGTTATTCAAATGGAGTTAATCGAATTTAGTTTATTCGAATAAAGTAAATAAGTAAGAGTTATTCGAGTTAGTTATTCGAATAGAGTTAAACACAAAGGAGTTATCGAATTTAGTTATTCGATGGAGTTAATCGATTAGAGTTAAAATAAAGGAGTTGATCGAATATAGTTTATTCGGATAGAATCAATTGAGTTAATCGAATATTAATGATTCGAAATAGAGTTAAATAGAGCTATCGAATATTAGTTATTCGAATAAGAGTTAAATAGTTATTGAATATTAGTTATTCGAATAGAGTTAAATGGGGTTAAAGGAATAAATCGAATATAGTTTATTCGAATGGAATCAAAAGGAGTTATTCGAATTAGTTATTCGAATAGAGTTAAAGGAGTTATCGACTAGAGTTAAATCAAATAGAGTTAATCCAATAGCGTTAGTCCAATAGAGTAAATTGAATAGAGTTATCGAATATATCTTATTCGAAGAGAAGAATTATCGAATAGAGATGATTCGAAAGAGAGTTACGTAAGGAAGTTTGTTAAAGAAATATAAAGTGAACTTTGCCTATTTCAAAGTTAGAAATGTTGTTCAGTTAAGGTCTGAGAGGTAGTTCTACCCCAACTTGATTGGCTTTGTTTTTAACTAAGGAATGGTTAAGGTTCGGCAGTAAAGGATGGTTAAGTGAATTTAGTAATTAAAGGAAATGGTTTGAGTTGGCATAGTGATGGTTTGTTTAAACATCTGTCTAAGTCCAATGAAGGAGTTTTGGAAATGTTTTCCAAATAAGAACCAGAAATGTTTTTTGATATAGAATTCTGATATAGAAAACAAGAAATGGAAATGTTTTCCAATGGTAATAACATATAGTTTCTAAATTTAGAAAATAGCAAATGTTGAATATAGGGAAACATGAGATGAAAAATGAACAAAGGAGATAAATGTTAAACGATGTTCGATCGATAAAAATTTCCATTTGGAAATAATATCGTTGTTTGCACACGTATTTTTCTTTTATAGTTAAATCACAGACTATCGAAGTTTTGACCATTTTAACGTTGTTAATATGGAGAGACCGATTGGATTATTATCCAAAGAACCACTCTGTATTGGCATAGGCGTTGCAAATCGTATATGCCAAAGATAATTGAAGACGGAGTAAAGTGCAAGGGCTATCGTATAAGTCTTAGATAACAGTGCCTAAGATGGATGTATTGAACAGTATCTTCGGTTCATCCTATTCCTGGGTGACTTGTATGGATGAATGTCTGACAGGGTATTTCCAGAAAGGTCACGTACATTGATTTCTTCAATCGTACCAAGAGTGGAAGCGGAGAAGGAATCTTATTTTAGCTCACACGTAATGTATGGTTGTAGACGCCAATTGGGGATTTGATGGATTTGATGATGTGACATTCAAAGTGAATCTGGTGGGATGATAAAGCGTAGCTTATAGCCTCACATTCGGTAAATGACAGAAATCGGGCAGGCAGCATGGCTAAGTCGGTCGCACCGAAGTAGGGTGTATAATCACCTGATATAGAGTTTCATTTAGTTCTAAAAATCTTTTGTTGATGCTGTCCCATTCGGGAAACGGTTGCTGATCCCAACCATTGGTGATATACATTCAATACACTTAATCGAAATGAGTGGTCGGTCATGTGTGGTCGGGTTGCAAGATGTTCTTGTTGAACCCAGTGTATTCCTCTCTAGAGATACACTAGCGAAAGGTGGTTCCATACCTTGTCATAGTTGGAAATCCATTACCCAATACGTGCTTGCGGTTTTGATTGTATACTATATATGTAGAACATGAGATGAAAGCGTTTCTGCTAGATGATTATTATATTGTGTTGATATACATTATTATAATATCAAAAGGTTTTTGATATAAAGATATTTGGATTCTCATAAGGGAAAAACCCGTTCCGTTATACGGCGTGGTCTTATGAGATATCGATTACCTGCTTGAACTGTTTTAAACTGTTTTACTCGCACCAGTCCGATGACTGACCCGGAGTTTATTTGTTTGTTTCCCTAAACTCTTGGGTGCCTAAATTTGTACGGGCAGTAAGTAGTCGGGATTTACAGATATACTGGAAGAGCTTGGAGCAGGAGGGTTCAGGATCATATAGCTATAGTTTATTTCCGCTGTGTTGTAAGTGTTGTACTTTGATAATGATATGCATATTCAAGTACAGATTTGTATTTCAAAGTTATGTTATGAAATATATTTATTCGTTCCGCTGTGAGATTCGTGTTACTATGATATTGTGTTCTTCTTCTCCTTTTATTCTAAGTTTCTTTCTTATCTATTCTCACCCTCTAATTTCTTTCATTAATGACCGTTTTTTTTGGATGTTTGGTTAGTCGACATCGTGTTTATGTCGATAACCAAAGTCGTCAAAATCCCGGGTCATTACAGCTGGTATCAGAGCTTAAAGTTAAGTATTACCTTGGCTCTGTGGCGTAACTCAATAGAGATGGGGTTAGTAATACCCTACATTGAGTTGAGTGTATATATATATACGAGTGAACGTATGTGTTATTGATATAAAAAATTGTTTTATATTGTGGAGATTTGTTGGTTGAGTCGTTTATGAGTTCTGGTCGATTAGTTTGATCCACTGTATCGGTAGGGATTTTGTAAACACTGGAATACGATGAACCGTCATGTTATGTTTTGAAAGTGGGTAAATTAAAATAAGTTTACCCAAGGTATATCCTGATATAGAGAAGATATACATATATCAAAATTATAATATAGTGGATATATTGGTTGTTATTATAATCGAGTAAGATTATAAATTAAATGGTTATGTAAATAACCAATCAGAATTCATATAAGTGAAATACGTGAAATCAGATGAGATGAATCTAAAATTTTAAACCAGAAATTGAGTCAAAACTCTGGAGAATTGGATAAGTGTTTGTAAATGGATTTGGATTAAAAATGAGTAAAATTTAAGATCTTGGGAGATTTTAAATTGTTTTACAAGCAGTGTGAATTATATTTTGAAATGAATTTCAAAGTGGAAATGTTTTGAAATGGTTTTATAGTATTGAACTCACTTCAATCGCTGGAAAATAGATTCTGATGATGATAGCTGCATCATCAGTATTCATTTTCGAGTTGTAAGTGACGAATTACTACCAGAAATACTGTTTTGAATTTGTTTTGAGAAAGACAAGTTGTGTCTAATTTCAAAATGGGATTTATGATATAGATTTGAATATAGAATTTGAATAAAGAAAATTGAAATAGAAATTGAATATAGAAATTCAAAGGGAGTTTGAATATATGGAATTCAATGGAATTGAAATAGAGTTTGAATATAGAATTTGAAATAGATTTGAATATAGAATTTGAATATATAGAATTTGAATAAAATTTGAATAGAATTAACTAAGTCGAAGAGGAATTAGTTAATCGAGTTTTGAATTTGAAGTTGAACTTTGAAAGGTGAATTGGATTTATAAATGGATATTCGAACTCGAATATAGAACTTAAATTTGAAATTTGGATTCAAATTAGTTAATAAGCAAGTTAAAATATATTTGAACATGTCATGTTCAAATATAAAAGTGAAATAGACTAAAGAGTTAATTAACAAATTAATTAACAAATTGAGTTAAAACAATCAGGTATAGTTAAAATAGATTGGGCATGTATAAATATATATGAGGTAGGTATGGATAAGGTATGAAGGTATATAAATAGAATGCACGACGAAAAGGTATGTATTTAATTCATATATGAGATTTTATGCGCCGTCTCGGCTAGCCGCTTGGCTTTTTCTTTTTCTTTTGGATTGGTGAGGGCCATGGGAGGCTATTTGAAATATCCTGATGCTCCTGGTACAAAGGAGGTTATGGAAAATTTTTCAAGGAATTTAAGGAGTTAGAATATTTTTAAGATAATTTGATAGTTAGAAATCAACATATCGATATATATATATATATAGAAGTCGATAAGGAAACGAACTTAGAAATAGAATAGTAAAATCAAAAAGGAAGACTAAGAATAAAATCTAGTAAGAATAGAAAGAGGAAGCGTATACGTGTTTAAAAGTGAATAAGTAGTTGTATGGTATTGATTATTCGAGTAAGTAGTCATATCTGTTTTGACGTTATAGATGTTATTCAGTCAAGGTCTGAGAGGTAGTTATACCCCAACTTGATTGATTTCATTATTAACAAATAAATAGTAAGATTTCAGGCTCAAAGATCAATGTTGAATAAGAGTTAGTTGAATATAGTATTTGGGTTGTCGTAACGATGTTTTACACAATATCCGTTTTAACCCAAATAAGTGTAAGCTTGGAAATATAATAAAGAATATTTCCTAAGTATAGAAATAAACGAGATCGGAAAAGAGATAAGTAATTGGAATATTTTCCAATTATAAATAGCATATATTTTCTAAAGTTTAGAAAATAAAGGAAGGCGATATTCGGAAATGTTTTCCAAATAACATAAAAGGCCAATATGGTTATTGAAAATATTTGGTTAACAAATATTGATAAAGAAATAGAGAAGTGATTTAACTAATGGAATATTAATTAAGGGCTCAGGAACATGTTCAAAAGGAAAATTTAATTTTTAAAAAGAGTAAACTGTTTAAAAACTCCCAGAGAAGACTGTTTGAATTAAAAACAAATTTAATAGAAATTTGTGAAAGCAAAATTGAATTAAAGTAAAGCCAGTAAAGTGGTAACTGAGATTGAATTAGAATGATATCAAGACAAATTGGATTGTGAGATGCAAATTTGAAGTGTAATGTGATAATCAAGTTAAGAGTTGGGAATCGAGAAGAAACTCGAGTTGAAATGATATTTGGCTCGGATATAAGCGAATGGTTGTGGCGTGGATAAAAGCAGATTGAAATTTGATTGGGATGACCCATGTATCCGTGGAATTGATAACAGGTGGAAAGGATATAATGATATGCCCATACAAATTTAGGCACCCAAGAATTTAGGGAAACAAACAAGTTTATATTTCTATTGGATATAAGATTTATGAGCCGAATTGGCAAGCCGCTTGGCTGTTTGATTTTCTTTTGGGATGGAGATGGCCCAGAGAGGCGAGTTGGAGTTTGACCTATTGACCAGTACAAAGGAGGCACTGGCGAAATTTTTCGAAAAGTTAAGGAGTTAGAAAATTTTCAGGATTTTTGAAAATTTTCGATAATAAGAATGAATAAATAATTTAATTGAAATTAAATTGGTTCAGTTGAAACTGAAGTTAAGAAGTGAACAGATAAGTTATAACCAGTTAATAGGGTCATTCTCTACCTTAGCAATTTCGAGGACGAAATTATTTTAAGTGGGGAAGAATGCAATGACCCACATTGGCAGTGGTATTATAATTAATTAATTTAATTATATAAAAAGTGATATAGTGAATTAAATGGTCATGGAATTAAATAATGGTGAATATTTAATTAAAATAATAAATTAAATAATAAACTTAATTCTGAAATAATCAGAATTGGCTGAAATGGCGATATGGTGTGAACTGGATCATCTGTGATATTTAATTCAGTTTAGAATTTGATTAGAATAACGAATATATTATTTGAACGATAGTTTAAACGTATAACTATATTATAATTAAAATCGAGCTTGAAATGGCGCTGCAGTTCGTAATTTGGCGATTTGAACTTCAACTGAATGTACAGGATTCGTTTTAAGCCGGATTTCTATGAAACAAGAAACGTGTGGAGCTGGTGGAGTATATCTTTCTAGTGGAAGAGAAAAATCGAGATTTCGTCGTGTAGATTTTGATTTACGTCCAAATCAAATTTTAGAAAAGTCGTTGTGGAATTCCTTTTTAATTTATAAAGGAATTATTTATATTTTAAAAAGGAATTTCAATCTAAATCAAATATCGGGTTGACCCAGATTTGAAATATCAAGTTATAAATCCCAGTAGAGCTGTATGGTATTCCACTGTGAATATAGACGATAATATTTATTTTTAAATATTAAATTTAATTATATTTAAATATACTTATATATTTAAATGGGTCATTCAGAGCTTTAAAAATAGCCAGTTTTGCATACGAAGTCGGAATTCGACGAAACTAATTTTGTTGGATCCGCAAAGTCAAATAGTTGTTAGATTTCTAGTTTCGTGATTTTTAGAGTCACTGTGTGGCCGTACGGATTTTTAGAGTGAAAAACAGTCAGTATTTTGACGGTTAAAATTATGCTGCGTGAGTAAACGGAGTCGGAATTCCACGAAACCAGTTTCGTTGGGACCGTAATGTCGAACTCTAGCTACATGTCCAGTTTCGTGATTTTTGGGTATCGTATATGACCAAAGGAATTTTTAAAAGACAAATAAAAACAAAAATTTCCAAAGTAAAATATCCTAGAAAATATCTAGATATTTGTGAACCCTATAAATAACCCCCCTTAACTCTTAAAAACCTAATTCACATTTTTGCGCCGTCGGTCTCCTTATTCCAAAACATGGAAAACCGATCTTCAATAAAATTCAAAACAATGCAAGAAAAAAATCAATAAATCGAAATAGGAATATATTTGAATTCCTGAGTACTTGTTCTTCACTCTCGTGTAATTTTCAGATGGGGTCGACGCTTATTTTCCTTGCTGCGTTTTGTACCAGCGTTCTAGGGTTACAGATTTTTGGGTATTAAGGCATCGATTTGCGAATCTAAGTTCGTATACAAGTTCGTTGAATGGAATAGCTTCATTGTGATTTTCTTTTGGGAATTTACATCATAATTTTTTTACTTCTTTAAGCTGTGGTGTGAAAGGTGAATGACGCGACCGCCTGGGTTTGTAAGAGTTCTCTGATTTTGGTGTCGGATGATAGAGGATTCAAGGAGGGATTTACTGGTGTTTCAGTTGGGAATTTCGGTGAAGAAACAATCCAGAAAATGGTGCTCAAAGGTTTTCGGAAATGGCTGTGAAAGCCTGGAGTATTGATTCATCTTTGGCAAACGAAGAGGAAACACTGTTGTTAGGCGGATAGGCTTCTAGTTGGATTTGGGCCGATCTTGAAACGTGATGCCAGAGTGTAGAATTTAAAATCAAAAGTAGGATTTGTTTCAAAATGGGTCAATGCAGGAATTTATATGGGTCGGAATTTTGTGGTAAAGTTGTATTTTGTTTTGAACTCGTGAAATCCAGGGAAAAAGATATTTCAGTTCAGGGCATTTGAAATAATGGTGAAGTCCCTTTTGAAACCAATTATATTTGTAAAAGGAGGAGTAAGTTTTTAGTTTGGGAAAAATGGTGAATGAAGTGTTCGGCCATGTTGTTTTAGAAGAGATGAGCGTGGACGGATGTTTATTCCAGAGGAGGAAAAGGATTATAAGAGGATGAGCGGGACACTTAAGGTTAATCATGTGATTAACGGAATTGTTTATATAGAAATTGGCGAAACGAGATCCGTTAGGATCGTAGGGGCGAGGGCTACACCATGGAACTGACTGGGAGTGGATTAGAGCTAGTTTGAATTTATGGAGAAATAAACTGTTCGATTCAAATCAAACATCAGTTTATCGTTCTTTAACGATGAACTGCCAATGTGAGTAAATCTCACTAACTCTGAACGGTTTATAATTTCATGTTGTATTTTTAGAACTGTTAAATATTGGTTGATTGACTGTGTGTTGACTGTTTGATTGAACTGCTAGTCAGTTAGTTGAATTTCTATATTGATTTTGTTTAATAGAATATATCATATGGAACTGAAAGTGATGTTATCTATATTGTTTAACATCTGTGATGCAAGGAAACAGGTTGGAGGAATCCAACTGGATTCCTCAACATTTATTTTACTATGATTCATATATTATGATATATGATGTAATATATAATCTGTTGTTGATTATGTGTGTTTGGACGATATTTATCGTTGTTATATGGTATGTTAAATACCAAAAGAAATACTGGAATGTTGTAAAGGAGATTTTCAAATGTTATGTTGAAAAGAAATATTTATAAAATCAAAAGATTTTATAAAAAGAAATATTTATTTGTTAAATAAATATTTGTGAAAAGGTATTAAAAGGAAATTGTTTGTAAAACAAATATTAAGGAAATTATTTGTAAAACAAGGATAAGGAAGATATTTGTAAAAACAAATATAAAGGGAAAATATTTATCAGACAAATAGAAAGAGAAAGGTTTGTAAACCATTTACAAATAGAATTAAAAAGGGAATATTTGTAAAACCTTTACAAATGAAATCGAAAGAGGAATATTTGTAAAACCTTTAGTTTTACAAATAGAATTAAAAAGGGAATATTTAGAAAATCAGTTAGAGTTAATCAAATAGAGTTAACCAGTTAGAGTTAAACCAGTTAGAGTCAATCAACTAGAGTTATTGAATAGAGTTAAATCGAACTAGAGTTATTCAAATGGAGTTAATCGAATTTAGTTTATTCGAATAGAGTAAATAAGTAAGAGTTATTCGAATTAGTTATTCGAATAGAGTTAAACTCAAAGGAGTTATCAAATTTAGTTATTCGATGCAGTTAATCGATTAGAGTTAAAATAAAGGAGTTGATCGAATATAGTTTATTCGGATAGAATCAATTGAGTTAATCGAATATTAATGATTCGAGATAGAGTTAAATAGAGTTATCGAATATTAGTTATTCGAATAAGAGTTAAATAGTTATCGAATATTAGTTATTCGAATAGAGTTAAATGGGATTAAAGGAATAAATCGAATATAGTTTATTCGAATGGAATCAAAAGGAGTTATTCGAATTAGTTATTCGAATAGAGTTAAAGGAGTTATCGACTAGAGTTAAATCAAATAGAGTTAATCCAATAGCGTTAGTCCAATAGAGTAAATTGAATAGAGTTATCGAATATATCTTATTCGAAGAGAAGAATTATCGAATAGAGATGATTCGAAAGAGAGTTACATAAGGAAGTTTGTTAAAGAAATATAAAGTGAACTTTGCCTATTTCAAAGTTAGAAATGTTGTTCAGTTAAGGTCTGAGAGGTAGTTCTACCCCAACTTGATTGGCTTCGTTTTTAACAAAGGAATGGTTGAGGTTCGGCAGTAAAGGATGGTTAAGTGAATTTAGTAAATAAAGAAAATGGTTTGAGTTGGCATAGCGATGGTTTGTTTAAACATCTGTCTAAGTCCAATGAAGGAGTTTTGGAAATGTTTTCCAAATAAGAACCAGAAATGTTTTCTGATATAGAAAACAAGAAATGGAATTGTTTTCCAATGGTAATAACATATATTTTCTAAATTTAGAAAATAGCAAATGTTGAATATAGGGAAACAGGAGATGAAAAATGAACTAAGGAGATAAATGTTAAATGATGTTTGATCGATATAAATTTCCATCTGGAAAAAATATCGTTGTTTGCACACGTATTTTTCTTTGATAGTTAAATCACAGACTATCGAAGTTTTGACCATTTTAACGTTGTTAATATGGAGAGACCAATTGGATTATTATCCAAAGAACCACTCTGTATTGGCATAGGCGTTGCGAATCATATATGCCAAAGATAATTGAAGACGGAGTAAAGTGCATGGGCTATCGTATAAGTCTTAGATAACAGTGCCTAAGATGGATGTATTGAACAGTACCTTCGGTTCATCCTGTTCCTGGGTGACTTGTATGGATGAATGTCTGACAGAGTATTTCCAGAAAGGTCACGTACATTGATTTCTTCAATCGTACCAAGAGTGGAAGCGGAGAAGGAAACTTCTTTTAGCTGACACGTAATGTATAGTTGTAGACGTCAATCGGTGATTTGATGGATTTAACGATGTGACATTCGAAGTGAATCTGGTGTGATGATAAAGCGTAGCTTCTAGCCTCACATCCAGTAAATGACAGAAATCGGGCAGGCAACATGGCTAAATCGGTCGCACCGAAGTAGGGTGTATAATCACCTGATCTAGAGTTTCATTTACTTCTAAAAAAATTTTGTTGATGCTATCCCATTCGGGAAACGGTTGCTGATCCCAACCGTTGGTGATATACATTCGATACACTCAAGCGAAATGAGTGGTCGGTCATGTGTGTTCAGGTTGCAAGATGTTCTTGTTGAACCCAGTGTATTCCTCTCTAGAGATACACTAGCGAAAGGTGGTTCCATACCTTGTCATAGTTGGAAATCCATTACCCAATACGTGCTTGCGGTTTTGATTGTATACTATATATGTAGAACGTGAGATGAAAGTGTTTCTACTAGGTGATTATTATATTGTGTTGATAGACATTATTACAATATCAAAAGGTTTTTGATATAAAGATATTTGGATTCTCATAAGGGAAAAACCCATTCCGTTATACAGCGTGGTCTTATGAGATATCGATTACCTGCTTGAACTGTTTTAAACTGTTTTACTCACACCAGTCTGATGACTGACCCAGAGTTTATTTGTTTGTTTCCCTAAACTCTTGGGTGCCTAAATTTGTATGGGCAGTCAAGTAGTCGGGATTTACAGATATACTGGAAGAGCTTGGAGCAGGAGGGTTCAGGATCATATAGATATAGTTTATTTCCGCTGTGTTGTAAGTGCTGTACTTTGATAAGGATATGTATATTCAAGTACAGATTTGTATTTCAAAGTTATGTTATGAAATATATTTATTCGTTCCGCTGTGAGATTCGTGTTACTCTGATATTGTGTTCTTCTTCTTCTTCTATTCTAAGTTTCTATCTTATCTATTCTCACCCTCTAATTTCTTTCATTAATGACCGATATTTTTGGATGTTTGGTTAGTCGACATCGTGTTTATGTCGATAACCAAAGTCGTCAAAATCTCGGGTCATTACAGTAAAAGGTTGTAATAACAATGAAAAGTTCTGTTGTTCTGTGTTTTGATTCGTCGTGTTCTCATACAATCCGCGTTCTCGTTCGGTCTAGGCCGGCCGGGGATTTCGGGTCGCAACAAGAAATTGAATGAGAAAATTTGGGTTGTGATCTAATTTAAACACTTTGTTCAAACCGAAATGTTTTCAATTCAATCTTAAGTTAAATTTGATTTTGATTTCGACACTGGAATCCATGTTAGCTAAAATTTTGAAAGTTCGGAAAATTGATTCGGATTGGAATATCTCTTGAAACTAGTATTATTTTTCTTACAATTATATATGTTTTACCATTGTTTTATTTGAATTAAAGTATTAAATTTATCTATTTTATTCAATTTTTCTATAACAAATCTATTTTGATTCTGAACCATTTTGCATAATTCAATTGTTCAAACCTATCTAATTTATTTAAACTATTTTAGACCAAAACCTATTTATTCTATTCAAATCTATTTTAACGAACCTATCTAATTTTATGTAAACTTATTTTTCCAAAAACAGGTTCATTTTATTCAAACTTATTTCATTTCAGACTTATTATTTCACTCAAACTATCTTGTATTTAACTATTTTGAAACCCAAGCAAATTAAATTCAAAACAGTTAAATGTAAAGATTCAATTGAATTATGATATTTGTGATATATAACCCAAACCGATTGTGAAGTTTTAATTATGAATTGATTTGTGAATATGAACTAAATTTGAAAGATACTGAATATTCAAAGCGGTTGAAAAAAAAAAAAAACTGAATTGATATTGAAACGGAAATTTGGAGAATCTTTGATTTTGAATATTTGATATGATCTTTCTAACCTTTTATATATGGAAGATGTATATAAGAATATGATTAATCCGAAAATTAGTAGAAGAAAATTGATTTGAAATGAAATCTTATATAATGAAATTTAAATAAGAATGACAAGTTTGAAGACGTGATTTGAAAATGAAACCTTATGTAAATTGATATTTATATAAGTGTAGCATATACGAAAATGAAATGAAGTACTATATGTATATAGTATGTTAAGTTTTCAAAACCAAAGATATGAGGAAGTACCTTCCAGTGCGAGCTTACTCGGTAGGTAATGTTTGGGACCACGGGTCCATTGAAAACCGTAGTTGCGTTAGAGCTCCAGTGTTTGTAACCTCCATCGAAATCTTCGTGCGATGGGGACATGTATGAAATATTATGATTGCTTTTCTAGCATAATTCGAGGGGCGCGATGCCTACCGTTACAAGCGATTCCACTGGGATTGTTGTGCAACCGTCGTGTAACTGCGATCTAGACGCCATAGCGAAATTCGATGGGGGTGCGATGCCTTTAGTACAAGCGAATCTACTGGGATAGCAGCGCAACCGCCGTGTAACTGCGATCTGTGGCAAACAACCATGGCAAAATTCGAGGGGTGTGATACCTAGGGCACAAGCAATTCTACTCGGATAGTAGCGTAACCACCGCGTGTCTGCGATCCATAGGGGAAGTGAAATATTTTCCATATCTATTTTTCTAAAAGATTTTAAAGTATTTTCGCTGAAAATTGAAACAAATATATTTAGGCACTTGGAGATTTTAGTCATGCGTCTGGCCAACGTATGTCCAACGTTTATGAGAACGACAATAACTTGTTAAACTTCGAGTTATCAAGTATTTTCAAACTTTAAATAACAAATCAATAATATAACATTAAACTTATATAAGTTCAACAAAAATTAACCAAGAAGGAGGATTTTAAAGGTTTTACAAGTCAACAGCTTTGAAATATAACAAAATATCTTTTCCAGAATTTTCAATATGAGGATTTTAGGTTTAAATTTACGTTTTGGTAAATTCAAGAATTAATAGAAAGAATTTTGATGAATTTGATTATATGGAGAATTCTGAGTTTTGAAAACCCTATAATTTATTTTGTATAATAAGTTTTTAAGCTTAGTAAAATTTGTATAAGTAAGAATATTATAGTTATATCAAAGTAAATTTTTAGCAACCTCTCGTTTCCGAGGACAAAAAGCTTTGAGTGAGGGAGATTGTAACGAACCAAAATTTTTGATGTTAAAAAATGAAGTTAATTTAAATTTTTAATGTTGTAATAAAATTTTACACTAGAAATTTGATTAGAAATTAAAGTCTAGTTATTTAGCTTGATTTGTGTATAAAGTCTTTTAAGTATAATTAATTTCGATATGTAAATTTTAATGCTTTTGTCAAAATTAAAGGTTGTTAACCTTAGAATTTTAATTCAAATTTATTCCATCTATTTGAACCTACTTTCAGATTCTTTTTTTTTATTTAAATTATGTATGTTTAATTGAGAATATGAATAAAAATGATGTGTCCATTTAAAATTTAAGTATATGTGTTGATTTTAAAATTAAAACGTGAAATGAATGTAAACATTGATTCTTAAATTTAAATATTATCATATAAAAGTGATCTAAACAATTATATAAAGAAAACATCAAGATTCGCTCACTTCGTTAGAATTGATTTTTAAAGATTATTTATGGTAGCGACAACCGATATATCTCAAATAAGAATAAAAATTTAAAATAAAAATAAAAATCCAAAATTAATTATTTGAATTGCTCCTAACTGAACATAGCAGAGGAATGAATTTCATAAAATAATACGCAAGTTTGTTTCATTCGCATTAATTTAATTAAAGATTTAATAAAATCACTACAAATAAAACATTGTCGGAACTTTAGCGAATTTGAACCAAAAATACCAGATTGAATTCTAAGAATAATGTTGTTTTTCGTTTCGCAAAAATCAGACGTTTTGACCACCTTTTAATTAATTTTGAGTGTGAATTTTACGTTAAAAGGTGTCTGTAACGCGTTTTTGATCAGAGCGGCATGGCACTGCATACTGTGTACCATTGTTTCGGTACTTGATCGCCACATAATTGAGAAATATCTTGCGCGGTTTATTTTGGAAATGGAGTCATTTGAGTTTGACGTGTCCCTGTTCGAATTCAACATATTTTTTCTAACCATTTTGGGGTCTGTAAACCCAGTCTGTATCGTTCGCATGGCGCTCGAAAGGATAAAAATGCCATATTTCTACTATTACTTTTCCAAAGTTGTATGCATGCATACATTACCCCTCTTATCATGCATTGGCATAAACGCATGCATCTGGCATAAATGCATGAAACATTTTGGCATACGTTACATAGTAAAACAATTCTGGCATATGTAACATCTAGCATAAACATATGTGGAAATGAAACATTTACATAAAAAAATTATTATTAAATTGAATTTTAACACTTGTTAATTACTTGTGAATCCAATCGACACTTGTTCACACTAGATTATATTGAATGTCCCCTGTTACAAAACTTATGCAATTTGAGAACATGTTCACTCCTTCAAACCGCGTGCCTCTTCCATCTCCCTTTTTCTAATTTCTAATTGCCTTGTTTAGAGAAAATGAGCAAACCAAAACACTAAGAATAATAAAAAAATGGCTGAATGCCACAACGCTGATAAGAATGGTTGCGCATTCCTAATTATTAGAAAATCGACGTCTTCCCTTCCTCCAAGAAAAAACAAACCAAAGCTGCCTTTTCTTTTAAAACCGATGGACCTTGCTACTCTAACGATCCCTGGCACTGTGGCCTTTACTCCAACCATCATTGAAGGAGCTCTGACCCTCTTCTTCTCCTTCAACATACATGCACAGGTTCTTGTTATAATAAAAAAACATAACAAATATGATTTTGTGAAGAGAAAAAAAGAGAGGACAGTAAGTGTTTTCCTACATCTTTCTACACCGTTGTTGCACCATTTCCAGCTTGCACCTCGACTGATGACCTAACAGCACCTTTAGCCACTCCCCTTGGAGCGCAGCACCATGTACAGTACCACCAACACACCATCCTACCACCAGCAACCTCGTAGCGTTTAGAACAGCCTAGCTCACACCAGCAAAAATCGAAACCTACACCACAACTTACTGCATCATTTATCGTTGCTAATTTTAAGGTGAGTTATGCTCATGATTAATGCTATTTTGAGCCGTTTAACTTCATTAGAAACTAGGATATAATAATTGGTTGAATTTTGCAGTGGGTTTGATGAATCTGGTCATCCTTACAGGTTGGCCTGCGTTTTGCATGCTATGGCTTGACTTCTTTGTATGTTAGTACCCACATGCTATCCTAAATTGAAATTGCAATATGTTGCCTGTAGCCTAAAGGCCCTAAACATGAAACTGCCTGTACTTGCATGTCTTATTAGAAGAAAAAAACGCTGAAGTGACCATATTAAATTATACTCTCTGCTGTATGTTGTAAACTGGAAGCATCTTATTGTTGTTTTGGAACTTGAAAATAGCAGCACTTGTTTCTTGCTTTGTTAACCGAAAACACACCCGTGCCTACTAGAACTTGCACCTTATCATTTTGCAACCTCTGTGTTGTCTACTTGAAACTTATGTTATTTTGATTGAAACCTGGAAACTTGTTTTATTTGATCTTTGCATGCATTGTTACACAGTGAGTATATTTGTTCGCATGTATTCACTTTGCATGCATTGGTTCCATAAGCCAACAACATTAGCACATACATTATAGTGGTCTTATTGACATGTTATTTATTGTTGAAACGAATCAACTTGATCACGGGAACAATAGAGATTATTAACTGCTAAACAATGTCTAGTTGAAACTTAAAAGTTTTCATGTGTGAAATGGGTTTAGCTAACTAGTTAAATATATATTTAACTAGCCTCATGCGTGAACAGGGTTTTACTAACTAATTTAATATATTTTTAACCGGTTTCATACAATAAAAGCAACGCATGAAGCATATTGTTTGTACCCTTGTATGCATTCAACTTGTATAGTCTTGTCCATTATTAGGCTGAAAATTTTAGTTGAAATTATGTTGGATTTGCACGTTATATTTTTCTCTTACATACTAGGAAAAAGTCACGCTACACTTTAGTTTTAAAAGTAACCAAGTGTATGTGGCATTTTGTCATGTAATTAATATTTTTAAATTATGTTATGATTAACCGTTATATTTCATTGTTTATTTAAGTCGATTTACTTGAACAAAGATTAATCCAGACTCGAGTGTTTTGTGTTTTTGCATGGAACGCTCGAGTTAGATACGAGTGTTGCAGATATTAGAGATGCCTGTTATCGAAGCTTGAAGCACGTCAAGACGTGCTCGCTTTGGTTTGTTCTTCCAGTTTTTATTTTTATTTTAGTTTAAATCTATGCATTGTATATAAATCTTCCGCTGTAAAAATATATTTTGTAAACTCTGATGTATTATATTATCTATTCCGCTGTGAGATATTATTTTTGTGTTCTGTGATTCTGTGTGTATATTCTGTTTAAACCCTGTAAGCTAAATAACTATCTGTTGTTTTAAACGCTTCGATTTGGTTTAATTACCGACTTGGGGCAGACAAAATGGCAGGTCATTACATAACCTCTGTTGTAATTGATGTACATTATGTGATGTAATGTAATGTTTATCTTCTGTTGTTATGTTAACGTGTTATATTCAAATGACTATCCGTTCTTTCAAGGATCGAAAGAATGGGTCATAACAGTGTGGTATCACTTTTGTAATGGCCCGAAAATTCCTGCCCTTCGAATTGACTATAAACCGCACGAATCCGATCCAAAACGGCAGAAACCCTTGAGGCATTAACTTTGGGCATACAACACACTATCATAGAAACAAAAGAACATCTCATTAAATATTTACATATTAACTCCGAATGACTTGAAATTTGAAACGTTACCATATTTTAACATTACAAATCTGATGAAATTGATTTCGTCAGATTCTGAGACTATCTCAAAATTGGTCTATTTTCAGGTCATCAAAATAATATTAAATTATTGGTTTTCAAATTTCCCTTTTAAATTAATTTTAAAAATTTATTGACTTGTTTTAATCCCAATAACATATAAAACCAAATTTTGAATTTATTTTCAATTTTATTTCAAGTCCAGATTCAGTGTTTACTAAAATTTTAAAATTTAAATCAGACTTATTTATGTAAAAATACTTTTAAACATATTTGAATCCATATTTTAAATTGACTAAAAATATGAGTCGTTTAATTCTCTCCCATTTAAAAGCTTTTCGTTCTCGAAAAGGAACGAAGCAAAGAAAAGAACACTGAAGCAATACTGATATATCTAAAACAAAAGGTGTCATATCATATCATATATAGTAGTATATCACAACCAAAATATCAACTATAACCATAGACATAACATACGCCCTAGTGTAGAGTGCCACTTAAGGTAAAAGCTATGTATATGCACATAACCATGCCAACCTGAGTACAACTACGTACTTTAGGTGGTCTATACAATGTCAAAATGGTATCGTGCCCAAAAATATACACTTAGTCCCTAGAATGAACCAAAACGAGATCAAACTATATGTACAACATTTATACAAATTGGTAATAACTTACTAATCCTCTCCTGAGTCATGGTCGGAAGGTCCTGAAAGAGATATCTCCTCAAGCTCCTGGTCAGCATCCTCCCAATCTAGGGGGTCTAGATCCCAGTCGGGTGATATCTCCTCCTCTACCCAAAAAGTCATCAGGCTCATCACCGCCACTCTCGTAATCAGACCAATACACTACCATATCGTCTAGGTCCTCCTCGTCATCTGCATCATAACCTTCCCCCTCGATCTTTGGCTCAATCTCCTCGTCTATCTTAGGAGCAAGATCCCATACTGGTGGCTCCTCATATGCTATATGCTGACCTAAGTCCTCTATCATGACATCCATCTCTTACCCCAACTAATGATTGTCCTGTAACACCCCATATTTTCTATGAATATTAAAACAACGAATTAAGAACACTTAATTTTTTTTTTGGCAAGGCCGACCGGTTTTTATAGTGTTCTGTAACACTGTTTATTAAAAGAAAGAAAGAGTACATGTGAATACAGGTGATATAAAGAGATATATCAGCTAATCTTCCATGCGGGGAAGATAGTACAATAACCAAGCTACTAGTCATTTAACATTTACAATTTCTTTGACATAAATTATGACACTGTTCTACGCTGATGTAGGACTGATAACAACAATCAGTTGTTCTCGTACAAGTTCCTAAGCATCTCTTTCTTCTTACTCCTTGTAATTGGAGTATGTGATTTAGCCTTTTCATTTGAATTTGTTGCCTCTGTTGCCACCGAATCTTTATCCGGCGGACGTTCTTTGTACGCAGGGGGCGCAACTAAGTGAGCGTATGGGTTCTTGCCTTTGCCGGTTGGAGTAGTTTTGCCTCTAATGTTGACACAAGCTATCATTTGCTTTACTAAGTCAGCTATTCCTTCAAGTCTCATCTTATCCATCGTGTCAAGAGAATTTCTCAATTTGAAGTCATTAAAGTCATTCAGAGTTTTAATGTGGCGTGATATTGTTTGGGGTTCTCCACCCTAGCTTCTAATTCAGCTTGAAGCTTGTCTGCTATGTAATGCATGTCACCTACTATAGTCTTTCTAATAGGCGAAAGACTTGTGTTGCTTTCATCACCGTTCCAATTGCTCATCACCAATAGCTGTTCTTGAGTAGCCTGCTTATTCTTGTTGGTTTCTATGAAAATTGTAGAAGCTTCTAAGTTCACAGTATCTTCATTGTCTTTATGTTGTTGCTCAGATTTACCTCCTTCGTTGTTTGTTACCTCCATTCCTTCCACATTATCACAACTTCTAGAAGCAGTGCCATCCACTGTTGTTTCCTTGTTTATACTAGGCACACTTATTCCATCAATGCTTTCTTTATTTCCTGTTACGACTGAAGTGTAAACAACATTTCCATTATAGACTGTAATGTCTATATGACTAGCCTGCACAACATTTTCGTTAATATTATTACATCCGAAAGCTTCAACCAACATTGCATCAACCATTTCGATCTCCCCTTCTTCCAATCCAACTACTCTTCCAGAGTTTAGTTCATCTACTCTTTCACCACTTTCTTCTTCTATGTTTTCTAGAGCCCCAAAGCTATTCGTAGCATTTACAGTTTTCACGTTTTGCCCAATAATTGAGCCACCAAGTTTAACAACTCTGCCTAGACTGTTCTTTGAGTTTGATGGGTTAAAGTTCCTATTTCCCCTATTTATCACCCTCTTCCAAACTTCATTTCTTCTTATGTGAGTCCTATTCCTGCTTTCTGTTTTACTTTTGTGCGCTTTGTCTTCACTTTCATTTCTCACTGGTTGACTCGAATTGGTCATAGCAGGTTTCAGAATAGCACTCGAGTTCTTCAATTGATCTTCTGCTTGATGAAATACATCTTTATAGCTCTTGCAATCTTCAGTTAAGTGGCCAAAACAATTACATATGGTGCAAGCTTCTGGCTTCCATAAATAGTGCACGTAGACCATTTGCTCACCGCCATCAGGTAAGGCGACTTGAAATTCTTCGACTAATGGGACATCAGGGGTGACTTCCACCATGCATTTATCATACTCGAGTCTCTCTAGGCTTTCAGTTGATTTGTCCACGCACAAAATTTTGCCAACTCTCATGGCAAGCCAACTAATGCCTACCATAGACCATGCGTACAAAGGTATGTTCCTCATTTTAATCCACACTGGCATACTCTTAATCAAACTAGCATCACTCCCAATGTTTAAATCCCATGGTTTAACTATAAACAATTTATTGTGCATAACCACTGGGTCTGCCTAAACAATTTTATCCCTTTCCTCAGAATTCGATAATAAGAAAAAGAACACGCTGCCATTAAACTTTACCTCAAATCTGCCTTGTGGTTTCCAAAGGCCCTGTAGATGGTTCGCGATTGCATAGTAGTTAAGAGGTTTATCAAGAAAAAAGCCTACTAAGTAGTTTCACCACTGCTCTTTCGCTGCTTCCAGAATTTCAGCAGAAGGAATCATCACTTTGTCTTTGAATTCGAGGTTAATCGTTGGCGGTGTGAACATCCCAACGTTCTTCGACTTCAAAGAGAAGAGCGAAGACCATCTTTTTGATTTATCGGCTGAAATCGCGTTAGGCTTACTTGGGGTGAGATCCGATGGAGAGGATTGGGATCGGGTGGGTCAGGCGTGGGGTAGTTAGGAGGAGGTGGAAGTGGAGGTGACTGATTAAGTGGAACAAAGGTAAGGCTGGAAGGGAGAAAAGAGGCAGTGATGATAATAGGGCGCACCATTATTGAGGAGGAAAGACGGAGCGGTGATGAAGAACACTTAAATTTTAAAAGATGGATTAAGTAAAATGGGTTATGCCATTGCGTTTGTCTCGGAATTCTGCTTGAGATAGAGTCCGAGTTTGCGTAAATCGGACTCCGTATGAAGAAGTTATAGAGCTTAGAAGATTTCAGGTTTAAGTAGAATTTAAATTAAAATAATAATTAAAAATTAGAAAACCAGTTCGAAATTCAAAACAGAAGAAGAGGCTGAGCAGGAAATTTCCCGCTCAGAGATGTCGACCCCCCCAGGGGGAGCCGACATAGGTATCGACCCCCTTTGTAGGGAGTCGACCCCTGTTAGATCCAAGTCCAGTGACATATTTTTACAGCCTAGGGCTGATGTGGCCTTCTCTGATTGGCCTGATGACACATTTTCTTGGACTGGATGGTTTGGATGGATCCTTTGTTGATCTGAAGGCTCTAGTTAATCCTACACACCTATAAATACATATCTAAACTTAACCCTAACCTCATAACCCTATTCTATGATGCCACCATACTGTCCAACTCTAAACTAGCCTAGCCTCCTTCTCCAAACTGGATATCAAATTGGAGAGCTTTAAATTAAAGTAAAAGTCTTCCGCTTCAATTAACAAAGAGAGATTAGAATCGCTACAATGTTAAATAATTCTCTTTTTCTAATCCTATCACTGTAAGTTCAGTAATTTCTCAGATTTGGAACATGTAATAAAAATCATGACTTGTAATGAATCGAATCTAGAAATATGCCTAATTGTGAGATAATCAATTCTGATTCATGCTTATCCTTTTGTCAAATCTGAAATTACCAATGCGTGTGAGACTCTTGTGATTGATACAATTGAACCTTTCATGTTATACACCAGATTAGTAATTTCTTTATGTTCAATCCTATCGAATCTATACACCTATGATGTAGTTTCCTTAGTTTTATCATATTCATTGTTAATGTACAACATGTCTATTGGAAACATGATTCTGGTATTTGGTACAACTTTACATGCCTACTTTCCTTAGGTCAATTCTTGTGTTTCCTCTCTATCCCCTTTCGGTTTTATTTTATGAGTACTTGGAATTTAGAAACCTTGTTGAATTTTGTTGTACGTGCGATTGTAACGTGGGGAATTGGGTATAACTTATTGGGGTAATTTTGGACATAACAAGTAAATGAGACATAACTTGAATTGACTACAATTGTGGATAATTTGCATACAAAAATCTAGACTTGGACATGTATGGTAAATACGTAAATTGGCTAAAAGATGAACATGCCTAACTCGAGGTTAGATTGAGTTGCGGTGTAAGGCTGCCCGGAACCGCCCGGCACATCCAGCGACCGCAACAACAGATCTAATGGGAGAGGTTAGCGAATTAAGCCCAAAACCCGAGGTTAAAATGAGTTTGTGGTAGAAGTCTGCCCAGAACCGCCCGACACATCTAGCAACCGCAAACAACAGTTCTAATGTGAGAGTTTGGTGCATTAATGAATGAATTGATGAGTAGAGATGCTAAGAATGGTAGGGTTAGGTTAACATAGGCAACACTTAACTAATGCAACATGTTAATTAAACAAATGGGTGGGGTTAGGTTAAATTGAGAACACTTAACCATTATAACATATTGGTTAGGAAAGCCTAGTAACGGGGACCCATTTCAGCAGTAACCCACATAGATGTATCACGGTACCCTAAACTAGGCAGGATGTGGCATGATTACTGGGCTGATTATAAGAGGTCAAAATAGCGGTAGGTGGTGCGTCAGTGTAGGTTCCGACGGAGTACGGGCGTGCACGTACTCTAGAGTGGAAAAATCAGGCACTTGGCATCAGTAGTTATACATTGTGCATCTTGAATTGTGTCTGGTTGTCATCATAGGATTGATACACCCCATGGTGGGACCAACACAGGTATCTACAAACAAGCAGGGCTGAATGACACAAGTAATAAATACATGCGAGTAGAAGCCGATCGATAAAGGGATTATTTTATTATGAACACATGAGCCTAGTTGAAACAATTGTTAGTAGGTGCAGAGAAATAGGAATGAGTGTGATAGCATATTCAGTTTATCTTGCCTTACCTTGTCTTATGTTATCTTGTCACTATGGTATTGTCTTATATTCAGTTTATTCATGTCATGATCCGTTTTCTTGTTTACATGTTGAAAATCACTGGGCTTACCAGGCTTTATGCCTGACCTGTTTTCTTTTGTCTTCTTTTCTACCATTACCCCTTCCCCCACAGATCCACAGGGAGGGAATACTTCAGCTTAGTTCAGGCCTTTTCCAGCTTGAACAGAGTAGATGTATTGCTTGGATTCTCTTTTCTTGGGCTATGGCTGTGGTTACACTTTTATTGGGGATTTATGCCGCTTTACTACTGTTTTATGCTTCTTTATGTATTTGGAGTTTCTAATCAAGACAAAGGTTTTATTGTAATAATTTGGAATTTAGGTTTTGAGACAATGGTTATATTGTTTTGACTGAACCACGCTGCTTATTAAATGATTTCAGTTTTTCCGCTATTTGTATGTCTGTCTTGTAAATTATCTGTATCTTTTACCTATAATACTTCACCAAAGTTAATGCATTCCCTTTGTGAGTGACATTAACGGAGGTGGGGTGTTTCACTTGGTACCAAGATCAAAATAAAAGTTTTTGAAAACTATTTTTCAAAAAGAAGTTTTAAAGAAGCATTTTCAAGAAAAGTGTTGTTTTATTTTAAAGGCATATTACCCAAAGCCATATGCACTATCTTTCTATCCTTAGTTTTGAATCTTTTATTTTCGTTTCAGCATGTCTGGGGGTCTTAATCTTTAAGAGGGAGTCACAATACCCGGATGGTTCCATAGGTATTTGGAGGCCACGGCACCCGCTGAAGGCCAAGGAAACGTTCCTCCAACTGTACCCATCGTTCCTCCTCCTCCACCGCGTGTGAATGCTTTCTCGAAGATATGTAGAGACTTTCAAGCTATGGGTGGAAAGAACTTTAATGGGATTGAATCATCCGTGGAAGCAAGAAAATGGCTCAAGGAAACGGAAGATTTGTTTGTTATCTTCGAAGTGGACGATAGGCAGAAGATACAGTTGGCTGTATGGTTACTTAAGGACGAAGCGTCTTTCTGGTGGGAAGTTACTAATGCTAAAAGACTAGTTGAGACTTGGGAGGACTTCAGAATGAGGTTTGGGATGAAGTTCCTCTCGTAAGCTGAACAAAGCCTACAGATGGAGAAGTTCTTAGCACTCAAACAAGGAAGCCTATCAGTTAAGGAATACGTCAACAAGTTCAACCAGTTGGCTAGATTCGGACTGGAGTTGATAAACACTCCACGTAAAAAGGCTCTCCGTTTCTCTAAAGGGTTAAATGAGTCACTGCACGGCCTAGCTATGTCCCATATACCTGTGGGCGCGACTTATGAGAGACTGGTGGACATGGCAATGTTACATGAGGAAAGCCAGGGCGAAAAGAAAGAGGTGAAGATGGAAGAACCTCTAAACAAGAAAGTGGAGGAATCGCAGAATAAGAAGACGGATTATAAGAAGGGTGGAAAGAATAACAAACCCCGTGACAGGAGGAAGTGTAATTTTTGTGGCATACCTGGACATCTGATTAAGAACTGCAGAAAGAAGAAGAGGAAGATGGGTGGTTGCTTTCAGTGTGGCAAGGCAGGACATATGGCTAAGGATTGCCCAAGAAGGCAAGGGAAAAGGCAAGGGCAGAGGACAGGATCTACTTCTGGAGGGAAGATTCATGCTCTCACAGCACCTACGCAAGAAAGAGGTAGAAATATTTCTGTTGAGAGTTTAGTTTATCTTTCTGATCATCCTGTTCGTACTCTTTTTGATTCTGGCGCATTGCACTCTTTTAAATCTACTGCTTTAGTTGAATCTCTGCACCTAGATACCAGTATATTAGAGGATCCCATGGTTGTTTCAAACCCAATTGGGGGTTCGGCTTATTTATCAATGATTTGTTTGGATTTGGAAATTTCTATACTAAGCATTGGGTTTAGATGTAATGCTTACGTTTTGGGTTCACGGGCTATGGGTTGATTCTAGGCATGGATTGGTTATCCAGTAATGGTGCCATCCTTGATTGTGAAAAGAGAGTGGTTAAACTTATGACTCACCTCGGTAATACTCTTGAAATCTCTTGTAATCCTACGAATTCTGTTATGCTTAGCTACCTAGAATCTCTTGATGCGTCTGTTGAAAATTTGCAGTCTGTTAGAGTAGTCCGTGAGTACTCGATGTCTTTGAAGAAGTGAAGGGTTTACCTCCGAAGCGAGAGATAAATTTCCGCATATACTTAGTTGATAATGCAAAACTAGTTGTTTTTCCCGACACATGGCTCCAAGGGAAAGGAAGGAGTTCAACAAGCAAGTTAAAGAGTTGCTCGAAAAGGGGTTCATAAGGAGAAATATTTCTGAATGGGGTGCTCTAATAGTGTTCGCAACCAAAGTGGATGGTTCAGTTCGCCTATGCGTAGATTATAGGGAGCTAAACAAGCTGACCAAGAAGAATAGGCACCCACTTCTAAGAATAGACGACTTGTTCGACCAGCTCGTAGGTGCATCAGTTTTCTACCAACTAGATCTGGCTACCGGATTTCATCAGCTAAGAGTGGCAGAAGACAGCATAGATAAGACCGCGTTCAGGACCCCGGATGGTTTCTTCGAATGACTTGTCATGCCTTTCGGTTTGACAAACGCACCCGCCTATTTCGTATACTTGATGAGTAAAGTGTTTAGGGAGTTCCTTAATAAGTCTATAGTGGTCTTCGTGGACGACATTTTGATTTTATCAAAAAGTGAGGAAGAACATGCTTTGCATTTAAGGGAAATTATGGATACTCTTCGAGCACATCAGCTTAAAGCAAAATTCTCCAAATGCCATTTTTGGAGAGAAGAAGTAAGATTTCTTGGACATGTGGTGTCCAAAGAAGGGATAGCTGTGGATCCCGCAAAAGTTGTGGTGGTGCAAGATTGGAAGATTCCAAGGAATGGAATCGAAGTACGAAGTTTTCTCGGACTAGCGGGCTATTATAGAAAGTTCATTAAAGATTGTGCGAAGATCCCATCCCCACTTAATAGATTGACGAAGAAGAACCTAACTTTTGCTTGGGATTTGGATTGTGATGTTGCTTTCCAACGATTGAAGAGGGCTCTAACAACAGCTCCAGTTCTGACATTGCCTGATGGAAGTAAGATGTTTACAGTATACACAAACGCATGCGGCACGGGATTAGGTATTGTCTTGATTCAATAAGGTAAGGTAGTTTGTTATAGGGGAAGGCAGTTGAAGGTACATGAGAATAACTACCTGACTCATGATTTAGAACTAGTTTCCATTGTTTTCGCTCATAAGTCATGGCGTCATTACCTACTGGGAGAAAGGTTTGAATTATTTACTGACCATAAATCATTAAAGTACCTTTTCTCACAAAAAGATCTTAACTTAAGACAACAAAGGTGGATGGAATTTCTTGTCTCATACGATTTTGAGATTGCTTATATCCCGGGCAAAGGTAATGTGGTAGCAGACGCCTAAAGTAGGAAAAGGTTGGCCTTAAGTCCTCTCTTTGTAGAAAGGCAAAACTTGGAGTACATAGCAACCTTTGACTTTAGACCCTCCTTTGAGTTTGTACCTGATTTGTTAGCATCCTAGAGGTGCGGCCTACGCTTTTGGACTCAATAGGAATCGCGCAACGTGAAGACCCTCAGGTAGTTGATATGGTGGATAAGTTAATTAGAGGTAAGACTTCTAGCCACCACAATAGATACTCCATAAATGACAAAGGTTGGTTGAGACGGGATGGAAGACTATGTGTCCCACAAGCAAGGGATTTGGTGAAGACAGTTCTTGAAGAGGCACACCATTCCAAGTTGACATTAAGGGAAACCCTGTCTCCAACCTAGACAGAATCGTTCGCTTTGGATTCGTAGGAAAATTGGCATTAAAATTTGTAGGGCCATTTCCTATCATTGAGAGGATTGGGACGATGGCTTATAGAGTTGAGCTGCTTGAAAGATTGGCTAGAGTTCATAATGTTTTTCATGTTTCTCATCTACGAAAGTGCTTACACGAATCTACGGAAGTTGTGGAGCCAAGCATACTAGAGGAAGTAGAAGTGGAACGAGAAGCGATGGTGAGAAGAGTTCCAATTCGTATCTTGGGAACAGAAGTTAAAAAGCTACGCAATCGTGAGGTCAAGCCAGATAAATTACAATGGAGTGACGCTGAAGAAGACGCGACTTGGGAGACTAAAGACAAGATATGCGCAGCCTACCCTTTTCTTTTTGAGGGAACATCCTTGATCTCTTTTTCCATAAGTTTATGCATGCATGTATCTATCTTTTAAGTATATCTCCTCGGTCCTATTCTTGATCCTTAAGTGGAAACGAATGTAAACATGTTATGATTGATGGTTGTAAGTGGTTGCTAGTGGTTGCTCGTGGATGCATACACACACACATTAGGTACTAGATCGTCTCACTCACTTTCATATTGCATATGCATATAAGTATTTGTATATGGATTAAAACTTAATGCGTTATCATATGGATGTTGCATTTGTATGAATGATTGTGCACTCATGTAGAAGTTATAAAGTACGATTAGGAATAATTGCATACATGATGGACTCATGGCACTGACATAATTCACATTAAGGAGGTCAACTGAATCAGTAAACCGCCTGATTTTGCATTAGATAAGGACATATACACACACTATGCATATAATCATGAAAGCATTAGAAATCTCTTTAAGGACAACCGATGCATGTGATTGATGGTTGAGTAGATGGATGTTGGATGTTAGGATAAATTCTTCTTAACTCAGAGATTTGGGGGACGAAATCCTTTAAGGAGGGGATAATGTAACACCCCGTATTTTCTATGAATATTAAAAAAAATGAATTAAAAACACTTAAAATTTAAAAGACGAATTAAGTAAAATGGGTTACGCCATTGCGTTTGTCTCAGAATTCTACTTGAGATAGAGTCCGAATTTGCGTAAATCGGACTTTGTATGAAGAAGTTATGGAGCTTAGAAGATTTCAAGTTTAAGCAGAATTTAAATTAAAATAATAATTAAAAATTAGAAAATCAGTTCGAAATTCAAAACAGAAGAAGAGGCTGAGCGGTAAATTTCCTGCTCAGAGATGTCAACCCCCCCGGGGGGAGTCAACATAGGTGTCCCCCCCCCCCCCCCCGCGGGTAGGGAGTCGACCCCTATTAGATCCAGGTCCAGTGACGTATTTTTACAGCCTAGGGCTGATGTGGCCTTCTCTGATTGGCCTGATGATGCATTTTCTAGGATTGGATGGATCCTATGTTGATCTTAATGCTCTAATTAAACCTACAAATCTATAAATACACATCTAAACTTAACCCTAACCTCATAACCCTATTCAATGATACCACAGTGTTGTCCATCTCTAAACTAGCCTAGCCTCCTTCTTCTCCAAACTAGAAATCAAATTGGAGAGCTTCAAATTAAAGTAAAGATTTTCCACTTCAATCAACAAAGAGAGATTAGAATCGCTACAACATCAAATAATTCTCTTTTTCTAATCTTATCACTGTAAGTTCAGTTATTTCTCAGATTTGGAACATGTAATAGAAATCATGACTTGTAATGAATCGAATCTAGAACTATGCCTAACTGTGAGATAATCAATTTCGATTCATGCTTATCCTTTTATCAAATCTGAAAATACCTATGCATATGAGACTGTTGTGATTGATACAATTGAACCTATCATGTTATACATCAGATTAGTAATTTCTTTATGTTCAATCCTATCGAATCTGTACACCTATGATGTATTTTCCTTAGTTTTCTCATATTCATTGTTAATGTACAACACGTCTATTGGAAACACGATTATGGTATTTGGTACAACTTTACATGCCTACTTTCCTTATGTCAATTCTTGTGTTTCCTCTCTATCCCCTTTCCGTTTTATTTTATGAGTACTTGGAATTTGGAAACCTTGTTGAATCTTGTTGTACGTGTGATTGTAATGCGGGGAATTGGGTATAACTTATTGGGTTAATTTTGGACATAACAAGTAAATGAGACATAACTTGAATTGACTACAATTGTGGATAATTTTCATACAAAAATCTAGACTTGGACATGTATGGTAAATATGTAAATTGTCTAAAAGATGAACATGTCTAACCCGAGGTTAGATTGAGTTGCGGTATAAGGCTGCCCGGAACTGCCCGGCACATCCAGCGACCGCAATAACAGATCTAATGTGAGAGGTTAGCGCATTAAGCCCAAAACCCGAGGTTAGAATAAGTTTGTGGTAGAAGTCTGCCCGGAACTGCTCGGCACATCCAGTAACTGCAAAAAACAGTTTTAATGTGAGACTTTGGTGCATTAATGAATGAATTAATGAACAGACATGCTAAGAATGGTAGGGTTAAGTTAATATAGGCAACACTTAACCAATGCAACATGTTAATTAAACAAATGGGTGGGGTTAGGTTAAATTGAGAACACTTAACTGTTATAACATATTGGTTAGGAAACCCTAGTAACGGGGACCCATTTCAGCAGTAACCCACATAGATGTATCATGGTACCCTGAACTAGGCAGGGTGGAGCACGATTACTGGGCTGATTATAAGTGGTCAAAATAGCAGCATGTGGTGCGTTAGTGTAGGTTCCGATGGAATACGGGAGTGCACGTACTCTAGATTGGAAAAATCAGGCATTGGGCATCAGTAGTTATACACTGTGCATCTTAAATTGTGTCGGGTTGCCATCATAGGGATTGATACACCCCACGGTGGGACCAACACAGGTATCTACAAACAAGCGGGGTCGAATGACACAAGTAATAAATGCATGCGAGTAGAAGCCGATCGATAAAGGGACCATTTTATTATGAACACATGAGGCTACTTGAAACAATTGTTAGTAGGTGCAGAGAAATAGGAATGAGTGCGATAGCATATTCAGTTTATCTTGCCTTACCTTGTCTTATGTTATCTTGTCACTATTCACTGGGCTTACCAGGCTTTATGTCTGACCCGTTTTCTTTCGTCTTCTTTTCTTCCGTCCCCCCCCCCTCCCCCTCCAAAGGTCCATAAGGAGGGAATACTTTAGCTTAGTTTAGGCCTTTTCCAGCTTGAAGAGAGTAGATGTATTGCTTGGATTCTCTTTTCTTGGGCTATGGTTGTGGTTATACTTTTATTGGGGATTTATGCCGCTTTACTACTGTTTTATGCTTCTTTATGTATTTGGAGTTTTTAATCAAGATAGAGGTTTTATAGTAATAATTTGGAAGTTGGGTTTTGAGATAATGGTTGTAATGCTTTGACTGAACCATGCTGCTTATGAAATGTTTTCAGTTTTTCTGCTGTTTGTATGTCTGTCTTGTAAATTATTTGTATCTTTTACCTATACTGCTTCACTAAAGTTAATGCATTCCCTTTGTGAGTGACCTTAACGGAGGTAGGGTGTTTCACGCCCCATATGGGTCCTTCCAACTCTGGCTGCTACAGTGCGAGCAAATCCAACTCTGGCTTATAACGTACAACATCTAGGATGATCCCAGGAACATATTCAGGAATATCTCAACCATCAGGGGTGGTTGAATATTTATCACCGGCGGTGCTATGGAAACTGGACCGTCCATCATAACATGGCCATCAGCATCAAACTCAAAGCCCTCATCATCAGTTAACATCCAATTGTCATAACATATTAAACGACTTTGTTAACGCAAAGGACACAATGAAAATGCATGAAGTAAGTAGCCTTGTGACACTGGATGATGAAAATGCTGGTTTAGACAATGAAGCTAACAAAACTGATGAACCTAAGGAAGCAGAAATGATAACCTTGCCTTATGATAACATCTTTGATGTTAACACTGGTTATATTGCACAGGTAGTAGTATTTGTTAATGAACTTATAGCTCTTGAGTTTGAACCAAATTTGCATGATATGTTTCCAGCATTATGTGACATCTCCATTAACAAAAGCAATTCAGACTCAGAGGATGAAAATTTGGATACACCTGCTAAACAAGGAGCTCCTTTTCCCGATCTCGATGAAGCAATGAATACTAATAAAAGTATTAAAACTCCAGTTGTTAGCAAAGCAAGTGATAGTGGTAATAAAAGTGATCAACCATATGGCAGTATTCTCCTCCACCAAGACACAAAGCAACATCAGAGTTCCACTCATTTGATGCTACTAAGGCCATAAAGACAAACTAGGTAACAAAATTTCAAGGTCATGTAAACAGTTTGCTGAAGGCTCTCAACTAGCAAATAACAAACCTACAAGTATGGACACTTCGAGGACCATTACCAGATCTAAGGCAAAAGGCATGAATCAATATACAGAGTTTACTAATTTTGCAAAACATCTGTGTTTAGAACATTAGGGGGGCTCATTTGGACATAAAACTGGACCAATATAAGCTTTTAATAAGCAAATATAACCTCTCTACACTTGCTATTTTGGAAACAAAACCAAATGAAGTGCTTACTATGAAAGCTGCCAGGTATATAAACTCTAATTGGCTCTTAATTCACAATTTACAGAAAACAAGTTACGCTAGGATAATGCTTCTATTTGATCCGACCATACATAAGTTCACAAAAATCACATCTTCTAGTCAACACATTCATTGTCATAATTATCACATTCCTATATCTACTTCATACTATTTTACCTTTGTGTACACATAAAATTCTGCTCTTACTAGAAAATTTCTTTTTCATGAGCTACCTGCCTTTAGGAAACACACACATCCATGGATGGTGTATGGTGACTTTAACTCTCCCTTAAAGACATCTGATAGAGTAGGAGGATCACCGATCACCCTTTCTGAAATTACGCCAGTTAATATTGCCATTAACAATTTTGATCTCTTACAAATTGACTCCATTGGAGCTGAATATACATAGAACAACGTAAAAGAGAAGGAACTCGTAAATTTACTAAAATTGATCATACATTTTGTAATGTGGTGTCTCTTAATAAATGGCCTATTTTATCCAATGAAATTCCCTTGCCTATTCTTTCTGATCACTCACCTCAGATTGTGCACATGAGAGAATGTGTGAATATTAGGAGGTCGAGCTTTAAATACTTTAATATTTAGGCTAAGGACCCAGAGTTTATGGACATTGTTAAGAAGGATTAGGACTTACAATGTTATGGTAATCCCATGTTTGTTCTTCATATGAAACTCAAATCTCTTACGAATGTCCTTAAAACTTGGGTTAAAATATAATTTGGATGTGGCAGTAGAAAATCCTCCCTTTGGTTTTCTTGAGCAGACCCAAACTCAAATGTTAGAAGATCTACATAACCCTAACCTTGCCAACCTTGAAACTGAATACTCTAATAAACACAAAGATGCACTATTTCTTGAATCCTGCATGAGCAAACATAAGGCTAGAATTAGATGGTTTGAAGAAGGGGATATAAACTTTGCTTACTTTCATGCAACTTTGAAAGCTAAGAAAACGAAGGAAAATATTCACTCCATCACTGATCTTCATGGTCAGGCACTACTACAAAACAGGTCAGTTGCTTCGGTAATTTACCCCATGTTGCTTCAGTTCTGGAACCCAAGCAATTGCAGAAGACGCAACAGAACCAACCCCCGTTGCTTCTGTTCAATAACCGAAGCGAATGCAGAAGACGCAACAAGTATACACCTGTTGCTTCCATTGTACAGGAGAAGCAAATGACCAATATTTTGCTACAGTTACCCCAAACAACCAAAGCAAAAAATGGCTGAAGTAGAAAAATAATAATACATCTTTAGATTTTAATTAAAACCTAAAACAACATCAAATTGCATTTAAAGTCAGAATATAAAGCACAACAATAACACTAAACCTGACTGCAATATCAATATAAAACATTGAAATTCGAACTAAATTTCAATGTTACACAACGAAATAAAATTAAATAGTATAACAAAGTGAAATAAGACTAATTGCAGTATCAAACATTGTTATTTGCTGAAAATATAAAAATAAATTCAGGGTATAAAACCAAATGCATCGACAACTCGCTTACTCAAGCTTGGTGCATGTTCCAAAACCAAATGTGCATGCAGCATAAAACAAATAAAAAAGGAATGAATTGTTTTTTTATCACATATCATTAAAAATATACTTTTATACTTTTAAAAGACCTCTCAAATTTTCTTCCAACATTTTTAAACTATTGATGTCTATTTTAACAAAATTAATGATGTGTGATGATGTTTCCAATATTGATCCATAAAAAATAAATTGTACAACCACTAAACAAATCATTAGAAATGTTACTCTGCATGAAATTTATATCAACCATTCAGCATTAGAAATATTAAGCCTAATACATATGTTAGTTAAAATATTAGCAAAATGACATAATTTAATATATTAAAACTTACTATGCTTATGTCAGTTTGCTAATATTAATATAGCATCCAAAGTTCAAACCTATAGTAAGACATTGTTGGCCACATTCATGTTAATTCTTGCAATATGCAGACATGCATCAATGATGAATGAGCATTTCCAAATGAAACATGTTAATTCACGGTAATCCATAAATACAAACTCAACTATAACACTCACATCAACAAAATGAAAACATGCATTAAACTAAGTGTACAAAAGTACCTGAAGTTCTTTAGAAGAAAGACTCCGGTTAAGAAAGAGGACAAGAGCTAATAACCAGTAGCAGCAGGAGGATGATAATATGAAAATTATTTAGGAAGTCAAAGTTGAAACATGTGAAAACTTGCATATTATATAGATAATAAACAGGCAATTTTCCCTTTGATTTATAGGTTATATAGATATCAACAATGCCTAGTTGAATGTGATTCAAAGTGAGATTAATGAAGCTTCATGAAATACAAATTGCTTTAAATCATATTTGTAAAAGGAAGCTACATGAGATACAAATTGTTTTTAAACTATAAAATAAGTTGAAGAAAACTGAGGACATTATAATATAAGTAGAAATAAAACAATAGACAATAAGGCTATAACAAAAGAAAGTCAACAGAAGACATAATAATAAAACAATCTGCATGAAAAACATTCTCTTTAGAAAACAATAGATAGTTTCAACTACCTATAAAATACAAAGAAACCATCACTGCAAATCATTTTGCAATGTCTCCACACATAAGTAGATCAGTAAATCTCGCTTATCTTGCCAAATGAAAGTTGCTGCTTAACAGGTACAATGTGTGTTTTTTCTTTCTTTTCTTTTTCTTTTCTTTTTCTTTTTTATTAAATGCGACACCTGGGCCATCTGATACCTCTTTACTTAAATAGCTATGTTTGTATTTTCAACCATGGAACAATATCCATATAAATCTCAAAAAATGATCATACACATAGGATCCATGTTCAAATGCTTTTTTGGCCTACTTTCTTCGCGTAAGAATCGAACAATTTGATAGCATATTGTCACACAACAAATTCATGAATATTACCAAAACAACATAATCAAATTACCTCTTTTAAAATAATCACAACCAGCTAATTCCTAAACCAAAATGTAAAACGCGGACTGATCTTTAAAATATCAAATGAAAATGCATGCTAATCTTAAACAGAAATGTCAAATTCACTTTAATATTTGACAACTGCATTGAAAAAGTTTATTACATATCCAACACTTATAATAATAAAACTATAAGTTGCTGTTAGCATGAAAAAAGGTGCAGCATATTTATTAACAACCAAGCTTTAGTCACAACATAACCTTAAAGCTACAACATATTTGTCAACACCAATCGCTTATGGTATGATATTGAAATATTACAACTACACCACCACATCTCCATGCGCTAAATACATATAAAGTTATATTCGTCTAACCTTCACCTTTTTGGATTCCGCTACAAATAATGATTTTGTTTGTGTTAGTATGTGTTTATTTTAATTGTTTTATATCCACATGAAGAATAGTTGACCTTTGATGATAAACACTGTTTAAAAAATTCCATTTTTTTGCCAGGAATAGAGTTGAATAGTGTATTATATTATCATAGAGTAACAAATTTCCTTTGTTGACGCTGTTGATAAATGTAGATTGCTTGTGTCGGTATGAGAAAATAGACAATATTTGCACTTTGTTAACGGCATGTGCTAGCAATACAACACAAGATTGGCAAAAAATATGTTGATGTACAGTGTTATGAACGAACTCAGGAGGTACAAGGCTTCAGCATTTGTGACATCTATTATAATATATAAGTTAACTACTAAAGCTTTTTTCATGCTAAAAAAGGAAATGGCGGGCCATGCTACTGGTGAATATACTGGCGAATGGACTTTGTGAAGTTGAAATTTAAGAATAGTTAGTTTAACAAAAGAGAGAAAGATTGTGTATCCTGTTCAAATTTCTGTTGGTTGTCTTACGTGAACAAACTTTCTTTTTAAAGAAAGTTAGGATAGACTTAATGTTAAATTTAATTTGTGTCATATTGGTGATATATGAATTTTACTTGCCTTGCTCTGTCGCCTGCAAGATTCACAACAATGTTACACTAACAAAATTCTCCTTTAGTTTCCAGTTCTATTTATGAACTTTGTTTTTAAAACCACTTGCTCAGTTTTTGTCATTATTTAAATTTCATTCGTGTATTCAATAAGACCCTCCTTTGCACAAACCAATGACTCCACCCAATTGTACGGTTGTAACATTGTCATCCACTAAAACTCCTGGACTAGGACATTAAGATTACATTACTTCACAACTAATATGAACTCAAAAGGACACCAGAAATCAAAATCAAAACCAAGCTTACACACTAGTGTATTCATAAGAATGAACAGTCAGTAGGACAAATTCCTTAATTTCAGTTTTGGTCTATGCAAGACCAAGTGTCCATTTTCAAGCCAGTCTAATCTCAACGATTAATAACTGAAATTCCCTAAAGTAGTCAACCAAATGATAACGAACTAATCCCAAACAATTCTAACTAATGCGAGTGTGAAGAGGCTACTTAAAATAAATTTAATCATAAGCCATGCTTACCTTAAATAGTGATGCGACGATGGGAATAGTGGTAACAGCGAATAAGGGCGCCGTCTATGGCCATGGGCTGCTCCAAAACTCGGATTTTTTTGGTGCATGCTGGAGTGGAAGAGGGCCAAGTAGCTATCACGGCTGATGGCGCGCGATGCAGAGTTGAAGCATTGCTGAGTTTTTTGCGGGCTTAAATGGCGGTGCTCGACTGCTAGAGGGGAGAACAATTTGGGATTCGATGGCACAAGAAGAGCCTTGGGGCGACTACAGTGGCAGCTTCGTCACTCGCAAAAGGAGGCGGTGGACGGCTAGAGGAGGCGGTGGACGGCTAGAGGAGGGCGGTGCCGAAGGCGTCGGCTTGGTGGAGGCTTGGACGGGTTAAAGGTGCTGCGGGTTCGATCCAGTCAACAAGATGGTGGGTTCAGGTTTCGAGAGAGGCTAAGCACAGAGAGGAGGACGGATAGGGGTCGACTCCAGGTCTGGCGGCGATGGCTCAACAGCGAAGGCGGAGAATTGGGTCAGGGACGGTGCGATGATGTGAAGTCCATTACACGATTTAGGGATTTAAAATCAGTGGGGGAAAGTTAATTTAGAAGGAACAGCTGCTACCAAAAATTAGAAGGGACGGTTAAAGGTAGATAACGGTGGAAAACAGAACAACGAGGACATGCGGTGCAAACCAGTGGACGCGCGTTAAAACCGAAACATGAATGTTTACCAAGTGTCTAAAACATTCAGCAATCAAACAAGTGGCAAAATGTAATTTAACAAATATACATTCTAAGTATGAATACCAATGTTATACATAGTATATACCAAACTAGTGTATTATTCATTCTAAATTAAAACTTAAGTTAAATAAAAATAAAGTTCAAATCTAAATAAAACAAATTCTCAAGTTAACAAAAAATAAAAATTAAAACCAATGAAACAAATTAGTTCATATATATCTTATCGAATAGAAATAGAATCAAAATTTACAAATATTAAAACACTAGTTTTTAAAATACTAATAACGTTTCATTAAACAAAATTAAAACAGACAAGATTAATACATAAGTAATACCAAATTTAAAACTGATTAAGTTCAAAGTTTAACTAAATATAAATTTCCTAAATATCAATTCAGATAAATTTCATAAATTTAAAACGTTAGAAAAATTGGTTCGTTACATTTAGTATACATAAATTTATTAAAATTGAAAATTGAAAATTAAATATTAATATTATTATTTCTTATTTATAATTAAAAGTAATTATTATGCATGTATTAGTAATTATCAAATACCTGTAATAATTATTAACTATCACTTATTAGATGTAAAATTAAATAATAAATCAAATATTATTATTAATTGTTAAATACTAAGTTGTAATAAAAAAATAAAATGTTAAACACTAAACATTAATTATTTAATATTAATTATTAAGCATTGATTATTATTTATTTAATATTAATTATTAGGGATTGATCATGCTTATTAATTATTATACGTAAATACATATTAACTATAATTTACTAATTATTAATAATCAACCCAAATAAATTATTTTTATTTTACAGTATTAATTTTTTTTAGTATTAAATATTAAACATAAAAACTGTTATTTTTGGTAAGGCTTAAATATAATTATTTATTATGCTTACAAATAAAAAATTATAAATATTTTTCATACTAATTGTACTATTAAATATTTGTCTTAACTATTAATCGTTAATTATAAATAGCTATTATTAATTAATAATTATTTAAAATTTATTATTATTATTATTATATTTGGTAAGGCTTAAATATAATTATTAATTATGGTTACAAATAAAAAGAAATAAGATATAATAAATTTTAAACAATTATTAATTATTTATAATAATCTGTAACTATAAATTATTTATTGAAAATCATTCGTTATAATAAATTATAAATAATGATATATGTAAGGTTGCCTATGATTGTTGATATTTGCATTTGCTTTAGTAAAATAATTCGTTGTTTCTTCGGCATAGCTTCTGTTCTTATGGAACTGATGCAAAAATACATTATTTGCTTCGATGCATTTGCTTCTGTTGTTAACATAACTGAAGCAAATGATACTAATTGCTTATGTTATAAGAACAACTGAAGCAAACGAGACGAAGCAACATACCTGTTTTTTAGTAGTGAGGTACATACTTCTTTCACTGATATCCAGAGTGCTTTTGTTAACTACTTCTCTGAACTTTTCGAAAATGTTGCAAACTTTGAACCTAAGATTAAGGACATTAACCCAATGCTACTTCCTAAGCTTATTTCTGAACAGTACAACCATATGTGCTCATTTATCACTGATAATGAAATAAAGGATGCTATGTTCTCTCTCAATAGATCATCATGTGGTGTACCTGATGGATTAAATGCAATGTTTTACAAACAATGTTGGGGCATTGTGTAGTTTGATGTGTGTAAATCCATTCAACGTTTCTTTAAAAAAGCTAAAATAACGGAATCCTTTAACAAGACAGTCATATAACTCATCCCTAAAGTTAATAATGATAACCATGTCAATGCATTTAGACTTATTTCATGTTGCAACACCATTTATAAGTGCATTACAAAGAACCTTGCTTGCACTTTTAAATTAGTTTTTCCAAACCTTATATCTGTGAACCAAACTGTTTTCTTGCCTAAGAGAAATATTCTAGATATGTTCTTTTAGCACATGAGTTACTTAAAGGATATAAAACTAGCAATATTTCTCCTAGAGTAATGCTTAAACTAGATATTAGTAAAGTTGTTGATACCCTTCAATGGAAGTCAATTACTAGAATACTTAGTTATATGAACTTTCCACCTTGTTTCAATGCCTGGATCTATGCATGCATTAGTGTTGCGAACTTCTCTTTGAATGTTAATGGAAGCCCTGTTGGCTATTTTGCTAGTAAACAAGGGGTTAGGAAAGGAGACCCCTGTTTTTGCATATATTTTTATAATAATAATGGAACTTTTAACTAGAATGCTCAACGATCTTCTTGAGAAAAAGCAATTTGAATTACATCCTAAGTGTAAAAACCGAAAATTACATCTCTTATGTTTGCGGATGACTTGATTAAATTTAGCAAACAAAATAGCAACACCCTCACAAATATTATGAATACACTTGAGAGGTTTTATGAAATGACTGGTCTTAAGATCATTTTGGATAAATCAGAGTTTATGTCAGCTGGGATCTCTTATGCTAGCATAAATCTGATTCATTTCGTAACTGGTCTTAGACACTATAATTCAACCATTAATTAACTTTGTTTTCCTTTTGGCTATATTGAGAATTTCAACTCAGCAATGCCTACCACTTTTTGAAAAAAACTACAAATAAAAAACTTGAGTGTTGATCTACTAGAATGTTGAGTCGGGCTGGTAGATTAACCTTGATTAAATCTGGAGTTATTTCCATGCAAGTGTAATGGGCATGTACTTTTATACTTCCCCAAAAGTTGCTTAACATGATTAAAACTGCATTCATGCGATTATTTTGGAAAGGCAACTTACATATAAAATATCTGGCATCCATATCTTTTGCTAAACTAGATAGACCTATTACCAATGGGGGGTCTAGGAATCATCAACACTGGCATTTGGAATCGTGCAGCGTTTGGTAAACATATAAATGACATACTGAATAAAAAGGATAGCCTATGGGTTGTATGGTCTTACAATTATGTTCTAAAGGAAAAAAGTATTTTGTCACTCTATGTTCTGTAAGGCCACGACTGGGCTTGAAAGAGTATGATCAAGCTCAAGGAATCAATTCTCCCTTTATTTAAATTTGGGAGTCAGGCATATGATCGTATCAGCTTTTGGTCTAATCCATAGCTAGACTTTGGGCTAATACTTTAAATGAAATCTTTTTCATGGATAAATACCAATTTGGAATTAGCCAAAACCGTAGTGTTTCTAGCATATTGAAGGGCAGCAATTTTACTAGCTGAATACTTCCAACCAGATTATTTCAGCACTTTGGAATATAATATGTAATATAAATGTATTCAGAGCTAATGCTTCTAGTACTATCGGGAGTTAGAAATTCGTTTACCATTAAATGTTTATATTATTCATTTCTTAGTGCTTCTAGTTTTCATGTATGCAGATGGTACAAAACTGTATGGAGAAGAGATAATTGTGTCAAGGGAAATCTCTGCATTTGGAATATTCCAAATGGAGTAGTTCATACCAAGGACAAGCATGCATCTGGGGGAATGGATGTTGATCAGCAAACTTCTACAGTCAGGAGCAAGAAATATTAAAACAATTTTTCTTTGATTGCAATATCACTAAACAACTAGGGAAAGAAGCGCAAATGCAAGTACAAGTAAGAAAGTATTCATATAACACCACTATTGACTAGGAAGAAATCAGAAAGAAGGAAAGAAGCTAGAACGTACAACTGCTTGTTGAAGAAGTTTGTGTATAGAGTTTGGGAGGAGAGGAGCTTGCTATTTTTTGATCCTACTCGTGACATGAACTACGACCAATGGAAACAGCTTGTTTGGCATGATATCCGGAAGGGCCTCAAATTCACAAAATTTACTTCTGATCCTGGAATTTTTGGCCTTTAACAACTGCATTTTCTTGTTTTTCTTTTTATAGTCTCTTGTAGACATTGATATATTGTGTTGCTTAGTTTGCTTTTGTTGATGTTTCTATCTTCGTTTCTATGTAATCGTCTTCGGTATATCAATAAAGTGGTAGAGGTTCACTCAACCTCGTCGGCTTTGCCAACTAAAATACCTTTTGGAAACATTGGAAGCATTATCTACAAGAACAAGAAAATAAAGCTACTCAAACTAAAAAAATAAAACATGATGAACATGAAACAACACTAGGATCATTGGAGCTAGATGTCTCTATAATATTTTATAGCTGGACATTCAAGAAGTTGAGGAGAAGGAAAAAAAATTAAACGACAAATTATGAAAGGAAAGAAAATCGAGAAAACAAGCAAAGGAAGAAATATTCAAGTTAAGATAGGAATTTAAAACAAGAAATTCAGATTTTAAGGAGAAGAATGATTCGGAGGCAATGAAGGACGATATACCACTTCAAGACCCAAGAAATAAAGAAGAGCAAAAAATAATGAGCCAAATACAAAAACATAAAAATAAAATAAAGAAAAAGATAGTATAACTATGACGAACATGCAATAAGGGAAAATGAACAAGAGTTCTCTCTAACAACTGAGATTAATTTAGCAAAAAAGTAAATACTGAAAAAGATAAGGACAACAACTCAAAACATGCAAATTATTCCTTTCCAAAAAACTATATTTGACCTCACTCCAGCAAATTTCAACTTACACATTACATAAGAGCCCGAAGAACGAAAACCAAACTGACTTAGCAAACAAAAAAGAAACCACCAACCAAAAATAAAGGCCTTCATATGTGAAGAGAGTAAAACAAAGGGTAAGAAAAAAAAGTGATTCTTTTGAATATCGAATTACATTTAAAAAATAAAAACAGAGGCAAAAGCTGATGCAGTAGAAGAAAAGCAGCTAGAAAAAGAAGCTACAAACAAAAAAAGAGAAACCAAAACAAGAAGCTAGAGAAAAATCAAAAGAATAAACAAAGAAAGAATAAATATAAAACTTAAAGCCACTTGCTACTGTAGAACCAACATGGAAAGAGTTGAGGTTGTCGCATTGCAAATGTGCAAATCTACTGACTGTAGAACAATAAACTATCATTCAAAAAAATTATTTCTTACACAATCATCAGAAAAGTAAGTATAAAATTATTTTTTACTATTAGTCTTTTCTTAGAAGTTGATTCAAATCTTTTTGGTACAAAACAGTGAAGTTGCCTGGATTGATCTTTACATGGTAAAAGGAGGATGTGCCGAAAGATATGCTTAAAAATGTTTTGGAAGGCACCTACACTGACGGCCAGGTATTGCACCCTATAAAAAATATTAGTTGTTCTATTAAAATTATTGATTTCATTCAAAATGATAACTAGTTACTATTAAGTAGTAAGTCTCATCTAAAATGAAATTGATACCACATTATGTGAAAAACCGATACCCTTAATATGTATATAAATATGAAACCTTAAAAAATGTAATTGATACCTAAGTATATTAGAAAATGATACAAAACATCTGTAAATAACATAAATCTATCAGGAAACTGCTATCAAGACATGTAACAGACTGCTGCCCAATATGTGCATATGAAATATGATACCTTCAGAAAAGTGAAAATGACACCTACAAATACATGAAACTGATACCAGTCCATTAACAAAAAATAACACCAACATGTAAGAAAAACAATATGACTTCTACTTGGGTTCTAATCACAGTACACTAAATTTATAATCATTATTATATACTAAAACGTAGTTCATCTTCTTCTTATTATTATTTCTATTCTTAATACAGATAATTGATTGGTACTACAAAATGTACTCTGATCAAATATAATTATTCAGTGACAACAACAATGATGGTAAATATTTTTTAATTCATAATGCACAATATTTCTTACAAAAACTAAATTAATATTTCTTACAAAAACTAAATTATAACAAAAGATAATTCTAACTACAAAGGGATAATTAGAAAAGGAAGTGCAAAGCATTTAGCTCTCCCACTATCAGAAAATTGGTGCTAGAAAAATATGCAGAGGTTATATTCTTCCCATTACAATGTGAAAACCATTGGATACTAGTGACTTTAGCATATGCTACAATGCAATGGTCACATCTTAATCCTATGTGACCAAGAAATTCAAATGAGCACAACAATCCAGGTTTAAAAGTTGTGATGACACTAGAATGAAATAATTCCCATAATGGATTCTACGACATTGCTTTGGAACTAGTATAATTTTAAAACCAAATCGATACTTGTATATATATTTTTATAGAGAACTAAAGTCGAACAAATGTTACATCAATTGTGGAAAAAGCATAGCATTCAATACAAGACGAGATTCATCTATTAAATTGTGCACAACAAGCTTCTGACACGTAATTTTTTCTGACTTTCCTTTTTATAAACCATTTTATTTATTTATCAATTATATTATGCACGATAAATATCTGACATGTAGTTCTTTCTCTATTTTTCTTTCTTTTAAACCATCTTAATTATTTATCAGTTTTGATATGCGGCATGTACATAAATAGTTGTAGGCAGAAAAACTGATACCTACACAAATAAAACTGACACTAACTGTATTACTAGCATACATAAAACTGATACTGACTACACAAAACTGATACTGACTACATAAAACTGATACTTGTGGCATTAAAGTATTAACCCATCTTATAACATATACTACAGCCATTTTTCCACTAACAACTTTTTCTCCTTCATATAGGGTAGACTGTGGTATAAATATTGTGATCTTTGTCACATCATTGGATAAGATAGAAATCCCCCTAAAAGTTCATCGAATAGAAACGTTGGAGACAAGAGAACGAATAATATATGAAATATTATCAAACAAGGGTACTATTGGGACCTGTCCGACTTCATCTCAAATTTTCATCAGAAGAAAAAATGAATTAGATTACATGGGGTGTTGAAGTAGACATTTATATAGTTCATGAAAAATATACATTTAATATTGTTGACGAATAAATATTTTTCAGTTATTGCAAATGTCAATGTGATGATACATGTTCGAAAACCATTACTTGTTGTTAGCTATTGTACATGGGATGTCAACTATTTTCTATGTGATGTTAACAATTGTTAGCTGATGTTAACTGTTATTATGTATTCAAAATGTTAACAGTTGTTAGCTGATGTTAACTATTTTTTATGTATTCAAAATGATACAGTTTATGTAGTGTTAATTGAATTTTTTTAGAGTGATGTTAGTTGTTGTATATGTGATGGTTTTTGTGTCAAATTGATACCTAAATTTATTCAAAATAATACCCTCCACCATATACATCTAAATGTATTTTCAAAACTAATATCTATTTGGGTACAAAAATGATATCAACTTACTATAAACATTACAACATTATAAAAACAGATACCTATTTGGGTATAGAACTAATAACCACTTACTGCAAATAGTATAACATTATAAACAAACTGATACCTATTTGGGTATAAAACTGATATCCACTTACTGCAAATAGTACAACATTATAAAAATACCTATTGGGGTATGGAACTAATACCAACTTATTGCAAAGAGTACAACATCATAAAAAAATGGTACCAGTATGGATACAAAACCGATACACACTTCAAACAATACAATATTATAAAAAAAGTTGATACCAACTAGCTATAGAACTGATACCTGCTAGTATAAACAATATAACAAAATTGATAGTGTTGATTTAAAAATAATAGCCTATTACTATTAAAAAAACTGGTACTAATGTGGTGTCAAAACTAATACTCTGCCACCATGAACAACACATAATCAATAGATGATACCAATATAATTAATAAGTTATAACAAAAGTAAACAACATATAACACACATATATTAAACACACAACAATCAACTAAAACGATACTATATAACTAAATTTAATTACAAAGATAAATTCAATGTACATTTCCAATATATCGTATATGAAAGTAACTATATTTCTAAATTTAATTGCATACTGAAAAATAATTATAAACCCTAATGCAAATAAAAAAATAATATCATTTTCGAAGCTTGATAATTACGCTTGTTATGACCATATTGTGCATACGCCACATATATTTTGCTTATTTTGGAAGAAGGCAAACCCTTTTTTGTTTTGTAGAAGGTCTACCGGCATCACTTTTATCCTTAGGCGGCTTAATGAAATCTCCAATACTAGAATCAATAGAAGGCTTATCATAGTTATGAATAGGACTTATACCATTACCATAGGAAGGTCGATAAGCACCTATAATAAAATAATGTCCAACAAAGTCATAAACATATAATTTTTATTTATTAATGAATTTAATAGCATAAGCACAAGGACATCTTATTACTTTCCACTAATTACAACTATAACTTCATTCCTTAAGATCAACATGAGAAGGGGATGGAGATTTCACTTTAAAAATAAACTCCAAAGATTTGTAAACGTGTCATCCAAAACCTTGTTTTTTAACCGACACTCCATAGATGGACAAAGAATGGTATTCCATAATTGACACTCCTCTCTCTTTATAGCCATTTTTCCATAATTTTATTATGAATTCCATCCAAACATGATGTAATAAGAAATGCCCTTTCCTCTAAAATCCAATCATTAAAACTTTCAGGAACATTAGAACTATACTCCTTATATCTTTTATTGAGAAAAAACAAGTTGGCCCACTTATCATACAGTTTATCCTTCAAAAAATTCATATCTATAATAACACCGATTTTCCAAAATTCTAGAATGTGCATCTTCAAATTATACACATTTGAAGCTCCAAAAAAAATCTTGAACAACAGAAATATTTACATTTTTCAACTCAACTGCTGAAAGCAAATTTTGTTCAATTTGTAGATTGCAATAACTATGAAATACCTTAGGAAAAACTTCAAGAATACCTAAAATTAAAGTTTGATGATGATCCGACATAAAACAAATCACGATTTTCCTTAAGCACTTCCTTTAAATGATATAAAAACCATCTCCAATTATCCACATTTTCAATAGACGCAATAGTCATTGCTAAAGAGAAAACTGCAAATGACATTCAAAAATAGAAATCAAAACAGAGGTAGATCAACGATCATATAAAAAAACTTATACCAAGAATTTGCTAACAATAACTAAAAAATAATACTTAAAAACTGAAAACATAAACTTGGTACTATTAGTAACAAAAATTGATACTGTAAAAAGTAAACATAGAAAGAAAAATAAAAAAAAAAGCTTATAAAAATATGAAATCCAAAAAAAAAACTCGAAATAAACTTTAAAATCTAAAACTAATACTATTAGACACTAGAAATTGATACCTAAATGCTGATATCTAAAAATTGATTCTATCAAACATAAAATAAACTCAAAATGATGCATTAATAAATTCAAAGTAAACAAACTTTCACCTTCTAAATTCCAATAATTTTGAAAAAAGTAAATGAGAGGATCTTTGTACTAGCAGTAGGTTGTTCTTCATTCTGGCAAGTTGCAGAAGAATGCGACATCATCTACGTGGAATGGACAGTTCATGTCATGAACTTTAGTTAGCTAAAGTTTGTGTTTTTGTGATTAGTAGGCACGGATTTAAGATTTGAGGCTTATAATTGTGTTTAAAAGGTTGTTTAGTTCCTGCGTTGATTTTTAGAATGATTTCCGATCAAATATATGTCGCACCATTTACCTGAAGCTGCGAGGTAAGGTGAAGGATGTATTTGAAGGTGGGGGTTCATGCATGATGATGTGGTGATGATCAAAAAGAGGAGACGACGAAGAGATTGATGATGGTGGTTTTGTGTGATTCCATGGTGAGTTAAAAGAGGTAGGATTGTTGGAGGGTTCGATGGAGATGGGTTTTGTTGTGCTGGTAGGTTTGAATTCAAAATGGAGAAGATGGAGAGGCACGTGAGTGAAGGATGACGGATAATTAATTTGTTAATTAATTATGTTAATTACATTATGATTCGTATTAAACTCGTAACAACCATATACATTTCATAGGAGGTCAGATTGGGACAAAATAAGCTGTGTTGGACTCTGTCTACAAATCTACGCATACGAGTTGGATTGCATTCGTTTGAAATTTTGTCTAATTTCAAACATCTGATTGAAATTAGATAAAACAACATGAAAACATTGATGGCATCAGATTATGAGTTAAAACTCACACTTTCTAGAACATTGTTGAATATTGTCATACTAGATAATAGTATTAGATAATAGTATTATTCATTATTGATTCCATATTAAAATAGGCGATTGGTTGTTTGAATGACTTATTGTTTATTTAATTGGTTGTGGTTATATATATTCTCGCCTATAGAGCGGAGACCTTTGACACTACCTCTTTTAAGTGGAAGATTCATCTTAAATGAATTAGATTATTTACCAATTTTATATGCATATATGAACTGATATACGAGCTGTGATGTAAGGGGACAGGTTGAAGGAATCGAACTGAATTTCTCAATGTTTCGGATGTTACTTGCTTTCATATTATACACACATGAATTGTCTAACATAAGTAATACTAAAAATTGTTTTGGATGATGATTGTTGAATTAAATTCAATCATGATATGTATTCAATTAATAAACGGTATTGATTAAATAGTTGGCAGCAGACGGCCTGAATAATATTTTTAAAGAAGTTGCTTTGCCATAAGGCGAATTGACTAAGTTTGAAGTTATAAAATTTATTTTTATAACAAAATAAGGTTTTGAATCAAATTTATATAAGTTATATAAAACATAAGTTTTATTAATAAATCAGATTTTATAACTAAATTTTATAAAATGATTTATGTAGCGAAATTCCCATTTTATAAATAAGTTTTATATTTGAAGATTTCGAGCGTTAAAACTTAGACCAAGTTTAATAAGTAAGTTTTATGAAGTTATAAAAATAGATGTTAAAGACTGTTTCAGAGAAGTTGATAAATAGATTTATTTAACTTGTAACATGATGCAGAAATGATCTTGATTTTTAGAATTGAAACTTATGAAAAGCTAGACATTTATAAAAGAACTTATAAATGATTTAATCTGATTCCAAGATAACTTATAAAAGATTTGATTTATAATCAAACAAGACTTGGTAAGATTTAAACTTTTATAAAGAAATAAAAATGGAGTTTCATAATAAGATTTTTAAATGAATTTTTATAAAGGATTCTATAAAGGGATTTTATTAGTAGATCCAAGTTTTATATAAAAAAAAATTAGAGCTAAAAAAGATTGTTTTTAATAAGGATTTATTTAAATAACAAATTTATTAAAAATGTTGGCATTTGAAAGAGAATTTCGAATGTAAGAAATAATTTATAAAACATTATTTTAATTGGATAGCAAATAGAACTTGTTGCAACATATATTGGATATCAAATTTTGAGTTACCGATCATCTACCTATCTTAAGTATAAGAATGTTGTCGAGTCAAGTTTTGAGAGATAAATAAAATACCCCAACTTAAATGACTTCATTATTATCCAAGGGATGGTACTGTTTGAAAATGAAAGTTGATGTTTGAAATTAAATCATTATTTCCATAAATGATATTATAAAATTTAATTTGTAAAGTTTAGAAATTGGTTGGGATTTATCGTGAACAATGTATCACATAACATTGTTGGGGCCCAGTTATGGTTTGTGACTATAGTTATACCATTTAGGTAAGTATATTACAATATTCTATAAGTAGTAAAGTACTATAGTTTGTGAATACACTTATTCCAAGAGATAAGTGTCTGGCTATGGTTTTCAAAGTAATGAAAATAAGATATTTGTGAATATGCATTTTCCATTGAGATAATATGGAATTGATTTGTAAGATTTGGTAAAATACTTTTTAATGAATGATTTAATTAAAAGGGTCTATGCTGCTAATGTACTTAACTGTGCAACTATGATTTGATGGTTAAAGAACCGACTATCAATCATTTCCCATTTTGCTTATAACGTGTTGGTTCGAGGTACCTGGATTGGAACTGGATCCAAACCAACTTTTCGATAGCTTTGCGTTTGAAACTGAATTTGCATATGAGCTTTTGCTTATGATGATGATCTGAAGGCATAAACCTTCATAACGGAAAAAACTGCTTGTCGATATCTCTGGTTAGCTACCAATATTATACTTATAGCAGTATTCCTTATGTTTTAGAGTCAGCATGATGCAACAATTTCTTGTAATAGTCCTAAGGATTATTCTCGATAGGATGTGGTAGAAGAGTACTTCTCATTTGTCATGTTTCTAGACAACTTGTATGGATGAATGTCTGACATTGCATTTATTAGATCACGTACATTGATTTTTACAAATATACATCTATTTGGCGATGGAAAAGACAACTTCTCTTAGCTTAGCACTCTTCTCAGAGACGTACAAGCTCGAAGTTTGTATTTTTATAAGCGTCAATTAGTGATCGACGGAATGACAATGTGGCAACCAAAGACGGTATGCGCCATGTATGGAAGTTAAAAATTTTGCCCCTAGCCTTATCAATTGGTAATGGCTAAAATAGGGATATGCTTTAGGGTTAAGTGGGTAGCACCCAAGTAAGGTATTGTCACCATTTAGTCTAGATCGGATGACCCTTTGATTATTGTAAGCTATAGTTGATTGTTGATAACAACCAAGTGGGTGAAATATTTGGTACAATCCAGAGAGGGTTGGTCGGTCCTAATTCACAGGAGTCCATGCGAGGCTCTCCAGTACATTTTCTTAGAGGTATACTAATTGAAAGATGTCTCTTACCTTGTCATTATATGGAAATCCAAACTCCAATACAAACCTTTTACGGTTTTAGTTGTATATCTAGTGTGCTGGAATTTAATTAACGTGATAATTTTGGCTAGATTGATAAATATTTGTATTTAGACTCTAATTTAATATCATGATATTTTCTGTAAAATGTTTTGGTTATCATAAGGGAAAAACACGTGCCATGTTTATGTGCGATCATGTCTTACTAAAGATCCATTCTTTGAAAAGAGATTCCTAAAAATCAAGCAAGTTGTTTACGATGTAAGTTTTCTCACTTTGATATTCCGGATTGATCCGTGTATTGTAGTATTTCCGGTCATGTCAAACCGAGTATATTTCTAGATTGCTTTGGATTTGATTGGAGCTCCAAGAGAGGAGCTGAAGTCGAGACGTATTCTAGTATTTTTTATATTATATATTTTCAGCTGTGTGCGTTATATTTATCTGAGATTGTTCTGACAAATCTCTATGACTGTGTAGGCTGATTTGTTTGTGTACTTTAATGATTTATTCATGTGTATATACAATTTTATCTTTTACATAAAGATTATTGGTATATTATATTTTAATCATTCCGCTATGATATTTTAATCTTCTTTGATCAAGTGTGTTTGTATTCTTCTTGTTTTATTCTAACATTCTTTTCTTTCTTCTTTCTTACCCGCTAACTTCTGGGTTTTTTGACTCTTGAGTTAATACAATCCATGTTTTAGTGTTGAAATTCAAGGGTCGAATTTCCCAAGCCGTTATACTGTGGATTATTCAAATCTCTAAGGCCACCTTCACAAGAATTCTCAAATAACTAAATTCCGAATTAAAAAAACTATTAAGTTGTCCGAAATCGCAAAAAACGCGCACTTTTAAAAGACAACCACTCGAAGATGAAGAGCGAACGACCGTTATCCTAGCAGAACCATTCTTCAAAAAAAGTAACTTATATCCCTTTTGAATTTGGTGTGCTATTAAAACTTCTCTAAAATATTAGCTCCTCCAAAACTAAAACCAATAAAATAGGAAATGGATAACGTAGAATCTCTCTTCATCATATCTTTCAAATAACTTTGTTATGCATAATTAGATTTGAATATAAAGACCCAGTAGATGAAGAATGTATTGAAAGCTTGGACGAAATCGAAATAGAACCATTATCAATATTTCTCAATTGATGATTCTTCACCTTAACAGTAAAATAAAGAAAGCACTCTTCTTATGTAGTAGAAAACAATCTGTACTCTGAAGATAAGAATCAATATCAGCAGTAATAATTTTGTTCTCACTCTTAATGGATAGAGAAGTTAGTTGAGACCAATAATGACATATTTATTCTACAAATCATAAACTGAGCAATCCATGGATAAACACCTAATAAAAGAAGTGTTATTGAATACAAACAAAAGTAGAAGGCTATTGTCACTACTGCAAAAGCAATCTGATAAATAAAAGAAAAATCAGCAAAACAATTATTTAAAACTGATAGCTACATTACACGATTCTAATACCCCAAAATATAAAACTGATATTAAAAACCCTCAACTATATCTAAACAAAAATGTCACACAACCACTACAAAAACTTTTTATATCATAGAATGTTTGATTAAAAAGGTAGCAACTTCATTCAAAAGATTATGATGACTGCAACAGTACGAATTATATGACAACTACAGCCGCAAATTTTAAAACAAATATACTGTTAATTTAAGTTAAACTGATACCTAAGAAAACAAAAACTGAAATAAAGCAAAGTAAATGTAACAATAAAATTTCATTGAATTTAATATAAATCATGTAACCAAAAAAACTAAACAACATCCAAATCAAAGATATAAAATAAAACATTTTTTCACCAATAATAATAAAAAAAAAGAACATCAAACCTACTGTTATTGTCCAAGGAAGTCATTAAGTCAACAATCATCGAATACCAAAATGACAAAACCTGATCATGATTTTTCAAAAAAATTACAACGTTGATAACCAAAAAAAAAAACTTAAACGAACAGAAAACTCAATAGTGCATCATCCTTGAGAATAATTTTTGAACGGATTGTCCTTGAACGTGAAAAAACCTATAATTTATCCATACCAATATTTTCCTATTGGGTACGTCTATTGTCACCTCATGTTTTGCTCTTCACTCCCTGCTGTTTATAAAATAAAACACGCACCCCATTTATTTCCTTTCCCACCCCGTTTTATTCCAGAAAAGACCTTTCCCTTTGTTTTACGTTACTTTCCTTTCTTCTCTCTAAAAACTTCGTTCCTGCTTTCAAACCCTAGAACTTCGTAAAAACAAGCAATAGAGACTCGACGTTCGGAAAGAATGTCAAAACAGCGGTAAATATCTTCTTTTATTTCACATTTTTTCTAGGTTTCGGGTGTCATAAGGAAAAGGGAATCAGGTTTTTGGCAGACTGGGACTGAATTTCGAATCCTGTGCGTCATCTATGAATCTCATCCTCCTGTTTCTTTCATCGTCCATTGCAATCTCAACTTGTAAAAGTTTGAGATGGTGATGGAAGATGCACAGTAAGTTATCTAATTAATTGTTAAAGGGAATACTTGTAAAATAAAATTTTAATTTTTTAAAGGGGGTGAAGAGCAATAAGTTGGGTATTAATAGAAGGACCCCATCTTATTTACAAAATATACATAGCTACAACTGCTTATATTAGGAGTTTAAACCTTATTGAAAACAAGTTTGATTACATGAAACACCTTAACGTCTTAATTCCCGTCTGGTTAGAACACGAAATTCTTATTTAACTAAAGTTTGTGTTGGTTGTTTTTATCTCTTTAAAATAGGTAATATAAGGATAATCTGTGTCATTTTGTAGGAGGCTTCAGATTATTTTTGTTAGGGTTGAACAAAAAAACTTAAGAACAAGCAGCAATACATACAAAAGGAAATATGCCAGGAAGCTATAAAGAGCGTGAGATTGGTTGGATAATTGGATTTATGTTCGCTGTTAGTTTTGTTGGTGTCAAATAATGAAGAGGAAAGTTTTATTAAGAAGATATTGTAATAATATAGATACAAGGGTTTGGTACATTCGGCTGATATATAAAGGAATGTATGTAACGGTTACAATATGATTTTGCCTAAAATAACATACTGGGCTTGGGCCTAATGTAAAGTAAAAATGATATGAAGGCGGTTTATATCTGAATGTAAATCCAAAGGCGGAAAATGTAATCCGCATATTTTCTTTATTGTTCGCCCTCAAAACAAGCTAGGGTTTTGCATTCGTGTCTTCATTTCCGCCACCATTTACAACTCTGAGTTCCTCCCTCAATCGTATGAAATTTTTGGTAGACAAGGGTTCGTGAGGACATCAACCATCTGGTAGTAGGAAGGGACATGGCATACTGCAATTCTTCCTTCTTGTGCTTTTTCTTTGAAAAAATGAAGGTCGATTTCGAGATGTTTCGTTCTTCTATGTTGGATTTGGTTAAGAGATAGGGAGACAATACTTTTATTGTCACACCAGATCACCAATTTTCGTTTTAGGGAAAAACCAATGTCATCCATGAACGACTCTATCCACGTGACTTATGCGGTTGCGCTTGCTAGGGCACATTATTCAGCTCCGTGCTAGATCTGGAAGTAGTTAGCTGCTTCTTAGTACACCAGGACACTATGTTGGTACCGAGGTAGATGCAGTAGCCTACGATTGATTTTCGATCATCTGCATCATTTTCCTAGCCTGCTTCGCTAAAGCATTGTAACTTAAGCTCGCCTTTTGATTTTAAAATTATGCCATAGTGCTTTGTGCCTTGTAAGTATTGTAGTGCTCTTTTTAGTGCAATCTAGTGTTTAGATAGTGGATTCCACATGCATTGATTGAACTTATTCACACTGTAGCATATATCCGGTCGCATAATAGTCGCATACTGTAGTGCTCCTATTATGCTTCTATATTGTTTCGAAATGTCAATGGCTTCCTCCTTGTGCTTAGATAATCTTAGATTTCTAATCATAGGTGTTGGTAGTTGATTTGCCTTATGCATGCTTGCTCTTTGAAGAATTTATGAGATATAATTTTGCTGAGATAAAATTAGATCGCTTTCACTTTTCTTAATGACCTGTATTCCAAGAAAAAAATTCAGCTCCCCCAGATCCTTGATAACGAATTTTTGATCTAGTTTGTGTATCATCATGTTTATTTTATCATTATTTTTGCATATGCTCAGCATATCATCAACATATACTAAGATAAACATGGTTCCATGTGTATTTTTCTACATGTATAGGGAGTTATCTGATTTGGCTTGCGAGAAACCCATGGAAGATAAATTATGTTTGAGCGTTTCATACCAAGCTCTTGAAGCTTGTTTTAAACCATATATCACATTGTGTAGTCTGCATACTTTGTCCCCATTGATATAGCCTTCTAGTTGGTGCACGTACACCTCTTCAGTCAGATTTCCATTTAGGAATGCATTATTAACGTCCAGTTGTCTTATATTCCACCTTTAGTTTAATGCGATAATCAATATGATTCTGATGGTTGTCGGTTTTATGACTGGAGAGAAGGTTTCGTTGAAGTCAAACCTAAACTGTTGAGCATAGCCTTTAGCGACCAGTCTAGCCTTGTTTTTGTCAATCGATCCATCCTGTTTCCTTTTTATTTTGTATGTCCACCTACACCTGATGACATTTTTTTGCTTTGGCGGTGCTACCTAACTCCAAGTATTATTTCTCATGAGTGTTTCGTATTCAGTGTTCATTGCCTTCTTCCATTTGTTTGATCTTATTGCTTGAGTGAAATTTAACGGCTCTGTCTCAGTGGCTGAAATGTTGTATACTTTGGGCTTGAAGATCCCACTCTTTGACCTTGTTATCATGTGATGTCCAGCTGATTGTGGTTGTGTATGTTTAGTGCTTCATTATGATAGGTTGAATTCTCCCGGTTGCCGCATTGTGAATCTTCATTATCTTGCTCAATCTGATTTGTTTGTTGTATGTCTGAATTTCTTGAGTCATTGCCTATTTCACTTGTTTGCTCATTTGTTCTTTGCACCGATTCATCTTGTGAGTTTGAGTTGCGTGTGTGTTGTTGTTCCTCATGTATAACATCTGGGATTGGCTCAATGTAGTATGGTTTCAGCTGTATGTTTTTGCTTAAGCCTTCATCAGCATTATTTTTGACAGTTTGATTTTCTGCAAAAGGAAACTTGTTTTCATTAAATATAACGTGTCTAGAAACGTAAATTTTTCCCTTTTTTCCATGCACTTGTAACCTTTTTGATTTTGAGTATACCCAATGAATGTGCATGGAGTTGTCATGCTTAATTTATGATTGTTATGGTCCCTTAAACATGGAAAACACAAGCAACCATATGTATTTAGAAATTGATAATCTGGTCTAACGTTGTAAATCATCTCATGAGGGGTTTTATTGTTTAGAACCTTAGTTGGGAGTTCGTTAATAAGAAAAACAAATGTGTAAAATGCTTTGTTCCAGTATTTCATAGGCAACGAGCTTTGTGATAATAATGTTAGACCGGTATCTACTATGCGTGAAACACCCCACCTCCGTTAAGGTCACTCACAAAGGGAATGCCTTAACTTTGGTGGAGGTTTATAAGTAAAAGCCACAGATAAACTCAAGACAGATATAAATACTCATAATTCAAACAGCGGAAACTAAGCAGACTTTTATTTCATTAAAACGTGTTCAAACAAAACAATTCCACAATTGTCTCAAAATACTTCCAACATTACAACCTCATTACTGTCTTGATTATTAAAGAAGCATAAAGCATAAATAAAGTGACAAAAATCCCCATAGTGATATCCAAAGCCATAGTCCGAGCAAAAGAGATCCAAATCATACATCTACGGTCTTGGAGCTTGTAAAGAGTCTGACTGAGCTGAGTTGTTTCCTCCCTATGGACCTGGGGGGAAACGAAAGAAAAGAAGACGAAAAGAAAATAGAGTCAGACATAAAGCCTGAGCAGTATGTGAATAAGAAAAGGGCATGATAGATATAATCTGAAAATAGGAAAAGTGTCACAAGCTAAGGAAGTGTCGAATGTACTATCGCACCCATGCTATATCTCTGCACCTACTTGAGCTTATTTTAACTGGCACCCCATGCTGAGGGTTAAGTGATCCCCATTTTCTAAAGATCGGCTCCTACTCGTGTTAACATGTGTCATACGGCCCCCAAGAATTGTAGATACCTATGCTGGTCCCACCATAGGGTGTATCAAGACCCATGGTGGCGGCCCCGACACAATTTCTAGAAAGCATAGGTCATACTACTGGTGTCCCCAGTGCCCTGGTTGTCTGCTCCGGAGTGTGTGCACGCCCGCACCCCGTTAGACCTACACTATGCACCCACCGCCGTCGTTTTGACCGCTTACAATCAGCCCAGTAATCGTGCCCCACCCTGCCTAGTTTCAAGGTACCGTTGATACCTAACTTGGGTTACTGCTGAAACGGGTCCCTCGTTACCAGGATTTTCTAGTCAAACATGTTAAGTGGTTAAGTGTCTGTATTTACCTAACCCCACCCATCAATTCTTGTTAACATGTTGAATTTGGTTAAGTGTTATAGTTGACTTAACCCTACCATCTGTCCTTAGCCTCTTAGGAGCACCTGACCACTCACATTAGACAGGTATTGCTACGGTTACTGGATATGCCGGTCGGTTCCGGGCAGGTTTACACCGTAGCTCGGTCTAACCTCGGGTCATTATTGGGCTCAATGCTTAACCACCCACATTGGATAGGTATTGTTGTGACTACTGGACAGTCGGGCGGGTCCGGGCAGGTTTACATCACAACTCAATCCAACCTCGGGTTAAGCATATCGTGTTTTCTAAATTTACATGTTTTATTACTTCTCAATTATATATGTAAATGTCATATCTTTTATTTTTGGGTATAACAATTCATACCGCTTTAAATGTCATTGTCGCTGGCATGTGCCAAAAATGCCAACATATAATTTCAATGTTTTACACCCAACGTTATTACCCCCGTTTGTTCGCAACATTATAACATGTGTTGGGCTTGTCACACTTCAGCCCAACTTTATAAACGTGAGAAGAAGGGGAAGTCAAGAACATGTAATACATAAAGGTGTGTGGCGCATGAACTTGCAATTTAGCGATTCAACTAACATATAATATGGGTCATGTGAACTTGCATTCAAATGAATGTATAACTAAGTAGGTGACATATGAAATGGCATAGTTTAGGCTTATACAAACTTGTATTAAAACATGTTTAACTTGGCATAATGTCAACCACAAAACTAGCATGTTGTATATTCACCAAAATGTCCAATTTTAACATCTAATCATATAGCCTATTTCAACATGAACTTGCATAGTTTATGTAACCCAAACGATACTTAACAAAGATCCAATTATACTTGCAAATAAACATAAGAATGATATCATAGATTTTGGGTCATGTAGGCATAAAAGGTCTATAACATGTTTACATAAATTCTAACTTAGACTAAGGGATTGTATATAGTCCATGCCATCGACATAAACATAAAGGGATAAATTTCTAGTTTTTGCCACAAACTTGCAAGTGCCATTGTTTTCATATACAATTGTTCAATAGGCTTGCATCAATCAATTTATGCCACAAACATCAATACACAAGTCCTGATAGAACCATTACAATACACAGAATTTATACAATAACACAGTTCTATTTTCATTTACATCGAATCACATCACAGTTTTTTTTCATATTCTTAAAGGTCACTATACTTACAACGAATGCAGAATCTTGAATTCTGGATTCTGAATTCTGAAATTGAGATGCGTTCCTTTGGGTAGATTACGTTGCGCTGATTAATTTGATTAAACTTTAATCTTCTTCTTAATTTGATTCGTCTCTAGGCTTTTCTCTCTTGACGGCTATGTTCAATTCCTCCCTGGCAGCATGACGACTCCTTTCTTATTTTTTTGTGTGAATTTTCAGTTGAGACTTAGGGTGTATTTATAGATTTTTAAATTGTTTTGAGCCGTTAGATGAAGACAGGAGGAATCTAGGCCATACAAAGTTCAAGGAGCCAATCAAGAGGTGACACGTCAGCTCTAGTGACACACAGAGCCATAGAAATTCGAACCAGAGCCAGACCTAGCCAGCCAGGTTGACCAGGCAGGTCGACACCCAGGTCGACACTATGGTCGACCTGGGGAGGCCAGGTCGACACCATGGTCGACCTGGTCTTTGGACGGGAATTTTCCCGCTCAGCCCAGTTTTGAACCTGAAATTCGAATTTTTGAATTTTAAACTGAGCTGTTTGAATTTAAATTTTATTCTGAAACTTCCGAAGGCCATAACTCCTTCATACGGAGTCTGTTTCGCGCAAACTTGGACTCTATCTCAAGCAGAATTCCGAGACGAACGCAATGGCGTAACCCATTTCCCTTAATTCTTTTATTTAGAATTAATTACACTTTAATTTGTGAAGCTTAACGTTATAGAATTCACGGGGTGTTACATTCTCCCCCCCCCCCCCTTAAAAGGATTTCGTCCCCGAAATCTTCAAGTTAGGAAGAATGTATATCCTACCATCCAACAGTCCATCTACTCAACCAACGAACACAGGCATCCACTGTCCTTAAAAGACTTCTAATGCTTCGTGATCATATGCATAGTGTGTGTATATGTCCTTACCTAATGCAGAAATTAGGTGGTCTACTGATTCAGTTGACCTCCTTAATGCGAATCATGTAAGTGTCATAAATCCATTATGTATGCAAAATTTTCCTACTTATAATTCTACATGAGTGCACAACTTATTCATACAAATGCGACAACCGTATGACAGCATATCAAGTTTCAACAGTATACAAATGAGAATACATATATGCATATGCAATATGAAGTGACTGAGCCGATCTATAACCTAGGATGTGTGTGTGTATGCATCCACGAGCAACCACTAGCAATCATTTGCAGCCATCATCCATAACATGTTTTCAAATACATGTTTGCATCCATTTGTTTTCTACCTAAGGAGTTAGGAAAAGGACCGAGGAGATATACCTAAGAAGATAGATAAAGCATAACTTAAGGAAAAAGAGAGATCAAAGATGTAGCCTCAAAAAGAAGAGGGTAGGCAGCGCGTATTCTGTCCTCAGTTTCCCAAGTCACGTCTTCCTCGGCGTCGCTCCACTGAACTTTAACGAGTTTGACTTCGCGGTTGCGTAGCTTTTTCACTTCAGTTCCTAAGATGCGGGTTGGAACTCTCCTCACAGTTGCTTCACGTTCCACTTCGGCTTCTTCTAGAATGCTAGGTTCCACCACTTCCGCAGAGTCATGCAAACACTTCCGGAGGTGAGAAACATGAAAGACGTTGTAAACTCCGGCCAGTCTCTCGGGTAGCTCTAATCTATAGGCCATCTTTCCAACCTTCTCGATGATAGGAAACGGTCCTACAAATCTTGGTGCTAGCTTTCTTGCGGACCCAAAATGGACGGCGTTCCTTAAAGGAGATACCTTAAGGAAAACCATGTCCCCAACCTCAAACTCAAGGTCGGTCCTTCTCACTACAACAAAATGACCCTATTACAATGGTGGAACACCGTTGTAATATATATTTTACAACGGTGGGCAAACCGTCGTGTATTAAGAAGTTGTAATAGACTCATATCTTTTACAACGTTTTTACACTGTTGCAACACCGTTGTAATATTTATATTTTACAACTTTTTTCCACCGTTGTAGTAATACATATTACAACATTTTTGCACTGTTGTAGTAGTACGTATTACAACTTTTTTTCACCGTTGTAGTAATTCCTGCAACAATTAATTATAACAATACGATTTTTGTTTCGTTATACATTACATTTCATATAAAAATAAATATTTATATTGAATAAAATGATACTACACTGATCTGAAATAATCAATTAAATATTTTATTTCAATATTTGAATTAGTACAACTTTCTGATCCACTATCGTACAACTCACTTTTACATAATACAATCATGACAATACATACATTCCTCACTACAAACTGATCACTCAATGCACTCATTTACATACGCACTTTCGTATAAATATACATACACACTGACATACACCGAGTCTTTATGCTCCAGCATCCCCAATCGATCATCCGTTTCAACATCATGCTCATCGTCAAATATCCTTGTGCATTCATTCATGAGTACAGTGATGCCCAAATGCATATATATTTTGCATTTCAACATACATGCGCTATTGCAATGGTGGAATGCACGAAACATACATGCGCTATTGCAACGGTGAAAATCAAAAATAATACATCTAAAACAACATGATGCTTGCTCTACAAAAGGAACAAAAATCAAAACAAGCGCATTGTCTAATTAGAATCAAAATCCCAATCAATGAAAGAATCAAATCAAGCAAAATTACCTGAATTTCAAAAATCAAAGGCGTATCGGAAGGAACACTTTTGGTAACCCAAGGCTGAAACAATGATATGAATTTTCTTGTTAGATTGAAAAGAGAAGAGAAGAATAAAAAACCAAACAAAAATAAGAGAGAACGCAGCTGCCAAAATGGAATGCTGGCATCCATTTCAATCTTTTATTTCTTTGTATTCTTATTATTTCACTCAAATACATTGCTCAAGCTGAACAACAAATAACATTGCTCAAGCTGAACAGATCACTCAAAAGAAGCAATTCAGGCATACAATTACAAATGATATTCATAATAGCAACCTGCATATTAAACAACTACTTGTAGCAAATGACCATCAATTGCCAATATACAAACAGAAAGGAAAAAAAATCTCAAATTGAAACATTGGAAATTTGGAATCATCAAGCTGTGAAATTGAACCATTGGAAATTTGGAATCATCAAGTTGTGAAATTGAAGACATACTTACTGCTATGGAGGAACCCCATTATAGTGATTTCGTTTGTCCCTCTGTGAGCCAAAAATAAAATAAAAATTCCACCAAATCAGCAGGTTTTCCTTTGTGGTTTAGATGAAAATAAACTTTCTGCAAGAAATATACAAAACATTATGTCGACTATGGGAAATGGATGTAAATTTAGTCACTTACATCTGGATGATAATAGAAGTTGAATTTTCATTTTACAGGGTAATCTCTACTGGTCAAATAGGGGAAACCAGTAAACAAGAAAAATAGGGGAAACCAGTTCATTGTTCACAATCTAATATTTACATAGAAGGGAGATAATCGATCAAAATCAAAATAAAATAAAATATAGCTAATGTGATTGGAGGTCTTCCAGATGGCGTATGGCCATCCAATATCACCTTGCCAAACCCAGGAACACCGTGAACAAACAGACGGCACCCCAAACCATTGTTTTCCACAAACAGCGCCTTTGAAAGAGCAAACAAGCTAACACATACCTAGAACATACTAATCCAACTTCAGCTCAAAAAAATGTAATAACAGTATTGAAATTAATACTTACCTAGAACATACCAATCCAACGCATCTCTGCATAAGGAACAACCTGGAAATAGATTTCCTTTTTCAGTCGAATCTTTTATTTATGTTTTCTGAGTATACCCGAAACGATATTTTAATGCCGATCTAAAATCCATAAAGGGCGCGGGATTCGGCTATTTTAACTCCGTCATGAATCTGACAGCGATGTTTTTCTAGACTATGATGTCGAAGATGATGAGGCAAACAAGCACATAAAGAAATCATTTTGATGGCTTCAAAGGCGAAATTGATTAGGGTTTTTCGATGGTTGACTACGAACAAGAAAAATCGATTAGGGTTTTTGGCTATGATGACTTTAGAGGCGGCGATTGAAATGGGGAGAAGAGAGGGGACAAGAGGAATGGATACGATGAGGAAAAGAAGAGTAGAAGAGCGGAAACTGAGGAAGAGAATGGGGCGGCGGAAACCCTAGTCACCATTGTAGGGCAGGAAAGCTCGATTGCGTTTTAGTTTTTAATTTGGGGAAACGAATGGTTGGAGGCAGGTCAATATTGATTTAGGGAAAGAATGGGTGGACGCAACTGTTAAACAAAAAATACGAAGTAGGTCGGTGCTAATTTTTCGGTTTCCCGCTTAAACTTAAGTAGTTGGAGCCAATTTTTTTGGTTTTCCGCTTAAAATTTGGATTGAACTATTAAACTGTCCCTAAAAATAGCTGCAGCGCGGAGCTATTACTTATTTAATATATGTTTTTATCATTAATTTCAATTATTATTTTAGTTAATTATAAATTATTATTATTATTTACTATTGATTTTTAACTTACAATTGTTACTTAATTAACGATTGTTGTTAAATTTTGAGTAAGATTCAAATTCAACATTACACAAAATGTACCGTTTCGGACGGGGCGCTGCCCCCTGGACCCCCGCGACCTGACCGGGCAGGTCAAACCCCGTTAGCGGGGGCGTTGCCCCCGCCACCCCACCTTGGGGGGTCGCCACCCCCCTGGACCCCCCCTCCGTAGGGATCATATTTGACAAAAGATTTTGGAAAAACTTTCAACAACGATTACTTATTAAAAAATATTATATACTAAATATTAATTACTACTAATAGTCATGATTAATTATAAATTAAATATTTATTAATTGTTATTTACTTATTGATTATTAACCGCTTATTAGTTATTACTTACTAATTAATTACTAGTACTTAATAATGAAGTAGTTAAAAATAATTATTTTTAATTAAATATTTAATATTTATATATTGATTATTATTAAATAATTACTAATTGGTTGTTAATTAGTAATTAATAGCAGGAATTATTTATTTATTGATGTATTTTTAATTAAATATTTAATATGTATTTATTGATTATTAATTAATAATTACTAATTAGTTGTCAATTACTAATTATTAGCATGAATTATTTATTTATTGAAGTATTTTTAATTAAATTTTTAATATTAATATATAGGTTATTAATAAATAATTACTAATTAGTTGTTAATATTAATTATTAAAAATTATTTAATGAAAATAATTAATATTAAAATATAGTCATATATTACAACAGTCAAAAAATAAAAGTCGTGATAGGCTTTTATTACAATGGTGCTTTAACCACCGTTGTAAAATTAAAGTTGTAATATTGTGTTTTTGTTGTAGTTACAACGGTGTTTATACCACCGTTGTAAAAAACCATTTATTACAACGGTGCTTTTACCACCGTTGTAAAAACCAATTTATTACAACGATGCGTTTACCACCGTTGTAAAATTAAAGTTGTAATATGGTGTTTTTGTTGTAGTGTCTTTTGTCGGCGTAGGATTTTTGTCTGTCTTGGGCTGTCTTCATTCTCCTACGTATCAAGTCCACTTTCTCCGAAGTCTCTCGAATCATGTCTGGCCCAAGTATAAGCTTATCTGTAGACTCCCACCAACAAGTTGGTGATTTGCACGGTCTTCCATGCAAGGCTTCGAAGGGTGCCATGCCTATGGTAGCTTGGTAGCTGTTGTTGTAGGCAAACTCCACTAAAGGAAGGTGATCCTCCCACGTCCCTCCAAAGTCAAGAACGCCAAGTCTTAAAAGATCCTCTAAAACTCTATTTACCCTTTCCGTCTGGCCATCAGTTTGGGGGTGATAGGCCGTGCTCAAACATAACTGTGTGCCTACAGCTTCTTGCAGACTCCGCCAAAACTCACTTGTGAAAATAGGGTCTCGTTCACTAACAATGCTGGAGGGTATCCCATGGAGTCGAACTATTTCCTTGAGATAAAGAGATGCTAGAGATGAGGCAGTCCTTATACTCTTGATAGGTATGAAGTGGGCGCTCTTAGTAAGCCTATCCACTATTACCCAAACGCTAGTATTGCCTCTTCTCGACCTAGGAGTCCATCAATGAAGTCCATTGAAATGCTATCCCACTTCCACAATGGGACCTCTAAAGGGTGAAGTAGTCCTCCAGGTTTCTTCTGTTTCGCCTTGACCCGTTGGCAGTCATGCACTTAGAGACGAAATCTGCCACATCTTGCTTCATGCCGCTCCAAAAGAAAGTCCTTTTTATATCCTTGTACATCTTATCACCGCCAGGGTGTATAGTCATCTTGGAATGATGCGCTTCCTCGAGAGCCTTCTTTGTCAACTCCCTCGCTTGTGGGACGCATAATCTTCCATCTCGCCTCAGCCAACCCTTATTATCGATGGCATATCTACTGAGGTGACTAGAAGTCTCACCCCTAATAAGTTTATCAATCACATAAACAAGCTGAGGGTCTTCACGTTGTGCAGCCCCTATTGAGTCTAAGAGAGTAGGGCGTACTTCGAGAGATGCTAACAAACCCGGTACAAAATCCGAGGAGGGCCTAAAGTTAAAACTGGCTATATACTCCAAGCTTTGCCTTTCCACAAAGAGCGGGCTTAAGGTTAGTTTCTTTCGGCTCAACACATCTGCTACCACGTTGCCTTTGCCGGGAGTATAGGAAATTTCAAAGTCATACGAGGCAAGAAACTCCATCCATCTTTGCTGCCTCAAGTTAAGATCCTTCTGCGAGAAGAGATATTTCAACGATTTATGGTCAGTGTATAATTCAAACTTCTCACCTAGGAGATAATGGCACCAAAATTTAAGCGCAAAGACGATGGCGGCTAACTCAAGATCGTGCGTTGGGTAGTTCTTTTCATGAACTTTCAATTGTCTTCCACCATACGCTACTACCCTTCCTTCTTGCATTAGAACAGCGCCTAGTCCCGTTCCACATGCATCTGTGTATACTGTGAACATTTTGCTTCCATCTGGCAAAGTCAGAACTGGGGCTGTTGTGAGAGCCCTTTTTAATCGTTGGAAAGCAAACTCGCAGTCCAAATCCCAAGTGAACGCCAGATTCTTCTTTGTTAGCCTTGTGAGTGGGGCTGAGATTTTCGCGAAATCCCTAACAAATTTTCGGTAAAAACCGGCTAGCCCAAGAAAGCTTTGAACTTCGGTTGCATTTCTTGGTGTCTTCCAATCTTGCACTGCCACCACTTTCGCGGGGTCCATGGCCAACCCCTCTTTGGACACTATATGCCCCCAGAAATCTTACTTCTTTTCTCCAAAAGTGACACTTGGAGAATTTGGCTTTTAGTTGATGAGCTCGAAGAGTTTCCATGATTTCTTTCAGATGCTGAGCATGCTCTTCCTCATTCTTTGAGAAGATTAAGATATCATCTACGAAGACAACCACAAATTTGTTGAGGAATTCTCTGAACACCTTGCTTATTAGGTCTACAAAATAAGCGGGTGCGTTTGTCAAGCCGAAAGGCATGACAAGCCACTCGAAGAAACCGTCTGGGGTTCTGAACGCCGTTTTATCAATGCTGTCTTCAGCTACTCTTAGCTGATGGAACCCAGTTGCTAGATCAAGTTGGGAGAAGACCGTTGCACCTACAAGTTGGTCAAACAAATCGTCGATTCGGGGAAGTGGGTACCTATTTTTCTTGGTCAATTTGTTTAACTCCCTATAGTCGACGCAAAGGCGAAGCGAACCGTCCGCTTTGGTTGCGAACACCACTGGAGCACCCCATTCTGAAATGCTCCGTCTAATGAAAACCCTTTTTCGAGAAGTTCTTTAATCTGCTTATTGAGCACCTTTCTCTCCCTTGGAGCCATGTGTCTGACAGGTAAAGCTACAGGCTTTGCGTTATCCACAAGATATATGCGGAAGTCTATTTCCCGCCTCGGAGGTAAGCCTTTCACCTCCTTAAAGACATCCGGATATTCCCGGACTACTCTTACTAATTGCAAATTCTCATCAGAAGCATCAAGCGACTCTAGATAACTAAGCATAACAGCATTCAAGGGATTACAAGAAATTTCTAGAGTGTTACCAAGCCGAGTTAAGAGTTTAACTACTCTTTTCTCACAATCAAGAATGGCACTATTACTGGATAACCAGTTCATGCCTAAGATCAAACCATATCCCGAGAAGCCCAAAACAAAGACATTACAACTAAACTCAATGCTGAGAATAGAGATTTTCAAACCCAAACAAACCATTGACAAGTAAGCGGAGCCCCCAATTGGATTTGAAACTACTAAAGGATCTTCTTTCATACTAGTGTCTAGATGTAGAGATTCTACTAAGGCAGATGAAATAAAAGAGTGTGATGCGCCAGAGACAAAAAGTGTATGAATTGGATGATCATAAAGATAGACTACACTTTCTACAGAAATATTACTACCTCGTTCCTGCTGAGGTGCCACTAGCGCATGAACCTGACCCCCTGAAGTGGATCCGGCTTTCTATCCCTGCCCTTTCTTCTTTGGGCAGTCCTTAGCTTGGTGCCCAGTCTCTCCACAATGGAAGCGACCGCCCATCTTCGCCTTCCTTTTTCGGCATTCTTTTGATATATGTCCCACAATGCCACAGAAATTGCACCTTCTCCTCTCACGGGGCTTATTGTTCTTCCCTCCTTTCCTGAAGTCTATTTTCTTTGCTTGTAGACCCTCTTTCTTCTCTTCCACCTTAGTTTCTTTCTTACCGTGGTCTTCCTCGTGTAGCAACGCCATGTCCACCAAGCTTTCATAAGTCGCTCCCATGGTTACATGGGTCATAGCAAGGCTGTGTAGAGACTCATTCAAACCTTTGACGAAGCGAAGCGCCTTTTTGTATTGGGTGTTTACTAAGTCTAGCCCAAATCTGGCCAGCTGATTAAACTGATTAACATATTCCCTGATCGTCATGCTTCCCTGTTTCAGAGTTAGAAATTTCACCATTTGCACTTCTTTCTGCTTGGGAGAGGAATTTCATCTCAAACCTTGTCCTGAAATCTTCCCGTGTTTCCACCGCCCGCTGAGCATTGGTAATTTCCCACCAATAGGAAGCTTCATCCTTAAGCAACCATATCGCTAGTTGTATCTTTTGCCTGTCATCAACTCCGAAGATAACAAACAGATCCTCAGTCTCCTTTAGCCAGTTTCTTGCTCCTACAAAGGACTCTGTCCCATAAAAGTCTTTTCCACCCATAGCCTTAAAGTCTCTACATGTTTTTGCAAAGGCATTTCCATGAGGAGGAGGAGGAGGAACCGCGGCCACTGGAGGAGGGATGTCTGCTGGGCCCACGCCATTGGCCCTTGCTTCTAAGTACCTCCTAAACCAGCCGGGAATCGGCACTCCTTCCGGGAGGTTAAGGTCTCCAGACATGCTGAAACAGAAAGGAAAAATTCAAAACGAAGGATAGAGAGAGATAGATAGGGAACATGACTTTGGGGAATTTTGTCTTTTTATAAACATAACACTTTTTCTTGAAAAATGCTTCTTTAAACTTTCTTTTTTGAAAACAATTTCAAAAACTTTTATCTTATCTGGTAAACCTATGCTCTGATACCAAGTGAAACACCCCACCTCCGTTAAGGTCACTCACAAAGGGAATGCCTTAACTTTGGTGGAGGTTTATAAGTAAAAGCCACAGATAAACTCAAGATAGATATAAATACTCATAATTTAAACAGCGGAAACCAAACAGACTTTTATTTCATAAAAACGTGTTCAAACAAAACAATTCCACAATTGTCTCAAAATACTTCCAACATTACAACCTCATTACTATCTTGATTATTAAAGAAGCATAAAACATAAATAAAGTGACAAAAATCCCCATAGAGATATCCAAAGCCATAGTCCAAGCAAAAGAGATCCAAATCATACATCTACGGACTTGGAGCTTGTAAAGAGTCTGACTGAGCTGAGCTGTTTCCTCCTTGTGGACCTGGGGGGAAACGAAAGAAAAGAAGACGAAAAGAAAATAGAGTCAGACATAAAGCCTGGGTAAATCTAGTAACTCTTCAGTATGTGAATAAGAAAAGGGCATGACAGATATAAACTGAAAATAGGAAAAGTGTCACAAGCTAAGGAAGTGTCGAATGTACTATCGCATCCATGTTATATCTCTGCACCTACTTGAGCTTATTTTAACTAGCACCCCGTGCTGAGGGTGAAGTGATCCCCATTTTCTAAAGATCGGCTCCTACTCGCGTTAACATGTGTCATATGGCCCCCAAGAATTGTAGATACCTATGCTGGTCCCACCATGAGGTGTATCAAGACCCATAGTGGCGGCCCCGACACAATTTCTAGAAGGCATAGGTTATACTATTGGTGTCCCCAGTGCCCTGGTTGTCTGCTCCGGAGTGTGTGCACGCCCGCACCCCGTTAGACCTACACTGTGCACCCACCGCCGTCGTTTTGACCGCTTACAATCAGCTCAGTAATCGTGCCCCACCCTGCCTAGTTTCAGGGTACCGTTGATACCTAACTTGGGTTACTGCTGAAACGAGTCCCTCGTTACCAGGATTTTCTAGTCAAACATGTTAAGTGGTTAAGTGTCTGTATTTACCTAACCCCACCCATCAATTCTTGTTAACATGTTGAATTTGGTTAAGTGTTATAGTTGACTTAACCCTACCATCTGTCCTTAGCCTCTTAGGAGCACCTGACCACTCACATTAGATAGGTATTGCTACGGTTACTGGATAAGTCGGTCGGTTCCGGGCAGGTTTACACCGTAGCTCAGTCTAACCTCGGGTCATTATTGGGCTCAATGCTTAACCACCCACATTGGATAGGTATTGTTGTGACTACTGGACAGTCGGGCCGGTCCGGGCAGGTTTACATCACAACTCAATCCAACCTCAGGTTAAGCATATCGTGTTTTCTAAATTTACATATTTTATCAATTATATATGTAAATGTCATATCTTTTATTTTTGAGTATAACAATTCATACCGCTTTAAATGTCATTGTCGCTGGCATGTGCCAAACATGCCAACATATAATTTCAATGTTTTACACCGAACGTTATTACCCCCGTTTGTTCGCAACATTATAACATGTGTTGGGCTTGTCACACTTCAGCCCAACTTTATAAACGTGAGAAGAAGGGGAAATAAAGAACATGTAATACATAAAGGTGTGTGGCGCATGAACTTGCAATTTAGCGATTCAACTAACCTATAATATGGGTCATGTGAACTTGCATTCAAATGAATGTATAACTAAGTAGGTGACATATGAAATGACATAGTTTAGGCTTATACAAACTTGTATTAAAACATGTTTAACTTGGCATAATGTCAACCACAAAACTAGCATGTTGTATATTCACCAAAATGTCCAATTTTAACATCTAACCATATAGCCTATTTCAACATGAACTTGCATAGTTTATGTAACCCAAACGATACTTAACAAAGATCCAATTATACTTGCAAATAAACATAAGAATGATATCATAGATTTTGGGTCATGTAGGCATAAAAGGTCTATAACATGTTTACATAAATTCTAACTTAGACTAAGGGATTGTATATAGTCCATGCCATTGACATAAACATAAAGGGATAAATTTCTAGTTTTTTCCACAAACTTGCAAGTGCCATTGTTTTCATATACAATTGTTCAATAGGCCTGCATCAATCAATTTATGCCACAAACATCAATACACAAGTCCTGATAGAACCATTACAATACACAGAATTTATACAATAACACAATTCTATTTTCATTTACATCGAATCACATCACAGTTTTTATTCATATTCTGAAAGGTCACTATACTTACAACGAATGCAGAATCTTGAATTCTGGATTCTGAATTCTGAAATTGAGATGCGCTCCTTTGGGTAGATTACGTTGCGCTGATTAATTTGATTAAACTTTAATCTTCTTCTTAATTTGATTCGTCTCTAGGCTTTTCTCTCTTGACGCCTATGTTCAATTCCTTCCTGGCGGCATGACGACTCCTTTCTTATTTTTTTGTGTGAATTTTCGGTTGAGACTTAGGGTGTATTTATAGATTTTTAAATTGTTTTGAGCTGTCAGATGAAGACAGGAGGAATCTAGGCCATACAAAGTTCAAAGAGCCAATCAAGAGGTGACACGTCAGCCCTAGTGACACACAGAGCCACAGAAATTCGAGCCAGAGCCAGACCTAGCCAGCTAGGTTGACCAGGCAGGTCGACACCCAGGTCGACACTATGGTCGACCTGGTGTGGCCAGGTCAACACTATGGTCGACCTGGGGTGGCCAGGTCGACACCATGGTCGACCCTATGGTCGACCTGGTCTCTGGGCGGGAATTTTCCCGCCCAGCCTAGTTTTGAACCTGAAATTCGAATTTTTGAATTTTAAACTGAGCTGTTTGAATTTAAATTTTATTCTGAAACTTCCGAAGGCCATAACTCCTTCATACGGAGTCCGTTTCGCGCAAACTCAGACTCTATCTCAAGCAGAATTCCGAGACGAACGCAGTGGCATAACCCATTTCCCTTAATTCTTTTATTTTGAATTAATTACACTTTAATTTGTGAAGCTTAACGTTATAAATTCACGGGGTGTTACAATGTGCCTGTGTTTCCTCTTGACTAGACCATTTTTTCTAAAGTATGGGGGCAGGTCAGTCTATGTTTGATGCTCTTTTTGAGATAATAATTAGCTAATGGCCTAAATTCAGCTCCTCCATTTGTCTGTATGACCTTAACACTGTAATTAGTTTGTTTTCAATGTGTGTTATAAATTGTATAGCAGTATTGCAAGTTTCAGCTTTATTTTTCAGCATGTATATCCAAGTATATCTAGAATAAGCATCAACAAATGAATGATAGTAACTGTACCCCTGATATGAATTTAGCGGTGTAGGTCCCCATAAGTCAGCGGCAATAAGCTCCAATGGCTTAAGTAGCTAGTTTCAGAATTGCTGAAGGGAAGTTTGTGGCTTTTGCCAAGTTGGCAATGTGTGCAAATGTGCTTACCAGGTATATTGTATATACAAGAAATATTATTAATACGCAAAACATGTTTTACAGTTTCAAAATTTGGATGTCCCAATTTAACATGCCACGATTCAATAACATTAGAATTACTGCTACTATCAATATCATTACTACTGCCATTACATCTATTGATATCATAACTATTACTACTAGCATCTCTGTTATTGTACTGGTATTCTCCACTTGAATTTCCTGTCTTCAAGTTGTTGAATTTGTAAAGGCCTTCGTTTAGATTACCCTGTAGCAATATTTAATGATTTAGACAGTCTTTGATTAAACAGAACCTAGGGTGAAATTCAAAGTAAACACCGTTATCGTTTGCAAACTTTGATACACTTAATAGATTACTATTAATTGAGGGAACTCTAAGGAGGTTATTTAACTTGAGTTGCCTATTTCCCAAAATTATGCCTTCGCCAATGTGTGTAATATTAGCGGTGTCGCCATTATCCATATGTAAATGTCTCATACCTGAGTAATTTTTGCTCCTAATATTTAAGTTTTGGAGATTGTTGGTTATGTGATGCATTGCACATAAGATAGATACCACTCTTCGAAGTTGTTATCCTCATTATTCCCTCCATCATCACTTGTAGTGCTTTGATTTTTATCTGTAGTATTATTGTTTCTGCTTGAGTTCCCCATTATGGCAACATTGACTTGTGCTCCTCTTTGTGAAGGGAAATTTTGATTGGTTTGTTGTCCACTATTGTCTAGATTATACCTGAAATAACATTTGTTTACTAATTTTGATTGGTTTGTTGTCCACAATTGTCTAGATTATACCTGAAATAGCATTTGTTTGTTGTGTGACCGAGTTTTTGGCAAATTTGAAACTTTACACGGTTGTTATTGCTCCATCGGCCTCTTCCACATCCTTTCTGAGGCTGATAACCTCCTCTTTGAGGTTGACATCCACGTTGATACTGGTTCTCTTGTCTGGTTGTATTATTGTTGTTATTTCCTTATGTCTGCTTACCTTTTGCTGCATAATTGACGGAGAATTCATTTTGTGTTATTTTTTCTTTGGTCAATTCTGCCTTCGTGAGCGAGAAGCGCGGACCGAACAAACTGCAAGTCGAGTAAGGCTTGTTGTGTGGCTAAAACAATTACAAGAGATTCATACTCTTTATCTAATTCACCAATAATAAATAGAATTTGTTCGTTGTCATTAATTTTGTGTCCAACAACGCTTAATTTACCACATATGGATTTAATTTACCTTAAATAGTCTTTCATACTTGCACCTTCTTTTCTAGAGTTTTGTAATTCTCGCCTCTACTACATGATCCTTGCCGCTGATTGAGAATTGAAAATATGTTAAATAGTTGACATATTTCGTGAGATGTGTTGCACCCTACTATCTGAGATAATAGGTTTATGCTTATCGATTATAGAAGCCACGATGATAAAAGGCTGTCGTGTGATCTGGGTTTGGTGAAATGTTGCCTTCCTGGTCTGCTATCATCACCGGTGGCACAGTTATGGTTCCATTGACGTATCCTTGTAGACCGTCCCTTTTAATGTTATTTCTATTTGGTATTTCCATAATATATAGTTGTCTTCATCCAGTGATGTGGTAATAACCTGACTTTTTGGTTTTATCAGGTTTCGATGGCCTGATGGTGCACCATTGTTCGTGCTGGCTGATACTGCTGATGTGGAGTCACTGTTATTGGCCATTGATATCAGAAATATGGCGAGGCAGTGAGAAATTTACTGCAGCCTGTTCTTGAAAGAGAAGAAATTGTCGAGCAAGAGAAAAGGAAAACAGAGACTAAAGAAGTTGTTATGCCTGGCACGACAATGTTGATCTCGTACCGCCTTTGCGCTTGGCACGACGAAATCAATTGCTGCAGCCGCTATCAACTTCGTTGAAAGCAAGGTGATTTCGGATATTGAGCAGTCAGTTGAAGCTAGGCGTGGCTAATATCAAGATGATTATCCAAAAGCAATTCAGAGAGGCGTTGGATTGTCCCTTCGATGAATTCTTCAGTGATGAATTTGAAATATGAGGAGAAAACTCTAAGATAAAAATCCAATTCTTTGATTGTATATAAGCCTTTCGGCGTATAGTGCTCTGATACCATGTTAAATAATGGAGAGGAAAGTTTTATTAAGATGATATTGTAATAATATTGATACACGGTTTTGATACAATCGGCTGATATATAAAGGAATGTATGTAATGGCTACAATATGATTTTGCCTAAAATAACATACTGGGCTTGGGTCTAATGTAAAGTAAAAATGATATGAAGGCGGTTTATATCTGAATGCAAATCCAATGGCTGAAAATGTAATCCGCGTACTTGCTTTATTAGTTGGGATATTGACATTAGTTCCTCTAAGAAAGATCATCGTTATTGACTACAAATTAACTTATCCTAGTGGCACTGCAATTGCTGTTCTCATCAATGGTTTTCGTACTTCTCAAGGAGATAAAGTGGAAAAACAACAAGTGTAAGGTTTTGCGAAATATTTTACAATTATCTTCGGATGGAGCTTCTTTAAGTGGTTCTACTCAGGTGGAGATGTGTGTGGATTTGCATAATTTCCTACATTTGGCCTCAAAGCTCGGAAACAAACGTTCTTCTTCGATTTCAGTCTCGCGTATGTCGGAGCTGGGATGATTTGCTCCCATCTTGTGGACCTTTCTCTTCTTCTTGGAGCGATACTATCTTGGGGAGTAATGTGGCCATTGTTAAGCGAATTATGAAAGACCCCACCTCCGTTAGGGTCACTCTCAAAGGGAATGCCCTAATTTTGGTGGAGGTTTATAAGTACAAGTCACAGATATACAAGACAGATATAAGAACACATATTTGTAAACAGCGGAAGAACAACAAACTTTTATTTCAATAAAGTCAAATACGTGTTACAACAACATTACCATGATTGTCTTACATCTTTTTTTCAAAAACATAACATAACACTTTCATAATCTGTCTTGAGTACATTATTTAAAGAAGCATAAACAAAGCATAGATAAACTGCAAAAGTCCCCATAGTGGATTGTCCAAAGCCATAGTTCAAAACAGGAAAGTCCAAGCAATACATTTCTCTTCTTCAAGCTGGATGTTAAGGTTGGTCAAGCTGCTGTGTTCCCTCCCTGTGGACCTGGGGGGGAAACGGAAGAAAGAAGACGAAAGAAAAGTAGAGTCAGACATAAAGCCTGAGTAAGTCTAGTACTATTTTGTCTATGAATAAAGAACTGGGTATGATAAGTATAAACAAGAAGTGGGCAAGCACTATAAACTTGGTTAAGTTGTCTAGGGTCGAATATACTATCGTACCCCATGTAAATCTCTGAACCCATATAAACTAGTTTCCAATTGGCACCCCATAATCAGGGTGATGTGATCCATTCAATGATGATCGGCTCCTACTCGCATAGTTACATGTGTCTTACGGCCCCCGATGTCTGTAGTTACCTATGCTGGTCCCACCATGGGGTGTATCAAGTCCCATGGCAGCGGCCCGACACAACCTTAGAATGCACAGGTATGCTACTGGTGCCCAGTGCTTTATTTTTCTGCGCCGGAGTGCGTGCACGCCCGCACACCGTTAGAACCTACACTGCTACACCACCGCCGTCGCTTTGACCTCTTACAATCAGCCCAGTAATCGTGCCCCACCCTGCCTAGTTTCAGGGTATCATGATACACCTTTTAGGGTTACTGCTGAAAAGGGTCTCCCGTTACTAGGTTTTCTATCTCTAGCCAACATGCTAAGTTGGTTAAGTGTTTCTAACCTAACCCCCACCAGTCCGTTTAGTTTAGCATGTTCCATTTTGATTAAGTCTTTAGTCCACTTAATCCTAACAATCCTGACTCAGCCTTAATTGTCTTATTAAGGCCCTGACCTCTCACGTTAGACAGGTATTGTTGTGGCTGCCTGTTGCCGGTTGGTTCCGGGCAGTCTTACGCCACAACTCAGTCTAACCTCGGGTCCTTATTGGGCTCCATGTTTAACCTCCCACATTGGATAGGTATTGTTGTGACTACTGGACAGCCGGGCGGTTCCGGGCAGGTTTACATCACAACTCAATCCAACCTCGGGTTAAACACATCGTATTTTCTACATTTACATATTTTGTCATTCTTCTTTATTTCTTATATGTAAATATTCGCGGCCCATTATTAAGTTAATGGTGTAAAGGTTACACCAATCATGGGCCCAACCCATACTTGAATTTGGGCCCTTCTATTTTATATTTTCATTCATTAATTAATTTTAACCCAACGTTATTTTCCCCCGTTTTACACGTCCGTTTATATATATTGGGCTTAGCCTTTTAAAGCCCAATTTAGCCATGCGAAAAGGGGAGGCTTAAAGCGTGACTACATACACAAAGAGGGGAAGGTGAGCGTATGAACTTGCAATATGACGATGGGAATACAAAATAGAAACTGGTGTACTTGCATAGTAGTGACATATACTTTGGTCATAAAACATAGGTGACATGAATCAAAGCATGTGAACTTGTAATTGAGATATCATTATTGACACATGAACCTATATTTTTATTTAGGCATAATGTCAAACATAAGCATGGCATAAATACTTCTAGCATAAACATGGCATAATGTCAAACATAAGCATGGCATAAATACTTCTAGCATAAACATGGCATAATGTCAAACATAAGCATGGCATAAATACTTCTAGCATAAACATGGCATAATGTCAAACATAAGCATGGCATAAATATTTCTAGCATAAACATGGCATAATGTCAAACATAAGCATGGCATAAATACTTCTAGCATAAACATGGCATAATGTCAAACATAAGCATGGCATAAATATTCCTAATCATGGTGTTTGCTTTAAACTTGCAAAAAGGGATTTTTGAGTCTAACCTAGCCATGTCTCACATATGTCATCATATAATTCTTTTAAACAAAATAGACTTAATCATAGATTTCAATTATGCCAAATATCATTCATAGCCTAGCCATATTCATAAGTTTTGCAAAAGCATGACTTAATACATGGATTATGGTGTCAAAATTCCAACATAGTTTCATATGAACTATAACAACCAAACTTGTTTCAATTACTTGCAAAATGATTTATGCACAAAAATATACATCATGATGGCATAATAACAAAGCCCCAAACTTGCATGAATTTCAATCAACTACATACATGTAGCTTCAACATAGATTACATAATTTGCGCAATATTCCAAACGTATACTTGCATAGAACTACCGCATGTAGTTCTTTATAATGAATAACATAATTTTGCACAAATATGAACTACTTTATTATCCCAATTCAAGCATACAAATCAACACAGTTGTTTATTCATACCAAAGTAATACTCTACTTACAATGGTTGCGGCGAATTCTCTAATTAAGAGATATGATTCCTTTGTTGAATTGATTGGCTTTAGGTTGCTTGAATTGCTTTAGGCTTTAGAACTTTTCTTCCTAATTCTCTCTCTAGTCGGCGGCTACTCTTAGTCGTTCCTCAGCAACATGGCGGCTATGTTCTTAATTTGAATGAATAGATTAGGGTTTAGTCTAGGGTTGTTTATATAGAGGTTAGGAATTGATTAGGACCCTTGATGTTGCTTGGATTGATCATAGCCATTCATTAGATAGAGAGACCAATTAGAACTTGCCACCTAGCCCTAGTGACAAAGCAGACCACAGAAATTCGACCAAACACAGACCTGGCCAGCCAGGTTGACTGGGCTCGACCAGGTCGACACCCCTGTCGACAGGGCTGTCGACAGCCCTGTCGACATGGGTAGCCCAGGTCGACAGCCCAGTCGACCTGGGTGGCCTTGGCGGGTGTTTATCCGCCCTGGCCCACTGGGCCCGATTTTTAATTATTTTATTCTGTTTGAATTTTAAATTTAATTCAAAACTTCCGAAGGCCATATCTTCTTCATACGGACTCCGTTTTTCGAAAACTCGGACTCTATTTCGCGTATTTTTCCGAGACGAACGCAATGGCGTATCCAGTTTCCCTTAGTTCTTTGATTTGAATTTGATTATACTTTAATTCATGAATTTCACAGTTATAGAATTCTCGGGGTGTTACAAATTAAAAGGAAACTGGTTTCTTGCAAACTTACCTGAAAGTAGCATGAGAAGTTTGCAAGGATACAAGGTTTTCATTTTGATTGCCCTTCTTCTTGGAGACGGTCTATACAACTTCATCAAGGTCCTTGCAGTCACTGCAAAAAGCATGCATGCTAAAGCAAAAACTCGAAATCCTAAAAAAGATACAGGCACTCCACTCCTCAACGACCTCCAAAGAAATGAACTCTTCACAAAAGAAAGAATTCCAGTATGGGTAGCCTACTCAGGCTACCTTTTCTTTGCCATAATCTCACTTATATCAGTCCCTTAATTTTCCCTCAACTAAAATGGTAGTACATATAGTATTAGCCTACATCCTCAACTAAAATGGTCACTTTTCTTAATGACCTGTATTCCAAGAATTTTTTTTAACTCCCCCAAGTCCTTGATAACGAAGTTTTGATCCAATTTGTTTATTACCTGTTTATTTTATCATTATTGTTGCCTGTGATCAACATATCATCAACATATACCAAGATAAAAACGGTTTCATGTGTAATTTTCTACATGTATAGGGAGTTATCTGATTTGGCTTGCGAGAAATCCATGTTAGATAAAGTCTGTTTGAGTGTTTCATACCAAGCTCTTGAAGCTTGTTTTAAACCATACATAGCCTTGTGTAGTCTGCATACTTTGTCCCCATTGCTATAGCCTTCTGGTTGTTGCATGTATACCTCTTTAGTCATATTTCCATTTAGGAATGCATTATTAACGTCCATTTGTCTTATATTCCACCTTTTGTTTAATGCGATAGTCAATATAATTCTGATGGTTGTCGGTTTTATGACTGGAGAGAAGGTTTCGTTGAAGTCAAACCCAAACTTTTGAGCATAGCCATTAGCGACCAGTCTAGCCTTGTATTTGTCAATCGATCTATTAAGGGATGAGGAGGAGAGTTATTAGAGAGGAACAATTGCAATTTTTTTTGATGCAAAACATGATACAAAGTGCACATATATATAGTGCTATGAGCCCAACGGCTAGTACAAAATATACCAAATATGTATGAGCATAACGGCTAGTATTAAATATACCAAGTATGCATGAGCCTAACGGCTAGTAGATAATGACAAAGCATGCTAAATATGATAAAAACGTGTTCACACTCTAACGGCTCTATTGTAACGGCTCTATTGTCTTCATTATGCCCCCTCAGTTCGAACTGGGGTTTCCTTGCTCATTCTGGCTTCCGCCTGCACTGATAACGTGAAGTTCCTCTCTCGTTATGATAAAATTTTTGGTCGAAAGGGCCTTTGTTAGAGCATCTGCTCTCTGATAGTATGCGGGCACATGACATATTGCAAGTCTTCCTGATTGCGTTCTTTCTCTCACAAAGTGGAGATCAATTTCAAGATGTTTCGTCCTTGAATGTTGAATAGGATTTAGAGATAAAGATACTGTGCTCTTATTATCGCACCAAATGACCGGCTTTCATCTTGGAGTGAAACCAAGCTCCTCCATCACTGATTCTATCCACATGATTTCGGCTGTAGCGCTTGCCAGTGCACGGTACTCAGCTTCTGTGCTAGATCTTGACGTGGTATTTTGTTTCTTCGTACACCAGGAAATGATATTGGAACTGAGGTAAACGCAGTATCCTGAGACAGACTTTCGATCGTCAATATCGTTGGCCCAATCGGCATCGCTAAAGCACTGTAGGTTAAGTTCCTTTTCTGAATTTAGGCGTATACCGTAATGTTTTGTGCCTTGTAAGTATCGTAACACTCTCTTTAATGTCGTCCAATGTTCCGATAAAGGGTTCTGCATGTATTGACTGAGTTTATTGACGCTGTAGCATATGTCTGGTCGAGTAATAGTTGCGTATTGTAACGCTCCTATTATGCTTCTATATTGTTTGGCTTTGTCGATAGTTTCTCCTCTATGCTTAGATAGTCTTAGGTTACTAATCATAGGCGTAGGTAATGAGTTTGCCTTGTGCATATTTGCCCTTTGCAGTATTCCAGTGATATAATTTTGTTGGGATAATATTAATTCACCATTGTTTTTCCTAATCACTTGTATTCCAAGAAAATATTTTAGTTCCCCCAAGTCTTTAATGGCGAAATTTTGATCCAGCTTGTGAACGATTCTGTTTATTTCTTCGTTGTTGTCTCCTGTTATTAGCATGTCGTCAACGTATACTAGAATGAACACAGTTCCATGTATGCCCTTCTTCATATATAGAGAATTGTCCGATTTAACTTGTGAGAAACCCATGTTAGACAAAGTTGTCTTTAGCTTTTCATACCAAGCTCTCGAAGCTTGTTTTAAGCCATATATTGCTTTGTGTAGTTTGCATACTTTATCACCAGTACCATATCCTTCAGGTTGTTGCATGTATACCTCTTCAGTCAATTCCCCATTCAAAAAAGCATTGTTGACGTCCAGTTGCCTCACATTCCACCCTTTATTTAGAGCAATGGTCAGTATAATTCTGATGGTTGTGGGTTTTATGACTGGGGAAAAAGTTTCATTGAAATCAAAACCAAATTGTTGCGCGTAACCTTTTGTAACCAGTCTGGCCTTGTATTTGTCAATAGATCCATCTTCTTTTCTTTTTATTTTGTATGTCCACCTACAACCAATCACATTTTTGTGTTTTGGTTGAGTCACTAAGCTCCAAGTGTTGTTTTTTATGAGAGCTTTATATTCAGTGTCCATTGCCTCCTTCCATTTGTTTGATCTTATAGCCTGGGTGAAATTCAATGGTTCGATCTCATTGGCAGAAATAGTATATACTTTGGGTTTGAAGATGCCTCTCTTTGACCTGGTGATCATGTGATTTCCAGTTGATTGTGGTGGTGTTTGCTGTTGTGTATCATTGTTGCTGGTATTGTCAACATTGTTGTTGTTTTCTGTATCTTCACTATGCTGCATGTTTTGATGTATGTTTGTATCTTCTGAGTCATTGTGTGTCTCATTGGTTTGCTCGTTTGTTTGATCCATAGTATCTTCCTGGGTGTTTAAATTGCTTGTGCGTTGTTGCTCTTCATTTCTATCGATTGAAGGTGGTTCAGTAATGAATGGCTCGAACCGTATGTTATTGTTTATGCTTTGTTCCCCATCCTTTTTGCCGATTTGCTTTTCTGCATAAGGAAACTTGTTTTCATCAAATATCACATGCCTAGAAATATATTTTTTCCATTTTTGTCCATGCACTTATAACCTTTTTGGTTTTGTGCATACCCAATGAATGTGCATGGGCTTGATCTCATACTTAGTTTATGATTGTTATAGTCTCTCAAACATGGAAAACATAGACACCCATAGGCTTTCAGAAAACCATATTCTGGTCTAACACTGTATATCATTTCATGTGGGCTTTTATTGTTTAAGACTTTAGTTGGCAAATTGTTAATGAGGAATACAGATGTGTAGAAAGCTTCATTCCAATATTTCATGGGTAATGAGCTTTGTGATAACAAAGTTAGACCAGTCTCTACTATGTGTCAATGTTTTCTTTCGACTAAACCGTTTTGTTCGGACGTATGCGGGCAAGTTAATCTATGTTTGATCCCTCTTTTGAGAAAGTAATTAGTTAGAGGTTTAAACTCAGCTCCCCCATCTGTCTGAATAACCTTAACAGTACTGTTCATTTGTTTTTCGACATGAGTTATAAATTGCATAACTGTATTGCAAGCTTCTGATTTAGTTTTCAGCATGTATATCCAAGTATATCTAGAATAAGCATCCACAAAAGAAAGATAATACCTGTGTCCCTGATATGAATTTAGAGGCGCGGGTCCCCACAAGTCAGCGGCTATAAGTTCCAGTGGCTCATTATAGCTGGTTTCAGAATCACTAAAAGGGAGCTTGTGGCTCTTGCCGAGTTGGCAGTGCGTGCATGTGTGTTTGATAGGTACATTTTTATAATGAATGTTATTATTACGCAGAACAGTCTTAACAGTTTCCATATTAGGATGTCCTAATTTTATATGCCAAGAATTAATCACGTTACATTCATCGCTATTATTGTCATAATCAACATTATTGCAACTATTCCTAATACAGTCATTGTCACTACTAGCATCTACATTGTTATACCAGAATTCTCCACTTGAGTTTGCAGTCTTGAATTTGTATAAACCATCGTATAGGTTACCTCGAAGTAATATTTCATGATTTAGGGAATCTTTAACTAAACAAAACTTAGGATGAAATTCAAAGTAAACATTATTGTCGTTGGCAAATTTTGATACACTTAACAAATTTTTATTAATCGTAGGTACCCTAAGAAGATTGTTTAATTTGAGTTGTCTTTTCCCAAAGATAGTCCCTTTGCCTATGTGTGTGATACTAGCAGTACTACCATTACCCATATGCAAATTTCTCATACCTGAGTAATTTCTGCTTCCAATGTTTAAATTTTGAAGATTGCTAGTTATGTGGTGAGTCGCTCCTGAGTCAGGGTACCATTCTTCGAAGCCATTGTCTTCATTTTTTACTTCATCATCATCTGCAGCATTATGTCTTCGGTTTGCGTTATTATTATGTTGAGTTGAATTCCCTGTTGTTGCCATATTTGCTTGTGCTCTTCTTTGTGAAAAGTAATTTTGTCTTGCCTGTTGTCTACCTATGTCTGAATTATACCTGAAGTAACATTTGTTCGCCATGTGACCAAACTTTTGGCATATTTGACATTTCACACGATAGTTGTTGTTATCTCGTTGTATCTTCTTATTTCTGACTGTGGTATAATTGGCAGAGAACTTATTTTGTGCTGTTTTTCTTTGGTCAATTCTGCCTTCATGAGCAAGGAGTGCTGATCGAACGAACTGTAAATCAGGTAAAGCTCTGATACCATATTAAGGGATGAGGAGGAGAGTTATTAGAGAGGAACAATTGCAATTTTTTTGATGCAAAACATGATACAAAGTGCACATATATATAGTGCTATGAGCCCAACGGCTAGTACAAAATATACCAAATATGTATGAGCATAACGGCTAGTATTAAATATACCAAGAATGCATGAGCCTAACGGCTAGTAGATAATGACAAAGCATGCTAAATATGATAAAAACGTGTTCACACTCTAACGGCTCTATTGTAACGGCTCTATTGTCTTCATTACGATCCATCCTCTTTCCTTTTTATTTTGTATGTTCACCTACACCCGATGACATTTTTGTGTTTTGGCAGTGTTACCAAACTCCAAGTATTATTTCTCATGAGTGCTTCATATTCGGTGTTCATTGCCTTCTTCCATTTGTTTGATCTTATTGCTTGAGTGAAATTTAATGGCTCGGTCTTAGTGGCTGAAATGTTGTATACTTTGGGCTTGAAGATCCCACTCTTTGACCTTGTTGTCATGTGATGTCCAGCTGATTGTGGTTGTGTCTGTTGTAGTGCTTCATTGTGATAGGTAGAGTTCTCCCGGTTGCTGCTTTGTGAATCTTCATTGTCCTGCTCAATCTGATTTGTTTGTTGTATGTTTGAATTTCTTGAGTCATTGCCTGTTTCACTTGTTTGCTCATTTGTTCTTTGTACCGATTCATCTTATGAGTTCGTTTGAGTGGTGTGTCTGTTGTTGTTCCTCATGTTCTGGGATTGGCTCAATGAAGTATGGTTTCAGCTGTATATTTTTTCTTAAGCCTTCATCACCCTTATTTTTGACAGTTTGCTTTTCTACAAAAGGAAACTTGTTTTCGTCAAATATAACGTGTCTAGAAACGTAAATTTTTCCTTTTTTGTCCATGCACTTGTAACCTTTTTGATTTTGAGTATACCCAATGAATGTGCATAGAGTTGATCTCATGCTTAATTTATGATTGTTATAGTCCCTTAAACATGGAAAACACAAGCACCCATATGTTTTTAGAAATTGATAATCTGGTCTAACAATGTAAATCATCTCTTGAGGGGTTTTATTGTTTAGAACCTTAGTCGGGAGTTTGTTAATAAGAAAAACAGATGTGTAAAATGCATCATTCTAGTATTTCATAGGCAACGAGCTTTGTGATAATAATGTTAGACCTGTATCTACTATGTTCCTGTGTTTCCTCTAGACTAGACCGTTTCGTTCTGAAGTATGGGGGCAGGTAAGTCTATCCCTTTTAGAGAAGATAATTAGCTAATGGTCTAAATTCACCTTCTCCATCTGTCTGTATGATCTTAACACTGTGATTAGTTTGCTTTTCGATGTGTGTTATAAATTGTACAACAGTATTGCAAGTTTCTGCTTTAGTTTTCAGCATGTATATCCAAGTATATCAAGAATAAGCATCAACAAATGAAAGATAGTACATGTGCCCCTGATATGAATTTAGCAGTGCGGGTCCCCATAAGCCAGCGGTTATAAGCCCTAATGGCTTACTGTAGCTGGTTTCAAAATTGCTGAAGAGAAGTTTGTGGCTTTTTCCAAGTTGGCAACGTGTGCAAGTGTGCTTAACAGGTATATTGTTATTAAAATAAATATTATTAATACGCAAAACATGTTGTACAGTTTCAAAATTTGGATGTCCCAATTTAACATGCCACGATTCAATAACATTAGAATTACTGCTACTATCAATATCATTACTACTGCCATTACATCTATTGATATCATAACTATTACTACTAGCATCTCCGTTATTGCACCGGTATTCTCCACTTGAATTTCCAGTCTTGAAGTTGTTGAATTTGTAAGGCCTTCGTGTAGATTACCCTATAGTAATATTTCATGATTTAACAGTCTTAGACTAAACAGAACCTAGGGTGAAATTCAAAGTAAACACTGTTATCGTTTGCAAACTTTGATATACTTAACAAATTTTTATTAATAGAGGGAACTCTAAGGAGGTTATTTAACTTGAGTTGTATATTTCCAAAAATCATGCCATTGCCAGTATGTGTAATATTAGCGGTGTCGACATTATCCATATGTTAATATCTCATACCTGAACAATTTTTTCTCCCAGTATTTAAGTTTTGGAGATTGTTGGTTATGTGATGCGTTGCGCCTAAGTCTGGATACCACTCTTCGAAGTTGTTATCCTCATTATTCCCTCCATCATCACTTGTAGTGCTTTGATTTTTATCTGTAGTATTATTGTTTTTGCTTGAGTTTCCTATTATGGCAACATTGACTTGTGCTTCTCTTTGTAAAGGGAAGTTTTGATTGGTTTGTTGTCCACTATTATCTGGATTATACCTGAAATAGCATTTGTTTGCTGTGTGACCGAGTTTTTGGCAAATTTGACATTTTACACGGTTGTTATTGTTACGTCGGCCTCTTCCACGTCCTCTTTGAGGCTGATAACCTCCTCTTTGAAGTTGACATCCACGTTGATACTGGTTCTCTTTCCTTCTTGTATTATTGTTGTTATTTCCTTGTGTCTGCTTACCTTTGCTACATAATTGACAGTGAATTCACTTTGTGTTATTTTGCTTTGGTCAATTCTTCCTTCGTGAGCGTGAAGCGCGAATTGAACAATCTGCAAGTCAGGTAAGGTTTGTTGTGTGGCTGAAACAGTTACAAGAGATTCATACTCTTCATCTAGTCCACCAGTAATAAATAGAATTTGTTCGTTGTCACTAATTTTATGGCTAATAGCGCTTAATTTATCACATATGGATTTAATTTTCCCTAAATAGTCTTTCATACTTGCACCTTCTTTTCTAGAGTTTTGTAATTCTCACCTCTACTGCATGATCCTTGCCGCTGGTTGTGAACTGAAAATATGTTGAATTGTTGACCATATTTCGTGAGATGTGTTGCACCCTACTTTCTGCGATAATATGTTTGTGCTTATCGATGATAGAAGCCACGATGATAAAGGTTGTCCTGTTTCTGATATATCGTGTGATCTGGGTTTGGTGAAGGGTTGCCTTCCTGGTCTGCTATCATCACCGATGGCATAGTTATGGTTCCATTTTGACGTATCCTTGTAGACCGTACCCTTTTAATGCAATTTCTATTTGGTATTTCCATAATATATAATTGTCTTCATCCAGCGATGTGGTAATAACCTGACTTTTTAGTTTTATCAGGTTTTGATGGCATGGTGGTGCACCATTGTTCGTGCTGGCTGATACTGCTGACATGGAGTCACTGTCATTGGCCATTGATATCAGGAATATGGCGAGGCGGTGAGATAATTACTGCAGCATGTTCTTGAAAGAGAAGAAATCGACGAGCAAGAGAAAAGGAAAACAGATACTAAAGAAGTTATTATGCCTGGCACGACAGTGTTGATCTCGTATCCGCCTTTGCGCTTGGCACGACGAAATCAATTGCTGCAGTCACTGTCAACTTCGCTGAAAGCAAGGTGTGTTTGGATACTGTGCAGCCAGTTGAAGCTAGGCGTGGCTAATATCAAGATAATGATCCAAAAGTAATTCAGAGAGGCGTTGGATTGTCCCTTCGATGAATTCTCCAGTGATGAATTTGAAATCTAAGGAGAAAACCCTAAGATAAAAATCCAATTCTTTGATTGCAGATAAGCCTTTCGGCGTTTAGTGCCCTGATACCATGTTAAATAATGGAGAGCAAAGTTTTATTAAGAGGATATTGCAATAACATAGATACAAGGGTTTGATACAATCGGTTGATATATAAAGGGGCATTGTTATCGACACTCCAAATATTGTTAAGAGGATGCAAAATTTTCTTTTTTAAAAAATTGTTAAGGAGAGTACCAATGAGGAAAGTAGCCCTTTAACAAATGAAGATAGTTTTACCTTATTATCCATTTAGCCCCTTAACAAATAAAGGGAATTTAACCTTAACAAATATTGCAAGGGCCGTAGTTTTTTTTTTATTCGCATGTATCGATTTTTTTTAAATCCTAAAGGATAAGCGTTTTCGGGGGAATAGGATCGAACTACATTTTTTTGTCGACATAAATATGTCGAATTTTATAATTATGGAGACAATGCACCGGAATGATTATTAATTTTCAACATATCACTGTCGAATACGTATATAATTGATTAGTGCTGCATTCGGTAAAGTGGTGACGAACTGGTTATTCTAATTCAGTTTCTCTTGTCGAATAAGTTCTTTTTAAAAAGGGCAATCCATGAATATTTAGTAGTGTGAAATAATATGTTTGTATAGCCACTTAACAATTTTTCAAGGAGTGAAGTATTTTTAAGAAATGGCCCCCTTAACAATAGTTGGAGTGTCAATAACAATACCCGTATAAAGGAATGCACGTAACGGTTACACTACGATTTTGCCTAAAATAACATACTGGGCTTGGCCTAATGCAAAGTAAAAATGATCTGAAGGCTGTTTATAACTGAATGTAAATCCAATGGCTGAAAACGTAATCCGCGTATTTGCTTTATTGGTTGAGATATTGACATTAGTTCCTCTAAGAAAGATCATGATTATTGCCACTACAAATTTAACTTATCCTAGTGGCACTGCAACTGCTGTTCTCATCAATGGTTTTCATACTTCTCAAGGAGATAAGATGGCAAAACAGCAATTGCAAGGTTTTGCGAAATATTTTACAATTAGCTTAGTATGGAGCTTCTTTCAGTGGTTCTTCTCAGGTGGAGATGTGTGTGGATTTGCACAATTTCCTACATTTGGCCTCAAAGCTTGGAAACAAACATTGTTCTTCGATTTCAGTCTCGCCTCACACGTATGTCGGAGCTAGGATGATTTGCTCCCATCTTGTGAACCTTTCTCTTCTTAATCAGTAGTAGCAGGTCTAGTAGGCTGTGGCCTTATAAAATCGGTAGTTTCAATATCAACAGACTTAATGCACGATTTCAAAACTGGTCATCTAACCTTAACCTCGCCTCGATCGATGCTTCTTAGTCAGCGCCTTTCACCTTTTTATTGTTTTACAAGGCTTTCGATGTAGGGAATCCGGATGGTAGCTTTAAGGCTCCATATGCATTGCTCGCAGCTTTGCTATGGGTTTTTCGGGTTTGCCATCGGGGCAGGTTTGATGAGGGATTTGATAACCGTTAAGTATGGGAGGTGGGTCCCGTTGCCTATGGCTATGGCGGTGCCCTTTCTGGTAGGGGCAAGCTTTGCTGTTGATATGTGCGTTGGGAGTTTGAAGGTTTTTGTCTGGCATAAGATTGACAGTGGGAAGGCTGCATGTATGATTCCTGCTGTTGCTTCTGGGTTGATTTGTAGTGATGATGGGCTGTGGATTCTGCCTTCTTCTTTGCTCGCTCTTGCTAAGATCAGTCCTCTTATTTGCATGAGAAATCTGTCAACTTGATAATGGCGGTTGTGGTCATGATAATTTATGTAAAAAAAAAAAAATCTGATTAGAAAGCATTCAAAAGTAATTGCATTTATTAAGAATAAAGATGTACCAGGAGATATGGGACTGGTACATACTGGTGGATGAAGTCCACAAGGTATAACCGAACATATATAAGATAGGAATGCATTATGAACTGATAATGTGGAAAAGCTGTATACACATATAAAGGCTTCAGAAAAAATTATCTAATGGAAGTTTATGTAAATTAAGTTCTGTATGTATCACATTCTAAAATAAACAGATACATGGCAAATGAAAAAATAAAATAAAATAAATGTTTTACAAACAATACAACAAAAAGAACGTATAGGATACAAATGTAACTCAATTATGTCATTTAATCAAGCAAAAGTTACAAGTTTAATATGGAAACAACAAAAATTGAAAAGAAAATTTACAAAGGCAACACACATCATTCCATTCCAAAATAACAATAAATTCAACCAAAATTGCACACCATTGGTAGACAACATCTGTAAATATTCATCAGTACAAAGAATAGCGCATGCTACAACAATGATGAATAACAAATTTTTCTGTGCTGTACCGTTAAGCTTACATATGTAAGAGTTAACGTAGTATTCCTACGAGTTAACGTAGTATTCCTACATAACAAGAAAATAATACATGTAGAGTGGCACCTGAAGCCCCATAAAATTTCAACGATCAATTCGACCTCCATGAATAGATATCATAAAGAGCTACCTCATATTCCTGAAGCAGTGCTCACTGAAATATTCTGAAGAAATGACGCTTTTGCAGCACGGTCAGTTGAAAATCGACCCATTGCAGCAATGGTAGCGGTACTACTCCCTGCCTTCTCAATTCCTCTCGATAACATACATATATGATTCGCCTCGACAACGACCATCACTCCTATACCAATAACACCGTAAATACTTTCAGCTATTTGCTTCGTAAGCCTCTCCTGAACTTGAAGCTTACACCCATAAAAATGAACCACCGATTGAATAAAAGACCTCTCGATCACTTCCCTCTCGTTCTCACCAAAGTACGCAACATGCACGACACCATAAAATGGAAGAAGATGATGCTCGCATTGAGAACAAATAGGCAAGTTCAACTCATAATGAAACCCACTCTTCCTTTTGCTCACGCTAACGCTACCAAAAGTGGAACCGTTTCTTCTAGGTTCCAAAATCGACCTTTTAAAGTTCATTAGCCATTGCACGTACCGATACGGCGTGTGTACAAGCTCTTCTCTTAGAGGGTCCTCTCCAAGTGACTGAATGATAGTAGAAACCGAAGAGATCATGTCTTTTGGACTAACACCCGGTTTTGAACACGCTTTACTATGACCATTAGATGTAGGAGGTTCAATAATACTAGATGGGCACCAAGGTTGAATAGAAGCTCCTTTATGCATGTTTACACCACTAAACTTTAGTAGTGCGACAAACTCATCCCAAAAGGAGTTCTTTGCATCTTCGCGAAGAACACCGCAAGCTGAAGTTACAATGGTTCGAGTCCATCCCTGCATTTTGTCCTTTGAGGGGTGCAAATGACCGCATTTGAGGGATTCAGGTAACTGAATGTGATAACAGTGGAGAGCAACGGCTACACCAGACGGTTTTATACTATTATCGAGGGCCGAACATATCTCACTGACTAGTCTTTTTGGTTCTTGAAGGCGTCTGGCAAAGACATCTGCTACTCGAGAGAGCTTGCTTAAACCGACTACTCTTTGAGCTGATGGGACGTACCCTACATGGCATTGAATGTTAAAAGGCAGCAGGCATGACTCGCAGTAGGAAAATAGGTTAATGTCACGGACTACAACTAGGCCGCCTACCCCACCAGCGTAGCCTGTAGCGTTTACCACCCCTGATTCGGGGAATAGTGCACCTTCTACTATGTCTTCTACACTCTGTTTGTAACCTGAATTGAAAAAGAATTGTGGGTTAATGCATATTTTACTATGTTAAGGTCCTTATTATGAACTGCATTGCATGTGTTTTTTCAAGAAATACGTTACAAGAGGAACAAGGATATTGTATGCCAAAGAATCTTGGTTTTCTTGGGTTTTTATCGGTCAATTGTTTCCACCCTGAACATCATAGTTCATGCAATTTTAGTATCTCGGAGTTATCATGAAGGCTTCCTGGTGGTATAAACAGTTTTTAGAAAATATTTATAGTAATTAGTGAAAAAACAATTTCTCAAGCTAAACTGGCGGAGAAGTGGGAAGGAATAGAAGTTGTTTTGAAATTCCTGCTGGAGATGTTCTTATAACAATTTAAACCCAGAACTAAGGAACTATTATATAAGCATAATAGTATCAGTACTGAAATATTAATGTTATGTATGCCATAAAAAAGGAGATGGAAAAGAAAAAATGAGGTACTCAATTGAAGCAAAAGTTGATTTTATTACACAATATATCTTCAATTATCCTCTCCATCCACACTCAGCATCCTTGTACAGCAATTAGACATACAGTACATATATCAGCAGCATAAGTTCAAGCCTTCAAGCACTTGTAAATTAAAATTTTACTCGGTTATGCGATGGGTCAAAGATGGTAAGTATGTGAGATACGTTTCCTTAATTTGTTAACTTTGTTGCATCTTGGTTCTCCACTGTTGTTTGAAAAGTGGGAACATAACATTGCAACAAACGTGGTAAAAGGAAAAAAATTTGGACCAAAACAATGTTCTATGCATGAAAAAAATGAGTGAGAACATTTTTACAAACATGCTGTAAATAAAAGGAAAAAATGAGCCAAAAAAGTGTTACATGCATAGCAGCTCACTAGCCCATTCATTTCATTCTTTCTTATACTAATTCAGCATAGCTACATCTGACCTGCTCATATTTGAAAGGCATGCCATAACAGTGATTTATATACTATTTAATGGGATGCAATTTGACATATTCATCAGAAGTCATCAATCCAAAGTTTGACTATTAACAGATCAACAAAGATACAATAGTTAATAAGCAAAGCTTCCGCTTTGTTATTGAATCTTAAAGCAACCTCTGTTTACAAGAATATTTCGTATTTTTTTAATTCAAAGATGAATGGAGAAAAGGAAAATAAAAATAAAGGTGCAATCTCTTCTACTCAAGCATTTAAGCATTGGAAAGTAAGTACGAAAGACCGAAGCATATAAAGCAAAAGTAATGAACCAGTTAAAAGGCTACGTTTGGGTAACGTGTAAAGGAGAATCTGATATGTAGTTATATCATGGATACAGAAGTGTACCAGCAAAAGGTTTTTAACTTGAACTGGAAAATAATATTAGAATGGTAAATAATATTTACCATAACTGACGATTCCCTAAAATTTACTTGTCAATCTATAGTAGAACATGATCCAACATTGTCGTATGACTATGATTGTAAACCAATAAAAATCAAAATAGCTACATTTTATAAGCAAGTCAATAAAGTGACATCACAGAATGACCAATATAAAAGGTAACAACAATGTATAGCAAAGCAAGTTAATGGGTGCAGCATTGATCCTTTTCTTAATTGCATTCAAATTCTACAATTGAAGTAAAAGGAAAAACAACCAGCCAAGGAAAATGATACAAACAATTAGTTTCCAAAATATATATAAACCAATACTATATGGTGTAAGAAAAATATACAAATTTTGTACATCTAATTGTTTGCTGATAAAACATAGTACAGGAGAAATTATCAGATTATGAAAAGGCCTTGTGATACCATAGTAGAGTTAATATTTCATCGACAACTCATTAAGAAAGGAGAACAGAAATCATGGAATGCAAATATAAGTGAGCTATACCAATTAGACACCAACAAATTCAAAATTAATCAATCTTTGATTTTTTACTTTTTTGACTTTTGTACATGTGCAAAACATATTATGTGTTGTATATTCCGCAGGAGTTGGACTAAATTTATAATTCCATATTTTAAATTTTGCATGGGAAGGAATGTACTCAGAGTACAACATTGTTTCAGTAATCCGTATTCATATTAGATAAGGTATATATGTATCATATTAACAATTAACCAAAATGATAAATGTGCCGCCTTTGTTTTACCAATATGTAGGCATTCTTTATAACAAATAACTTGCATCGCATGTTAAAATAAATTCATAAGAGACAGTTAACAACATAATTTCATGTGCTCCTACATAAACTAAAGTAGAGAATCATCTGTTAATTATCCATTTGTATCCTAGTAACTCTCAAGGTTGAAAACGTACTCATAAACTAGTTATCCATTTGTATCCTCATTCACACAGATATAGCAACAACTGAGCAATAATTGGTTGCACAATCTGACTTCAAATGTATTCAGACCAAATGAAACCTTTTTTACTTTATTAAACTTTGTTTTAATCATTTATAATAGAGGCCGCCAGCAAGTTCATGTATAAACAAATAAATACAAGCAATAATTTAATCCCCATTCTATACAAAACCAGAAGATTCCAATTAAAAATAGAACAAGATCTAAGAACTAAGACAATAAAATAGTGGCATTAGTATTAGTACAGATATCAACAATTGACTCCTATCACATCTCAATCCTTTGGAAAGAATCAAACTTCAAATAAAAGGGTTCGAAAGAAGTTTCACCTTTAGTTCCGAATATAAAGGCTTTGGCGACACGAAGCGGCGTTTTCTTGATCCCTTCTCTCTCGCAATCCTCACCCAATCCGAGAAGAAGTGTTCTGACCGCGTCCTCGATCACATGGTTGGATTCGCGTTCGGATCCAGATCCAGAATCGGATCCGCAGTCAAAGAGAACGTCGTTCACGATCCCTCTCTCTTCCAAAGCGCCCATTTTACTATTATTATAATGTTAGAGCTACTGAACGACGGGAGAGCTACTGAACCTTTGCACTAATTTATCTGCGATCAGGTCCAGAAACGAGAGAGCCGCAGAGGTGGAGAAGACGGAAGTTACTAATTTATCTGCGATCGGGTCCAGAAACGAGAGAGCCGCAGTGGTGGAGAAGATGAATTTATCTGCGATGTGCGGGACCCAAATTCGGATTGCATCCCGGTTTCCACACACTAATTTGGCAATTTTTATGGTCTAAAATTTCATCTTGGATCTACTGAACCTTTTGCACTAGGGCCGCCTTTTAAGAGCATCCCAACAACCCCCACTCCGGTTGGTAAGCCCAAATATGGATTTACCATTGATTCTTAAGGTCGCTCTGACCACTTTGATAGTCAATGATTTATCTAGCATTACTAATGTCGAATAAATATGTAATGTTGTAATATATATGAGTGAATATGCTCTTGTTATATTCTATTTAGTCCCACATCATGAGAATAAGTCTAACATCTGCTCCAAAGCCTATATATAAAAAAGCCAATGTAATAGAAATTGTACACACTTGAAGTGATAGAAATAAAAGTCTCTTCCCTATCTTTTCTGTTCTCTCTAATGTCTTCTTGTTTGACATATGTTCTGTTTTATTTTATAACACGTTATCAGCACGAAAATCTATTAGAGCTATTGTTTGAAATATTCTAGATCTATATTTATAGATCTATCATGTAAGTTAATTTTTTTTTATGTTTTGAAATCACATAGATCTACATATATGAACTTGTTGTATCTTCTGCTTAGATGTGATCCATACTTCTAGATCACTTTTCTTTTCAGTTTTTGTAGATCTAGATTCTATTTTAGTGGATCTAACTTTTTAGATCTAATTATCTATTCTGGTCCTAAATATGTGTAGATATTTTCTTTCAATTCTTTGCAATCTAATTTTGAGTTTTTCAAATGCAAATGGAGAATTGATTATATATGTATTGTTTACATTATTGATGATGTAGAGGTAGATCTAGTTTTATCCTTTCCGATCTACAATTATTTTTCATATGTATTTTTTTTAAAGATAGACTAAAGACGGAATATTTCTTGGAAAAAAAATGATTTTTTTTATGTATACCCAATAAAGACAGAATATGTCCTTAAAAAAATGATTTTTTATGTATATCCAACAGAGTTATGAGGATAGAATATAATGATATAGCATTTAAATTCAATAGCAATATTTATTTATCACTGGAAATGAGATTGAAAACTCATGATGTAAACCAATTAGGAACCTGAAGTTCATATGTAAATGACCTGAAGTTCATATATAATTTTTTTTAAATAAGGAACCTGAAGTTCGTATGCAAGTAAGGAACCTGAAGTTCATATGCAAATGAGGAACCTGAACTTCATATGCAAATAAAGAACCTGAAGTTCATATGCAAATGAGAAAGATGAAACAAAAGTCCGAAGCTTTCTTAAAAGTTGTGACATAAAAAGATTGTACTTCCAGAAGAAGTTAAAAGAGACGCACACATTATAATATGTGACAAAAACATTAAATTCAATAGAAAATCTCTAAACATGTTTCATTTAACTGACATTACAGTCTATATTAATTGAATATCCTGAAGATATAGTATACATATTAATCTCTAGAAGAGATGTTTTAGAGATTTAATTTTATATAGCAAATCCAACATCCTAGAAGAGATGTTAGAATTTTTTTTGTTGCATTGCAATTACATAAGTAAAAGATATGTTCCCTGAAGGAATATCATACACTCCAGAAGTAGTGATTTCTTTTCTCATCTTATTTTTATTTAATGCACCTAATTTTGTTAATGCATTTAAGGTTTGAATGTATTTTTGTATATTGATATGACATTTCAATAGTTTTATATATTTATCTCTGGAAGAGATAAGTTCATCCCAGAAGTGGTGATAACAAAATATCTTTAGAGGATATTTGTATATTTGGAAATGGTAAAATATCTCCAGAAGAGATCTGTTTATTTGAAAATAATAAAATATCTCCAGAAGAGATTTCTACAATTAAAGGCGATAAATATTTGTAAAAAAAAATGTATTAAAACTCCATAAATGGTGTTTATGGAATATCCCAGAAGCGAAATTATATTCTGATATGTCTATAAAAGAATTTGCATTGAAATATTTTCAAATACCAAAGATGATGATGCAAATTTAATGACTAAAGAAAATATGCATCTCAAAGATCATATTAAGTTAAGATCTAAATATTGATCTTAATTTTGCATACCAGAAGTGAATGCAAAAGTATTTTTTGTTATAAAAATGGAAAACTTAGAACCTGCAGTTTCTATGATGGTAAGAAGTAATTTTGATATAAACAGAAAGAACTATATACGGATAGTATAATTTGAAACATGTAATTTTTGTTGTTGTTGTGAATTTTATGTATAGATTTGCAAGTTTTTCGAATCATTCATATTAAAGAATGTAAATCTCATTTCTATAATTATGTATTTCTACTCAATTCTGGATCGAGCATTATGCATGTATATGGTATTTTAGAAAATATGATTATTGGAAATGCAGTACAACTATATGTTGTTTCTTTCAGATTTGTCGTTGATCAGTACGATAGCTAGATCCAAATTTTATTATGTTGATTTAAGTAAAATTTATTTATTTGATTCGTATATTTAGACCATATAATGGTTATTTCCGTTATTTTTATAATAAATGCATTATATGTATCGTTATGGTAATATATATTGTATTACCATATTATTATAAATGTATTAAACGCATTGGCTATTGTAAGTTAAATGATGTATGATTGTGTTTGGAATAAGAATAGAAATATGTATTATTAGTCAATGTATTTGGCAACTAATATCTAATGTAATGGAAAAGGTTGTATAACACAGTTCTGAGACCTGAAGTCTTGAATTATGAAAAAAAGATTTTTTTTTTGATGAAGTTTACAGTCTGAAATCTTGACAGTTAGAAAAATGTAAAAGTTTCTAAATTAGAAGTATGTTAAAAGGTTGAGAACCAGAAGTTCGTCATAAATTAATAAACTAGATATAATATGTATGTTTATTTATATGCATAGGAACTTAAAGTTCCTTAATCAATGAACTTGAAATACTTCATAATTTAAAGCCTGAAGTTTTATTGAACTGTGTGAAATAATAATATTAATAAAATTGATATCCAAAGATTACACAATTTTCAAAATGAGTTGTATCTTGCTTATATATTTATATTTACATATTGTACTGAAGAATAAATTTTAACAAAATGAGGTTGTTATATATTTTATTTGAACCGGAAGTTCAATACAGTTGAACCAAAAATTCAATACAATTTAACAAACTTGAAATTGTTTATATATTATTTGAACCAGAAGTTTAATATGGATTAACAACTCGAAGTTGTTCATAGATTTCTTTTGAACCAGAAGTTCAATACAGTTCCAAATCAGATATTTTGGATATTATGAAACGATCTTTAAGATTCACGTTGACATTGCTTGATAAGAAAAAAAATTAATGATCGGAACATTATAAACAATTTATTCTAAAATAAATAGCTTGAATGAGAAAGAATATGCAAATCAATTACATATGTAATACGTGGACGCACGTATATACACATACATGCGATATTTAATTAACAACCTGAAGTTGTTATGAACTCATATTATAATTTATGCAGTCGATTGAAATCAATATCGAATGACCTGAAGTCATGTGCATATTCAAATGATAGAAATTCCTCCAAGTCATTAGATCATTGAAATGGAATAAGCAATACAATATGAATGCATCTTATCAATTAATAAGAGCATTATCCTCCTACAATTGAAATACATCTAATGTATTTGCTAGCTATGATGCTATAATGGATCAAAAATGAATCCAAAGTTGGTTTATTATTTAAAGTGACAATGTTTGTCAACATTGAGGGGGAGGATAAAGGAATCATCAATGTTAAATATTTGCTAACATATAGAATTATGCAAAGTATTAAGTAACTTGCATAAATTATCAATTATGTCCCTAATAGACTTTCTCCAATATACATTTGAATCCCCGAAGGTTCAAAAGGTGTAAATCACAGCTGAAAATGTGGTATAAAAGTCAATTCAAAATATCTTTGGAGTAAGTCATAAATATGCAAAATAAAGGAGGTGAGTGTTCCTGAAAAACACTTAAGGGTACTTTGAAAGAAACCCATGACATGATTGTCAAAATTAACCCCAGAAGTGGTTTTGGTACCTAAAACATGATAAGTTTTGAGATCTCAATAAATTATGTATAGAACTGACAAGAAATAATCATCGATGATAAATTGATAAATAATAAAGCCCTTATATTTATAAATGGATCAAAAATCCCATATTAGAGAGAAACATGATTGGCCATCATGAAATTCTCCTAAATAAGATATATGGACCTGTAGTTCATAAGATATGAACCTGTAGTTCATAAGATAAAAATAGAAATATATATAATGACAAAAGCACATGGAAGTTACTGAAGCACCATAGAGTGTCAACAACATGTTAAGTGCCACGAGCATTATATTTTCAGAGATAATTGAATTGATTAAAGTGGTGAAAGTGTTTAAAACACTTACAATACCCTGAAGGTATAAACGATGAAAGTATACAAATTCCAGAAGAATTTAAATAACTTTGGCAGTGGTAAAGAGCAAGAAATGTAGATTACAACATTCTTTTAAGTATTGTTGTGATGAAAATCTTGAAATAATTCATGATGAGTAGATCACTTCCTGCTTTCAAGAATTGTTGTAATAAAACTCTTAATATCCATTGAAGTGGTAGTTGCGATATGCAAATATTATTATAATATATAAGTTTCTGAAGAACATAAATAACATTTGTTATTATAAAGAATACCAAGAACATGGATGATAGATTACAACATTCTTTTAAGTATTGTTGTAATGAAAACCTTGATATACTTCAAGGTGAGTAGATTACTTCCTGCTTAGTGTTGTTGTAATAAAAATCTTGAGATACTTCATTCTTCTGAGTATTGTTGTAATGAAAATCTTGATATACTTTAAGATGAGTAGATTACTTCCTGCTTAGTAATTAAAGTTGTCTTAATCATCAAATATGTATTACAACATGCAAGTCCGATTGAAACAGAAAATATTAAGCACCTGAAGTGTATTCATAAATGAATATTAGTAACATACAAATCACAAAAGGAATGCGTTTAAATAAGAAAACATGTCTGAAGCATGGAAATGCACATGAAGTTTTAAAAGAAAAACTTCATTAAGAAGTATTTGTAAGCAATTTGAGTTATTGAAAGAAGAATATGAATTCAGAGGAAATTATTAAATCAGGTGGAGCATATAAAAATATGCTATAATGTACTCTTTTCCTTCACTAATATTTTTCCCACTGGGTTTTTGTTAGTAAGGTTTTTAATGAGGCATTATCTTGATCCTGAAGAATCAACCCTTACGGCAACATTGTAAAACATGTTACCTAAAGATGAAATAAATTTGCACTCTTTTCCTTATTTATGAATTTTCCCATAGGGTTTTTCATAAAAAAGGTTTTTGATGAGGCATTGTTTTGATCCTGAAGCGTCAAACTATTTTAAGGAATATCACTTTTATATGATATTCATAATGTCAAACGCTGTACTCTTTTTCTCGTTCAAGGTTTTTCCCGTTGGGTTTTCCAGATAGAGTCTTGAAGGCAACAGGCAATAGTTGTATCGATTGAATGGATATATGCAAGCAAGATAATTATAAGGGGAAGCAATCATCATATATGTTTTAAAAGGGACAACTTCAAGTTAGTAGAGCATTCAAAATTTTGAAGACGCATATTCAAGGGGGAGTGTTGTAATATATATGAGTGAATATGCTCTTGTTATATTCTATTTAGTCCCACATCATGAGAATAAGTCTAACATCTGCTCCAAAGCCTATATATAAAAAAGCCAATGTAATAGAAATTGTACACACTTGAAGTGATAGAAATAAAAGTCTCTTCCCTATCTTTTCTGTTCTCTCTAATGTCTTCTTGTTTGACATATGTTCTGTTTTATTTTATAACATGTAATTAAAATTACTTGTTTTACGTAAATCGAAACCTAATGTTGGTGATGCTCTAACATGTCCCCTACAAAGAAAGTTACACGAGTAAGAAAAAGATGTTGTGTTCTAAACAAGCATCCGACTGCATCTAGGGAACCACGCAAGCTTTTCTGCAATTCCTACTAAAAAAAATTCTATAGGAAAAAAGTACAGTAACACCTTGTGGAGTAGGGTAGAGTGGATCTCAATATTAAGCGAGTCAAACTTTTATTAGTTTCGAGTTGTACGTTTAAAAACTTAGATCTAGTTTAAGTCAAATTCAATTGTGCTCGACGGTATTTTTAAATATATGTATATTTTTTTACACCTTTTGTCGTACCAGATAGGGATAAGTCGATCTAAGTTTGATTTTCATGGTCTTAAGATTTTCTTCATGCCATTGATTCAATCTAAGATTTATCAAATTCGATTCGATTCTGCTTTGTTGGTCTCAATTTTGATTGTCACCGTACTTATTTTTGTTTTAGTAAGAGTGTGGCATTGATTATTTCGAGTTGTCCTACTTCAAATAACATTAAAGGATTGTCGGTGGTTTAGAAAAAAAAAATGAAGAAAGGGGGGGGTGAATATTTAAAAAAAAAAAAAAAAAGATTCGAATTTGTTTTTTCCCTTGTGAGTGATAAAAGGTTTTATATGTTATTTTATAATTGTCGATATTTTTCTAAAACCCATTTACAAGTATAGGAAGGTTTAGGTTCGTTCGGATTAAAAAAGGTTAGTTTTTATGTTTGATGCGTCGGACGCGTCAAAGATGGAAATTGTTCATTTTGGCAAATTTTCTTCAGATCATTTAAACATCTCTCCATTCCTTCTCTTTCCACACCTTCCGTATTCTCTTCTTTTCAATAAAATTTTAAGATTTCTCGTTGATACAACTAAAGAATCAGGATTTTTTTTTTGCACATCAAACTATTATTTCGTAATATATATAATATTTTGGAATCAGAACGTCAAACCGACAAAAGTATCATTGGTCTTTGGAACGTACCATGTTAAAACTTGTCATGTCTGCGTATGTCAAACGTGGTACCAAAAAGAAGGGTGTGCGCAAAGTTATTGCTGAAATTTTTAATTAAGCAGTGGAGAAAATTCACATGCAAAGACAAGATGGAATTTTTAGAATTGATAGATGATATCAAGGTTCCACATAAAAATGAAAGGCATAGAAAAACGTGAGCAAATGGAAAAGTTTGAATAACAAAGCTTGTGCTAGGTAGGATCCTAACTAGCAAATTGTTTTAGACAACGATGAATGATGGAGTGTGCGTGCAAAGATATTTTTCATAATTGCAAATTTATTATGTTTGAAGTCGCTTATTAATTATTATTTTACTTGTAGGAATTTAGACTTAATATTTTAAATTATAAAAGAGCATGCTTGATAATTTGGGCTTGCAACAACAATAGTTTCAATGGACACATGCGATTGGACAAATATCATATACCCCTGCTCATCCCAACCCAAGAACAACCCACTCCTGCTCTCTGCCCCTTCCTTTTAATAGTCCATGAGAGGGTTTGAGGGATTTTAAAGTTCGCTAGATGATACCGATGATCAAAGACAACACATTCCAAAATTGAATTCACCAATCAACCCTCCATTCTATCATAATTTACCGCAACAAACTCCAATACATCAAAATCCAATGCATGAAGCAATTCGAAAAGACATCATACTGAAACTGACGATAATATGACTGAAATATATAATTGACATTATTTACGACCAATAAATTTAAAAAAAATCTCGTTTGACTTCTAATAGTCCGAACGTACATTCAATAGAAATTGTTTTAAGCTATGCATATATTGTTGCTCATGTTAAACGTCTTAAAGAAGGAGCATATTTTATTTTTGCTGAAGCATTATACATTGTTATGTATAATATAGATTTGTTCAATACACTTGACTATGATGAAGCAAATGAATATTGTCGTATACGACAACTCTCAAATGCGTTTTTACAAACTACAAATCTTTTCTTATCCAAAGTGGCGGTGGAAACAAATATGAATTGCAATTTTAACTGTACTTTTTTATGTCATTTTTGTATATTATTATTAAATTTGTTAACGTATTTTAATTAATATGCATATATTTAAATTCTTGTACTGATATTTCAATTCAACTTAATATTTTATTTCATAACTATGCACATGATTAATTAACAATAGTTTTTTTTAATTGGATACCTAGATTAAGGGTGGCATAAACCACACCCATACCGGACCATAAAAGCGGTACGGAAAACCGAACTGAATCCTCTCTCTAAAGAAAATACCCAAACCGAACCGACTTGCAATAGTATGGTTCAGATGTGGTTTGAACTTTTGATCAAAACGTATTAAATTAGACCGAACCGCATGCCTACACTAGTAATGTTATGATAAAAATATAACTAATTTTTATCTAATTTTTTATTTTAACGTTATATATTCTATTTTCAACGTATGATATTGTTATATTAATAATAATCGTTCTCACAAAGGAAAAATTATAGTTTCAGCATATTAATTTCCATATCATTTTTATGGATATTTTTTTTGGATAACGCTAATTATAATCTTATTTGAGTTATCTTACTTAATGTTTATGCATCGATTAACGTTAATACTTAGTTAATGTATTAAGACAATTTTATTTTTCATTAATTGTAAAATTGAAATATTCATACAGTTAGAAACTAATCTTTCAATTTAGGGTAACACTACATTTTAACATTTAAGTGACACAACATTACACAATTGTAAATTGATTGTTGATGAAAGTAATTCTTTTATTTCATAGTTAATACGGGTTCAAATCAGAACGAACCAAAACCGGACCATATTATATCAAAATTGAACCGAAACTGAACCGTTTGAACAGTTAGTATAATTAATGGTTTGTATTTTTAATCAACCGTTTGATGTGGTGCGCAAGCGGTTTGGACTCCAAACCGCACCGAACTGCGCCCACCCCTAACCTAGATGATAGTATGCAAGTACTACAAGTCTTATATAGTACATAACATATTACGTGACAAATACATTCAAATCTCACACAATGTGATTCGAATCTATGACATCTCGAACTACTCAAATTGCTTTATACCTCTAAACAATGAGGTATCTCTACTTAGTTATAGCTTAATTAAATTAAAAATCACAAATTAAAACATCGCGTTTGAAACCGTAAAGACATACCATGTTTTATTTTCAATTTCGCTTAAATACCACGTTTAAATACTTTGTAACCGCTATTGTTACGCGCAAACACATTGTTAAAAAAATATTTATGGAAAAAGGGTATTTGAATTTTGAAACATGTTTGTAACTAACTTTAAAGTGCTTAACCACTAATTTATCATTTTAAACACGTTTCGGGAAACCATTTGACGTTGAATGATTTTCAAAAATGCCATTTAATAAAATATTTTGGTCCCCATCTTACTTAACCCTCTCACGCTTAAACACCTACTTGCTTATTTTTGTTCTTTTAGACCAAGAAAAGTGTTCGTCTGCCTGAAATAATGGACTAGTTTCATCACTACGCATACATTAGTACCAAAGCTAAGAGGAGAATGCAAATGAGTCATTTAAACTAAACTAATTAGCTGAAAACGATGGTAATAAATTATTGTATTTGCCTAACTTAACCAATGCGAAAGAGTTTAAATATATCAATACTAACTCTATTTGATTGCTACTTGTAATTAGGTTAATGTTATAGAATTTTTTTTAATCAGCTTCATGTTTTAGAACATAAAAACATTATTGTGAATACATGCAGCCTAATAATGTTTAACCGCCAAATATGTAGTGTTGCAGGTCTTCTCCTTCACCAAAAATCATACATGATTAAATCATATATGTGTATGTATGTAGATTAGACAATGTATATACGTGATCAAACAATGTTATAAGTACTATGTAATCACAATTCTTGAATTTACTACTTCTTGTTGGAATGAATTTGTTTCATTGTGGCATGTAATGGGATTTTTATTCCTATTTTCCTTGTTTCGCTCAAATACGTCGTATGAATTTAACATCAAATTATATTTACCATAGTTTAACTAGGTTAATGCAACTATTATACAAAATTTTAATAGATTATTGTAAACATATGAAATTAATACGATGTGACATAGTGGTAAGGTGTGTACCTATCGAGTAAGAGACCGGGATTTCGAGACTCCCCCAGACCTATATAGTGATGTATTAATCAATTTTCCAAAAAAAAAGTAAACGACTGAAACTAGAAAACTTAATTTTGTGGTACAAATTTACCAACACCCAGCCTACTTTGCAAAAAAAAAAAAGCCTAGATGGACACTGGGAAGAATGCATGGACTAGAGATTAATCACTTAAGCAATGATTAATTAAGGGTTAATATGTGATGACCACCCATAACTTGCGCACTTAACAAGCGAAATAACACACTGAAAGACGTGCCGAATAGCTATGGACGATCACTAGGGTAGAATAGAACAAGCAAAACCTGTCGTATAACTCACAGCGCAGTGATAAAATATAATAGAAAATGTACAAGAGGCAGTAATACTGAAACATCATTAAACAAAATCTCAAACTTTCATATCATTATGAAAAGAATATCCATACATCATTGGATTACATCATCAGAATATGTACAAGAAGCCTCACTACAAGTTCACTCAAAGTAGCATACATTAAACATAAAAGCAGAAACAATAAATATGTATAATAGGAAAATAATACATCGGCCTCCAACTCGTCGTTGCTCAGCACCAACGTCCTCATCAAAATTTACTAATTATATTATATTTATTTTATTGTAAAATATATGATAAATTTTAAATTACTAATTATAAATAATTATTATAGTTTTTGTGTTATTTATGTTATACAGCTTACACAAACAATATGTATGTGTATTTAAGAAATTTTGTGATCATTTTTTAATATAGATATACATGTTGAAATTAATGCATTTTAGTAATTTATTCAATGAATTACTTTAATATAAATTATTTAAATAATCTAAATGTAAATTACGAAATTAAAATAACTGTATCACATAACAGGAAGAATTGAATAAAAATATGCAAAAAATATATTTTTGTACGGAGTTATTGGTATTCAAAATGAATTTTATAATATATGGTAAATTCTTAATATAGATGTATCATAAATAATTTACAAAATAACTTTTTCATTATTGTTGATATGCGTAGTTCATATTATGTGATTTATACATCTTTATAGTTACTTCGAAAACTACCTTTTTATATGAATATGTACAGTAAAATAGGCATGTATTTCTAAGAGCTATTAGAAAAGTGGAATAAATACTCTCTTACATTATTTAAATAATTAGAATTTAAGATTTTATGAGTAGTTAGAATATATAGATCAAAATATAAAAGATCATCAAAGAATTGAAGAGACTCAACAAATAATTGTAGAAATGTTAAAATACAGGATTTAAAATGGAAATTATTTTCTTCAGTTTGAAATAAAATAATCGAGATAAGTGTACAATGTACTAAATTTCATATTATTGTTTATATATATTATTTAAACTATGTGACTTATTTAACTTTATCTTTGAAAGACTAATTTTCTATTTTTGTTTGACATGAACATGATTTAATTTTATAACATCACACTTAGCATTAATCAGATGAATTAACAACAATTTATTGATTGGGTTCATTTTCTAAATTCAAAATCACATGCTTAATTTAAACATATTAACATAAGTGTACATCGTTAAATGATATTGTGCAGTGTTTTGAAAATAACTACAAAAATTTTAAAATGCAGGATTTTGATATTAATATTACAATGCAATACATGATAAATATATTGATGTAAATGAGTTAAACTTTGAATTTATGATGTTACTTATGTGTATAATTTATGTTATGTGATTGACATGTTTATATATTTGATTTTTTTGTTAATATGAATATGGTTAACTTTGACATGATTTATCAGGAGAATTAGTGAATAATAGTCTCCTAAAATTATTTACGTGGTTTGAATAATATGTAATTTATGGTAAAATATGGTACTAAATGTAAAATATTAGAAAAGAACTGAGAGAGACTTAAATGATTATAAAAAATTGAAAGAGTGGATATTTGGAACCAAAAAAACATAACTGTATCATTTTTAATAAGTTAAGTAAATTTATTTAAATTGCTTAAATTTTGGGTTTTGTAATTAATTTAAATACAAGGGCGAACCCGTGCTTTGCATACGGATGTGGCAAATATATTGTTATGGAAACCGCGCCTTTGCGGAAGCGACCAGGATCTTATTCACCCAATTACTTAAAGATGATTTCTATGGAAAAACAACACAGATATGAAATTACATGCACAAATACAAGATATTCCACCCAACCACCCTCTTTATTGATACAACAAAATAAATTTTGTTTGCATATAATGGATCAACAACCAAAAATAAACAAAATACAATGAATCAATAACCTTATTAAGAAAGGGAAAGAATATCTAAATGACTACAACTCTTGTTGGAGAAAGAGAGTAATGAAGAACAACGAAAAACCCTTGGATTAATTATCTCGGTCTCAATCTCATGCTTTTAATGCAACTCTAGATGTTGCTTCTATAAGAGAATAAAAGACCTAGGCAAATATCCAATTCGCCCCTTAGAAATATATCCAGAATATAATCATTCATTTCTTTCCTTCTATAATAAAATCAATCAACCAATTAGTCAATTAATTAATCAATAAGCCAAATCAATCAATCAATTGATTGATTACATTCTCTTCATTAACATATGTGATTTCATGTCACAAATCACATCACTCTACCTTGATGTGAAATTACATCATCAAGCGAACTTCCAACACATAAGTCATCTAGCTCTTTCAACGACACATGCTCTCAATTAAACCATTACAAACACAAAACACCGCCTGCAAAAGATGCATCTTCCCTCCGAGATGCACCACGCAACACTAACGGTCTAAAAGTGCTTGTAATACCATAAGGATCTCCACCTTGTGGATTTTCCGCATCGACACCCGTTTACCACTTGATTTGAGCTCCTTCCTTGATCACCTCGGATCCCTCGAGCATCATCAACATGAAGACCCATGTCTAACACATCAGCAGTGACCAAATTAACCTCTCCACCTTGTTGTGGACTAGGTTCTTCAACCGTCACTCGCCTTCGATAGTCGACCACAGAACCAACCAATCTATACATGTTTCCTACCTTTAAGACACATCTCATCATAACATGACCACCCTTCTTCACTCTCAAAACTCCACCTCGAGTATCATAAGTGGAATCATGACGATCTAACTGGCCGAGAGAAATGAGGTTATGTGCTAGCGGGTACATGACTAACTCCAGAGACTTCCCCTTACCACGCCATTATGCGTACGAATCCGGATAGATCCAATACCACAAATCGGTAGCTCTACACCATTGGTTGTTTTAATCACATCAACATTCTTCTCATAAGTAGAAAAACACTTCACGTCAAACTGGCTCCCGAATCCATCTCTAAGGATTAACTTCTCTAAACAGAACATCACAGAAGCATCACTAACGAAACCTGCAGCAAGAGCTGCATGTGCCTCATCACTACTACTATCACCAATTGCAACCCCTTCTTATCCCTCTGATAAGCATAACATTCTTTGCATATGTGACCTTGCTTATTACAATAATGACAAGTGATAACACCTCTGCCATTAGCCCCTTTCTTTTTTCTTCTTGTATCTTTCCCCGAGTCCTTTGCTACCATAGCCTCACCTTGAACTGATTTCAAACCCAACCCTTTCTCCTTAGTTCTTCATTCAAAAGGATGCTTTGAACAGTTTCCAAAGAGATACTTCTATTAGCATTGGAATTACTCAATGAAACAACCGAAGTCTCCCAACTTGCTAAAAGTAAACTCATCAACAAAAGAGCCTGCAACTCATCATAAAAATTGACCTTCAGATTTGCCAATTGATTGATCACATCCTGAAATCCATTCAGGTGCCATGCAACAGACTTCTCCTCATCTAATCTTAGCTAAACAAGCTTTCGAACCAGAAAAGCCTTACTTGTAGCACTCCTCGACTCATAAAAAGATACAAACTTGTCCCATAAATCCTACGTGGATTCACAACTAGCCGCATGATGGAATACTGAATCATTAAGGTACTGCTGAATCAAGACAATCGCCTTCTTATCCATCTTCTTCCACGTTCCCTTATCTACATCAACCGGATCTTGAAGATCACTGAGGTAAAACACATCATCCATCTTATGCTTCCAAATTCCCCAATTTCTGCTATCAAAATAGTCATCTTCGGAAACGCGATTATATCCGACATCAAAAAAGGATTTTCCAATCCAAAATCACTCTAAGCTTTGCAATGATCTAGCTCTAATACCAACTGTTATGGGAAATGCGCCTTTGCGAAAGCGACCAAGATCTTATTCACCCAATTACTTAAAGATGATTTCTATGGAAAAACAACAAATATATGAAATTATACGCACAAATACAAGATATTCACCAACCACCCTCTTTTTGATTCAACAAAACAAATTTTGTTTACATTTAATGGATCAACAACAAAAATAAACAAAATACAATGAATCAATAACCTTATTGAGAAAGGAAAAGAATATCTAGATGACTACAACTCTTGTTGGAGAAGGAGAACAAGGAAAAATAGCGAAAAACCCTTGGATTAATTATCTCGATCTCAATCCCATGCTTTTAATCCAACCATGGATGTTATTTTTATAGGAGTTAACGATATTTTTCATCAACACCGGAGATAGGTATACGAAAATGGACCTAAGGGGGAAATGGGGTTATTTAGCTTTCACGAGTCTGAGTTTGTAACAACCTGCCCGGAATAGGCCTAAATTTCAATCCAAAAAAGGCCCATCGAAACTTAGAGCCACTTTAAATGGGTTGTTGGTTCCTGTAGGAATTACATTTGCACAGATGATAAAAACATATACTTTGAATGGAATTCTCACACGGCGGAAAAAGAAAATATAATACCAAAAATAAGATGTACCATTTATTTCAAAACTACAGAAATACACAGTCATAGTTACATTTATCCAATAGGTACATCAAATAGTTCATTTTCATAAGACTCCAAAAGAAGCAAAGCCATAACTGCTAATAATATCATAATAACTCCGTCTTCTTCATCGGCTTCAAGCATAACTTCATCCATAGCTTTACCCCATCTACTGACCTATTGGATGTTAAGGAGAGGGGCTCAGAACATAAAGTTCTGTGTGACTGGAATATAGTGTTACTTAATGTCAATACCCTATATTTTTAGCAGGTTACATATGTTGAGATATGTCTACGCAGCACACAACAAGCATCAAGTTTCTAACCAATGGGGTAGGTATCCAAGCTAATCGCCCATTAGTGTTTTTACGGTAAAGACACAACAAGGTGGAATTCTCGGTCATTTATGGTCTTATTAAGGGTGGATTCTTACTATCTCTTATAACCCTAAGGCGGACCCCTATCCCTTTCAGACCACATCCTAGTACGTCAACGTTCTTCAGTCTATTCTCTCAATTGTAATATGAGAAGTAGTATTGTGAACATTACTACTTAACTGGTATTACTCGGTAGGACACCTATGTCACTTAAGACTTCCCTTAGATGGTTGGTGAGCATGCAATGGCCACATATCCTTTCAATTACCAACCTGTCCCTAGTTAAGCCCTTACAAGCTTCTAGAGGAAGTGGACATCCCCGTGAACTACTCTACTCCGTTGTCGTTTTATGCCTAACCACTTTTAAAGAAGGAGGACTCAAAAACCTACTTTAATACTAGTAAGGGTAGGTCCCATGACTTGGGTTTCTCTCCAAGGAATAAACCTTTGGAGGGATCCTAGTCCAAACCATTTAAGACCCAAACTAGATAAAAAGGTGAGTCATCAACTTAAGACCTTCTTAAGGCGTATTTAACCTATTTGTTTTCACACATCAAACTTATATATAAATACACACACACACACACTCTTTAGACCTCTCACATTAAACCGTATACCTATAGATGCTGGATATGCCGGTCGGTTCTGGGCAGGCTTCTACTATAAGTAGGTTTAGCCTCCTGTCTAGTGTACTAAGTTTATGAATGGCTCATGGCACCTAGACATCTCACATTAGTTGGGTCTACTTGTGGCTACTGGATTTGCCGGTCGGTTCCGAGTAGGCTTCTGCCATAAAAGACAACTAACCTTGTGTCTATGTGTCACTTATTTATATATATTTAAATCATTCTATATATACACGCACACAAGCAAACAAATATATATGTATATTTGATAATGGGACATTTCAAACTCTAACCTAATCGTATTTATTACGCTAATACAATGTTAGTTACGTTGATTACGTTTATATAAGTAATATAATAATAACGCCTAATTAACGTAACATCCGTACAAACGAGGAAACGTTAACGAGGTGACAATTGTCATTTTATCCAAATTAAGGCATGCAAATTGGGTTTTCTATACTTCTACTGCTACAACATAGGCATAATAACAATATGATAACACAAGTGGAAGTGGATGGAAAAACATATATACATAAAAAATTTAACTTGCATCCTAAGCATGTGGAAATGATTTCAATATTAAATTAAAAGTAGAGTATTTCATACATTCACACATGTATGTTTACAATCCATATTTCACCCAATTCACCCATTTTGTGGTGTTATACACCCAAAAATGTTTACATTGGACTTATTCTAATTTATGAATGCGTTTACACCCAAAATAGGACCTAAACCCAATTCAACTATGAAACAAAACCTTTTTAGGCTAAATCAAATGATAATAACAGTGAATTGCATAAAATATAAATAATAGTACAACACTCATATTTACCTTTAATCCAGTACAAAAACTGCAGTTCCCCAAACCCATTTTATTATGACAATTTCATGCGTAATTGAAAGATAGAAGATTTGGGGATTTTCATGTTCATATTATTGAATAACCGAATATTCATAGGCATATCAATTCATATGGCATACTATTAAAAATATGAATATGCCTTTAAGCAAAACTAGATTCCACTCACAAATTAGGCAGAGATACGGTAGAATTTCAAAATCTGCAATGGTTCTTGACGTTCAAACAAACTTTGATTCTTCTCCTAATAATATAAATATAAGAAACATATAATTAAACATTATATATATGCTAAATTTTGAAATCCTAAACTTAGATAGATTGAAATAGAGATATAGAATGGAGGTAGAGAAGTAAAAAAAACCTTCACCCTATTCTCTTTGTTTTTCTATGGAATTTAGCAGCATGGAGGAAGAGATATAGAAGATTAGGGTTTCTGGTGTGGGGTTTGAGGGGTTATTTATACTTGCTCGTGTGAGCATGAGCCGTTGGATTAATGAAATTTAAGCCGAGCTTTACATATAAATATAACCTCTTAGAAAACCCTTATCCACATAGGCAAACTTGGGCTTCCCAGCCGCCTAGCGGTCAACCCCCCTTAAGGGAGGGCAGTCGACTTCTTCGGGATGGAACTACCAATTTTACTGCGTTGCTGAGCTATTAATTTTATTAATTACGTTCTTAATTTGCTTCATTCTTTTCCATATATCTAGTACGCGCTGTCTCCTAGATCTTACCTGAAAATTCAAATTTTGAATTTCCCTCTTTTATTTTAAATTTTTATTTGGTCAATATATATAATATTCACATAATTATATATATATATATATATTCTACGTACACTGTCCAAATTCATTTGTTCATAACTTCTTCATATATTAACCGTTTTCAGCATATTATATATGAAAACGATTCAGAATTTCGCCATGAATCTAAACAAAAGAATTTCATAGCCAAATTCCTAAAGTTGCAAAAACTCATTTTCTAGCCATATCATTTAATTGCTTGTTTTTAATCATTTATTTATTTATTAGTACTTATGAATTTTATGGGGTGTTGCATTCTCCCCCCTCAAAATAGATTTTGTCCCAAAATCTGTTTAAGGGGCGAAAAATACAACTCGCATGAAATATTCATGTTGTATACCCATGTTATTTATAATTCATCCATAAGCACCCATGTCTCGCACTGATTATGAATTGCAAACTCATTAAAGTTTACCCTATCATGTAGGTGTAATAAGTGATGCAATATGTATGCAAACAACCTAAATATGCATATATTTCTATATGAGTGCACTGTGCAACAGTGTTGCATCCATTTTCTAACATCCAATCTAGCAATCACGATGCATCCATAAACGATATTTTGAAGAAAATTTTACCCGTGAAAAGCTCTGGGTGATTCTGTCTCATCTTATCCTTGGTCTCCTATGTGCTTTCCGCAGGGTCATTCCCCAATTGTACTTGGACGAGGCGAACGGTTTTGTTGCGGAGTCTCTTGATTCCATGCTCTACAATCCTCGCAGTTGCACGGAGGCACCCTGGACTTGAACTCGAGTTTCTTTATGTCCCCAGTTTCATCAAACTCAAGTCTGACAGCAGAATCATGAAGGCATTTCCTTAGATGAGATACATGAAAAATATCACGGACTCCCAATAGACGACCTAGGAGAACCACTTGATGGACCAAAGATCATGTCTTCTCGATGACACTAAAAGGCCCAATAAACCTCGGAGCCAACTTCTAGTCTTTCCAAAGCGAATAGTTTTCATAAGAGGGTATACTTTCACGAACACTAGGTCTCCAACATTAAATTCTAGTTCCCTTCTACGCTTACCAGCATGCGATTTCTGACGGTCTTGGGCTGCCTTCATTCTCTGCCTAATCAAAGATATCTTCTCCATGGATTCATGGACGAAGTCTGATCCGAGGATAACCTTGTTCATAGTTTTCCACCAACAAGTTAGCGATTTGCATGGCTTCCCGTATAGCGCTTCGAAAGGGGCCATACCAATCGTCGCTTGAAAACTATTATTATACGTGAACTCCACAAGAGATAGGTGCTGCTCCCAAACTCCTTCAAATTCGATGATATAAGCTCTGAGCAAGTCTTCTAAGATTCTGTTTACTCTCTCTGTCTGTCCGTCTGTCTACAGATGATAAGCTGTGCTTAAGTTAAGGGTCATCCCCAAAGTTGTTTGTAGGCTTCTCCAAAATTCGCTTGTGAACAAGGGATCTCTATTACTCACGATACTTGATGGAATACCATGAAGTCTGATTATCTCTTTGATATATAATTGGGCTAACGAGGCTGCAGTCCTTGTCTTCTTGACTAGCATAAAATGGGCACTTTTGGTCAAACGATCTACCACAACCCAAATGGCCTCGTTCCCTTTTTGGCTTCTAGGAAGTCCATGGAAATATGCTCCCACTTCTATGTGGGGATCTCTAAAGGTAACAACAATCCTACAGGATTCCCTTGCTCCGCCTTGACTTTTTGGCATGTCAAACATTTAGCCACGAATTCGGCTATATCTCTCTTTATTCCTTCCCAATAGAGATTCCTCTTCATATTCTTGTACATCTTATCTCCACGGGGGTGTATGGTCAGTTTTGACCTATAGCTTTCCTCTAAAATTTCTCTTCTCAATCCTTCATCCTTAGGGACGTAAAGTTGTCCATCCAAAAGTAAACTCCCATCATTGCCAATCAAATACCTAGACAAATGAGGAAAGGTCTTTCTCTTTACCATTTTCTTCTTTATTCCTCTTGATTCTTCGTTAATGTCTTGTGCGCTTTGGATTCTTTCTCTTAGGGTAGGCCTAATTATCATAACCCCAAGAAAACCATTGGAAGTGGTTGGTGAGGGTTGCAAATTAAAATTTGCTGGGAATTCTAGCTGTTTCCATTCTATCATCGCATTCAATGTCGCATGTTTCCTACTTAAAGAATCCTCTATAACATTCCCCTTGCCTGGGGTATTTGAATTGTAAAGTCAAATGAGGAAATACATTCCACCCATCTTTGTTGTCTCAATTTTAAGCCATGTTGAGAAAATAAATACTTAAGGGATTTATGGTCGGTAAACAATTCAAACTTCTCCCCTAAAAGATAATGCCTCCACATCTTAAGGGGTGACACTACTACAGCTAACTCAAGGTCATGCACTCGATATCTTTTCTCTGGATCCTTGAGTTGTCTACTAGCATAGGCTGCCACTCTTCCTTCTTGCATATAGACTGCGCCTAAACTGATCCCATATGCGTCAGTGTAAACGGTGAAAAACTTTGAACTGTTGGGTATAATTAGGACTGGTGCGCTAGTTAATGCTTCCTTTAATTTCTTAAAGGTTGTATTACTTTTGTTACTCCAAGTGAAAAAAAATTCTCGTTAATTGAGTTAATGGAGTAGCAATCTTTGCGAAGTCTTTAATGAATTTCCTATTATACCCGGCCAATCCAAGGAAACTTCTTACTTCTGTAGCATTTCGAGGTATCCTACATTCATTGATTGCTTCGATCTTCACGGTGTAACAACCCGTATTTTTGGAACCAATTTAAAATTTATTTTTAATTGATTTTCATGGAAATAAAAAATTTATATGAATTATTTTGAGAATTAACGATTTAAAATTTATTTAGATCGAAGTTTGAATGTATAAATTTATATTAATAATTAAAACAAGCTTGGAATGGCGCGGTAGTTTGACAATATGATTTTAAGTTTAAGTTGAATGCACATAATTCAATATAAAACATTAGAATCTATTTAATAATATTTTCCTAACGAGTGTAAGAAACTAAGATTTCACTTTATAAATAGTAAGTTATGTCCAGATTAAAATTCCAAATAGTCGCTATGGAATATATATATATATATATATATATATTAATAATATATATAGCCCTTAAAAATAGCCATTTTGCAATGACTTCCGTTTTCGACGAAATTAATTTTATTGGATCCGGAACGTCAAATTAATGTTAGATTTAAAATTTCAAGTCAATTGGAATTAGTATGTATGTGTGGTAAATTTAAACGCATATTGGAATTTAGTTATAAATTTAATAAGCTAGTTAAAAGACCATTTTTCAAACGATCTCCAAATTTGACGAAATTAATTTGTTAGAACCGTATTTGAAAAACATAGTGAGATTTCAAATTTCATAATTTTTGGTGTCAGTATGTAGCCGTTGTAAATTAAAATACATGTTGAAGTTTAATATTGAACGTTATATTGATTTATATTTTAATTGTAACAAAAACTAATCGAAACAATCGTTTGGAGTTCGGAGCGATAATCAAGTAATTAGTGAATTAAACAATATTATAAATTAAATATATATAAACAATCTCCCAAACTCTAATTTACTTCACTCAAAACGCTGTGCCGCCAGCTAAAAAGAAATGGTGGATATCGTCCCAAATTCAACTATTAATTTCTCTGAATCTATTCCATAATTTAACAAACTTTCAAAACAAAGAGACAGATATTTTCGTCCTCTACAATATCATAAGTGATGATCGTATCCGAGTTAGTATTCTGTTCGAACTTTGGGCACAAACCCCACGTGTTTGCACAAATTTACTGTTTGGAGGGGCCATCGGGATTGGCGCAAGGGCTGGTGAAGGTAGAGGGCACAACACGTTTCAGGGAGTGGCCGCTGATGATGTTCCGGCGGTCTCTAAGAGGAGCAACGACGAGATTTGTTCAGGCGGGTATGGGTTCTTTTTTTTGCCGTGACCTGGAAAAAGGATGACTGAAACACCCCACCTCCGTTAGGGTCACTCTCAAAGGGAATGCACTAATTTTGGTGGAGGTTTATAAGTATAAGTCACAGATACACAAGACAGATATAAATACACATATTTTTGAACAGCGGAAAACAACAACAATTTTTATTTCATCAAAATTGGTGTTACACAAACCAAGCCATAATTGTCTTACAATACTTCCAAAAAACATTACATTTTCATAACTGTCTTGATTTCATAACTTAAAGAAGCATAAAAACATAAGTAAACTGCATAAGTCCCCATAATTGCTATCCAAAGCCATAGTCCCAAACGAAAGAGATCCAAGAAACACATTCTTTCTCTTCAAGCTGGATGTGAAAACTGGTCAAGCTGGGGTATTCCCTCCCTGTGGACCTGGGGGGGGGGGGGGGAAGGGAAATGAAAGAAAAGAAGACGAAAGAAAAGTAGAGTCAGACATAAAGCCTGAGTAAGTCTAGGACTATTCAGTCTATGAATAAAGAAATGAGCATGATAAGTACAAACTGGAAATGGGGATGCACCATAAACCAAGTTAAGTTGTCTAGAGTCGAATATACTACCGTACCCCATACTAATCTCTGCACCCCTATAAACTAGTTCCCAACAGGCACCCCATTATCAGGGTGAAGTGATCCATTTCTAATGATCGGCTCCTACTCGCATAGTTACATGTGTCTTACGGCCCCCGATGTTTTAGCTACTTATGCTGGTCCCACCATGGGGTGTATCAAGTCCCATGGTGGCGGCCCGACACGATTCCAGAATGCACAGGTATACTACTGGTGTCCAGTGCCTAATTTTTCTGTGCCGGAGTGTGTGCACGCCTGCACCCCGTTAGAACCTACACTACTGCACCACCGCCGTCGATTTGACCTCTTACAGTCAGCCCAGTAATCGTGCCCCACCCTGCCTAATTCAGGGTATCCTGATACACCTTGTAGGGTTACTGCTGAAAAGGGTCCCCCGCTACTAGGTTTTCTATTTCTAGCCAACATGCTAAGTTGGTTAAGTGTTTTGTATAAACCTAACCCCCAATCAGTCTGTATAGTTCAGCATGTTCAATTTGATTAAGTATTAATTCAATTTACTTAATCCTATCAATCCTGACTCAGCCTTAATTGTCTTATTAAAGCCTCAACCACTCATATTAGACAGGTATTGTTGTGACTGCCTGTTGTCGGTTGGGTCCGGGCAGTCTTACGTCACAACTCAGTCTAACCTCGGGTCTTTATTGGGCTCAATGTTTAACCACCCACATTGGATTGGTATTGTTGTGACTACTGGACAGCCGAGCGGTTCCGGACAGGTTTATGTCACAACGCAATCCAACCTCGGGTTAAACACATCGTATTTTCTAAGTTTACATATTTTGTCTCTTTTCTTTTTATATGTAAATATTTGCAGCCCATTATTCAAATTCATCTTTATTGGGTAAAATTAATTTATACCACTTAAATGTTCTCAAGGTCGTTGGCGTGCGTCAGACATGCCAACACAAATGTTTTATATTTTCAACCCAACGTCATTACCCCCGTTTTATACGTTCGCTATAATATAACATATGTTGGGCTTAACATTTAAGCCCAAGTTAGCCACAAGAAAAAGGGGAGGCTTAGAACATGGTGTTTATATATCCTAAGTAACATCAAAAGGGGTGTGTGAACGCATGAACTTGCAACATAACGATCTAATTAACATAAATTAGGTACTTGTGAACTTGCATTGTGATAGCATATAATCTTGACATGAAACATACCTAAACATGAATCATGGTTTTAATCTAGTCATGTAAACTTGCATTTAAAACGTGAACCTAACTTAATTATGTGTCACATATATTATCACATGATTTTGATAACAACATAGGCCTAAAACATATTTTCGATTAGGCATAACACCAACGTAATCTAGTCATGTTCATAGGGTTAACACAAGTTCACAAAGATGCTTGCTTTTGTCACTAATACAAAAGTATGGTTTTCACTTGAATCATAACGCCTATTTCGACATAAATTCATATGAATCATAACACCCAAATGGATCCAACTACGCTAAAAATGATCATAAAATATACATAGAAGGATCTAACATGATGTTGGCATAATAGTGAATCATATACTTTCATGAGTCTCAACTTGGTTGTAATAAACTACCACAAACATATAGTTGTTAACTTTCAACATGAATCATATACTTGCAAATATCCAATAGGCCTAACATCATTATACCACAACATCCCAAATCTATTCATAATTAGAATCATAGCAACATACAATTATGAATTATCATCACCACAAATTAAGTACAATTCCATTTCTCATTTTAGACAAATCAAAACTCAATTATTCATTCACATCGGAATAGCACTCTACTTACAACGTATGACGAATCTTCAATTCAGGATTCTGAATTCTGAACTTGGAGATGCTGTCCTTTGTTGTAGGCGTTGTTTTGATTTAATTGTCGTTGCTTTAAGCTTTTGAATCAACTCCTGACTCGACGGCTATTCCTAGTCTTTCTTCAGCAGCATGACAGTCTCATTCTCATTTTTTATTTGTGTGAATTAGGTGGAGTCTTAGGTCCTTTTTATAGAGTTTGTGAATTGATTAGAGTCGTCAATGGAGCTTAGATTAATATTAGCCGTTCGTTTTAAAGAGAAACCAATCAGGAGCTGACACCTAGCCCTAGTGACAAGACAAAGCTCAGAAATTCGGCCAAGCACAAACCAGGCCAGCCAGGAGGGGCTGGGTTCGACCTGGCTCAGGGGCCAGGTCGACTACCCAGTCGACCCCCAGGTCGACTACCCAGTCGACCCCCAGGTCGACTACCCAGTCGACCTAGGTGCCTTGGGCGGGAAAATTCCCGCCCAGCCCAATCTGGGTCCGATTTTTGAATTTTGAACTCGTTTCTGAACTGTTTCTGTCTGTTTGAATTTTAAACTGAATTCTGAAACTTCCAGAGGTCATATCTTCCTCATACGGAGTCCGTTTTATGCAAACTCGGACTCTATCTCAAGCAGAATTCCGAGACGAACGCAATGGCTTATCCCGTTTCCCTTAATTCTTTGATTTGAAATTAATTATACTTTAATTTATGAATTTCACTGTTGTATAATATACGGGGTGTTACATTCTCCCCCACTTAAAAGGATTTCGTCCCCGAAATCTTCAAGTTTAGGAAGAATGTATATCTTAACATCCAAACGTCCATCTACTCATCCATCAAACACGAGCATCCATTGTCCTTAAAAGACTTCTAATGCTTCATGATCATATGCGAAGTGTGTGTACATGTACTTATCTAATGCAAAATCAGGTGGTCTACTGATTCAGTTGACCTCCTTAATGCAAATTATGTAAGTGTCATGAATCCATTATGTATGCAAATTTTCCTATTCATGATTCTACATGAGTGCACAATCATTCATATAAATGCAACATCCATATGACGACACATTAAACTTCAACCATATACGAATGCAAACACATATATGCATATGCAATATGAGGTGACTGAGCCGATCTAAAACCTAGATTGTGTGTGCATATGCAACCACGAGCAACCACTAGCAACCACTTGCAACCATCATCCATAACATGTTTCAATTACATGTTTTCATCCAAAGGGTTTCTACCTAAAAGATAAGGTCGAGGAGATATACCCTAAAAAGATAGATAAAAGCACAACTTAAGGAAAAAGAGAGATCAAAGATGTACCCTCGAAATGAAAAGGGTAGGCTGCGCGTATTCTAGCCTCAGTTTCCCAAGTCGCGTCTTCCTCGGCGTCGCTCCACTGAACTTTTACAAGCTTGACTTCGCGGTTGCGTAGCTTTTTCACTTCCGTTCCTAATATGCGGGTTGGAACTTTCCTTACGGTTGCTTCACGTTCCACTTCAGCTTCTTCTAGAATGTTCGGCTCTACCACTTCAGCAGATTCATGTAAACATTTTCGGAGGTGCGAAACATGAAAGACGTTGTGAACTCCAGCTAGTTTTTCAGGTAGCTCTAATCTATAGGCCATTTTCCCAATTTTCTCGATAATAGGAAACGGCCCTACGAACCTTAGTGCTAGCTTTCCAGTGGATCCAAAACGAACAACGTTCCTTAGAGGAGATACCTTAAGAAAAACTCTGTCCCCAACCTCAAATTCAAGGTCGGTCCTCCTCTTGTCTGCGTAGGATTTTTGTCTGTCTTGGGCTGTCTTCATTCTTCTCCGTATTAAGTCTACTTTCTCTGAAGTCTCTCGGATCATCTCTGGTCCAAGTATGAGCTTGTCAGTAGACTCCCACCAACAAGTGGGCGATCGGCACGGTCTTCCATATAAAGCTTCGAAGGGTGCCATTCCGATGGTGGCTTGGTAGCTGTTGTTGTAGGCAAATTCCACCAAAGGAAGATGGTCTTCCCACGTCCCTCCGAAGTCAAGGACGCACAGTCTTAAAAGGTCCTCCAAAACTCTGTTCACTCTTTCTGTCTGGCCGTCGGTCTGGGGGTGATAGGCTATACTCAAGCATAACTGTGTGCCTACCGCTTCTTGCAGACTCCGCCAAAACTCACTTGTGAAGATAGGGTCTCGGTCACTAACAATGCTGGAGGGTATTCCATGGAGTCGAACAATTTCCTTGAGATAAAGAGATGTTAGGGATGAGGCAGTCCTTTTACTCTTGACAGGTAAAAAGTGGGCGCTTTTAGTAAGCCTATCCACTATTACCCAAATGCTAGTGTTGCCTCTTCTAGACCTGGGCAGCCCATCAATGAAGTCCATTGAATATCCCACTTCCACTGTGGGACCTCTAGAGGATGGAGCAGACCGCCAGGCTTTTTCTGCTCCGCCTTAACCTGTTGGCAAATCATACACTTAGAAACGAAATCTTCCACGTCCTTCTTCATGCCGCTCCAAAAGAAAGTTCTCTTTATGTCCTTGTACATTTTATCTCCGCCTGGATGTATCGTCATCTTGGAGTGATGTGCTTCCTCGAGAACCGTCTTTACTAAATCCCTTGTCTGTGGGTCGCATAGTCTTCCGTCTCGCCTTAGCCAACCCTTATCGTCGATGGAGTATCTGTTGAGGTGACTTGAAGTCTCACCCCTAATTAGCCTATCAATCGTCTCCACAAGCTGAGGGTCTTCGCGTTGTGCTGTCCCTATTGAGTCCACTAGAGTCGGGCGTACTTCGAGAGATGCTAGCAAGCCCGGTACAAAATCGGAGGAGGGCCTAAAGTTAAAACTGGCTATATACTCCAAGCTTTGCCTTTCAATAAAGAGCGGGCTTAGGGTTAGTTTCTTTCGGCTCAACGCGTCTGCCACTACGTTGCCTTTGCTCGGAGTGTAGGAGATCTCGAAATCGTACGAGGCAAGAAACTCCATCCATCTCTGTTGCCTCAAGTTAAGATCTTTCTGTGAGAAAAGATATTTCAACGATTTATGGTCAGTGTAAAGTTCGAACTTCTCACCTAGGAGATAGTGTCGCCAAGACTTGAGTGCAAAGACGATGGCGGCCAACTCGAGATCATGGGTTGGGTAGTTCTTTTCGTGCACTTTCAACTGTCTTCCACCATAAGCTACTACCTTCCCTTCTTGCATCAAGACAGCGCCTAGCCCTGTCCCACATGCATCTGTATAAACTGTGAACATCTTGCTTCCATCTAGCAACGTCAGCACTGGGGCTGTTGTAAGAGCCCTTTTTAGTCGTTGGAAAGCAAACTCGCAATCCAAATCCCAAGCAAACGCTAGGTTCTTCTTTGTTAACCTAGTGAGCGGAGCTGATATTTTTGCAAAGTCTCTGATGAATTTCCGATAGAAGCCTGCTAGCCCGAGAAAGCTTCGGACTTCTGTTGCATTCCTTGGTGTCTTCCAATCCTGCACCGCTACTACTTTAGCAGGGTCCACAGCTAACCCTTCTTTGGATACTACATGCCCAAGAAACCTTACTTCCTCTCTCCAAAAGTGGCATTTGGAGAATTTGGCTTTTAGCTGATGGACACGCAGAGTTTCCATGATTGCCCTTAAGTGCTGAGCATGTTCTTCTTCACTCTTTGAGAAGATCAAGATATCGTCTACGAAGACCACTACAAACTTGTTGAGAAATCCTCTGAACACCCTACTCATCAGGTCCACGAAGTAAGCGGGTGCGTTTGTCAAGCCGAAAGGCATGACAAGCCATTCAAAGAATCCGTCTGGGGTTCTGAATGTTGTTTTATCGATGCTATCTTCAGCCACCCTTAGCTCATGAAATTCGGTCGCCAAATCGAGTTGGTAGAAAACTGACGCTCCTACAAGCTAATCAAATAGATCGTCAATTCTGGGGAGAGGGTGCCTATTATTTTTCGTTAGCTTGTTGAGCTCCCTATAGTCAACACATAGACGGAGTGAACCATCCGCCTTTGTGGCGAACACCACTGGAGCGCCCCATTCTGAAATACTCCTTCTAATGAACCCCTTCTCTAGAAGCTCTTTAACCCGTTTACCGAGATCTTTCCTTTCCCGTGGAGCCATGTGTCTAACGGGCAACGCAACGGGCTTTGCATTATCTACAAGATATATGCGGAAGTCTATCTCCCGCTTCGGAGGTAAGCCCTTCACCTCTTCGAAGACATCCGGATATTCACGGACCACTCTAACCGATTGCAAACTCTCAACAGAAGCATCTAGGGATTCAAGATAACTAAGCATAACCGCATACGAGGGAATACAAGTACTTTCCAGAGTGTTACCGAGTTGGGTCAGAAGCCTAACCACCCTTTTCTCACAATCAAGGATGGCACCATTACTGGATAGCCAATCCATGCCCAAAATCAAACCATATCCCGAGAAGCCCAAAACAAAGGCACTACATCTAATTTCTACGCTTAGAATAGAAATTTTCAATCCCACACAGATCATAGACAAATGAGCTGGGGCCCCGATTGGATTTGAAACAATTAAGGGGTCCTCTACCATACTAGTTTCTAGGTGCAGAGATTCTACTAAAGCAGATGAAATAAAGGAGTGTGATGCGCTAGAATCAAATAAAGTGCGAACTGGGTGATCATAAAGATAAACTACACTTTCTACAGAAGTATTTATACCTCGCTGTTGCAGAGGTGGCGCTTCTAGCACATGAACCTGTGCCCCTGAGTTGGATCCAGCCTTCTGCCCCTGCCCTCGCTTCTTTGGGCAATCCTTAGCCATGTGGCCTGTCTCACTGCAAGAAAAGCACCCACCATTCAACTTGGCCTTCTTTTTCCGGCAATCTTTCACTAAGTGCCCCACTTTGCCACAGAAATTACACTCCTCTTCTCTTGGGACTTGTTGTCTTTCCCGCCCTTCTTAAAGTCTGTCTTCTTAGGCTGTAAACCCTCTTTCTTCCCTTGAGAGCCTTCTGCCTTTGTCTCCTTCTTGCCCTTATCCTCTTCGTTCAGCAATGCCATCTGCACCAACCTTTCATACGTAGCTCCCATAGGTATATGGGTCATGGCCAAACTGTGTAATGGCTCATTCAATCCTTTGACAAAACGGAGAGCCTTCTTGTGCGGAGTGTTGACTAGGTCCAGTTCGAACCTAGCCAGCTGATCGAACTGATTAAGATACTCTTTGACTGTCATATTCCCTTGCTTAAGAAATAATAATTTTTCCAATTGGAGACTCCTTTTAGCTTCTGAGAGAAATTTAGCCTCAAACCTTGCCCTAAAGTCCTCCCATGTTTCCACTGGTCTTTCTGCATTGGTAACTTCCCACCAGTAGGAAGCCTCGCCTTTAAGTAGCCATACTGCCAGTTGTACCTTCTGCCTATCTTCTACCTCAAAGATGATGAATAAGTCCTCGGTTTCCTTCAGCCAATTCCTGGCTGCCATGAAGGACTCGGTTCCATGAAAGTCCTTCCCTCCCATAGCTTTGAAATCTTTACATATCTTAGCAAAAGCATTACCACGCGGAGGAGGTGGAGGAGGAGGTGCTGCTGCAATTGGATGAATTCCTGCAGCTGGGGGAGGAGGAACAGTGGGACCTGGCTGATTGGCCCTTGCTTCTAAGAATCGTCTGAACCAACCAGGTATTGGTACACCCTCTGGCAAGTTAAGTTCTTCGGACATGCTGAAACAAAAAGGATAGATTCAAAACGAAGGATAAAAGATAGTACCTATGGCTTTGGGGGACTATGCCTTTTTTTTTAAAATAAAATAACATTTTATCTTTAAAAATGCTTCTTTAAATTTTCTTTTGAAAATAAATTTTCAAAACTTTTTATCTTATCTGGTAAACCTATGCTCTGATACCAAGTGAAACACCCCACCTCCGTTAGGGTCACTCTCAAAGGGAATGTCCTAATTTTGGTGGAGGTTTATAAGTATAAGTCACAGATACACAAGACAGATATAAATACACATATTTTTGAACAGCGGAAAACAACAGCAATTTTTATTTCATCAAAATACGTGTTACACAAACCATGCCATAATTGTCTTACAATACTTCCAAAAAACATTACATTTTCATAACTGTCTTGATTTCATAACTTAAAGAAGCATAAAAACATAAGTAAACTGCATAAGTCCCCATAATTGCTATCCAAAGCCATAGTCCAAAACGAAAGAGATCCAAGCAATACATTCTTTCTCTTCAAGCTGGATGTGAAAACTGGTCAAGCTGCGGTATTCCCTCCCTGTGAACCTGGGGGGGGGGGGGGGGACGAAAGAAAAGAAGACGAAAGAAAAGTAGAGTCAGACATAAAGCCTGAGTAAGTCCAGGACTATTCAGTCTATGAATAAAGAAATGAGCATGATAAGTACAAACTGGAAATGGGGAAGCACCATAAACTAAGTTAAGTTGTCTAGAGTCGAATATACTACCATACCCCATATTAATCTCTGCACCCCTATAAACTAGTTCCCAACAGGCACCCCATTATCAGGGTGAAGTGATCCATTTCTAATGATTAGCTCCTACTCGCATAGTTACATGTGTCTTACGGCCCCCGATGTTATAGCTACCTATGCTGGTCCCACCATGGGGTGTATCAAGTCCCATGGTGGCGGCCCGACAAGATTCTAGAATGCACAGGTATACTACTGGTGCCCAGTGCCTAATTTTTCTGTGCCGGAGTGTGTGCACGCCCGCACCCCGTTAGAACCTACACTGCTGCACCACCGCCGTTGATTTGACCTCTTACAGTCAGCCCAGTAATTGTGCCCCACCCTGCCTAGTTCAGGGTATCCTGATACACCTTGTAGGGTTACTGCTGAAAAGGGTCCCCCGCTACTAGGTTTTCTATTTCTAGCCAACATGCTAAGTTGGTTAAGTGTTTTGTATAAAGCTAACCCCCAATCAGTCTGTATAGTTCAGCATGTTCAATTTGATTAAGTATTTATTCAAATTACTTAATCTTATCAATCCTGACTCGGCCTTAATTGTCTTATTAAAGCCTCAACCACTCACATTAGACAGGTATTGTTGTGACTGCCTGTTGCCGGTTGGGTCCGGGCAGTCTTACCTCACAACTCAGTCTAACCTCGGGTCTTTATTGGGCTCAATGTTTAACCACCCACATTGGATAGGTATTGTTGTGACTACTGGACAGCTGGGCGGTTCCGGGCAGGTTTATGTCACAACGCAATCCAACCTCGGGTTAAACACATCGTATTTTCTAAGTTTACATATTTTGTCTCTTTTCTTTTTATATGTAAATATTTGCAGCCCATTATTCAAATTCATCTTTATTGGGTAAAATTAATTTATACAACTTAAATGTTCTCAAGGTCATTGGCGTGCGTCAGACATGCCAACACAAATGTTTTATATTTTCAACCCAACGTCATTACCCCCGTTTTATACGTTCGCTATAATATAACATATGTTGGGCTTAACATTTAAGCCCAACTTAGCCACATGAAAAAGGGGAGGCTTAGAACATGGTGTTTATATGTCCTAAGTAACATCAAAAGGGGTGTGTGAACGCATGAACTTGCAACATAACGATCTAATTAACATAAATTAGGCACTTGTGAACTTGCATTGTAATAGCATATAATCTTGACATGAAACATACCTAAACATGAATCATGGTTTTAATCTAGTCATGTAAACTTGCATTTAAAACGTGAACCTAACTTAATTATGTGTCACATATATTATCACATGATTTTGATAACAACATAGGCCTAAAACATATTTTCAATTAGGCATAACACCAACGTAATCTAGTCATGTTCATAGGGTTAACACAAGTTCACAAAGATGCTTGATTTTGTCACTAATACAAAAGTATGGTTTTCACTTGAATCATAACGCCTATTTCGACATAAATTCATATGAATCATAACACCCAAATGGATCCAACTACGCTAAAAATGATCATAAAATATACATAGAAGGATCTAAAATCATGTTGGCATAATAGTGCATCATATACTTGCTTGAGTCTCAACTTGGTTGTAATAAACTACCACAAACATATAGTTGTTAACTTTCAACATGAATCATATACTTGCAAATATCCAATAGGCCTAACATCATTATACCACAACATCCCAAATCTATTCATAATTAGAATCATAGCAACATACAATTATGAATTATCATCACCACAAATTAAGTACAATTCCATTTCTCATTTTACACAAATCAAAACTCAATTATTCATTCACATCGGAATAGCACTCTACTTACAACGTATGACGAATCATCAATTCAGGATTCTGAATTTTGAACTTGGAGATGCTATCCTTTGTTGTAGGTGTTGTTTTGATTTAATTGTCGTTGCTTTAAGCTTTTGAATCAACTCCCGACTCGACGGCTATTCCTAGTCTTTCTTCAGCAGCATGACGGTCTCATTCTCATTTTTTATTTGTGTGAATTAGGTGGAGTCTTAGGTCCTTTTTATAGAGTTTGTGAATTGATTAGAGCCGTCGATGGAGCTTAGATTAATATTAGCCGTTCATTTTAAAGAGAAACCAATCAGGAGCTGACACCTAGCCCTAGTGACAAGACAAAGCTCAGAAATTCAGCCAAGCACAGACCAGGCTAGCCAGGAGGGGCTGGGTTCGACCTGGCTCAGGGGCCAGGTCGACTACCCAGTCGACCTGGGTGCCCCAGGTCGACTACCCAGTCGACCTGGGATCCTTGGGCGGGAAAATTCCCGCCCAGCCCAATCTGGGTCCGATTTTTGAATTTTGAACTCGTTTCTGAACTATTTCTGTCTATTTGAATTTTAAATTGAATTCTGAAACTTCCGGAGGTCATATCTTCCTCATACGGAGTCCATTTTACGCAAACTCGGACTCTATCTCAAGCAGAATTCCGAGACGAATGTAATGGCATATCCCGTTTCCCTTAATTCTTTGATTTGAAATTAATTATACTTTAATTTATGAATTTCACTGCTATAGAATATACGGGGTGTTACAATGACGGGATAGAGGAAGTGGATTAGAAAAAATGGTTAAGTAAATTCAATTAATTAATTATATGTTCATTAAGTTGTTAATGTAATTAATGTACAAATGGTCATATCTTGTTCAAACAGTACTAAAATCGTCAATTAAAGACTGGCAGAGTGGAAACCAGTTGCGAGAGCTCTCTCACTCAATTTATTTTATACAGTTATTTATTTTTATAACTAAATATGTATTGATTTCCTGTGTTTGCAATGTATGCATCGTGGTTGATGGATAATTGAGACGACCCCAAACCCCGTACTGACGGCGGCAAGGGTAATCCTTGGAATATAACACAGAAACAGATAATAGCAGAACTGAATTAAATAAATACACCAGATAATGAACAACAGAATATACTGGATAAATGTAATCATCAGAGTTACACAGTATACAGGATCATACTTAGTACAAATACAGTTCAGCTATACATAAATGTCTACAGCGGAAAACAAACATAATGTACAATAGGAGCTGAACAGCATAAAAAGAGATAAATAATAGAATCCATCTTCAGCTCCAGCTATCCAGAAAGAGCCAGCTAAACCTGAATACAAGGCTGCCCGTGTAGAAAAAGGGGCACCCGAGTTTGAAAGTGAAACAAACTACGAGTCAGTCATGGGACTGGTATGAGAAACCTACTCAACACATTTATAATATGGCTAATCACAGGACCACGCCACTTTCGTGGAACGGGTTTACTCCATTGGATTGCCAGTGCTTTAAAAACAAATCTTTCTTTTAAACATCGCAATGCTTTTTATAAAAATGAAGCCATTATAAGACTCAGTTCCCATCACACAATGCAATGCAAACCGGAGGATAGAGTTTTTACCTTATAATGGCCAAAATATGATTGATACGAATAAAACAAAAGCATTTGATATTATTACTAGTGTTTATATGTTTTAAAAACAATTTCAATCATAACTATCAATCATAGATGACATTAATGCCCCATACCACTATGTCGCCATATATAGGTATACAATCAAAACCTCACAGTCACGTATTTGGAAATTGGATTTCTGTCATGAACCAAGGCAAAAGATAGTCCTTACCGACTTCGAGACAATCTAGCCTACCATGTCTTAGGAACAGCCGCAACTGTCCCCTGGATCGTCAGGGTCGGTCCACCAATGTGGATTATTATGCCTGAGCCATACGTCTCCCCGCCCTATGGGGCGTAAATGAGCCAACGAATGACTCCATCGGACCCGGATCGTCTGATCTAACCGAGGCGCCTCGCAACAGTAACAACCACATGAGTAAAATGTCAGGCCATGTAAAAACACCGACACAACCCCTAGCTAGAAAGAAACGCATGCCCTCCCTGAGGTCCTGCTCCCATTTCTGGTTCATACCGGGGTGTGAGGCTCACGATTTCACGTTATACTATGCCACACTGGCGGTGCTTTGATCATCTCCTCAAGACTTTGCTTTTCAACAGAAGCCCTGATCATTTGCCACTTAAGCAAGCCACACTAGCAATTCATGCCATGCGATTGATGTCCATCGATGTACAACCTCTGAGCTCGTGCATTTCAGAGAAGGGCGTTAAGCAAAAGAATAAATTCTCCGCCGCCAAACAGATGTATATTTAATAGAGATCAATCAACACAGAATAAAATCCAATGTCAGACACACAGTCCATTTACAAGTCCGTTCTGGGTCTGAACGAAACCGGAGGCACTATATACCTCGCAAACCCATCAACCACCACGTACGTTTGGACGATCACCACTCATTATCCATATTTCGGGATGCCTCCCAATCAGGACCTCGGTTACCATCCAAACGAGGTGAAGATCTCCGGTCTTCGACCACCGTCTTCATCTTCGATTTCTTATCGTCGATTCATTTATTTAGAATGGGATAAACCCGGTCTTTCTGAGCAACTCGCGTATATAATAAATAAGTGCAACACTAACATACACACGCATCATTTCAATTCATTAGTCACTAACCGTCAATTAGTAAGAGAACGATTTCCCAAATATTAACCCCGAAGGCCGAAACCAACATCAGATCAACACCCAGGAAACCATTCGACTTAGCCAACCTTTAGTTTCTAAATTTCACATCCATATCGTTTATAATATTTTATAACGATTTATCGCTATTTTTATTTATTTTAAAATAGCCAATTTATTCAAAACGACGCTTCGGGCCATAACGCGGCCGTGGCGCTGTTTTTCTTCAGATTTGATTTACACATATCTGAAAATCTAACCGTTGGATCTTCACAAAATTTACATCATTTGAAAGAACTTTTCAAAACGAATCCAACGGTTCCAGTTTTGGGAAAATCCGACGGCGGATCTCCCGGTATAATCGTTTGAAGTTTCAATTTCAAAATACGAACTGCAACGTCGTTATTTGATTAAATATAATTATATATATAAATATAAATATTATCGATTCTGGCGCTGTTTTTCTTCAGATTTGAATTAAACTTTCCAGACAATCCAACTGTTGGATTTTTACAAAGTTGGTGCCGTTGGAAAGATATTTCCAAAGCGAACCCAACGGTTGCGATTTCAGGAAAATCCGATGGTCGGATCTCCCGGTATAATCGTTTGAAATCACGGTTTCAAAATACAAACTGCAGCGTCGTTATTCGATATATTTCAATTCTATTTATATATATATATATATCGATTCTTCGATTTCAAAACCATATGAATTTCATACATTTGATAAAAATGATATTTTTATCTAACTGTCTTCTATTTCAACACTTCACTATTTTTAACAATTCGTGTATATAATAAAAATGTGATTTTTAATGTAAAACAATTTATTTCAAAACTCGGCTATTTTATATATTTCATATAGGTGATAAAAGCATGATTTTTATTATAAAACAATTTATTTCAAAACAAGATTATTTTATACATTTCATATTGATGTTAAAAATGGGATTTTTATTATAAAACAATTTCTTTCAAAATATGAATACCATTCAACACATGAATTTTAATTCAACGAATGAATACCGATTCAACACATGAAGGTTTTCTATAGCTTATATAAATCGATAAAAAGGTGATTTTTATATTTAAAACACGAATACCATTCAACACATGAATTTCAATTCAACGAATGAATATCGATTCAACACATGAAGGTTTTATATAGTTTATATATATAGATAAAAATGTGATTTTTATATTTAAAACACGAATACCATTCAACACTTGAATTTCAATTCAACGAATGAATATCGATTCAGCACATGAAGTTTTTCTATAGTTTGTATATATCGATAAAAAGGTGATTTTTATATTTAAAACACGAATACCATTCAACACATGAATTTCAATTCAACGAATGAATATCGATTCAACACATGAAGGTTTTATATAGTTTGTATATATCGATAAAACGGTGATTTTTATATTTAAAACACGAATACCATTCAACACATGAATTTCAATTCAACGAATGAATATCGATTCAACACATGAAGGTTTTCTATAGTTTATATAAATAGGGTAAAAATGTGATTTTTATTGCTAAAACCATTTATTCAAAACACAAATACCATTCAACACATGAATATGATTCAACGAATGAATTTCTATTCAACACATGAAGGTTTTCTATTCAACAGACGAATATAATTTCAACACAGGAAAATAATTCTAACACATGAATATTATTCAAAATTTCGGCAGCATAACGACAGGGTAGTTAAAACCGGGACCGTCCCTAGTACAGCTCCTCGCTCTACCTTAAAACCTCGTGGTTTTTGACAATGGGGAATCATGCATCTAATTCGCACGCAGGCGGCATGTATATTTATTTCATTTCCATAAACTAATCCTTTGTGGTTTAACCAAATATTTCTCAACCACAAACGGGTATTTTTCAACCACAATCAATCAATATCAACCACAAACAATTCCAATCAACCATTCGCTATCAATCATATTTTCACACCAATCACAACCAATAAATATCATCCATGGTTTGTGGACGAGGGGCGTGTATATATATATATATATATATATATATATATATATAGCATTTCACTTCTATTTCAACACATATATAATTTTTACAACGCATATAAAACTTATACATAATTTTTACAACGCATATAAAACTTATACATCGAACGTACAACTTATACAACGCTTATACAAGGGGTGTACAACGCTTATATAACTCATACATTGACTATATAATTTATACATCGTCGTTTTCCATATCGTTTATAAATTAGAAATCTCACATTAGGTTCCACTCCAACAAAAATAGCAGAAGGCTCAGAAAAATATGCGATCTCTTCTAGAATGTAGAAGACGTCCGGTCATGATGTTTCCTGTTTCATCGAATTTCATCGAAAAATGAAAAAGATATGATTTTTCAAAGTTCATATGTAATATAGGACTCACCTTTCACGATGGTTCAAAACTGGGTTTTCAGTTTTCGCGAAAACCGAGCTGCGTGGAGACGATCGGAGGGTACCATGGCCTAGAGCTACGAGAGGGCTTCCCGGTGAGGTAGGTCACGGCCAGCTCGGATCTGCGGTGGTGGCGATTTCAGGCTCGACGGCGGCGGACTTCTCAGGCGCAGAACTCGATGATGACGAGGAGAGGATGGTCGAGGGTTGGTCGGATCTGAAGAGGGGAGGATGGGCTTCCGATCCTTGGTGGTGGCGGAGGCTGGCGTTGGTCGAGGCGGCGACAATTTGGTCGAGAAGTTTCGAGCTGTTTATCGCCGTCTGTCGAGGGAGAGAGAAAAAGTTTTTTTCTTTTTTTATAAAAAATATGATTGGCCGGTGTATATTTATTTCAAAATATTTGGGTTTTCACAAATGAACTCCTTTTTAAACCCAACGACTGTCGTCCCTAGCATTTTACCCCCACTCCGAACACAATGGGATATGTTTCAAAGGCCCATTCGAATGTTTCAGTCAGTTTTTCTTCAAATTAAAATATAAAGCATTCAATATTAAATTTGAACGTACATTTCATTTTGCCAGGGCCAAAAACTGATTCGAAAAATTCCAGAAAAATAAATCTAGCTATGTTTTGATGATACGGTCCCAACAAAATTAGTTTCGTCGAATTCTGAGCCCGTTTGCAAAATGGCCCTTTTCTGGTCGATCCAATTTAACTGTAATTGACCAAAACACGTTTTCCTTTGCCACGCTCACATACTAGCTTCAAAAATTATGAAATTTGAAATCTAGCAATAACTTCACATCCCGGATCCAACAAAAGTGGTTTCGTCGAATTCCGAGCTCGTTTGCAAAATGGCCAATTTCACGGGCTATATAAATTCCATAGCGACCTTTCTGAAAATTCATTTGGCCATAACTTTTGCTTCCCGCTATGAAACTTCGATTTTTCAGATTCGTTAGATAGGTATTCACTAACAGATTTAAATATTTCTAGTTTCACTCAAATCCGTTTTGTTTTGCACCCGGTACAGTCCGACTAAGTTTGAATTCAATTTTTGAAACTGCAGCGCCATTTCAGGCCTTGTTTATAATTAAAGTTAATTATATTTCTTTTCAATTGTCGATTCAAACTCAGTTTTCATCTTTCTTATTTAAAATATTTATTTTAAATATTTAAAATCCACTCTTTTATCCTATTTAAAAATTTTAAATTGGTTCAGATTTTCCGGGTCGTTACAATCTCCCCCACTTAAAACTTTTCGTCCCCGAAAAGGAACAAAGTCGAAAGTGGTTTGATTAATCAACTCTACGTTCAATCTGGCTTCCATTCTCCAACTTTTCAATTTCTGAGAATTTTCAAATTCTTCAAAAATTTGGCTAACAACCGGAATTTTCGAAAAATTTCGCCATAACCTCCTTTGTACGGAGAGAGGTTTGGAAATTTATTGGGCCGTATTAGGTTCCCAATAAATCCTAATAAGCATACACATATTTATAGTGATATATTCTGGTGTTTACAGGGGAGCGTGTATTGATAGTAACTCCAGAGAATAAATTCTCGTCACCCTGTCAAAGCCTGAGGGAGTGTGTATTTTAAATGCTCCAGAGGATAAATCCTCGTCACCTCGTCCCGTGTGGGAAATAAATAGACCATGTGCCGTATCTAATAACTAGAGAGACATGATTATTGTCAACTCCAGACCTGTGTGGGGGCTTTATTAATCTGGCAATTTTATCGTTACAATTTAAATAGTCCATATCAGTCATTAGTTCAACCTGTAAAATATAGTCATCGCCATACAAGCCTCTCGCTCGTATGGTAAATCTTCCACCTCGTCACACAAGCTCCAAATGCTTATGTGGTATATGATGAAGTATGCCTATCTTCAGAAGTATGCCATGCAGTGTAGTTCAAAATTAATTGTTACTATCCTATGGAGATATTTATTATTTCACATAGAACAACCAGCACTCCGCATCCAATGGCATTCACAGGAGTTGATATAATAATATTTCGCATCCAACTCATTAAGGTTTACCTATTTGTCGGGCACGCAAATAAATTCTTTACTCAACAGCTATCCATTTACCTGTTCAAACATATATAATGCACATGTATATATTTCTATCTATTTTCTAGTCAGTTAAATGTGTGATATAATCGAATAAATTCTACCATTCATTCTCTTTTTAATTAAATTAACTATCGTTTCAATAATTTAATTAATCTAATTTACTATCACACAACACAAACAACAATCAAATTGTTTTTAACTTTTCAAAATCATACAAATCAATTCCTATATTCTTTTAAAATCATTCAGACTATAGAATTAAAAGTGCACATCCATGGAAAGAAAATAACCACAGCGTAGAGAACTAATTGGTAATGCAAAGTATGGTAAATGTACCTTGCACCGGAGTCAATCAGATATATCCACTCGGCATCTAGGATAGGCTTTCTGAATGCTCTCCTCAGTTTCCCAAGTACAATCTCGTGGATCTCCACTCCATTGCACTTTGACTAAGTGAACCTTCTTGTTCCTCAGTTCTTTGGTCTCTTTGCCGATGATATTTAGCGGCTCTTTTCTCACAGCTAATTCTGGAGTAATTTCAATATCCTGTTGAGCTGCTTCTTCCACGATCAAGTCTGGATCATGAACGTGCTTTCGAAGTTGAGATATGTGAAATACATCATGCACCCCAGGCAACCAATCTGGCAATTTAACCCTATAAACGAGAGTTCCGATCCGTTCTAGAATAGGAAACGGACCAATGAATTTGGGCGCCAACTTTCCAGTTTTACCGAACCGGATAACTCCTCTCATCGACGATACTTTTAAATATACATAATCGCCAATAGCAAATGATATATCTCTTCTTCTCCTATCGGCATAGCTCTTTTGTCGGCTTTTAGCGGGGAGTAATCGCTTCTTAATAAAATCGACTTTGTCCGCAGCTTCTCGAATCATATCTGGCCCCAACACAAGTCTATTACCGGGTTCGACCCAACAAACAGGAGATCGGCACAGCCTACCATACAACTCTTTGAATGGCGACATTGTCAGGCTCGCCTGGTAGCTGTTATTATATGAGAATTCAGCCAAATGCAGATGGTCTTCCCACGATCCACCAAAATCTAGAACACAAGCCCGCAATAGATCTTCTAAAATACGATTCACCCTATCTGTCTGACCGTCTGTCTGAGGATGATAAGCGGTGCTTAGGTTCAGCTTTGTTCCCAGCTCTACTTGAAATGCCTCCCAGAATTTGCTAGTAAATATTGTATCTCTATCACTAACTATACTGAGCGGCACTCCATGTAGCCTTACAATTTCCCTGAAGTATATCTGCGCCAGACTCTGAGCAGTTCTGTTTGATCTGACAGGTATGAAATGGGCGATCTTCGTGAAGCGATCTACGATCACCCAAATACTGTCATTTCCTTTTCTGGTTCTGGGCAGACCATCAATGAAGTCCATGGAAATATGTTCCCACTTCCAACCAGTAACGCCTAGCGGTTGCAATAATCCAGCAAGTTTTTGTTGGTTGCTTTTGACTAGCTGGCAAGTAGGGCATCGGCTAACATATATTGAAACGTCTCTTTTCATAGCCTTCCACTAGAATGTTCGCTTGAGATCGTTGTACATTTTGGCCACACCAGGATGGATACTCAGCTTGGACTTGTGACACTCGTCTAACACTTCCCTTTTTAACTCTGGGATGTCAAGAACACAAATCCTTCCTTTCAATCTCAGGGTCTCGTCGTTATCTATTTGAAAACACGAGGGTTCGCCTTCCTGAATCCTTTTCATCATATCCTTAATAAAATTATCCTCCTTCTGAAGAATAGATATTTTGTCAATCAAGGAAGTCGTAATAATAAAGCTGGCGATCATTACATTCTTTCGACTCAGCGCATCGGCCACGACATTGGCTTTCCCTGGAGTGTATATAATCTCAAAGTCGTATGCTGCAAGGAACTCTAGCCAACGTTGCTGCCTCAGATTCAAGTCCTTCTGGGTGAACAGATACTTTAACGACTGGTGATCTGTAAACAGTTCAAATCTCTCACCCAAAAGATAGTGTCTCCAGATTTTCAAGGCGAATACTATAGCCAATAACTCAAGATCATGAGTGACGTAGTTTTTCTCGTGCGGCTTCAGCTGACGGCTAGCATAAGCAATCACTTGACCTCTTTGCATTAACACTGCGCCAAGGCCCTCTCTAGAAGCATCTGTCCAGAATTTTAAATCCTGATTGCCGTCGATAATGGTTAACATTGGAGCAGTCGTTAATCTTAATTTTAGCTCTTCAAAAGCCTCTTCACTTTCTGGAGTCCATTTGAATTTAGAGTGCTTCTTTGTAAGCTTCGTTAAGTGACCAGATATCTTCGAAAAGTTTTTAACAAACTTCCGGTAATAACTAGCCAATCCGAGAAAACTGCGAACTTCTGTAGGAGTACTGGGCTATTTCCAATTTTGAATAGCTGTGATTTTACTTGGATCCACGACAATTCCTTCTTTCGATACAACGTGGCCCAGAAATTTCACTTCCTCTTGCCAGAATATACATTTGGACAGTTTTGCTTTCAATACATTCCTTCTGAGGATTTCCAGAACCTGTTCCAAATGCTTTTCATGTTCGGCCTTTGATTTAGAGAAGATTAGAATATCATCAATGAAAACCAGAACAAATTTATTCAAAACCCCTCCGAACACTCTATTCATCAGATCGACGAAGTAAGCTGGAGCGTTACATAAGCCGAACGACATTACTAACCACTCGTAGAATAAGTCGGGACCTCTGAATGCTGTCATTGGAACACACTCTTCGGCAATTCGAAGTTGATGGAAACCTGTAGCTAGGTCCATTCGTGAAAATACTTGTGCGCCATTTAATCGATCCAACAAATCATCAATCCGCGGCAATGGATATTTGTTCTTTATGGTCTGCTTGTTCAAATCACGATAATCCACACATAGCCGTAGAGTACCGTCAGATTTTGGGACAAATACCACTGCTGCTCCCCAATCAGAGAAATTAGGCCTGATTAGACCCTTCCATACTAGCTGTCGTGTTTGATTGTCCAATTCCTCTTTCTCTTTCAAGGACATTCTTCGAATAGCGTGAACTACCGGCCTTGCATTCAGAATTAAAGCAATCTTGAAATCTATTTCTCTCTACGGAGGTAAGCGAACAACTTCTTCAAACACATCCGCATAATTTTTGACAACAGGAACATCTTTGTTGAGGTCAGGAATATTCTTTGTGACTTCTGGGATATTTTCTATTTGAGCTGAAGAAACATCCAAAGTTGCCCAGAAGTCCTTTCTATTTGAATTCGGGCCTTCACATGGTATGGTTATATAATTCCCCGATTGGGCCTTTGCCTTAACAACTCTCTCGGCGCATCTAACCTCTGCTTCATATTTGGTTAGCCAATTCAATCCCAGAATAAGATCGAATTCATTAAAATTCATGATGATAGAGATAGTAGGGAATTTATAGCAGGAAAAAAGACAGGCACCCCACAAACCCAACTGAGATCGATGAAACCCCCAACTGGATTTTGGACAGTCATTGGTTCTTTGAGCTTCTTCAATTTCAAATCCAACTTCTTGACTGCACTCTTTGCAATAAAGCTTCGCGACGCGCCTGTATCAAACAGTACTTTAACTGGAATGTTCTTGACATTGAGCGTGCCTTCTAAAACATCAGACCTTTCCTAAGTAGACGAAGATGCAGGTACTTCTACCACTTCATTTACTTGTACTGCTTCAGGTTTTATGAACAGCGGGCAATTTTTCGCAATATGACCGGTCTGGTGGCACTTATGGCATCCTCTGCCCTCATGAACCTTCTTATCGGGATTAGATCCACTCTTAATTCGTTTCTTTAAGGGTCCGCAATTTATCGACAAATGCCCTTTCTAATGGCAGTTATTGCATACGGCAGTCGTTACTGGTTCCTTTTCAGATTTAGCCCTTTTTCTACTAGCACTGGGCTTCTTACTGACCTCAGACGTTGTACTGGCCTCAGGACGATCAGTTTCAGACTCATTTTTGTTACTAGAGCTGACTTCCTCTTCGTACTATAACATACCTTTCTTGTCGAGATCCTCGTATTGGTAAGCCATGTATATCATTTCAGAAAATTTGGGTTTTCACAAATGAACTCCCTTTTAAACCCAACGACTGTCGTCCCTAGCGTTTCACCCCCATTCCGAACACAATGGGATATGTTTCGAAGGCCCATTCGAATGTTTCAGTCAGTTTTTCTTCAAATTAAAATATAAAACATTCAATATTAAATTTGAATGTACATTTCAATTTGCCAGGGCCACAAACTGATTCGAAAAATTCCAGAAAAATAAATCTAGCTATGTTTTGACGATACGGTCCCAACAAAACTAGTTTCATCGAATTCTGAGCCTGTTTGCAAAATGGCCATTTTCTAGTCGATCCAATTTAATTGTAATTGAGCAAAACACGTTTTCCTTTGCCACGCTCACGTACTAGCTTCAAAAATTATGAAATTTGAAATCTAGCAATAACTTCGCATCCCGGATCCAACAAAAGTGGTTTCGTCGAATTCCGAGCTCGTTTGCAAAATGGCCAATTTCACTGACTATATAAATTCCATAGCGACCTTTCTGAAAATTCATTTGGCCATAACTTTTGCTTCCCGCTATGAAACTTCGATTTTTCAGATTCGTTAGAAAGGTGTTCACTAAAAGATTTAAAAATTTCTGATTTCACTCAAATCCGTTTTGTTTTGCACCCGGTACAGTCCGACAAAGTTTGAATTCAAATTTTGAAACTGCAGCGCCATTTCAGGCCTTGTTTATAATTAGAGTTAATTATATTCCTTTTCAATTGTCGATTCAAACTCAGTTTTCATCTTTCTTATTTAAAATATTTATTTTAAATATTTAAAATCCACTATTTTAGCCAATTTAAAAATTTTAAATTGGTTCAGATTTTCCGGGTCGTTACAATAATTTATTTTACAGTTTTATTATTAATATTATTAAACTGTGAATATAAGCGTTGACAATACTTATATTATAATTATTGGCTGATGGATGGTGGTTAATGTGAATGTATTCATATTGTTGACACAATATTTTACCACGAATATGAATATTGGAAATTTGTTGAATTTCAATCTTATGGATTTTTCAATTTATTTTATATTCATTAAAGTGGAATTTGACAGAAAATTGGAAATGAGATTTTTAAATCTAAACTGATTTAAAAATAAAGTTATTATGATTTCAGACAATTACTAAAATGATTGAAATGGAATAAAAAGAAATTTGAATTAAAAATGACTTGTTTTAATTGAAATGAGATTTTGAATAGGAATTTCAAAATATGAAGTCGAGTTAAGTATAAAAATGCTAGCTTAACTCGAACGGATTTTTATATCAATTCTATTCATTTTTACAATGAATATCGAGAAGACTGAATTTCAAAATTTGACATTTGTAAAATATTATTATTTCGAGATTATAATAATATGAGATGCTCAATTTAATTCATAAATTGAAATGGAAGTGAAATTTTCAAACGAATTTGAAAATGATTTATAAAATACTTTTTGAATGGAAATCGACAATATAATATTTATATACATACATACATACATACTTATATATATATATATATATATTTAAAATGGCTTGAATAGAACGTGCCGCGCAGCGACCGTTCGCGAATTTCGACCATTGACTTTGAATTGACTAACGAGAGATCCGACCATCGTATTCTCTTAAAACAGGAACCGTTGGGTTCGTATCGAAAAGCACTTTCGAATTATGATAAATGATTTAAAATCTAATGGTTGGATTTTAAAATATGTCCAGATCATTTTTGGAAAAGGTCACTATGGATGTAGTTCGGTGGCCGATATTGGAAACCAACTGCAAGGCCTTAGCAAAAATATGGAAAATTATGTAAAATCATAATAAATGATTTAGAAAGATTTTGTATGAAATATTCCAGTTTTGAAAAGATAAATGATATTTTTATTTGAATGAACTAGTTAACAACTAGAGTAATAATCCAATAATTTCAGATTAATAAATTGGGTTAAGAATGGTTTTGGTATAACTATAATTTTCCAATGTATGAATTGGAATGGATTTGAATGGAAATGATTTTTGGAATATATCGATATTGGATTCTGTGATTATATTGATATGGTTGAGGAATTTGAAAGATATTGATTTGTTATTACTAATACGATATATATATATATGTTGGTTTCAGAATTTGATGTTGAATATAAGCCGATATAACTTCTATTAAGAGCCTTGTATTTAATACCAAATTGGATCTTGGATTTGTTGTAAATGATGTCATAAATAACACTGTTCCTAAATCCAGTTGAGAAAAGAATAAAATCTTTTAATTAAGATCTAATGAGATTTTCCAATTAATAATTATAATTGGAATTGAATGGTAGTTGATTTTGGGTTCATTGCGAACGATGTTCTAAATGACATCAGTTCTTAAGCCCAATTAATAGTGAAGTTAAGATTTGGAATTTTTGAATCTTTTAATTAATGTTTAATGAAATTTTCCAAGTAAAGTTTCCAATTTAATAAATTAAATTGGAATGAGTGGAATTCAATTTATTAATAATAGAGATAAGCTTCTGTGAAGGAAGACTGTTACTATTTATGGAATTTAAAAGGCTTTGCCGTTGTTCCATTTATAGTATTAGTCTGATACGGAAATGTATATCTATTATATATTGATCAGATTTCTATGAAGATTCCATTTTGATAGAAGATGGTTTTGGGTTTAAAGTGAACGGTGTTTTAATTGAGATTCATTCTTTAACCCAGGTAAAGACAGGATTAATTTCCTAAGTTGAATAATTAAATAATGATTTTTGAAGATTAAAACTAAGAGGAGTTTAATTGAATCTTTAATTAGATTGAAACGTGAATGAGGTAACTAAATTTACCCAATTCAAGAAATATCTGATATAAAGTTACTCCATGTGATAGTTAAATCTTTAATTAGATTTGGAGCGTTAAATGGTAATTAACTTTACCGATAACACAATGGGTGTTAGATATGGAGACCACCAGTTTAGCTCCATGGGATGAATAGGTTGGAATTGGGAAAAATAAAATGAATGATTACTTCGGTAAGGCCCGTTAATCCCAACTAGTTTTATAAACCTTAATCTTGTTTATATTGTGAAAATATTTTATAAAATCTTTTGAAATGATTTCTCAAGAAAGATTTAAATGATAAGTTTAAATGAAGTAAATCTTGATAAGATATATAGGGTAAATTCCCATGTAATGAATATTTAAATAAAAGAATATTCTGGATTGAAATGATATAACGACCCGGATTTTGACGATCTTGGTTATCCGATATACAATACATATCGAACATCCAAGGATCGAAAATAACCGAATAGTTAATGAAAGAAATTAGAGGGTGAGGGAAGATAAGATTGAAACTTAGAATAAAAGAAGAAGAAGAACACAACATCAGAGTAACACGAATCTCGCAGCGGAACGAACAACATATAATAGATAACATATCCTTGAAATAAAACCAGTATATGTATACAATAACATTATCAGAGTACAACACTTACAACACAGCGGAAATAACTATAGCTATATAATCCTGAAGCCTCCTGCTCCAAGCTCTTCCAGTATATCTGTGAATTCCTGACTACTTGACTGCCCGTACAAAATTAGGCACCCAAGAGTTTAGGGAAAACAAAACAAAATAAACTCTGGGTCAGTCATGGGACTGGTATGAGTAAAACAGTTTAAAACAGTTTGAACAAGTAAATGATATCTCATAAGACCACGCCGTATAACGGAACGGGTTTTCCATTATGAGAATCCAAAATATCTTGATATCAAAAACCTTTTGATATTATAATAATGTCTATCAACCATAACTATAGTAATCATCTAGCAGAAACGCTTTCATCTCACGTTCTACATATATAGTATACAATCAAAACCGCAAGCACATATTGGGTAATGGATTTCCGACTATGACAAGGTATGGAACCACATTTCGCTAGTGTACCTCTAGAAAGGAATACACTGGGTTCAACAAGAACATCTTGCAACCCGACCACACATGACCGACCACTCATTTCGCTTGAGTGTATCGAATGTATATCACCAACGGTTGGGATCAGCAACCGTTTCCCGAATGGGACAGCATCAACAATAGATTCTTTTGAAGTAAATGAAACTCTAGATCAGGTGATTATACACCCTAATAGGTGCAACCTACATAGCCATGCTACCTGCCCGAAATCTGTCATTTACCGGTTGATGAGGCTTGAGGTTACGCTTTATCATCACATCAGATTCACTTCGAATGCTACATTGTCAGATCCATCGAAAATCACTAATTGACGTTTACAACAGTACATTACGTGTTAGCTAAAGAAGTTTCATTCTCCGCTTCCACTCTTGGTACGGTTGAAGAAATCAATGTACATGACCTTTCTGGAAATTCTCTGTCAGACATTCATCTATACAAGCCATCCAGGAACAGGATGAACCGAAGGCACTATTCAGTACATCCATCTTAGGCACTGTCATCTAAGAATTATGCAATAGCCCTTGCACTTTACTCCGTCTTTATATATCTTTGGCATATATGATTCACAACGCATAAGCCAATACAGAGTGGTTCTTTGGATAATAATCCAACCGGTCTCTCCATATTAACAACGTTAAAATGGTCAAAAACTTCGATAGTCGATGAGTTAACTATCAAAGAAAAACACGTGTGCAAACAACGATATTATTTCCAAATGGAAATTTTATCGATCAATCATCAACCATATATATATATTTGTATTTCCTTATTTTCTACATTTAGAAAATATACGTTATTAACATTGGAAACATTTCCATAGCTTAATTACGTACCACTATTCTTCCACATCTATCAGACTCTAACTATAAACTAACAAGAGAACAACTTCCTAAGTATAAACCCCGAAGGCCGAAACCAACATCAGATCGATACTCAGGAAACCATTCAACTTATTAATCTCTAGTCAGTTTCCAATTTCTGTTTAACTCCAGTTGGATTAACTCTAATTGATTAACTCTATTTGATTACTCTTTTCACTTAACTCCTTTTTATCTTGTCAATTTCCTTTTATAATCCTATTTAGTTTCCAACTAAATATTCCTTTATAATTCTATTTAGTTTCCAACTAAATATCCCTTTTATAATTCTATTATTTACTAAACAAATATTCCTTTATTCTATTCTATTCGTTTTATCAACATTTTTCCTTTTTATAAAACTCTATTCGTTTTATAACTATTTTCCTTTTATTTACTTTCGAAATATTTCCTTTTTATAAAATCTGTTGATTTTATAAAATCCCTTTATTTCAATATATATTGAAATAATTCTTTTTACATCCCAGGGTCTTTTTATGATATTTAAAATATCGATTAACAAGGATCAATATCATTCTAACACACATAATCCATAACAGATTATATAACAAATCATATATCACAATATATGAAAAACAGTAAAATAAATGTTGAGGAATCCAGTCGGATTCCTCCAACCTGTTTCCTTGCATCACAGATATTAAACAACACGAGTATAAAATATTCTGATAACAGAATCAATATTCGATTAACAATTTGATATATATCATTATCTATAATTTTAATCAATACACAAACAATTCAACCAAACAGTTAACACACAGCAATCAATAGATGATTAACAGTTCTAAAAATACGTTATGAAAATATAACTGTTCAGAGTTGGTGAGTTTTACTCACATTGGCAGTTCATCGTTAAAGAATTTTAGACTGTTGTTTGATTTGAATCAAATAGTTTATTTCGCCATAAATTCATACGAGCCCCAATCCACTTCCAGTCAGTTTCAGTGTGTAGCCACCATCCATACGATCCCAACGGATCTTGTCTTGCTTACTAAAACCTTGGCCCATTTCCATACTATCGGCCCAAACCCGCCGAACAGTGCTGACCTTCTTCCTCCTTGCTACGTAATCAAAATAGTCTGCGCCTTCTTCCCTTTACCGTAGTTGAAACTCTACTCTTTCTTAAAGCCTTAAGTTCACTCCTTCAACCCGGAAAACTCGTGCCATAACAGTACACATAATATGTTCCACGCATGTCCATTCATGTGACTGGTACCTTTCCTTTCCCCTTAAAATTCCAGTACCTTACGTAAATAGTCACTGTTGCCTCTTGAAACTTACGCACTTCACTCAACCTGCATGTTGCTTTCCTCTCCTCTAATAACAAACTCCTGCTGCCGTATTGTTCACATCATCCCCAATATTTCTATTTGCCGAACATGGTAAATTCTCAGCAGTACTATACATACATACTCCAGACATTTGTATTGCCATTTTATTTTCATGTACTTCCTCCCTCTCCTCCCTTTTTCAACTTCAGACTCCAGTGTTTCCTTCCCGTTCTATTTACAGTAAAATATGTGACTAATTTTCTTGCGTCTACCCAGGTTCATAGCACCACCGAAATGACCCCATACATCAGAAACCAACATCGCTTGGAAACCCAAACCGCAAAACTCTATCCAGTTCGACTCGCCACCCAAGCCGCCACTATCCACCGGACTGGCCACAACCACCCCCAAAACACGCGCCACCTCCGCCTCATCCTACGCCACAAACCTCATCAGACTCGACGCCCCCAATGTCTACAACACCGGAACCCTAGTTTTTGCCAAACACATGACTGCAAACACAGCTAGTTTCGAATGCTTTAAAACTGACATCGGAATGAAGAGAACGACCTTGTGAGCACATATGGTTTTTAAGAAGAAAGACTGGCGGCTTATTTTTGCTACTGTTACTGGAGATAAAAGAAAGGTATTAGGTCTTAAGGGATTTGGATGAAGTGTATTTATAAAAGTTTGTTTTGAGGGTGTTATCTCTCCACGTTTTTTCTTTTTGTATAGACGTGGATGCCTTTCTTGCCAAGGGAAAGAGACTGTACACATATATTCTAGCTTGTCAGAATGAACGTAAGTTTGGTTGCTTTGTTGCCATTATAAAATCACCACATAAATTTCGTTTTAGAAGTTATGAACTTCGATTTACTCCTTTCCGCTTACGTACGGGAAGCTACGAACAGAAATGAAAACACCATTGTGATGAGTAAGGTACCACGATTTCAAAAATATAAAAATACCGGTAGATTAACTCATATTGTGAAACCCTACAATCGCTGATTAAGGGTGCAAAATGCTCCAAATAAAAAGTTGCTTATTTAATTAATTAAAATTTTCTATAAAATTCTAAAAAATAAATTATCGTTATGTTTCAAAAGAACCTTGTCTAAATTCAAACCCGATATTCAAATATTTTTAAATAACCGTTATGGCCACGAATGAATATACCGCTGTTTTTCTGAATATTTGATTTGGACATAAATCGAACTCTACACGACGAAATCCCGATTTTTCTCTTCCACTAGAAAGATATACTCCACCAGCCCCATACGTTTCTTGTTTAACAGAAATCCGATTTAAAACAAACCCTTACATTCAGTTGAAGTTCAAATCGCCAAATAGCGAACTGCCGCGCCGTTACGCGCTCGTTTATAATTATATTATAAACTATATGTTCAACTGTCGTAGATTGAATATATTTGTTCATATAATTCAACTCTAAACTGAACTATATACTTTGAATTGTCCAGTTCACACAATATTGTGAAATTCCACTATCTTTGATTATTTCTGAATTAAATATATTGTTTAATTATTATTTTAATTAAATATTCACTATTATTTAATTAAACCACCATTTAATTCACTATATCACTATTTATATAATTAAATAAATTAATTATAATACCCCTGAAAAATGCGGGTCATTACATTCTTCCCCACTTAAAATAATTTTTTCCTCGAAATTGCTAAGGTAGAGATTAAACCCTATTATCTGGTTAGAGCTTATTTGTTCACTTCATAACTTCAGTTTCAACTGAACCAATTTAATTTCAATTAAAATATTAATTAATTCTTATCAACGAAAATTTTCAAAAATCCGTAAAATTTTCTAACGCCTTAACTTTTCGAAAATTTTCGCCATAACCTCCTTTATACTGGCCAATATGTCAAACCACAACTCGCCTCTCTGGGCCTTCTCCAACCCAAAAGAAAATCAAACAGCCAAGCGGCTTGCCAATTCGGCTCATCAAAATCTCAAACCCATATATAATATAAACTGGTACCTTTTTGTCGGGCATATCATTATATCTTTTCCATCTGCTGCAATTTCAGCATATCCCAATGTCATCCCAATCAAACCCCAATCACTTCTTTTTCCAACACAACCATTCGCTTATATCCAAGCCAACTATCATTTCAAACTCGAGTTTCCTTCTCGATTCCCAACTCTTAACTTGGTTACCAAATTACACTTCAAATTCGAATCTCCCAAATCCAATTTGTCTCGATATCATTCAAATTCAATTTCAATTACCCCTTAACTGATTTTATTTTAATTCCAATTGGCTTCCCAAATTTCTGCTCAAATTTGGTTTTAAATGAAACAATATTTCCCTGGGAATTTTTAAATCACTTAGCTTTTCAAAAACCAAATATTCCTTTTCGGATTTCAACAACTTGTTTTTCTCATAACAAATTCAAAAACAAAACCTTTGGTAGTAATCCGTCACTTACCACTCAAAATTGAACACTGATGATGCAGCTGTCATCATCGGAATCTATTTTCCAGCGATCGAAGTGAGTTCAATACTATAAAACCATTTCTAAATATTTCCACTTTGAAATTCATTTCAAAATATAATTCACATTACTTGTAAAACAATTTAAAATCTCCCAGGATCTTAAATTTTCCTTATTTTTAATCCAAATCCATTTACAAACACTTATCCAATTTTCCAGAATTTTAATTCAATTTCTGGTTTAAATTTCAGATTTAACTCATCTAATTTCACGTATTTCACTTATATGAATTCTGATTGGTTATTTACATAACCATTTAATTTATAATCTTACTCGATTATAATAACAACCAATATATCCACTATATTATATTTTTGATATATATATCTTCTCTATATCAAGATATATCTTGGGTAAACTTATTTTAATTTACCCTCTTTTCAAAACATATCGTGTCGACCCATCGTATTCGAGTGTTTAGTAACTCCTACCGATACAGTGGATCAAACTGATCGACCAGAACTCATAAACAACTCAACCAATAAATCACCACAATATAAAATAATTTTTATATCAATAACAAATACGCTCACTCGTATATACATACTCAAACTCAATCTAGGGTATTACTAACCCTATCTCTACCGAGTCACGCCACAGAGCCAAGGTAATTCGCTTAACTTAAGCTCTGATACCAACTGTAACGACTCGGATTTTGACGATCTTGGTTATCCGATATACAACACATATCGAACATCCAAGGAATGAAAATAACCGAATAGATAATGAAAGAAATTGGAGGGTGAGGGAAGATAAGATAGAAACTTAGAATAAAAGAAGAAGAAGAACACAACATCAGAGTAACACGAATCTCAAAGCAGAATGAACAACATATAATAGATAACATATCCTTGAAATAAAACCAGTATATGTATACAATAACATTATCAGAGTACAGCACTTACAACACAGCGGAAATAACTATAGCCATATAACCCTGAAGCCTCCTACTCCAAGCTCTTCAGTATATCTGTGAATTCCTGACTACTTGACTGTCCATACAAAATTGGGCACCCAAGAGTTTAGGGGAAACAAAACAAAATAAACTCCAGGTCAGTCATGGGACTGGTATGAGTAAAACAGTTTAAAACAGTTTGAACAAGTAAACGATATCTCATAAGACCACGCCGTATAACGGAACGGGTTTTTCCCTTATGAGAATCCAAAATATCTTTATATCAAAAACCTTTTGATATTATAATAATGTCTATCAACCACAACTATAGTAATCATCTAGCAGAAATGCTTTCATCTCACGTTCTGCGTATATAGTATACATCCAAAACCGCAAGGACGTATTGGGTAATGGATTTCCAACTATGAAAAGGTATGGAACCACCTTTTGCTAGTGTACCTCTAGAAAGGAATACACTGGGTTCAACAAGAACATCTTGCAACCCGGCCACACATGACCGACCACTTATTTCGCTTGAGTGTATCGAATGTATATCACCAACGGTTGGGATCAGCAATCGTTTCTCGAATGGGACAACATCAACAATAGATTTTTTTGAAGTAAATGAAACTCTAGATCAGGTGATTATACACCCTAATAAGTGCGACCGACATAGCCATGCTACCTGCCCGATTTCTGTCACTTACCGGTTGATGAGGCTTGAGGTTACTCTTTATCATCACATCAGATTCACTTCGAATGCCACATTGTCAGATCCATCGAAAATCACTAATTGACGTCTACAACAGTACATTACGTGTTAGCTAAAGAAGTTTCCTTCTCCGCTTCCACTCTTGGTATAGTTGAAGAAATCAATGTGCGTGGCCTTTCTGGAAATACTCTGTTAGACATTCATCTATACAAGCCATCCAGGAACAGGATGAACCGAAGGCACTATTCAGTACATCCATCTTAGGCACTGTTATCTAAGACTTATACAATAGCCCTTTCACTTTACTCCGTCTTTAATTATCTTTGGCATATATGATTCGCAACGCTTATGCCAATACAGAGTGGTTCTTTGGATAATGATCCAACCGGTCTCTCCATATTAACAACGTTAAAATGGTCGAAAACTTCGATAGTCAATGAGTTAACTATCAAAGAAAAACACGTGTGCAAACAACGATATTATTTCCAAATGGAAATTTTATCGATCAATCATCAACCATACATATATATATATTTGTATTTCCTTATTTTCTACATTTAGAAAATATACGTTATTAACATTGGAAACATTTCCATAGCTTAATTGCGTATCACTATTCTTCCACATCTATCAGACTCTAACTATAAACTAACAAGAGAACAACTTCCTAAGTATAAACCCCGAAGGCCGAAACCAACATCAGATCGATACTCAGGAAACCATTCAACTTATTAATCTCTAGTCAGTTTCCAATTTCTGTTTAACTCCATTTCGATTAACTCTAATTGATTAACTATATTTGATTACTCTTTTCACTTAACTCCTTTTTATCTCGTCAATTTCCTTTTATAATCCTATTTAATTTCCAACTAAATATTCCTTTATAATTCTATTTAGTTTCCAACTAAATATCCCTTTTATAATTCTATTTATTTACTAAATAAATATTCCTTTATTCTATTCGTTTTATCAACATTTTTTCCCTTTTATAAAACTCTATTCGTTTTATAACCATTTTCCTTTTATTTACTTTCAAAATATTTCCTTTTTATAAAATCTGTTGATTTTATAAAATCCCTTTATTTCAATATACATTGAAATAATTCTTTTTACATCTCAGGGTCTTTTTATGATATTTAAAGTATCGAATAACAAGGATCAATATCATTCTAACACACATAATCCATAATAGATTATATAACAAATCATATATCACAATATATGAAAAACAGTAAAATAAATGTTGAGGAATCCAGTCGGATTCCTCCAACCTGTTTCCCTGCATCACAGATGTTAAACAACACGAGTATAAAATATTCTGATAACAGAATCAATATTCAATTAACGATTTGATATATATCGTTATCTATAATTTTAATCAATACATAAACAATTCAACCAAACAGTTAACACACAACAATCAACAGATGATTAACAGTTCTAAAAAACGTTACAAAAATATAACTGTTCAGAGTTGGTGAGTTTTACTTACATTGGCAGTTCATCGTTAAAGAACGATAAACTGTTGTTTGATTTGAATCAAACAGTTTATTTCACCATAAATTCATACGAGCCCCAATCCACTTCCAGTCAGCTTCAGTGTGTAGCCACCGTCCATACGATCCCAACGGATCTTGTCTTGCTTATTAAACCTCGGCCCATTTCCATACAATCGGCCCAAACCCGCCGAACAATGCTGACCTTCTTCCTCCTCGCTACGTAATCAAAATAGTCCGCGCCTTCTTCCCTTTACCATAGTTGAAACTCTACTCTTTCTTAAAGCCTTAAGTTCACTCCTTTAACCCAGAAAACTCGTGCCATAACAGTACACATAATATGTTCCACGCATGTCCATTTATGTGACTGGTCCCTTTCCTTTCCCCTTAAAATTCCAGTACCTTATGTAAATAGTCACTGTTGCCTCTTGAAACTTACGCACTTCACTCAACCTGCACGCTGCTTTCCTCTACTCTAATAACAAACTCCTGTTGCCGTATTGTTCACATCATCCCCAGTATTTCTATTTGCCGAACGTGGTAAATTCTCAGCAGTACTATACATACATACTCTAGACATTTGTATTGCCATTTTATTTTCATGTACTTCCTCCTGCTCCTCCCTTTTTCAACTTCAGACTCCAGTGTTTCCTTCCAGTTCTATTTACAGTAAAATATGTGACCAGTTTTCTTGCGTTTACCCAAGTTCACAACACCACCGAAATGACCCCATACATCAGAAACCAACATTGCCTGGAAACCCAAATCGCAACGACCCCTGTTTCAACCAGAAAACCCACAAAACTCTATCCAGTTCGACTTGCCACCCCAGCCGCCACTGTCCACCGGACTGGCTACAACCACCCCCAAAACACGCGCCACCTTCGCCTCATCCTACGCCACAAACCTCATCAGACTCGACGCCCCCAATGTCTCCAACACCGGAACCCTAGTTTTCGCCAATTACATGACTGCAAACACAGCTAGTTTCGAATGCTTTAAAACTGACATCGGAATGAAGAGAACGACCTTGTGAGCACATAAATGTATGTTAACGAATTTATATGTTTTTATTTCAATTTCTGGAAATTTTTAGAAGTCGCGATATGGTTTATAAGTAGAGAGACTGGAGGCTTCTTTTTGTTACTGTTACTGGAGATCGAAGAAAGGTATTAGGTCTTAAGGGATTTGGATGAAGTGTATTTATAAAAGTTTGTTTTGAGGGTGTTACCTCTCCACGTTTTTCCCTTTCTGTATAGACGTGGATGCCTTTCTTGCCAAGGGAAAGAGACTGTACACATATATTCTAGCTTGTCAGAATGAACGTAAGTTTGGTTGCTTTGTTGCCATTATAAAGTCACCACATAAATTTTGTTTTAAAAGTTATGAACTTCGATTTACTCCTTTCCGCTTACGTACGGGTAGCTACGGACAGAAATGAAAACACCATTGTGATGAATAAGGTACCACGATTTCAAAATTATAAAAATATCGGTAGATTAACTCATATTATGAAACTCCACAATCGATGATTAAGGGTGCAAAATACTCAAATAAAAAATTTCTTATTTAATTAATTAAAAGTTCCTATAAAATTCTAAAAATTAAATTATCGTTATGTTTCAAAAGAACCTTGTCTAAATTCAAACCCGATATTCAAATATTTTTAAATAACCGTTATGGCCACGAACGAATATACCGCTGTTTTTCTGAAAATTTGATTTGGACATAAATCAAACTCTACACGACGAAATCCCGATACTTCTCTTCCACTGGAAAGATATACTCCACCAGCCCCATACGTTTCTTGTTTCACAGAAATCCGATTTAAAACGAACCCTGTACATTCTGTTGAAGTTCAAATCGTCAAATAGCGAACTGTCGTGCCAATACGCGCTCGTTTATAATTATATTATAAACTATACGTTCAACTGTCGTCGATTGAATATGTTTGTTCATATAATTCAACTCTAAACTGAACTATATACTTTGAATTGTCCAGTTCACACAATATTGTGAAATTCCACTATCTTTGATTATTTTTGAATTAAATATATTGTTTAATTATTATTTTAATTAAATATTCACTATTATTTAATTAAACCACCATTTAATTCACTATATCACAATTTATATAATTAAATAGATAAATTACAATACCTTTGAAAAATGCGGGCCATTACAAATGAGATGCAAATATCTTTAATTATCACTTGATTCTAAAGATGCACGAGTTATTCCGAAAGACCGAGTTTAACCCATTTTGAATAGTTGTTACGACAATTAAAAGTCCAAGATACGAAGACAGTGGTTGAAGATCAGAGATCTTCACATCATCTGGATTATTGCTGATGTCTCGATTGGGGTGTACAACACAAGACGAGGTTATAAGTGGTGATCGTTCATACGTACTTGGATATCGACCGAATATGCGAGGTCCTCTCTCATGTATTGGACATATTGGATGAGGAATAAGATGCCTCCGTTTCGTTCAGACCCAGAATGAACTTGCAAGTGGATTGTATGTATGACATTGTATTCTTTTTGCTATATTCGTTGATCTCTACTGATGGTTAGATCTGTATACTTTCCAGATGAGGATGAGCAACCTACGGGTTGAAAATATAAAACTTTAAGGATTGTCATGGATTTGGTCGACCGAGATGTGCTGGGTGTGGTCGCTCCACACTTAGTAGGGATAGGGATTATACCTGATTCCCATAAGGATAGAGTAAGCGGTGTTTTCCAAAGCCTTGGACGTAAGCTACGGTGATACTTGTTGTAACGTACTGGGATTTTCGGCCCTAAAAATCGATATAAAGCGCCATATCAACTATTCAAGTATTTGAAATACCGGACCATTAATAGAAAGAAGTTAGAGGGTGAGAAATAGAAAGAAAGAGAGAAAGTTAGAATAGAAGAAGATCACTACACAACAGAATCAGAGTAACACGAATCTCACAGCGGAACGAATAAAATATATTATCTAACAACTTTGAAATATAAAACTATAACTATATATACATACCAGTATAACACATAACATCACAGCGGAAATATACTCTATATATAACTAATGTTGAAGCCTCTTGCTCCAAGCTCCTCCAAGTATATCTGTAAAATCCCGACTACTTTACTGGTCGTACAAATTTAGGCACCCAAGAGTTTAGGGAAAACAAAACAAAATAAACTTTGGGTCAATCATGTGACTAGTGTGAATAAACTCTAATCATTTTGGTTTAAATTTTCAAAATACTTTTCAAAAAGAAAGAAAAATCGCAAGATTGATCCATACATAAACATGGATGGTTTTTACCTTACGATGACCCAAAACATTTCTTAAAATCAATACTTATCCGATATTATAATAATGTCTAAATCAAGTAAATAACAATCTAGTAGAATGCTTTCATCTCAGGCTCTACATATATAATATACAATCAAAAAACGCGGGCTCTTATTGGGTAATGGATTTCCAACTATGACAAGGTATGGAACCATCTTCCGATCGGTGTACTCTAGAAGCGATATACTAGAGTTCAACAAGAACATCTTGTAACTCGTCCACACACGACCGACCATTCATTTTGCTTGAATGTTCCGAATATATTGTCACCTTACGGTTGGTATACCAACATAACCGTTCCCGGGAGATACATAATTGAAAGAAGTAACAAATATGAATATTCTCTAGATGGTGACAATATACCCTACTTGGGTGCGACCCACTTAGCCATGTTGCCTGCCTGATTTCTGTCATTTCCCAATTGATGAGGCTTGAGGTCTTAGCGTATCTTTCAACAGATCACTCATTTATTTACTTTGAATGGCATATCGTTATACCCGTCAAATCACAAATTGATTTCCCCAAAAATACCATGGGCATAAGCTAAGAGAAACGAATTCCTCCGCCACCAATGTAAATACGTTTGAAACGATTAACTTACGCGATTTACTAGATATACTCTGTCAGACATCCATCCATTCAAGTTATCCTGGGATTGGACAACCCGAAGGAGTTATTCTGTAAATCCATCTTAGGCAATTTCTACTTAGGATCGCCAGAATAACCCTTGTATAAACTCCATCTTCAATTGTTTCGATCTATTTGAATCGAAATGATAATGCCGATACGGAGTGGTTTTCAAATAACTAATCTAAACCCGGTCTCTCCGTATTTACAACGGAAATGGTTAAAAACTTTGATAGTCGGTGATTTAACTATCAAAGAAAAACATGTGCACAAACAACGGTCGTACTTCCAAATGGAAATCTTACCGATCAATCATCAATCAACACTGGCCCCTTTAATAGAATTATAAATAATCATTTCATTTCCCAATTCCCCTTCAATATCTTTACTAAAATATTTCTCTAACTCGTTTGGCTTCTCCCGATCCTTGGAAAACATTTCCATTTATTTTAAACTATTTAATTTCTATACTTAGATAATATCTCCTTTTTAACATCGGGATTTAACTTCATATATCTACAACTCTTATTTACTATATTTAGAAAATATACGTTATTAACATCGGAAAACATTTTCATTTTCTTATTCACACATCGCTACCCCATTCATCGATCCCTAACTGTAAACTAATAAGAGAACAACTCTCCAAGTATCAACCCCGAAAGCCGAAAACAACATCAGATCGATACTCAAACAGCTATACAATTTAACTAATTTCCAGTCAGATTCTAATTTCCTCGACTCCATTTTTATATTTCTTATTTAGAAAACTATTTACATAACTCTCGTATTCAGAGTACGAATCCACTTCTTTACGGAAATCTTTGACTATAACGATGACGTTATAATCTCCGCCTTTAAAATATTTAATTTCAAAATATAACTTTTATTATTTATTTTAAATAAATAATAATTAGTTAATTAAACTTCATCTAAAAACGGAAAGTATATATTATTTTCCTGGATTTGATATAATCAAATTTCAACTTATAACTCCCTTACGGATAATCTATATTCGATTAATGTTCCGAACCTTCGAATAAACTCACTGTTAAAGGTCAACCCAAATTTCTAAATTCACTTCCACCATTTATCAATTTCCTTTTTCACTATTCTGATTTTCAAAACGTTTGCTTCTAAACCATTATTCCCTTTTAAAATGAGAATATTATTTCTTTATCGAAATATAGACTCCTTTTATTAAATTAAATCTTGATTTAAACAACAAATATCATTTCAGTTTAAGATCGCACTTATTTTGTTATTTTATAAACCCATACTTCATATTTCATTCCATAAACTCATTTTATAAGTTATAACTAGATTGGACCCGTGCTTCGCACAGGGCAGTTGGTGATGGCTACTGACTTTAAATTATAATTTAAATCTCGGTTTCCTATTTGATAACTAATCCAAATATGAATTATCTCGTTAAATCCTGAATTTCATTATATATATAATTTATAAGAATAAATTATTTTCAATATATTCGACATAGTTGAATGCTAATTATAAATCCTTACGGATCTATTTCAATCTTATTTTAATTTCGAACATCGAAATCATTTCATCGCTTTCCTTTCAAACGATTTTCCCATTTCCCTTTTTAAATTCATTTCTGAATTTATAATTACAAATTATTTAACAATAATAATTTCATCACATTTATAAATATCGTTTATGAATCAAACTTACTTGTTTTATATAATTTAAACAAGTTATTTTATTCTAGTTCATTCAAATTCACTTTTAATTTAAAAATAGTTTTTTCTCTTTTTAAAATCCCAAATTCTTTTCCAATATATTCAAATATATTTTTCAGTGTTTAATTACCCATTTATTTCAGTTCGATGTTATTCAAACACCCCAATCATACAATGATCAACACTAGATTATTTGTCACATCATATAATGCAATATATAAAAATCAATAATAAAATTGTTGAGGAATCCAGTTGGATCCCTCCAACTTGTTTCCCTGCATCCACAAATGTTAATCAACATTTATTTCATATCAATATGAAATAATAAAATAAATAGAACCAGTATTCAACGAACAATATATATATATATATAACAATATATATTATTCAACCAATAAATTAGCAAATCAGTTAAACAACCATCACACACAACATTCAATCAATTTTATCAATATTAAATAACATCTATAAAATTATAAAACTGGACACAATTAGTGAGATTGCTCACTTTGGTCGTTAATCATTAAATAATGATTAACGGTCGTTGATTCAGATCAGACATTTTATTTCTCCTTAAATTGAGATAAGCTCCAAATCATTCCAAACCAGTTCCGTGGTGTAGCCCTCGTCCATACGATCTTAACGAATCATGTTTCGTTAAATTTGGTTAACATATGGAAAAGTTATATCTTTTACAAGTTTTGAATTATTTTAAATAATCTAAATTTTCTAACTAAACAATTAACTATCCATTTACCTCTAAATCTCGTTTTAAAATTTTAACCGAGTTGCTCATTGCTCTTCCCTTCATGGATTAAAACTTAAGAGCGGCTCCTCTTGCATGCTAATTTCACCACGTCTGCTTTTGCGCTGTATACATCAGCCCATGAAAAGTAAAACATCCACCTCCTACAGTCTTTCTCCGTTATATCCTACCCTTCCTGCTATCTCACGTCATTTATTTTGTGGGCTTTTATATATATTTTCCTTATGATGGGTTAACCAGCCTATTTCTCTTCTTCACTTTTTTTATGTACATGGGCTTCACCAAAATTCTTCGGCCCATTGAAACTAACACCTGTTTGCAATTCAACCCCACCTGAAACAACGGTGCTTCTTCCTTAAACATTTAGAACAGATCCTCCTATATGTGAAACAACTCCAGACATTTTCCCGAAATCACACAGCAACCTCACTAACCTCTTCATAAATCTTTATGAAACCGCCTCATTCTTCTCAGCGTCCCACTCCCACTTTCCTTCTCCACTCCTAATGCCTCTTCTCTGATAACTCTCTGGAACCCAAACTGCATTCTACATGAACAAGACCGAAACCTCCTGCTCCTTCACATGTCTAGTACCGCACATATACTCCCTTATTCTCCTCTAAAATGGTCACATTCTCCTGTATGTGATATATTCCAATAATCGATCTTTGAATCCACTCACATAACTTTTACTACACCTCTTCAACATGCTCGTCCGGACTCCGCAACCAGATGAGCCTCGTCTTCCAAGAAAACGCTGCACCACGTAGTTCCTCTCCTTTTTCAATTTTGAACGCAACTCCAGCTTTTCCCATTGCCTAAACTTTGAACGCACGGTACCGTTGTTCCTCCTTTCCTCACCTTCACGTCATTTAGTTGTTCTTCACCCAAGAAACCCACCAGCTCTTACACCCTCTTTTCACGCATGAACTCACCTTCCAACAAACCCGAGACCTCTTCAAACTTTCTTCAATAACTTGGCACGCTGCCTGTACCTCTCTCCTTCAAACTTTGTTTCAAATACAACAAAACCCCATTCTTCCTTTCGTTCAAACATGTACATAAGACACAACCAGTCTCCCAACTTCCTTCCATGATCCATGCGCCCATATTTTCTTTTAAACGCAAGCTATTTAGACTGTAATCAATCCCACGCCGCCCTTAACCAAGGCTATGGCATGAACAGAAGATTGATCAAAATGTCTGGACCCATTTAAATGGATCGGTTTTCATATATTTTATCTTTTGAAGTTTCATTTTTTTTAGTCTCTACAAAAAATGAATTTGAGGAACATCATCACTATTCATAAACGAAGACCTTTCACCCTTAAGTAATAGGTTTGGACTGTAGCATAAGGTAACATGCAACTTTCTTTTCTTAGCTATGTGTACAGGGTCTGCGTTTGATGTAAGGGGTGTACTATTACTTCATAGCGAAGGAAATTCATAAATATTATTTTAGTCTTTATTATCTTCATGATATTTTTGTAGGTCACAATATGATAAGCTATTTACTGAGTTGTATATTAATGCATGTATGGTACAACTTGTACCAAGCTTGTTGTTACAGCTAGTAGTTCAACTTATAAAGTCGATGATGTATGCTTGGCTTCATGCATCCATGTGTTGTTTATTTTATAATTCCACCGTATATATATTTAAGTCTGTGTGGATTTAAAACAAAAGAGCCAATATTCACTAATAACATCGTTGGATGTCCTGGTTTATCTTAGGTTGGTTATTACATTTTCTTAAGCTTTTGCTCTGTTAATGTTGTAAACTATGGGATTCGTAAGAGATAATAAACAAACTAAATTTATCAATGTTGAACACATCAATGGTATATGTATTTGTTATAGTTAGCGTGGTACCGGCTACACAAGATTCTGTTTATTTATGACTGTTATGGACAAAAATAAAAGTACGATCGTGTCAAACGATGTACCACGATTCCAAAAATATAATAAAACAGAAAAGTTAGTTTATTTTGTGGAACCCTAGATGTGCTGATATAGGGTGCAAAATACCCCAAATAAAAAATTGCTTATTTTCCAAAATAAAAATTACAGTAAAATTCTAAAAAAAAAAATTATAACTACGTTTTAAATATCTTGTCCAAATTCAAAATCAATATTTAATTAAAATTAAATATACTCTTATGGTTCATAAACGTTCCACAGCGACTATTTCAAAATTTGATTTGGACATAACTGTATAAACCGAAATCTCGATTTTTCATTTTTGTTAGAAAAATACAGCTCAACAGATTCAAATGTTTCTTGTTTCATAGAAATCCGACTTATAACGGATCTTGTATATTCATTTGAAGTTCAAAAACCAATATTACGAACTACTGCGATGTTACAGGCTCGTTTATAATTATATTATAATTATTACGTTCAACTGTCGGTTATAAAAATATATTCGTTATTCTAATTCGAATATGACCTCGATTAAATTTCTTAAATAACCCAATTTACCCAGAATTGTCAATTCAGCTATTTCTGACCATTTCGGAATTAAACTTTATCATTCCCCTATTTTATATTAATTAAATATTCAAATAATTGAATTTGAACCATTCTTATTATATATATATATATATCAAACCAATATATTTATATATAATTAAACTAATTAATTATTAAATTGCTATAAATTATCGGGACGTTACACTTGTAACCCTGTATATAGTGCGGACGTGTATTACGGTGTTTTCCAAAACCTTGGACGTAAGCTGTGGAGTGTACACTACGCGATCGATCTTTCAAATCAGTAGCCATCATGATGGAAATCCAACTTCCAATACGAGCTTTATAGTTTTAGTTGTAAACCTATATGGCGACATAGTAGGATGGGGTATTATGTCGTCTAGGATTGATACATTTATATTCGAAATTGATTTCTACACTATGCACTTATAGTAATAAAAGATAAATTTCGTGTATCAAGCATATTTGGCTATTATAAGGTAAAACTCTATCCTCTGGCTTGCGTTTCATTGTGTGATGGGACCTAAGTCTTATAATAGTTTCATTGTTCTTTCTTTAGCAATGTGAGTTTTGTTTTATGGCATTCATGGGAGGAAACTTGTTCTGTGTTATACGGTGTGGTCCCATGATTTACCTAACTTTAAAATAAAGTTTAATAACAGTATTTAGTTCTCATACCAGTCCCATGACTGACCTGGAGTTTATTGTTTTCATCTAAACTCTAGGTGCCCATATTTTCCACATGGGCAGCTAGTAGTTTTGGTTTTGCATATATTTTTAAACAGGATCCTGGATTATGGGTAGAGCTATGCTCTGGATTATTCGGAGCCTTCCACTGTATTATTTTATATTTCCACTGCATTATAATTTAAATTCTCTGATATTATTTTTTGTTGTATATCAATTATTATACTCTGATATATTTTGTACTTGGATGTAAAATTGTTGAAATCAGCAATGAAATGTTCCCTTGTTTTCTATTCTGATGTGTTATATTCCCATAACGGTACGAGGATTTCTGTCTTTTGGATCGGACCTGTGCTGCTTATGGTCGATTCGAAGGGTGACGATTTTCGGGTCGCTACACGCGGGGTCTACGGCCATGCCTCTACTTGACACGGTATATCCCAAAAATCTTACTTCTTCCCTCCAGAAATGGAACTTCGAGAATTTTTCTTTTAGTTGGTTCTTTCTTAATATCCCTAACACTTGTCTCAAGTGTTTTTCATTCTCTTCACGATCCTTTGAAAATATAAGGATATCGTCTACAAAGACTACTATGATTTTATTTAGGATTCCCCTAAACACTCTACTCATGAGGTCTACAAAGAAAGCGGGTGCATTCGTTAATCCTTAGGGCATAACTTCCCATTGGAAAAATCCGTATGGCGCCCTAAATGCAGTTTTTTCCTTGCTGTTCTCCGCAATTCTTAACTGGTGAAATCCAGTAGCATGGTCTAGTTGGAAAAATAATCAGGCTCCTCCTAAGTGGTCAAAAAGGTCATCAATTATTGGTAAAGGATATCTATTCTTCTTGGTTAATTTATTAAGTTCCTTATAGTCCACATAAAGTCTCAAAAATTCATCTGCTTTGGTGGCAAATACAACAGATGCACCCCATTCTGAGTTACTTCGATGAATAAAACCTTTTTGTAATAACTCTGAAATCTATTTATCTAACTCCCTTCTTTCGTTGGGCGCCATATGCCTCAAGGGGAGTGCTACAGGTCTAGCGTCCTTCGTTAGGTCAGTACGAAAGGAAATTTCTCTGTGGGGCGGAAGTCCCGTGACCTCCTCAAAAACATCCAAGAACTCACAACTATCGGGACCGAAGATGGTCCTTCAGAACAAGGAGACAAGGAATATAATAGGGCTTTATACTTGTTTCTAACATCACAAGGAATATTTAGCTTATTCCCTCCTCGACTCCTAAGACAAACGAGTCTCTTATCACAATCTAGGATGACCCTATAAAACGATAGTCAGTCCATACCTAAGATAAGACCATACCCCATAAAATCCAAACGCTTCATGATGGAACTCGACATTATCGACCTCCGATACTAGGTCTTTACCCAATAGCTCAAGATACTTAGATCCTTCGATAGGGTTGGCCACCTCTATCGGACTATCCAAGATAGATATGGAAAGGTTCAACTGATTTACTAATCGCTTGGAGATAAAATAATGGGTCGCTCCGAAATTAAACAAGGTGTATCATGAATTCTCTAAAATAGAGAATATACCTTCGAATGCGGGATGTCGTTGGTCTCTTGGGGGTCGACTTTGAATTGGTGTTGCTTCAATTACATAGTTCTAGACACTCTTGACAACTTTGGGCTTTGGCAGTCTTTGGAAATGTGTCCTTCTTCATGGCAGTTGTAACATTTTCCCTTGAACTACTTTTTCGCCAGCGAGGTCCTACAATCCTTGGCCTCATGGCCTTTGCGGTTGCACCTCGTACTCCTTTTTGAAGTTCTTCTTCTTGTTTTTCCACCATTCCTTCTTCTTATTTATATCGGGGCTTTCTCCTTTCTCACCCTCATTATCCTCCTTGGAGCTTTCAGTCGTGCAAATGGTAGCTGTCTCAACCAGAGTCTCAAAAGTTTCCCCAAATGCTACTTGGGCTAATAAGGTATCGTTCAATGGGGAGTTCGGTCCTTTCACAAACCTAAGGACTTTGTTTATGAGGATGTCTACCAATCCTCTACCAAACTTACATAACTCAATGAATTTGGATACGTATTCTTGCAGACTCAAGCTTTCTGGCTGGCGGTGGATGAACTTCTCTAGCTGAATAGTCATTTCGGCCCTTAGCAAAAATTTTGCTTCAAAACCGGTCTTGCATTCGGCCCATGTGAAGATACGGCCCTTGTTCTCCATTGATATTAAGTTCCACTACTCTAGGACTTCATTCTCCAAATGTCAGGCCGCTATCCTTCTTTTTATTTCATCGGGCTAGGAAGTAGCCTCAAAGATCCTTTCATAGTCCATAACCTAAGATTTGGCACTAGCAAAGCCTTCCTTTCCAGAAAACGGTTTCCCTCTAAAATTCATAAAGATCTTACACAAGCGAGAAAAATCAAAGGCCACATCAGTGGTAGGAGCTACGGGAGCCGCTGGTGCAGGATTAGCTACAGGGATCTGTTCCACAGTACGGAGTTACTGCTGGAACCATTCGAGCAAGTGTCTGGGCCTTGCCTAGTTACCTTGCTCATTCTAATTTTCAGCCATTCTACTATCTAAAAATAAAAGGAAGAATCCCTTAATGGATACTCCTGAAATAGCATTTAAGCTAAAAAAGAAGAAACGATAAAGGTGCCTAGTATAAATGCGTATGCTTATTGGTGTAAATATTATATATATATAGTTTGAAAAATCTTTTTCAAATCACAAATAGGCCTCTCATCCGTATATTTTCATTATAATCGGGTAACCTATGCTCTGATACCAAATGTAACAACCACCCGGAATGGGCCCAAATTTCGACCCAGAAAAGGCCCATCGAAACTTAGAGCCACTTTAAACAGGTCGTTGGTCCCTGTAAGGATTACATTTGCACAGATGATAATAACATATACTTCGAATGGAATTCTCATACAGTGTAAAGAGAAAATATAATCCCAAAAGTAAGATGTACCATTTATTTCAAAACCACAAAAATACATAGTCACAGTTCTTTTATCCAATAGGTACATCAAATAGTTCATTTTCATGAGATTCCAAAGGAAGCAAAGCAATAACTGCTAATAATATCATAATAACTTCGTCTTCTTCATCGGCTTCAAGCATAACTTCATCCATAGCTCCATCTACTGACCTATTGGATGTTAAGGAGAGGGGCTCAGAACATAAAGTTTTGTGTGACTGGAATATAGTGTTACTTAATGTCAATACCCGATATTTTTAGCAGGTTACATATGTCAAGGTATGTCTACGCAGCACACAACAAACATCAAGTTTCTAACCAATGGGGTGCATATCCAAGTTAATCGCCCATTAGTGTTTTTAGGGTAAATACACAACGAGGTGGCATTCTCGATCACTTACGGTCCTATTAAGGGTGGATTCTTACTATCTCTTATAACCCTGAAGCATACCGCTAGCCCTTTCAGACCACGTCCTAGTACGTCAATGTTCTTAAGTCTATTCTCTCATTTGTAATATGAGAAGTAGTATTGCAAATATTAATACTTAACTGATATTACCCTGTAGGACACCTATGTCGCTTATGACTTCCCTTAGACGATCGGTGAGCATGCAATGATCACATATCCTTTCAATTACCAACATGTTCCTAGTTAAGCCCTTACAAACTTCTAGAGGAAGTGGACATCCCCGTGAACTACCCTACTCTGATACCGTTTTATGCCTAACCACTTTTAAATAAGGGGGATCCAAAAACCTACCTTAATACTAATAAGGGTGGGTCTCGTTACTTAGGTTCCTCTCCAAGGAATAAACCTTCAGAGGGATTCTAGTCCTAACCACTTAAGACCTAAAGTAGATAAAAATGTAAGATCAGCCACTTAAGACCTTCTTAAGGCGTAGTAAACCTATTTTTTTCACATGTCAGACTTATATATATAGTTATAGTTATATATATATACACACACACACCAGACCTCTCACATTAAACCGTATACCTGTAGATGTTGAATGTGTCGGTCCGTTCCAGGCAGGCTTCTACTACAAGTCAGTTTAACCTCGTGTCTAGTGTACTAAGTTTACGAGTGGCCCGTGGCACCTAGACATCTCACATTAATTGGGCCTATTTGTGGTTGATGGATTTGTCGGTCGGTTCTAGGAAGGATTCTACCACAAATGACAACTAACCTCGTGACTATGTGTCACTTATTTATATATATATTTAAGCCATCCTATATACGCACACACAAGTAAACAAATATATATATGTGTGTGTGTAAGGGGACATTCCAAATTCATCTCTAACCTAATCGCATTTATTACGCAAATATAATGTTAATTACATTGATTACGTTTATATAAGTAATATAATAATAGTGCCTAATTAACGTAACATTCATATAAATGGGGAAATGTTCTAACGAGGTGACAATTGTCATTTTATCCCAATCAAGGCATTCAAATTGGGTTTTCCATACTTCTACCACTACGACATAGTCATAATAACAATATGATAATATAACAAGTAGCGGTGGATGGAAAACATGTACACATAAAACATTTAAACTTGCATCCTGGGCATGTGGTAATGATTTCAATATTAAATTAAAAGTACAGTATTTCATACATTCACACTTGTATGTTTACAACCCATATTTCACCCAATTCACCCTTTTTGTGGTGTTATATGCCCAAAAATGTTTACTTTGACTTATTCCAATTTATGAATGTGTTTACATCCAAAATAGGATCTAAACCCAATTAAACTATGAAACAATTCAAATCCAAACCTTTTTAGGATAAATCAAACGATAATAACAGTGAATTGCATAAAATATAAATAATAGTACTACACTTATATTTATCTTTAATCCACTGCAAAAACAACAATTCATCAATCCCAATTTATTATGACAATTTCTTGCGTAATTAAAAGACAGAAGATTTGGAGATTTTCATGTTCATATTATTGAATAACCAAATTTTCATAGGCATATTAATTCATATGGCAAACTATTAAAAATATGAATACGTCTTTAAGAAAAACTATATTCCGTCACAAATTATGCGTAGATGTGGTAGAATTTCAAGATCTGCAACGGTTATTAACATTCAAGCCAGTTCTCATTCTTCTCCTTACAATATACATATAAGAAACATATAATTGGATCCTTATATATATATGCTAAATTCCGAAATCCTGAACTTAGATAGATTGAAATAGAGAGATATATAATGGAGATAGAGAAGTAGAAGAAACCTTCACCCTATTCTATTTGTTTTTCTATGGAATTTAGTAGCATGGAGGCAGAGATGTAGAAGATTAGGGTTTCTAGCGTGGGGTTTGAGGAGTTATTTATACTTGCTCATGTGAGCATGGGCCGTCGGATTAATAAAATTTAATCTGAGCCTTACATATAAATATAACCTCTTAAAAAACCCTTGTCCATGTAGGCAGAACTGGGCTTCCCAGCCGCCTAGCAATCGACCCCCCCTAAGGGGTAGCAGTCCACCCTTTGGGCTAGAACGCCAAATTTTGCTGTGTTGCTGAGCTGTTAATTTTATTAATTACATTCTTAATTTGCTTCATTCTTTTCGACATGTCCAATATACGATGTCCCCTAGATCTTATATCAAAATTCAAAATTTGAATTTCCCTCTTTTATTTTGAATTATTATTTGGACAATACATATAATATTCACATAATTATATATATTTTTTCTACGTACACTGTCCAAATTCGTTTGTTCATAACTTCTTCATACATTAACCGTTTTCAGCATATTATATATGAAAATGATTCAGAATTTTGCCACGAATCCAAATAAAAGAGTTTCTAGCCAAATTCCTAAATCTGCAAAATCTCATTTTCCAGCCATATCATTTAATTGCTTGTTTTTAATCATTTATTTATTTGTTAGTATTTATTAATTTTATGGAGTGTTACAGAGTTAGTTCATCGTTTCCTAGATATCAAATTTTCGAGCCCAAAAAGATTAGTTACTCTTCCCTCAATGGGGTAAGCATCACGCTTAAGCTACCCAAGAACCAACAATTATCTTGGGACAAGGGTTCCCTAAACACAACCCTCAATAAAGAGGCTAAATGGCTTGTAGGAAGGGGTTCTGCAAGAACTATGCGAAAGGGTCTAAATTTCAGTAGGAACCCATGATAGTGTAGGACAATTATAGTAGGTTGTGTAGGAAATAACTAAGAAATCACATAAGAAACTCATGATAAAATATCCTAAGTATCAATTCGCTCTTTTATTGATCTTTGATTTGGATTACATGAGTGATTACAATATAAATCCCCAAATTGATTTAGAAATTAGGGTTTACTATAAAGAAAAAGAGTATAAGAATGAGAAATGAGAGATCAATCCCGAAAATGTGGTTCATAGGGTCTTATTTATAGACAGATCGGTACCCCTTTTGCTATAGGGCCAGCAGAATCCCCTGTCAGCCGCTTTTCCCTTTGGTCTCGGAAGTTTTGGCTTTTGGCCGCCTTTCCTTCTAGTTCCGAAGGCCTTGCTTATGGATTTTTGAGGTGCTAGTTTTGGCTTTTGGGAGGAAAGTACCGGTCTTTGGAGTTTTTTTTGATGTCATGTTTATCTTCTTTGTATTGCTACAAAGCCTGGTGGCGTGAATAGCTTTCGGAAGGTTTCTACTTCCAGGTGTACGCTTTTGGATATAGGCTTCCGGTCATGGGTTCTCGGTCTTGCTGTTAACACTTTGTGGAGCTTGCCTTCATGATTCAAGTGAATGGTTGTCAGATCTGCCACCCCTGTCGGTATTTACACTAAGTAGATTAGTGTGGATAGCTTGTATCTCTTCGGCGTTCCGGTTTGCCTTTCGGTAGAGTTATGAAGTGTTCCTTGGCTTTCTGGAGGGTTGCTTCTGGTGCTTTATTAGTTTCTTATTAGAGTATCCTCTCGGTGAACATCTAATAGGGGTCTCGGTAACTAGTTCTGGGATAATCCCCACACGCTTCAAACTTTGTATCTTTTATGCTTCCGTCCCTTAATGTGTCTGTATTAAGTGGGTTAATACTGATAGCCCTTTCGTTCTTTCAGGTCTCGATTTATAGGAATCCTGATTTCTCTCTTTATTGGCTTCCGGTTTTGGATGACCCTCCTTTGTTTATCCATCATGTCTGAACCACCCTGTCGGTATAGTTTCTTCATATAGCTTATGAGCTTTTTTGTTTAGTGATGGCGTTGGTTGTATAGCTCCGGGATTATTCCCTTATGCTTTTGGTTCTACCTCAAGCTTGGCTTTTTCTTACGGAAGATTCCTTTATGTTTGTGATAGTCCGCTACCCCCTTCACCGCCAGCCTCTTTTGATGCTTTATTTTGGTAGTAACATTTCCCCCCAGTGAAGGGGTATTTTCTACTTTTCAAGTCAAACTTCGATGTCCTTTCGGTGTGCCAACCTGTAACTCTTGGCAACGTTTGATCAGGTCCATTGGTGGGGTTTTATCTGTACGGCTCAGATTTTACAAGGAATTTCATTATAAATACCTCTTCTTCTTCTTCTCCGCCTTTTACCTGCAAGTCAAATTCTCGAGCCAAATTATCACTTCTTTCATGAATTACGCAAGCCTATCCCCCGAGAATTTTTTAATTTGATTCTTTGTAAGTATCTTTATTCCTATTATAAGGTTGTAATCTAAATATGCATTCAAATCGATTGGAAAATCGACCATGACTTCGTTCTACTCAATACAGGTTTAGTCAATAGTAACAGCTTCAATAATAATTAATGGCTGAAATGGTAGTTACTTATTTGTTAAATGCACCCTTTAAGAATTTCGAAATGGAAAACTGGTTATGTAAAAGGGCTAATTTAATCACAAAGTAAAATGTTATGCTTTTGGTACGAGTTAGATTAATCACCCTTGCTGCCATTTTATTTTGCTTCCGGCCTTGCCAAAACCATTATTTGTATTTATTTAACTCCTGCCTTAGGGTGCCGGGTTAGTTTGAGGGTGTTAGAAAGGCTTTGCAACTTAATTCAACTGGATGTTCGGATCTTTAATTTAATCTTACAAGGTTTGGGAACCAATTAGGCTTTTGGTGGTGACACCGAATTATTTGGTCTCGGTTGAACCATCATTGTATACCATTGTCGATTTTATTTTCCTTGGCATATGCCTTTCATATTTTTAAACTTCGATGTCGGGATAGCCAGTTTTATCATCACCAAAGGCCTAATTGTTTCCAAATAGTGTTAACCATGCGCCAACCTTTTTAAGTTTGACTCCCAAGATCGATTAGTTATACAAAAAATTAATCCTATTACACTAACAAATGGTACAGTTTTTAAATCCACTCATGGATGCCATATGCATTTTTATGTAAAAGGAATGTAGCGTTACTCACATGTGTTATGAAATGATATCACCTGGCAGCGTCATGTCTAGCAAAAAGAGTCCCACCAAACCAAAGGCCAATGGTTCTAATACTCCACGAGCCAAGAAGGAGTTTGCTTCAAAGTCTTCTTTAATCACTTCTCCAAATAAGGTGGAGACTATTCTTGATAGTTTTGGAATAGTTGGCAGAGATGTCATTGCTTCCTCTTCCCAAGATTCTCTTCAGAACCCTCCAGAAGGGTACTTTGCATACTATGCAATCCATATTTGGCATGGAGGCTTCCTTTCGTTTCAACCATTCTTTCTTAGGCTTTTGAGTGACCTGGGAGTTCCTCTTATCCAACCCTCACCCAACACCTATACCTTGCTTTTATGATTAGAAGTTTTGGCACTTGAATCAAATCAGACTTCTCATAGCCCCAAGCTTATTCTTCACATGATACGATTCTCCAAAAGCGAAAAGTCACCTATTTGGCATGTGAATCCTATAAAGAGGTTGATAAGCGATAGCATTAGCAAGACTAAACCTTAGGAGGACCAGTTCATGTTGAGGTTTTTTTTGTCTTTTGAAAGCAATTATGTTATGCTTTGTATCTCTTGCTTAACCCTTGATTTCATATAGAGCCTCCTTCTAAAAGCGTGACTTTGTTGGAGTAATGAACCAGAGGATCTTAGATGTTGATAGGCTTCATCAATACGACCTTCTTCCTCCGGGGCAAAAGATTTTGGGACAACCGCCCATTCAGCTTTCCAACGCTAAGGTTTTGTCGCTGAATTCTAAAACAGTTAATGCAACATCTCCTATATTTCCAGGTAATTTAAACAAAATTGTACTTCCATTCGGATAAGGCTTTTCCAATTTTACCTATTGATCTTCTCGTTCTTAGCTTTCTGATATAGATCTTTCTGTTCAGGATCCACGGTTTCTAAGAGCACTTCCGTTCTCAATGTTTTCGATTAGTTTAATGTTAAGCTCTAAAGAGGCTTGCCGATTCTGGTATTGAGTCATCACCTAAAAGACAGAAACATGCCAAGTCAGTTCATTTTCCAAGGATGTGGTTACCATGACAAGATCACATACATTTTCTGATCCTGCTGCTTCTGATGTTCCTGATTCTTCTCCAAGAACAAAACTATGAGCAGTTCCGCATCACCCGTCTCTCTCGGAGAACTAGATGTTGGAGAGCATAACTCATTTATGCCTTCCTCTTCTCAACGTGCTATCTTTCTTACTTCCCCCCTCCCGTCAGCTTTAGATTTTGATAAGTTTGTGGATCAGTCTTTTTCGTCTCCTGAGGTTGCTAAATTTCATAGTCTTCTTTGTCTTTGGACTTAAAGGGTTTTTATCAGTGGCTCATCAAGGACCAACTTTTGGTATTAGTTTACTCTTTTTAGCTTCTCTTTTGTTATGATATTTTCGTATGGGGCTCAATCTGTTCTTTTCCTCAACTTTTAGGTGATGAAGAGCTTGTTTTTATCCAGGGGAGTGGCTTTTTCATCTTATGCTAAGATTACTGCTCTTAGGGAGGAGAATAAGGCCTTAAAGGATAAGGTTGACATCCTATTGCGGGAGAAGACAGAAGGCGATAGTGAATGCGAGAGATTGAAGGTTTTGTTGAAGGAGGATAAACAGGCTAAGGACGCATTGTCGAAGAAGGTCAAGGACTTAAGGAACAAAAAGACAGAGATGGCAATCGATCGTGCTGTTGAACTGGATAGGATGAACAACAAGCTTTCTACTACCAAACAAATAATTTATGAAACCAGTGATAGGATATTTGATTTTCTAAAAGTTCACCTTTAGGACATTATTATGGAATACTACGAAGATGCTCTCCACCTTACTTTCTATGACAATTATAAGAAATTCCCAGGGATTGACTTTACCTCGGTGCATCCCATTATCAAGACTAGAGTTTTGGAAAGGATCAAGCATGTTAAGCAAGAAGGTAGAGTTCTTCTGAAGGAAAACATACAATCTGAGTCTTTTTTGTACGTCGAGGAGTTTCCTGAGGATTCTGAGTTCTGACAATGAGCAAAAAGGCACAACTATTGACGAAGAGACATGAGGATCATCGAGATGAGTTTGGAAGGGATGACAGAGATTCTTCTTTTGTTGTTGTAGGGTTAGCTGATCTCGAGGGGATCACTACTGATTCCTTGAGCACCCTACCTGCTCGAGGTCCAATTACAACTTCTTCAAAGGAGGATGGCTCTTCGGAGCTAAAGGGTAAAGAAACTTCTGTTCAACCAGACATTTCTACTACACAGGTATGGCTCTCACTCTCGAGATGTTTTCTTTCCTCTTGATTTTGGATCAATAATTAACTTTTCCATGCTGCGGCAACCCCTTGCTTCTCCAAAGATGTAAGCCATAGTAACACTTTATATGCATCGTTTTTAGCTATCAAAGACCTTTCAAAGGGTTTGTTTTGAAAACCTGTAGGAGACATATAATACAAAGGCTTTAATGTTTTTGTATAAGTGTAATAATCCAGAAATCTGAGCCAATTTAAAATTTTTATTTTGGCAATTTTGGTGAATTTTGATTATTTAAAATGAATTATTTTAAATAATAACGATGAGAAAATTATTTTGAATAGAATTAGAACGTATATATTTATTTGAATCGTCGTTAGAATATTAATATTTATTTTTAATTATAAAAGGAATTGAAAATGGCGCGGTAGTTTAAAATTTCGATTTCAAAATTAAAATGAATGTACAAGATTCGAAATAAACCGGATTTTAGCGAAACCAAAAACATTAGAATCTATATGAGAATATCTTTCCAACGAATCCGAAAAATTGAAATTTCATAGCGTGAATAAAAAGTTATGTCCAATTGAAAATTCAGAATAGCCGCTATGGAATCCTGACCCTTAAAAATGGAAATTTTGCAAACGACCCCGGTTTTCGACGAAACCACTTTTGTTGGATCCGTGATGTCAAGTCATTGCTACATTTCAAAATTCGTAATTTTTCGAATCAATATGTGAGCGTGGCAAAGGAAAACGCATTTGACCAGTTTCAGTTGATTTTAATTGACTGGAAAATGGCCATTTTTCAAACGGTGTCAGAATTCGATGAAATTAGTTTTGTTAGGACCATATCGTCAATACGAAGCTAGAAAATATTTTTCAGGAATTTTTAGAGTCCATGTGTAACCCCGGTAAATTGAAATGTACGTTCAAAATTGAATATATAGATTTAAATTTAGATTTAAATGGAAGCTGATCGAAACGGTCGAATTGGCTTACGAAACATATCCCATTGTGCTCGGAATGGGGGTAATTAGCTAGGGACGACAGTCGTTGGGTCTCGTTTGGTGTTCGGATTAAAAGTCAACATTTCGCGAAAATAAAATAAATTAATTATAATTAATCCCCCCATATCCTTTCCTCTCTTCCCCATTGACCAGTTGAAAATCGAAAAGAAAATATAAAAAAAACCTAGACCCTATCGCACTGTCGCCCTCCGATCAGCCCCACCGCGCGTCAATCGCCGTGTCCCTCCTCCAACGATTGCCTCCCCCCACCCTCTTCTTCCCGTCCGCCTTCTCCTCCTCCCTTCGCTCTACGCTTCTCTCTCTACCCGAGCCCCTCCAAAACCCATGAGACCCAAAACCACCCCCCTGCATTCCTCCGCCACCTCAGGAGGCGCGCAGCCCCGCCATCGCCGCCGGTCAGGCGAGAGACCGCCCTCTAGCCCGTCGCTCCTCTCTCCTCCCTATACCTCCAAAAACCGCGATCTTCTCCCCCTTTCAAAACCCTAGCCGCACCACCTAACTGCGCTATCTCCACCGCCGACGTCTGCCAAGCCCTCCGACGATCGAAAAATAGTAAGCATTTCTTTCTTTTCTTTCTTTAATAACCATGTTTTTAATTTCAGTTGTTATAAAATAAAACAGTGACTAAAATCAGTTTTTTCTATAGCATCATAAAAAAATAGATTTTTATTGTAGATAAAAATTAGTTTTTTACTGTAGATAAAGATGTAGTGACCCGCATTTTTAGCTGTTGAATAATTTATTTATTTAATTATTAAATATCGATTTATCGATATCGAGAACGTGAATTAAATAATATTGAATATTTAATTAATAATTATAATATGATAAAATATATTATAATGTCGAAATAATCAAAAATATTGGAAATACAAATATTCTGTGAATGGGGTCATCCCAAAGATATAATTCAACTTAGAGTTGGATTATATTGACGAATATATTCAATCGACGATAGTTTGAACGTATAATTATAATATAATTAAAATAGAGTGCGTAACGACGCGGCAGTTCGCTATTTGGCGATTTGAACTTCAATTGAATGTACAGGATTTGTTTTAAGCCGGATTTCAGTGAAACAAGAAATGTGTGGAGCTGGTGGAGTATATTTTTCTAATGGAAGAGAAAAATCTGGATTTCGTCGTATAGATTTTGATTTACGTCCAAATCAAATTTTAGAAAAGTCGCTATGGAATTCCTTTATAATTCGTAACGCTTTATATACGTTATAAAAGGATTTTTCAATATAAATTGAATATCGATTCAATCTGGACTCAGAATAGCGAGTATATATTTATACTGGAGCTGTATGATATGCCTCTGTGAATATATACGAGAATATAAATTTATTTATATTTAATTTAATTTAATTTAAATATATTTATATATTTAAATGGGTCATTCAGAGCATTAAAAATAGCCGGTTTTGCAAACGAAGTCGGAATTCGACGAAACTAATTTTGTTTGATCCGCAATGTCAAATTATTGTTAGATGTGAAGTTTCGTGATTTTTAAAGTCACTGTGTGGACGTACGGATTTTTAGAGTGAAAAACAGTCAATATTTCGATGGTTAAAAATACGCTGTGTGAGCAAACGGAGTCGGAATTCGACGAAACCAGTTTCGTTGGGACCGTAATGTCGAACTGTAGCTGCATGTCCGGTTTCGTGATTTTTAGGTGTCGTATGTGATCAAGGGGATTTTTGAAGACAGATACCAACAGCTGTTCATTTAAAATAAATAAAATAACGAATAGAAAAATAATATTTCCCCTCTATAAATATCCCACCAACCTAAAAACCTAATTTCAGTTTTCCCATTTGGTCAAAAACATTCCGCCGCCACAAGAAATAAATTCTACAGCAAAAAGCTTGCGTTTAAAAATCGATAGCAATTCAAATAAAATTCTATAAAATACAAAATGAGTGTCTTTGAGTTTGCTGTGTGATTCTCTTCCACCCAGTGTTTGTTTTGTGCAATCCGACATCATCTGGTTCGCTGTCAGTATCCTAGCGTGAGGCTAGGGTTCGATACCGTTTGGATTTGGAGCATAAATTCACCAAAACGAGTTCGTATTCAAGCTAAGGAGATCGAATGGCATGTGTTCGTGGTACTTTGGGTGATTTCGGTGACAAAAATAGTCGAACGATCCCTGTTGTCGTGAGTTTCAACTGGGAATCGCTGTTCTTAAATGATGTGCGAGTGGGAGGAGATGGAGTGGTAGGGTTTCGAACGTGATGATGTTTGGTGAGTTTGGTTTCGAGTTCGGTGATGAAATGGAGCTGCGATGGAGATTGGAAAGTTCGGCTGTGTTGAGAGGAGCTGAAGCCGTCCACGATTGGGGAAGAAGTAGTAAGGAGCGGGTGGGCTGTTAGTATTTGGGTATTGGGCCGGGTTTGGAAATTCGAACGGTTGGATCCGTTAGGACCGTATGGACGAGCACTCCACAATGAAGCTGACTGGGAGTGAATCCGAGCTCGTTACAATTTATGGTGAAATAAATTGTCCGTCGAAATCAAATAACGCAAACCGTTATTTAAACGGCTAACGCGCAAATGTGAGTAAAACTCACCAACCCAGAAAAGTTATATTTTTATAATGTATTCTTAGAACTGTTAATCATCTGTTGACTTATGTGTGTTGGTTGATTGATTGAACAGCTAGTCAGTTAGTGGAAATTTTATATATATATATATATATATATATATACATATATATAAACCGTTAAATATTTATATAGTGGTGCTGTTATCAGAATAATCCGTACCGAACTGGAAGTGATGTTGATTTTTTTGTGTAACATCTGTGATGCAGGGGAAACAGGTTGGAGGGACCCAACTGGGTTCCTCAAATATTTATAATACTGTTTTGATTCATATATTCTGTTATATGATGTGATATAAAATCTGTTGTCGATTATATGTGGTTGGACGTTATTGAACACCGTGATTTGATATGGTTGAAGACCATAACATACCGGAATGTTGATAAGGGGATTTTCAAAGTGATATTGAAAACAAAATATTTATAAATGGAATATTTATAAATAAGAGATATTTATAAATAGAAATATTTATAAATTGGGATATTTATAAATAGGAGATATTTTAAAAAGGAAATAAATCCAAAACATTTCTTTTTGAATGGAAAGGCCTGTGTGGCGGGTTTGGGGATTTTCCCGATGCTCCCGATACAAAGGAGGTTATGGCGAATTTTTCAGAGGATTTAAGGAGTTAGAATATTTCAAGAATAAATTTGAAAAGGGAATATTTGCAAACCATTTGCAAATAGAATAAAATAGAGAAAAGAAATATTTGTAAACCATTTACAAATAGAATTGAAAGGGGAATATTTAGAAAATAAATAGAGTTAATAAAAAGGAAACTGGTTTATAAAGGAAACCATTATAAAAAGGAAAACGTTAGTAAAAGGACATTTATAAAGTGAAGATCCGTTACTAATAGTAAATCTTTATAAATGAATAAACGTGTTAAAAAGGGGATCTTTTTAAAATGGATAAACGTTATAAAAAGGAGAAATCGAATATGGTATTCGAAGTTAGAAATCGATTATGGTATTCGAAAGTTAGTTAATCGAATATGGTATTCGAAGTTAGAAATCGAATATGGTATTCGAAAGTTAGTTAATCGAATATGGTATTCGAAGTTAGAAATCGAATATGGTATTCGAAAGTTAGTTAATCGAATATGGTATTCGAAGTTAGAAATCGAATATGGTATTCGAAAGTTAGTTAATCGAATATGGTATTCGAAAGGAGAAATCGAATATGGTATTCGAATTTAGAAGTCGAATATGGTATTCGAAAGTTAGTTAATCGAATATGGTATTCGAAGTTAGAAATTGAATATGGTATTCGAAAGTTAGTTAATCGAATATGGTATTCGAAAGGAGAAATCGAATATGGTATTCGAAGTTAGTTAATCGAATATGGTATTCGAAAGTTAGTTAATCGAATATGTTATTCAAAAGGGGTTAGTCGAGTCGAGTTAGTCAAATAGAGTTAACCAGTTAGAGTTAACCAGTTAGAGTTAATCAGTTAGAGTTAACCAGTTAAAGTTACTCAGTTAGAGTTAATCGAATAGAGTTAAAACGAACTAGAGTTAATCAAATATAGTTATTTGAGACAGAGTTAGTCAAACATAGTATTTAGGGTAAGTTGCCATCTTGTACGACTGCTAGCGTAATTCGCAGGGCTGTAAATAGCCTACGGCGGTCGGATGTTTCCTGAGGGAGTCAGGCGTAACCATTGTGATCGCTGCGATCTAGAGTCAAGCGAATGGAGTTTAATCGAATATTAGTTATTCGATAGGAGTTAATCGAGTTGATCGAGTTGAGAAATAAGTTAAGTTAAATAAGTTGAGTTGATCGGGTGGTTCGACCAAGTTAGTCGAGCCTAGTTAATCGAATCGAATTGGTCGAACCAAGTAAGTCGAGTTAAGTTAGTGAAGTTAGTCGAGCCTAGTTAATCGAATCGAATTGGTCGAACCAAGTAAGTCGAGTCAAGTTAAGTTATCGATGTTAATTTCATCGAAAGAAGTTATCGATGTTAGTTTCATCGAAAGGAGTTATCGATGTTAGTTTCATCGAAAGGAGTTATCGATGTTAGTTTCATCGAAAGGAGTTATCGATGTTAGTTTCATCGAAAGGAGTTATCGATGTTAGTTTCATCGAAAGGAGTTGTCGATGTTAGTTTCATCGAAGGGAGTTATCGATTATAGTTTAATCGAAGTGAGGTTTTCAAATATGAGATATTTGAAAGGAAGAGTTACCGAATATTAGTTATTCGAAGAGAGATTATCGAATATCGTTTATTCGAGAAGAAGTTAATCGAATATAGGTTATTCGAAGAAGAGTTAATCAAATAGAGATTTCTCGAAGAGAGTTAATCGGCGAATTCGATTATATCAAATTCGGGAAAGTACTTATACTTTCCAGTGTTTAAATAGAGATTTATTTATTTATAAATAAATAAGTGTTAGGTTAATTATTCACTAATAAGAATAGAAGTTATAATTAAAGTTAGATAATTCGAAAGTAGGGATTATAACGTTATCGTTATAACCAATGTTTTAAATATAGAAGTAGATTAGTAAAATTGGATCCGAGAAAGGCGTAAAGAAGTTGTTAAAGATTAAAAGATAAACTTTGACCATTTCGAAGTTATAACGTTGTTCAGTTAAGGTCTGAGAGGTAATTATACCCCAACTTGAGTGACTTCCTTCTTGACTAAGAAATGGTAAGGTTTGATCGTAAAGGAGTTTTGGAAATGTTTTCCAAACGAGAATCAGAAATGTTTTCTGATAAAAGAAAAATAAGAATTTAGAATATAGGGAAACAGGAGATGTAAAATGAACTAAAGAGATAAATGTTAAATGATGTTTGTTTGATATAATTTCCATCTGGAAATAATATCGTTGTTTGCACACTTGTTTTCTTTGATAGTTAAATCACAAACTATCGAAGTTTTGACCATTTTAACGTTGTTAATATGGAGAGACCGGTTGGATTTTTATCCAAAGAACCACTCTGTATTGGCATAAGCGTTGCGAATCATATATGCCAAAGTTAATTGAAGACGGAGAAAAATGCAAGGGCTGTTGTATAAGTCTTAGATAACAGTGACTAAGATGGATGTACTGAATAGTGCCTTCGGTTTGTCCAGTCCTAGGACAACTTGTATGGACGAAGGTCTGACAGAGTATATCCAATAGATCGCGTAAGTTGATCTGTTCAAACGTATTCACGTTTGGTGGCGGAGGAATTCGTTTCTCTTAGCTGTATACCCGTGTTATTTTTGGATAAGTCAATTTGTGATTTGGCGGGTATGACGATGTGACATTCTAAGTGAATGAAGATGGATGTCTGACAGAGTATTTCCAGACGATCACGTACATTGATTTCTCCAACCATACCAAGAGTGGAAGCGGAGAAGGAAACTTCTTTTAGCTAACACATAATGTATTGTTGAGGACGTCAATCGGTGATTGGATGGATTTGATGATGTGGCATTTAAAGTGAATCTGATGTGAAGATAAGCGTAGCTTCTAGCCTCACATCCGGTAAATGACAGATTTCGGGCAGGTAGCATGGCTATGTAGGTCGCACCTATTAGGGTGTATAATCACCTGATCTAGAGTTTCATTTATTTTCTAAAAATCTATTGTTGATGCTGTCCCATTCGGGAAACGGTTGCTGATCCCAACCGTTGGTGATATACATTCGATACACTCAAGCGAAATGAGTGGTCGGTCATGTGTGGCCGGGATGCAAGATGTTCTTGTTGAACCCAGTGTATTCCTCTCTAGAGGTACACTAGCAGAAGGTGGTTCCATACCTTGTCATAGTTGGAAATCCATTATCCAATACGTGCTTGCGATTTTGATTGTATACTATATATGTAGAACGTGAGATGAAAGCGTTTCTGCTAGTTGGTATCTATTTGTACATAGACATTATTATAATATCAAAAGGTTTTTGATATAAAGATATTTTGGATTCTCATAAGGGAAAAACCCGTTCCGTTCTGCGGCGTGGTCTTATGAGATATCGTTTACTTGTTAATATACATGTTTAAACTGTTTTACTCATACCAGTCCCATGACTGACCCGGAGTTTACTTTGTTGTTTTCCCTAAACTCTTGGGTGCCTAAATTTGTACGGGCAGTCAAGTAGTCGGGATTTACAGATATACTTGGAGAGCTTGGAGCAGGAGGCTTCAAGATCATGTAGCTATAGTTATTTCCGCTGTGTTGTAAGTGTTGTACTCTGATAAGTGCTATTGTATACATAACTGTTATATTTCAAAGTTATGTTATCTATTATATGTTATTCGTTCCGTTGTGAGGTTCGTGTTACTCTGATGTTGTGTTCTTCTTCTTCTTCTATTCTAAGTTTCTATCTTATCTTTCCTCACCTTCTAATTTCTTTCATTAATTACCGGGATTTTTCGATGTTTTGGTTATCGACGTCGAGCTTACGTCGATAACCAAAGCCGCTCAAAATCCGGGTCGTTACAAAAGATGAAATTTTTATATAGTAGAAAGGTTAAATTTTTATATAACAGAAGGATAGGATTTTTAGAAATAAAAAGATAAGATTTTTATTAATACAAAGATAGGACTTTCCATTGTAGAAGAATATAATTTTTCACAGTATAAAGATATGGTTTTTATCGTATAAAGAAATTATTTTTAGATAATAAAAATATGATTTTTATATAAAGTAGATAATAAAAATATGATTTTATATAAAGTAGATAATAAAAATATGATTTTCATATAAAGTAGATAATAAAAATGTGATTTTTATATATGTAGTGGTTGCGGACAACGAAAGTGATAAAAGGCGAGTGGCGAAGATTTCCTACATACGAAGAGTCGCGACGTTTGGTTTAGCTTTTTGGTGAGAACTCCTCACTTTTATTTTAATTTCTAGTTTGAAATATATACTAGGATGCAGACGGTGTTTAGCAGCACCCAGTACCCTTTGTCCACAGACCATGGATGACTTGTTTTTTTGATTGCTGCGTTGTGAAATTTGATTGTGTGTTGTGGAATGAAATAAAATATTTTATAGTGAAAAATATTTTATAGTTAAAAATATAATTTTTAACGTGTATATAAAATAAATAGTAATAAACAAATCAGACGATTTGTTTGCATACACTGATTTGACTGATATTGATTGGGACGATAAATTTTACACATCGCCCAACTACACAAATAAAATCTGTGTTTGATTGTTTGAAAACCCCACACGGGTGTTGGGATGAAATTGGCCATACACTAGTCCCAATAATTAGATGTATGTCGATCGATTGATTGACAGGCTGTTATAAGCATTAAATATTTATATTTGATGCTTATGCAGTCGTGTGGTGCACTCTGGATGATGGTTGATGATTTATCGTTGCTATTATATACATGTGTTGTAGGGAATCCATAAAATTAACGTTATATGGTAATTAATTAGGCCTCATTCCAATTTGAAAAATAAGGAATATTATAAAAGAAAAATTCATGTGTTGAATAGAATAAAAATTCATGTGTTGAAGAAAATATTCATGTGTTGAATAGAATAAAATTCATGGGTTGAAGAAAATATTCAAGTGTTGAATAGAATAAAAATTCATGTGTTGAATAAAAATAAAATTAATGTATTAAATAGAATAAAAATTCATGTGTTGAAGAAAATATTCATGTGTTGAATAGAATAAAAATTAATGTGTTGAATGGAATAAAAATTCATGTGTTGAATAGAATAAAAATTCATGTGTTGAATAAAAATAAAATTTATGTGTTGAAGAAAATATTCATGTGTTGAATAGAATAAAAATTTATGTGTTGAATAAAAATAAAATTCATGTGTTGAAGAAAATATTCATGTGTTGAATAGAATAAAAATTCATGTGTTGAAGAAAATATTCATGTGTTGTATAAAAATAAAATTCATGTGTTGAATGGAATAAAAATTCATGTGTTGAATAGAATAAAAATTCATGTTTTGAATAAAAATAAAATTCATGTGTTGAAGAAAATATTCATTTGTTGAATAGAATAACAAAGTTATTGAAATATATAAAGCCGTGTTGATTAGATTGACGCCATTTTGACGTAAACGATATTTATATCGATTTTACTCATTTAATGAATATAGAAAAGGAAGTGATTTCAAAATATAACTTTTTAAAAATATTATCATTTATAGATTAATGATATGGAATATTCAATTTTGACCAGAAATTGAATATGAAGTTAAAATCGTTTTGAAAACGAATTTAAAACGATTTATAAAATATGTTTTAAAAGGAAATCACGTAATATATATAGTATATTATATATATAATGGCCTGAATAGAATGCGCCGCGCTGCGGCAGTTCGCGAATTTCGGCCGTTGACTTCGAATGGATATTACGGGAGATCCGACCATCGGATTCTCCTAAAACCGGAACAGTTGGGTTCGTATCGAAAAGAGCTTTCTAACCAATATTAGAGATTTGAAATCGAACGTTTGGATTTGGAATTATGTCCAAATCAAATTTGGAAAAGGTCGTTGTAAGTGCAGTTCGATGGCCGTTGATGGAATTCGATTGTACGGGCCTTGATAAAATTATTAAAAATAGTAATAATTTGTGTAAAATCATAAGAAATGATTTGTGAAGAATTGAGATGAAAAATTCCAAATTTGAAAAGATAAAAATAGATTTTTATCGAAGTGAACTAGTTTTGAACTAGAATAATAATTTATTTATTTTTGAAATAAATAAATTGGATTTGAAAGGGTTTTAAAAGTAACTTGAAGTTTCAATAATTGAATTGGAATGGAATGTAATTTTGGGTTTATAGTGAAAGGTGTTTTAAATGACATTGCTTCTTTAACCCAGTTAAAGACAGGATATGATTTTCAAAGTTAAGCAATCATTAATATTGATTTTTCGGAAGATTAAAACCAAGTGGAGTTTTAATGAATCTTTAATTAGATTGAAATGATCGAGAATGGTGTATCAGTAGTTTTGCTCCAGGTGATAGTTAAATCTTTAATTAGATTTGAACGTGAAATGGTAATTGAATTTACCGATAACACCGTGGTGTTAGATATGAAGTATGACCAGTTTTACTTCATGGGATGAATAGGTTGGGATTGGGAAATAAAATAAATGATTACTTCGGTGTGGTTTGCTAATCCCGACTAATTTGAATTGATATTCAAAAGAAGATTAAAGAATAAATTTAAAGAATTTATCTTTGATAAAATTAATGGGAGCCTTTCCCAAAGTATAAGAATATTTGAATAAAAGAATATTCTGAGTTGGAATGAGGCGTATGTTGTGTTTGTGTAACACTTGTTTATTATATACGCGAGTTATTCAGAAAGACCGGGTTTATCCCATTCTGAATAACTGATTCGACGTGATGTCGAGGATGAAGACGGTGGTCGAAGACCGGAGGTCTTCACATCGTTTGGGTGATTACTGATGATCTTGATTGGGATGTATACCCAAGAGGAGAGAACCAGTTGGTGATCATCCAGACGTACTTGGAGATCGATGGATATGCGAGGTACAAATGCCTCCGGTTTCGTTCAGACCCAGAACAAACTTGTAAATGGACTGTGTGTCTGACGTTGGATTTTATTCTGTGTGATTGATTTCTATTAAATATATAACTGTTTGGCGGCGGAGAATTTATTCTCTTGCTTAACACACTTCTCTGAGACGTACGAGCTCAGGGGTTATATATTGATGGATATCAATCGCATGGAGTGAATTGCCTGTGTGGCATGCCTAAGTAGCAATTGATCAAGGCTTCTGTTGAAAAGCAAAAACGGGAGAGGACCTCGATAAAATTATTAAAAATAGTAATAATTTGTGTAGTGTTAATTCGCGAGCCTCACACCCCGGTTGTGAACCAGAAACGGGAGAGGACCTCAGGGAGGGCATGCGTTTCCTTCTAGCTAGGGTGGTGTCAGTGACCTACCAGCCCTGACATTTATATTATTTTCACCTGTGTGGTTGTTGCTATTATGAGGTGCCTCGGATATATCAGTGACTCTGTGGAGCCGATGGAGTCATTTGGCTCATTGATGCCCCGAAGGGCGGGGAAACGCAGTGTTCAGGCATTTTAATCCACATCGGTGGACCGGCCCTGATGATCCAAGGGTCACTCGAGCTCTGATCCTGAGACACGGGCTAGAGCGTCTCGAATTCGGTGAGGACTATCTTTTGCCTCGGTTCACAGATAGAAATCCAACTTCCGATACGTGACTTTGCGATTTTCATTGTATACCTATATATGGCGACATAGTGGTATGGGGCACTTATGCCGTCTATGATTGATACTTATGATTGAAATTGTTTTGACACTATACACTTATAGTAATAATAAAACATGAAATTTCACGTACCAAGCATTCTTGGCTATTATAAGGTAAAAACCCTATCCTCCAGCTTGCGTTGCATTGTGTGATGGGACTTGGGTCTTATAATAGCTTCATTGTTCTTTATTTAACATTGCGCTGTTGTTTTATGCACTGGTATTCTTGGAAGGAAACTCGTTCCGTGTTATACGGCGTGGTCCCTTGATTTATCTAACTTTAAAATAAAGATTAATAACTGTTTTAGCTCTCACACCAGCCACATGACTGACCTGGAGTTTATTGTTTTAACCTAAACTCTGGGTGCCCTTATTTTCGACACGGGCAGCTAGTAGTTTGGTTTTACAGATTTATATTCACAGGATCCTGATTTACAGCTGAAGCGGTATTCGGAATGCTCTGTATCCGTGTATCTCTTTCAGTTGTGTATTGTGTTATTTTTCTGCTGCAGTAATGTATTTAAATCTCTGATATTTTCTGATGTATATTATTTGTTTATACTCTGTATATTCTTGTATTCTGATGCATTGTTATAGTTAACAATGAAATGTTCTTCTGTTTGCGTTCCGATGTGGCTTGTCCTCAAAGTACCTACTCTTTCCTTCACGGGGAAGTTACGGGTCCTTACAATAAGATACTTTTAACTTCTTCGTGACTAGTGGTTTAATTCTTATAACACTCATGACCAATTGTATCATATTAATATGTATAATGCAGATGACATGTGTACTGACTAGTGGATTTGCACTATCATGATTTTTTGGATGTGCATGTTTGTTGAAAATTCAGGACTTGTATGGCCAAAAGTTCATGTGGCTCCTTTTTTCCGATGCGTATAATTTTACCAGTGCTATTGTTTAGCAACCAGATTTTTCACCTCATTATACTTCGTCTTATATGTGACTAGGAGGATCAGTTTCAGACCTCCTCCTCACATTTAAGGATAGGACCTTTGACCGTCACCGGTCGCAAGGACATCTTTGAGGATGCTCCCCTTTCAGGATGGAAAAGGATGTATTATGTACAAAAGTTAACCATCAAAAATCTTAAGGAATAGGTATCTTATTTAGAGAATCAACTTAAAGAGAAAAATGAGACTATTCACGAGTTGTAAGGCTAACTATAGGTAATCCCTTTACCAGCTCGGACACGAAGCTAGGCAAACAGTACCATCGAATCGACGAGTTAGAGACCAAATTGAAGAAAACAAAGGCAAGCTGCGCCTCCCTAGAATTTTCTTTACAAAATTCTGACTCGGCTGACGGACTTTGCCATGAATCTCCTATGGACCATAATGTGACACAGCTTTCAAGTGCTTTTAACGCAGAACCTCTAAAATAGTAGTCACGTGTATGCGACAACCTATGACATAGCTTTATGCAAATATGTTTGCGTATTGTGTTGATAACACCCGATATGTGACACTTTTCCCTGGCTTGGAATATCTTCTTTTCAGAATCTTATTGTGCCATTCTACATAAATTTAATCTGTTCTATTAGGCATTAGTTCGTAAGATACACTTGATGTATCACCTACTTTTGTTGAATTTAACGGTATCATGATATTTGAATATATGAATAATGACGAGTCTACGTACTTTCTGCACTGGTAAAAGTTTCCTCATGTAATAGGAACTTCCAGAAATTTCCCCTCTACAGGATTTTTAGGAAAAATAAAACTCCTATCCTAGGGTTTTATTGAAGGGAACCTAAGATACACACTTGAGCTTCCGCCTGAATCTGTATTCTAGTGTCGTGTGATAATATGTATTGAATATGTATTTGGCATAGTGAATAATGAACTGACGTATGCAAGGGTTAAGGAAACTTCCCTGAGCAATATGAAAGGTTCTTGTCCTTGCTTAAAGGCCTCTTGGGTAATAGGCTCTAACTATTAGATTGATGGTACCTCCCTTCGTTAAGGATTAGAGCTTTGTGTCCCAGACTAGGGTATTAAGGATAGACTCCCAGAAATCGCCTTCTGATAGCGATAGGACTCTGATTCATCTCCTAGATTAAGGTGTAAGACCAGAAATCTGCTTCCGGTAGTAATTTAAACATGGTTCCCGACCAAATTCAGATTATTAAGAAGGTTAAATATCTCTTTTTGACAATAGTTGAGCTTCCGAATGACCTAGATTCGGGTATTTATGATAGTGCCGAAAACCAACTTTCGGAAATAATTGAGATACGAATCAACCCAGATACGGGTGTAAAGGTAGGACCGGAAATCCACTTCTAGTATTAATTGAGATCCGAACCAACCCAAATTTGGGTATTTAATAGAAGACCAGAAACCCATTTCTGGTAATCAATTTTGTTTCCCTCTGGGTTTAATTTTAGAAACAGAGAATGCACGTGCTTCCTGAGCCACTCTCTGGGCTTTTGGTTATCAAAGTAGAGGATTTACGTGCTTTGTTGGCCACTCTCTTGGCATGTGCGTCTGGTACAATTGGCTAGCTTATCCACAAGCAGGGACCAAGGACTTACCCAACCTCCTTCCAAGAGGCGCCTTATCTTGAAATAACCCGAATTTCCCCGCCCTTTGAATCAATCTCAAGGCCCTATTCGAAAGTCGGAAAACCCCGGATTATTAACTTTGGTCGCACAACACATCAGAACAAACAACAGAAGACTTTTATTAACATCATAATAATATTACATAAGAGTACAGAATATCAGATTTCATCGAAAATTATACAGTAGAAGATAAATTTACAATAAATGTAATACAATGCACAGCGGAAGACTATCAATGCTCTGGACACAGCTTTAAGCTTCAATCCAGAATCCTACTCAATGAAATAATCTGCAATACTCGACTACCCATGTGCAAAATATGGGCACCTAAGTTTGCAAGAGAAAAACAAACTACGAGTCTGTCATGGGACTAGTATGAAACACTTTACAATTATAATTAACTTTATAAAATAAGGTAAATCACGGGACCATGCCATGTGACACGGAACATGTTTACTCCACTATATTGTCAGTGCCTAAACAATAACCAATACTAGATATATGGATCCACAATGCATCATACAACATGCAATTTTCCAATTTACCAATTTAGGCTTAACCCTAAACATAGACTTTTGAAATCCAATTCCCCTTATAGAAATTATTTCTTTGGACTTTATTTCCTGATTTCTTATTTCAAATCATTTGAAATACATATCTATTTTTCATATCGAAGTAGATTTCACTTCGGGATCTCAAACCAAAATCATTTGGAAATATGAATTCCAAAACAAATGCATACAAATAATATGCAACCAAATACCGGGAGGTATTTAGCCCTCAGACAAGGCGACGGTTTCTCACCTTACCAACTCGATATATATACGTGCACCTCCCACACATGGAGCAGGCTACACCGTACAATGCCCATGAACTTTTAGTCGTCCGAGTTACCAGAATCTTTAGCCATATACTAAATCATTTTTATATCCCGAAGTAAGGAAAAATTATTTCACAACATAATAATCACAAGTACTTTCAAAGTATACTTATGGTACTTCACATCAGCAATTTAAACATATGATCAATCACTATTAATCACATAACCTTTGAGCTTATACGTCTCAAAGAATGATGTTAAGAAAGAGAATAAATTCTCTGCCACCAAACAAATACATTATCAATAATAAATAATTGGTTACGTGATGAGCCACAATGTCAAACACGAAATACTTTCCTAAACCATTTCAGAAACATCGGGTTCAACCCTCGAAATCCTTTCTGTTTTATAAAACATTTTATAAAACATTCCCTGCCAAAATCAGGAAAACAATTTCTTTTCACTTAAAAAAATCTCTTTTCAAAATCATTCATTAATTTTGAAATAAACAACATTGCTAACACCTCATAGTCAAATCGTGAAGTGTTTCACCAGATGCTAGCATACAAATATTTCTACCCAACCCAGTGTTAAATGTAAAAGCGTATTTTGCTCATAAACTGGTCGAGCACAATCCAAACAATCAATCACATTCAATACCAAAAACCAAATATATTTGGTTTATCTCACATTTCATGTTTTGGTAAATTTAATTACCATATATTCATTCTTAAATTTAATCGTGCATTTACCCAGGTTAAAGAACAAATTTTATTTAAAACACCATTCATGACAAACCCAAAATCATCTTCCATTTAATATGGAACCTTCACGGAAATTTTCATAATAGGTATAAATTTGCATATCAAACTAATACTATAAGTGGAATAACGACAAAGCTTTTTAAATTCCATAAATAGTAGTGGTCTTCATTCACAGAAGCTCATCTCGATTATCACTAAATCGAATTCCATTCCATTCCAATTTAGTTTATTTAAATTGGAAAACTTCACTTTGGAAAATTCCCATTAATCTTTAGTTAAAAGATTTATAAATTCTATATCATAACTTCGTGGTTAATTGTTGTAATCCGTGAATTATAGAAACTGAGAAGTCACAAATGAAGGCCAAAAGGTTCGGGCTCTGGCCGGGAAACATCCCGGATCAATGTAGACTGTGGACCGAGGTCCTCCGGTCCACAGCCAAAAATCAGTCGATTGGTCCATAATGGACCAGTCGACTGGTCAGAGACTGGGCTATTGCCCTGCTTTTTCCAGCCTCCATTATATATTTTTTATCTTCACTTGAATCGTTTTCGGCGAACTATGGACTTGATCAAGATGATAATGAGGCCTCATAAGCTTGTCGAAACAACTCAAGATCATAATCAAACGTGCACAAACATACATGCATGAGATTGCAATGATTTTGGTTATAAATTCCAAAATGGCTAATTCTATAACCAAAGCATTCAATTACGATTCAACCGGCTTGTGAAGACTTAGATCTTTGCTGGGGCGGCAACGGTGCTTCACAATATCGCCAAATCAACTAGTGGCTTATGAATTAGATTGTATGGAAAATTCTAATCATCATTTTCAATTTTATGAAAACATGAACACATGAAATCAACCAAGCTACACTAGCATACCTAACTCACTAGCATATTATCAACCAACAATCATTCATCAACACAAACTATCGACTAGCAAACAATTAATCTTGATCTAGCCCTCTTTAGTGAGTAGTGTCTCACCTATAGTGGATAAAAATCATATGTTTAACATGTTAATCATGATTCAACATCATATTATACTTGTATGATCAATCAATAACATCAATCCAAACTATTAGCTAACTATAATTAACTAGCCAGCCCATTCATACCTTTGCTTGCTAGAAGCAAGAAATCAATCCTATGATAAGCTAGAACAACCTCTCTTCGAATATTGCATGCAAATCTCCAATCTAAGCACATATGATTCAATTTCCTAAGAGTTAGGTCATAGGAAACCAAAGAAATCAAAGAGAAAACAAGATGGAGAAGATGAAGAGGAGGATGGAGATGCTTACCCAAGACTCTACACTTGATTTCCTCAAGAATTGGAGCTCCAAGAATAAGCTAGGGCATAGGGAATTTTAATTTCCCTTCCCCATTTTCTATTTTTCTAAGTGTTGGAATGAAGTGAGGAGGAGAGGGGCTGATTTGGCACTTAAGTGGAGTGGGCTAAGTTGGCTAACCAAGCCCCAACCAAGATGCCAAAATTCCGAAGCTTGGAATATATCGAAGCTTATACTTTTTGAGCACGCAAACGACGTTTTGAACTCAATGGAAGTGGTTTTGTGTCCAAATTCGTCCATATGCAAAAAGTGACATTTTGGCCTCATATCCAATGTAAAACACCAAAATTTCTCCAATTCCAAAGGTATCGATACTTATAGTTTTCGAACACGCAAACAACATTTTGAACTCAATGGAAGTGGTTTCGAGTTCAAATTCATCTGTATGCAAAATGTGAGTTTTCTACAGGACATACGATGATTTAAAAACAGAAATTTTAAATTCTGACGGATTTTCCTATAAAATTATATTAAAAATAAATTTTAAATTTGTTCCAAAATCTCAGGGATGTGACATATCCTTACCATCTTAGGCGATGATAAAGTCTTAGATGCTTAAACCGGGCCATCTTAGACACGAAATTAAGTCTTACTCTTTTTATGCTTTACCCTGGCCATTGTAGGAAGTGATATGAGCTTACACTCCACCTCTCTCCAAAGGGTGACCTATCCTGACCATCGTTGGAGATGATTGGGGTTTGTGTTCCCTTCCGCGGGTAACGTGGAACATAAGCATAGGTAGGACGTGCTCTTCTGCGAGCAGAGGTAGGACGTGCTCTTCTACGAGCAAAGGTAGGACGTGCTTAGTTCATAGCAGAGGCCGGGCATGTTAATTAGATGCTCCGTCACAACTATTTTTGGTGTGGATCAGAGTCTTACGCTTTTGATGCTTTAACCTGGCCCTTTCTGATTCGGGCATGGAGAAATGCTTACACACCACCCTCCTCCGGGGGTGCCTTTCCCTGGCCAACTCGGCAGTGACAAGGGTTTTATCCATTTGTGGATTAACCCATCTTTGGTTATTTCAACTCTTGAGAGGGTTTACATATCCTTAGTCATGTAGATAATCCTTTTCATAAAGATTTTTATTGGACTTAGTTTGATCTTTTTACAAAGTCTTGTAGCTAGCCTTGAATAAGGAACTTGATGATTAATCCCTCGAGGGCTTTGCAATGGTTAGTTTCATGTCCATTAATCATATGGTAATGACAGTAAGGCCGTCTCAATTTCCCTTCGTACTTGGGATTTTTCTTTGTGGACGAGCAATAATTGAGCTCTTGTGAGTCAGGAGGTAAATGTTTTCCATTGATGTGGAAGGTGGCCCTCATTAAGCATTCTGGGTACAAAGTTACTTCTTTGTTATTAGAATTTTGCCCTTTTGTTTCTAAACCCTGTTGTTGCATCCACACCCTTGCTTCTTCTTTTCAAGGTGCATTGAGATTGAGGCATTATCCGTCTAGTCCACTTGGAAGCAAAGTATTTAAAATCCTTCATCATTTCTCGTTTGAATACCATTCCTTTAGCTAGATCATAGATGGATTTTTTATATGAAAGAAGGGGTTATATTCCTTTGGTATAGAATCATTTTGAGTGAACATTGGTGTTCGTCCAACGTGGAAAGGGTTATCATTCCAACAATTAGAATCGTATTGTTCCACTTCTTTTTTCCACTTGATTGTTCGCAGAGCTTCTGTTCTTAATCTTTGTTCTTCCATCGCTCTTGGGTCAGTAGTACCTGACATAGCCATTTGAGATCCAGAAGACTCTCGTTGGGAACTTTTACCCATAATCTTTCTTCTTCAAAGCTTAGTTGTAACAACCCGTAAAATCTGGGCCAGTTTAAAATTTATATTTTGGCAATTTTAGCGAATTTTGAATATTTAAAATGGATTATTTTAAATAATAATGATGAGAAATTTATTTCGAATATAATTCGAACGAATATATTATATACGTCGTCGTTAGAACATAAATAATTATATATAATTATAAAAGGAGTTGAAATGGCGCGGTAGTTCGATAATTCGATTTCAAACTTCAATTGAATGTACCAGGTGCAAAATAAACCGGATTTTAGTGAAACCAAAAAAAATAGGATCTAATTGAGAATATCTTTCCAACAAATCCAAAAGATTGGAATTTCATAGCGGGAATCAAAAGATATGTCCAGTTGAAAATTTTGAATAGTCGCTATGAAATTCAGGCCCTTGAAAATAGCCATTTTGCAAACGACCTCGGATTTCTAAGAAACCACTTTTGTTGGATCCGTGATGTCAAATTATTGCTAGATTCCAAATTTCATAATTTTTCGAATCAATATGTGAGCGTGGCAGAGGAAAACGCGTTTGACCAGTTTCAGTTGATTTTAATCGACTGGAAAATGGCCATTTTTCAAACGGTCTCAGAATTTGACGAAATTAGTTTTGTTAGGACCGTATCGTCAATACAAAGCTAGAAAATTTTTTTCCGGAATTTTTAGAGTTAGTATGTGGCCCTGGCAAATTGAAATGTACGTTTAAAATTCAATATAATGATTTAAATGTTAATTTAAACGAAAACTGATCGTAACAGCAGAGTTGGGTTACGAAACATATCCCATTGTGTTCGAAATGGGGGTATTTAGCTAGGTGCGACAGTCGTTGGGTTTGATTTGGGGTTCGTCTCATTATGCTAGTACTTTTGGAAATAAATGAATTGAAAATAATATAATATATATAATCTCGGCCAATCAGAAACCCTAGAAATTCATTTCATAAAATCCGCCGTTCTAATCAAATCGAGGGCGGAAATCATTTGATTCTTCTTCCCTCTCGTTCTCTTCATTCAATCGATGGATTTCAAAAACTCCAAAGCTAATCTCTTCGTCTTCGCGAGGTCTCCATGACTAACGGTGGAGATTGTGTTTCGTTAACTAGGGAAGGGGGTTTTTGGCCACGATGTGGCGCCGCAGCCGCTCGCAGGGAATTTCTGGCTAGGGGAGGCGTCGATCTTGACGCCGTGGGTAGCTGGAGACGTGGCTCTCCGAGATGGAGCTGATGGTGGCCGCCGATCATCGTCGAAATCATTGTTGGCGATGCAGATCTCCGCCCTAGCTTTGAACGCGAAGTGGAGCATGGGTCTGAGCGTGTAATCAAGGAAGACAGTGAGTTTTCCCTTCTTTTGTATACATTATTTAAAATTCAATTTTTACATGATTTAGAATTTAGTTTTTACACTATATAAAATCAGTTTTAAAATCTATAATAGCGTAAATAAAATCAATTTTAAAAATATAAAATTAGAAAGTAGCGATTTTTAAAGTTAGAAGATAGTGGTTTTAACAATAGAAAGTAATGATTTTTAACATGATAAAATAGTGATTTTTAAACATTTGAAAAGATTTCACTTTTATATTAACAAGATTAGATTTTTATATGATAAAGATTCGATTTTTAATTAGCTAAAAATATGATTTTTAGAATATTAAAGGCGAGATTTTTATAATTATAAAGGTGAGATTTTTATGATGGGAAAGACAAGATTTTTGAATTATATGAAGAAGGAATGATTTTTATAGATAGAAAAATATAATTTTTATATTATAGAAGTATTAAAATTTTGATCTTTATATAAGGAATAGTAATATAAAAATATAATTTTTAGTTGGAATAAAAATACGATTTTTATTCTATTTATAGCGATGAAATAAAAATTCGATCTTTATATATGAAGTGAAATAAAAATATGATTTTTATTTATTAGAATGAAGTGATAGAAATGTGATTTTTATATATGTAGTGGCTACGGGCAAGGAAAGTGACAAAAGGCGAGAACGGCGAAGATTTCTACATAAGAAAGTCGTGGCGTTTGGTTTAGTAATTCAGTGAGAACGCCTCACTTTTATTTTAAATTTCTAGTTAATATATATACTAGGATGCAGACGGTGCTTAGCAGCACCTGACACCCGTCGTCCACAGACCATGGACGGCTTGTTTGTTAGATTGATGTTGTTGTGAAAATTTGATTGTGTGATGTGGAATGAAATAAAATATTTTATAGTGGAAAATATTCTATAGTTAAAAATATAATTTTTAACGTGTATATAAAATGAAATAAATATTTATAAACGAATCGGGCGATTTGTTTATATACACTGATTTGACTGATATTGATTGGGACGATAAATTTTACACATCGCCCAACTGCACAAATAAAATTTGTTTGATTGTTTGAAACCCCACATGGGTGTTGGGATGATATTTGGCGTACACTAATCCCAATTATTTAATTGTATGTCGATCGATTGGTCGACAGACTGTGTAAGCGTTGATTATATATATTTAATGCTTATGCAGTTGTGTCGTGCACTTTGGATGATGGTTGATTATTTATGGTTGCTATTATATACATGTGTTGTATGGAATCCATATAATTAACATTATAGGGTAATTGATTGGGCCTCATTCCAATTGTGAAAATAAAGAATATTTTAAAATAAAGATTAACGTGTTGACAGTACTCATTTGTTGAGATTAGTCATGTGGTGAAAGAAATATAGATTCATGTGTTGAATTGAATGAATATTCATTTGTTGAATAGAATAATGAAGTTATTGAATAATATAAAGCCGTGTTGATTAGAGATGCGCTATTTTGACGCGAACGATATTGATATCGATTATATTCGTTTTTAAAATGAATTTGAATTGAATAGAATTGAATAGAAAATGAATTCGAATAGAATTGCATAGAAAATGAATTCGAATAGAATTGAATAGAAAATGAATTCGAATAGAATTGAATAGAAAATGAATTCGAATAGAATTGAATAGAAAATGAATTCGAATAGAATTGAATAGAAAATGAATTCGAATAGAATTGAATAGAAAATGAATTCGAATAGAATTGAATAGATAATGAATTCGAATAGAATTGAATAGAAATTGAATTTGAATAGAATTGAATAGAAATTGAATTCGAATAGAATTGAATTGAAATTGAATTTGAACAGAATAGAATTGAAATTGAATTCGAATAGAATTGAATTGAAATCGAATTGAAATTGATTTGAATTGAAAAGGAAGTTGAAACTGTTTTTGAAACGAATTTAAAAGGATTTATGAAATTCGTTTTAAATAGAAATCGACGAAATATATATTATATATATAATATAATGGCCTGAATAGAACGCGTCGCGCCGCGGCAGTTCGCGAATTTCGACCATTGACTTTGAACGGACATTACGGGAGATCTGACCGTCGGATTCTCCTCAAACCGGAACCGTTGGGTTCGTATCGAAAAGAGCTTTCCAATGAATATTAGAAATTTGAAATATAACGGTTGGATTTGGAATTATGTCGAAATCAAATTTGGAAAAGGTCGTTGTAAGTGCAGTTCGGTGCCAGTTATTGAAAATCGACTGTACGGGCCTTGATAAAATAATTAAAAATATCTACAATTTTTGTAAAATCATAAGAAATGATTTGGGAAAAATTGGGATGAAAAACTCCATATTTGACAAGATAAAAATAGATTTTTATCGAAATGAACTAGTTTTGAACTAGAATAAAAATCAATTTATTTTTGAAACAAATAGATTGAATTTGAAATGGGTTTTAAATAACCAGAATTTCTAATATATTTAATTGGAATTGAAATAGAATGTGATTTGAGTTTATAATGAACTGTGTTTTAAATGACATTAGTTCTTTAACCCAGTAAAAGGAGTTTTAATGAATTTTTAATTAGATTGAAATAGGAATTGATAATTTAAATTATCAAAATTGGGAAATGATCGAAAGGGGAGTATCACCAGTTTTACTCCTAGCGATAGTTAAATCTTTAATTAGATTTGAACGTGAAATGGTAATTAAATTTACCGATAACACTGTGGTGTTAGTTATGGGGTGATAACAGTTTTGCTCCATGGGATGAATAGGTTGGGATTGGGAATTAAAAAAAATAATTACTTCGGTGTGGTTCGCTAATCCCGACTAGTTTGGAAAACCATGATATGGTTTGAAATGATATCCAAAGGAAGATTAAATAATAAATTTAAAAGAATTTATCTTTGATAAAATTAATGGGAACCTTTCCCTAAGAATGTGAAATTGACTGATGAATTGGAATGAGGCGTATGTTGTGTTTGTATAACAATCGTTTATTATATACGTGGGTTATTCAGAAAGGCCGGGTCTATACCCATTCTGAATAACCGGTTCGACGATAAGTCGAAGAGATTGAAGATGGTGCAAGACCGACGATCTTCACATCGAATGGATGGGTGCTACTGACGCTCACGATGGGAGTAGCTACCTTGAAGGGGGCTAAAGTAGTAGCCGTCCGGACGTGCATGGAGGTCGACGGATATGCGAGGAAAGTGCCTCCGGTTTCGTTCAGACCCAGAACGGACTTGTAAATGGATGGTGTGTCTGACATTGTATTCCTTTATATTGTATTCGTTGATCTCTGCTAAATATATATCTGTTTGGCGGCGGAGAATTTATTCTCTTGCTTAACGCCCTTCTCTGAGACATACGAGCTCAGAGGTTATATATTGGTAGAAATCAGTGGTACGATATGGATTGATAGTGTGGCATGCTGAGATGCAGTGATCCAGACTTTTGTTGAAAAGCATAGTTTGGTGGAAGATGATCAAAGCGCAACTTTAATGTAGCACGACCTTGTGTATAGCGTTGATTCACGAGCCTCACACCCTGGTATGGTGGTAAACTGATGGTTTGATCAGTATGCTTTTTAGTGGATGGGCACCTTCTTGGTGTCGTGGATTCGGTCGACCGAGATTGAGCTCAGTGCTCAGAGGGATAGGGTAAGCGGCGTTTTCTTTCGCCGAGACGTAAGCCGCAGTGATACTAGATTTCCCAAAAGTGCGGATGTGCATTACGGTGTTTTCTCTAGCTGAGACGTAAGCCGTTGAGACGGCACTATGCGATCGATCTTTCGAATCAGGAGCCACCATGTTGGAAATTCAATTTCCAAATATGACATTTTGCGGTTTTGATTGTAGAGCCTAGTATTGGCGACATGATATATGGTACCCATGCCGTCTATGATTGATACATTTATATTTAAAATTGTTTTCTTCACTTATAGTAATAATATAAGATGAAATTTCGCGTATCAAGCATATTTGGCTATTATAAGGGAAAACCCTATCCTTCGGCTTGCGTTGCATTGTGTGATGGGACCTGGGTCTTATAATAGCTTCATTGTTCTTTATTTAGCATTGCGCTATTTGTTTTCTGCACTGGTATTCTTGGGAGGAAACCCGTTCCGTGTTATACGGCGTGGTCCCTTGATTTACCTAACTTTAAAAACAAAGATTAATAACTGTTTTAGTTCTCACACCAGTCACATGACTGACCTGGAGTTTATTGTTTTAACCTAAAATCTGGGTGCCCCTATTTTCCACACGGGCAGCTAGTAGTTTTGGTTTTGCAGATTTATATTCACAGGATCCTGATTTACAGCTGGAACGATGCTCGAAAAGCTCTGTATCCGTGTACTACTTTCAGTTGTGCTTTGTATTGTTTTTCCGCTGCGATGAATTTAAATGTAATTTAAATCTCTGATATTTTCTGTGTAATGTTTATTCATACTCTGTATATTCTTGTATTCTGATGGAATTGTTGTAATAAACAATGAAATGTTCTCCTGTCTGCATTCTGATTGGTCTTGTCCTCACAGTAATTCGTTCTTTCTCTTCTCTTCGGATATCGGGGAAGTTCGGGTCGCTTCATTAGTCCAACCTCGGACGGAACAATACAGTTAGATATGAGGTAAGGTTAACCACAAGAACGGAGGTTCAAGCCCTCCTTTTAGCATCAAAATGTTAACGATATTTTTCGTCAACATCGGAGATAGGTCTACGGAAGTGGACCTAAAGGGAAAATGAGGTTATTTAGCTTTTACGAGTCTGAGATAGTTCACCGTTTTCTAGATATCAAGGTTTCGAGCCTAAAAGATTAGTTACTCTTCCCTCAATGGGTTAAGCACCACGCTTAAGCGACTCAAGAATCAACAGTTATCTTGGGACAAGAGTTCCCCAAGCAAAATCCTCGATAAAGAGGCTAAATGGCTTGTAGGAAGAGGTTCTGTAAGAACTCTGCGAAAGGGTCTAAATTTGAGTAGGAACCCATGACAGTGTGGGACGGTTATAGTAGGTTATGTAGGAAATAGCTAAGAAATCACATAAGAAACTCATGAGAAAATATCCTAAGTATGAATTCGCTCTATTATTGATCTTTGATTTGGATTACATGGGTGATTACAGTAGAGATCCTCAAATTGATTTAGAAATTAGGGTTTACTCTAACGAAAAAGAGTATAAGAATGAGAAATGAGAAATCAGTCCCAAAAATGTGGCCCATAGGGTCTTATTTATAGACAAATCGGTCCCCTTTTTTCTATTGGGCCAGCAGAATCCCATGTCGGTCGCTTTTCCCTATGGTCCCAGAAGTTTTGGCTTTCGGCCGTCTTATGAATTTTTGAGGTGCCGGTTTTGGCTTTCAGGAGGATGGTCCCGGTCTTTGGAGCTTTTTGTTGATGCCATATGTTTATCTTCTTTGTATTGCTACAAAGCCTGGTGGCTTGAATAGCTTTCGGAAGGTTTCTGCTTCCAAGTGTAGGCTTCTGGATATGGGCTTCCGATCATGGGTTCTCGGCCTTGCCGTTAACACTTTGTGGAGCTTGCCTTCATTATTTAAGTGAATGGTTGTCAGATCCGCCACCCCTGTCGGTATCTGCACTAAGCAGATTAGTGTTGATAGCTTGTCTCTCTTCGGGGTTTCGTTTTGCCTTTCGGTAGAGTTTTGAAGTGTTCCTTGGCTTTCTGGAGGGTTGCTTCTGGTGCTTTATTAGTTGATTATTAGAGTATCCTCTCAGCGACCATATAATGGGGGTCTCCGTAGCTAGTTCCTGGATAATCCCCATACGCTTCAAACTTTGTGTCTTTGATGTATCAGTATTATGCGGGTTAATACCGATAGCCCTTTCGTTCTTTCAGGTCTTGGTTTATAAGACTCCTGATTTCTCTCTTTATTGGCTTCCGGTTGTGGATGACCCTCCGTTTTTTATCCATCGTGCCAGAACCACCCTGTCGGTATCCATTCTTCATATAGCTTCTGAGCTTTTTTCTTTAATGATGGCGTCGGTTGCATAGCTTGCGGATTATTTCCTTATGCTTTCGGTTCTACCTCACTCCTGGCTTTTGCTTACGGAAGATTCCTTTATGCTTGTGACAGTTCGCTACCCCTTCACTGCTAGCCTATTTCGGTGCTTTATTTTGGTAGTAACAATAGGAGAATAGAAGACCTAGGCAAATATCCAATTTTCCCCTCAGAAATATATCCAGAATATAATCATTCATTTCTTTCCTTCTATAATAAAATCAATTAATCAAATCAACCAATTAATCAATAAATCAATTAATTAATCAATCAATCAATTAATCAATCAATCAATTAATCCAATCAGTTAATTAATTACATCCTCTTCATTAGCATATGTGATTTCATGTCACAAATCACACCATATATTTTACCTACAAAGGTCAAAACTAAATAGAAAAATGGTTGTGCTCGCAGATCCGTATCAAGAGCAAAATTTTAATATAACAAAATTAGTAGCAAACAGAAGAACCGTGCACGAGACAATAACGGAAAAAGGAATTTTTTTAACCATCTATATGAGCTGAAGTACTCATGTTTCAGGTTCTGTTTAAAAACCTAATTCCCAATTTTCAGTAGGGAGCAAGAGTAAACATAAACACCATGAATTATATACCCACATTGATGGCATCCAGTTGGAAAATTATGATTTTTCTGGATAAAGAAATCCAATGAGAGCAATTTCTAACTCTCACATAGCTAACACATCAACATTGTTAAAGGGCCAGACCATAATACAAAATTGTATTAAGAAAACCCAGCACAATATGGTTGAGAAAACATTGTTCCACGATTTTTTTTTCATTGATGACAAACCCAAAAGAGTAAAAATACATTACTAATCATTGCATCTCAGTTGGGTAAATTTGAGTGGAAAGCAAGTTGAAAAATATCTAGAGCAACTTGGAAAAATAAAAAATGTATCAATTACAAGAGAATAAATTTAGGACAATGCTTAAATTTTAGTTAAAAAATTGGTTTACCTAACTCCAAATGCTATTTGAACACAACTTTCAAGTGAACATGATTTAGAATTTTAAATGCAACTGGTATTGCCTATATTTGTAAGTATTTTGATCACACTGGTAAGCCAATTTTTATGGGTATTTAAAGGCAAACTATGTACCTCGTTCTTGCTTACATTATTTGAAGTGGTTGAGCTTCCATGATTGATCATGACTTTGATTCAGCCTCATATTCAAAAATTCCAGTGATATCACCATTATCTTGTTCTCTATAGGAGAATCCCCATGTTTAATTAGATATGTCCAAACATCTCAAAATACTTCATAGTACTCAAATCTTCATACAATCACCGGACGCTTGCATAAATATGATTGAAAATATAATAATTATCCAAAAAAGACATACAAAAATGAAGCAAGAAACAATTTGCTTGCACTAGGAAATAAAATAACCTCACTTTAGGTTTGGCTCTATTTCACAATACTTTGATAGATAGCTTGTTCTGTGCTATAAACAATCTGTTGGACCGTGCTGCATGTTATGGGACACTGGGACACTCTTGCAATCAATGGTTGCTGTAAGACCATCTCCAGTAGACACATGATTCAACTCCTGAATTCTAACATAGAATGAAACATTTTTCAATAGATAATTTTCATCTGCATATTCAGAGGAAAATTAAAAGGTTGATTCAGTATTCTAAATCAACCCGGACGCTGATTTAATCAACACTTAGAATTGAATGCTGATTTAAGGCCAACAATGTTTATAAAATTATAAATTATACAGTAAAGCAAAGTCTTATTTACAATATAATACATTTCTTTTTATACTGCATAACAAAGGACAACAAAGCAATAATGCAACTTGTCTTTTTCCAGTGTCATACATTGGTTGTTATAATTTACAGCAATGTAACATGTATTAATTATATTGTTTAAGCAGCTTGCTTTTATGTATAAAAATACTTAGAATACTGATTAAATCAGCGTTGTATACATGAACGTTGACTTGATAAGAGCCGATATGATGGCACTAATTTGATCCGAGCCCTTAAAAAGTGCACCGATTAAATCAACGCTTTTTTGTTTGGCAGACCATGTAATATTCAAACTGAATGTTATGTAATGTAACATTTTGTAATCTGTTAGTGATGCTTTAAGAATCATTCAATTTCACACTATCACGCATTAATCATCTTTGTTTCATGAATCATATAGGTTGCTAATTTTTTTTTACTAAAGCAAAACTTGCTTCCATCTAATATTTTGATTTATAGAATGGGAGGCATTTGCAATTTTCGTTTACTATCTCAAAAGGTAGTTACGCAATGATCAGCCTTTGAAACTATATACGGTAACAAAGATTCCACTTAACTCAAGAACCTTTATGGAAAATCAGGCGCATTAAATGATAAAATACATCGCTTTCTAAGATACCCTGTAATAGCAACCAAGTTTATGCATATAAATTTATGTCAGTGCTTTGCAGTATGAGGTACAAAGCAATATCACACTTCATAGTATGCAGTATAGGCAGACCCTAAATCAAGTTATACGTTACAATAATATAGGAAACAAATAGACCATCTAAGCTAGGTACATCACTGTTTAGAGATCACTAATGTTTTGAAGGAATCAAATACACTTGTATGACTGATCCTAAGTACACCCTCTCAGCATTATACTAATTTTTTAATAAACAGAACTAAAAATAATAAAGCAAGAACAACAGAAATATGAAGTAATCAAACTCCACATTCAACTGCAAATGGATATTCTGCTGGGCTTTCGTAGCCAAATAATTGTTGGAAGTATTAGCATATACCATTTTCCAATCTTGTAAACGGGGATCAACTAGATTTTTTGGCATTTTATGATGCAACCCAAACTCCAAAAATTCTTACTGACTGAAGTTGTACCTATGACAGTAAATTAGCAAAGGTATGCACCAAAACAAAGATATTTCTAATGGTTAGTGCATAGCAGTAGTTAATTTTCATTGCCCATGAGTTTAAAAGAAACATGATAAAAATTGGTATTGCCCCTATAATGTTTCTAAATAGATAAAATTCACTTCTAAATAATACCTTCTAAGTTACACTTAAACTTTCTAAAACATATCTAAATCGTGAAAATTTCACAAATCGGCATGTTATGCCACTCATTTACTAATTTTTTTCTTTCACATATATTTCAGTTAAATATTGGAAAAATCGATGCAATTTTTGAAAATATGTGCACTACAAAATGCATATATTTACATGTATAAATTGTTGGATGAGATGATGACTTTGATTTCATATGCGTTCTAAATTTCAGAATTCAAATAGTTAGGCCTTTAAAATCATTTAAACTCCTGCAGTTATTTTTTTGTGGATGGTTGGAAACTAAGAAGTTAGAACTTGCTAGGATGCCAATGTTTTTACTTACAATCGAAGCTCAACTTACTCAAAAGTGATGAAACAAAACATGGAAAGAAATAATGAGAAAGATATTCTGTGCATCTTTGACACAATCATGGTAAAAGAGATAGATTAATAATGTTTCTCTCTTAACGAATAATCATAATTTTGAAACTATAATTATTAGGTTGTAAGGTTGGTATCATGAGTTGTTAAAGCTGATTGTAAGGTTTGTATTAATAAACATGCATTATGAATAATAAATTAAAAGTAAATAGAAACTTGTGCATGTGATAAATCTTCTTAGATAATCTTGAATCATGGAAAACATAATTAACTTTTATACAGCAGATGACAGTGTAACTTCATAAGAATTATACATTACCAAGCATTCCTATTAATTAAATTTCGCATGTAAGTGGATACAAGTGCAATATAGTTTTATTCTCTGTCTAACATATGAAATTCAATGTATACATTGATAATAGTATTCTAGACCTGAAGTAGAGAAACTATGCTAAAAGTAAAGTAGTGTTTACAATTGGTTCAAAAAAAAAACACCCTAACATCTGGATAGTGATGTTGTTATATTACAATGTAAAAAATAAATCAAAGGAAAATAATATTGTAAATTTGAAATATCATATTTTCTAGTACATATAGCATACTAAGAGCTGAGAATTATGTGTTACGAGTGAAAACTCGTGCGATGCACGAGAGCATAGACTTATGAGTGTTTTACTTTACATTCATCAATAAGCGGTGAGAACATATTATGTAATATCAAGACATATAATGTAAGTTATATATGTAGCCCGTCGCGATGGCACAGATTAAAATTTTGCTTGACTTACCTCATAGACACAAATGGCATACATTGAATGATTTGATCAACAAACATACGCTTGTAATGTGTACCAACGACAAAACATGAGAAATGGAATAATATGGAAAGTATTAAAGGGGAGTATCATAATGTAGCATAAAGAGAGTACATACATACAGCATTTGAAAAACCATAGACAATTAATAGCTGAAATGAAGTATAAAGAACATTGAACATCACAGAGAAAGCAAACAACCGAAACCAAATACAAAAAAATAATAAAACATATGCTAATTAAAAAGTTATATATATATATATATATATATATATATATATATATATCCTTTTAATTCAGAGGCCCACTATCATTTTAAACTTTGCACTACACTTTGTCTTTTTGGCTACTTTCTTTGCTTTTGTCCTTTTGACATAATTTTTCCTTTTTTTTGTCCTTCACACTATTTTGCTGTATCATTTTTCCATGATAGGCTTCATGTTCAAACATTCATTAACTTGTATGTATAGAGGCTACAGCCCGTATAACATTCCTCTCAACATGTGAACTTCAGAACATGGATGCCTCATATTCTTCCTGCACATCATTTTTCTTTTTCAGCATGTGAGTCACAATTGACATACTTCTAGGTGAAATGATAGCTGATCTTGAATTCCAAGAAATAAGATTAATACTGGAATACTTTGCTTCCCATGTTTTCATGACTCTGCTGTCAGATGGTACCACTGACTATATCATGTCTAAATCAATATCTGGATAATCAAATGTTGAGCCAAACATATAAATTTAATGTAAAGAACAATATATAAGAAAACAAATTTAATGATACAGGAACTTCTAATTTTTGCACTACCTGAAATGCCTTTCCTAGAAGTAAGCTAACACACACACACACATATTGTAATTCAAAAAAAAAAAAGTAAAAAAATAAGGAAAAAAAGGTACCATACAATTTTCTTATTTAACCGGGCGTGAATCCCCACTACCAATTTGCTTATTTCATTGAGTGAAGATCTCAGAAATCTTATGAATAGATGTGAACATCCTGAAGTCAATAAAAGCATAAATTTTAGTGTGCTTATAATCAATTGAAAAGTACTTTAATTTAATTGTTAACATTATTTAATTCTTTTAAAACATGTCATATAAATTTGCTTTTTGCGGATTATAGTATTCAAAAATCAACTTATGCAATGTATAAAGTATGGCACTTCAGATGGTTAAATAATGTATTGTATTTTTAGTTAGGGGATTTTTGCCACAAGGACAAAAAGAGCAAAAAAATTCTCAAAAGGACAAGAGGCAAAAAATTTGCCCAAAAGGACATTTTCTAGTGCAAATGGTGGATGTCAGGGGCCCCTTGTTTTTCACTTTACACTAAAACTTGGCCTATTGAGCAACCTTTTTTACTCTTGTCCTTTTGGGTAATTTTTTTAGTTTTTTTGTCCTTCACACAAGTTTCCTGTTTTTAGTTACTTGTTTTCACTTTTCATCTTGTCCTCAATACTCAGTTTATAAATGTAGGGTCTAACCTTATCAGTATTGTTGTGCTGTTATCTAAAAGAACATACCTTAGGTTTCAACTTGGAACATAATTAATAAATAGCTTAAAGAGACTCTTAGTGAAGCACCTAACGATTTAAAAAGACAGGGATTGTGAAATATGGATAAATGAATTTTTCGCAACAAATCTATCAATATAGTCACACATAATCATTATTGATTTTGAAATGAAGAATGTGGGATTCTTGGTCATACTGCACATCAGCATACAAAGCAACTACAAATATTCATATATCATAGATATCATGAATTATAATTAATTTGAAATAAATTTTTCATGTATTTCATATCATAAATTGGTTGATTAAGAAATCATATCATAAATACGACCGTATGTACCATAAAAGAGTAAAATAGCCATGTTTAAATGATAGTAAATATTAATAAGTTTTGTCCAGAAAATTAACAGATCTGATTGACAATTTCAGAACGGCTGAATATAACTAAGTCAAAGTTTAATTAACAGTTTGAAATTAGTATATAAAGTTGAATCTTATGCAAATTCAAATATATCGAATGTTGATGATACCTATAATATTCAAATATAATTACTTTCCAATATATATTATATTCATATTTTGTTGCAAATCCGAGGGAAGAAACTGGCGTGCAATATGCACATCTAAGTAAAGACTAAACTTTTGCCTATCAATAGTTAAGCATAATAGAAAAATTCTCTCAGTTGAAGATTTATACATGCAACACTCATACTTAGTGAAGCAAAAAACCATATGTTAAATACATTATTGTACAATAAAGTATCATTTTCTGAATTGAATCTATATATCATTTTTTGAATTGAATCATTAGAAATATCAAGTTATCCCATGTCATGCTTAAATTTCATTCAAAATGAAAATTTAATCATGATGTAAGTTAGGAATCAAGTTAGAAACAAAATACATAATTTGTGACAAAAAAAAACATGCACGCGCAAGTGTACACATATACACACATATTACCAATTTGCCCCTAAATAAAATACTTGCATTTGTCAAACTAAGAATTTATAATTAAATTTTGGAAGCATGAAAATTGATGGTAGTTAGAACAGATAAAAAATTTGAAGTTTCAAATAAACATGGTTTAATCTCTTAAATCAGTGAAATGGAAAATTAACATTTACGCTAATACAGGAAAGTAACAATTTACAAATCCGTTTAAAATTAGATTACATTCTTTAAATTTGGAAGAATAATAGTCAATGATTAGACACCTAAACCTTTCTTCGTATGACGTACGCAAATCAGGTACGATCTATAGTACTTGATAAATGATTTTACTACGTGTTAACATTAAGATTATTCTACAGATCAATGCTATCTGAACTGTAAAGTGAGTAAATATTTGAACATAATGACTCTTGTTGTTTTAAGCAGCGTATTATTCTTGTGCGTCATGAGAGAAATCAGTTCATCCATTGCAACAATAGCAATTGACATTTATTTATTTTCTTTTAACTTGAAAGACATTGCAATAAAAGCAGCAAACCACAAAAATATTGGACAAATAAGATCATATTTCATTTTACACATACCACAATGGTCCCTACTTACTACAGTTTCAATTCTCGTAACAAATGCCATAATTTAGTAAAGATAATATTAAGAAGGTAGCAATTATTACCTAACTAATTGCTGCAACCAGGTTAATGCACATGCAATAAGGAAATAGAATAATAAGTACTAAAATTATTTCAATTAACACACTCCGTGTGATTAGAGAATGTCATATTTATTTAGCTGAAGAAAGCTCAAAATATAATCCACCTAATTCACAGCAACATGAACATTATATGCCTAGGGAAAATATTATAAACAGTTAACTATAAGTTATACATACCGAAAGTATGATGCTAAATTGAGGAGAGTTGGATTAAAATTAATGGAAATAAAATGAAATAAATAGTCGTAGATTTCATGAACTCTAATGTCGTTGAAAAATACATTATAAAGTAGTATGCAAAATTATAATTGAAAACAGTAGAGATCAGGGCAATGAACTGTACATAGGAAGATATGTTTATATTTCTTATTGCTTCAAATTCTTGTTCGAATGACAAACATTTAACGAAGGTGGATTACCAACAACATCAACGTTGACAGTTGATACTTGGAGATACAGATATGTACATATAGTTTTGTACACATTATAAAACATGCCTCTATACTTACTTTTATGAACTGGTATGTTCCCAAACATACAACAGATGTAGCAGAAATATTTTTTTCTGGAATTCAGTAAAAATAATGCATGGGAAACAAACAATTACTTATATTATGTTAGATGTTAATAGTCAAGCTCAAAGGCTAATTGATCTCAACCTGGAAAGCGACGCCTTCAGCATGCGGTAGCTTAACAGAAAAAAAAGAAAAGAAAGAGAAACACTCCGTTCAAGTAATATTTTTAGAAGTATGGAAACTGGTAATATGGATAAATAGGAAGATTATATCTGTTAGTTGCATCACCCTACTCTGTACCGTTACCTTTATTAAATTTATTTATGTAGTGTGCAAAATCATTTGCTGAAATACCAAAGTGCAACTATTTGCTAACATTGACTGTGATGCTCCATATAGTTTCACATAAGCATTAAGTACTTAGGTGATTTGCTGTAAAATAAATAAGCTATAAGGTATAGATTATTCATCATCGAGCGAAAAGTAAATACAGTTAATTTCTGTAGTCGCAAGCGTTAGTTAGAAGCCTACTACTAACATTTTACAAAATAAGGAAAAAAAATCCTTGGCAAAAAACCATGACTAAATTCTTAACTGTAAAGGCTAATTTGTATATAAGTTGGAATTGTTATGCTGAAAATATCATGGTCTAAATAATGACATGGAAACAAAGTATTAACCATGGGAGAAAACATTTAAAAATACAAAATATAATCTGCACTTAGCAGAAAACTTACTTTGACTATAATTAACTAACATAGGTGAATTTGGATCCAGATTGTTAGAAAAGTTGACATTGATAATTTTGTAATCAATATATTTGCTGTAATTCGAAATGAAGACAAATTTTGAAAATTGTCTGAATAATATCAGTATGCCAGTCATGTAGCAACAAACAAATCAAAAATGTCAGTAAAGCAATCAGGAAAGCACTTACCATAGGCTCTTCAACAATAACAAACTAACCTGAATGTTATCTCTCGAAATAGGAACATGGCCTCCACAACAACATCCTAAATCTGCAAAATTACTAAATGTTCAGTAAAAAATATTATTATGAAACATACGTATATATACTACACAGTTCAATGTTCTCCTAAATCATACAGATTTATTTGAGAATGCTGATGGTAAGGGTTAGGTTTTCATATAGCATAATTATAACTATTATACTGTCTATAGGATACTTGTATGCTAAGTATGTAGCCTGTCTATAGGATACTTGTATGCTAAGTATGTAGCCCATGCCGATGGCATATATCCAAGTATCATTTTGCATTTAACTTATCAATGATCTCTGGCCATTGCTAAAGTTATCACACAATGAAATATATAAAAGAAGTATGATTTAATGGTATATGTTAACTATGAATAAAGGAGCATTAGACCGAAAGCATAAGTTTTCAAAGTGAGCAGTACATAATAGTTGAAATGTAAGTTTTCCTAGTGAGCCTGTGTATCAAACTAACACAGGCTTCTCGTTTTAGCTTAATTCAAAATTATCGTCATTGGAAACATATACATAGACAGTATATAAAAATGACATTCATTATTCATATTTTTCTATAATAATTTGGATAGTATGTGAGCAACGATAAACAGTTAAGCTAAAAAACTAATTTTTCTATAAAACAAATCAAAAGGATTTGCAATAATATATCATATAAACAGTATAGTAAATCCCGTAATAGGAATAAGTAATCAAACAATAATGCAGCAAAATAATGCAATTAGAAATTTGTGCAACCACACCAAGCAGTAAAAAGCAATTGCGTAATATAAATTATTTCTACTGAAACAGTATGAAGCAAAAAAAGAGGAACAAAATTGCATACTTGACATCTAGGAAAAAAACAGGATGAACATACAATTGCATAGATATTGGCAGCGAAAAGAAATCGATGGTCAGATAACAACAACAACTGTGCTAAATATCCAAAACCGAATATGTGTAAAATAAATCAAAATAGGAAAAGATTAAAGCATAATTGAGAGGGTCGATGCCCTTGTTACCTGTAATGTTGAAATTGGAGCAGCAACACCATAACTCTGAACTTGACCAAGTAACTTGAAGATCTAGTAGCGTCAAAATTGGGGTTTCAGCGTGATTCTCTGATTGGGCAACAAAGAGAATAATAATCATGAAGATGTGATTTATTTGCAATTAGAGAAAATGGAGTAACAAATCCGTAATTTGTTTTCAAAGGGAAAGAAATGGGTATGAATAGAGTAGAAAGGAAGATGGGATCGTGCCAGGGGCAGTTATGATACACGATGTAATGTGAGGGGAGCAGCGTAGATCGTGCAAACGAAGGGGAATATCTGTACAAACCTGAGCCGCTAGATATGAATGCTAAGAATAAATCACAACCCCTCTTTGTCTCTTGGTTTGTCCTACCAAGGGATTTTACTATATAGATTACGGTGTGAAATCAAAATTTTCAAAGGTCAAACAATCTTTTCTCTTAATTTGAATAAGTCTGCAAAGGTAAAAATTTAAATAATATGGTTATAATCATAATCAAAAGTAAATTAGTATCCCCATTTAATATAAAATATTGATAAACTTGTGTGAAAAAACATAGTCATCGAAGCAAAATAGTAATAGTAATAATAATAGGTAATTAAATTTATTGTAGATAGTTGTATTATAGGGTTGAAAATGGTAATGCAAAAAATATGCCACCTACATATACAACGAAGCTAAGTGGATAAAGTAAATTGTTTTCATAATGAACTAAATATATGGAATCTAGTAGTAATTCAAAAATAAATTATGCCTTTTTCCATTGGGAGCATCTATATGGATACAAACTGATGACACAAATTGGTGTACACAAATTCTGGGCCATAAGATTTTTTTTGTCTTTATGTGGAAGGTGGAATTCAGGGGTAGATCTTGAGGTCCACAATTTGTATAAAAAAATTGGTGTCATCAATTTGTGTCCATTTAGACTTTCCCTTTTCTATTAGATGCTAAACTATTTCATCCGCATCATTGGAGTTAGATAGATCATCACAATTAGTTGGATTTCCCGTGTTTTCCATTTCTTTGTTTGAAATATCATGTGCAGAATTGCAGCCAGACATTATTGGAATTGTGAGGAAGAAAGAATGATAATCTATTGAAAATAGTTAGATAGGAAGGTTTATATAGAGATTCTCCAAACTTATTTTGTAACATCCAACTTAATAAATTTATATTTGACTTAGAAAAAGTTTGGAAAACACTCTTCCCCATGAAGCAACAAAAAGCTAAATGGAAAATTCTGACGTACTTTTTTTTAGATCCAAAGTAAATCACTTATGTTGGACGTAAAAATCAACTGTCGCTAAATATCCTGATAACTCTTGCTTCCGAATGTAGTGTTAATCCTAGTAATATGTACAGAAACCCGCGAGAAAATTAATTATGGACATGACAATATGCAATGCATGATTATTACTACCTTTCATGATTGTAGCTTTAAATATGCAAACCACCCTCAAACTTATCTTTCACTTATTGAAAAAAAAATCCTCAAATTTTCCATTACAAATTCAAAAAAAAAAAGGTAACAAAAATAAAATTTGCGTTTTGAGACCAAGCTTTGTAATTAAAAGTCTAACATACAAAAAAGGGCTATAGAAACCTAGACTTGTGAAACATAGTATAATGTTAGAATATCAAAGTAATATAGGATAATCAGTTCTCCTAAAATAAATCAGCAATGAACAAATAATCAATCAACCAACATGTAGTATTCAAATGACTATGATAAACATGTGAAATTTGATATTGAAGCATAAAGAAGTGTGGTAAATTTATGAAGTCTTAAATATTAGGGAGGTACAAATGAAACATGGAAGCAAGTACAACTCACTTGAACATACCTAGATATGGCATTCCCCAAATACTTTAACGTATTTGGAATTGTCTCTTATATATTGTGCAGCTACCTCACCCACAGGATTATAGAAGGAATTTGATTTTGTTCTTTACGCCTTTAACTGATAAACTACTAAGACAGATACATGCACTGTATTTTTCCACCATAGTTTTGAAGTGTATTAAACTTCAACCAATTAATAAACAACCACGCTCTACTGGTAGCGTATACATTATACTTAAATTACTCATATGCATGGATGAATTTGTGATTTTTGCAGGTTTCTACTTATATTTTGGGCAAGCTGAAGTTGCTAAAATAAATAAAACGAATAAGTTGCCTTTCGACGACATTTTATCACCCTATGTGGCACTCCTATAATATAATTTAATGCATCTTTTAAAAAACACATTTATTCTCCTAGACCACATGCATTGTCTGCTCAGTTACATAATAAATTAAACATATGATATCATACTTCTTGTTAGTAGAAAAAGAAATAAAGGGTTTCTCAATGGTTTTTACCAAGGTCGTGATCTATTTTCAAGATTTACTATTATAATGCAATGCATAATTATTAATAGGATAAACATTCTACTTTTGATGCTTCATCAATCAATTACTTTCAATGTATAGCCATAATATCTTCTTTTGTATGGTTATGTAACTAATCAAGTCTTTCATATACAAGATGTACTTTACATTTTTTTAACAATGTCTATAACATTTGATATTTATATGTTCGCATTTCTTCTATTTTCTTTATGATCATCGGCAATACACGTGTGCACATTAAATAAACATTCGGACTATTTATGATCTTAATATCTTACTAAGGCAATCTCGTATTGAAACACATACATGCGTGTGCAACGCTATTTTTGCCTAGGTAAATTTTATTTTTATACGCATTTTTAATTAGTTAATCCACATTATAAAATAGGATCTTCGACTTTTAGTATCATTTAAAATTTAGTTAGTTTATCCACTTAAAAACATAAAATATCTTTTTTTCATCTATGTTCTACTTATAGTTCGCCTTCCTACAATCCTACATATAATAGTATACGTTCATTTTTTTTAGGAATTCACTTCTAATGGAAGCCTGAATCTAACAGTTATATATCCTTGTAATATTGTTATCGATTCGAAAACAGAGGTGGACTTAAGCATAAGTGATACCGAGTTAATCCTTCTCATTATATAGGGGAATTACATTACTTACCGACTGCTTTCTTGGGGTAAGAATGAAAATGGTGTAAAAATATTAAATTTGGTTGCACGATCTGCTGAGTCCATTGGAGATGGAGACATAGCTGGTATATAGATTCGTAGATGCCGGCAGTGGAAGTGATGAAGATAATTCATCAGACAAAAAGGATACTGGCGATGACATCAAACTTGACGGAGGGGGTAGACCGAAGTTTGAGCTTAGTTAGATTTTGAAGAAAAACAGAAATGCTTTGTATTTGCAGCGGTGAATGTTGTAATAGTTTTTGAATAAAAAAATGATACTGAATACTTTACAAGAACAGGCTTTATATAATAGCCAATAACAGATAAATGGGCTAAGCCCAATTGTAATAAAAGAGGTAACGGGGAAGTAAAGTAACCGACCCAATAAGCCTATTACTTTTACTCCCACCTGAAACCCTAATCGGGTTTAATACCAATTGGGTTTCCAAACAGAAAAATGGCGGCGGCTCTGAAAATACACATGGCGACGGCTTCAAACTTATCGAAGAAGGAGGCTTCCAGACAATCTTCCTCTTCATCTCCCTTTAAACATCAGGTATGACATAAACTCCAGAAGATTTAAAAACTCTAAAGTATTGATAAGAGAAATTTGTGGTTATGAACATATTTTATCTTCAATTCCGTCAAAAAAAACCTAGTTGTATCAACATCAATCTGGAATATAAACCATCCTAGTCGATATCTTGCTCAAATCTGCAGCATCCACGCTAAGTTCTTCCTTCAATCTAGTAAAATTGGGTCTGGAAAGTGGTTTAGTAAGTACATCAGCTTTTTGATGCTGCGATGGTATATATCCAACCCTCAATTTACCTTGTAATACTTGCTCTCTGATAAAGTATAAATCAATCTCTATATACTTTGTCTTTGAATGAAGAACTGGATTAGAAGTTAATGAAATAGCGCTCACATTATCACACCAGATTACGGCTTTCTTTTCTGTTTTAATTTTAAGCTCACTTAATAAAGATTCATTCCATAGCACTTTTGCTGCTGCACTAGCAACACATCTGAACTCTGCTTCAGTACTAGATCTAGAAACTGTACTCTGTTTTCTAGCACTCCATGAAACTGGGTTTTTACCTAAAAAGATACAATAACCAGAAGTTGATTTTCTGTCATCAATGTCTGCTCCCTAATCTGCATCTGCATATGCATTTATATTTAGAGTATTGCTAGCTTTAAATTTTAGTCCATGATCCAGTGTTCCTTTTAGATATCTAAGAATTCTCTTGACTGCAACCCAATGAGTATATAAAGGATTTTGCATAAATTGACTTGCTTTATTTACACAATAAGCAATATCTGGCCTTGTAATGGTAGCATATTTTAATGCACCAATTATACTCCTATAAAACGTTGCATCTGGAAATGCTTCTCCTTTGTTTTTAGAAAGTTGACTGTTAGTGATCATAGGAGTTGGTAGAGGGTTTGCATTATCCATTTTAGCTCTTTGAAGGATTTCTGAAATATATTTTCTTTGACTGAGATGAATTTCAGAATTAGATCTTTTGACTTCAACACCCAGGAAGTAACTTAAGTCACCCAAGTCTTTAATTGAGAATTCTACGTTCAATCTTTTAGTGATATTGTCAATCTCAGATTTATTGCTTCCTGTAATAATGAAATCATCAACATAAATTAGAATAAATGTAGTATCAGTCCCAGAAAATTTGGACAAAATAGAATTGTCAGATTTAGTAGAAGTATACCCATAATTGACAAGTGTTGATTTCAGCTTGTCAAACCAAACTCTAGGAGCCTGCTTTAGTCCATAAATTGCTTTGTTGAGTTTGCACACCAATTTTGTATTGTTGCCTTGACTGAATCCTTTTGGTTTTTGCATAAACACTTCTTCCTGTAAATCACCATTAAGAAAAGCATTATTGACATCAAGTTATCTGATGTTCCAATTCCTAAACAAGGCTATTGTCAATATTATTCTGATAGATGTGGGTTTCACAACAAGTGAAAAAGTTTCAGTATAATCAAAGCCACACTGTTATGAATAACCTTTAGCAACTAATCTTGCCTTGTATTTAGAAATTGAACCATCAGAATTTTTCTTTAACTAACATACCCATCTGCATCCAATTGTATTCTTATTCTCTGGTTTTTCAACTAGAGACCAGGTTCCTTTACAAATTAAGGCATTATATTCTTCAGCCATTCATATTGGATAGCTTCATGAAAGGAAACTGATTCATCTTGTAACATAGCAGTATTAATATTTTTGAGTATAAAAATACCACACTTCGCTCTAGTTAACATTGGATGCTGATTGAGATTATCTCTATTTTCCCTGTCATGACTGATCTTTTTAGATTGTTCTCTAGCAGATGATTGATTGCTGCTTTCAGTAGTTTCTTGAAATGATTGACCTTGAATGTCAATATTGTCATCAGTGGCATGCTCTTGACCTGGCCCTTCCAAAGGCACTATGAGTTGAGAGCTGGTGGTGGTGTCCTTTGTAGCTAAAGTAGATGGCACCATCACTTGAACATCCTCAGGTAAATCGGGTATAATCACTCTTGGCTCAAAAACTTTTTCAGTTGTCTTACAATTAATATCATTGAATGGAAATTTCTGCTCATTAAATCTTACATGTCTGGAAATGTATATTCTACCAGCATTATCTAGGCATTTAAAACCCTTTTGTCTGTTGCAATATCCTAGAAAAGTACAAGGTTTAGATCTGAAATCTAATTTATGGACATTATATGGCCTTAAACAAGGGAAACACTGACATCCAAAAAATTTTAAGTAATGATAATCTGGTTTAACTTTAAATAAAATCTCTTGAGGGCAATTAAAATTTAGTACCTTTGTAGGTAATAAATTTATTAAATGCACAGCAGTTTCAAAAGCTTCAGGCCAATATTTAAAGGGCATTGAAGCTTGAACAAGTAGAGTTAAACCTATTTCAACAATATGCATGTATTTCCTCTCTATTAATCCATTTTGTTCTGAAGTATATAGATATGTAATCCTATGATTAATACCTTTCTTTTCAAAAAATAATTTTAATGGTAAGAATTCTCTTCCACCATCAGTTTGAAAGGTTTTAACATGATGACCAGACATATTTTCAACCTTATTAATATACTGCATCACCACATTGCTCACTTTAGTTTTAGATTTCAACATATATATCCAAGTAAATCTGGAATAAGCATCAATAAATGAAATATAATACTTGTAGCCACCTATTGAACTAGTGAATGCTGGTCCCCATAAATCAGTTGCCACTAACTCAAGTGGGTTAGTATAAATTGTGTGTGAATTTGGAAATGCAAGTTTATGAGACTTTCCCAATTGACAAGAAGAACAAACATATGAATCAGAAATGTTGCTGACATTTAAGTTATTATATTTCATAATTTGCTTGACAATTTTAACACTTGGATGTCCTAACTTGCAATGCCACAAATCAAATTGCTTACTACACTCAGAATCATTTACAAAGGTAGATAAGCACACTTTATTTAAGCAACTAGGGTTTCTAGAATTAGTAACATCAAATCTGTACAATCCCTTAATCTCATTACCCTGCAAAATAATTTCTTGTGTCAGAATATCTTTGACAATGCAGGAGTTAGGATAAAATTCAAAATATACATTGTTGTCCTTAGCAAATTGGGAAACACTCAATAGATTTTTTTTAATAGATGGGACCCTTAGCAATTTTTTTAGAATAAGTTCTTTGGGTCCTTTTAAACTTGCATTTCCAGTATGTGTAATATGTGCAATCTTGCCATTACCAACTAAAAGATTTTGTGTACCTTTGTATTCTTTGTTCCCCAAATTGAGATTGTTTAAATTGTTGGTAACATGATTAGTAGCTCCTGAATCTGGATACCAGCAATCATCAATAGCATCATCATTTGAAATTGAATCTGCATTAGAATTTTCAAATTGATTCTTGTTGTTGTCTTTCTGCACATTCACCAAGTTGACACTAGAATTATTGCTTGACTGCCCTGGATTCACACTAGAATTATATCTAAAATAGCATTTATTGGCAGCGTGACCAAATTTTTCACAAATTTGGCATCTAGGTCTAGTGTTGTTATTTCTTCCTCTGCCTCTACCACGATTTGACTGACCACCTCTTTGAAAATTAGGCCGATTCTGATTTCTTGAAACATTGCCTTGATTTTTACCCCTTCCATAGGCAGTGAAATTAACTGACATGTTTGAATTCATATATCTTTTATGATTAATTCTGCCTTCATGAGCTAATAGGGTTGAATACACATATTGTAGACTTGGTGTAGTTCCATAGACAAGATAATTGCAGAGACTGCTTCATAGTCATCATCCAACCCACTCACATTGACAATACATGTTCAGACTCAGGAATTTTTTGCCCTGCTGAACTCAATTGATCACAAATGTTTTTCACTTTTAGTAAGTATTCATTCATTGCTGAATCACCTTTTCTAATACTGTGGAGAAGTCTTCTGTGATGCATGATTCTTGCAGAGGACTGTACAGAAAATTCCTCTCAATTGTAGACCATACTTCATTAGCAGTTCTGACCCCAAATAACTGAGGTAATATGTTTGCTCCAATGGATGACATCATCCATGCACAAATGAGACTATCTTGTCTCTGGTATGATTGAAATTCTGGATTTTGTACAAGTTTATCCTCATTATCTCTAACAAATTTTGGAGGAATAATTTTTGTTCCATAAATGTAAACATCAAGACCATGTCCTCTAATTGCTGTTTCTACTTGCAATTTCCATAAAGATAATTTGATTCATCAAGTTGGATTGAAATAAGCTAGCTTTGTGGTTTGATGATTGCTTTCATCAAATCTTGGATGGGATCAAGAGGTTGATTGTGTGCAGTTGAGGCTCTTGCACTGGATACATTGACACTGGCTTCATCACTAGGTCTAGCCATGATAGAAAAAATGGCCACAGATCAATCAAGAAAGGTAAAAATTATTCTGAATCCAGAGGCTTTGAATTGAGAATTTAAAGAAATTCTCTATTTGATTACTGAAGGTACCTTTAAGACTTGAATGATGAATATTCTTGATAGCTAATAAAACTGACAAGTCTTACTGGACGTCTCTTTAAATAACTAGATCAGTTTCTTTACTTTCTTGATCAGTTTCTTGAAGGATTCAGAAGATTTTCACCACAAAAGCATCAATAGAAGAACTGTTGTAGTCAGGAAAATCTCTCGGCAAGGCACAGTTCTTTTGTTGATGCCAACAACTCTCAAATGACAAGGTTAGAACCTTTGATGAGAGGGTCCAAATGATGATATTTAGCTGATGAACAATAATCTCTTAAAATCAGAGATTATCTTGGTCAGGATCAAGCAGTTGATGCTGTTAAGCACAATAAAACTGCTCCGATACCAAGTTAGATTTTGAAGAAAAACAGAAATGCTTTTTATTTGCAGCGGTGAATGTTGTAATAGTTTTTGAATACAAAAATGATATTGAATACTTTACAAGAACAAGCTTTATATAATAGCCAATAACAAATAAATGGGCTAAGCCCAATTGTAATAAAAGAGGTAACGGGGAAGTAAAGTAACCGACCCAATAAGCCTACGATGCATCAACGCAACGCTATCAGAGGAAGACCATGCATCAACGCAACGCAGTGGACCCGACCCGAACCGATGGCTTGAAAGGAACCCGAACCGACCCAGTATTGACCAATAACCCGAGATGCAAAGGTAGTCCAATATGGGAAGTTAGAGCTCAAGATCCAGTTGGGAACCGATGAGTTCACTTCATGATTGGGCTTTGCTGCGGGACGTGTGCCAAGGGGCTATCGATGTTTATGACTTTGAATCACTATGTATGGGAAGTATGTGAACGGATTCAGGGCTGAAATGGCCTAGGTACGACTAAAGGGCTATAAACCAATGAAGTGGGGTCATTTGTAAAGATTTGGTCATGACTCCATGTGGTAAGCTTGGTAGTAGCAGTAGTTGTACAGGTTGAACTCCGTCACTACTTCAATGGGTCTAGTGATTGACAGTGGTGGACATCGTATGCTTTACGCACTGAGTGAGAGGTGTGAGGATGGTTGCTATGGTTGATTTGTTTGCTATCATTATGACATGCACACCCCACCCCCGTATTCTTTACACTATTTATTATGGCACCTTAGAGTACTGTACGGTATGTGGTACTAACTCTTTGGTTGCAGGTCCAGGTTCAGGTATGGTTTAGTATACCTGTTATTGTTTTGTTTAGATGGTTATCGCTCATACCAGGCTTTATGTCTGACCCAGAGTTTTATGTCTCCTCTTATTACTCTAGGTGCTCACACGAGCAGACTAGAGACAGGTTAGCTGGTGATGTACGGGTAGATGATCCAGAGACGAGCAGGAGGCTCCCACGTAATATATATGTAGTATTCTCCCTGTGTTGTTGAAGATCACTGCTTGGGCATTAGTGGTGCATCTTCTACTTTAGCTCTCTTTTGTTTAGAGACAGTAAATTTGGAAAGTTGTAATAAGCTGTATTTGGATTTCCGCTGCTCTGATGTTGATGTTGATTTTAGTTATCAGCTTATGCACTGTCTCACCTGTTTTATGTCAAGTATGTTATTATTATATTTTATTCCATGCGCTGTGAGACATTCTACAGGTTCCTTGATTTGTTCATTCTGTTCTTTCCTTTCTTTGGCGACCGTTCCGTGCTAGTCAGACATGTGTACAACGCACTTTCGGAGGAAATACCGGCTGGTGCGGGGCGGGCCGTCACATTGACCCTTGGTTAAACAGTGATATTCTCGTAAACATTCTAGGGTGGGATAGTTTAGATTTGTGTGGTGGAGAAAATCTAAATGTGGATTGTCTTATACAGGATAGTGTGTTCCAAACCAATCGCCTAAAGGTCTCAAGAATGATTGCTGAAAAAATAGGTGAAGTGCATATAAATTCAAATTTCGATTCGGATTTTTGGAGTTGGAATAATAGCAGAAATGGATTCTCTTTTCACTCGGCTTAGGAATTATCAAGAGATGCGAAACCAGAACTTGAGTGGTGCAAAATTACATGGCACTATATTAACAACACAAAGATTTCCATTTGCATGTATAAAGCTTGTTTCAATTGATTATCTACGTATGACCACTCGACGAATTGGGGATATAACGTTAATCCTTTATGTGTGTTATGTAAGAAAAACAATGAATCGAGAGATCACCTTTTTTTCTCCTGCCCTTATATGGCATACCTCTGGACGAGATGCATATTAAAGAAGAACTATCCTCCAAACTCGAATCAGCCGCTATGCCTTAATGACGAGATTGATCTCCTGAAAGCACATTACACTGTCAAAGACGTTACGCAAGAATTATCCTTCGGAAGTATCATCATCACAGTTCATCACATCTAGGATGAATGAAATGCTCGAAGTCATGGAAATGGATCTTTAGATGAATTCAAGCGATGGAATTTAATTGAAACTGATATAAAGTACTTGATGCGAAAGTCTAAGAGGAAGAATCTGACCAAGCACACGAAGATCCTGAACAATTGAGTGTTGAAATTCTTGATAATGGATGAGCAGCCGCCATTTGGGGGAGAAGTTTAGGGTACGATGTCATTATTGGAACTGGCTTTGAAGAGTTGTTTCCTTTTCTTACTATCAATTGTCAGTTTAAGGTCCCACATGTTTTTGCGAAGCTTGTTTTTGACGTTGGTTGGGCCGTGGACTTTATTGTGTTGTTTTCCCCCTTATTGTTTTCCTTTGTATTTTTATTTCTAGGGTTAGGGCAAGAAAGGTTATGCGATGTTTTCTTGCCTCGTACTGTTGTACATTTTATTAATGAGCTATCAATAAAGCGTCGCACTCTTTTTTCCTATCGTGCACTCACGCTGGGTACATGTATAGGTTTTTAACGAGGCAAATTACCCAGTTTCAAAAAAAAAGAACAGATCCGAAATCTAGTAACGATGGAAAACAAAACCAAACACCTTAGCATATCATGAGTCAACCAAAAACACAAATATGTAAGATAAGAACTTCCAACAAGATGAACTTCACTGCTAACATTGAAGCCCAAAACCCAATATGACCCATCACAAACAACAAGTCGAAACGCGAAATCAAATCAGATAGAAGGAGTTGCTTCTCATCTTGAAGAATCCATTTTAGATTCAGCCTCCATTCATTTATCGTAACCACCAGTTGAATATATGGGTAAGCAAGAAGTTGCCTGAAATGGCTACATTGCAAAGGATTGAAGGGTTTACTGATGCGTTTTCTAGTCGAAGAGCAATGTAGAGATGAAGCAAAGAAAATAGGGTTAAACTGGATCCGAGATCGATACCATGGCAAAGCTTAGATCTAGATTTTAAAATGGGTACGCATAGGAGGTATCACGCATGACGAAAACAAAAATATGAGGAGAAGAAAAATCTGTGGAAACAGTAAGAAACTAAGAAGAGATCGTGAATGGGAGAGGGTTGCGTGAAGAAATAAGATGGATGGAGATTTTCTTTGTCGCCATTTACAATGACCTCTGCGTACAAAGCTTTTTTGACTTCTGGTGGCAATAAAAACCTTTGAATAAATCTCTTTTAATAGTAAAAGTTGCTTTTATCTAATGAATCTTTCAACTGGTTAAATTTCATTTATATACTTGTTTAATATTCAACTATTCTTCATAAAATGTAAATAGTTGCCTTCTACCGTTTATCTATTTATTTATAACTTTTTTAATACTTTGAAAGATATAAATACTTATCACTTTGATATAAGTATATTCACAAATCATTTACATGATTTGTTTATTACTTCCATGCTAATTTATAGCCTTTTAATGCTTTAAAAGTATAAATACTTATCCTTCCAATATTTCACAAATCATTTACATGATTTTTATATTTTACTTCACAAGAATAATAATTTTTATTATCTTTACAATATTTATTTTAAAGATATAAATATATTTAAATTCGTTTGAATGATATATTCCAAGTTTCAAAAATGTAACTTAAGGATTTAAAAGCAAATGCTGCTAAAACAAATTTTAAGGAAAACCTCTCTTTATGCATTTTCTTATCAATTATAAGTATATTTAACAAAGTAATATACATCTATTTGTTTACAAACCATAAGATGTGCATTACAGCTCAAAACCACTGCTTAGTCTTTTCTTAAAGGCTTAACGTATTTTTGAACTTACCTCTATTAATAAGTAGTTTAAAGATTCTAATAGTTTTGTATTAAGTGTTATAACTTGAAAATAAATTTAAATAGTGTTTTTATAACAACCCAAATTTTTGACAAACAATAATTAATTAACGAATCAATTAATTGGGGAATAAACTGATAAAATAAATATTAATTAGAAAAATGTTGAGAATTAAGCAAAATGGATTTCACTGTTGCGCCCATTACGAAATTCTGATTCAGATAGACATTTAGTTTTAAATCAGACGAGAAATGAACAAGTTATGATCAATCAAATTTTGAGATTAAATTAGAGAATTTAATTAATAAGTAGAAAACAAAACAACAGTAAATGGGCGACCCATCCCTTAACTGGGTCGACACATGGGTCGACCCATATTTAAGGTGGGTCGACCCACCTTCGACCCTGGTTCTGGATAATTGCTTGCTTATGCATTGTTGATTTGTCTTCTAAGGTTTAGATTAAAAACATAAAATCTAATGGCCTAAAATATAAATATAAGGTACAGTGAACTTGGACAATACATCTAATGAACATGGACACTAACTCTACTATAAAAAGGCTACCAATCCTCACTCTTTGCCCACATCTACTCTTCTTTATCTTCTTAGCCTCCACTATATAATGTTCTGAAATAAAATTGGGGAAAAAGTATGGGTGCTGTCAAATTATAAATCTGAAAGGATATTCTGCTACTGCTCCTTTTTTTTCAAAAGCCTTTTTCTAGATCTACGACAATTATATGTGTGTATCTATGATTTTCAGATTTCTTCTAAGTTAATGTTAAAATATATACAATAGTTGTTGTAATGATTAGCCATCTAAATAAAAAGGAGTTTTTACAGTAAAATATATTGGATCTGAAAGTATTAGTGTTAATAAGTTTAATCTTTTACATGTTATTGTTCATTACTGTAAATTACTTGTTCCTTTTGCAGTTATTATTTGTTTATATGTACGCACTTCATTCGTATCCCCTTTCTACCATTGTTTATTTACAGTCTTATTATGCCTTTACCGTTTGAGTTGTGTAGAATTGGAATAATCTAAAAAAACGTTAAAATGGGTAATTAGGCATATTGGAATTTATGAATCATGGACCGCAAATTGGGATTAGTACAAAGGAAGGATATGCAAACATGTGAATCGGAATAGGTTGAGCATAATTTTATATTAAATAGACATGTCATAGGTAAAAATATTATTTAGCATTGATTTGTAAACATAGCATTGATTTGATAAACATGTTATTTGACATTAATTTGTATATATGTTAGTATGGCATTAATTAAGAAAACATGTTATTTGACATTGATTTGTGAACTTGACATTGATTTGGCAAACATTTTATTTGACATTGATCGTAAACATGTTAATATGGCATTAATTTGGAAAACATGTATTTGACATTAATTTGTAAATATATTCATTTGGCATTTGTTTGAGAAACATGTTAATTTGTCATTGACATTAATTTGGAGAATATATTCATGTTAATTTGGGAAGTACATGTTATTTAGACATTTGTATTTTGGAAAAACATGTTAATTAGACATTTGTGTTCATTTAATGTTAATGTGAGAAAATATGTTAATTACACATTTATGTTCATTTGATGTTAATTTTGGGAAAACGTGTTAATTAAACATTTATGTTCATTAAAAAACATGTTATTTGACATCAATTTGTAAATATGTTAATTTGGCACTGATATTGGAAAACATGTTAATTGACATTATTTTATAAACATGTTATTTTGACATTAGATTGGAAAATATGATCGATTGACATTTATTTGGGAAAACACGTTAATTTTTCATTTATGTTCACTTGACATTAAAATGAAAAAAATGTTCATTTGACATTAATTTGAAAAGTATGTTAATTCGACGTTAATTCGGAGAACATGTTAATTATACTTAATCTGGGGAACATGCTAATTGTACTTAATTTAACATTAAGTAACATGTATCCGGAAAATATGAGAATTAGATGTATATCAAGTAAAACATGATACTGTAACTTGTAATATGTATCTGCAAACATCAGAGCAAGTGCCTGTCTGATTGGGGAAGGGTTGCGTAAAGAATTGCATTTAACAAGAAATGTCATTTACAACCTGAAATATAACATAGGGTTATATTAAGCTTATAAATGAACTTAAACCTGCTAAGTTAAAACTATTTGATTAATAAGATAAGAGGTCCGGTCTGCTATGAAAACATTTAGGGAGGCACTTAAAATCCTAGTTTGTGGGCCAAGCCTAGGGGTGGCTTGCATCAATCTGCTATTTGTTTTTCTGTCTGGAACGCATATCAATCAGTACCCTTCCGTTATCAAACGAGTCACGCACTAGGAAGAGACTAGGGCATGCCTTGCTGATGGATGATTATAAGAGGTTTTAATTTTGGAGATGGGTACGGACTTGTTCCGGCGGAGTCATGAGTGTGCATGAGTCTGATTAGGGAAGATAAGACGCTGTAACTTCAGTGCATAATGCTGTGTCTTTTTAATTGATGGGTTCGGGACTAATATCCAAGAATGCCATAGTTGCACACGTTATTTTTGTCTATTAGGGAGCCGATCAATGTGTAGCATTAGGAAAAATCCTTCCAAATTTCTTATTTCTGTCTAAATCTATATAAGTCTAAAACAATCAATCTGTCTGATCTGATTTCTATTATTATTATTATCATCTTTGTCTTTTTAGTAAGAATAGCCAGTCCTTGTTATCAGTTCATATCAGTTATTGTCCACCTTTAGATATGTACAAACACTTACCCTTTATGACACTAGAACCAATATTTATTTGTTTTACTTAACTTAGCAAGTCAAGCTGATAATCACAGAAGCTCACCAAGCTTTATGTACTCATTTCCTTTCTTCCTTTCTCTCTTCTTTCCCCTAGTCTTACGGGGGGAAAGTATATAGTTCAGATTTATTTGTCACCTTTGTCATGATGGATTTCAAATAGATTACTACATGTTCTCATTCTAAGGTTAGGTTGTATATTTCTGACTATATTTGGGGGATAATATTATTTTACTCTAATATTGTTTTCGATTGAGATTTTAAGACATGGAATAACTATTTGGTTAAATGAAACAAAAATGTTTTTGTATTTTATAAATTAAAGTTTCTTCTTCCAAAGTAAATTTATTATTTTATGTCTTGTGAAATTTTAGCCTCTATGATGCTTTATGTCTTTATACCTACAATGCTCCATATTTTCTTAATGAAATCCTCATGTGAATGACTTTAAGGAATATAGGGGTGTTATTTTGGCATCAGAGCCTAAGGTTACCAAGATCACTAAAATTTTGTTTTAAAAGAAAGAAATTCAAAAGAAAATGCATTTCTCAGAAATCAAAAGTTACTTTTGAAAATAAAATATCCCTTATAGTCATTTACAACCTTCCTTTGACTCTGTCTAAATAATTATCATTTTAGTTGAGTTATAAGGCATTCTATCTAAGCTTTCTTTTATAGGTTGAAATTTGATTAATAGACAAACTCGTTTAGCATAATAGTTGGGAAAGGTTGAAGTTAGAAAGGAACGTGCTGCTTGACATATATTAGAAAGGGTTAGTCATGGATATAAAAATGATATTTTGAAAAATAAGAATAACCTAGATTGATTAATTGAGAAAAAAGAATGTATTTCCGTAATTGGGTTTGAAATTACATAGAAAACGACATTTCAAGAATGAATGGATTGGTGCAAAATAGGGGTTTTACCGTATTGCACACTATCCTCCAACAAGAAACATCTTGCAATTATGGATTTCTATAAAAATAGATTGTATTATACTATGTACATAGGTTTCTATACATTTACGGTAACCAATCAATTAGGGAACTTTCAAAAAAGTGAAATTAAGGATGGCAAGTAAAAGGTCAGTATGAGTATACTAGTGACAAAAGGATTATAAAGAATATATAAGCAGTAATAAATTGGATATTAAGAGAAAAATGGTAAAAGGCAAGGACTGGTGGAAGAAAGAATGTAGTTCTTGCTAATTTTCCTATTTTGTTTAGGAATATTTTGTCACTTTTTCCTCTGATGTATTGGTTACATGGGGCCATAGCCATCATAAGTTGAATCTTGTAGAGTGTCTGTATTGTAGGCTTAATGAAGCGGTCCTTTATAGATATGGTAAATCCCTGAGGGTGTGATGATAGCACTAGTGATTGTTTTGCACTTAGGCCCTATAGTACTTTTTGAACCCCGCAGGGATCAGCTTGATTATCCGTGGTGAGTCCGTGTTGAAACTAAAAATCTTGATGTTTGGGGGCATTTCCGGGTATGGATTTGGTTGTCATGATTAAGCCTCATATGACATATTGATTTACAATAAGGGGGTCAATTACGAGCCTAAAATATGGCATAGGATTTAATATGACATATGGACTTGTAAGGAAAAAATTACGGGCTTGATATCTGTTAAATATTTCTATGGGCTATTTTGACTACAAGAAAAAAGTGGTTGGGCTAAGTCATGCGATGGACTAATTTTTGACACTTCTTACGACCTGAAGGGTCAATCATGTTGATATTCCTTTTTTAGTGCATCTCTAGAAAGTATCGGTTCAGTTCTCTTTGTGCTATATATATTCTGAATTATAAGTGATTGAAGATTATCTCTAGGAGATAGAGATTAGTTTCCCGATCTGTATTTGTGGCAATGCTAAATTTGTAGCATTTTTAGATAAAGCACACAATGTAAATCAGAATTGAGTTTCATGGTTTTGACTGGAATCTTTTCTTGCTATGGGAATATATCATTAATGGATGGGTTGGAATCTTAGGAAAGCTATCAGTATAATAAATCGTCACAGATGTTGGAAGGAAAGTGGGTTTTCTTAGGCATACTCGAACTCGAGTGTTGACCTGCGAAGGATTAGTTGGATTGGAATATTTTACTCCCTTAACCCTATCTTTTGAAAAGAATCGTGTGGCTCTTATGTTAGAACTTTCTATAAGGAAGTTGTTGGAATTCGATTGTAATGGAAAGATTTTTTAAAAAAAAAGCAAACTAAAAAGGATTTTTGAAATTATTGTGTAATAAGGAGGTGTTTTATGGAAACTTGTGGAGCCACTTCGAGTCGAAACCCCATATGTATAAAGTTTTTAAGAACAGGAATTTTGAAAGACTAATGTATTTTGATATGAAATTTGTATTTTGGAAATTTCATAAAAGCAACCATATATGTTTCAAAAGGAAATTTTTGCGACTAGAATTTTGCCTCATTAAGATTTTTCAAATAAGGTTTTGAAATATTATATATATATATATGTATATATAAGTGGTGCGGTAAGTAAGTCTTTATAGGATTAGACAATATAAGTGGAATGAGCCAAGGAACACAAGATGGGTAAAGTAAAGACTAGAAATGTGGAAACGAGGAAAAATATGACTTTACTTATAAAATCAAACTGATCTTTTGGATTGGTTCACTTGAGAGTTTCTCCCCGGAGTAACTAAATTAAGTGAGACGAAAGGACTATACCGAGGGATTCAAGTTTCCTGCCCGCATTCTTTTGACAAATACTCTTCGATATTCTATCTTTCGCTTCTTCCTTTGATTAGGGGATTCCCTCTAGTATATCCTTGGGAAGTGTAGATCTTAGGATGTGAGCTTATAAATGATAGGATATGGTTGAAACATGTGTTTGAGACATGTTATGTTTGATGGTTGCAATTGCTTGCTAGTGGATGCAATGGATGAATATACACACACTAGGCACTAGATTAGGGATCGGCTCAAAAACTTATTATTGCATTTGGATGTGTGCGCATTTAATTTATTTTCACTATGGATGAAAAAAATAGTTAAATATTGGAAGTTACATTTTGTTGAATGGTTGTTGCACACATATTGAATTTTATATGTATCATTAAGATTGTTTTGCATACGTATTGGATGCAAGGCACATACATGAATTGCATTAAGGAGGTCAACTGAATCAGTAGACCACTTAATTTTTGCATTATCTTAGGGACATATACATGACACCTTTGCATATATTTATACAAAACACTAGAAATTCTAAGGACAATGGAAGCCAGTGGATGATGGTTGAAAAGATGGGTGTTATCATTCATAACATTCTTCTAACCTTGGAGATTTCAGGGACAAAATCTTTTAAGGAGGGGAGAAGTTAGCAACCCAAATATTTAACAAACAACAATTAATTAACAAATAAAATAATTAGGGAATAAACTGATGAAATAAATATTAATTAGAAAAATATTGAGAATTGAGCAAAATGGATTTCACCGTTGCATTCGTTACGAAATTTTGATTCAGATAGACATTTAGTTCGCGTAAATCAAATGAGAAATGAACAAGTTATGATCAATCAAAATTTGAGATTAAATTATAGAATTTAATTAATAAAGGAAAAATCTATGATTTAGGCCAGTTTCGAGAAGTAATTACAAGAATAAGCCAGTTTCAAAACTAATTATAGATTTAGGCCTTTTTTTTACTGGCGTTATCCTAGGTAACGCTAGTTCAATTTTTTTTTTAATGAAGGCTTCATCTCGGATCACGCATTCATAAATTAACCTTTAAACTAGCGTCATCTGGGATAACGCCCAAAGGCCAGTAACCCTTCAGCTCCTTTGTTCCTCTCCCATTTCCTCATTTCTTTCTAATTTCACAACTCCACTTCTGAAAAAATACTTTCCCCCTTTTTATAAAACTCCTACAGTATTAGAATCAAAACTTTTTAGAAGATCTACTCATCACTCAACAAGTTATATATCTTTTTTTGTTGTTCAAGCTATATCTATTGACATTTGAATTTTATAATATTCGATTTTAGGTTTGTTGTGAATGTCGGTCGTTATAGATAGTTAAATGTTGTTGTTTTGTATGTAGAATGGCTCCAAAAGTATTCCTACCATTTGTCATTTTGATGGTGAATTGGTGGTAGACGATGATAACTTTGGAAAATACGTTGGAGGGTCATATAAACCGGCAAAAGTAGTTTGAGGATGTAACTTGGTTCAGTTGAAAGATTCGGTATATAAATCGGCTAAGATTAAATCCGATGAATTTGACATTGATTTGGTATGTAACTGGTCTAAGGATTATAGATCGAAAGCCATTAAAATAGTCAATTATGATGATGTGGATATAATGTTTTCTGTGACAACGAAATCCATAGAGCATTATGTTATAAAGAGAAAATGGGTTCATGTCGCAGAAGATACAACTCCAGTTGAAGAAAACCTTGAATGTCAAAATATTGATAATAGAATTGGTCATCAAAATGATTTAACGAGCTGTAATCCTTCGAGCTTTAATACTACATCCTTTAGTGGGTGATCCACCAAGTGGATGCATTTTAGCTCACGAAAAAGAGATAACCCTATGAAAAAACTTCCCTGCAGCAACACAAATTTATATAACTTACACTACACAATCTACTTCAAAGTAAGTAAAAGATACTTCAAAATACATTGATGAACTACAAGCAATTGCAATTTTCCTTAGGTTAATTGAAGCAACATTTGTCACTTGGATAAAGCTAATAAGCATGAATACCTGACCAGGTCTGTGAGCTAAAATGCATCCTAGTGGATCACCTAGTAAATTCTTAACCAGAAATTAAGTTAAAACCTTCAGCTTGGTGAGGCTTCATCTGCTTCATATTCCCGGGATGAATAGATATATGTCCAATGTTCCATCTCTTCGTAATCATATTCCTTGGATGAATAGATATATGTCCTATGTTCAATCTCTTCGTAATCTAATAAATTGTTAAGATACGTGCATTAGTACATCACTCAATCAACAATTACACAACTAAATATGGATAACTTAAACTTTAACCACAAATTTAACTTTAAATATACACATACTAAATATGGATAATTTTAACTTTAATCACTAATCTATAAATATGGATAATTTGAATTTTAATCACTAATCTATAAATATGAACATAGAAAGGTAAACTGCCTCCAAGAGTTTTCTTCTTCCAATGGTGCCCCATTCATGAAAGGATAAACATTAGAGCTAGAGTCTATCGGCATAACCTAATATCGAACCCTAATTGTGCCCTATGTTGCAACACTGAGGAAACTTTGTACCACTTATTCTTTGAATGTGATGTATCATAACCTATTTTTGCTGCAACTACTGCTCATTTACTTGGCCATATCCCTATTATTTCATCAATTTTTCATTGCTGGCAATATAATCCGGTTGATCCTTCTCTGGATGCTTTTCTAGCCATTTATTGTTGGTGCATGTGGAAAGAAAGAGATGCTTCAGCATTTGATAGGCCTCATAAGCATTTTGATGGAATTTTCAAACTCATTATTCATCTCTTTCATACTTGGACAGGTTTGACATCTCAGGCTCACTTCAGACTTGCTGTGCCACTACCAAATAGCCCTGTTGAATCTGTAGGATCAAATCATGGAAGCTCTAGTCCTGACTTGCATTGACTGGATGAATCAATGTAGCTTGGAGGAAATTGTGATGTTTTATGTAGCGTAGTTTATCTATGTAAACTATGTTATAAGTTGGGTGTAGGTTTTTGCTAGTTTGTAATGCTTTGGATATTGCTTATATTACTTGAACTGCCACCAGTTGGGCTTGTCAACTGGCTTAACTACTACATATATATATTAATCGGCTAGGAAGCTTCATGCTACTCATCTTTCTTCCTTAAAAAAATTGAACATACACGTGCACATGCACAAACACATACAAATGCACAAATAAATATGGAAAATTTGAACTTTAATCAATAATTTAACTTTAAACATACATACAAAACCCAAAATCATGAAATCTTGTAAACTACAACTTGCCGTAGGAACTTAAAAACGCATCTATTCCACAAAAGAAGGGATTAGAGTAGAAATCCATAAATATGAAAACCCTAAATTTATGAAATTACAAACTTTAAACAATAAAGTTAGGTAAACTTACTAATAGGAGGCGGTTGAGAATAAGAGGAGGCCATTGAAGTTAATTTTAGAGGAAAGTTTTGATTTTTGGCCTAAAAATGAAAGGGGGTGAAAATTTCCGTGTTGGCTAAAAATAGGAAGAAAATGGAAATGAGGAAAGAAATAAAAAGGCTAAAGGGTTTACACCCTTCTAGGTGTTATCCCAGATAATGCTTAAACTAGCGTTATCTGGGATAATGTTATTGTATAAGTATTAAAGCATCATCTCAAATGCCGCTTTTGAAAAAAAAAATACATTAGCCTCATCTGGGATGATGCTAGTTCAATGAAAATTGGTCTATTTTGGTAATTAGTTTTAAAACTGACTTATTTCCGTTATAATTTCTCAAAAGATAATTAAACAAGAAAATTTTCCAATAATAAATAGAAAATAAAATAGCGGTAAATGGGTGACCCAACCCCTAACTGGGTAGACACATGGGTCGACCCAAGGGTCGACACATGGGTCGACCTATGTCAAAGGTGGGTCAACCCACCTTCGAGCCAGGTTCTAGATAATTCCTTGTTTGTGTATTGCTTATGTGTCTTCTATGGAGTATATTAAAAACCTAAAATCTAATGGCCTAAATTATAAATATAAGGTACAATGGACTTGGACAATAAATCTAATGAACCTAGACACTAACTCTACTATAAAAAGGATACCATCCCTCACTCTTTCCCCACATCTACTCTTCTTCATCTTCTTAGCCTCCACTGTATAATGTTTTGAAATAAAATTAAGGAAAAAGTCTAGGTGCTGTCAAATGATAAATCTGAAAGGATATTCTGCTACTACCTTTTTTCAAAGGCCTTTTTCTGGATCTATAACAATTTTATGTGAGTATTAATATGATTTTTATATTTCTTCTAAGTTAATGTTAAAATAGATACAACAGTTGTTTTAGTGATTAGCAATCTAAACAAAAGTATTTCTGACAGTAAAATATATTGAATCTGAAAGTACTTGTTTTTATAAGTTTAATCATTTACATGTTATTGTCCATTAGTGTCAATTACCTATTCCTTCTGCAGTTATTATTCGTTTATATGTACACTCTTCTTCCTTAACCCCTTTCTGTCATTGTTTATTTATAATATTATTATGCCTTTACCGTTTGAGTTGCGTAGAATTGAAATAATCTGAGATAACGATAAAAAGGGGAATTATGCATAATGGAATTTGTGAATCATAGACTATAATTAGGATTATTATAAAGGAAGAATATGCAAACATGTGAATCGGAATAGGTTAAATTTAATTTTATATTAAGTAGACATGTCATAGGTAAACATGTTATTTAGCATTGATTTTTAAACATGGCATTGATTTGGTAAACACGTTATTTGACATTAATTTATAAATATGTTAATATGGCATTGATTAGGAAAACATGTTATTTGACATTGGTTTATGAATATGGCATTGATTCAGTAAACATGTTATTTGACATTGATTGTAAACATGTTAATATGGCAATAATTTGAAAAACATGTATTTGACATTAATTTGTAATATTTTATTTGACATTTACTTGAGAAACATGTTAATTGACATTAATTTGGAAAATATGCTCATGTTAATTTGAGAAACATGTTAATTTGTCATTGACATTAATTTGGAGAATATTTTCATGTTAATTTGGGAAAAACATGTTAATTAGACATTGAGTTCATTTATAGTTAATTTGGGAAAAACATGTTAATTAGACATTTATGTTCATTTGATGTTAAAATATGTTAAATATACATTCATGTTCATTGAAAAACATGTTATTTGAAATCAGTTTGTAAACATGTTAATTTGGCACTGATATTGGAACATGTTATTTGACACTAATTTATAAACATGTTCGTTCGGCATTAGATTGAAAAATATGTTTAATTGACATTTATTTGGGAAAACATGTTAATTTTTCATTTATGTTCATTTGACATTAAAAGTGAAAACATGTTCATTTGACGCTAATTTTAAAAGCATGTTACTTTGACGTTAATTCAGAGAATATGTTAATTATACTTAATCTGGAGAATATGTTAATTGTACTTAATTTAATATTAAGTAACATGTATTTGGAAAATATGAGAATAAGATGTATATCAAGTAAAACATGGTCCTGTAACTTGTAATCTGTATCTGTAAACATCTGAGCAGGTGCCTGTCTGATTGGGGAAGGGTTGTGTAAGGAATTACATTTAATAAGAAATGTCATTTACAACTTAAAATATAACATAGGGTTATATTAAGCTTATTAATGAACTTAAACCTGCTAAGTTAAATATGTTTGATTAATAAACTAAGAGGTCCATTTTGCTATTAAAATATTTGGAGGGAGCCTAAAAATCCTAGTTTGGGGGCCAAGCCTAGGGGTGGCTTGCGTCAATCAATTGTTTGTTTTTCTGTCTAGAACCCATATCAATCAATACCCTTTTGTTATCAAATGAGTCTCGCACTAGGTAGAGACTAGGAAATGCTTTACAGATGGATGATTGTAAGAGGTTAAAATTTTAGAGATGGGTACGGGAGCGTTTCGGCTGAGTCATGAGCGTGCATGGGTCCATTTGGGGAAGATAAGATGTTGTAAAATTAGGGGATAAGGCTATGTATTTTTATTTAATGGGTTTGGGACCAATATCCCCGAGTGCCATAGCTGGCACACATTATTCATGTATATAAGGGAGCCGATCAATGTTTAGCATTAGAAAAATCTTTCCTATTTACTTGTATCTGTTTGAATCTGTAGAAGTGCAAAACAGTCAATCTTCCTGGTCTGATTATTATTATTATCGTCTTTGTCTTTTATATAATAACAGTCAATCCTTATTATTAGCTCATATCAATTATTATCCACCTTCAGGTATGTACAAACACTTGCCCTTTGATGACACTAGAACCACTATTTATCTGTTTTACTTAATTTAGCAAGTCAATCTAGTAATAACAGCAGCTCACTAGGCTTTATTTCTGACACATCCTATCTTCTTTTCTATTTTCTTTCCCCCGGTTTTACATGGAGAAATATGTAGTTCTGATTTCTTTGTTAGCTTTGTCATGATGGGTCTCTACAAGATGGATTACTTCCTGTTTTCTATCTAAGGTTAGATGGTATCTTTTTGACTATATTTAGAGGATAATATTATTTTACTTTGATGTTGTTTTTGACTGAGATTTTGAGACATGGCATTTTGTTACTATTTGGTTAAATGAAACAAAAATGTTCTTGTATTTTATAAAATTAAAGTTTCTTCTTCCATTGTAAATTTATTATTGTATGTCTTGTGAAATCTTAGTCTCTGTGATGCTTTATATCATTATACCTACAATGCTCCATATTTTCTTAATGAAATCCCCATATGGGTGACTTCAAAGAATGTGGGGGTGTTATAGTTTTAAATAAAGAAATTGAAATACTTTAAAAATAGGGTTTTAGTTGATATATAAAATAAAAACTTTAAAATAAGTTTAAATATTAACTTGAAAACAGGTTTTAAAATAGTTTTTAAATGTTGACATAAATATAGGTTTTAATATAGGTTTAGTTATTATCACCCAAAAACATAAGCTTTAAATACGGTATAATGTGATAGCTTAAGAATAGGTTAAAAAATCTTTTAACTTAAACAAAGTAAAAATGTAACACCCCACATTTTTTTGAGCCTAATTTTCGACAAAAAATCAAAACTCAAACCCATCCAAGCATGGAGTTTATAAATCTTGTACCTACAAATAAATGAGCTTGAGCAAAATTAGAGTACGATAAAATAACTCATAGTGGAAACGAAATAGAATTAACCAGTATCAACTCAGGTAACTATCTTACAAGAGTAACTCACCACGTCAATACCGAGCATGAGAGGGAACAAGGACTGAAAACCAAACATAAACACTAGTACAAACCTGACCTTTTCGAGATAACCTGAGAGTTATATTGTGGAGGGGGTCTAAACAATATGTTCTAGTGAGCAGAAAGAGTATAACACAATCTATTATACATAGAGGTATTGTAACATCCCAAAATTCATAAAAAATAATCATACAAAGAAGATTAATAAATGGAATATTAATTAATAAAGTATTCATAACCGGATAAAACGGACTTTACCGTTGCGTTCATTACAAAATTCTGATTTCGCTAGACATTTAGTTTGCTTAAATCGAACTAAGTATGAAATAGTTATGAATAAAAGAATTTTGAACTAAATTAAATAATTAATTTAGAAGGGATGCAATGGTAATAGGGTAACCCAGACCCTACATGGGTCGACCTCTGTGTCAACCCATGGGTTGACACTAGTGTCATCCCATAAAGGAGGTGGGTCGATTCACCCATGGTTAGGTAATGTACATGTGCCTCCACCTGGTCGGATTTGTGTGTAAGGTTCTTTTTCCTGACTCAACATGATGTGTTTTTGATGGTATAGATTTAAACCCTAAGATCATATGGCTTATGTTATCCTAGCACACCTATAAATAGACTGGAAACCCTCACTATTTTCCTACACCAAATTATTCTTCATCTTCCTCCTCCTCCAAGTTATGTTCTAAAATAAAATTAGGAAAAGGCTTAGGGTACTGTCAAAATATGGATTGAAAGGACAATCCTTCTTCTACATCAATTTCAAAGGCCTTTTCTGGATCTATTACAAATCTTTGTGAGTTCTACGTTATTTTTAAAACTGCAATTTAAAAAGGATTTTAACAATAAATATATTGGATACGAAAATATCGGTGTTTATAAGTTTATTATTATATGTTATTGTTCTTTTAATTACTGTCAATTATGTATTTCTTTTTCAATTATTACTTGTTTACATATACATTCTTCTTCCTTATCCCTTTCTGTCATTATTGTAATTATAGTCTTATTATGCATATTTTTTTAGTTTGTTCTTTTCTGAGTTTGGATTTATTCTCCCTTTTCTTTTATTTTGTGTTGATCCTAGGCCAGCGAGAACCTAGGCCTTTTCCGTTGAATTGTGTAAAATTGGAATAATCTGTAGTAACAATAAAAAGGAGATTTGGGGATATTGGAATTTAAGAATTATTGACTGTATAATTGGGATAATTATCAAGGAAGAATATGCAAACATGTAAATCTAAATGGGTTGGACTTAATTTTATATTAAGTAAACATGTCAAATACGAGAATCAGATGTTGAAACTTGTAATCTGTATATGTAAACAACTGAGCAAGCGCCTGTCTGATTTGAGGGAGGGTTGTGTAAATAATAGCATTTAGTATGAAATGTCATTTAGAGCCTTAACGTAAGTTATATTAAGATAATTAATGAACTTAAACCTTCTAAGTTGAAGTCATCTGATGAAGAAGCTAGGAGGTCCATGTTTGTTGTTAAAATATTTGGAAAACCTCTTAAAATCCTAGTTTAGGGGCCAAGCCTAGGGGTGGCTTGTGTTAATCTGTTGTTTGTTTGAAACCTATATCAACCAGCACCCTTCTATTATCAAACGAGTCTCGCACCAGGTAGAGGCTAGGGCATGTTTTACTGATGGATGATTGTAAGAGGTTCAAATTCTGGAGGTGGGTACGGGTGCGTTTTGACGGAGTCATGAGCATGCATAGATCCAACTAGGGGTGATAAGGCGCTGTAAAGCCGATGGATAGGGATGTGTCTTTTAAATTTGATGAATACGGAACTGATATCCCTGCATACCATGGCTAGCACAGGCTATTCATGTATGTTAGGGGAGTCAGTCACCGGGTAGTAATTAGGTACAACTTAATCCTAACATTCTGATAGTTGGTGCAGAAATTCTGTTCTGAGATATGAATGAGAATCTTATATGATCTTACCTTATTTTGTTTATTCTGTATTTTTATACTTTACTATTTTTCATATCCAGTACTATTGATTTGTCTTGATACTTCTTTACCATATGTTTATGCTAAAAATTCCTAGAACTTGCCATACTTTATGTCTGACTTATTTTGTTTTTCCTTCTTTCTCTCCCCTCCCCCCCCCCCCATTTCCCAGGTTCTCGGGGTAGTGGATTGCAGCAGCAACCGTGGTTCTTTGATTGAGCTTGGACTTGGACTATTTCTTACTCGGTGTATTGTTCCGATTTCTGTTCTATGACTATTGTTATGACTCATGAGGGATATGATTTTTACGGTTTTGTACTTGTACTATGATGGATTATTTTCCTCGAGGTAGATGTTTTATGATTATCACTCTATGATATTTGAAACTATAATGTTATACTTGGTTTAATAATAAAAGTTTGAAAAGTTTTCCACTGCATTTTATATGTCTTGTGAATTCTAGTCTCTATTGTTACTTTATACCTATTGCGCTTCACAGAACTTAATGTATCCTCATATGGGTGACACTAAGGGACGTGGGGTGTCAAATCTGGCATCAAGCCTAAGGTTACAAGATTAAAGAAAAACTGTTTGAAAAAGTGTTTTCAAAGCAAAGAATTTTCAAGTAAAATCAATTTTTGAAAAATATATCCCTCAAGTCAATTACAATATTCCTTCGATCTCTTTTTGAATCCTTGTCTCTTCTCATTTCAGCATGTCTGGGGCTCCTAATTTTCCCGAGGTCATTCCCATTCCGACGTGGTCCCATAGATATGTATAGGCTATGACATTTGCCGAAGTGCAAGAAAATATCTCACCTCCTGCTACAACCGTGGAAGTTCCACCCAATCCGGCAGTTAACTTCTCCAAGCTTTGTAAGGATTTCTGTGTGATGGGAGGCAAGCCATTTAAGGGGACGGGGAGTTACATGGAGGCTCGCAATTGGCTTAGGCGGACAGAGAATGTGTTTGTATTTTTGAAGCTAAGACGATAGGAGAAAGAATCCGTTGGCCGCTTGGCAGTAGAAATACAAAGCATCATATTGGTGGGAGGTGACTCGGGCAGGGTAGATGGTGGTCACTTGGGATAAGTTTAAGAATAGGTTTCTTATCGTAAATTAAGGAAGGAATGCAAATGGAGAAGTTATTAAGTCTAAATCAAGGAAGTATGACAGTGAAGGAATATGTCAATATCTTTAATCAATTGGTAAGATTTGACTTGGATTTAATTAACACTCCTTACAAGAAGGCTTTAAGATTCGCGAGAGAGTAAATCAACCACTCCAAGGACTAGCTTTGACACATGTCCCTATAGGAGATATTTTTGAGGGATTAATGGGTATGGCTTTGATACATGAGGATGGAAAGGAGGACAAACATGAAGCTAAGACTAAAAAGGCTAAGCCCAAGACTGAGGAGAAGAAGTGGTGGCCTAAGAAGAGTGCGGTAAAGAAGGGAGGAAAACATGATAAGGCTTAAATAAAGGCAGAGGTTAAGTGTCATGGTTGTGAAAGTATGGGGCACTATGTCAGAAACTTCAATAAGTTTAAGAATGTTTCTTTCAGCTGCAAACAAGTTGGACATTACGTTAAGCAGTGCCCTAATAAGCAAGCTCGGAAAGCAGGATCATCTAGATCTCAAGTTCACGCGCTCGAGGCTGGTAGTTAGGACCAAGGTAGGAAAGTCCTCGTAGAAGGTTTGAGTTATATTTTGACTCTCCTATTAGGACTTTGTTCGATTTTGGTGCTTCTCATTCATATCCAATTTTGTTGTTGATAATCTGCACTTAGATACTTGTATAGTTTCTGATCCATTTGTAGTTTCAGACCCCATAGAGGTACGTCTAACCTATCTATGATATGTTAGGGTTTGAGATATTTCTGTTATAGGCATCGAGTTTGATTGCAACGCATATGTTCGGGGCTTATTCTTGGAATGGATAGGCTAGCCATGGTAGGAGTTCATGATGTGTTTCATGTTTCCCATTTGAGGAAGTGTCAACATGATTCCGCAGAGGTAGTGGAGCCAAGTGCACTTGAGGATGTAGAGATAGAGAATGAGGCATCAATAAGAAAAGTTCCTACCCATATAACTGGATTAGAACTTAAAAAGCTATGCAACAAGGAGATCAAGTCAGTGAAGGTACAACGAGAGAAGATCGTGATGATGCGACATGGGAATCCGAAGACAAGATTTGCGCTTCTTACCCTTTTCTCTTTGAGAGTACGTTGTTAATTCCATTCTAGACTTTTGAATTCCAATATGTTTTTCCTATCACTTGAATCTTGATTCTTAGGTAAAAGCCTATAATAATGGTTGAAAACATGTGTTTTAGACATGTTATGTTTGATGGTTGCAAGTGGATGCAAGCATTTTCTAGTGGATAAAGTGGATGCATATACATACAAACACTAGGCACTAGACTAGGGATCGGCTTAACAAGAGCACTTATATATTGCATATGGATGTGTGCACATTTAAATTTTCAATGATGGAAATGGTTGAATCATCACTTGGATGTTGCATTTTGGTGAATGGTTGTTGCACACATACATAATTTATATGTATTAATAGGATCCTTTTTCACACATATTGGATACATGGCACAGAGATGAATTGCATTAAGAAGGTCAAATGAATTAGTAGACTGCATGATTTCCGCATTAGCTGAGGGACATATACACAACACCTTTGCATATGTTCATATAAAGCATTAGAAATTTTAAGGACAATGGATGTCACTGGTTGATAGATGAGTAGATAGGTGTAGGTAATGGCTGATAACATTAATAACATTATTCTTAACTCGGAGATTTCGAGTATGAAATACTTTAAAGAGGGAGAATGTATTACCCCAAAATCCAATAAACAATAATCATACAAAAAAAGATTAAAAAATTGAATATTAATTAATAAAATATTCAAAATTAAATAAAATGTACTTTACCGTTGCGTTCGTTACGAAATTCTGAGTCAGATAGACTTTATGGTTTGCTTAAATCGGACTAAGTATGAATAAGTTAGGATTAAAAGAAGTTTGAACTAAATTATATAATTAAATAATCAATTCAGAAGAGACGCAATGGTAATAGGGCGACCCAGACTATACATGGGCTGACCCATGTGTCGACCCACATAGGAGGTGGGTCGACCCACCCATGGATAGGCAATGTGCATGTGCCTACACTTGGTCGGATTTGTGTGTAAGGTTCTTTTTGTTGACTCGGAATGATGTGTTTTTGATGGTATAGATTTAAACCCTAAGATCCTATGGCCTATGTTATCCAAGCACACCTATAAATTGACTAGCAACCCTCACTATTTTTCCACACCATATTATTATTCTTCATCTTCTTCCTCCTTCAAATTATGTTCTGAAATAAAATTAGGAAAAGCGTTAGGGTGCTATCAAAATATAGATTGAAAGGATAATTCTTCTTCTTCATCAATTTCAAAGGCCTTTTCTTGGTCTATTACAAATCTCTATAAGTTCTAGGTTATTTTTAGAACTGCAATATAAAAAGGATTTTGACAGTAAATATATAGGATCTGAAAATATCAGAGTTTAAAAGTTAATTCTTATATGTTATTGTTCTTTTAATTACCGTCAATTACCTATTCATTATTCAGTTATTACTTGTTTATATGTACATTCATCTTCTTTATCCCCTTTCTGTCATTGTTTTATTTATAGCCTTATTATGCCTATTTTTGTTGAATTGCGTAAATTTGGAATAAATTGGAATAATCTGTACAATAAAAAGAGATTTGGGCATATTAGAATTTGAGAACCATTGACGTATAATTGGGATAGTTATAAAAGAAGAATATGTAAATATGTAAATCCGAATAGGTTGGAATTAATTTTATATTAAGTAAACATGTTATGGGAAATATGAGGATCAGATGTTGAAACTTATAACTTGTAATCTGTATCTGTAAACAACTGGGTAGGTGCCTGTCCTATTTGAGGGAGGGTTATGTAAAGTATAACATTTAGTAAGAAATGTCATTTACAACCTTGGAATATAACATAAGTTATATTAAGATCGATAATAAACTTAAACCTACGAAGTTAAACTTGTCTGATTAATAAGCTAAGAGGTCCATGTCTGCTGTTAAAATATTTGGGGGGACTTTTAAAATCCTAAGTTGGGGGCCAAGCCTAGGGGTGGCTTGTGTCAATTTGCTGTTTGTTTGGAATCAGTATCAATCAGTACGCTGCTATTATCAAACGAGTCTCGCACTAGCTAGAGGCTAGGGAATGCTTTACTAATGGATGATTGTAAGAGGTTCAAATTCTGGAGGTGGATACGGGCGCATTTCGGTGGAGTCATGAGCGTGCATGGATCTGATTGGGGAAGATAAGACACTGTAACACCGGCATATAGGGCTGTGTCTTTTCAAATTGATGGATTCGGGACTAATATCCTGTAACGACCCGCATTCTACGCATCGCAGGATCGTAGGATATTTATTTCTTTCACATACGAAGTCGTATAGTCATGTAACTTTGGGAGATGACTATTGGGGTCATTTTCCATGTTCATGGTTTTTGTCGATTCTTAAATGACCGTTTTGCCCCTAGCCGATACTGTTTTGGCCATAACTTTTGACTGGAAAGGAATTTTGACCTGAAACCACTTCCATTGGCTCTGGATAATGGTTTACAATTCCGTAGAGTGGTCACATTAGCCAAACGGACTCACCGTTTGGGAGATATGGCTGAAACAAGTTTCAGATGGTGAAAAACAGCTTAATTGGACTTAACCGGGTGATTAACAGCTAGGCCCAATGGGGGATTTCCGGATTAGATGTATTTAAGGGCTGCTAGGGTTAGGATTTCGGTTTTTCACTCATTTTCCAGCCGCCACAAACCCTCTCTTCAACCTAACAATGGTCTCCAACATCTAAAAACACCTTTAATCACTTCTTAATCAAGTTTTGGCTTAAACTACATCAAATTTAGGATGAATAGCGCCAAAGCAAGGTTAGAGCTGCTGTGTTGCATTGGGAACAGCGCCATAATAGTAGATTATTTCAGATTCAAAGTTCATTTGTGGCCAAGGTGAGTGATTTGCAAGGTTTCCCACTAATTACGGCTAATTAGGGGTAATTAGTGATAATTAGCGAATTTATACACGTTAAAAATCTGGAAAAATATTTATAAATTATGAAATTATGTTTTAGACCTCTGTTAGAAGTTTGGGTTAATTTGGTTAAGTTTCGTTAATCATATCATTAGATTTGCTTAATCGTTTAAGGGAAAATATGAGATTTTGGCTATGTTTGATCCATTTTAACCTACCAAATTATTGTTTTGGTGTTTGTGAATGATTATACATGTTGCTATGACTGTATAGTATTCTTTGTGATTGCCTAGAAGTATTATATTGGTCAGAAACGCCGTCGTATGGCGTAAAACAGCCGCTGGAAAAGTTGCAGAAAAATGTGCAGGGTTTCGGATCGGATCGGGATAGGAGGATTAGATCGGATGGTGGACTGGGCAGAGAAGCCGAACCGGATCGAAACTTTGCACTAAAGGAGCCTTGGCGAGATGGAAAGCCATTTTCTTAGAGTTGGAGTTGGGTAAGGGATCGGATCGGGGAGACCAAGAGGGGATCGGATCAGAAAGACCAAAGGGGGACCGGATCGGGCTTATGAAGGGAAGGGGGATCAGATCGGGACATCTAGGAGGGAGCAACCACCGAACCGAACCAGAGCTGGAGGACCGAACCAAGGAGGAGTGGAGCACTGATCAAGGCATAGGCCAGGATCACCGAACCGGGTCGGGACTACCGAACCGAACCAGACGTATACTTTTACCTTATTGCGACGACTCTTTTGAAGACCAAATCCAATTCGACCAAAACCCGAGATGCAAAGGAAGTCCAAATAGGAAGTAGAACTCAGGATCCAGAAGGGAACCAATGAGTCCACTTCATGAGTTGGGCTTTGCTGCGGGACGTGTGCAAAAACGGTTGTCGGTATTCATAACTTTGGTCCACCACTGAGAGACGGATAGTGGGCTTGTAGTGAAAGTTGTACGGGATAGGATTCCGTCATGGCCCAAAGGATTAGGTGACCAAGGTAGTGGATATCGTATGCTTTACGCACTGAGCGAGAGATGTGAGGATGGTTGCTATGCTTGATTGTTTGCCATCACCATGACATGCACACCCCAACCCCGTATTTCTTTACACCTATGTTAGTGGCACCTTAGAGTATTGTACGGTATGTAGTGCTAACTCTTTGGTTGTAGGTCTAGGTTCAGGTATGGTTTAGTATACCGATTATTGTTCTGTTTAGCTGGTTATCGCTCATACCAGACTTTTTGTCTGACCTAGAGTTTTATGTCTCTTCTTATTACTCTGGGTACTCTCACAAGCAGACTAGAGACAGGTTAGCTGGTGATGCATGAGTAGCTCTACCGGAGACGGACAGGAGGCTTCCACGTATGATACATATATAGATATTCTCCCTATGTTGCTGCGGTCACTACTTTGGGCATTAGTAGTGTATCTTTCTTTCTCTTGCTTAGAGACAGTAATTTGGAAAGTTGTAATAAACTGTATTTGGATTTCCACTGCTCTGATGTTGATGTTGGTTTTAGTTATCAGCTTATGCACTGTCTCGCCTGTTTTATGTCAAGTACATTATTATTATATTTTTTTCCCTACGTTGTAAGACATTCTATAGGTTTTTGATTAGTTCATTCTCTTCTTTCCTTTCGTTGGCGACCGTTCTGTGCTATTTGGGCATGTGTACAGCGCACTTTCGGAGGAAATGTCGGCTGGTGCGGGGCGGGCCGTCACACTTGGTATCAGAGCTCTAGGTTGCGTAGTTAACCTAGGGAAGTAATAAGGGAGAGATAGTATACATATATGAGTGCGCATATTTGTGATTATTTTGGTTTTCAAAATCTACATATATATATATATACACTATTAGTATAGCTAAGGATGAAGTCGCACTGCACTAGCACCACTATGGGGATGGTTAATCATTTTCTCTTTACAGATTGAACGATGAGCCGATACGCAAGAGGTGCCAGTAGAGGAGCCAATAATGGGAATGCTGCTGACATAAGGACGATGTTTACTGACCTCATGAGACAGATGCTTAGGGATGTGCAGAGGGCAACTCCCAATAATGGTAATGGTGGTGGTCCAATAGTGCAGGCGCCTAGGGCCGATTTCGCCAAGTTGAATAAGGATTACACTTGTCTTGGTGGGAAGCCGTTCCACGGAACGGAGTCGGCTACGGATGTTCAGGATTGGTTGGATAGCCGCGAACATATCTTCGAAGATTTGGGTATCAAGGATGCCATGAAAAGAAGGTTAGCATCCCGTCAGCTGCAAGGACGGGCAATGAATTGGTGGAATGCTATAAAGGCAGCTACTCCCGAGGATCAGATTACTTGGGAGCAGTTTAAGGTATGCTTTAGCGATAAGTTCATTCCAACTGCTCAGAAGTCAGTGTTGTTTAACAAATTCTTGGAGCTCAAGCAGGATGGCAGAGTTGTCTCGGAGTATATTGTTGAGTTCGATACTTTATCGAACTATGAATTATCCCTCATTGACACTCCCGAGAAGAAGAACGAGAAGTTTATAACAGGGTTGGATCAGTACTTGGCTTATTAACCACATCAATGAGACGTTTGAATCGATTGTGGGGAAAGCATTGAGGTCAGAGAGTCTTTACCCTAAGTCGAAGACTGAGGTTGCATCTGCAGAAGAGCCAAAGCCGCAAGCAGGCGGTGGAGGCAAAAATAATTCCCAGAATAAGAGGAAACAAGACCAAGCCATGGATGGTCAGAATAAGAAAAATAAGAAAAATGGCGAGTGCTTTAGCTGTGGCAAGAAGGGCCAGTATGCCAGAGATTGTCAGGAAAAGCCTGGGGAAAGGAAGTGCTTTAATTGTGGCCAAGCAGGACATCACAAGAATGAATGTCCACAACCTCCTAGGGAGAAGCAGATCGTGAAAGCATATGCTATCAACGTTGTTCCTTCTTCGTCGAATGCCCCAACTGCGGCGCAGAAGGAAAAATGTGTCGTTATTCGAGGTATGCTTTCTATTTAAGTTGTTTTTTGATCGAGTTTTGTTTGACAAATCTGAGTTAGTCGATAGACCTTTAATAGTGATGAACCCGATTGGTGGTTCGACTAGCCTTAATATGATTTGCCATAACGTGGTCTTATCGAGTCATGGATGTATGTTTGTTTGTGATTACTTTGTTTTGGGCTTTACTGGGTTTAGCATTATTTTGGGGAGTCGATCTACTCTAAAGGAATATGGTGGTATTAGGTACATACCTAGTGATGGCAATAATAACTGGAGTTAAGGAAGCTGAGAGGTTATCGTTGTAATAAGTTCTAGTTGTCTCTGGGAGGCAAATGAGTGCTCCAGTGCTTAGTTGTTTTGCTAGTATCACCTCACGTGGATTGTTCGAATTCGGAGGAGATATTCCTTGGGTGCTTGTCTGATATTGGTTTAGGCCTTTGGGGCTTATGCCTGGGGAATGTCGATTTCGATTAAGATGGTTTGCATGAGAGATAAATAGTTGTTGCGATTCTTCATTGGATGATATCTTGGGTTACTCGAGGAGTGATGGGCAGCTGTGACAGGATAAGACTATTCGATGGTATGGACTGCCCCGAGTTAGACTCGATAGGGTTATGAGATGACTCGAGTGGGACTCGAGAAAGATACAAAGTAATGGATTGTTTAGGACCCTATACTGATGTTCTCTTTGGATAGTAGAACTTTGAAAAAATAGGATGTGTTCATCGATCATGGAAGATGCAACGAAGATTAGGGCGATTCAAGTTAGACTTGGACTCGTAAAAGAAAATGGGTGCTCGTTGAACTTGGAGATGCAACAAATAGGGAGATGACTCACGTTAGGCTAGGGTTTGTAGGTAAGGGATACTCAAGACTGGGTCTGAGTTTATGGGTAATATATTGACTCAAGTTGGACTCGAGAAGGCTGCAAGGAATTGGATTGGCTCGAGTTGGGCTCGAGAGGGCAGCAAGATAATGGATAGACTTGGGTGGGACTTGAGTGTTTCAGGCGGATTAAAAACAGGGGTATTTGGGGATGGCCACTTACCTCGGATCCGTTGGACGTGATCTAGTTATCCTTGGAGGATAAACGTACGTTGGACGTATGGTAGTCCGTTTGGAGGCAGAGCTTCCATTAGTTATTGGTGTTGATTGGACCAGACATACAGGTATCGACGTATTCAGGGCTTTAGCAAGTGATAGATATGGTTTGTTTGATGGATGCTATGGTTTTTTTGTTTGTTCCTACCTTTCTTCTCTTGAGTACTACCTGTAGGATCCTGTTGAATGGAAATAGTATAAGTTCGTTGATCATGGTGATATGACGGGTGAAAGATACTTTATGTTAGACTTGAAGTATGTTGGGCATTGTGGAGCGTCCGTTGACCTTGGAGATTCAGCGGATATAGGAGCTTCAAGTTGTACTTGGACTCGAAGGTAGAGTACCTAGATTCATTGGATGAGTCTAATTCACCTTTAGAAGGTTAATGTACGTTGGACATGCAGTACGAGTATAAGTGGAGTACCTAGGTTCATTGGATGGGTCTAGTTTGCCTCTCGGAGGTGAATGTATGTTGGACGTGCAGTACGAATGTAGGAAGGACTCAAGTTGGACTTGAAAGGACATTTGGAATGTAGTTGAAAATTTGGCGTATAGGGTTGGATTGCCTAAGAAGATGACAGTATAGACGGATGCCATAGTACCGGACTGGGTGCGGTAGCTAATGCATTGGGTAGGAGACATGCCAGTTTAGAGGCTATTTTTCTGGAATGGAAGCAACTAGAGTATACCACGGGATATGACTTCAGATCTAAGTGTGGATTGGATTCAGAAATGATAGTAAGCTTGACGATTAGATCGATCTAGATTAAGTGGATCGGTCCCAGTCAGAGGGACAATCCTACCCTATTGGAAATCACCTCTAGGGTAGAGATGGGAATCGATGGCGAGAGAACGAATGTACTTGGGAAGTAGAGGATGACATAAGAAAGTCATATCCAAAGCTCTTTGCCTGATAAGATTTTAGCGGCGATGATTCTTTCCTTGTTAGTAAACCGCAAACTAGGACATATTGGTTCTGTTTGTTTTGCATGTTTGATTGTTGTTTGTGGCTAGTGGGCATGCGGGATCCTTTGTATGTTTTGGGTTAAGGAATTTCGGGGACGAAATTTCTTAAGGGGGGGAGCGTGTAACGACCCGCATTCTACGCATCGCAGGATCATAGGATATTTATTTCTTTCACATACGAAGTGGTATGGTCATGTAACTTTAGGAGACGACTACTAGGGTCATTTCCGATGTTCATAATTTTTGTTGATTCTTAAATGACCGTTTTTCCCCTAGCCGATACTGTTTTGGCCATAACTTTTGATTGAAAAGGAATTTTGACCTAAAAACACTTCCATTGGCTCCGGATGATGGTTTACAATTCCGTAGAGTTGTCACATTAGCCAAACGAACTCACCGTTTGGGAGATATGGCTGAAACAAGTTTCAGATGGTGAAAAACAGCTTAATTGTGCTTAACCGGATGATTAACAGCTAGGCCCAATGGGGGATTTCCGGATTAGAGGTATTTAAGTGCTGCTAGGGTTAGGATTTCGGTTTTTCACTCATTTTCCAACCGCCACGAACCCTCTCTTCAACCTAACAATGGCCTCCAACATCTAAAAACACCTCAAATCACTTCTTAATCAAGTTTTGGCTTAAACTACATCAAATTAAGGAGGAATAACGCCAAAGCAAGGTTAGAGATGCTGTGTTGCACTGGGAACAGCGCCATAACAGTAGATTATTTCAGATCTAAAGTCCATTTGTGGCCAAGGTGAGTGATTTGCAAGGTTTCTCACTAATTACGGCTAATTAGGGGTAATTAGTGATATTAGCGAATTTATACACGTTAAGAATCTGGAAAAATATTTATAAATTCTGAAAGATGTTTTAGACCTCTGTTAGAAGTTTGGGTTAATTTGGTTAAGTTTCGCTAATCATATCATTAGATTTGCTTAAACATGTTTAATGGAAAATATAGGATTTTGGCTATGTTTGATCCGTTTTAACCTACCAAATTATTGTTTTGGTGTTTGTGAATGATTATACATGTTGCTATGACTGTATGGTATGCTTTGTGATTGCCTAGAAGTGTTAGATTGGTCGAAAAAGCCGTCATATGGCGTAAAACAGCTGCTGGAAAAGTTGCAAGAAAATGTGCAGGGTTTCGGATCGGATCGGGATAGGAGGATCGGATCGGATGGTGGACTGGGCAGAGAAGCCGAACCGGATCGGAACTTTGCACTAAATGAGCCTTGGCGAGAAGGAAGGCCATTTGCTTAGAGTTGTAATTGGGTAGGGGATCGGATCGGCGAGACCAAGAGGGGATCGAATCAGAAAGACCAAAGGGGAACCGGATCAGGCTTATGAAGGGAAGGGGGATCGGATCGGGACATCTAGGAGGGAGCAACCACCGAACCGAACCAGAGCTGGAGGACCGAACCGAGGAGGAGTGGAGCACTGATCAAGGCATGGGCCAGGATCACCGAACCGAACCGGGTCGGGACTACCGAACCGAACCAGACGTATACTTTTACCTCATTGTGACGACTCTTTTGAAGACCAACTCCAATTCGACCAAAACCCGAGATGCAAAGGAAGTCCAAATAGGAAGTAGAACTCAGGATCCAGAAGGGAACCAAAGAGTCCACTTCATGAGTTGGTCTTTGCTGCGGGACGTGTGCAAAAGGGGTTGTCGGTATTCATAACTTTGGTCCACCACTGAGAGACGGATAGTGGGCTTGTAGTGAAAGTTGTATGGGATTGGATTCCATCGTGGCCCAAAGGATTAGGTGACCAAGGTAGTGGATATCGTATGCTTTACGCACTGAGCGAGAGATGCGAGGATGGTTGCTATGCTTGATTGTTTGCCATCACCATGACATGCACACCCCTACCCCGTATTTCTTTACACCTATGTTAGTGGCACCTTAGAGTATTGTACGGTATGTAGTGCTAACTCTTTGGTTGCAGGTCCAGGTTCAGGTATGGTTTAGTATACCTGTTATTGTTCTGTTTAGTTACTTATCGCTCATACCAGACTTTTTGCCTAACCCAGAGTTTTATGTCTCTTCTTATTACTCTAGGTGCTCTCACGAGCAGACTAAAGACAGGTTAGCTGGTGATGCACGAGTAGCTGTACTGGAGACGGGCAGGAGGCTTCCACGTATGATACATATATAGGTATTCTCCCTGTGTTGCTGCGGTCATTACTTTGGGAATTATAGTGTATCTTTCTTTCTCTTGTTTAGAGACAGTAATTTGGAAAGTTGTAATAAATTATATTTGAATTTCCGCTGCTCTGATGTTGATGTTGGTTTTAGTTATTAGCTTATGCATTGTCTCGCCTGTTTTATGTCAAGTACATTATTATTATATTTTGTTCCCTGCGCTGTAAGACATTCTATAGGTTTTTGATTAGTTCATTCTTTTCTTTCCTTTCTTTGGCGACCGTTCTGTGCTAGTTGGGCATGTGTACAGCGCACTTTCGGAGGAAATGCTAGCTGGTGCGGGGCGGGCCGTCACATATCCCCGAATACCATGGCTAGCATATGCTACTCGTGTCTGTTAGGGGAGACGATCATTGGGTATAACTAGGTACAACCTAATCCTGATATTATGATAGTTGGTGCATAAATTTTGTTCAGAGATATGAATGACAAGCTTATCTGCTCTTACCTTATTTATTTCGTACTTTCATACTTTACTATTTTTTCATATCCAATATTGTTGATCTTACTTAATACTTCTTTACCTTATTTTTATGCTCACCTGACTTTTTGTCTGACCTATTTTATTTTTCCTTCTCTCTCTTCCTCCCCCTCCCCTCTCCAAGTTCTCGGGGTAGGGGATTGGAGCAGTGACCGTGATTCTTCGATTCAGCTTGGACTTGGACTATTTTTTCCTCGATGTATTGTTTCGATTTCTATTCTATAACTATTATTATGACTCATGAGCGATATGATTTTTACAATTTTGTACTTGCACTTTGATGGCTTATTTACCACGAGGCAGATGTTTTATGATATGACATTATGATATTTGAAACTGTAATGTTACACTTGGTTTAATAATAGAAGTTTGAAAAGTTTTCCGCTCATTTTGTATTCTGTCTTGTGAATTTTAGTCTCTGTTGTTACTTTATACCTATTGCGCTTTACAGAACTTAGTGCATACTCATATGGATGACATTAAGCAACGTGGGGTGTTACATGTATCCTGTTTGGTTCAACCAGAGACATATGTCTATTAAGTTTAGTAATTCTAACCTAACCTTGTATACACATATGCATGATACTAACTACCATACTCAAGGTAGCATCTCCAACCGATAACGATACTGAGATAGAATGTTTACGCATAATTGTGAAGTCTTTAAACCAACATTCAACCAATTACCAAAAACAAAGAAGTGGGCTCTCAACTACTCACTGTTCATATGGAGGTTAATTATTTCTATATATGGTCACTTAAGACCTAACCATCAATGATAGATAAGGGTGTATCCTCTTGATTACTTAAGATCCTAGGCGGACCTGTCGGTCAGTTAATACCTTTTTTGATGGTTTATTCTACACTAATATAAATTAGAGGACACTAACTACAATCTTGCTAATTTAAGGCTTCCGTCATTCACACATGTAAACCCATGCCCACATAAGGCGAGAGATAGTAAGCAGTCACTTAAGATCAATCAGATAGGTAGAAGTCGCATGCCATTTAAGACCTCCCTATGGCGGATCACCTCGTTACCATCAAGCTGACCTTATTCAGATAATCCCCTAATCACTTAATACTTCCCCCTTAGGATAGGTTGACATATGGTACCGCTGTAATGGCCATTTAAATTTATTCCCAGGGTGGATCCTCAAACCCCAGCCACTTAAGACCCTAGGAGAAGCGAACTAATCGTAAAGATTATCAAACTTATACCCAATTAACCTTTAGTGCTTTCATTTATGGGAGGTGGGCTACGCGATCGCTTAATACATTTTTAAAAGTTGATATAACCACTTAAGACCTTAATTCCCAAAGCAGGACGCGTCACTGAATTATCTCCGTTTTGGTTTCTTCTTTCGGATGGGGGGAGATCTCACTCATGAAGAAAACCGTAAAATTGGAGTTACAATCCATGTTCCTAGCCATCATTTTTAAATTGTAACCATTTAGGTCTATCTACCTAATTCAATTTATTTTCCCCTATCAATAATGGTTACAATAGTTATTATTTCTTTATGGCCTTATTAATAGCAACTCAATCACATTATTGCTACAACAACCATAATATATATATATATATATCCATTTGATATGAATTTTACTTCCTTATCTAATTCCAAAAATTGGAAACCATTTAAACACACATATACGATCAACATTAATTATAATATATCTTATATTACTTACGTAGAAATGGATGGATAAAGTGCATATATTTATATTCCCGCGCAGTTAACGTAGTTATTATTCTTCTATTCAATTCAACATTTTGGTTTAAGCTAACAACCAAAACATTCCCTTTTGCGTTCAATCTTGTAATAAGATTCCAAATCTTACAAAAGGTCATTAACTGTAATTAGTGTAAATTACGTCGAAAATATTTTAAAAAGGAATAAACATATTTTAATTCATAAGAAATATATAATATGTATGTTTTTGGAATGGTTGATGTAAACTATGCACAAACATATATAAATCTATGTTTGTACATGAATTTACACAATCCTTTCCATTTTTTTGGTACATATTTCTTATTGATTTCAAATAATGTTGTTTTATTGAAAAAGAATCAAAAAGGCATATTTACAATTACCAAGTTAAAACTTAAACAAAACTAAACATAAAAAGGCTTATATCTTTTTAACAATACTTACACGAACCACAAATCAATACAAAAACTACAGATCTGGAATAAAACTACACTTTAATAATGATTTATGGGACTGATTTCCAGATTTATGGTGTTTACAATGAATAATATTTTTAAACACAATTGTTGGCAATTATATGAACAATCTAATAAGCCTATAAAATAATAATGTTCAAACCACAATTAGTTTTTTAGATCTAAGTAAAAATATAATAGATTTGCTGAACACAAAGGCATATATTTCAGATTTAATATAAACAAAGTAATCATATTATTGCAAACTATGTATATAGGCTTTCAATTCACCTGAAAGCATCCAAATTTGAATCTGAGTAGTCTTTTAGGCCTACAGTTCCTAAATTCTTACAGATCTACAGTTATTATGAAAAGAGGATACTTTCAGATTTGTAGATTTTCAAAAAATAAGAAAAAAGGGAAGAAATCTGATGAAAATGAACCTAAATGCCAATCCATACCTTTCCACTTGAATTTGATTAACCCTCAAATCGATATTATTTATGTTTGATTATGTTTGTATATGAATATATTTTATTTTAGAATTTGATTGAGGAGAAAAGAAATGGCAGAGTTTCGCTACTGCTCTCAGAAATATGTGGAAAAGAATGGGGGATTAACCCTTAATTTATAGGATTTGAAATAACCCTAACCATTAGATTTAATTTAATAAACATTCGTCCGTTAATATACCAGTTTGTATGTTTTAACCCTAACCGCCACTGCTGGCTGGATCAAGCGGTCGCAGCCAGCGGTCAACCACCCCGGTCGACCGCTTGGGTCAACCTGGCAGTGAGGTGGCATGGTGGTTAACATATACTATATATTTTATTCTCATTTACTTATTTCTGTCTATATTCCACATTGCATCCGTAACTTTTTCATTCGGACTCTGTTCGCGAGACTCTAAACATGAAAGTTGACCAAAATTCTGTGACGAACGCATGGTGCAAGTTTCGTGATTAAATTCCATCATTTGCAAAAATTCCTATTTTCGTAAATCTAATTAAATAACTAATTTATTGTCAAAATCCCGGGTTGTTACATTCTTCCCCCTTAAAATAAATTTTGTCCCGAAATTCTAACACCTGTGTATTCTACTCTACCCAACCAATTTGTGTACATCCACTTTGCAACCAACTGCGCATGTGCACAGTGTACATAATGCATTGCAACCATAAAAAATTTATGCATATTGATTCTAAATCGGATCCTCTTATATGTATGCATTAAATTTTGAAACACTTTCGAAAGCATGATGCAAAACATCTTAAATATACTAGCAGTTCTATATGAATGCAATATTTTGAAAATTCTTTTTTATCCATAACCCTCACATGACTACGAATAGAAGTGTGAAGCAACCAATTTTGCATCCATACTCTATCAGCCATCACATCAACGAATTTAATTGTTTCCTATTTAAATTCTCCTAAGTCGAAAAACGGATATCAAAGCGAAGAATATTTACATTCCCTTCACTTATAAATGTTCTAATTCCCATCCTATAGTGGAATTTTACCTTAATTCCCCCAAAATACTCTAAAAATTCTCATTTGTAGACTGCAAAAGAGGCTTAAAACAAGCTCTAAAGCATAAAATGAGTTAATTAGCAACTCGTGTACATCATTAACGAGGTATGAAAGCGATGTTTCCAAGGTTAAAACGGCTTTTCCTTGTTGTCGTTAACGTTTTATCTCATCGTCGGCCATACTGCACTGCTAAAACGCATGCATAAATCATCCAAAAAATCTTCCTTGCGCTGTTTATGTGATTAAGAAATCGAAATTTGTCACGAAAATAAATTTTGCACTTTAAAACTTCTTTTATAAATTTTCGGAATTTCCTTTCAATACTGCTTCACTTTACATATGAGATTTGTACGGAAACTAAAATTCTGGTAACATGCGCTTTGTGTTATTTAAGCCATCTATTTTAATTCAAAACAGATGTTTAATCATGCGCAAACTGTCGCACACAAATCCATGCTTTTGGGAAAACCGAAATGAAGAAAGTAAATCAATAAATTATAATATCTAAAAAGGATATATAAATTTTTATTTCAAACAACATTTGCAAAAAGTTTCAAAAACGTATTTTGCGGAAATATAAACGATTCAAGTCGCATGTTTGTGAAAAAGGAAGTCGATCACGCAAAAAATGCGAAAACTAAAACTACGCACAAAAAGGGAAAAATAAATTTTAGCTTAGTAAGGAACATGTGATAAATATAACCATGCCGAAAATGACACAAAACCTGTTTTTCGCTAAAATTTATCCAGCACGGAATTTTATTCTTTCTAGCTCTAAGACAACTTTCAGTTAGATAAGAAAAATAAGATTTCAATTAGATATGCACGAATGACAAATATTCCTAATCATAGAAATCTCATCAAAAAGTCGTGCGACTTCTAAGACAACAAACAATAACAGTTACAAGCACGAATTAACACAAAGCTAAGAGCCAAATGCTGGAAAGGGAAAACAACAAAGACAACAACAAAACATTAATACCGAAACTCCCAAAATAATGCCTATAAAAAACGAGATGTCTTGCTCCGTGGCTTGAGCTCAAACCATTTTTATGACCTTTCATTAATCATATCATGATAGCAAAATACTCAATCTCGTGTTACGAACACAGCTGGTGTTGTTAGAGGTTTCCACATCACCATCCCTTATAAAAGAGAATTAGATATGACAAAAAAAGCTACCACAATGTTGCTCTTCACGGCGTTTCTCCTAACATTATCTAACGAAAACATGGATAGGTGAAGATACAGAGAATAACTCAGTGAAATGGCACACAAGGACAATAAGTTGAATTAAATATGATGCAACACTAAATGATGGTTAACGCCATCAATCAAGTAAAAGATTGATTTTTGCATCACGCGATAAATCTAGTCGTGACTTCCTATTATCAGAACAATGTGTTAAATGAGTCACACATCAACATGGATAGTTTTGACATTGATCTTCGAACAAAAAAAATGACATCTAGGAAAAAGAGATCTTCTGCAAAATCTCCAAAGCCAATCAAACCAATGATTATTCAAGTCTGCGTACAACATAGATGCCTCCAAAATCTCTTCGAGATTCTCTTTAGAAAAACCATCTAAAGATTGCTTAATCTTCATCTCTGAAACAACGATTTCCTTTATCAAAATCTATTCCAATAAGATATAGCAAAGGCGGATGCGGTACAACCAACAATCCTATACAAATATCTCGAGACAAAGGACCGGTGCAAGTCCAACTGTTACGACTAACTTTCTTAGCCCTAAGGCGGTGAGACCTTATGCTCAATCCGATCCAACCAAATAGTCTCTCTCCCTAAAGATGAGACTTAAATGACGCGGGTAAGATCAGATAGCACAAATAGTTATTATGGACTAAGAAATGATCGGAGAGAAGAAATTGGATCTAGATCTTGGAGTCATATTGGGCGAGATCCGATGCGAAAATTAGCGTGGAATAGGAGGAGATGAGGCGACAATAAAGAAAGAGAAGATGGATAAGAATATGGCTCAGTTAGATGAAGAAGGAAGGGAGAAAGAAAGAAGTTAATGAGGGAATTTGAATGCAACTTTCACGGCTGAGTCATATGTTCAAGTTGCACCAAAACTCATCAACTATGTGACCGCTCTAGGTATAACGCTTAACGGTCAATTGTCAAATGTCAAATGGGTTTTGGGAAAAGGTTGAACCTTGACCTTATTAGGTTAGATAAAAATATTAATCATCCTGCGTCATCTTTTATGTTTTGACGCGATCCGAAAAAACAATTATGCTTATCACGGCGATATAAAATACCGCAGTCAAACTCTGAACCGTCTCCAAAGATTCAAAGTAGTCTCAATAAAATGTTCCACACAATGAACGAATTTCCAAAATAATTCAGCAAGAATTCCGTAATTAAATTAAAAGGGATTTTCCCCTTACCTAGCTGACAACAAATAAATGATTTGCAAAACCAAATATCCCAATCTGAACGAAATATTTTCCTTTGTCTCTTAGAAAGAAAATTTATAACTTTTTTTTAATTGATTTTTTATTATAAACTAAAGGTTTTGTATTATAAATCCACTTTTATTATTATTTATTCCAGTTTATATTACTACTGGAAAACCTTTTCACATTCCAAAATGTCGGGATTTTAAAAATCTTAGAAAGATTAATTGTGCTAATTACGATAAATCATCCAATATATATATATATATGTGTGTGTGTGTGTGTGTGTGTGTGTGTGTGTGCGTGCGTGTGTGTGTATGTATATAAAGAGGAACACTAAAAATCACGAGGAATGAGTGTTAATTATTTTTAAGTTTTGAGGCATATTCCTTGTCATTTCCAATTTCCTTCATTTTACCAAGTGGAATATTTATTAAAATCACATAAAACCCGAAAAGTTCTGAGACGCAAATAGATTTGAAATTTTAAAATCATATTTTTACAAAACTATTTGCCGAAACAATAGTTTTAAAACTTTTGAAGTTCATTTTATTTTCCAAAGTAGTCTTAAAAATGGAAATTCCTTTGAATATAAGACCAAGGACTCCAATGAATATTCCTAACAAAAGAATATTCGAAATTTTAACGAAGTACCAAATGGATATAACTTGTAATTATATTTCCGGATGGATATGACATATTAACATGAATTTCTCGTTTCAGACCAAGGAAAGGCCTTTGACTGGAACTACCAATGAAACTAACATAAAAAATCGTGAGTATCTAAGTTGTAGCTAGATTTTCGTCCAGCCCCCAAACTTGAATCCAAAGGATTCACCATATGTCATCCTCATGCTCTTAGCAACGAACTCGCCAATGTACTATGGGGTAAGACAGAATTGGCTAGAAATTCAGATTCAGCATATTTCAAACTCTTAATCGCTCTAGGCCCATCATATATAAATAGGCCCATGACTATTTCATTGTCGAAATAATTTGAAGTTGAGTAAGAAAGACGAAGAAAATAAAAAAGAAAATTGAATATGTTCTCTCATGTGTCCTAATTTAACTAATTTCTTTGATTGTCTAACCTAAGCTCTGATACAAGTGTAACACCCCACACTTTTTTAAGCTCAATTTTTGACAAAAAATTTGAAAATCAAACACATCCAAACATGGAGCATGTAAATCTGGTACCTGCTAATAAATTAGCAAGAGCATAATTAAAGTATGATAAAATAAATCAAAATGGAAACAAAATAGGATAAGCTAGTATCAACTCGGGTAACTACCTTATAAGAGTAAGTCACCATGTCAATACCGACCATGATAAAGAACAAGAACCGAAAACCAAACATAAATACCTATGGATGCCTGACCTTCTTGGGATAACCTGGGAGTTGTAACGAGGAGGGGGTATCAGAATAATAAGTTACAACTAGTCTAGTATACATGGATGTATCCTGTTTGGTTCAACCAGAGGCATATGTCTATCAAGGCTAGTAATTCAAACCTAACTTTGTAAACACATACGCACGACACTAACTGCCATACCCAAGGTAGCATCCCCAACCGATAACAATACTGAGATAGAATGTTTACGCATAATTGTATAGCCTTTAAACCATTATTCAACAACTTACCAAAAAATATGAGGTGGACTCTCAACTACTCACTGTTCATACGGGGGTTAATTATTTCTATATATAGCCACTTAAGACCTAACCATCAATGATATATGAGGGTGGATCCTCTTGATCACTTAAGACCTTGGGCGGACTTATCGGTCACTTAATACCTTTTTTGATGGTTTAACATACGATAATCTAAATTAGAGGACACTAGCTACAAGTCCTACTAATTTAAGTCTTTTGTCATTCACGCATGTAAACTTATACTCCTCATATGGTGAGAGATAGTAAACAATCACTTGAGACTAATCAGATAGGTAGACATTGCACGCCATTTAAGACCTTCATATGGTGGACCCTCTCATTACCATCTAGTTGGCCTTATTCGGATGATCCCTTAATCACTTAATACTTCCCCTTTAGGATAGGTTGACTTATTGTACCTCTGTAGTGGTTATTTAAAACATATTCCCAAGGCAGACCCTCAAACCTCGGCCACTTAAGACCCCGAGGGAAGCAAACTAATCATGGAGATTATCAAACTTGTTCCCAATTAGCCTTTAATGCTTTCATTTATAGGAGGTGGGCTATGTGATCTTTTAATACTTTTTAAAGGAGTATCTAACCACTTAAGACCTTAATTCCCAAAGCAGGCCATGTCACTAAATTATTTCTATTTTGATTTCTCCTTTCGAAGGGAGGAGACCACACTCATGAAGTAAATCTTAAAACTAGAAATAATCTATGTACGCAAACAACTATCGTCACAGGTTCCCGTGGTCAATGATGACTCACATCAACTGGACATATATTCGACTGTTGGAAAGTGCAGACTTTTGTCGAATAAGACAACTGACCTCCCACCATTAACCTACTAAGTCCAATCCTAATTTTTAATTATATTAACTCTAAATTAACTAGAATATAATAAGAAAAACCTATACCTTTCCTGTCCTTGGACTTTTAATTAATTGTTTCCTTATTGGACTTAGTATTTCAAAAGACAACCAATACCGACTAACCCCCTTTTAATTCCATTTATTGTCATTTATTAGGGTTATAGCCATTTACGACCGTAACAACCATATTTTACTAAGGCACTAATTGAACCAACGAATATCCCAGTTGTTTTGGTCCCTTATTATCCAGTCTAATTATTGTAACTCCTTAAATCTTTCTGTTTTATTTTAATTTGATTTATTCTTATATATATATATATATATATGTGTGTGTGTGTGTGTGTGTGTGTGTGTGTGTATATGTGTGTGTGTGTGTTATATATAAATTACTCTTTTACTTAATTAGATACAATCTCTATTCCTAGTCATCGTTTTTAAATTTTAACTATTTAGGCCTAACTACTTGATTCAATTTAATTTCTCTAGTCAATAATGATTACTATAGTTATTTTTTCTTTATGACCTTATCTATAGCAAATCAATCACATTTATTGCTACAACGGCGATAATATATAAATATATTTCCATTTAATATGGATTTTACTTCCTTATGCAATTCCATAAAATGGAAACCATTTGAACACACATATTCAACCAACATTAATTATAATATATTTCGTGTTATTTACGTAGATTTTGATGGATAATGTATATATATTTATATTCTTACGCAACTAACATAGTTATTATTCTTTTATTTTTATTTTATTTTTTGGTTTAAGCTAACAACCAAAACATTCCTTTTCGCATTCAATCCTGTAATAAGATTTCAAATCTTACAAAAGTTCATTAACTGTAATTATTGTAAATTATGCCTAAAATATTTCAAAAAGGAATAAACATATTTCAAATAATAAAAAATATATAATATGTATGTTTTTGAAATGGTCAATGTAAACTATCCCCAAACATATATAAATCTGTGTTTGTACATAAATTTACACCACCCTTTCCTTTTTATTTATGGTACATATTTCTTATTGATTTCAAATAATGTCTTTTATTGAAAAAGAACAAAAGAACATATTTACAATAACCAAGTTAAAATCCAAACAAAATTGAACAAAAACAAGCTTATATCTTTTCAACAAAACTTACATGAACCACAAATCAACACCAAAACTACATATCTGAAATAAAAATACACTTTAATAATGATTTATAGGACTGATTTCCAGATCTATGGTGTTTACAATGAGCACAATATTTTTAAACACAATTGTTGGCAATAATACAAAAAATCTAATAAGCCTACAAAATAATAATGTTCAAACCATAATTATTCTTTGAGATCTGACAAAAACAATAACGTATATGATGAACACATAAGCATATATTTCAAATTTAATAGAATCATAGTAATCAAATTATTGTAAGCTATGTATATAGACTTTCAACTCACCTGAAAGCATCCAAATCTGGATCTGAATAGTCTATTAGGCCAACAATTCATAAATTTTTACAGAACTACAATTACTCTATAAAGTGGATGCTTTCAGATTTGTAGATTTGCAAGAAAATAAGAAAAAAGGGAAGAAATCTGATGAAGAAGAATCTAAATGTCAATCCATACCTTTTTCCACTTGAATCTGATTAATCCCCTCAAATATATATTATTTATGTTTGATTATGTTTGTATATGAATATATTTTGTTTTAAACTACAAGAAAACACTGATTTAGCATCCTATATTAAAAAGCAGAATTTTACGTCGCTAATTTGCAACGGATTTCCATGTGATTTGCAGGGGATAGTTTTTTGTTTTTTCAAATTTTTCTTTTATTTACTATCGTCGTCTTTTGTCATACCTCACTAAGCCATTGCAAATTGCGTCAAGTTACCAACCGAAATTTTTTTCCACTATTTTCCGCTGCAAATCCAGGCAGAATAACGATGAATATTTATCGAATCTATTTTGCAACAGAATTCCAATAGATTTGCAAGAGATGTTTATATTATTTTTTAAGATATACTTTAGTATTATTTTTTAATAATTATTAACATGTTCAATAATTAATAATTTTGAAAGGCAATAGAATTTACTAACCACATAAGAATTCAATTACAAGCATATACAACACAACTATACCAACAAGCGATAAACGACATTGAGAAAAAAACTATAACAGACTTACAAGACTAACCAAAAAAACTCAATGCCGTACAATACTAATTATAAATAGGCAAACAACAACAGCATACAACTAGTAAGAAGTATCAGTCAACCAACAGATCTCATTTTCTTTAAGATGGCATTTGAAAAAAGCGAGAAAATATAATCAGCACTTTGCACTTTAGACTCAAACACTCTTCTATTTCTCTCCATCTAAATTTCAGAAACAAAAGTCTTCAAAATTCTCAACAACAATAGACTCTTACCATCCTTCCATCTTGTTGCTTTGAAAAAGCACAAACCATTCATCTTTGCTTACATTCTTAGGAGAATGTAGTTGAAAGGCTGACAGTATTCTCTTCCATAACTGAAATACAAATGAACACTCAAAAAGTTTGTGAGTATTACACTCAGATTCAACCCCACAGAATTCACATAAATCATTAGAAATGATTCCCAATCTAAACAGTTTATCCTTTGTGTTAATTGCATTCGCCATGACTTTCCAGAGTAATAAGTTTTGCTTAGCATTACTCATCACATTCCAAATTCTTTTATACCAGGGAAAGCAAGGCCTATTTCCAATCAAAAGATCATAAACATGTTTAATTGAGTGACTCCTACCCATCCAAGACATGGCAACTCTATCAGTCCTAAAGTTTAAACTGATTTCCGCCCATAAACTTCGAAGTAAAGCAGAACTATTATGAGGCAAAATCAAAACACCATCATTAATATAATCATCAACCAAAGCATTCTCAGAAATACCACTATTTCTCCTCAAATTGTAATCCACAAAACTACTCAAAATCATACCATCACCTGCCCAAGGGGAGTGCCAAAATGACAATCCTTTAAGCTTTCTTGCATTGCAACAAACAAAAGGTAAAAGCAAACTTCTAAGATTGAGAATTTGCCTCCAACTACATGAACTAGGAGTAGTCGTAGTCCAAAACTGTTTTCTACCAATCAAATTATTCTTCAGAAACCATGCCCATAAACATTGATCCCCGGAGAAGATTTTATCATAATACACTGATACAACAGCTTTATTACATTGAAACAAGTTTATAATACCCAAGCCACCAAATCTTTTATCCTCACAAACCTTTGAAAAAGCAATAGGTATGATTTTCTTCACAAAAGGATCCCCATTCCACAGAAACTTACTGACAGCACTAACAATCATATTTATAAGCTTCAGAGGAAGGATATAGTGCCGTGTAGTAAGTAGTCATAGAGAAAACTATAGACTGCACTATCACTAACCTACCAGCCTGAGACAAATTACATGAACACCATTGCTTCATATTGTCAATTATTTTCTCATAAAGAGGCATATAATTGTCCTTGGAAATCCTACTAGTGATTAAAGGTAAACCCAAATACATAGAATTATCAGGTAGATTTCTTAACCTAGAAAAAGCAATCAACTCATTTTCTTCATTCGAATTTAATCCAGCAATTTTAATTTGTGATTTGTGCAGATTAATCTTTAACTCAGTGATATCATGAAAAGACTTAAGAACATTCAGCAAACATTGAATATTGCTCATGGTAGGCTTAGTAAAAACAATGAGATCATCAGCAAAGCATAAATGAGAAATAACAGGATTCTTACATCGAGGATGAAGCTGAAAATTTCCCTCTTGCACTTGCTTATTTATCAACACATTAAAAAGCTCCATTACAATAATAAACAAATATGAAGAAATAGGATCTCCTTGCCTTACACCACATTTACTCTTAAAAAATCCATGAAGCTCACCATGTCTAGAAATAGAGAACTTAGGAGTTGATATACAAGTATAAATCCAAGCCAAGAAAGGTTTAGGAAAATTCATCCTAGACAAAATGGCTAAAATGGAGGACCAAGAGACACTGTCAAAGGCCTTCTTTATATCTAACTTGATCATACATCGAGGAGAAATGAATTTTCTATCATAACCATGAATCAGTTCCTGGGTAATTAATATATTATACGACCTACCAGGAACAAAGGCAGACTTATTGCTGGAAATAATCATAGGAAGCACTGCTTGAATTCTATTAGCCAAAACCTTGGATATGATCTTATAAAACACACTACAACACGAGATGGGTCTAAAATCAGAAATACAGGAGGGATTATCAACCTTTGGCACTAAATCAATAAAGGTAATTGTGAACATTTGAGGTAGAAAATTTTTCAGGAAAAAGTATTGTATAGCTTTAATGATATCTGAACCAATAATTGACCAACTTTTCTGGAAAAAAAACAAGCATTATACCCATCAGGCCCACCAGAACTAGAAGAATCAAGACCAAATACAGCTATCTTAATCTCATCACCAGTAACAGGAATAATAAGATTGTGAGCATGAAAATTTAATAGACAAGGTAATTCTAAATGAAATAGAGGGTCCACACATGGCAAATGCAAAGTAGCAGGAGCAAATTGAGAAATAAAGTATTGTACAAAAGCATTATCAATAGCACTTTGAGAAGATAAAATATTACCATCAACATCCCTAATCATATGAATCCTCTCCTTGATTTTGTTAACCTTAAGTGCGTCATGAAAATACCTTGTATTCCTATTAGCTTCCAATTCCTTCTTAGCATAAGATTTCTGGCATGAACTATAAAATTCTATATCCAAAACTTGCTTTAGCTGATCCTGCTATTCTAACTAAAAAGATTGAAGCTGTGTATCATAAGGATTGACTGCTTGTAAACTTTGAACCTGAAATAACTGATCTCTAATCAAAGTAGACTGTAAAGCTGCATCCCCAAAAGTTTGACCAGACCAAGCTTTAAGATGAATCCTTAAAAGCTTCAACTTGAAACACAGAATTTCCAAAGGGTTACCTCCACATGTATTTGACCAGACCCGCAGTAATATACTAGAAAAATCTTTATGAGAGCACCAAAAATTAAAAAATTAAAAAGAGGACTTCCCTTTAACAATAGCATCAGAGTTACCCCCAATATAAAAGTAAAGGACAGTGATCAGATATTGAAGGAGGCAGAACATGATAAAATGAATTAGGCCAGGTAAGAAAAAATGAAGAATTAGAAAACACATGATCAAGTTTACATAAGGTAGGTTTGCTAACATGACTCCTGTTAGACCAAGTAAAAGCAGGACCAAAAGAATTAACAGGAGAGGGATTTGAAGAGATTAAAGCTTGATTAAGAGGACTAATATCATTAATAGCAAGGGCACAGCCTCCCAATTTTTGAGAAGCAGAAAACATACAATTGAAATCCCCACCGAATAACCAGGGATCAGTAGAGGGATGAAGAGTGCTCAAGTTAGAAAGAAAAGGAATTCTCAGAGAAGCAGCATTATGAGCATAGACTGATGTTACGAAGAAAGAAGAATTTGTGGGAAGATAAGTACAAATATAATGAATGAATTGATCAGAAGATGACAACTTAGAAAGCTTGAAAACAGATGGATTCCAAAGAGTAAGGAGACGACCAAAAGAAGCATAATCAAGATTATGATCACAATTCCAGTTAGGAGCTATGAATTTAGCAGCCAGTACAGTAGAACCTATATCAAGTTTGGTCTCAGATAAACATATTAGATGAATATTATGCTTCCTCATGAGAAATTTAATCTCTTTTTGCTTGGAGGGAAGATTCATCCCTCGTATGTTCCAAAACGATATGTTGTGTACCATAATATGATACCAGAATTATCAGCAAGACCAGAATTTCTCCTGGTACACCTCTTCAAAGGCTTATTTTGATTGCTCAATGGAATTACATCCTCTTGACTAAAAGAACAACCTTTATCATTATCATCTGGATCAACTGTTTTTGAATTTTCCTTCTTCTTCCTACCCCTCTTTGACTTTAACACGGCTTTAGAATCAGATTTTGAAGAGGACAGAGCTGCATCAACATAATCACTGACCTTAGCCTTTGAAGCTTTGTAAGTCATTTTAGTCAAAGATGAAGAAGAATGGTTAGAAGGAGGAGGAAGAGTAATGCCAGCAGGAGGTGATAAATGAGAGTACGGTGAAGATGAAGGACTAGCAGCATCAAAAAACTTGGAAATAAAATTGGATCGAGAATCAACATTGAGATTTAATAAGGAGTTGTCATTTGAAGGATTACAATTAGTGGAAGAAGAAATAGGACATGATTGAGTATATAAATGTAGAGAAAATCCACTAGGATTAGCATAATTACTAGTGGATGAAGATGGCAAGGTAGAATTATCAGATAGCACAGAAAAGGGATTAAAAGTGACAAATTCATTGTGTACTTCATTCTCCACTAATTTTTCCTTTCCTTTATTCTTTACATCCATCTGTTCATTAGCAAATGAAACCCTCTTTTTTTGCATAGTACGCACTCCATGTTCATCAACAACCATGATGTTATTAGCTCCAGAAGTTCCTCTAAAACGATCATAATTCCTCAGCACATCATTATTACATTCATCCTCTAACTTGCCATTTCCAACTTTCTCAACAACCTCCTCCAAGTTTTTATTAATTTCCTTTTAAATTTGAGAACCAATCTTTCCTTGCTTTATTTGCCAAACCATTTTCTTCTTATTATACACCTTATTCCAACATTTATTATCATGCATAATATGTGCCTTACCAGTCATATTCCTTTCAGTCATGGCTGCATCCAAATGTTTATATTCATTCCCATCTTCAAATGGATAATCATTAGCCTTACAATCTTTATTGTGCACATCACAACTACTAATATTATGCCCAAACACCTTGCATAAAGTACAAATAGCAGGTTTCCAGTCATATGAAACTATTACAGGAGGACAATTCTCTCCCAAATCACCCAACTCAATACATTGAGGTAGATTAGAATCAGCATCAACTTCAACTAAAACTTTAGCATATCTAATTCTATGCATCCTATCTGTATTCAGATCAAAACAAATTAGTCTACCAACCTGGCAAGCAAGCCAATTAATACCCATCAACGTCCAGAGCAGTAGAGGAATACGATGGAGATGAATCCAAATAGGAACGCTTTTAATCTGAGATTAAGCACTCCCTATTGATGGATCCCATCTAGTAATAATGAACATACAGCCACGTATGAAAATTGGATCAGCTTTCAACAGCTTATCTCGATCAAAATCATTTGAAAACTTGAAGTAAAAGTTTAGCCCATCCGACTTAATATCAACATCACCATGTAGAGCCCAAAAATTCTTCAGAAAATTGACAACTGATAGATAAAATAGAGATCCATCAAGAAAAAAACCCACCAAATATTGATTCCAATATTTAATTCCTTCAGCTTTAACAATTTCTGGAGGATTCTTCTTTTGGCCATCTTTAATTTTCTCAAACACCATTGGCTTGTAACTACAAGCATTCTTCGGAAGAGAGTTGAACAATGAAAGATAATCAATTTTAGCAGAGGTGGCAAGATTCTTGGCAGATTTCAAGGAAAAATCAGGATTAGGAATAGATGAGGAAGGATTAGAACGAACAGGCTGTTCAGGAATACGAACAGAAGATGAGGGAACAGATCCATTTGCAAAACCCTGATTATTCAAGAAAGGATCCGAATTAAACCCAACTTTGTTACTCGAAGGCAAATTGATTGAAGGAATGCCAGATCCAAAAAAATTAGCAATGGAATCTGTATTCCCATCAATAGGAGTATTAGCAGTTAGATCAACAACTCCATTAAGGATAGAGTTCAATATATCATCCAAAATCTCAGAAGCAATCATAGACGAAGAAAGATCCAAATCGGGAATTGACACAGACAAAGGATCAGGGCGGTCAGGGGGAGGAGGACGAGGAGGAAGGGAGGGAAAAGAGGACGAATCAAGTAAAGAAGAAGATGACGAATCAAGATTGGAGTAAGAAGACGACATTACCAAAGGGAAGTTTTCTCGAATACCCCAAAAAACTGATTTCCAATAATTAATAATTAATTTGTTATAATTAATGATTTATAAGTAATAATAAATAATAATTTATGTTCTATAATAAATAACTTATGTTCGTTGCTTATTTAGAATTAGCAATATAATCTTTGCTCATAATCAATGTGATTACTAAATTGTTAATTAAGTCCTCTGTTTTCATCACAAATTTCAGTCATTATGCCAGTTATTTTACGCTAAATCCCAAAATTTTAAATTGTCACTACAACAAAAATGCAATTTTACAACAATGATTTTGCAATAGTTTGCCAAAATGTCGTAAAAAAGGTCGATCTTTCACAACATTTATTAAGAAAAACATTGTAATAGAATTTTCCAACAAATATTTAATGTACAAAAGTTGTAAATAAAAGTTTTCTACACTGTTTGTTTAAACTGCTATAGAAAGTACTTTTTGGTGATACCTTTTTTACATTGTGTTATATTTGTTTTTTAATAACACATATGTCATGTTGTTGAAATATTTAAATGAACGTTTGTTAAATACTGTAAATTAAAAGCTTTCAATGATAGTTATCAAACATTATTTGTGCTGGTATTGAAATATGTTAATGAACGATGTTTATCAAATAAATAATTATTTTGATAACTTCATTTAGTAAAAGAAAAATTATTTTTTGGGAATTTTTTTTAATTTTGCCATAAAAATAAAATTTTATTTCTAAGATGATTCCGAAAAAAGTTAGTTTATAAATACTCAGCATTTATGGAAAATTTTAATTTTTCAAAAAATAATGTAATGTTTGAAATATTTTTTTTCCAACAGCAAAATTAAAAATTGAAAAGTCATTTTTTTTAATATTTGTTTTCTACATTCTCTCTAGCATTATGCAATTTGACAACTTCAATTATGTTGTTATCTGATTTCATTTAATCTAATTTAAGTTAATTACACATACAACTGGGTCATTCATAAACGCACCACGTGCAATTTTTGTTGGATCATATTTGTGATATGTGTAGTATTGATATCATTCGTTAGATCAAGTTAGTAATCCAAGGATTATGTATTTCGCTCTATTATGATCCATTAGATTATATCCCAACACATCTAATTTTGTTTTTTTCATTAGTTTCGCTCAAAAGCTTTCACGACCCTTCATCTGTGATCTTCATCTCCTTTCAGGTAAATTACTTCCACCCCCAAATTTTCGTGAAAACCCTAACAAGGAAGACGATTACACTCGAAGTCCAAAGCAGTGACACGATCGACAATGTCAAAGCTAAGATCCAGGTTTGATTCTTACCAATCTAGGGTTATGCTTTATTTCAATTTTTTATAGATTTTACTGAGAATAATTTTGATTTATTTATGATTCTGGGATGTTAGGTTGACTTTTTTTCCATCGTTCAGCTATGTGTTATTGTTGGCTGATTTATGTATTCTTTTTTTATTTTAGGGGCTTGAGTTAGGGTTTTAACAGATTTTTGATTTATGGTTTTAATAGGCTGGTTATTAAGCATTTTCTTTCCCTGGTTTTGTGACACCCCACGTCTGTTAATGTCACTCATAAGAGAATGCATTAAGTTCCGTGAAGCGCAATAGATAATCATTACAGAACATTTCCAAGACATATGTAATAAGCAGCGGAAAATCTTAAACTTTATTATAAAATAAATAAAACATAGTTTCATAAATACATCGAAACCCAATTACAAATCATATCCCGTGCCATAAGCTATACTAAAGTAGAGAGCAAATCAAAAGATACATCTCAAGAAGTCCAAGTGACTTACAAATATGCATAAAATAGGAATGCCAAGACAGGTAAATAAGACTGGATAAGAAAGGTATAGTGTCATAACAAATAAACTAAATAGAATAGCATGATGGGCAAGAATAGCAGGAATAAACTATGATCGAGTAATGCTTCACATTTATATCCTAAACAGGTAATGTATGAACATATATGTCTGCACCAATACTAGTACAACAAGTTAAACGTGATCACATATCAGCATGATTAACAGCAGAAGTAAACAACAGGTTTAAACAGCAAAATTACGTGTACCCTAATTACTACCCAAGCGATCGACTCCCTGCTATGTAAATACTATGTGTCAGCCCTGGCAGTAGGGAGTATCACTCCCTAACTCAGAAACTATATAACATAGACCTATTTACTGTGTTACAGCGACTTGCCTTCCCTAGTCAGATCCACGCACGTTCATGAATCCGCCGGAACGCGCCTGTAACCACCCCATGTGAACCTCTTACTATCCAGTTCAGTAAAGCATGCCCTGGCCCTTACCTAGTACGGGACCCCCAATAACAAGATACCTACAGGGATACTGACTGGTATGGTTTCCAAACAGCAGATTGACACAAGCCAAATGCCCAAAGCTTGTGCCCCCAATTATCTAGGATTTAAGAGTCCCAAAAACCCGATGTAATAGTAGACGGGGACCTCTTTACTTATTAATATTTATGCTTAAGCTAGCAGGTTTAGGTTTACTAATAAGCATGGTTGTAATGTCATTATGTGTGTACAAACCTGTTCTTAACATGTCATTTACTTAATATCCATTTAATTTAAATTTAACATGTCTAATTTATATGCATATTATTAATCAACTACATTCCCAAGTTACAAGTTTATGCAAAATGTCCATTTACAGCAAGTATCTACAGCAAGTCTAAACATGTATATTTATCTTTTTTCCCAAATTATAATCAATTAGTACTAGTAAATAACATGCCTAAATTCCCTTTTTATAGTATTCATTTTTGCCCCAATAGTACGCCCATTCTAATCAGGCATACCCTAGGCTTCCAAAGGCCTAGGCTTGGCGTAAAATAAAAGGAAAACAGAGGAAGAGAACCAAATCACATGTGCATATAGGCAAGAGTGGAAATAAACATAGAAAACGGTAAAAGGAAGATAGATACATTTAACTTGTTATTTATCCACATCACAGGCATATGTACAACTTGTTACTTATCCAACATCGTAGGCATATGTACAACTTGTTGTTTTTGCAACATCACAGGCATATACATATATAACTGATCCTAACGGCATAGGTGATTAGCAGTGAAAAAAGGTATATGTATTTTACTAACACTGTAGATCCTAATCAGCTTCGTTAATTTGCCATGTTCAAGGCCTAAGAAATTAGATCTGTAAATAACGGGAACTCACAGTGAGTCTTGGTGAATATAATTATATAACACTATGTCATAGGAAGTCCAAACCCAATCCAAATTGTATGTATGCAAGTCTTGATGTTGTCTCTGCTTGATCCAATCTCTAGCTACATTCCTCTATTATATGTTTATAATTTTCAAAATAACTTCATGAAGGCAGAAGAATAACAACAACAACAACAAAGCCATATATCCCAAACAAGTTGGGGTTGGCTAGATATGGAACCCAAAATTAAAATAAAATTAATAATGATGATAATAATATATATAAAGGGTTTAAAATAACCAATCCAATAAAAAGTCGTCTGATAAAGGTTTTTTTTAAATAATAATAATAATAAGTAAAAATGTTCAATAAAAGTGAAATAAAATCTAAAATAGTAAATAAAAAGTAAAAAGGTTCAGTAAACGTGAAATAAAGTCTAAAAAAAACTATGGTTCTGGTACATGGATTGCCAATTTCCATGCACTCCTATCAACTACCGGCTCTTCCGATAAACTCCAGTTACTAAAATCTCTCTTTACTATCTCCTCCCATGTCATTTTAGGTCGACCTCTACCTCTCTTTGGGCCTTCGGCGCGACCTAGAATTCCAGCGCGTACAGGTGCATCGTATGGTCTACGTTGGATATGTCCAAACCATCTCAAGTGGTATTGGACTAACTTCTCTTCAATAGGTGCAACTCCAAGTTTTTCCCGAATATCCTCATTTCTAATCCGATCTCGTCTGGTATGCCCACAGCTCCAACGCAGCATTCGCATCTCTGCTATACTTATCTTCCGGACGTGTTACCTCTTAGTAGGCCAACATTCTGCACCATATAACATTGCAGGTCTGATTGCTGTCCTATAGAACTTTCCTTTAAGCTTCCGAGGAATCTTCCTATCATAGAGAATGTCAGATGCTAGTCGCCATTTCACCCATCCTGCTTGAATTCTAAAACTAACATCCTTATCAATCTCTCCATCAAACTGCAACATAGATCCTAAGTATCGAAACGATTCCTTCTTGGGTACTACTCTACCGGCCAGGGTAACATATCCGTCATCTGACCTGACACTGCTAAACTCACACTTCATATACTCTGTTTTAGTTCTGCTAAGCCTGAAACCCTTTGATTCCAAGGTCTCCCTCCACAACTCCATTTGTCGATTAACCCCTATTCTACTTTCATCAATCAGCACAACATCATCGGCAAAGAGCATACACCAGGGAATCTCCCTTTGTATATCTTTTGTGATTTCATCCATCACTAATGCAAAAATATAGGGGCTCAAAGCCGAACCTTGATGTAACCCTATGTTAATTGGAAAGTCTCTGGTCTCACCATCGCATGCCCTAACACTAGTCACAACCCCCTCGTACATATCCTTAATAAGGGTAATATACTTTGATGGCACTCTCTTCCTTTCTAGCGCCCACCACATAACCCTCCTCGGTACTCTGTCATAAGCTTTCTCCAGGTCAATAAAAACCATGTGGAGATCTTTCTTTTGCTCCCTGTATCTCACCATAAGTTGCCTAACCAAGAAAATCGCCTCAGTGGTTGACCTTCCCGGCAAAAAACCAAATTGATTCCTAGAGACACTTGTCAACCTCCTCAAACGCTGCTCGCAAACTCTCTCCCAAAGCTTCATTGTATGACTCATAAGCTTAATTCCTCTATAGTTTGTGCAATTTTGAATAAGTCCTTTATTCTTGAAGATTGGAACTAAAATGCTTCTCCTCCACTCATCTGGCATTTTGTTTGATTTGAAAATATTGTTGAACAACTTAGTTAGCCATTTTATCCCTGCATCTCCAAAGCATCTCCACACCTCAATAGGAATATCATCAGGCCCTACCGACTTGCCTGATTTCAAACGTTTCAACGCCCCCTTTACCTCAGCTTCTTGAAATCTCCGCACAAAATGTCTATTGGTGCTATCGGCTAAGTCTTCCAACTCGATCGAAGAGCTATCACTTTCTTCGTTGAAAAGCTTATCAAAGTATTCTCTCCACCTATTCTTTATCTCATCTTCCTTCACCAAAAGTCTATCATTCTCATCCTTAATGGATTTAACCTGATTGAAGTCCCTAGTCCTCCTCTTGCGTAGCCTAGTTATTCTGTAAACGTCTTTTTCGCCCTCCTTTGTACTTAGCCTTTGATACAAATCTTCGTACGCTTGTCCCCTTGCTTCACTCACTGCTCTCTTTGCAGTCTTCTTTGCCACTTTGTACCTATGCATGTTCTCTTCGCTTCTATGACGGTACATGCATTTGTAGCATTCCTTCTTCTCTTTGATAGCCTTTTGCACCTCGTCATTCCACCACGACGAATCCTTGGGTTCTCGCTTGCTTCCTCTTGTTATCCCAAATACCTCAGTGGCGACTCTCCGAATGCAAGTTGCCATCGCATTCCACATGACATTTGCTTCTCCTTCCACATTCCAAGCTCCTTCTCCCATCACTCTATCTTTAAACACCCGTGAAGCATCTCCTTTGAGTTTCCACTATTTCGTCCTGCTAATCATCGCTCTCTTATACTTCACCACCCGAAGACGAAACACGCAAACCAACAGCTGGTATTGTGAGACGACATATTCTCCAGGTATGACCTTGCAATCAACACAATCTCGTTTACTATCTCTTCTAGTTAGGACAAAGTCAATCTGGCTAGTCTGTTGGCCACTACTGAAGGTGATCAGATGTGATTGCCTCTTTCTAAAGAAGGTATTAGCAATCATGAGATCAAAAGAGAGAGCGAAATTCAAAATATCTTCACCCTCTTGGTTCCTACTGCCAATTCCAAAACCAAAATGCACTCGCTCAAAGCCCCCGCTAGATGAGCCAACATGGCCATTGAAGTCTCCTCCTATAAAAAGTTTCTCGCTGCTATGCACATTCCTAACCATGACATCCAAATCTTCCCAGAACTTCCTTCTGGCTTCTTCACTTAGACCTACCTGTGGGGCATATGCGCTAATGACATTCAAAACTGCCTTGCCAACTATTAGCTTAACTAGGATGATCCTATCCCCCCGTCTTTTGACGTCAACCATATTGTTCTGAAGGTTCTTGTCAATCAATATGCCTACCCCGTTCTTGTTATGTACTTCTCCCGTGTACCACAATTTGAAGCCAGTGTTCTCCACCTCCTTCGCCTTCTGACCCACCCATTTAGTCTCTTGAACGCACAAGATGTTAACCCGTCTCCTAATCATAGTATCCACTATCTCTCTTAATTTTCCTGTTAAGGACCCTGCATTCCAACTACCTAATCATAGTAACCACATTGTTCATGAAGGCAGAAGAAGATATGAAGAATTTGTGTGAATTGTGAATGAGGGAAGCTGAGTTACAGAGCCAACATTAACCCTTAGATCTTAGGTTTTAAATCAGAATCATGCAGGTCATGTTGTGTCAGCATGAATATAGTCACAAAACAGTCCAGGTTCGGAAGGCATAATTCCGATGGATCAGGGTTGGGTCGACCCACGTACCCCTGCATCGACCTATGGGTCGACTCAGCCACCCTTGGGTCGATTCATGGTTCGAACCAGGATGGAGTGGGTCGTCCCCAAATTGGACAATTTCCCGCTTCCTCTTCCCGCTTACTTCATTCGAAATTCTGGAACTTATATTTAATTTATATTTATGCATAAGCCTCTTATATGTACACAAACTTCTAGAGCCTATAACTTCTTCAGAAATTTTCCGTTTTACGCAAACTTAGAAAAGAAGTCGAGAATGTACTCTCGAAAAGAAAAGGATAAGAAGCGCGAATCCTATCTTCGGCTTCCCATGTCGCATCTTCGCGGTCTTCTCCCCATAGCACTTTAACCATCTGATTTCTTTATTATGTAGCTTCTTGATTTCTGATCCAAGGATATGAGTAGGAACTCGTCTCCCTTATGCTTCCTTCTCAACTTCTACATCCTCAAGAGTGCTTGGCTCTACTATCTCCGATGTATCATGGAAACATTTCCTTAGATGGGAGACGTGACATACATCATGTACGTCTGCCGATCTGTCTAGTAGCTTAATCCTATAAGCCATTTGTCTTATCCTCTCTACTATACGGAATGGCCAAACAAAACCTTGGTGTCAACTTCCCTACTAAGCCAAAGCGAACTACATTCCTCAGTGATGACACTTTAATGAAGACCATATCTCCCACTTCAAATTCCAAATCGATCCTCCTTTTATCAGCATAAGATTTATTTCTTTCTTAAGTGGTTTTCATTCTCTGACGGATAAGATCGATCTTCTTGGAAGTATCTTGAATCATTTCCGGTCCAAGTAGAAGTCTGTCCGTAGACTCCCACCAACAAGTCGGTGATCTACAAGGTCGTCCATATAATGCTTCAAAGGGTACCATGTCTATGCTGGATTGGTAACTGTTGTTGTAGGAGAACTCCACTAAAGGAAGAAGCTCTACCCAAGTCCCTCCAAAGTCTAGGATACACAGTCTTAGAAGATCCTCAAGAACTCTATTTACACTCTCATTTTATCCATCTGTCTGAAGGTGGTATGCCATGCTCAAACGTAGCTGTGTACCTAACTCCTCTTACAAGGTTTTCCAAAACTCGCTAGTAAAGATGGGGCCGCGGTCGCTCACTATACTGGAAGGTACCACATGTAATCAAATTATCACTCAAAGATAAACTAACGCCAGCCAAGACGCTGTCCTCTTTCTCTTTACAGGAATAAATGAGCGCTTTTTGTAAGTCTATCCACTATCAACCAAATGCTCGTATTTTCCTTCCTCATTCGAGGCAATCCATTGATGAAGTCCACAGAGACGCTCTCCCACTTTTACTGTAGGACATCCAATGGTTGAAGCAATCCACCTGGTTTCTTTTGTTCAGCCTTTACTCTTTGGCAAGTTATGCATCGACCTACAAATTCTGCCATATCTTTCTTCATGCCAGTCCAAAAGAAAACCCTCTTCATGTCTCGATACATTTTTCCTCCACCCGGACGGATAATCATTCGAGAATGATGAGCTTCCTCAAGCATTGCCTTAAGCAATTCTCCAATCTTAAGGACACATAGCCTTCCATCTCGTCTTAGCCACCCCTTATCATCCACGGTATATCGAGCAAGGTGACTAGAAGTCTCTTCTATTGAGTTTGTCCAAGATATCTGAAATCTGCAGGTCCTCTTGTAGCATAGATCCAATTCGCTCCATAGGAGTGGGTCGCACCTCCAATGATGCAAACAATCCCTCTATGAATTTCGTAGAAGGCTTAAAATCAAATGTCGAGATGTACTCCAAGCTTTGACTTTCTACGAATAGAGGATCCAAACTCATCCTATGCCTACTCAGTGAGTTCGCCACTACATTACCCTTTCCATGGGTATAAGCTATCTCGAAGTCGTAGGATGCTAGGAACTCCATCCACCGTTGCTGCCTTAGGTTGAGATCCTTTTGTGAGAACAAGTACTTGAGCGACTTATGATCCATATATAGCTCAAATTTTTCTCCAAGCAGATAGTGTTGCCAAGAATTCAATGCGAACACGATAGCAACCAACTCTAGATCATGGGTTGGGTAGTTCTTCCGTGAACCGTTAATTGTTAGCTTACATATCACACTACCCTTCCCTCTTGCATCAGAACGACACCAAGCCCCATGCCACATGCATCAGTGCAAGCTGCAAACATCTTGCTTCCGTCTGGGAGAGTCAGAATTGGGGCTGTTGTCAGAGCCCTCTTCAACCTATGAAAGGCATCCACACAATCAATGCTCCATGAAAAATCAAAGTTCTTTCTGTCCATCAGGTAAGAGGGGCTGATAGTCTTGCAAAATCTTTGATAAACTTTCTATAATAGCCCGCCAATCTTAGGAAATTTCTCACCTCCGTTGCATTCTTTAGAGCCCACCAATCTTGAACTGCAATAACTTTTGCGGGATCCACTTTTATTCCATCCTTGGAGGTCACATGCCCTAAGAACCTTACTTCCTTTCTCCAAAAGTGACACTTATAAAATTTCGCCTTGAACTGATGTGACCTGAGGGTGCGTAGAACCTACCCTAAGTGTTGGACATGCTCCTCCTCGTTCTTTAAAAAGTCCAGAATGCCATCCACAAAGAGCACCACAAACTTGTTTAGAAACTTCCTAAACACCTTACTCATCAAGTCCACAAAATAGGCGGGTGCATTGATTAGCCCAAAAGGAATAACCAACCATTTGAAGAAGCCATCTGGAGTTCTGAATGCAGTCTTATCAATATTGTCTTATGCCACTCTCAACTGATGAAACTCCATGGCCAGATCCATCTGCGAGAAAAATGATGCGTCAATCAGCTGATCAAACAGGTTGTCAATTCTCGGTAGCGGGTGCATATTCTACTTAGTGAGCTTATTCAACTCCTTATAATCCACACATGGACGAAGTGAGCCGTCTGCCTTAGTTGTGAAGATGACTGGAGCTCCCCATTCTGAAATTCTTTGCATAATAAATTTCTCGAATCGCTCCCCTACTTGCTTGCTTAGCTCCTTCCTTTCCCTAGGAGCCATGTGACGCACTGGTAAAGCAACTAGTTTCGCGTTCTCTACCAAGTAAATCCCGAAGTCTATCTCACATTTTGTAGGTAGTCCCTTAACCTCCTCAAACACATTCGAGTAGTCACTAACTATGGGAACACATCGCAAGTCGTTAACAGAAGTATCAAGTGATTCTAGAAAACTGAGCACTACCGACCCACGTGGGTCGCAGGAAATTTCGAGAGTCCTACCATGAAAAGAAAAAAACCTAACCGCTCTCTTTTCGCAACCAAGGATAGCACCATACATGGCTAGCCAATCCATGCCTAGAATCAAAAAATAGCCCATAAAGCCCAGCACATATGCGTCGCATTCAAATTCGACGGCGAAGATAGAAATTCGCATACTCCTACACATCATGGATAAATGAGTCGATCCTCCTATGGAGTTTGAGACTATTACAAGTTCAGAGACTACACTAGTATTAAGGTGTAGACTACCTACAAAAGAACTGGATATAAATGAGTGTGAAGCACCAGAAATAAACATGGTTCGAATAGGATAGTCAAAAAAGGAAATCAAACCTCCAACTGTGACTTTCCTACCAGATCAGGTCCACTTGCTTCTAAAGCATGCATTTTTCCAAAATTTCCTTCCCCATGCTTGCTAGGGCATTTTTTTAGTGAAGTGTCTCATCTTTCCACAATTAAAGCAAGCTCCCTTTGTCTTTCTGCAGTCTTTTACAAAGTGACCTATAGCACCGCAACCATGACACTTTACATTCTTTTTGATTTCAGCCTTGTCAGACTTTCCACCTTTCTTTTGTTGCTTTCCTTTCTTAGGCCACCATTTATGCTTTTCGCCCTTAGCTTGAGTCTCCTCAGTCTTAGTCTCTTTCTTTTCTTCCTTGCCATCCTCATGCGTAAGTTCCATATCAACTAGCCTTTCCAAAGTTGCCCCTATCGGTATGTGAGACAAAGCATGTCCTTAGAGTGGTTCAATCAACCCTCTAACAAATCTAAGCGCCTTCTTGTGGGGCATATTCACCAACTCTAATCCAGACCTCTCTAGTTGATTAAACTTATTCACATAATCCTTAACCGGCATGTCCCCTTTTTTTAAAGCCAAGAACCTTTCCATTTGCAGTCCCTCTTCTGCTTGAGATAAGAATTTCACCTTGAACCTTTTCCTGAAGTCATCCTAAGTCACCATCGGTTATCCAGATTTTGTTACTTCTTACTAGTAGGAAGCCTCATCTTTTAGTTGTAATGCAGCCAATTGTATTTTCCTTCGGTCATCGACCTCAAAAAGTCCAAACATGTTTTCCGTTTCTTGTAGCTAATTTCATGCTTCAACAAAGCTTACGGTTCCACGGAATGTTTCTCCTCCCATAGCGCAGAAGTCTTTGCATTACATAGAGAAGTTATCTGCTCGTGGAGGTAGAGGAAAAGCGGCTGCAGCTGGGGGAGAAGCATCCCCTTGACCCCCAGTGGGTGTCGTAGCCTTAAGATATCTACGGAACCATGTCGATAATGGAATGCCCTCGGGAAGATTGGGTGCCCCAGACATGCTGAAAAGAAGAAAAAGATTCAACAGGAGATCGAGAAATTATTGACTATAGCTTGAGGGGATATGTTTTTCAAAAACAGTTTTTTTACTTGAAAATACTTTTCTTTATGAAAACGGTTTTGAAAACGTTTTCTCTGATCTTGTAACCTTCAACTCTAATACCAAATATGACAACTCACGTCTGTTAATGTCACTCATAAGAGAATGCATTGAGTTCCGTGAAGTGCAATAGGTAATCAATACAGAACATTTCCAAGATAGATAAAATAAGCAATGGAAAATCTTAAACTTTATTATAAAAGAAATAAAGCATAATCTCATAAATACATCAAAACCCAGTTACAACTAGCAAATTGTCCCAAATCTGTCTTTCAAAACATCTAAGAAAATAAAATATCATAGTACATAAAATCTTATCCCATGCCATAAGCCATACTAAAGCAGAGAGCAAATCAAAACGATACATCTCAAGAAGTCCAAGTCAAGTCCAAGCTATAAGAGAAATCCTAATCACTGTTGAGTGCTACCACTCTGAGGACCTGAAGGGGGGAAGGAAGAAAGAGGCGAAAGAACGAAAAAAGGTCAAACATAAAGTCTGGCGATTTCCAGTGACTTACAAATATGCATAAAATAGGAATGCCAAGACAGGTAAATAAGACTGGATAAGAAAGGTACCGTGTCATAACAGATAAACTAAACAGAATAGCATGATGGGCAAGAATAGCGGGAATAAACTATAATCGAGTAATGCTTCACATTTATATCCTAAACAGGTAATGTTTAAACATAAATGTCTGCACAAATACTAGTATAACAAGTTCAACGTGATCACATATTAGCATGATTAACAACAGAAGTAAACAACATGTTTAAACAAAAGAATTAGGTGTACACTAATTACTAGCCAAGCGATCGGTTCCCTACTTTTTTTATACTATGTGTCAGCCCTGGCAGTAGGGAGTATCACTCCCTAACCCATAAACTATATAACACAGACCTATTTACAGGTGTTGTAGTGTCTTATCTTCCCTAGTCAGATCCATGCACGCTCATGACTCCACCGGAAAGAGCATGTAACCACCTCCATGTGAACCTCTTACTATCCAGTTCAGTAAAGCATGCCCTGGCCCTACCTAGTGCGAGACCCACAATAACAAGATACCTACAAGGATACTGACTGTTATGGGTTCCAAACAGAAGATTGACACAAGCCAAACCCCCTAAGCTTATGCCCCCAAATATCTAGGATTTAAGAGTCCCCCAAACCCGATGCAATAGCAGACGAGGGACCTCTTTGCTTAATAATATTTATGTTTAACCTAGCAGGTTTAGGTATATTAATAAGCCTGGTGGTAATGTCATTATGTGTGTACAACCCTATTCTTAACATGTCATTTACTTAATACCTGTTTAAGTCAAATTTAACATGTCTAATTTATATTATTCATCAACTACATTCCAAGTTACATGTTTATGCATAATGTCCTCTTACAGCAAGTACCTACAGCAAGTCTAAACATGTATATGTATCCTTTTTCACAAATTATAATCATCTAGTCCTAGTAAATATCTAGGATTTAAGAGTCCTCAAAACCCGATGCAATAGCAGATGGGGGACCTCTTTGCTTAATAATATTTATGTTTAACCTAGTAGGTTTAGGTTTACTAATAAGCATGGTTGTAATGTCATTATGTGTGTACAACCCTATTCTTAACATGTCATTTACTTAATATCCGTTTAAGTCAAATTTAACATGTCTAATTTATATTATTCATCAACTACATTCCAAGTTACAGGTTTATGCATAATGTCCACTTACAGCAAGTATCTACAGCAAGTCTAAACATGTATATGTATCCTTTTTAACAAATTATAATCAACTAGTCCAAGTAAATAATATGGCTAAATTCACTTTTTATATTTTTCATTTTTGCCCCAATAGTACGCCCATTCTAATCGGGTATAGCCTAAGCTTCCAAAGGCCTAAGCTTGGCATGAAATAGAAAGGAAAACAGAGGAAGAGAACCAAATCACGTATGCAAATATGCAAGACTGGAAATAAACATAGAAAATGGGAAAAGGAAGATAGATACATTTAACTTGTTATTTATCCACATCACAGGCATATGTGCAACTTGTTATTTATCCAACATCAAAGGCATATACATATATAAACAGTTCTAACGGCATAGCGATAAACAATGAAAACATGTATATGTATTTTACAAACACTGTAGATCCTAACCAGCTTCGTTTAATTGTCATGTTCAAGGCCTAAGAAATCAGATCTGTAAATAACGGAAACTCACAGTGAGTCTTGGTGAAGATAATTATATAACACTATGCCGTAGGAAGTCCAAACCCAATCCAAGTTGTATGTATGCAAGTCTTGATGTTGTCTCTACTTGATCCAATCTCTATCAACATTCCCCCATTATATATTTATAATTTTCAGAAAAATTTCGTGGAGGCAGAAGAAGATATGAAGAATTTGTGTGAATTATGAATGAGGGAAGCTATACATTTAAAGAGTTACAGAGCCAACATCAACCCTTAGATCTTAGGTTTTAAATCTGAACAGTATAAGTCATGCCAAGTCAACAAGAATAGAGTCACAAAACAGTCTAGGTTCAGAAGGCTTGGATCAGGGTTGGGTCGACCCACCTACCCCTGGGTCGACCTATGGGTCGACTCAGCCACCCTTGGGTCGACCCATGGGTCGACCCAGGCTGGAATGGGTCGTCCCCTAACGGGACAACTTCCCTTTTCCTCTTCCCACTTACTTCGTTCGAAATTATGGAACTTATATTTAATTTATATTTGTACACAAGCCTCTTATATGTATACAAACTTTTAGAGCCTATAACTTCTTCATACATTTCTTGTTTTACGCAAACTTGGGGTTTATCTGATCCAGAATTCGAAGACGAATGCAACGGTAATGCCGGTTTTAGTTAATTCTGAATATTTATTATGGTTAGAGTGTATTGTATTTTGGGGTGTTACAAGTTGGAAGATGTCTACTTCTGCAATCTGAGATGATTATAGAATTGTATGTTCCTGAAATTTGTGCCACTAATTAAGAGAAAATATGTTTCGTTTTTTAAGTTTTCTCGGATTAATATGATTTTCTAAGACCCTACACCAATGTTTTATCCACTGATTTTGGTTGATTTTTGCAAGAGGTGTTTTGGAAAAAACTCCTACTCCTTAGGTTTTTTTTATCACCAGTCATGATTGGTTATAAAACCTAGTTCCTTTCAATCTTTAATTATGATTTGAATGGATGTAGGGTAATTTTAGCTATAGTTGTAAACCAGTCAACAAGGTGGTAATGCAATTCTCAAATTTATTGGAATTATACCCTCATAATTTTTATTTTTAATTTTAATTTTGTGTTTTATCCCTCTAACTCATATTTTATTTGTTTTAGAAAATTCATTACCATGATTTTGTCTCAATTTTAATATATTGAACTTTACTTTAAACCACATTTTATCCATATAGATGCATCTTCACATCATCATCTATCTACCTATATATAGCTAATATCTCTTATGTAACCCAATAGTGTAGGAGTTGAATCGGGTCAACAATTTAAATACAAAATAAAATACTATTGGTCACACAATAGATCTGAACCATCATTTGATTTTGTTGTGTCGATCTAGGAGTTGAAATAAAGGGCAATTCAATGGTTAGGATTCATTGTTTCACCTACTATGTCATCGACTTTTGTCCCAATGGAATTTTACCCTTTATCTACTTATAACCCTGGCTCTTTCAGAATAAAAATGTCTCCAATTCCGAATCAACAACATCAAACACTTTCAAAATGTATGATTTTCTATATACAATTTAGATTCTATTTAGTTTTTTTAATGTATAATAGTAGAAAAATAATAATTTTTATGTTTAATATCTACTATTTTGAAATAAGAGCATATGATGCTAAAGAAAGCGAAAAAGGAAAAGAAAAGGTTGTTGAGTAGCATCAACGTTTCAGATTAAAAGCATAAGATGCTTCAGATTTGTTAAGAAAAAAGTGCTTTTTATACGGTAATAACGCTTTCAATTTTAGTGATGTTTTATCAATGCATTTTGCGTTTTGTTATTTCATGTATATATAGTTACTTTTATTCTTATAAATAAACTTCTAAAACTGGAGTGTGGTTAGCTCATGAGCATATAATTACTGATTATCTAAGCTTATCTCTGTTTCCTTTTTTCGCAATTAATCGACCAAATGGATGACGTAGCTGATCAATATTGCTAGAAATAGTGGTAGAGCTGGAAAATTCCTTCAGACATGGCAAAAGTTTATTTCATGAAATTTTAATATATTATGATAAATTAAGTATATTTTAATGTGCTAAAATTAGGAGTAAAACTGAATTTAATTGAATTAGTATTGATTTTATTACTATATTTGCTTAATTTGGAGCATGAAGCTTTGAATTTCACACTCAAAATTTTCATTTTCAGGTATGGTAAGAACATGAAAGTCATGAAAATTTGCATACGTCACAAATTTTTAGGTACAAGCAGAACTAGCTTCCCCTAAAATCTACCTTTGGCTGGAAATCAGTAGGATTTTATTTCTGATGGGGATATTTTCTTTCTTTTGATAATTGTCATTTTTGTTGCGAGCCATGTTTTTTTTTTGATAATTATCATTATTCTACATCTGTGTTTTAATGAACTCAAGTCAGACTATATGTTGCTTGGTTGGGTCTTGTGTGCTAGATTTTTATTCCTTTGATCTAGTTATCAGTCTAAATCTTATAGCATGGAACTATTTCAGTTTTACTGTATCCTTCATGTTGAATTTCATTTCAAAAAAAAGATCATAAAGGAAGACGATAGGTTGAGATTTTTTTTAAAAACTTGTTGATACTTACAATAGTTGGTTACTTCACTTATTTAAGTAAAAAATGTCTAATCGTAATTGATATCCTGTGATCAGATATTACTTGTATCCATGTAATTCCAGGTTGGGAACCATCTCCATTGGATGTTTGCGTACTTTGGCGAGCCAATTTTGGTGCTATTGTGTGCTATTCTTGTTTTTGTATTCGGTATTTATATAATTTCACTATGAAATATACATTGTCTTTTGTCATTTCATAATTATTATGTGATTATGTATTGAATTTAGCAACTTAATTATGTATCGTGCTTGTATGTTAATTGATATTCTATGTCGTTATTTGGTTATGAATGGTGTTATTTTTGAGTTCATATTAACTAAGTATCTCAATTAACATTGGCGTCTGTCGGTTGTAAATTAGTATTTTATTGTAGTAGCATTTACCGACGGAATAGAAAGAGAATACGAATGGGTTTTGCAAACCTGCGTGTGATTGCCGACGGAAATAAAAACAACTGTCACCAATAACCTTGCTAAAGTGTTAGCATTTGTGATGAATTACTGACAGATATCTAAGGTGAAGAAAAAGTTGAAATTATCCGTTTCTAATCCTTGTTGTTTAGCAAGGGATCTCTAATGGGAATTTTTTAAAATATATATTAAATATATATATATATCAGTAAAATATCGGTAAATTTTTTTAAAATTAAATTTAAATATATTGACAAATGACGGTAAAGGGTCGGAGAATTGACATTAACTTCCATCGCAAAATAGTCACTAAAATATCGATGTGAAATTTACCGATCAGTGCTATCCGTCACAAATCCGTCGCTAATACATGTTTAGTGACGGATTCGTTCGCTGCAAAATCAACGTTTTCTTGTAGTGTTAGAATTTGTTTGAGGAGAAAAGAAATGGCAGAGCTTCGTTGTGCTCTAAAAAATATGTGAAAAAGAATGGGAACCTAACCCTTAATTTATAGGAGTTGAAATAGCCCTAAACCATTAGATTTAATTTAATAAACATCCATCTGCTAATACAATAGTTTATAGGTTTTAACCCTAGATGCCACTGCCTGGCTCGGTCAAGCGGTCGCAGGCGACAGTCGGCGTGGCAGTGAGGTGATAGGGTAGTTAATATATATTATATATATTATTATGTTTTATTTATTTTCGTCCATTTTTTGTATTTCGTCCGTAACTGTTTCATACCAGCTTCGTTCGCGAAACTACAAACATGAAAGTTTACCAGAGTTCCATGATGAACGCAATTGTGGAAGTTTCGTGATCAGATTCTATCATTTGCAGAAATTCTTATTTTTGAAAATCTAATCAAATAACTAATTTATTTATTGTTAAAATCTTGGGTTGTTACAAAGAAATTTGTTTTAACATAAATAAAGTAAGAAATTGGTTTTAACTTAGAAGTTAGATAAAAATGGGTTTTACTTAAAATAAGGTAAAATGAGCTCTAAATTTTTTTAACTTAAGAATGATATTTTCTAAATAAACAAAACAATATAAAGCACGTTTTATAGCTTAAAACCATTTTGTAACTTTCAAACTTAATTTTTTAACTTGTCGCAAAACATTGTATATATAATACTATATATAGATTCCTTTGTTTTACTAAAAATCATCATATTAAAGTACGAATAAATGAATTTCCATGCCTATTACAAATCGTTGTATATAAAAATATGAATAAATGGGTTTCTTTGCCTTATAGAAAATCATCGTATATAAAAATACCAATATATGACAAATATCCACCAACACCTAACCAATAATGTTTATTGATGAATATCATGACTAGGTTTAGAGTTAACATATGCAAATGTCAAATAGAAATCATAATCTAAAATCAAGTTTTACGTTAAACTGGCATACATGAATAATATGAATATAAATAATATAATAACCATATTGAGAAATCCTGATGGATCTCCCCAATATGTTCCTCTGCATCAGATCTATGTATCAGCACATACATGAATATAAATCAAAAATAAAATCTAATTAATTTAAGATGAATCTTCCGCTTTAAGAACGTAGTGTTAAAAGCCACCGCTCCATGGGAATGAATATAAACCACAAACCAACCGATAAAATAGTAAATCATCCAATCAAACAACTAAATATGCAATTACAGTGAATATTATTATATGATACAATAATATTCCAAGGAATGTGAGCTTAACTCACCATCCAATTCAATCAACATTTTTACTTTGTTTAATCTAATTTCAAAAAGATTTTTGAAATCAAATAAAATTCCAAATAGATTGAAAAGCATCAAATCTAGTTCATATACGTAGAACTCATCGATATGAGGAGTAAAAGACGCTTCAATTGGACCTTGTATGAAATATATATGCGAATTACAAGTTTATTCGAATTTTAATGTCATTACCTAATTTAATATTTTGATTAATTACCTTAGTCCGCTTATATAACTTTCTTCCCCATTCAAATTTGTTCGAATCCCCCCGTACAAAAACACCTAAACCGGACCCTTGACCATGCTTTGATCGTTCCCTGCCATCACCTCGACCATCAATCTCTATCGCAACCACCACCAGAATATCCACCTCTACTCGGTCACCGCCTTAAATTCAATCGTTGTCCATCGTAGATATTTTGTCCTACTGTGCTGAAAGTTTTGATTGCCACAAGTCACGTTCATCTATGTGCGACATATTATCCCAATCTCGGACTCACGAACTCCCCTACCTTCTAGAAGAACAAAGGCAACCTCATCTTCCCCTATTGCGCTTTGTATCTCCAGCATACCTCGCCTGTAGCTTGCGATAGTAAATGTCAGACGCCAGAAATCTTGATTGAAAGGAATTTTAAAGATATAGATTTGAAGCCCTTGTTTGTATGGCTCCAACGTATCTAACACTGTTTGATTTTTGTAAGTATTTCATTGAAATTAATTTGATGAAGTTAGGTGCTTATGGCGGCTCTTTTTTCTGGTTATAGCAAATAAAAAAAATAGGAAGGAATTAGGTTATAAGACATAGAAGATGGGATATTTATGAATAACTCAATAATATGTTTTATTCTTTTATTTTATTGTTAACCATTTATAGCTCGCATGATCACACTAAAGTTCTGATTGCCACGAAACTTGACATTCCACAATAATTCAAATTTCCGGACCCGTTGAAACTGGTTTTATCGAATTCCGAAATTGTTTGCAAAATTGCTATTTTTATGTGTTACTAAAGTTAATATTAAATCTGTTTCTGAACACTTTAATCCATTAATAATAATTTACTATAATTGTTTCCATTCAAAGTAGATTTTTTTACAAAAGCTTCAAAATCAATTTTATTTTATTTTAAATTCCAGATTCACTTATTCGAGTAATTTTAATATTAAAATTATTGTTTTCTCATTCAATTATGTTAAATAACTTATAGATTTTGAATTCGGGTTACTCAATTTCTAAAATAATCTTTTTCATATCTAAATAAGATAAATATTCCGATGTTGAAAATTCAAGTCGTTACACTAATAATTTATCCTAACATCATTACTACTCAACCAATCCATAGTAAGATAATATCAAGACCCATAAATAAAATATAAATTTACTACAAGTAAAAGTATGAACTAATAACTCAAATTCTAGATGGTCATATATCATCTTAAGAGTTGCATGCTCTCCTCTCAAATTCGCAACCCTTAAGGAGGTAACAAGCTATAATGGTTCAGGATCTAAGTTAATTATGAAATAGTACGAGATAAGTGAATGTAATGCACCGGTATAAATAGTACTATAATAGGTATACCATAAATCAATCGCTTACCTCCCATCGCTACCTTTCTCTTCTCCTCTGTTGTTGGCCTTGGAGATCATGGCTCTAAAGTAAAGACTTTCGCCTTATTAGTCTTAGTCATCTTTGGAGATTTGTTCTTATAATGCATCACGTGGTTCTAGTTGAAGCACATCATGTCCTGCTTTCCCACAACCATCTTGGGATCACCCAATCAACACTCATTAGCATAGTGCCTTTCTTATGACACTTCTAACTAATAATATCGACTTTTCTTTGCTTGATAGCTCCACTTTTTTAAGCTCCCTTTACCTTGAAAACCTCTCTTCTTACCTCGAGAACCATGAGTTACACATCATTCTTAAAAGAATAAATCAACTTGTCATTCTCGATAACCATTTTACACCACTATGTTACATGGATCTGTGATATGCTGCATAGTTTCCCTTGCAATCTCCGGCCTCAAACCGCATATAAATTTTTCTTTCCTCTTGACCACAATATCTATGGTGACATATCCATATCGGAAGAGCTCATCAAGCTTAGTAACATAATCCGATACAGATAATTCTTCTCGCATCAAATTGAAAAACTTCTCGAGTAGAGTTAATTTGGCTATCCCTAATAAAACTCTCTCCTTGCATCTCCTTCGAAATTCTTCCCAAGTCAATTCCATTTCTGGTACGTAAATAGTTATCATCTTTTCCACTAGTACAGTGCAGCACCTTACAACTATATAGAAGCCAACCTTCTCTTATGTTCATCATTCAAGCCTGGATCACTAAAAATCCTATTGCAATGTAATGGAAAATTCTTCACTTCAATATTTTCAGTTCTACAAGCTTTCCTTCAAGACTAGTATAATATCGACTAAGACTAGCATGGTTGTTGCCAATTGATACATTAGGATTAACTCCTTTCGCATTAGCAACATTCCCTTTAACCACACAAGCAATCACTACAAGTTGTATCAAGTTAGTAAGGAAATAAAGTATATTCCTCATGTCTGCTGGTAATGTTGCAGCACTTGCATTTGCATTGGCTTTTCGACCCTGATTTTTCTAGTGCTAGATCGAGCATTTCCATTTGTTATGGTGCATCCCCTACCTAGATTCATTCTTTCATTTCCAACTTTCATATTTTCCATACGAACCATTTTATGATATGGAAGAAAGGTATAAGAGAGAGAAGGGAATACATGCTTATATATAGTAAATAAACACTACTATAGCATTACCCCATACTCTAATCTTATTTTCTAATCAAGTAGGATTGTGTTTTTGAAACTCTTCTATATTAGGAAATTCTTTAATTTTTACAAAAACAGTTTCTCTTACACCAAATTGTAATATTCTCCATTTTGAGGTCCAAAAATAAGCGCTATTGATGTTATAATCATCAATAATATTATTCTTCGGTTGTAAAATGAGATCGATTAATTGTATCTTTAACATCAAAGAATAGGAATATGAAAGTTTTCAGAACACGTTTCATAAACAAATTATCAAATTCATTATATAATCTCATTCATGATCCCACATTTAAAGAAAAAAAAACCATTACAAAATACTCCAAGATCGATATATAAAGATGCTCCACTGGTTGATCTAAGTCGAATATTTGGGCGTTATATAATTTTCACTTCAAAATGATTCAAGAGAAAACGTAAACACTGGGGATAAGATAAAGCTCCAAACGTAGTTATTTTGCTTACTACACGCCTATGAAAGTCTATCCGCCAAACTTAAAAAACCCAAAATTCCTACTCTCGGAAAACTTAAGAGAGCACCTAAGAGTTTATATTCTAAAACTTTGGGTAAGACAAAACGGCCGGTGTGAATAATAACCTACCATCTCAGATTAAAATAGATCTCTAGTGATACCATGTTGCTAAGTGGAATGGGCTTTCCTTCAATAGTATTTCAACCAATATCTCCATCATGGACCATGCCCCAGCAACCAAAAATGGTTAAAACATAGTAAATTATCATTTGTAACCGTGCAATGTATAATCGAGTACCCATTCCAATTTATTCGACATGATCGATCTTGCTTTCAAATGATTATCCATCTTATTTTCAGTTTTATCTCTCTTTGTCTAATACCTATATGGATTGCCAACCTCATAGATAAACATTATATGATTACCTATAACCTACCATATGGACCACCCATCACACATGGTTTAAGTGTCAAAATTATGTGAACTACCCGTCACACATATCATAGTTTTCCTAGGAATTATGAACTCATAAAACAAAAGGCTTATCAAGCCATTAATATAACTATGTGAAATAGTAATCACAACATTCATGTTGCTATAAATGATATCGAACCATTATCCAAAATCTTTGGCTTTATAGAGTATAAAGCTGTCACATCAAAACGTAGGTTTGTCGACATGATTGAAACGTAGGTTATCTTTTACTTTAAAATATAACTAACTTTACATAAAACAAAGCTTCTCAACCTACAAAACATCATATTCGAAATAAAAGAGTTGAGACATCAATGTCGCATAGGATAGTTGTTGAAACAAAGAAAACAAAGGATGTCAAGTCTTGACATCGATAATTCAAAATATAGGAGTCGAAACCAATTACTTATGGCATCAATATTTAAAACCTTTGCATCAAAATCATCAAACTTTTACTATTATGCCACAAAACATAAACTGTCGAAAAAATAATTAGCTGCATCATTGCCACGATACAATTGATGCCAAAATAAAGGCTAACGGCATCACATTTATGTCGAAATAAGAAGGGTGACAAGGGGTTGATATTAAAACCAATAAAGGATATCAATAATCTGATGTCGAACCCTGAAATATTTTAAATCTGGATGTTATTCTTTATTTGTTGATGGTTTACGAATCCATGATACTAGTGCCTAAACCCCTAGTTATTTCCCCTGGGTTGATTCATTCCATACCTGCCAAAGTAGATATCATATGAATCTCCTCGTGTCAATGTTGTAGTCTGTGAGACGGATATCATATGGGTTTTCGATATCTTTACCTAGGATACACGACAAACACGTAGTTAATAGATAAACCGTTTTATCACTATACAAAACCCATACTTCTCAGATACTCTTAACCCTTGTCATTTTTTTACTAGATAATAAATAATTTACTACATTGCATTTCATAAAACAACAGTAATCGTTTCATTTCCAATAATTATTTCACACCACATTAATTAATATTAGTACATAATATTAGTTATTCGAGTCTCGATAGCCATGCTTGGTCATCCGAAAGGGATGGCTTAGCTTGGGCATGCAGTTGTGGCGATCCAACACATTTTCCCACTAGATGTCATTGGTAAAGCCTAATTTTTGGAATTCCAAAAAGACTCATAAAAAAGTCATAATCTCATGAGAAAAATAGCCTAAAATCAAAAGTAAAATATTCTTTCACATATATAAATTGCAGTATAAACTAATTTTATAATTATTTTCGCAAATTAAAATTCAAAATAAGTGTTATTTTCTCGTTGTGAAATACATAAAATATTTATCTTAAGTTGAAAAAATATGAAATCAAAATTCATCTCTAAGATATTGTTTTACAAAACATACTACAAAATCAAAGAAAGTGGAGATCAAAAACTTAGGTTTTACCTTTAAACTATATAAATAATTCCATAAAATTTTCATAAATTGTTGTTTTATCCAAACATTAATCAAACATCTATGACATGGCAAAACAATTAAGGTCAATTCAAAAAATACCTATAACCGAAGTTAAACATAAATAATAGTGATGATTAACTAGTACTCACCTTAGATCGAATGATGATATTGAGATTTGATTGAGTTCAGTTTCTCAAACTCTTGCACTTTGAATCTCTTTGGTTTTCCCTGCTTTTTTCTTTAGTTTAAGGTCGACCTCTCTTGGTGTTTATGATTGTTCATGAATGTAAAATGAGAATAAACAAGAGGGGAAGGTTTAAGGGATAAATGAAAGATATATTCCTACTTTCCCTCTTCATTTATTATTCCCGTATGTTAAGTCCTAAAACAATCTTATTAGTTGATTAGTTAAGGTACGATCTTGTTAATTATCGAATCACATTCCCCTAATCCTGCTGCATTGTTTTATTTATCCAAATAAATGTCTTGGATAATATTGAACTAAAATTAGGTGTTACGGCGCTAAGTGGCTCCTTTAGGGTAAAAACTCTTCTTCTTTGTTTGCTTGATTCATCTATCCTTAATTTGATGCATCTCTAGTCCTTTATGATGATTTATCATGTATCACTTGTCTTTCCTGCTCTCTTTGCTTTATTGTAAATCCTTCATGTTGCAAGTTAATCCTCCAAGAAAAGCACTTGATCTTCATCGCTTGAGATTGTACACGAGGTGTACGGAATTAAGAAAGTCCAATAAGAAAAAAAATCACTTAGTCTCGACATGTTTCACTGATTCGAGAGGTCAACTTAGCCAAATTCTTCTTTAAACTTCTTAAAACTAAGCGTGCGTTTGGTTTATGTTTTTTAATTTTGAGTTTTCGTACATATTAATAGGCGAACGATGCACGTATATCTTGAAAAACAATCGTTTTACAAAACGAAGAAAACACACAAAACAAAAAACAACTCTTTTTCGTATTGTAAGAAACAATGGAAGAACAATTGCAAATTCATTCATCCACCATCCCTCTGTCTCCTCCATCATCTCCTCCGCTTTTGGTCAATCACCTCCGCTTTTGATCCATCACCTCCGCTATCATCAAATCTTTGCATCGTTTGAAATTAACGTTGAAAACTCAAAATTTAAAACACAAAATAAATCAAGCACTACCTAATTTTTTGCCTCCCTGACTATGTTTACAAGTTCATGAATCACTTTGTCCTCATTTTGAACTTCTAAGTCCGACTGAATTATGTTTGCCTAAAAAGCATACCAATAGGGAATATATTACTCACCTGGATTTTTTAGTCAATGGAGCATCTGGTTCCCTTAACTTCAAATCTTCTTTTCTTCTTCTTCCTTGTTCAAGCCGTAAACACCTTTAAAGTGCTCAAACTTTAATTTTAGTTTGTCTGAGCAATGAATTGTATAGTATTGGTGAAAGAATTTGTATTGCTTATCCTTGTAGGTCATGGATCCACTGTTCCAATTTCCCGTGTAATTTGTAGATGCTAACTTTTGATGGAAAAAAAATTCTATCTACGTATTACCCAATTGAATAGTTGTAATTAAATCTAAAGTTCACATAGAGCAATATAGTGGTATTGAGTTTCATTATTTAATAATTAAAAAAAAAAAAAAAAAAAAAAAAAAAAAAAAAAAAACCAGGTTTTCTACCATACGTCAAGTGAAATCACATTCAAAGAACAAAATAATAGTGATTTGAAAAAATAACAAGGATTATTCATTAGTTTAGTATTAGCCTGCTAATCATGTTTCATTTTGATGTGTAATACAATCCATATATGAACTTTAAGATGACGAATTAATGGAAAAAGTCGAAACCTAGACATAGGTTTCAATGTGTACATTAGCATTTTTCTCCAACGGTAGATCAAACTAGAGCTGTTATGGTAATGGTAACCGTTACCGATACGAAAAAAAAGTTACTATACCGATACTATTGGTAAACCAAAAATAAATATTACCGCTAGTAAAATGTACATTGGGATACTGATAAACTGGTAAAACGTTGATTGGTAAATTTACGGATACATAAAGCTATTAAACAATTAACACAATAAAATTTTGATAATGATGTTTTTTTTTTTTTTTTACTAATTCTAAACCCATTAATGTTTATATAAATATTTAAACTTGTTTTAAATTGACATAGAAAATTTACTTAGCTTATCACAAGATATTTACAACAATATGAAATAATACTTTTGTTAATCTTAAACTTTGAAGTTAACAAAGACAAAACGAATTACCAACCTAGATAAAACTATAAGCATCTGCGTAAAATATGATAAACTTTCGAAAAAAATAAAGGGTGGAATTCATTAAAATAGTGAAAACAAAAAATTAATATGACTGGTAAATTTATCGTTACCACTGGTATTTACATTTCTTACCACTATTTTACCGTTAATAATGGTAAAACTTACCGTTACCATACCGATAGCATTGGTATACTGATACTAAGGCTGTTATGGTAATGCTAACCGTTACCGATACGAAAAAACCGTTACCATACCGATACTATTGGTAAACCAAAAATGAATACCGATAATTTACTATTACCGCTGGTAAAATGTTCATTGGGATATCGATAAACTGATAAACCGTTAACTGGTAATGGTAAATTTACCAATACATAAAGCTATTAAACAATTAACACATTAAAAATTTGATAATGATAAAAAGTAAATATTCTTTTTACTAATTCTAACCATATTAATGTTTATATATTTAAACTTATTTTAATTGACAAAGAAAATCTACTTAGCTTATCATAAGATATTTACAGCATAAAATAATAATTTTGTTAATCTTAAACTTTGAAGTTAATAAAACCAAAAAGAATTACCAACCCAAATAAATCTATAAGCATCTGCATAAAATATGATACACTTTCAAAAAAGAAAGGTTGGAATTCATTAAAATAGTGAAAAAACAAAATTAATATGACTAGTAAATTTACCGTTAACACTGGTATTGACATTTCTTTAATGCTATTTTACCGTTAATAATGGTAAAACTTACCGTTATCATACCGATAACATTGGTATACCGTTGCAACTCGATATTGGTTACCACTGGTTCGGTACTGGTATGGTAATGGTAAATTTACCATTACTATAACATCCATAACTGATACAACTCGATATTGGTTACCATTTGATACCGATATGGTAATGATAAATTTACCATTGCCATAATAGCCCTAGACCAAACAGCACTGTACACCATATTAATCAGACTTCCAAATTGCCTAAACAGTTCCCTATAAAGTAAAAACAGTTTTGAATAATCATTTTGATACATGGTCCAAAACACTTGAGGTCAGTAATTACACGTTGGGCTTTGTATTTGGCATTTCATTTTTCATTTCTAATGTAAAGAGAGGAAACAGTTACTAAATCCTAAGCTGCTACGACGATTAAGGGACGGGGCAGAGAATTGAGTGATAGCTATCAGAATCATCTTTTAGCATTAACCAATCAGAATCATCCATCAACATAGAACATAGCAGTAGTTGTATCACCAAACGTGATAAGGTAAATGAAAACAGCCGTATTGCTCAAAAACTTCCCAAAACCGTAATTTCATTTGCCTACATCAAGATGGAAGTAAAAAAGTTAGCTTCGAAATATTTCTGGCTAATAATTGGCTTCTGCTTCGTAACTTCGAAATGCACAAGGCGTCAACTCAGTAACTGATGGACTGAAAATGATGCAATTCATTGTCCATCTTTCCCAAAAAGTTAGCAAAATTTTGGGTGAGAATTAAAATTAAGAACATAACTGTTTTTTTTTTTCTTCCTTTTCTTTTTTTTTTTTCCTCTTTTTTTAAGTATAAAGTTATCACATGCAACCACTCAACTACACAAAGGTAACTACAGTGTACAAGAATAATACATGCTGCACTAATTTACCGATAAGAAAACTTGGGCCTTATCTTCGATATAAGTCATCGATTTCAGTAAGCACTCTGGTATGAGTTTTTGGCAACAACAAGCGCAGTAAAGGAACCATCGATGAAGTAACTTTAACTTTTCCCGTTATATAATCAACGGCGGATTTGACAGCACCTGACTGTGGAACACTGTACCATTGAAGATACCAAGCAAGCATACATTTTGCATTTTCTTCTTTTGGCCACTCTTGGACACTTAGATAGTTATACAAATGGCTCTTGAGATCAAGTGAAGATGCTAACATCTCTTCAATGTGTTTTCTAATAGATTCAAGGAATGTAGACTGAATAATGGCTCCTTTTCTCCAAGTCAGTTTGCCGCTCATTAGGGCATCATTGTAGGCTAACGCAATCTGAAAATATAACCCCAAATGTTTCAGTTTCAGTTTCAGTTTCATATATGCTGATCTAGGCTACCACATAATTTAACCTCATGCAGCACTTTTATAGAGTGGATTGCACATCACTGCACTTTCAACTAACAGCTTCTCAAACAAGTACAACTGCAATTGTAGTTTATTCACTATATGCAACTCTCTGAAAGATCTTCAAATATTATTGTGTGGGCGCACTCCACACGACATGCATGCATGTGTTGAATCATTTAAAATAATTAAGGTCAGGAGTTCTTTCAAACAGACAGTAAACTAGGTCCGTTTATATGGACTTAAGCTACTTTACTGCTTTTAGAAAACGCCATCCATTTTGGCTATCAGAAAGCCAAAATGTAGCTTATTCAAGCCGATCGAAACGGGATATCGCGCGATGTGCAACAAAATTACAGTTACTTTGTATAAACTACATGAACACTAAAGTTTTTAATATGACAATTTAAATCCCAAAATTAAGAGCCAGACTAATACCTATCACCAAATGAGAGTAATTTGAGCTAGTATCTTGAACTACCCTGATGCTAATGATGCATTTAAATATGTAAACTGCATTACTGCTCACAAATTTTAGATTTTAGAATTAACAAAAATACATTTTTTTGGGCCTTCAATTAGCATGAGAATGTTAATACAAGTTTATTGGGAGATAATATTTCAGTTAATTTGGCCCCTACAAATATGATACCTTTGAATCATGCAACTAAATGATTTGCACTAGCGAATTTTCATAATTTTTAGCCAGTTTCTGCTAAATTTATGAGGGTCAGCCCAATCCCCAATGCATTAATTCCTCTCACCATATGAGAGTTTGGAAATGATAACCTTAGCGAAGTTAATGTCACCTAGAAATAAATAGTCCTAGACGTCATTATCAAGAATAGAACTCATGATTGATGAAAATGCATGAATTTCCTAAATGTTTAAAGCCACACAAAAATCATGGTGTCTACCTTTTTAAAATAAAGCATTTTCTTCAAAATAAAAAATATTAATAGTGAACATAGAGTTCAACAAAATCCAAAACTGAAACAAAAATAAATAAATGTAAATTACTGAACAAAAGATGAACTTTGTGAAATATTACAATTTCTTTAACAAATCCTGTTATATTTATATGGGGATGGCTATTTGATTAAAAATTAAACACAATTGGTGAAACACGAGATCTAGTCCGTTAGATCTTTCTGTCCTTATATAGGTGGAAATCAAAGGGCAATCCAATGGTGGATTTTCAATGTGTCACCAATCGCGTCTATATTTTGTGTCCCAATAAATTTTCCCTATTTAATATATTAAAAAAAAATCAACAACCAACATATAAAAAAAATAGCGTTCTATGTAGATTCAAAAATATTTAAGCCTAACTGTTAATATTCCTTAACATTTAAATAATTTATAATAGTTAACTGACGTTAATTTTTGTCGAGTTCATTCTCATATAAAATATAAATTCCCAACAATTTTATTCGATGTTTTCTCAAATCAAATTTACATTTGAAAGGTGGTGAGTTGGATCTCTAATTCTCAAGGCTTGATAATAACCCTGCAAAAAAGTTCCTCTGGATTTCTTAGACTTGACCCAAACCAAATCTGAAGAGCTTAATTAGCTCTTTGTTTTTTAGGAAGAGTTTCACTGGGTCAACTTTATCAATTCAGTTCAGGAACAAGTAAACATAATGTTTATATTTTCTATGTTTTCTGTACGTGTTTTTGGACAAGGTCTTAGATGTGTTGTGCTCTCGTACCAGACTAGACACCAATCATGTTTGGGTAGGATCTACACAATATCTGCTTTGCCAGGTTCTAGTTTTCTGCATTCATTTGGTTAGGATTTGCACATCTCAACTACAATTACCAGCCATAAAGCACCGTAATTAGGATCTATTTCATATGGTAATATTCTGCATATCTAAATAGTTTGAACTGTGAAGATATATTGTTTCAATTTCTTATTTCTTTAGGTTCTCCAGTATATGGAATTAGCAAACTTTAGCAGTTATAGTCAAATGGTAGAAATATTGCCAGACAAGAACAGCACACAACTTACCTTGAAACTAGGAAGGAAGGTGGTATCACGAAAAACAAGCTGATTGTTTTTCATTTGTTCCCACATTAAGCCAATGGTAGTGTACATCGAAATGTAAACCTGAATAACAATAGCTAATCAATGCTTCATCATGGTACACATTACTTTTATGTGTGTTAAGATGACAGTCTTCAGTTGGTCAACATAGTACCGCAAAATTAACCCACCACAGATTTGAAGTCTGTATTTGATAAGTGTTGTGTTAACACACATAAAAGTGTTGTGCATAAAATTGTACTCCCATGAGAAAATAATCAAAATAAGTAGTCCAAAATAAGGGACAAAATATATTTACCTGCAATAAACCTGGTCGATCATTGCTTACACATTCAAAGAGCACTTGTGAGCAGAAATCTTGAAAATTAGAGTTTGATCTGGATATTAGAAAATTACGTATTATCGTATCAAGAACAAAGGATAAACAAATTTCTAGTTCTAGGGTGAAAAAAAAAAACATTTGCACATGATAACATATGTATAAATGAACTACTAATTATATTTCTGTTATGTCAAATCCAAAATACCGATCATAATCTGCTTACCTGTTATCCGAGGCTGGGCCGCAGCATACTTGTGAAAAAGCCAGCAAGCTTGGATCAGCAGAAAATGTACTTATCAGTTGCTCAACTTTATACAAGCCTATATCAGAAGTGTTGTCGTCCTTGAGGAAAGAAGAAAAAGATGGTGTGTCAAGAATCTGTCAAAGGTAAAAAGGTGATTAGGTCAACATTATGATTCGGTTTAATAGTTAATAGTTTACAAAAACAAACATACCTTGTGCATTGCCCGAGAGAGCAGTGACTGACATCCAACTGGATCATCCACATATGAACATGATCCAACTTTACGCTTAATACATAAAAGGCCACCGTTGAAAGGGTTGTTCTTGTCCCCGTATCTCCACCATGGCTTTTCTGTGCATCAAGCACACATGCCCCAGTAAGTTTGCAATTCAAAATACATATACTCAAAGCAAAGTACAGCTTCAACCAAGTACCTTCAGGCGAACACACTATGATTTGGGGCCAATATCTTGGTCCACAAACTTGAACACTCTTTAACTGCAATATTAAGCAAATTACAGTTTCTCCATTGATATATTTAACAAGGGTGATGGTTTAAAAAGTTGGTGGCATTGACATACCACTGATCGCTCAGGTAAAATGCACGGAGTAACTTCGCAAAATTTAGTCTCTGCATAGTGATTGGTTTCTTTGACAGTAATTTCAAGAGGAACATAAACTGGGAGACCTGTATCCACATCTACAGTTTGTATGCAGCGAGATTCTGCAGCACTGACATATAGATGCCTAAAAGCCTAACATGATTTGACAGCCAAAATGTAGCAATCAACAAGAATAGTAAAAGAGAAAAATAAAAGAACAGTATTTTAGCTAATTGCACCTGAAGATGACAGCGATTGTCATTCGGCCATGCAGGAAAACGCGGATAAAGTGTGATCAGCAATGCAGCAATTGCATTGTTTCCAGTCGAAAATGTTTGCATCCCTCCGCCAAGAAATAAGAATCCGATCGCCAAACTTACCTATGTGTGCATTTTACAATAAAATTTATTTTTAAAATAAATAAAAAACTTAGGTGGCTGCAGCAACTAAGCAAGCTAGGAATGCATTTCTTATTATAATAAGTTGTAAGAAAAAACTATAACCAATAAACTAAAAGTAACGTCTGACTTCCAGTGACAAAACTAGTAAGACAGTATACTCTAAAGAACAACAGTGTTAAAAGATTGACAGTAAAAATCCTTACCATGAAATGGACCAAACTTTAAATGTAAAATGACATATTTATAGGAATTATTCATGACTAATTATCCATTATTTACTTTGACGTTTATGATATAGATAATGGTAGTTGATGACACAATTCCTCACAGCAGATATCAGATATGAGTATCAATAGCGAAGTAGTGAGATTAAACACTGGTTACAAGGGTGTTTGTCACTGAAAATAGTAGAGAAACAACATTTTGACATTCAATTTAGGGATAAGTTCACCAAAATATGTTAGATGGAAAAATGTTCTCCTATGGAATCTCAATATCATAGGAGTCTATTTGCAACTTTTTGCATTTATTTCAAGAATTAAACCACTATAGCAACAAATATGTGCGCACCAAATTTAACCGACATCAATAAAGGGGTTAACATTACCTTATATCAGAAAATCATAAGTTTTAGTAGTACTCCAAGGTACTACACACACACACACCCCCACCCCCAAACTGAAACTGATATGTTTGTTGCCTATAGATCAAAGTGGATATCTAAACTTCATAACCAAATCTATGATATTTCAATAAGCATAAGATACATTTACATCGTACACAAGTTTCTCCAAGAATTCTGACAAGAGCGTGTGTTACACAAGTACCATTATAACATCTAGAATCATTTGTTTTAGCCTTTTGGGGTTTTGAAAATTTGAAATTTATCGACAGTGGCTATAAGGAAATAACACAATATATTAAAGAACCTTTAGTTGATGACTGAAGCACTAACTAATGGAGCTTTGTACAATATTACAACAAAGCTAAAGAGGCTATAAAAGGAAGCACTAAGAGACATACAGCCATTTGTATTCCGTAGTTCATACTCCCTTCAACAGAACTTCGACCACGAAGATATCTCAGTAATCGAAATGTCTGAAGATGACCAGAGCCAGCCATAACCTACTCACAGAAGAAAAAAAAACAAGAAGAAAGCTGATAATTACTACTTTTCTCAAGCACGAATCTGTTATATGTCAGTTCCCAGTCAAAAACATAAAAACTTCGTGCAAGAACAGCATACTTGAATGCTTATGAGAAAAAAAAATGCAAACTAACACAAATAAAGCATCGGACTTATACGACAAATGCAGACAACGATATAAAATACCAGTATCTAGAATCCCTTTTGGCAACGAAAGCCAAAAGTTGTCTGGATGTTACTACATGTCCTTTGCTTTTAAAAAGAAAAGGAAACACAACTGTTAAAAAAAAAAACATCAATTTTGCAAAGCACATTAGTAAATTAAAAGTTCAAAATTATAATAATTAAATCTGATTCTTAACGTCAAGAAACCAAATGTAATTGTCTTTCTTTCCTTTTTTTTTTTTCTTTTCTGTTACTCAAAGTACCAAGCTTCGGTTGTAATCTCTAAGGAAGTCTACATCGAAACCACAACACATACTGTAGGTATGTACACAAGATGGTTATATGCTAATAGCCGTAACTTGAATCAAACTCGTGGCATTTTGTGACCTACTAATTCCTTAACCACTGGGTCACCCTCAGGCATTCCATAAATAACTGATTTCAAAAAGAAGCTAGTTCAATAGTAATTTTTTTCCACGGCCTGCCAAATCTATAAAGGAAACAAGATTTTAAAAAGCGACCTTAATATATTGCATGCTTTAAATCATGGTTGAAAAGAACATGCCAATGATAAGATGGTCAACATCGTCAATTGATATACTGAATTTAGATATATAGGTCCGGCTATAGATTTAGAAACCAGTTATAAGAATGACAATCCAAAACAGCAACTCTCTTTTGATTAGTGATGATTCAAGACTCAAAACGTAACCCCCCCCCCCCCCCCCCCCCCCCAAAACAACCCCCAACTCCCCAACACACACAAAAAAATTCATGTTAAATTTGATACTTCTTACGAGTGCAATAAGATTTATCTTCTTTCATCAACTCTTTAAATATGCATAAGAGACTATATATATATATATATATATATATATATATATATCAATGTTTTAAAACGCAAAAGGCGTACGCGAGGCGTTTTCGGGTCCGTGAGGCGAGGCGTAAGCCTCGACGCGTTGAGGCGTAAGCCTCGACGCGTTGAGGCGTAAGCCTCGACGCGTTGAGGCGTAAGCCTTTCAGGGAAAGATGAGGCGCAACACATATCCCGTTTGCTCATTTTTTAACGAGCATGGACATTAACACATAATTAAAATAGTTCAAGACAGTGCACAACAGCTTAAAAAAAACAGAACAAATAATAATAATAAAAAAGACAGAACACACAGCAGTTTTAAAACAAAGAAAAAAAAACTCTCTTTCGAAATCGATTCAGGAATGGAACTCGATTCCATAACAGGAATCGATTTCGATTCCTGTTAAGGAATCGAGTTCGATTCACAGGAATCGAAATCGATTCCTGTTGTGGAATCGAAATCGATTCCAGGAATCGATTTTGATTCCAGTTAAGGAATCGATTTCGATTCCACAACAGGAATCGATTTCGATTCCTCTTTCAACTGATTTTTTTTTTTTAAACAAACGCACGCCTCAGAGAGTTGAGGCTCTGAGGCGTGCGTTTTTGGCGATTTCCATGCCTCAAACCATTGAGGCGTAAGCCTCAGGAGGAAAACGCCTATTGAAGCACGCCTCCAGGCATTTTAGCCACCGCCTCGCCTCGAGGCGCGCCTCAGGCGCGTTTTTTAATACATTGATATATATATATATATATATATATATATATATATATATATATATATATAAAGAGAGAGAAGAGCGTTTCAGGACGCTCATAATTGGTAGCATCTCATTTGCACCTGATATTAGGCTACAAGTTTATATTTAAATAAGTTAGTGAAAAGCGAGAGAAACAGGAATGTTTGGCATAAATCATAGGGGAGCTAAAGGTGTGCTGCATTGTTTGAGCTAAATGGGATAGGATCAAGAGCACTGTTATTACGGCGCTCGACAAGTCGCAACTAGTCGTCGATTAGTTGACATTGAAGCATCGACTGGAAGAGTCGACTTGCCATTAGTCGAACACAAACCCAAAATCACGAAATCGAAGCCCTAAATCACGAAGTCGAAGCCAAAAATCACGAAGTCGAAGCCTTAAATCATAAACTCGATGTCAAAATCACGAAGCCGAAGCCCTAAATCACGAAGTCGACCCAAATCACGAAATTGAAGTCGAGTACGATGTCGAACCATGATGACAACGATTGAAAAAAACTGCAATTATCCATATTTATAATACGAAGTGGTAGACTTGCATTATCTGTTATAAACAAACATAATACACTGCAAGTCGAATACAAAGTGGTATATAAATGTTTTATAAACTGCGATTATCTATTAATACACTACAAAGATGCATATATTTATTTATATGCTGCAATGATGTATTAATACATACGTATTTATTTATTTATCGACTAGTCTATGACTAGTCGACTAGTTGGATCTCTATCGACTCGACTTGCCGCCGTAATAACCTTGATCAAGAGCACCCTAAACTAGGGCTGACAATTTGAACCGAAAACTCAAACCGACCCGAACCCGACGGGTCTCGGGTCGGATCTAGGTGATGAGAAATACAGTTAAGACTCAATCAAACCCGACCCAAAAAAACCAACCAAAAAAGCATTGAAATACATGTATTTTTAGTGTTATAATCCAACCGAACCCGAACCGAAGTTTAGACAGGGCTCAGATCTTTGAAATGTATAGTTCAAACCTGACAAAATACGATTCGCCTAAAATCGAGACCCGTCCAGGTATAATTGTCATCTCTACCTCAAAACAGTGCAGCACCCCTTTAGTCCCCTCTGATTTGCATCACATCCCGGTTTCTCTCTCCCTGACTAACTTATTTTACTATAAATGAGTAGTGGAAATAGAAGGACTATTGAGGTGCTCCATTTTTGAGGTGTTGATGAAGGCTCCTCTACATGTATATATGTGTATGCATGTTAATGTTACATAGCCTCCAACTCATGTTTATAAATAGAGTCCCTTAGGCTGATGGACAAATACTCTTTTTTCAAATGCTATGCCTTAATACATGTGAGACAAGTCATAACAATCGCTAAGTTGAGTTGCTTCCATTCTAGTTATATTCACAGTACTTGTTATATGTTCCACATGACACAGCCATCACCATTGTTACCGCCATGTATTTTGGTACTTGTTGACACCAAAAAGTGGCACAACACCAAAAAAAAAGAGAATGTAGAGAATAAAAATGAAGAATATAAATGAAAAATGAGTCAATGCAATCGCACGAATTAGTGATTCGACGCTAAGGAGCCTACGTCCACTTAATAATCTCTTGATTATATATTAATTTTGAGTACAAGTGATGGTTATAATGCCTAATCTCTGAGTACAATGCTGTAGCAATAATAAAATAACAACAGAATGACCAAAAGTCCTTTCTTTGAAGCTTTGGAGAGCTATTTATAGGTGAGGTCAAATCCGACTCGGTATGTCACATGGCGCTCATCCCAGCTCGGTAGGAAGGTAATAGAATCAGTCTTCCATCCGCGAAAAAGGTCTTTATTTGTTGGATACATGACACGTGTAGTGAGATTCAGAAGTATGAGAGAAATAACAAGTATTTGACCTGCGATGTGGTCGATAGTTTAGGTCTCGTGAAGTTGTAGATTCGGGGTTGGTCTCGGTGTGGCCCGGATCGGTATGATCCGGGTCGGTATACCGATCTGATCCCTCCACTCTTCTGCTTCTATCTTTTGTATGCTAGGTCAAGGGAGGCCGAGCCCAGGTAGGCCGATCCGGGGAAGGCCAAGCCAAGATGGGCCGGTCTAGAGAGTTGCTTCCTATGTCTTAACAGCCTAGGTAGAGCCTTGGATGCTTTGTCTATGAATCTTGACGGTCTTACCGAGAAGGCATGTCAACGGTACTTTATACCAACTTAATCAAATTCAAACTCCACTCACATCATCTCTTGGCACAGACGTAAAAGTTGGCAAGCACTATTGTAGCAGGAAAAAAAATCTAAACGATACAAGCATCAACTCATATTCATAGTATAATGCACCACATCCTCCAATTATAGCCATTAATGACCTTTTCTAACCAACCCCAAAAATAAGCAAGACAACTTTAATTGTTTAAATCATTAGTTGTTTAAAAGGATATGAAAAAGTAAATATAAGGTAACAAACATTTTATGCTAATGCTACAAGCTTATAACGTCAAGACTCGATCATGATTCTTATTCAAGAAGGTAATACTAGTGATGTTTAGCAGATCAATCATGAGTAATTGACAGAAAGCAGCAGCTATAAATAAAAAATAAATGGCATGTGATAAGCTGATATGATTTCTTCTAAGAGAGAACAATACATTGCTAGCACATTATATAAGAAAAGGCACTGGTTCTAACCACAGAGAGAGCAAGAACTGTAAGATGAAGGCATGTCTCAAGCGTGCTACGATCCACATATTCTGATATTCCACTTGGTAAGTCAGTTACACTGGCAGCCGATGTATGTTTTATCTGCATGGATAATTTGATTAAAATGCACCAGAATCAACAAGCTGACAACTTATGTGTGGGAGTGTACCTCATTCAAAAAGTAAATGGCGTAGTTGTAGAGCATCTCTTGAGCATCAGCATTTTTTGTGCCAGCATACCTCAATCCTTCATGAGTTACAAAGGTTGATATTTTCAATTGAAAAAAAAAAAAAAAAAAAAAAAAAAAAACAAGTTCATACTGGAAAATGGTATGCTTACAATAAATAAATCAAATTGTCAAATTATTGCAACCCAGATGCTAATATCACAGGGCGTAGCAGTATTGACATTTTTTGGTGTACTGTAAATTACATCCAATTTATTTTGCTGCAGAAATATGAATCAAAGGAAACAGACAGCTATTACCAACTTTTCTGATTCCCTGATCGTATCATATATTTTGAAGAGATATCATAAATTGTATGACAGCATTGTAATTAACAATTCATTTTTGAACAATTTATCAGCTAAACCTGACAACAAATGTTTACTAAGGTATATAAACCTGACAACAGATGTTTAATAGGGTATACAGTAGCACCTATGTATCTTTAGATTGAATAATGAGAATATGTCAGTATGGTCTAGTTTTCCAATATAAATAGCGCTATACTTGCATCCAAAATCATTTCAAATATCGTGTATCTATATCCACGCATAGTGGGTGGGCAGTGATTTTCAGTCTACCAGTTCACAATGATAGATTTGAAAAATAAAAAGAAACTTCTAATTCAATACAAAATTATTTCAGTACTAACGCCACATGTCCATTTTTGAATAATACATCATACGTCTCCTTTCACTTCAGGAGAGAGAAGATATATCATTTAAATCATAACATGTGGCTGGTATTCAGGAGGATTTGACGTGTAGCAAAAGTGAGATATCCTGTGGCTAGGATCGGCTACACCTCATTTATCACATGTTCCGATTTAAATAATCGTATTCTCTCTCGGAGTGACATGAGAAAACATGTATGATTATTTAAATGGACCATGTGGCTGAAATGAGAGGAGAAACGAGGTGTAGCCAATCATTGCCATACATACATATGTGTGTGTGTGTGTGCGCGCGCGCATGTATGGGGGAGAGATATGTATATATGGAGAGAGTGATTATCCATGTGATCCATGCTAGCTGCATTATCTATGTGATTTATTCCGGAGTATGTGTTGGGGTACAATACATAATTCCCTAGAGTTCTACAAGCAATAACTTAGTACTCTAGTTCTTCGAACACACACACATATACTTACACACACATATATATACATATATATATATATGTGTGTGTGTGTGTGTGTGTGTGTGTGTGTGTGTGTGTGTGCATATATATAGTGTTCATTTCAAAATCATCCATACAATCATTTCGAAATTTACAACTCCAAAATAGTAAAACTAATATTAACTATCGAAAATATTTATTCAGCTGTCAATTTGTAATTTCACCAGGAAGGGATTAAAACTACAAGAATTCTGATATAGATGAGCCTTGTTAATGAATATAATATATATTCAAATATATATATATATATATATATTTGAAAGATGGAAGAGGATTAGAGTAGAGGGATTAATAAGAAAAATATCTAGTCTAATATAACGTACACATACACACACATACACACACTCTATATATATATACATATATATATATATATATATATATATATATATGTGTGTGTGTGTGTGTGTGTGCGTGTGTGTGTGCGTGTGTGTGTGTCCAGTATATAGTGTGCACCTATGCAGTTATACACATGTGTGAGAGAGAGATTTGACGAAAATAATGGCATTTAAATGGGAAAATAGAACAGATTGATGAATACCAAGAGAGATACAGGCACCAGCAACTATATTAACATATGCCTGAACAAGAGCTTCAAAATCGAAGTCATCACCATCACTTGCCATGTCATCGACTTTTGAAATACTTGCCTTAATGAATTCTGGTATTTGAGACTCTATCCAATCTCTAGAAGGGAAAATCCTACACAAGTATGTATGTAATTAAGCCCAATGCTTTATTTTCACAGTTAAGGACGATCTTTCCAACAATATGTAGCAAAGTGAATGCACCTATTCCACATAATCATATTACGGGCAATTATACGAAGCATGATAAAGTCAGGCCTCACATACTGCAAATCATAATGGGTGACAGGAATATAAATTCTAGATGCAATTCCATCTTCTTCGGTCTGCAAAAGGGACACGACTAAGGAAATATGGGAAGGAACCAGGAGCTCCTCTAGGCCGAATAAATTAATAATCATACCTTCAGAAATATTAAACCTAGTGAAATTGTAGCGCCGGGTGAAGTTACATCGACATTGATTTGTGAGCCATCCATCATCTGAAGAAAGAAAGGGCAGCTCAAGAATATGAAAAATAACCATAATAAGGTGGTACCTACATTAATACCAAATAAAAAAATTGAACCTGTCCTAAACTTCTGTTGTGATCATCCTTCAAGTGTCCTGTGGGAAAAGACCTATCCTATAATAGGCAAGAGTCTCACATCATTCAGATAAATTTATAAAATACCAAAATATAATATTTAAATGAAAAAAAAACAAGTAATAATATATTGAATTTGCTGATTTCAAAATCGTACGCTGTGAGCAACTTTTTCTCCAATATACTGGAAAAGCCGGTCCACAAAACTATCAACAGAATTAAATGCTTCGTTGCCACGTCCTTAATTAATCCTTTTGTCAATAAATTGTGAAGAAAGACATCAAACATAACCAACATTTTAACTTGTTAATTAATCACACACCTAAAGCAACTAATCCCAATGCATATCCTGCAGCAACAGCATAACCTTCTCTTTCAAGCACGTTATCTCCACTGCTTCTACGACCAATCTCACCCTACAAGCATTTAATGAAATATATTGCAATATGTAATTGTATTTAATTGTAGTCAATACTCTAACTCATTAAGCCAGTGTGGCAGCAAGATCATAGGAGCAGATTAATTTGATATACGAGAAAGAAATTGGCAAGGTGGACAGCACAATTGGAACTAAAGCTTCTATAGGTGATACTCATTTATATGCTTACATATCTGTGAATTATGACCTATATAAACATGCATGTGTACATTATAAATAATTATTGTGCTCCTGCCACATGTAGACACAATATTAATGATGATTAGTGCATGCTTCTACATTATTAGATGATTATCCGTTTTACGATCACGCATGTATGTGCTTTTTGTCATAAATCTTTAAAATAAATAAATAACATAACATAAAATTTTGACCATCAGAAACTAGTTGCAGCAAAGTATAAAATTAGAGCAGTCATGACCTATTAAGCAAGCAATGGGTACAGGTTACATATGCAGACAGTCATCAACGAAAATGTAATACTGCATTCCTTTTAACAGTGATAATGAAACTCCATTTCGACTAAACATGCCAAGACGAATGAATCATTCTCACGTTTTACGGAACTGGACAAATGAAAACACAATATATTACCCTTGAGTACTTGAAGTCGAGTACAGTAGTAACAACGAAATCACCCGTTTTAGATGTGATAAAGGAATATGGGTACATTAAGGTAATTTGTGGTTGGTACAAAATACTCCTTAATACTTAGGGGGATCAAAATTGCTTAATGATTCAAGCCCCCCCCCCCCCCCCTTCCCTTCCCTTTCCTCCTTTTCCCAGTAAAGTATCAACCAATCATATTCAAACTAGCTACTTTTAAACTGTTAGGTCCTAACAAAGACTTGATCAGACATTTAAGGTCATGTCAACTCTCAATTTATGACTTGGCGCACATGCTGTCCATTTTACACTAGGCTGGACTTCTGAAGTCCAGCCTAGTAATTATGCAGAATATTTTAGGCAAATGAGCTAGTTAACTCCACAAGCAAAACTTGCAGAATAGCTTAGTACTTGTGTTTTTAATTTACTGAGGAACTGATACAAAGTGTAGTATAAGTTATTTTTACTATCAACAAGTGTTTGATTTGGCCGGACGTCATAAGCTTGACATCAATATCGGCTTGATCCTCCATCTGTCAGCGACCAGTTGAGATTAATCAATACCACGTTAGTTTGATCCTCTACCTGAAGAAGACTCTTAGTTCCCAGTGTCATTCCATAATATCATTCATAGTTGTTGCCGCTGAGATCAAATACAGCATTTATATCGTTCATCTAACAAAGCATCATACGTCTCTACCACTAAAAATGATGATAACTATAAGGTATATAAAAATTAACCGTTATTGTTTCAACTGTACATGATGTTACGCACCCCATCTTGGCTTTCCTTGGCAGAGAGAACTGATAGGAAAACCAACTACTTTAAAATATCATAAATAAAATCATACATAAAATTAATGTATTCGCCTGCGCACAGTGTGCATGTCGATGCACTAGTATTTAAACACAAAAAGTAATAAATTATTGTAAAACGTTGAAGATGAAGAAGTATAACCCAGAAATGCTTTAAGACTTATATTTACACATGGTTGCATATGCTAAATAAAGATAGAAAATGCATACCAAAAAACTGTAAAAAATAGTTGATTAACATAAGCAAACCAGGGCAACATGAAAAAAAAATGTTTACCTGAAGAACCTTCATAGTTAATGGATGAGCAGATCCTTCATAGAGAAGCCCTATAGCCATTAATGCTGCTGACTGTATAAATATGGAAACAAATCAATTATTAAACAGCATATTATCTAGTCCAACTAATTACATCATGCGACACATAACCAACTCCGAAGACGTGTAAGTCCTTAACAATTTCAAAATTAAAGGTATTAAACATCAAAAATAAGAAGGATCATATTACAAATACACATACAATGTTTGCAGATTAAGCAATCTGGAACGCTGAATGTTCTGTGATGCTAGAGGATCTAGGTTCAAAATACAAGAATAGCCTTTGTTCATACAATATAACTAATGAATAACAGTAAATTAGTTATGCATGTATCTGCCCCAAAGTAAATTCTTAGGAGAAAAGAGTGATTATCTGAACAAATATCGTCATTTTTTACAACATTGTCATAAGAATAAAATTCAAGTTATGCTAAGGCCAATCACTAGGATGAATTTTTATATAAACCTTGATATCAAACTTTTATGTCATATTTATTTCAATTGTAATCCTCTAGTACATCAGTAGGGTTGAGGGGAAAACCTCTAATTGGATTAAACTTCTTTTTAAAAACTTTTTTTTCTCCATGTATGATGTATGAATCCTGAGAAGACAGTGGTCCGCATAATTCATTTATACACAGTATATGTCTAGTCCAAGATCCTTACCCATCATGAAATACAAGCTGACAATTACATTGAGTAGCATAATCTGGATACAGCAAAGTTTTCTTACAATGCATCATTATTTTATCTGTATGCTAGCTTATATTTTGTTGGGGAACCGAATTTTAAATTTCCATGAAATGGATTTTATCCGCATTACTTTGAAATTGTACAATACCACTTGCGTTCTTGGGAAATAATTAGATATTCATAATAGCTTAGAGAAACTGCACTTTTGTGCTACTGCAATCATACAGAAGTGGGAAAACGATAATATCGTGTTGTGAAGCAAGATTCATGGTGGTGGCTGAAACTTGGAAATTCCAGCCATTCCTATTCCATTTCAGTTAAGATAAAACAAAATCAGTCCAAAACTATTTTGGTTAAAAATTAAATACTGTAATTTTATTTTATTTTACAAAACAAATTTAACTGAAGATAATTGAATTTCTAAAACAAATGATTTTAGAAGTATTTGAATAGTAAAATGGAAAAAAAAAAAACTGAAAATCAAGCTTTCTTAACTGAAAACGAGGTTGAAGTATTCTATCCCTCAGCGTATACAATTTTCGCTCCAATCAATCAACACAAATTTGTATGACATTATTGAGGTTTTCTCCATTAATTAATGTGATTCATCAAAACAAAATTGCATCTAAACAAGGGAAAAAAATATTCTTTTGTATGAAGCTGGGTCGCTATAAAATGAACAAATTTTAAGATTACGAAATTATAGTTGGATTTTTTGTTATTTCTTAACAAACCTAGTTACCTTGCTTTGATTAACATAATTGCTATTGTTTATACTTTATCAGCAATTGTCATAAACATTCATAATCAACTAATATAGTCCATTTTAATGTTCTTTTCAATTTGGAAATACAATACACAAATATTTTTTATATAGCCAACATGTGTCTATTTATTTTCATGAATATAATATCAGAACATCGAATCCTTAATTGAAACTGAATACATGTTTTAGCTTTAAAGATCAATCAAAAATTTTATAATATCAAGAAAGCGAAACCAAACTGGAATCTTAAACCTTGACTGCAGTAAGGATTAATTTGGAAGAAAAATAATATGAAATTCTTGCAAGTAAATACATAATTTGTCATGCTATCCTATTGAAGTGTATATATGTTATTTATCAACGGATAGAAGTTCCCAAACTAGATAATGAAACTCTAACTGAAGTTAAAATTTTAAAATTTGGTATATTGCTCTTACCTATTTTCTTTACTATTAACTTTTATTGTTTATAAATTTAAACAATTCGCAGTATTTCATTCATTTTCATGATAATTTATTGTCAAAATTTCTTTCAAGGTCCCTCGTCTTCTTATTCTTACAGAATCTATTTTTCAAGGCCTTGTCATTTTGCTTATATTTTCAGATACCCTTTTTTTTTTTTTTTACTACAAATGTTTACCCTGTTAATTGGCAATGCAAACATTGCACCGGTTCTCTTTGGGATTATGATTATGAACAGCTGTTCATCGTTTAAGGTTCATCTAGCCAGTATTTAAAGCTTTTTTCTGCAATCTTGCATTTTCTTCTAGAAATTTGAGTATCATTTTAAATACTACATATTCAACATTTATAAAACTTAAACTTTATAATGATAAAGAAAATACATTGGTTTTAACATCATCTTCAACAACAATTTTACAAACATGAAAAAGGGCGAGTTTACATTAGTTGTTTAATGGAAGAGATACTAGGTCTTATTTTTTTAAAGGGATACGAGCCAAAATATCCCTTTTTATTACATTATGTACTGGTGTGATACATTTTGGTAGATACGCATCTTAATTCTCAATTCTGCTTGCATGTTTGAATTTTTTTTTTTTTAAATTACTCGTGACATACATACATACATATATACACACACACACACACACACACACACACACACACACACATATATATATATATATATATATATATATATACACATACATAGAGAGAGAGAGATGCCAGATATTATTCGTAGACTACACATAAGGGTGCTTAAAGGATATTTGCTCATGCTAATGTTAACTATTAAGCCAATCAGAGACTTTGCAATCACCAGCAATAAAAGCATAAAATCATTCAATTCATTTCAATCAATGCCACTGTGCTGCACAGATGAAAAATTATGATTTTGGCATGGTTCTATGAAACCATACTTCGTTGTTAAATTAACCCTTTTTTTCTTATTCTTAAGAGCAATGGACATTTCTATTGTTTGCTGCAATAAATATATTTTCCTTTTACCTGTAAACCTCCTTTTAAAAAATGTGGTAACAAATTCAAAATGATGTTCTGAACACATTTCAGGTCACAGGTAGCAATATATGAGAAACTCACCACACAAAAGAAAGGCAAAAGTAGCAATGAAAGCTTTTAATCTGCTTGCCAAGCAAAGTTTTTTGGACTGTATAAGGAGGTACCTGTAAAATTGTTGGCAGCTCCAATTCAGGATAGGTTGATGGATGCCTCGAAGGGATATGAAGGTACAGCATCTAAAAATAAGTTACAGCAAACATAAAGGTTGAGCTCGTAACGAGAATAACTATTAAGCACGTTTTAAACAAAAACAAAATTAACATGAAAGTTTTTTTTTTTTTTTAAGCACACTATTATGCCTACAGTTGTTACACATATGTTCCGGATTTTCCAGATCCTCTATGAAATTACCTGTGGCCTACATTTATGACTTATGATACAGTGGATACAATGATTGACAAGTACCACGCAAGCACTGCATAAGGTTACACATCTTTAATGGACTATACTCAAGTAGCTTAGCCAAAAGAGGTACGGATATTTTTATGGGTTTAGCTGTTGCACTTAGTTCACATTGAAAGTTTGAGTGCCAGATTTGATTCAAAGACATCGACCGTTCACTTCGAACATCAATTCCTAAAGCAATAGTGCATATTCAGTAACCATTTTATCTAGCCTTCAAACCAACGTGATAAAAATGTGACAAATTTAATACATAAACCTGCATGCACATGTGCAAGCATGTGTGCACAAGTATGCATGCTTACATGTGCACAAACACAGATGTAAGCCAAGATTCAAAATTTCAGTTCCGTTACAAAGACATGAATTTTTCAATATTCCGGTCCTGTTTCGAAAATTTTGTCAATTTTGGTACTTACTTAAATATATTTTAACTATAAATACGTAAATTTGTATAGCTCTAGTTATAACCAAACAATTATATTGAAATTAGGTTTGTAACTGGATATAAATGAAATTCAGAAGCTTCTTAACTCCAAAAATGAAATTAACTTCGGATGATTGGGAACACACTAGCCTTAAAGTCAATCCAAATAATCAGCAACACAGGTCTCATGGAAATAGCAAGTAAAAAGCAGAAACAATAAAGGAGACACAAGAATTTGATAATGTTGCGGCTATCTCTCGGCTTACGTCCACTTCTACCAATTTTTTATTAATCTTTCTAGTTAGGTCTCTCTGGATCTGAACTAATTTTCCTTAGATCTAGATTATACTTATAGGAATTGTTTGGAGGAGATAAGAAGTGAAGAGTCGATGGTTCAGCAGATCAATTATATTACTTTTCCAGATCTTATTCAGCATAGTCCTAGAGTAGTCAGCATAATCCTTCCATCTCTAGCTGAAGATCACCTTGTATTTATAGGAGTTTGGAAATGAGATAAGCCAGACCAATATACTAGTAAACTTGTATTGAAGATAGGAAGGCTCGTCAAAAATCTCAAGGTCATATGAGTTGAATGGATTGATCGGTACCGATCCATAAACGTGGGTCACAAGACCTCCTTATCTTATTGTGGTTCCCCCAGCCAAGTTTCATAGTGTTTGGGCTTCATTTGCTTGTACTTTCTACTCTACCTATGCTGAACTGCTCGCTGGATGGGATGATCTATAAATAACAGAAACTAGAGACATGAAATGGAACCAAACTCACTAAGTAGACTAATGGGGCGATAAGAATTAAGATAGTGTGGCTCATGATTGTTCGTACTCATGGATTGATACCGATCCATAGTGGATGGATTGGCACCAATCCATCCACCTGACTTATTTTCAGGTTATTCAAGTTCGAAGAGGAAGATACATCCATAGCTCCTTCAATACTTAACTAAATGACACGAAAATTCACATACGCGGTGTAGATGGGTGAGAGGCTCTTCCACATGAGTCGCAAGCCATGTGGCCCACTCGTCATAGGTTGGATTATGTCCACCAAATTGGCACGAACCTTAGGGGATGCACTTTATATGATGTGTGAGACCTACCATATGGATTACATGTGGTGGGGCCTACCTTAGAGGTCTTACTTAAATGACTCCAATTTTCTAATGAGTCTTCTTTTATGTCTTCTAAGCGTTTCCTCCAAATTTCAAGTCAACTTAAGTCTGTGTGAGTCCCCTATGTCTAGTTGAAGCTGTTTTGGTCAAAAAAGGGTAAACAAAGCCCAACTCAAAGATTAAAAGAACAAAATTTGTATCTTAATATTTTTGGTTCAATATAAGTAAAACCTAGCAAGTTCACTGAGGAACAACCCAATCTATCAACTAATTAAGCTGCATTCAAACCCTAGAAAAAAGGAGGCCTCCAGTATGTCAAACAATCGATTGCTTATCCCAATTGATTCTGCTTCCTTGTTAAACCTTAAAAGAAACCTAAGTCAATGATTCCTCTTTTATCGCTGTTATATGCTAATAGTGCTGCCTTCTCCTTGCTCAATCTTTGATGTCTTTTCACTTGGTAACTGTAGATTTTGTTTTGTTATGCTCTTTGGATCCAAAACCAGAATTTTTGGTGAGTTCCAAGGCGGTCGATTCGAAACATGACTCGAATTTTTGTTACACACACCCAAAAAAAAACATCATTTGCCAACGTTTGTCACCAAAATTAATTTCACAAAACTGTCACATTATTTAGCATGTCGAATTTTGGATTAGGGGGATGAATTTGTACTTTTTAATATTATCTGTTATGTAACTAATGAAGTGCTATTCCTATATATGTAGTGAAATACAATCCAGGAATTAGGTGACAATCATATGAAAATTTATGTAAATAAAAACAATTTTTGAGGAGAAAAAAGAGAGAAAGGTATTTCACCTTCAAATGTATTAGAGACTCAACAAGGATACGGTATCTTTCTTTTTCATCCATACAACAGTTCTAAAATTTACTTGACTAAGTAAGAAAAATGAATCACATAAAATTAATGTTGTAAATTAACCACGGTCATGCAAACCATAATGGTTTACATTCTTCGTACATACATCTTATTGGTTATACCCGCCCAAGGTACACCACATATAATGGTCGCATTATTCCATATTTGTGACGTAATGCTTAGATGCACAAGGATTTTTTAAAAATCAATCCAAGGAGTACTCCCAAAGTAAATTTGATTTGATCTTTTTCATGCATTGCACAAAAGAATCAAGGACTTGTGCGGTAAGTAATACAAGAGCGTTTGTGTAAAATAATCGAAAAAACCACACCCCCCCCCCCCCCACACACACACACACAAACAAAAAAAAGGTGAGTAAAAGCCGCAAGATTATAGGTGTATATCATAAACCAAAAAAATAAAAATAAAAAAAGGTTGTTCATGTATTTTTTCCAAAGTTGACAAAATATTCAAAAAGATGAAACAAACAAGAAACACACATCGATGCATAAGTTGGAACAATAGAAAGTGGGTTACGGAATGGACAAAAATGGTTTTACCAAAGAACACTAGCTAGCTTGCACTTTCGCCAAGGTATGTTTAGAATTTTGATTATCTACTCATACTTCTCCAATTATTATATATCCATGTCATGTTCATAAAATAAAGGTGGATACTCAGTGCCAAAGGCTCCCGTACTCAAGCGCGAGAGGACTTCCCAGACAGCCTCCCGTCCTAGTACTATTCTCACGGCTTTCCGAGCTCTGGGGGTGGTCGATTAGTGCGCACAACTTTTCCCTTGCATATGTGAAGAGGCCGGGACTGAACATGTGTGTTCCAGATTACCAGTCGGGTAACCTTACCGCTGCGCCAGGCACCACCTTTGTCATGTTCATAAAATAAGGAAAAATAAAAGAATTAACATGGATACGTAATTTAAAAATAGTTGTATGGTATGTCAGTCAAAACTCAAAACTTCTAAGGTTATATCACATACGGGTTTGCCCATTTTCCAAAGATTAAACCAGAGTTTTAAATCCAGCCCATCTCACCCAAAAGTCTCATCCAAGATCTTAATCTGCGCTTGGAAGGTACAAAATATCAATTTTTTTACACATCTTTTTGACACTCATCATGTCTGAGATATTAGAATCTCGACCAAAATCTGGACTGACATTTCAATGTTTGGTCCAAAATTATATGTTTTTTTATAACTTTGTTCCCTTTTTATTTTGGGTCCAAAATGAAATTATCCTACCAAACGTTCAATAATTCTTGTATTCTTAATCACAGTAGCTGACTTAGTATTCTGTTAATGCTTAAAAGAAAAGAATTCTTCAAATGCCACTAATTTAACCGGACTGCTACTCTTTTTAGAAGAAAAAATTATCTTCTCACTCTGGAGCCTAAACCACTTTCCCTTGCAAATTAATATATTGCAATTCCTATTTTATTTGTCAGATAAGAATCACATAAATATATCAATTTTAAAATCCATAAGTCACTCCAAGATAATCCCATGTAGTTTAGGACTCGAGATGTCAGTCTGAGAGTCTCAAGTAGTGTTCATAATTACTATCCGAGTGCTCATAAATTTTTCCAACAGCGCTCGTAAACATTTAGTAAAGCAGGAGAATCCATGTGGTGCCTCGGCAATTAGTTGTTTTTTTTAATTTGTTCAGGAGGAAAACCGACTGGAGTCGTAAAACCCTCTCTAGTGCACCTAGCCTGATCCGCGAGCACCACATAAATGGCTGATCTGAGTGCATGCACATGGTAAGCTCTTAGCATGTCATTCCGGGTTTCGAACCCATGCCACTGTTATCATGGCGCAATTTCCTTAACCGCTGGGCTACTGCTGCGGAACTAGTTATTATTAACTGATCGTACTAAATGACAGTTTAAAAAAATAGTCACCACCTCTGTAGCATCTACTGGCATCCAATTGGGGAATATATGGCAGCACAGGCCTCAAATAGTGGCAATCATGTTTAGAACATGTGAATCCCATTGATCTAAGTTGAAACTATTTTATAGCATGCTTGCAAATATATTTGCAGAGAGATTTCATGAATATTCTCATATGATACTACATGTTTTACTAAGGTTGCTTAAGGGCTTAACTGTTTTTATAGTGCATATTTACTGTTACTGTATTTTATATGAAAATAGACTCAATGAATTCTGTTTGCGATAAAAACATTTTTAGGGACTAACAAAAGATAATAAATCATTTGATTAAAGGCATTGATGTAACATTGTGTTAACATTGTGATCCATTATTTGTCCACTACTAGGTAAATTTATGCAACAGTTTACTATATAGAAGAATCCTCCAATAATTAAGAGTAATTATTATGTTAGTATTTACACCCATAGCGTGTTCATATTACTAAAGTTGGATTGACTAGTTATCTGCATATGGAGAGGCTACTATTGGAATGTGAATGGGGTGTATGAGTCCTCTATCCGCAAACATACTGGATGTGATTATGGTGAACGACATTGTACTAACTAATTAATTTTAGTACTTGTGATGATCAAATAAATGTTAAATTAAGGGAAATAACAACAGACGACAGCTCAGCAGAGAACACGTGTATATAAAGGTTGATTATAGGCTTCTTTAATGTATTTTTTACCAATTTTCATTTGTAAGTTAAATGTATGGATACAAAACAGTTAGACCCAACAGATCCGAAATATGCTTGGTATGTTTTATTTACTGTCATTTTTGTTTTATTGGATATCATATGACGACTGGAAAAGAAACACCCATGACAGATAGGTTGCAGGTTGCCAATAGAGTTTACTTGGTTGTGGTCCCATTGTTCTTAAATTGATCGGATTGTATCTCACTCATACTGAGAAGAATAAACTACCAAGGCAATAAAGTAGGAACGGTGAAGCTATTCATAACACAATTTTCTGTTTCTGTTTTATACTAGTTAAATGAAAAAGCTACAATATGTCATTTAGAAAAAAATGTTGTTCATCATACTATCAGCTGCAATCAACTATGAAACTTTATGTTATCTAGGATAATCTATGTTTTTTAAGAAAAATCGTGACAGATTTAGTACTTAACCACCTCAATCAAAATAGGTAAAACAATCGAATGACCACGCATACCCTAAAGGATTCAATATAATTTGAGGTGAATATAAGATATTTACGGCATATCAATCCAATTTACTTCATTAAAAAAAAAAAAAAACCTAAGGTCTTGCAAAGATTCATTATAGTTTGAGGTGAAATTTTGATATTTACTATACATCAATCCAACTTTATTAGGAATATATTTCCTAAGCTGTTCCGCCCACCAGAAACCTATAAAGTAAACCAAGCTGACAAATATTGTAACAGCCTAAGGAACCAAAATAGTTATAAAAAATGTTTGATATCCAAGAAATAAGTGCAGAAAAATGTCATAGTGTCAATTTGCCAAAGGCTTGATGAGAAGTTCCTATATTTGAACACAAAGGAGAGATTATTAATACTTCTTTAAAAAAAAAAAAAACAATGTTTAAAAACAAAACCACACGCAAAGTTTTTGTTAAATTATGAAACGAGACGATTGGGAGGCATAAGCTTTTCGTATAACACCTGGTATTCTAAAGGATTAAACGTAAACGGAGAAACATTGAACATTCATAACTAGTTCAATGTAAACAGTCATTGAAAACAAATAAAACTAGTACAAAATGAGTAATAAAACAGGAAGAAAAAAAAAGATTCACGGAAAATCAATATTGGGTCAAGTATGTTTGAATTCATTACAAATACTAAATAGTATTCTCGTATAATTAAAAAAAAAATACTTATGTATAACATAGGAAATTATTGATGAAAAAATGAAAATCGGATTCGTAAATTAGCGTATTTGATTATGACTATATAAGGCTTTATAAAGTTGAATCCACTTGTATGACTTGAATTGATTTAGTTTATACTGCTGACCGTTAAAATGAAATCAACAGAATTAAGGTGCCTACTTTAAATTGGTATTGATATTGATTTTAAACTGGATGGACTGAGCTTTGAAGCATATGAGGTGCATGCCTATAGCGTGCAAGTAATAAACCTTCACGGTAAAGACACCACTGAATGCGCCTAGGAAGAAATATTTACAGAATCTCCCTTGAGGCATGCCTAAGGTGTTTTTATATATATATATATATATATATATATATATATATATATATATATATTGAGATTATAGCCTTGCATAATATATAGTTCCTACAGATAACGTATTTCTAAACACCTTGTTTGCCTAAATCATAATAAGACAATTCCTTTCAATGTACTTACGTTTGCCTTCTTTTCATCTTTTCTTCAACAACAAAAAAATCGGTTTAACAGACATAGTTTAATCTTAATTCAATGTAGCTATTTCAACATAACTTAAGGATCCTTTTGATAATCATCCCAATAAAGATGTGTAATTTACCTAGGTCAAAATGTTAAATCATCTCAAAAATTGACATGCATACTAAGACTAATTGTTCATCTCAAATAATATAAGACTGCTGAAGCTTAATAGAGATTATATTTCATGCAAAGTTCTTCAAAATTGGTTGAGGTGAATTCTCCACCATGTAAGTATTCTATGTTCGCCTCTTTTAATCAAGTTCATCTCACTCAAAACAATATTCAAAAATAAAGACTAAATTCTCATTTAACTTTTTCTTTATTTGCTTCACGTCTAACAACTATATCAGTTTAAATGAAATTCAAACTCAGCCCGGTGATAGCTGGATCTACAAACTCAGCCCGGTGATACCTGGATCAGTTTTGTTTATCGATATAGCGTTATATTCACAATTGTATATGATAAAGTAACCCAGGAGAATAGAAACACGCAAGAGTAAATTGACTTGTAAATTTGCTACCTTTGATAATCCAGGATGCATCGTTCCTCTATGAGATGTTGCTACCCCAAGCAAAATTCCAACTGTAGTGATATCATGTTCCTATAATCATAACAATTACAAAATATAAGAAATCATAAACATAAGCATGTATTTAAAATAGTTCAAATACATCATTTAATGTGAATCATTAAACTAACATGAAATTTATATTGTACAATATACCTTAGTGCTATATAATTAATTTTAAATACAATGTTCTACATGCAGGCATTTGTGTCATAACGGAGTTTAATATATTAAGACGAAGAAAGGTTTGATTTAACACATTATTATAGTTGTGCAAGAATGACAATTACAGGCATGTACTAATCCCCTTAAATGAATAAAGACCTTGGGATCAAAAAGTGCATCTGCGAGAGCCCATCTTAAATGGGTGGCCGGTTGGGATGGGTCAATCAAATTCCCTAGCTCTACTCTCCGAAGTATAGTGTGTGTGTGTGTGTATACATACATACATACATACATATATATATATATATATATATATATATATATATAATTACTAAAGTGAGATGTAAAAGAATTGCAATCTTATAGTGTTGTGGTATAAAAAAACATGTTTTGTTGCGTTTACATAATCAAAAAATGATTACAGTAAAAAAAAAAAAAAAATAGGTTAAATTCATAGCTTCTGGGCCATCTCATTGAAAGCAAAGAATTTGTGCATATGACAATGATGTTTTTAGTTTATCTTAAAAAAGAAAAGAAAAACGAAAAAACAACACTAATTTTTAGTTAATTTTTGTAGACGTTATACGATCTTTTTCTACTTTATTGTTGACATTGACAACCAAAGGGTTTGGTGTACTTAGAGATGCTTTTAAATTGCAAAGCAATACAAGTTAGGCTTTAGCAATGGAATAATTGCATGATTGAGAAAGAAGTGTATATTCATCAAACACATCTTACATACAAAAATTCAACTTCGAAATAAAATTTAGATATGGAATATGAATGAAAAGATGATGTGTTAATAACTCGGACATTTTTTCTTCACATCCTAGCATTGTACAGACAAATTACTAGTATGTGCATACGCAATAGCTGATACGTATTCTTAATTAGCATAATACAGCACTTTAAATTTGCAAAATTTATATCAAATAGGGTGCGAAATTGGATTTAAAAAATTGTTCCACGTTGAAGATAAATAAAATCACATCCCTCCTCCACAATGGAATTTCTAAAATTAATTTTACTCTGTGCGGTTCAGTAACAAGGATGTGCGTGCATTGGCTCATTGTCCAAAGTCCAGAAAAAGACCGCTAGTTTTATGTAATTGTGATTTTCGCTATTCTTTATTTTTTAGTTAAGAAAGGATAATCAATATTTGACATCTTGGCATGACTTACATTAGGTTCATCTATTCAGCCTGCCCGTCCAGACGTGACACACGCATGTAACCCAACTAGAATCATCACTTGGTATTTTTATTTTTTAGTAGATTTCTTATCCACATCAACTTTCCCCAAATGTGAGTTATTACTGTAACTACTTTGCTCTGCCTTTTCAAGATTACCGGACATGGATTTATAACTTTTACTTCCAACAATATATAATAAGAACTCACCATGCCCTTCTTTCAGTGCACCACAATTTACAACCTTATGACAGTCAAAACTTCACTATTTGAAATCAAATGAAACCTTGAGGATGTTTACACTTTGAACGTAATCTCAAAAGAAAAAAGATCATTTTGGAGCTTCTAGCATTTTCAAATGTTAAGTCAATGTCAATCATTAAAACATCTATTTTAAGTTTTAACCATCGATTTTAAGTATAATTTTAAATATGTTCACAGCGTCCAAATAAACCAAAATTTAGCGACTAAGATCTTGAAGCATAAAAACATATCTTCTATTTCATTTGATTTTGAGCTGTCTAGCTCGAAAGATCATAACGGTGTTGGCTACTTCTGGCCAACTCAGAGCAAAGTTGGCCATAATGAACTGGTGCAATCTCGAATTGCGCCGACACACGTGTACATGTGTACACTGGCACACAAGCGCAACCCCAGATTACACCAGCACACGCGTACAACCGGAGCTTCAGTGTCTTTTTTATATAAATTGAACTGGCGCAATCTGGGATTGCGCCAGTGTACACGTGTACTGGTGTAATCCGAGATTGCGCCAGTTCATTCTGGCCAACTCAGCGCTGAGTTGGCCAGAAGTGGATCATTAATGTAATATTTTGCAAAACTGGGCTAAATTTGAAATAAAATGTAAAATTGGGGCTAAATTGAAAAAATCCAAATGTTAAATAGTGTTATCAAGGCGCATGCCTAGGTTCAAAAAAGGCTCAGGCACACGATGTGCGTCTTTCTACAATTTGAGTGAGTCTTTCTACAGTTTGAGGCATCATTTTGCAAAATTCAAATTTTAGTTTACAAAATACTTAAATAAAACATTAAATTGTTAAATGAATTATAAAATATGGTTTAAATTTTATTTAATAAATATTTAGAAAGTTGAATGATTGAAAAAGTCTGGTTCAAAATTTGATTTGCAGTTAGTAAATAGTAGATCAAACTTGTATAGAAGGCCCAAGCTTTCACCTTGACAACTATGATCTTAACTTAATTATTCATAATTTAAGCATTTATTTTAAAATTTAAATTTAAACATTAAGCATAGGTGGATACCCAATGTCGAAGGCTCCCGTACTCAAGCGTGAGGACTTCCTAGACAGTCTCTCATCTGGTACTATTCTCACGGCTTTCCGGGCTCTGGGGGTGGTCGAATAGCGCGCGCAGCCTTTCCCTCACATTATGTGAAGAGGCCGGGGCTCAAACTTGTACGCTCCAGATTACCAGCCGGGTAACCTTACCGTTTGCGCCAGGCACCACCTTAAATTTAAACATTAAGCATATGTTACAAATATCGAAATGACCCTAAATTTTACATAGATGATCCTCTATATGTAAATTGAACATTTACAAAATTTTGTTAGACCTAGTATGGTGTAGCTCTAACACACACAAACATATATATAATATGTATGCATGTATGGTGTGTGTTTGCATTTCCATAGATCAACAAATCACGAAACATGAACAAAGAATCTTAACAAACTATATTTGAAAATATCTGCATCCTCGGGGAGCACCCAACTTTATAAGCCAGCATGTGTGGGAAATTATTAATACATGAGTAAAGATATGTACAAACTATATTTGAAATATCTACACCCTAGGTGAGCAGCCGTCATTTATAAACCAGCATATGTGGTAAAATTATTAATAGATTTACAACAAAATAAGTAGTTAGCATCTTGTCCATAAAAGAGTATTTAGTTTTCTATCTTCACATTTTTTGACCTTTGTGGACATATTGATGTCATCATACATAGTTGAACCATAGAAGTCGTATCTTTTCAGAAGGTAACACTGCAACAGACAGAAGTAGGGTAAATTATAAATAGATATACAACAAAATAAGTAGTTAGTACTATGTCCATAAAAGAGTCTATTTAGTTTTCTATCTTCACATTTTTGACCCTTGTGAACATGTTGATGTCATCATACATAGTTGAACCCGCTGTTATCACGGCGCTCGACTAGTCGCGACTAGCCGGCAACTAGTTGACTAATCGAGATCAAACCATCGACATGAAGTCTCGACTTACTTTTTGTATGAATTTTGAGCGCCTAGGCAGAAATTAGTCGACTAGGTTGTTATTAGTGTCGACTGGTTTGGTATTGGCCCATTTAAAAAAAAAATCCGAATCTCTTACAGTTATCAATACATCAAACAGGAAAAAAACTGAAAGTTATCGATATCTCTATCGAATAATAAAAAAAATAGCAAAAAAAGATCGATACCTAGTATCGATCAAAAAAACAAATCAACCGAAAGTCGATTTAAAATTTTCGAATTGAAAAAGATCGAGTATCGATTATCGAACAGAAAAAAACTTTGAACCCAAGCTTCAATCGAAAATTGATCGATACCCTGAACCTACAGCGCCGTCTTTCCACTGTCATCTTGCAACTTGCACTTTATTAAATTATATGCATCCTTTGTTTATTTTCTTTGTTTAGTAGCAATATAGTTGTTGGTAGCAATGTATTAAAATTGATAACGTTTTGGTGGCAGCAATATATTTGTCGACTAATCTACGACTATTAATCGACTAGTCGACTAAATGGACCTCTGTCTACTCGACTCGACTTACCGCCATAATAACACTTGAACCATATAAGTGGTATCTTTTCAGAAGGTAACATTGCAACAGACAGAAGTGGGGTATAATAGTCGTTACATGGAAATTAAAAATAGATGATATTGATTTAAAATATTTCAGAACATATTGAGATGTAGATAGAAGTAGCTAGAAACACATTTCAAACATATTGGAGAAGAAAGGTAGATACTTATTATGCATCATCATCAAAACGGAAGTAAAAGTAGATACTTTTTTATTTTTGGGGAAGAATAGGTTATTTTGTGGACACTCTTAATTATTCAAAAATAATGCTAGTATGATAAAGTTATATTAATGTGTTTAAATTAAATATCAAATACTGCATTAAGAGAAAATAAAGTTATAGTAATGTGTTTAAACTAAATATCAAATACTGCATTAAGAGAAAAAATTACTAATGCTACAATGTCTAATAAATATCATAACATGTACGACTTTTTTATGACAATACAAACAAAAATATTTTTATTAACCAAGCCCATTCCAAACCCTAAACTATTTTAGGTCGTAGCATTTCCCATTTCTATTTCCAACCACATATCCACTCCATACACATATTTCTCAAAATAGTTTAAAATTAATGTTGGAATTATAAATAAATACATTGGGAATATGCATGCAGCTGGAAGATCAATAGTTAATTACATTGGGAATGTTGTGTCTTTTAATTAATGTCCTTGTAAATGCCATACTGTAATTACTCTCTGGAGTATATATGATCAGATCAGCTGAGTGGATTTTCACTCAAGCATTCCAAAACTATTCAGTCCTTTCACATGGTATCAGAGCTGAACTAAACATATTGAAATTGATTGTCATTTCATTTGGGAAATAGTCCTCTCTAAAGAAGTCATCACGGAATCTGTTAGCTCTAGCAATCAATTGGCAGACATCTTTACAAAATCCTTAAGGGGGCCTCGAATTCAAAATATTTGTTCCAAGCTTGGAGCATTTGATCTATATGCTCCATCTTGAGGGGGAGTGTTCGAATTATAAATAAATACATTGGGAATATGCATGCAGCTGGAAGATCAATAGTTAATTACATTGGGAATGTTGTGTCTTTTAATTAATGTCCTTGTAAATGCCATATTGTATTTACTCTCTAGAGTATATATAATCAGATCAGCTGAGTGGATTTTCACTCAAGCATTCCAAACTATTCAGTCCTTTCACAATTAATTTCACTGAACAGGATCATCTCATGAAACCAATAAAGTTCATCAAATAAAGTAAATGGCAAGAGTGACACTAATCCGAAAAAAGATTGATGTGCGCGGAGTATATACAAGACAGGACAAGCATTACCTCGGAGAGGTATCTGTAGACATCTGCAATTGTAAGAAAACATAAATGTCCGTGCAATCCTAAAGCTAGAAGCAGCCCAGCATGTGTTGAATTTGGTTCCTGAGGCTTGTTGTACTGAATCCATGACTTCGACAATTTTCCCTACAAATTAGCAGAAGCTTAAACTATAGTTATGAATTCCCAAGAATGAACATATGGTATTAAATATTCATAGGAATTGTCAAAGCATCAGCAGCAGCAGTATAGCATTTTACCAACAAATTAAGTTTGGTTATAAACTTATAATGATTCAACTATCGCACAGGGCTGTGCAGCCGAATGATAGTTCTAGTCTCCTTTTAGAATAAATATGGACGCCAAGACTGAAACCTACAAGCATTTTAAATTAATTTGATTCAAAAGATGAAGAAAAATGCTAAGAGAACCTGAACGGGTGCAAGTCTCAGTCCAGCAGCTACACCATTATGGAACTCTGGCCAGGACCTAAGTTCCGAGATATTTCTTACATTTGGATCCAGATTAACCTAATGAACCATAATTCCAAATTTTCAAAAGTCAACAGAGAATTCAACTCCTATAAACGATCAGACATTGTAGAACTAAGCAATGGAAGTCCACTCAAGCTTAACAGACAAGAATACACGCAAGTAAAAGACGAGAAAACTGTGTCTAATGGTATGCTAACTTAACACATTCAATGCATGTTAACTACAAGCTAATAGGATAGGATTATGTTCAGCCTCCAAATTCAATGATGAAAAACTGGCACCACTTAACAAAAGATGAAGGACTTACAATTGCATTCTGCTGAGCAGGAAGGCGTCCTGCTAATACTAGTTTTGGGATGACAAGGGCCTGTAGTAAGTGAAAATGATGTTAAAATAACAAAATGATCAACTGCATTCAATTGACATTCAGGAAGAGAAAGCAAATTTGAAACAGTGAATCTAAGACTGAAAGAGTTAACTCAGTACGTATAAACAATCCGTTCATCATGTACTCAATGATCAATAAATTTGGTTCATCAAAAGAAATACAGGATGCGTTGAAAAGAATATTTTACGTCGTGTGTTTGGATAAACATTGCACCTTTTTTATATAAATACTACATCAAAGCGCACAAAAGAATATGTATATATATATATATATATATATATATATATTTAAATATATATATATATATATATATACATATGTACATACACACACATATAGGAGTCGACTATTTGAACACAAACTGAAAGACACAAGCATGACTATTTGGTCAATTTGTCTTTATATGAAAGTCCAATGGTGCAGATTCATTGTGTCATCAATAATGTCTGCTAAGATTACACTCAGTTATAAAAAATAAAATAAAAATATTTAAACAAAAAGCGCACTTCTGTTAGAAGAGTATATGTAGTAGCCAACGTGAATGCCCCTCGGCCAAAAGGAAGAGCAGTAGTACGCTGTGCAAGATTCCATAATTGATGCTGCAATGCAATAGAAGTAAAATAAATATTTTCCTATAAAAAAATGACAGCACGCAAATAAAAACCACCACCAAAAATAGTAGAAGGCATCTTTATATTCGAACAGCATAAGTTGATATGCGTACATGGAAAGAATAATATTATACTAGAATCAGTATTATAAAATATAAATTAATTCAGGAAGACCTAACCTGTGGTAAGCCAAGTTTTATTATGATAAAGAGTCATTATGATAAAGATTCATTTCTTACTGGTCGCCTAACTGCTTATATTTAAAAGCTACAATGCGCAAATGCCATAGCTTACAACTTTCTCCGGAAAAGTTCGAGACTTTTTCCCCTAAAGTGCTATAATTGAATAAACTGTTTGTAATAGCAGAAAATCAACTCAGAATTAGTATAATCTTTCGATCACAATTACAATGGCCTGTGGAATAAAAAGACATTTGGGAGTAGCAGCATATGAACACAAAATGATCCGATTCTAAAATCAAATGTAAGCAACAGCTTTGAAGTTTATTCTACAGCAAAATAGTTTGAAGTTTCAAACTCAACAATTTCAGTCAAAATCCAGAAAATTCTTGTTCCAGTAGCCACTGCTTGAACAACCAGAAACTTAGCATGATATTAAAAAAAAAATACAAAACAAGAAGAAGAAAAATACTTGTTGGAGGTCTTGATCAGAAGCACTAGGGCTGACTGATGTCTGGATAGCAACAGATCGTGCAGAACACAACAAGCGCCTAACCTGTTTGACACATATAAAGAAATTGTTAATGTCCAAAACAACTTACACAAGTCAACCTAGGTGCTTCCATTGTAAAGGAACCAAAAATCAAGGTAGAATATTGAATTATCCGGAAGCATATCTTGTCTAGCAATTGATCTGTAACTCTTGGGAACAAAGTGTTCCAGTCAAAAAATATTGAACTGATTAGCACTGTTTTCCCCAACTGTATTTGGTGTAAGCTAACCTAGATGGCTTCAAAGGAAATAATATTTGTGTTGACAATGAGACTAGAATTTAAAAAATCCAGATATTTGAAGAATAATGTCACGGTTTGACTCAGCTAAGGTGAAATTGATTAGACTAACTAGAACATTATCGTAGCTGTGCATGAGGGAGATTACAGAATTAAGAAATAGTATCAAGCTATCATGATGCATATATAATTCACTTTTACTCCTAATTTAATTCAAGGTAACTGGTAGGTAGTTGATGGAACAGGAAAGAAAAAAGAGCCATAAAAAATGCAATGTAATTTAGATCTGAAGTCAATGTGTTTAGCGCATCAAGGTGAACAACTAAACTGATTTTCTGTTATATAAACATGAAGTAAAAAACAAAACAATTTCAAATGATTATAAAATACTAAAAATTATGCATAAAATACCTCATTCAAGCGAAGATCACTACCAAAACGTAGCTGGGTACTCGAGTTAAAGACATTATCCATACCATCATCAAAATATGACTCCTCTTCTTCGGGTTTCACACAATCCAATCTCACATTATCAGATAAAGATGAAGGCACAGTAACTGGCTGCAAATGAAGTGTGTATGGTACAGATGTGGATACAATGTTTGCACAATTTTGCGAATCATGTTCTGTTTTGAAGAAACCCAGACATGACATTGCCAGGTCTTCTCGGCCAACAAGAATATAAGCAGATGGAGGCCAGTCTGTTGGAGGGGATTCTCGGCATTTGTCAAGGGCCTTCGACGAAAAAGAAGAAAATAGGCAATCTTATAAGAAAATGGAGTGAATAAACAAATAAACGCTGGCAGATTCTACATGCTGATAACCATTATTTTCTGTCTCAAATAAGGTTTGCATAACTTTAATACTTACCACCTTATGCTCGACTATGATTAGACAGCATCAAATTTCTAAGTTGAAATTGAATGTCGGACCAAAGCTTGCTTGTAGTTTATTTTTAGCAGATGAAGTGCCTTAACGCTACAAAACAAACATGTTAATTGCTTTATTTCCCTGTTTACTATTATTTTTTAAGTTTTCTAATGTGTAATCTCCCTTATAAGGATTCATCGTACATTAATTAGCACACAAGCACAAATTTTTGTCAATCTCCACAATTTCCACTACTACTCGTGTCCTTCCATTGATCGCCATTGCTCTCGCCTTCATCGTTACCACTTTGCCAGTGCGATTGACAGGCACAACCTTGAGTATTTGTCATCCGTATCCCAGCAACCCTTTGATCCATTGACATTGAAGGAATGGTTTAATTGCATAACTATAGATACAAAGAGAGGATATTCGCATAGCAAAAGATAAACTATCAAATTTTAAGCGTCCGTTATAATTAATGAAGATATGCAAATATAACTGATGCTAGAAAGTATAATATATTGGGTTTATTAGGTATCAATTCTTTCCACGGCTGATACAGCACCAAAATTTCCGTATCGTATAGGCATGAAAGGGGAATGTCTGTTTATAAGAAACAAATTGAGTTTATAGAGTATGACAATACCAAGAGGGCTTTTGATTATGTTTGAGCATAAATTTTGGAATCCTGACATTGTCTCCCTGAACTATTTTTAGGAAGCCGCATTTTGGGTTGCAGAAAATGTTGGATTCAAACTATTCTTGTCATTTAAAAAACAATCCTTTAAAATGCTCAAACGATCGGACCATGCATAACATAACAATATATAACTAATTAAGATAGCAATGCAAAATTGCCATTCTTGAACAAATGATTATTATCTTGTGAACTCAAGCATATAAGCATCAATGACGAGAAGAAAACTTACATGGCGCAAAGGAAGAGAAATGCCGACTGGCAGTAGATCAAGTTGATGGCGTCCAAACCCTTCAGCAACCATGGCCAGAACTGTGTACTCTTCAGGCGTGCCAGCAGATCCCATAGCGATATCACAATACACTCCAGACGAGAGTTTCTTTTCAGTAATCTCAGCACCTAGGAGAAGGCAATAGAAGGACACGATTTTTCTAGCCCAGCTTACCACATAACATCTTTTATTACGCACTAATGATGGTAAGTCATTTACATCAGCTGATTTGTATCCCATTTTCAGACAGTTCTCAAGCCACGTAAATAGACACGGAGGAGTTTTCGGGACAGTGTCAGCGTTGAATGGATTGGTTTCACACACCAGAAACGGAAAATCACGAAGATAGTAGTCAACATAGTTTGACTCGCCCAATGAAGCAGCAATATTTACTAACAAAACAGAAAGTTGTTCAAGGTCCCTGTAAACTTAATAATCTGTGTTAGTGTTGGTGGATAGAAAATCATTGAGCACAAGGATGTTAACCAGAAATACATAAACAAAACTCTATAATAATACACTACAGATAGACCAGCAAAGAGTTAACTCGCAAATGGGGTGTCCATATTATTGTTAAAAATCTTAAAATCCTACGATTTGAATCCTGTTTTAAATCGAATCTCCCCCTTTACGATTCGATTTATATTTCGACTCAAATCAAGCTAATACCACTGTAGAAATATCACTCAATTCAAATTAATACGGTGACTTCAGTGATTCAGTGCCTTATTTCAGTAGAAAGAAAAATGAATAAATAACCAACTTATCTTGATGTATACCTTTTGATTGTTCACATTTGTCATAGAGCTGCAACTTGCAGCTTTGTCTACAGATTCACAAAACTTGTACAATTTTTTAAACATGGACATGGTAACATGTAACATACAGATTTCCAACTTTTGTACACTTTTTCAAACACAATAACATTGTACATAAAAACTACATTGCATCATATAAAGAATATCATGCTTTTCGTGTTGTTTAGTATTGATCATAAATATAATTAGGGTTGTTAAAATCCCTAGGTGGACGTTACTTGGTGAGTATGGGCTATGAATTAATCGTTTAAGTGGGGATTAATTGGGAATTAAACAAAACTAGGCGCTTTGATAAATTGGAAATTTAGGCTCTTGGATGTGAGAACCCAAGGTGGTAAAACCGTCTAAGACTAGAACGCATATGCTTATTCGTAGCACCGACCCCTAGACAATGCCTAACAAGTGCCTAAATACACGTTTAGATTCTTAAAGAGGTGGAAACCTTACATAGGCGGGGCTAGGCAGTGAGCATCGCCTAACATCTAGGTGGAGGCCTAGAAAGATTCACAGCAATGAATATAATACGGTCCTTGAAACTATTCAATCTTTCAATAGTATGGTATCTGCATGCTTCTAATAGTCGTTAGTCGTAGCACAGAACTGTGTTTTAAAAAGTACTTTGATTAGTGAGGACACCTTATGTTGTTATGGTAATGGTCACTGAACCAATTTTATTGGTAAGGCCAAAAAGCTTACAGTTATCATTATCATGTGGTAAATTACCCTTTTTTCCGACAAAACCATTAATGTTTTTTTTTTTTTCGTAATGCAAATGATATTTCATCGTGCACTTAAAAAAAGTCAACAACAGACAAAGAAAATGCAATTAGCATCATTTGAACTAAATTCAAGATTAAATCCACTCACTTATTTGTTTCTTTTCAATAAATGTATTAAGAAAATGTTCGGCACCACCGTCATAGTAGTTAGATGCTCCGATTTTGGTCGCGCAGCCATAGGTTTGAATCTTACGGAGCGTGATTTGAACCACTGGACTTATGTCAACATGTTATATACCAACTAAGATTACAGTGCATGTACTACTGACTAAGAAATTTTTCAATAAAAAATGAATTTAATTAAAAAGAATTATCATTGTCAACAGTTAAAAAATATTATCGTTAGATCAAAAATGGTGGATCTAACATTGTCTTACCAATTGTAGTGATATACCAACCGAACTCAAATTTTGTGTTCAATTGATTGTAATCGCATAACAGCCCTGCATGTCCTTTTTACATAACGAATAAACATCTGTAAAAGTTGGTATCTGCTTCAAATATTTTAAGTAGCATTTTTTTCGAAATTTTCAACTAAATTATATGTGGTGTTCGCCTCTATTTTAAATGATAAGTGGTAACATTTGTCAGATCTTGCTCAACACTTCAAGTTATTCACACTGTTGTTCAGTGGACTGCTAATCAGATCTTGTTCTTAACAGCCTCAAGCAAATTAAAGCTGAATGTAGACAGAAATCTATGGTAGTCCGAAACGTACAGTATTTTTCCTTTCCTTCGAAATTTACGAGAAGAGCAAGCTTAGTAAGCAATTTAATACGGAGGAACTTTGGGTAACTGGATAGGAAGGTAAACTTTTTTTTTTGAAATTGAGTACTTATATAAAAAAGACTTTGGCAGTATCATACTACCATGGCTCATGGGTCCGACCAAATCGAACCCATGACCTCTTGCATCTTGCCCCAACGTCTTAATCATCTGAGATAAGGATGCTTGTCAGGAAGGTAAAGTTAACAGTTCAAGTGGCTTCAACTTGCGGATCAAACTAGTAAATTGTATCTGGACATCAAAAATAATGTCGTATATGACTAGCATTGGACAAGGTGTTAGGATTGTCTCGCATGTTGTTAAGGAGGAATGGTGGTCTGGATACAATAGTCCCACATCACAGAATATAATGAAGGAATTGGGTACAAATATGAGTTGATAGGCATGTAACATAAGAAATTCCTTTTGTTATATGGGAGTTGTGTGTCAGCTCATATGCGTACAAAGGAGGAGGGCTTTGTTCCGATCATCGTTACATAACAGTGGTATCAGGGCCGAAGGTTACGGACTGGGTCATGCAGGCAAGGCAGTGCTCTCAAAAGATACTCGTAGGTGCGAGTCAAGTGGGAGACTGTTAGGATTGTCTCTATGTTGTTAAGGAGGAATGATGGTTTGGATACAATAGTCCCACATCACGTAATATATTGAAGAAATTGGGTATAAATATGAGTTGGTAGGCACGTAACATAAGGGATTCTTTTTGTTATATGGGAGTTGTGTGCCGGCTCACATGCATGCAAAAAAAGGGGGCTTTGTTCCGACTGTCGTTACATAACACAAGGTACAAGATACCACTTAACAAAAATTTGTAGAAAATAATAAGAAAATTTGTAGGCTATCCTATTATTTCAAGCATACAACATTTTGAAATCAAATATAACAAATATATGTAAGTAACAAACAATTTATTACCGTTTACGTAGATTATTTAGCTTCAGGTTTTCATAAACAGAATGCAGACGTTCCAAAGCTTCTCTCAAAAGCTGAGGGTAAAATGATTCTTCTTTTCTTTGTATATCGGCTAGGTTGAAGCCTGTAAAATCTGCACCCTTACTTGTTGGAAGAGAGACCCCAGAGAATGACAAACGTTTACTGTATTGAAAATTGAACTTGCTTCTCGTCAAATAATTCCAGCTACTTTCAGAGGATAATGAGGTACCGCTAGGAGCAGAATAGGCATAGCCATTACAAATTTTCATGATTGCAGCACTAAAGCAATCCCATTCAGAATCAACATGGCAATGAACATTTGATAAACATGAAGAATCAGTGCTTCCCCAAAGGTGAAGATTGAAACGGTCAAGTAAAGGTGGATCCAGCCCCTCAGACATTGCTGCAATGCAGTCATTTGACAGTGATGATGATGGATATTGACGAAGTGAGCACCTAAACACCTACGAAAAATGGGGAGTGTCAAAATTTTAACGTCATAGTTCATAATAATTTCATAATAATAATGAAGTGGTTCTATATGCATAGCATTTTATGTAGAGAAGTGATCAGCTACACACTCACATCCCTAATATATCACCTACAATCCTCTCATTTTTTAGCTGAACAAATCCAACTTATACAGAAATGTTCTTACTATTACAACATTCAAGATCATCTCAATAATGCAAATTAGCACATTTGGATTCCTTACACCTGCAAAGTACCCTAAATCAACAATCAACAACTGAAATATTTTTGCATTCAAAATTGACACTAAAAAAGGGTATCGTTTGGGATGTCCCTCAGTGGTAGTCTCTACATTCTCTATTTAAAGGTCATGAATCAAATCTCATTGGCATCAACTGATTCAGGAAGGAAAATGGTATCAGTTGACACTGTAGCACATGTCAGGCGGCACCCCTCTTTGGGACCTCATTTGCAGCCATCTCTGATATATGTGTATTGAGATATGTGTTCATCCAGTATGAAATTTGGGAATGTACGCCTTTATACTTGAGATCGTTTTCATAAAAATTGAAACACTTAAATAATCCTAAAATAATTCACATTGACACTTATAATAGCTTATTTACAATTGCAATTTGAATGCTGATTATCAAATGTTTGGAAGAATGTGGATATTAATGCATGTTTTATGTGTTTGGTTTAAACGTGCAAGCAATATATGTGTTTTAATAAAAATAATTAAGCGATTTATAGTTGTTGTAAGGATGGCATACATTGAATTTTAAGTTATTGTTTCAAGAGTTATGAGTTTACTTTTGTACTAGAAACAGATTTCCCTTGTGAAATTCGTGATATTACATCTTGAGTTTTTGTTTTACGAGAATCTTTTTTGCTAATACAACAGTTCCACTACCGAGTTGTATTCATATGATTTATTCTCATACAAGGATAAAAGTCACTTATTATATTATCATTTTATTTAAGGGAAAGTCTATTTAAACACGAAACGGTGACACAAAATTAGACACAAACAATTTGAACCATTAGATCTCTCTCTCTCTCTCTCTCTATCTCTCTCTCTCTCTCAGTTCCACTCACCACAAAAAGACAAATGAATCCAATGGTTTACAGTTTGTGTCTATAATCTTGTGTTTAATCTTGTGTACCAATAGCCGCTCCCTTTAATTAAATAATATTCCAATTATTTTACATATATATACATATATATATGTAGTTATAAACATTATATATATATATACATATATGTGTGTGTATGTATATATTGTATGTTTTGCATTTACATAAAGGGCCTTTTATATTTAGTTTTTAGGTTTTACTAATTCAAGGACGCTAATCGAAAAAAGTTATTCAAAAGACCAACTCATTTATTGCTTTAAATAAGGACACTTTTATAACATATTATGTATATGTGTATACATATATGGGTGTGTGCATGCTTGCACTATCGCTATTATACATCACAAAATATAACAGCAAACACTACACGGGTACAGGACAAAATGATTATTACAAACGGTAGATATCCTCAAATAAAATACAAAATAAATCATGCAAAAGACATGCATGTGAAAAACAATAACAAAGTGTACACACCAAATACAAAATAAATCATGCAAATGACATGCATGTGAAAGACAATAACAAACGGTACTAAGGGTAGTAGGGTACACATCATTTGTAGTTACAATTCGAAATTTAAAAGCTTAAATATCAGTTTCTAATATTACAACATCAATTTAATACATGTATAACTTGTAGAGAAAGTTAAGACAAACATATTATAATTCGTTGTAACAGATATTTTTGCGCATTTTTCCAATGTAGACATCAATGTTAGTAGCAAAATGGTTATATATAATGGACACTGAAATTTAAAACCATTAAAAAGTATTTTGATGTAATTTACAATGTTAATTGGACCATTTGACTTAACAATTATTTCTTATTTTATTAGACTTAGCTTATAGTTTGTCATTGTTTAATAGTAAAAGCAAAAATTGATTTGATCGCAATTTGTTTACAAAATAAAATTGAAATTAGTGTTAATATCTTATATTAGACATCAATGCTTCAACACACATGCATCAAGTGTGCATATAAAATAATAATTTCAAACAAAATACATATTTGATTAAAATAATTAAACATTTATTTGTAGTAATAGTTGTCTTTAGTTTGATTTTTCTTTTTCTTTTTTGAAAATGTACAGTTGGAAATGGTTTCAAAATATCGAGTTCTGGATTAAAATAATGTAAAAGTACATAAGCCAATATATACACACATAAGGTTAAAGTTGAATGTCATGTAAAACATTATCAAAAATGTAAAGGTAATATACATGATTAGGTAAAATAGTTTTTTCTAATATATTAAAGGGAATATAACTATAATAAAATTATACAAAAAGCAAATAAAAGGTGCATTTGATATGGTTTTGAAAAACAAATTCATATTTATTGATATTTAGAAGAGAAAAGACATAATGGAAGTAGGAAGTAAAACAAGCGCGAAAGATTGTTGTGGAAATTTGAACATATAACTGCAAAGATATCAAAACTTTGCAAATAATAATATGTATCAAATTTTCCAATGGGTGTGATTCGAACTTGTGACCTTATGATCATCATCTTTGTATAGTAAGGGGATTTACTGAACTTCACGACCAGACAAAGATACTGTTACTCAGTTCCAATTTTTTTTGGGGCAAATAAAACAAAATATTACATTTTGCACAGACAAGTCGGTTTTATTGTGGCCATACTACTATTACAAATTTATTACAAGCAAGAGGGAGAAATACCTCAGCTGCTTTGCTCTATTTCAACTATTAATAAAGATAAACACATCGTTTAAAAAGTGCAAAAAGGGGGGAAAAACTTTTAAGGATTTCACATGAAAGATAATATGTTGGGGATGAATTTCGAGAATACATATGCAATTAACAGAGAAATTTAAAGAATTTGTAAAACATACATCTACAGCAAGTTCAAAATTCTAGGAAGCAAGGATACGGGTGCGTAGTGCGGAGATACGTAGATTCGATAAATATGAAAATATGAGGATTCGGGTGCGGGGATACATGTGTAAAAATATTTTTTATATATACATATACATATATATATGATAAAATCTATTACGAAAATTAAGAGTTTCATTAAAATTAAACCAAATGGTCAGATACACTACTTCATCATCCTTAAACCTTAATAGTTAAATACAAAAATTTAAACTTTCATTTCACACTTGAAATTCATCGTCTTGAGTAATCATGGCTTCCATCTCCGGCTTATCAAGCGAAAGATTCGCTATCTCAAGTTTCCCGGCACCATCAAGTGGATCAAATTGATCGCCTCCAACATCTCACAATTTTGTTTCAATGTTTCCCATTTCAAGTATTGCTCACTTCTCCTAGAAAGGAGTCGAAGATTGTTGCGCACAAAAACCACGTCTTTTGCTCGAGTTGGTAGTATCTTATTCCTTCGAATTGAGTGAATAAATGAATACGTACTCCAATTTCTCTTGCAACAAGAACACGGCTGTCCCAAAAGTCCCAAAATTTACCTTTCATGCCACCGACGCACCCCAAATCCGCACCCCTTAGCCCAAATACGGGGACACGCCACATGGTGCACCCCGTACGCACCTCTTGCGGCACCCCCGCACCCCAGCCGCAGTACACCAAACCCTGCTTTCTAGGTTCAAATTTTAATTTAAAAAAAAAATCAAAAGATAAATATAAAATTCAATAGAAAACCAAAATATGGATATTTGTTGGAACGAATAAACAAAATCCTATGGTAAAACAAATAGCTCACAATTTTTCAAATTAAAAGGTGTTGATTTAATAACTTTAATGTGAAAAGTATCCTTATAGAAATAATGAAAAGGTTTATTCGTGTAATTATTGTTGAAAATATAAATGACAAATCATTTACATGCTTACACAACAATTTTTTCAATCACCCGTAAACATACTAAATCCATGGAAGACATTCATCCAATCAAAATTAATCTATATTGAAGTTTAATATCGCGATACCTAATAGAAAAGGGTTTCATTTAAAACACAATAATATACATCGTTACAACATATGCATAATCTTTAACATAAATATATGACACAACTTTTATCTGTTTAATAAAATGAAAATATTACTTTCGTTTATTCCATTTAAGAAAATAAAAGCAAAACCTATAACAATTTTAATTTAACACCCGAAAAGCTTTTTAATTTGACTTTTTTTGCACTTTACCTTTACATCCTTTACACAGAGGTCTTTAACAGCTTTTGTTCTAATGTTTTCTTTGCTTTCAAAATTCGTTTTCATTTAATTATTTGCTTTCTTTATCTACTATATCTTTGTTATTGGCATTTTAATAACATCTCAACGTTAAGTTAAACGTAAATAAAATTAATATCTTTAAGATATTGACATAATATAAGTCCAATATAACCGATGTAATTTTTAACTTACATTCTTTCTCTTTTTAATAGCTACTAGAAAGCCCCAAAAAAAGTATTAACAACTTCTTTTTTACCATCTTAATGTCATATTATCAAAAACGTTACAAAGATAACATTTTTCGTTTCATTCCAATCTTTTAAATGTTTATTTTTAAGCTTTTTTCCATACATTTTTGCCGCACCCCCCCCCCCCCCCCCTTTTCCTTCCTTTTCTCCCTTTCTTGACAAAAAATATTACCTAGAATGTCAATAATACGAGATATCCTTTCGTACTTACTAAATGATGTTGCTTTTTGAAATTAACAATATATCATATTGTTTATATGTTGAACTAGGGGCATTAATGATAAATGTATGAGAATATAAGTTTTCAACATTAATAAAAACAAGAGATAGACGCTTATATTACTACAAAGAAAACCTCTTGTTGCTAGTTTCAAACTTCTGAACTACTTTCTTCACCATAAGAAAAACTAATTGCTAAATTTTACTCCAACCCACTTTGTGCAAACAAAAGGAGCCTAAATTGCTCACTGAAATTTTAAGCAGAATAATTTATTCTTTGCAGCATAATCCTGGATCCATATCTTTCTCTTTGAAGTGTTTTAAGGCAACCGTATTGTCACATTTTTCTACTTCTATATGGCACAGAGGAAGTGAAAAAACTGACGATATATTTTACTTAAAAAATACATTCTTTACCGCATTTTTGGCAATAATAACAAGAGTTGAAGATACAGTCCATTATTTAAAATTAGACAATAACATCAAAAATGTATTTTATCTTTCATTCTCATTTGATTCGATGATTAGTATTTATTTTATTTCAGCCCTTTACTCTCATTTATTCGCTGTCTATCCTTCCGTCCTTCTCAATTAATGTAAATCAGCATATTTTTTTAACTTTTATCAATAATTATTCAATTAAAACGAACTTAACCATCAAGAGAATGATGGTGCAGTAAGAACAGACCCATCTACATGCACAAGGGAAATGGTGGACGATTAAAAAACATGTTCCTTTAAGAATTATCAGAATCAATCCCTAATAGTTAATCATTTTATACCATGCAAAAAATAAAAAATAAATTATGCAGTGCAGAATCACACATCATGCAAAAGCAAAAGTCGGATTTCCTAATATCAAAAACGATAATAGTAACAGATACAAAGCATCTTTTAGATTCAGGAGAAAAGGTGTCTGACAATGAGTTGAAAATCAATCAGCAGCCCACTGTGGTTCTCGGTAAAAAGTTATACCTGCCCAGAATTCGTGAGCACATTTATCCGCCCTCCAACAGCATTTTCTACTCCGATAATCTTCAAGCTAAAAGACGCATTTGCTAATCCTCGAACATACTGATCATTAAAAACAACATTCTTTTCCAAACTAGTTGGTAGATAAAATTTACACAAGCACTGTTTACCAGACTGCATTAAAGAAACAACAGTGTATGTAAGAATTTGAAGTTACAAGTTGTAACAATCATGAAAATAGCAGAAATGCAAACCTATGTATAAGTTGTAACAATCATGAAGATTGCGGAAATGCAAACCTATGATAACTTCAATTGATATAAACATAGAATAAAAAACGGGATATCAACTCTGGAAATTTATATGTTTTTTACTGATTTTTGTAACAAGTTCATCAAGCCATTTCCCAAGCCAGTTGACAGTTCCAAACCATGAATCAAAATGTAATATTCCAAATAACATGTATCAAAAATCATTGGTTCGGAATTGTATTCTATGCTTAAATAATCATAAACCTCGAATATATGCAATACCACACAAAACGAATGAGGAGGGTTCCTTTTTTTTTTTGGGGGGGGGGGGGGGGGGGGATACAAGTTGAGGGTTGCATCGTACATAAAACCACTGTCGTCAAAAACCTTACGATTTAAATCCTGATTCAGATCGGACCTCTCCCTTTCCAATTCAATTTATATTTCAATTCAAACTCACTTAATACTGCAATCACAAAAATATTCAACTCGGATTAAAATACCTACCATACTTATTTGGATTAACAATTCCAATTATTATATTTTCATAATTACATCAAAATAAAAACAACAGAAAAACATTGAGTTTTAAATTTATTTGTATAAGTTCAAATATCAAAATCAATTTCAAAATGCATACAAACCTTAAATTATGGGTCATTCAATATATAATTTGAATCTTGTTTCGATTTAAAATTTGAACACTGCGATTTATGATAAACATCATTTTGAAAACCTTGGGTAAAACAGCTCTAAATGTTTTGAATAAAAATTTCTAATGAACACCAAAGATGTCACAGCGAATAAATAAACAAAATATAAAAACATTAAACCAGCAAAACACTTATCAACCAAGACATAAAATGAAATTAAAAATAATATACGATTACATGTCAAACTTTCTATTGCAACTGAAGGAAAAAGCATACATATAGGAGAAGATTGTTTTCAGTGCCCAATACGATAAGATCGGTGAAAGGAAGAAGTCCGATTCTAACTCTGCATTAATAGCAAGAATTAGAATAATAAGTACAAAAACGAACAATAACTAAGTAGTGATGCTGTTCAGCACCTTGGGTGAGTGACAACTACTGCAGCAGCATCGATTGCTGGAACATTCCAACTCATTTGAGGTATAATATCAATAAGAGCATCATCATTTCCTACATCGATTTGAAACCTTATAGCAAGGAGCACTTTTTGCTCCTGAAGAAGAAAGCATATGATAGGGACTCCATCACTATCAACGGAGAGAAATACCTGACAAAGAATATGAAATAAGAACATGTAGTTAGATGGTACTACAAAGTGTACGCTAAATAGAATCAGAAGTGTACAAATCAAGGTTTGAGATCTTCATGTCGATCTATTGAGACTTTTCGATCAACAACAACAACAAAGCCATATATCCCAAACAAGTTGGGGTTGGCTAGATATGGAACCCAAAATTAAAATAAAATAAAATTAATAATGATGATTATATATATATAATAATTATATATATATAAATGATTATATATATATATAAGGGTTTAAAATAACCAATCAAATAATTAAATAATAATAAGAAGAAGAAGTAAAAATGTTCAATAAAAGTGAAATAAAATTTAAAATGGTAAGTAAAAAGGTTCAGTAAATGTGAAATAAAGTATTTAAAAAAAAAAAAAAAAAAAAAGAGAGAGAGAGAAAGAAAGAGAGAGAGAAACACTATGGTTCTGGTACATGGATTGCCAATTTCCATGCACTCCTATCAACTACCAGCTCTTCCGATAAACTCCAGTTACTTGAATCTCTCTTTATTATCTCCTCCCATGTCGTTTTAGGTCGACCTCTACCTCTCTTTGGGCCTTCGGCGCGACCTAGAATTCCAGCGCGTACAGGTGCATCGTATGGTCTACGTTGGATATGTCCAAACCATCTCAAGCGGTATTGGACTAACTTCTCTTCAATAGGTGCAACTCCAAGTTTTTCCCGAATATCCTCGTTTTTAATCCGACCTCGTCTGGTATGCCCACAGCTCCAACGCAGCATTCGCATCTCTGCTATACTTATCTTCTGAACGTGTTGCCTCTTAGTAGGCCAATATTCTGCACAATATAACATTGCAGGTCTGATTGCTGTCCTATAGAACTTTCCTTTAAACTTCTGAGGAATCTTCCGATCACAGAGAATGCCAGATGCTAGTCGTCATTTCACCCATCCTGCTTGAATTCTAAAACTAACATCCTTATCAATCTCTCCATCAAACTGCAACATAGATCCCAAGTATTGAGACTTTTCGATCAAATTCATAAATTTCGGGAACACTGGTTTCAATTTCGAATTTTGGATTTGGGAGCGGCTATATGAACCAAGGCTCAAGAACTCGGTTTCGGTTTCGACCGATTGAAAATTTGTTAGTTTTAGCGGGTTTCGTAAATTTCGGTAGTTTCGGTTTTGTTTCGGTTTCGGTTCAGATTTCAGTTTTAAATGAATTATTAATAAAAACATACCAGTAAACCTTGTTGATAAAATATAGTCTTTAAAAATGTTATAGGATTATTGATCTAATTGTTAACTAACCATTATTTAATTGAAATAGGCCCAGCTCAGTCCAGACTGCGCAAAATAAAAAATGACGCAGAAACAAACCATCATATGATGCAATAATTCACTAAACTCTAGCCGCAAAAAACATCACTTTCTGCCAACGTAGAAATAAACACGAAAAACAAGAGAAGCTCATCGCTCTCAGCTGCAGACTCAGGAAAAAAATAGATCGAGAAAAAAATCGTTCGATTATGAGATTCGAACCCTAGCACGAAGTCGACAACGAGTTGAACGCAGAATTGAGATCGTTGACTATATTATGGTCGATAAAGGGGATGAAGCTTTGATTTTTGATTCAAATCTATAACTTCAGGTATGTATATAAGTTGATAGTAGTAAATTTCAAAAATTTCTAAACAAAATCTTCTCTTCTCAACCGAAACCGAATTTTAGCTAGGGTTTCGTCCCGGAGGCTGACGAAACCAAACCAAGGTGGCCGGAATTTCGGTATACCGGCCGAAACCTCGAACCATGATATGAACACAAAAGTTCGACACAAATCAAGAAACACAAAATCTCAACCATATGATTAATTTGTTTTTATGTGAAGGGTGCAAATCGGGGGTAATCCTATAATTCAGATTTTGTGTCCTTCAATTTGTGTCAAACATTTGTGTCTAAATAGTTTTTCCCATTATTTTTTCACATAGTTACAGATATATGTGTTAAATTTAGAGTGTTGCTATTCACACCCCCATTTAGACTACTGGTCACTTATACTAAAGGTCACCTCTTTTTTATGTCTTTTTACTCCTTTACACCACCTAAATTATTCAATTTCTAGTAGGCTACCACCTCTGCCTTTAATTCTTCATTGTTCCACAGAAAAAAATACATCTTCTTTCTGAAATTTTCTCTATCGTTCTACAAGCTTGAAGATTTACCTAAATTATCAACGCAATTTCAAGCGTCCAATTAGCGGTAACGTTCGTGCCACGATGACAAGGGGGAAGAAGTCGTCTAAGTCGAGTAAGATTCGAACCCTAATTTATTTTCTTCTGAAATTGATGCTAGGTATAGGCTTAGAAATGGGTTTGAAATCGTTGATAAATGAAGTTTGCAAATTAGTGTGAACGGTTATTTCATAATCGAACAAACCTGTTGACCGTCGGTTGCAAACACTTGAAAATTGGTGTTGAGGTTTAGGGTTTGATATCTGAGAATTTACGTTGTTTGAAAAGAGAAGAGAAGAGACAGTACGGCTGTTGTTGACTGAGTGAAAAGAAATAAAGTAGTGATAGAAAGTAGGTCAAAAATAATACAATATATTAATTTTTTAAAGGTGATCAGTAGTCTAAATGGGGGTGTGAATAGCAGCACACTAAATTTATTAAAGCAAATGTCTTTAATTCAAAAATATAATACAAAACAACATATATCAATTACAAATACTCAACACTAAAAAAATATTTATCCTTTACTTCATTTTTTCAATCTTTTCGTAAGTTATAGCATGCATATGTTCCGTGATCTAGTAATTTTAGTAAGTTAAAATTTCAAATTTTGAATATTCATACATTCAAAATTCAAATTAACTCCCTTTTCTTACACTTAACGAGTGAGCAAAAATAAAAGACATTTTATTTATGTTTTATATTTAGATGAGTTGAATTCATTAAATTATTGCCTAATAAATTATGTTATACCTCTCATCTCAAGATAAAATTAATATTATCAATTATATAAATTATGTATGTTAAAAAAATTATTTTTAGATAACAATTATTACAATAGTAAATTCAGATGCTTATGTTAAGCCGGGATGGACTTTAAAATACAAGATGTACTCATTTCACTTGAGATCTCGTCCAATACGAGATATCGTGTGTAAATTAGAATTCCCAAAATGAGATGTGACTAAAATTCAAAATTTAAAACCTTTAAGTTTAGCCAATCTTGTTTTCAATTGATTATTCTCCTTAAAGTAAATAGTCTGAAATCATGTCATGTGTCATTTTTTTACACAAGTTTATCATAGAATTTGCACGTACACATCGCAGTATTTCATATATTTTTCCTTGCGGTTTTCATCACTTGTCGATCCATTTGTCTTAAGTGTCAATGGTTTACATCATACAAGAAACTACACACTCTTGGATATGAGCACACTCCGACTAACCATGCATATTAATTATATTACTGTTTTGAAAATGCATAATTTTGTGTGTTTCACAAATAAATATTGGTAGACGATAATCGGCAAATGTTCATCGTACGGACAAAGAATATGTGAGGCATAAACTAAAGATGATGGCATGTAATAATCACTGGCAGAAGATAACAATTAGATTTATTTTTAAGAAGACCAGCTGTCAAAGCTGCATCAAATTGACCATGTATATTCTTAGCTAACACCATTAGTCGATTTAAAAAATGAATAAATTGTCAACTCTAAGTGCTACTAGTAAATAAATAATATAAAGATATTTCCGCAAAGAAGTGAATCAATAGCATATCTGCAAAACGGTGACTCAGCAGCATACTTTATTGACATTGTATAAATATCAAAAACAGTTACTAAAATTTCTTCTAAAGTGAAAATACAAATAAAAACAAAGGACAACCTTATTGGCAGCAGAATGCGAGCATTTTCCCTGCCATATTCTCCTAAAAGAAAATTTATGCTTATACAATTCAGCTGCAGTTGTGGTCGCGGCTGAACTTACATTGCTTAGCTCACCGTTAGTGGCAAGTTCTACGAACCAGATAGAATGTTGCATCTTGCCTACGTTGAAATATTTAGTACAATATGCAATTGTATAATTTTGAATCATAAAATGAAAGGCCATTAGGGTTATATTAAGAGTATACCTTTGTGGAATGATACCATCAAGGGTAGAACATCACTTGTCCAAATTGTTTTTTCTTCAAAATCTTTCATAACACTCAATTTCCCTCTTTCATCAAAATATATTGCCTGTGAAAGATATATGAATAAAAATGTACTTGCATATTGTCATCAAAACCAAGCCACTATATAGAGGTAAAAGAAAACAGTTTTTCGAGTATTGAACAAAAAAAGGCATATGCTATATAGTGTGAGACACCTATTTTGTCGGCACTGTATGTGCCCTTGCTTTCCTTTTTGGATCTCAATCCACAATTATTTTTCCTTGATTCCAATTTCCAAGAACACCATGTCTTACGAGTATGTGTCATACTTAGGGTTGTCAATGGATACCCGAAAAAACTGAAATTCATCTACATCCACATCTGAAAAACGGATAAATATCTGATATTCAAAAGAACGGATGCGGATATATAGATACATCCGCATCCGAAAATTAAATCATGCATACTTTAACATAATGAAATACACTAACTTATTATTCAATTAAGCTGAAAATCTATATTGTACGTATTAAAAGCATAATAATTGCTCAAAATCATTTATTACCATCATATTTGTTTATTTTTAGCATTTTAATAATCAATTGAATTGAAATAACTTCATATTAAATTAAAATTTTCCATTTATGTTGCTTGATTTATTGGTCGTTAACGAATCAAATAATTATCTGATATCCGCCTGTATCTGTGGATGTGGATAAATGATATCCGAAAATAACTTCGGATGTGAATGTGAATATGACATTGTCTGCATCCAAAAGCATCCGTTGACAGCCCTGACTCATACTGCTGAATCAGCATATTCTTTGAGAAGCTATCGAGAAGAGATCGTGTATCCATCCATGAACTTCATGGATATAGCATGCTTTGGGCTAAGTTTTCAACTCGCAGTCGCCTCACAAACCTAGGAAGCGCTCTCCATAACAAACCTCAACAATCCATAGCAGGCCCTGCAGACAGTTGGTCTTCCAAGAAACTTGTAGCAAAGAGATCCAGCTTGTGCGGTTGCACATAGAACATGTTGATCTTCACAGCATATACTTAACAGTTTTTTCAGGAAGTTAAAACATTTATGAACAGCGTAAGTGATTTATGTGATCCTTCGTCCTTCCAAGTAGGACTACCAATGGAGCCCCAAAAAATTAAAAATCTATCCGCGTCCATATTCAAAAAAACATAAATATCCAAAGTTCAGAAAAATAGATAAATTATCCATCCAGGACCCCAGGTTTTCTCAAAGTTATAGTTTAAATCGTGTGTATTTTAATATAAAGAAAAATATTTATCTGTTATTTTATTAAGTTAAGAGTTCATAATATACGCATTAAATGTTATATTAACCACTCAAAATTATTTGTTATTACCATATTATAATATTTTAACACTTAATAGTCAATAAGATTAAAAGAATTTATGTTAAACTAAACTCTTTCATTTAAGTTCCTTGATTTACCAATCATTAATGGATAGGATAATTATTTGATATATGTCGGTATCAACGGATGCAAATATCCGATATTTGAAAATGATTTTAAGTGCAAATACAGATACACGTATGCACTATCCACATCCATAGAAAACCACTGACGGAGCGGTCCCCCTGGACCTCCCGGATTCCACAAGCGAACAGAAAATCAGATCTACATTTAATCCCACCTGAATCGCCTCGTCTATCCTTCTGAGAAGAAGTTTGGTTTCAAACTCCGATTCGAACAGAAGGAGTACGTCATGCTAATATGCCTTGGATGATCCACATCTCCGAGTCAAACTCAATAGAATTTGATCAATTCTTTTTCTGCAATTAAAGTAGAGAACTAAACCAAGAGTTCTCTTTCTTCATGATCAATCGAATCCCTTTTTCGAGAAATACGAGACATCTAAATCGTACAAGTAAAGAGATCTATTCATTGATTAGAAAAAGAAAAAATGTGAATGGTGATTGGATTGATGATAAAAGAATCATATCAACACTTGGGCTAATATAATCAATTGTGCTAATCTTGGGATGGAAGTAATGCATGAACGTAATGCTCATAACTTCCCTCTAAACCTGATTGTTGTAGACGTTCCATCTACAAATGGAAAGACGAAAATCTTAATGTATTAAGAATCGTCGAACGAAGAAGCTATACCTAATATATATTGGGTATTAATGACCAAATTTCGTGTGTATTTTTGTGTGATTCGTCCAACTTAATCTCTTAATATTTTAATTAGGTTGTTTTATTAATGCTAATTTTGACTTGATAATCATCATACAACGATAGTGCTGCTATCAATTGTTCTAATATTATATTTTAGACGAAATGACGTTAAATTTTGAGTGGGCCAACGCAGTGACTGGATTATAGATGATTGCCATGCATGTAGACTAGTCATTAGTGCACTCATATTGCTCACAAACTGTAGAGCTCTGCTCATAGCTTTCGGACTAAAAAAAATAATTAGAATTTGCATCCGCTACAAGTTGAAATATAACCGACCACATCAGCCAATAGTCACAAAACAGTTACAACTAATATTTACACATCAGCTGGGATTATAAATGGACATCACTTACAGAATAGTTTTTCAGCCCCAGGCTTGGAAAAACTGTCCCTGTTATGCACAAGTTAAATAGACTGGGATTGCGCATAAATAAACATCACTGGATAGTGTTTCAGGACTTTATCCCGCTCTTCAAAATATCAAAGCTTCAGCTGATATTTTGATGTCTTAGAGCATTTTTTTAAATAAACCATGCATACTAATGAGTAATTAATCATTGCAGTGACTGCTTTATAATCAGTTGTATCTTGTAATAATCACATTTCTAAGAAGTTGAATAATTATCGAAATAATAAAACATGTGCACCTGAGGTTCATCCGAGGGATGTTTCAAAATCAAGTGTGATGCAATAATAGCATCATCTTCCTTAATGTGGTGGTCGCCAAAGGTATGAAGACTCATCACATGATCTTTATTTGAGCGAGGTAAATCTCTAGAATTAAGCAATGAACTAGAAGAGGAGATGGGACGGTTTCCATCCATTGTTTTTTGGAGCAGCAAACCAAAAGGAAGAGGCCATATATGTTCAACATCATATGGAAGAGGAATACAAACCACTTCACCTGCATGAATAACATCTTAGGAAATCTAATCTATAAATTCTTAAAAGTTAGTATCAACAGACTGATGTTCGAGAGGATGGAAACATGGATTAAATACACAGGGTTTAGGAATAAAGAAACTATAGAGCAGACAAGCAACCCTAATTGATAGAACAAGAACGATAGATAATAGAAGGTTAACTGTGCTGTCATAATAAAAAAATAAAAAAACTTGACTTACCAGTTGCATTATATATGGCAAGAGTGTCAATTTGTAAAACACAAAGAAATGCATCCGAAATGCAACCCATGTTACACCAACAAGCCTGGGATTTGTAGAAAGTGGTCAAGGAAAGCAAAGTATGTATGTATGTATGTATATAGCATGCATGTACAAATTTCAAGCATTATTTGTTTACACTCTTCAACACAGAAATAATAGGTTAAAAAAAAAATGAATTGATGTTAGTAACTAAATATCTGTGGATAAAGGGGGGGAAACTCGAGCCTGAAGAATAGAATTTACACATGATCATAAACTGAAAGATATGTATGTATCGAAGTAACTAATGGAAAATAAATACTTATTGTGGCTTATGCAAGTTGCATTGCAGTGCAGTCAATAGAATTTAACTAAGGATAGCAGAGTGTTACTACACTTATTCATTTTAGATTAAGCAAGGAACGAACGCATCTGGGAAATAACTTTTTACAGAGGTGAGACAAAACATAAAATATGACATATAGGGATTCAGTGGCTAGGTTGAGATTTAGGTTTGCTGTACTATAAGGCAATGCTTTCTTTAACAGATTGTCATATATAAAATAGAGTAAAATTGACTTGTATGCATCCCAATTTATATATCTTCCCTTGTAGGTTATTCTTGCATAATCATGTGATTAAACACTTCTAATTAGACGGAGAAGTTCAAATTATGTGAACAGAATTGAAAACAAAACTTATGTCGAAATAATTGTGGACTACAAATAACTCAGAAGATTAAGAAACTTAGATATAGAACAACCATAAGTACGGTACTCGCAGAGGTATATCTTCTGTGAACTTGAGAACCCATGCTCCATATTATCCTGTAAATTATATAATTTACTTAATTTGTAAATTGTAAAACAAAGAGGAAAACGGGACAAGGTACCCTAATATCACATAGTCTGATTTTTGATCAGTGATGTATTATTTACTGCTTCACACATCAGGATAATAAAAAATACATACCTATTGCCTCTGATGAAAAGCTCGCTCTCAATTCCATCGTAACAGGTATCAGCTTCACAGAAAACACCAGGATTCTTGAACGAAGATTCTCTTTTGCAAGTGGCATTGGTATCAAATAGAAAATAGTGGAAGCTTTCAGACTCATTTTCAAAATAATCATCGGCTGACAATCCAAAAGGCTTGAATTCGCCTAATACTGTGAGATTTCGAACTCCAACAGACATTCCTTGAATAATGCTTTGGGACGAGGAAGGGGAGGCTCCAGCCATTGGTTTGTTTGAGGCAATAAGCAATTTTGTTGCCTTTTACTTGCTTTTTTTACTTTCTCTTGAAACTATTCGATTCTAGTATCAATTTGGTGTTCAACTTCAGTAGAAATAACAAAAAAAAATACCTTTATCCCTATAAATTGCAGATTGGAGCACACCGGAGACTGCTCCGAGTCACTGCCGCTGTGATAGAAACGTAGCGGATAGTAATTACCGGCGGGGTGCAGCTGGTGCTAACTTTCGAAGTTGAAGGTTAGGAGATGAATAAAGCTTTTTTGTTTTTGAATAGTAATATATATAAGCTAATTCCCGCGCGGAGAATTGTCGAAATTAGGAGAAGATGAAGTAAAACCCTAACGTTCCCGGATGTTTAGGAACAAAGTAGTTCAAAATAATTGTACTGTGATCAATGGGCCGTGTACGGACCGATTATCACAAAATCGGGACCCAAACTCAATTATAATAAGTACTAGAAAACAAATTTTTCGAAATAGACCGTGTAGACCGTCGAAACAATTTCGTATTTTAAGCTGATTTTGAAACTTATTACTAAATAAGGTTTGGTTGAGCCAACTCAACTGTCATGTCGTCAATTATATACATGTTATTTGAGCGTAACTATGAGTTGCGCCCTTTTATTTTGAAAGAAATTATTTCATCTATTCATCGCTTCCACCTTCATTTTACTAATTATTCTTTCATCTTACTTTCTCATTTCGAACCCATGACCCCTCTATCACCTAAATTTAATTTAACTTTCTCAAATAAACTCAGTTTCATCTGATTTCAAAATCATTACACGCGTTGAACAAACTATAGCAATCTTTGGAAGGTAACTGTGTGAAACATAGTGTAAATTTAGTTTTGATTTCCTTTATGTTTTTGTGTTGATTTGTGATTATGTACATTGAATACTATGCTAATTGAACAGATATGGCTAATTAGAAGATCAATGATGATGTCGTGATGAAATATTGTGAAAAATTGAAATGTAAAAATAAATTTGTTTCATAAACTCGATTACATCTTGTTATTCTAACTCTCTAAGTACTATTGTTTCAGGTCCAGCTCCTTGTACCACTATTCCTTCTATTGAAAATATGTCGGAGAATCATGTTCGCTCTGATTCAACGGATCATAGACCGGGAAAAGAAATTGTAGGGAACGACATACTTGGGCAGTCGTCTAGGCCATATTGTCAATACATAGTTATTTGTGCAATTTTGGTATGTTTTAATAAGAAAAACACAGGACGTCGTTATTACGGATGTTTCCGGTATCAAAGTGAAAATGGTTACAACTACGGAGGCTGTCTTTGTTGTGAATTCTACCAACGGATGGCTCCGCGAGATGCAACTTGAAAACCGTCATTTGGAAGGAAAACTAGAAGGCTACTAGGTTTTAGTCTATAAATCTAATTAAAAGAATAGTATGAACAAATAACCAAGGTGAATTGCTATGCTTTTGTTATGTATAAGGCCAATTTGATATTGAGTAATCTTAATACTTATGTACTAATTATTTGTTGTGTTTGTTTGTCGTTTTGCTAATTATGTAATGAATGATGTATTATTATTGCGTTATTCCACTATGTTCATAAGAAATAACGTGTATATTACATTCAAAGAACATAGCAAGTGACATAAATATTTAAGAAAACATAATCGTTAAATACCAACGTTGCATACAAATTTAAAGTACAAGTTTTATAGTGCATAACTGACAAGAATGAATGAAATAAATGATCGATCTATTGTTTTTTGCACGTTGTTCTTTTATGACTAAGCTTATCACATTAGCCGCAATTATCTTGTCGTATATCCCTCATTTCATCCACTATCGCTCTAATTCTTGTAGACCTTGGTTTTTTTAATCTTCTTATGTGTAGGCGGCGCTTCTATAATCGGTCCTTCATGTGCATCCTAATATATACTGTCAGAAACGAGGTGAAAATAAGGGATTAACTCCATTTGTAGTTCTCAACTCTAAACCACGGTGAAATAAGGTCACAATAAGCCCTATTAGCTCCTCATTTGCATCAAGCACATGCAGCTAAAACATGATAGCATGGAGGACGAGCAAGAATGCAACACCCTGTAAAAATATACCCTAAATAGATATAAATAATTAAATTAAGTGTAAACAATAAAAAGAATATAAAATATTAATGAGCTGAAAATAAGAATTGAGCCATGAAAGCATTACTATTGCGTTCGTGACGAGGTTCTGATCTATTTACATAGTTTATTTGTTGAAAACGGAGTCTGTATGAAGAAGTTATGATTAAAACAAGTTATATGTGAATTGTTTACACACAACATTTGAAATTCAAATTGGATAAATAAATATATAGAATATAATTATATATTAATTGGTATGAAAAGAATATTCCATGATAATTTGAATTGTGTGTGTGTGTATATATATAGGGGACAAGAATAATCAACTTAAGGAAGGTAATCATTTTAACTTAATATTACAACTAATATAAAAGAAATGTTCAGAGAAACGAATTCTCTGGCTCGAGCCCAGAAGGGGGTCGACCACCCCTACGGAAGGGGTGTCGGCCTGGGGGTCGACCTCCCTTATATAGTAGGGGTCGACTTACCTTAAGGGAAATGGGCAGTGGAGGATTATTTTTGAGGGTTTTTATATAGTTTGCAAACACAGACTGTTTGGATTTAATCTAATAGATCCTACGACCTTTATTAACACTTGCAACTATAAATACAAACCCGTTAACCTCTACCTAACCCTACCTCATTTTATTATTGCGCCTCCACTCTACCATTAAAATTCCAAAGAAAAAATTTAGGCTTTCTTCTAAATCCTTAATCTATATTTCTTTTCTTTTCTGTTCTGATTTAAGATTAGATTTAGGTTTTATATTCTGGAATTCAAAGATTTATATATAAAACTCTAATATCTTGATTCTTATATATAGACTAACAGGAATTGGAGAATGTTTTGTATGAAGGATTTGATCTAAACGCAAACACCATTCATATTTCCACTATTTTATCCTTCTTAGCACTGTGAGTAGAAATAACAGCAGTCTGTTATTTTCTTTTTTGTATTGTAAATTTGAATCTATATGCCTAAGGGAATTTGGATCTAAACGAAAATATAATATTAAACAGCCTCAAAATTCTCTATATTTTAGTTGTTCTGAAGAAATGGTCAATCTACTTATATTTGTGTTTTGGGTTGTTATAATAATAAATGAAAAACATGATTCTTGTTGTATGATTTTCTCTGGTGTTTGGATTTCCTTTTTTTGTGTAAATTCATATGTTTGATTTTTGTGCAAAAGGTTAAGATTTGGATAACTTTGTAAATCTAATAGGTTTGAATCTCTATTTTTCAAAATAGAGGATTGGAACGTATTATTTATAATATATCTAAATATTAAGGTTTTGTGTATAAACAAACATAAGAAAGGGATCTATTCAAAATAGGAATTGTAGAAATATATGTATGTTTCATGTTATGTTTATCTTTTATTGTTGTAATTATCAAAACCTAGGTTGCAAGTTTATATGTTGTTATGATTGTTTTTCCCATTTTATTGTCATATGTTAATATGCACATTTATGTTATGGTTGAGGAAAATATGGAAAATGACTTGTACACCTTTAAAATTTGATAAGGAATGACATTTCAAAAACATGCTAAGGATGTTAATCTTGTTCTTTTGATTTACGTCTATATTTATAGATATCTATAACGTAATCAATGTATATTAATATGTATTAAGTGCGCAATAAATACGATTAAATTAGGAATAGAATTTGAATGTCCCAATAGGAAACTATATGTTTGCATGTGTGTGAGTTAATAACTTAATTAATATTGATGACACATAGACACGAGATTAACCGTTCCTTGTAATTGAAGTCTGCCTAGAATCGACTGGCATACCCAGCATCTACAAGTAAATCTGGTTAATGTAAGGTCCAAATGTCATGGGTCATTATAATTAGTACACTATAATGCGAGGTTAAGTCCAACTTGTAGAAGAAGCCTGCTCGGAACTGCCAGACAAATCCAACATTTACAAGCGGTAGGCCTAATGTGAGATGTCTAGTGTGCATACATACATACATACATACATACATACATATATGTATGTATGTATGTATGTATGTATGTATGTATGTATTTATGTATATGAGTATTTGTGCGTGAAGTAAGTCTGCCTTAAGAAGGTATTAAGTAGATGACCTACCTTGTTTGGGTAAGTGGTTAGGACATTAGGCCTCTTCTATTGTTCATTCTTTAGAAAGGCTTAAGTTATTGGACCCGCTCTAATAAAGGTCTTAAATGTTCATTGGGTACACCTTAATCTAAAGAGGTATTAAATGGTCCTAGCAGATGATAACGTGCATATGGTAGTTCTCAAAGCAATGTACTCTTCTTATCTGGAGGATAGTGAGGGCTACCTTAGGGACGAATTATGTATACATGGCCCGAGGAACCACCGTCTAAGGGTAGCATTAAATTATTAGGAGTTCGCCCGTAGGGACAGCTAGATAGTAATAAGAGGGTTCGCCTGGAGGGTTTTCTCTTTTGAAAGTGAGTTCCTAACCCAAACCTGGTAGTAAGTGGTCGTTACTATTTCTCGCCCTACAAGAAGAGTTATCATTTATAACAATTAACGTTAGAATGGGGTCTTAAGTGGCTTGAGGTCAGCCATTGTATATTAAGTGACTAGAGGGATGTCCGCCCTAAATAAACTAAAATATGGTATTAAGTTACCATAAGAGTGACTGCCATTAAATTAGCTTTAGGGTATTAAGTGACTTCTAGGGCGTTCGCCTCATATGTTCGTATTGTGTTTTGTTGCGTAGATGTATCTTGAAGAATTTATACTGCCAAATATTGGAGATAGTTATTCGTGAAAATTTATGTGATTTTCATTTACCAGAACTTTATGTTCTGACCTCCCTCCTCTTAACATATAAACAAGATAGTAGATGGGAATGCTTGGATCAGTAATACCTTGAAGATGGAGCCCAACGATGGAGGATCCATAGCTATTAGGCATTATCTATGGCAGTATCATTATATCGGGATAATTAATGTTGATGTAACTATTATTGCATGAGACTCGTTGTAAACGACATTTATGATGGTTTTAATTAAAGGTATATCTATTTTAAGTTATTATATTTTATCCTTTTCGTTGTATGATATTCTGATTTCGTTTTGGTACGCTTTGTTATATCTATTATACCATTTCCTTGTAGGAGACATCGATTCGTTTAGAGTGGCTCTAAGTTTCGATTGACCTTTTTAGGTTGAAATTTAGGCCCATTCTGGGTGGGTTGTTATTAAGAACATGAATATTGCATGAACAACCACATATGTCATTACAGCTTTTTTTTATCTTTTTTTTCATACGACGATGTAAGTACGGATGTCTACTATAATCCATCGGTACGTTTTTCGTAGAAGTAACTATTTAGACGATGAAAGGTACGTGCTACCAGTGTCTTCACTGTTAATGACCTTGCTTCCTTTAGGACTTCATTAAACCTCTTTGAAGCATTTGTAGTTAACATACAAAATCGTTCACCATCATCTTTGTACAGAACCCATTGTTCATCCTTTTATCGAAGACTTATATAAATCCATCTATCAACATCCATGCTAACATTCTTTAGTTGGATCTAAGTTCATTGTTTGTTATTTTGTCCTTTTCTTCAGCACATCCATCTACAGAGCCCATTGTTCATCCTTTTATATGTAGTCAACACACAAACCCGCCTTTTTGAAGTTTGCTTTGAAATGGCGAAGGTATAAATGATGATGATGGGGTCTTCTTCATTTCTCCTGCAAGGAAATTGAAATTTCTTTCATTATACCATAAATGAATGTAATGCATCATATATTTAAAGACGGAATCAAGTATGTAATACAAGGAAAAAAACTACTACTATGTTTCCTTTGATTTTGTTCGCACAATAGCAAATGCTAAAGGAAAAACGAGCTATTTGCATCAACGCTTTTAGCCACAAGCAACATAACTTGGTATTTACCGTGCATATGTGTTCCATCTACGGAAAGAAGAGGACGACAATGATGAAAACCTTCGATGCTCAGTCCAATCGCCTAGGTAGTCGCCTTCAGTTCCAATTTATCATTAGTTCATTTAATATTTCATTTAGGGGCAAGGAAAAAAGAAATTTATGTAGATCTAACTTTCTATTCACTCGTGGGATCCGGGCGGTCCGGAGGGGACCACCGTGACCCCAAAATTAAAGGAAATTGAAGGACGTTTGTATAAACTGAAAATTAGTCCATGTATTTGTTTTCTGAATTGCTCGAAGATACTGCAATAAGTCTTTGAGCGATGATTTCTAATCATCGAATATTTTGGAATTCTCTCCAAGCTCTCATGTAGCTTATCTGAATTTGATGTGTATTCTCTATAAGCTCTTGAATTGCTTTTGTGGTGTAACTTGGGTTTGAATGAACATATGGAAGTACTTTAGTGCATATGAACTTTGTCGTTGCTTTCTTGTGGTTGGAGATGAATATAGGATTAGAGTTTGTATGATCACCACCATATTTTTCTTTATCACCCCACCGTCCCATATGATCTCTTTCGGAAATAATTGCATGAAGTTTCCATGGACATTTCTTATTGGTGCCAAATATAGAAGTAAATTCTTTAGTAGGGGTTTGATGTTTTTAAATGAAACTGATCATTTTGTTGACCATCCACTTACATGTTCAATTAGAGATTATATGGATTTGAGAATTATACCGACTTTCATGCCTTTATTCATATATTCAAGTCTAAATTGTTTATTAGTAAATTGAACTTGTTGCATAACCGATCTTTGCATGATTGTATCGTTGCATTGGTCATCTTCTAAAGGTTCTCCCATTTTCATATGGTAGTCAACGTCTACAAATTTCTCCAGAATATTATCTGATGAGGCATCATTGTTAACGTTCATAGAATCTACCCATATACCATCTCCATCAATTGAAGCAGCAGTTTCCGTGTTACCCAAATATGGATACCTCAATATCATAATCACTGCCTTCCATGTCTTCGGTTTCGACATTGTCATCTGCATTCCCTTGTACTATTCATTTGAAATCTGAGTTGGAATTGATTGCATAGGATCTGATGTGAACTTGTATCCAGGTGACTGTGATGGATATGATAAGAAACCGTAGTCAGATGACAATGTATAAAACCTATGAATAAATGGCATAAACATAGTAAAGGATAACAGTAGAACTATAATATTAGATCATACCCTGGTAGTTGCGTGTACACGTTTGGTTGTGGATAGAAATAAGGAAGTACATCTATAATGATCGAGATTATTAACAGTTCAAGCCGACAATAATCCACACGTGTCGACCCAAATAAATCTAAAATATAGATGTTATTAGGAGTAAATATAAGAAAAACAAAGAAAGAAGAAAAAAATCATAGAATCTCACAACGGAAGGACAAAACATAATAAATAAATAACAGTTCATGAAGTTGTTAACATATACGTTTGATTATACTTTAGAATAATTATTAGAGTTAAAATATAACAAAACATACCAATATATGCAGTGGAATAATACAAATAAATATGTCTATCTTGCTCCATCTTCATCTTTATAACAAGGTCTTCGATAACTGAAACTCAGGCTGGCCCGAGCACTAACGAAAAGACAAAAACATTCGGATCAGAACTAAAAAGTTCTCATATCAGTCAAATCAAAACCATGTAACAATATGAGTGTCACAATGTCAAAGATGCTTACGATAATTCACACCTCATAACCAATGTGTTCGTGAGTGCAATAACTCAAGAGATGTTATGGGAACTTCCATCTTCTAAGGATCCGTTAAACTAGATGCTATATAATACAATAAGCTATTATAATAGTAAATGCAGGAAATATACTATTGAAAATAGCGTATGCAGGATTACCATTATTACCCTTGCATCGTTTATAGTACTGTAGTCTATATAGATACTTTAAAGTCCATCATAAACTAGTGGCTATCAAAGGGTACTCCATAGGTACGGTACAAATCAAAGTCGTAAGGGGCTCGATCAGGAAAATATGACAAGGCACACGAGGTTAATACCCTGGGTAGGATCGACCAATTACATGCCCGGACTGGTGGTAACACATAGCCGCAGCTACCGCCCACCTCTCCCAAATTAAGGATGTGCATCAAATAAACCGAGGAACTATAGTAATAATGGAAGAAGTGTTATTGATGGGGGTATCTAACCCAACTTGGTCATGGTATAGGTCTTGTTTTAGTCATTTTAATTATGATCCGAAAGTCAAGGATATCAATCGTCATTCTCTTGCTTCATTCCAGTGGCATTCGCCAAACCAACCTACTTTTTCTAGATTCTCCACCACGTGCATAATTGTAATAGTGGTTTTCGGTATTAGCAAAGAGTATGGCAATATCTGATCCCGGTCTCTTTAATAACTCAATGATTACATTTTCACACTGGTTAGATCTTTACATTTCAAAATGATTCATGTTTTATATCAAAATATCAGATTTTGCTTTAAAACCAATTCATATTCGAAATAGAATATATTTCATATTAAAATCTCTATTTAAACCAAACTTAAAACATTGAAACAAAATCCGAACTTTATTTTTTTTTTTTGAATATTTAGAATAGTTGAATTTGTTTATATATTAAAATAGTTTAAATAAGTTTGAAATGGTTTGAAAATAAATATTTAGCATATAAATAGTTTGAATTTAAAATAGGATTTATCAAAATAGTTTATTTCTAAAGTAGTTTATTTTGGCAGAGCCGACCAGTTTTTAAAATGACCGCAAACATTGATTATTATAACAAAATAATAATTATAATAGTTATAAGAGATTGACCAATTACCAATGTACTACAAATACATTTTTTAGGTGGTCTGTCCACCGTCATCCTATCTAGGTTATAACATAGGGGATAGACACTATTTCTAGACTACAAGTTTACAAACTCCGCGCAGGGAGTAAAATATCATATGCTATCAAATACAACACAATAAAACAATGAAGTACAGTATGAACAACACATAACCTACTACATTAGGCACACTACTGACCAATATAGCAATACTTCCCAACCGATTTTACCTTTATAGAACTGCAAAGACATCACATCAAAGACCATGCTACCCAAATCACTAATGAAATAGCTACACACCCTGCCTACTGCTGACACCCAGAAAATGGCACAACACCCAAGAAATGAAATCGTAGAGAACAAACAAAGAATAATAAATGAAAAATGAAGAGAAAAGTGATCATGCATAAGTTTATAGTGGTTCGGCATTAACGAGCCTAAGTTCACTTTATAATCTCTTATATATGAAATCAACTATTACAGGTGAAATAATCACAACAATAATATAATCAGAGATCCGTCAAAAGATCCTTCTTCTCAGTCTAGAAGGTCTATTTATAGATGCTACAACATTTAAATTTTCTGAAGCATGAACTATCCGATCCAAAATTTTAGGAGATTCTCAAGAGGCATTCTTCTCGTAGAGAACAACATAATTTGAATTTGTAGTGGCAAGTGGCATCCGATCCGATCATTAAGGATAACTAGGAGTGGTTAAGTTGGAGTAAGACCAAATCTTCAGGAGAGTATCTTGTATTGAGTTAGGTGGGACCTGACCTAGCTGGTCTGAAGATCATGGGCTCCAGCTATATTGCATATCAGGTTTTTGTGTTCAGCTTATGTATCAGAATTAGATCAATTCGTCCATGGGTCGAAGTCTATGTTGTTAATGAATTTTGACGACCTTACCAAAAGGTCGGTCAACACCTACGTTCTAGGAAATGGTACATAGGACATCACAACACCTTACATCCCAAAGACCTGGATTCTTGAGCCATACATCGCAAGCGACTGTAACTAAGGAAAAGACAGGCAAGTCCATTAGTACAACCAATACCACAGGGACTACCATGACATCAAGCCTCAAGACACTACACTGGATTGGGTTGAGCCATTAAGCATGGGGAGACGAGAAGTGACATATCAAAACCATAATGCAGCTGCACTGAACAAGCTCTCACACACACACTGACATAACCATTGCACAATCACTTAGCTAAAGGCAAGCATGGTCAGGTCGGAAAAGGTGAACTCCTCCATCCATATCGGCTAGGATAAGAGCAAAAGCTTCACGTAAATAGCCAAAAGATGAAATGAAGGAGCAAAAACACGCCATAACATAACCTAACCATGACACAACCTAAATTGAACTTTTCATAATCAAATACCACGAGCACCAAAATAGAAAGTGCCAACCTCCAAGCTTTCACCAAAAAAAAAAACCAAGATCTCACACAACGTAGAAAACTTAATGTAACGTCCCAGAATTTTAGCGATTTAATAATTAATTTATGGTTTGGTAATTAATATATTTTGAATATTTAAATGATATAGATAATGGGATAATAATATCTTTATTTCCTAAATAGTCAAAATAGCTGAATTGGCAATATTGTGTAAATTGGATAATATAAGATATTCAGTCGAGTTTAGATTCGTGTTATAATAATGAATATTAATAAACTACAGTTGAACGTATAAATTACAATTTAATTATAAACAAGCTCGTAACGTCGCAGTAGTTTGTAATATTGAGTTTTGAACTTCAACTAAGTGTACAAGATTCGTTATAAGTCGGATTTCTTTGAAACAAGAAATGTTTGAATCTACTAAACTATAATCTTCTAATGAAAGTGAAAATTTGAGATTTCATATTATAGATTGTAAGTTATGTCCAAGTCAAAATTCTAGAAAGTCGTTATGGAATCATTATAATTTATAATGATTTATTTAATAAATAAAAGGGATTTTTAATATGAAATGAACGTCTTTTTAGCTTGAAATTGAATATCAAGTATAAATCCATATTTTGTTTATTTTTCAAGCTGTATAAGTTAGAATATATATAATAATAATATTTTATTATTAATAGATTTGGTTATTTTAATCGATTTATAATATATCGATCGAATATGGAATTTAAGAATTACTAATTTTCTAACGACTTCCGTTTCAACAAAACTAATTTTATTAAATCCGTGGGATTAATTATTGTGAGATTTTCAGTTTCGCGTTAATTGGATTTATTTTATGACTGTGCGCAATTTAAACGCATATTATTTAATCGTTTGCAATTAAAAAGGGGATTTTACAAACGGACTCAGAATTCGATGAAACCAGTTCCATCATGTCTGAAATATTTAATTATTGTAGAATTACAAGTTTCACCCCCAAATGGAGCTCGTACATGGTAATTTTGTGTGCGATTTTGACCGTAAGTTTCGATATATATATATATATATATATATATATATATATATATATATATATAATAAGAAAAAACAAATACATACCTTAACCCCTAAGCTAACCTCACATACAACTACTGTAGTTTGAAATAAACATGGCAGCCTACCGATATATCACCTACCCCAAAGTATATGAATTGTCAACCATCTTTGAGTAAACCCATATCTTCACTTCATATGGGTACAAGGAAAACAAAGCTAGCAAAAGCTTAAGGCCAAAGGAATCATGCATGCAACTATGTATCTTCAAATCATATCCTAGCCTAATCTAATTAATTCACACAGTATTCATGCATGCTATATTATATGTATATATATATATATATATATATATATATATATATATATATATATATATATATAGACAGACCTATGCTCCGCCTAAAAGCTTCATGCCTATTTCTTAACTAAATCACCTACCCTATCCTTCCTATGCTGTACTAAAACTTAAGGGTGATGTCCATCCACGTTATAAATACCTCGCGATCATTGCATTACCTTTCTTCCTGTTTTCAGGACTTCGAACATTTGCAATGGCATTCGAGATTTTTATAAACTCAACTCACATCTCAAAATACAAATTTAAATATATATATCAACCAGCACGATGTGTGCTTCGACCTGGGATGCATTGCATGGAGTTCATCAACGGTTTATGGTATTTGAAAATAACTGGCAGCCTAAGGTTCATCGATATGGAAGGGACTGGCACTGTAATTCAAGAAATGAATTTCGTATTCGTGTTGAGGGGATCTATCAGTGTCTGCATGAATTTTTTTAAGGGATTTCGGAAAAAAATGTGACGCAAAGATGTCTGGCTCGTGAGAGTCGCCTATAGAACGGAATGTGCGACAAGCGTGCAAGCTATTCGAAGTTCGGTGAAGGAGAGAGAGATCAGGAAGGGGGATCCAACGGTTGTTTGAGAGTTGAGTTTCATGGAGAAATGGGTTCGAACAAGGTTGAAAGATTTCCGGAAATGGTGACATGAAATACAGGAGCAGGCGGTTTTATTTTTTCGTTGGGGAAGAAAGCTTTGGGCACAGATCAAAAGAATTAAATGGGCTGGCTTGAAAAGGTAAGGCCCAAAAGAAAGAAAATAAAATAAATATAGTTTGTTTAAATTTAAATCATGTATTAGTTCGTAAATGTCATATCTCATACATACATTATTAGAAACTTGGTACCGTTGGAATCGTATAAGAGAATACTACACAATGGAACTGGTTTAGAGTGATTTGGAGCTCATTACAATATTTGGCAGAATAAAACGCTTGACCGGATCCATCGATCGTTGATCGTTATTCAACGATTAACGACTAATGTGAGTAAACTCACTAACTCTGTCCAGTTTTATAATATTATAAACATTATTTAGTATTGATAGAAAATGATTGAATGTTGTGTAATGGTTGTTTGGATGAATTGTTTATGGATTGGTTGAAATAATACATATAGTTATATATATATATATATAAACAGTTGATTAAATACCGATTCTATTTATTTTAATATCTTAGATTGATATGAAATTAGTGTTATTTATGTTGATTAACATCTGTGGATGCAGCGAAACAGGTTGAAGGAATCCAACTGGATTCCCCAACAATTTTACTGTTAATTTTCGTATATTGCGTTATATGATGTGACAAATAATCTGGTGTTGATTATTGTGTGTGTGGGATGTTTGAATAACATTAACCCTGAAATAATTGGTATTTAAATTCCATAAAATATATTCAAATATATTGAAAAAGAATTTGGGAGTCTTAAAAAGGAAAAATCTATTTTTAAATAGAAATTGAATTTCAATTGGGCTAAATATAATAACTTGTTTTAATTATATAAAACAAGTAGGTTGGTTTGTAAATGATTTTTCTAAATGGAATGAAATACTTATTATTAATAATAAGTTAGAAATATAAATTCAATAATGATTTTTGGAATGGGGAAATCAGTTAAAAGGGGGATGATGAAATTTATTTCGTTGTTCGAAATATGAGTAGGATTGAATAAATCCATAAGGATTTATAATGAGAATTCAACTATGTCAAATGCTATAAAAATAATTTATTTCTAGAAATTATATATTATATAATCCAGAAATTGACAAGATAGTTAATATTTGGTTTGAAACCAATGATTTGTAGTTGAATATATAATATAGATTAAATTATAACTTGGTATATAACTAGCAAGAAGTTTACTTGTAAATAGAGTTTATAAAGTGGAATATGAATATGAATTTATAAAATAACTCGATAAATGTATTTTAACCTGTAATGGTATTTACTATTTAAATCAAGATTTGATTTAATAAAATGAGTCCAGATTTCTATAGAGGAATAATATTCATGTTTTAAAGTGAATAATTATTCAAAAGCAAACGTTTTGAAGATTAAATGGGATAAGAGGAAATCGATAAATATTTGAGTGATAAATTCAAAAATGAATTTAGAAATCGAGTAACCTGAAACAGTGAGTTTGTTCTTATGTTTGGAACATTAATCGAATAGAGTCTATTCGAAAGAGAGTTATACAATAAAATCGATTATATCGAATTTAGGAAAGCATTATTTACTTTCGTTTTTATCAAGTTTTACTTATTTATTTACTTATTTATTTATCTATTTATTTATTCAAATTAATGAACAAGAGTTGCATTGTAAAGTTAATATTTTTGAAGTATGGATTATAACGCTATCGTTATAATATATAATTTTCGTTAAAGAAATGGATCTGTAAACTGGATCTGAGAGTCAAGTAAGCAATGATTTGATAAGAAGTTTAGAAATGAAAGAGGTAATCAGAAACTGACTGGAAATTTACCGAGTTGAATGGTTCCTTGAGTGTTAATCTGATGTTGGTTTCGGCCTTCGAGGTTAATACTTACGGAGTTGTTCTCTTACTAATTTACAATTAGGGACTGATGGATGTGGGAGGATAGTGATACGTGAATATAATAAATGGAAATGTTTTTTTAATGATAATGTTTATTTTCTAAACATAGAAAATATGGGAATATATGGAAATGTTTTCCGACGTCAGTAAGAAATATATTATAGAATATAGAAATTAAAAATAGATGGAAACGTTTGCCAAGAATCGGGAGGGGATAAACGAATTTGGAGAAATAGTTGGGTAAAGATATTGAAAGGAAATTGGGAATGAATAAATTAGTGATAAATTAATCAAAGCGATTCAGTGTTGATTTATGGTTAATCGATATAATTTCCATTTGGAAATAGGATCGTTGTTTGTATGGATGTTTTCCTTTGATAGTTAAATAACCAACTATCAAAGTTTTTGACCATTTTTCTGTTGTCAATACGGAGAGACCAAGATCAGATTTATTATCTGAAAACCACTCTGTGTGGGCAATAGCGTCGTGAATCAAATGTGATGAAGAAAATCGAAGACAGAGTTTATGCAAGGGCTGTTCTGGCGATCCTATGTAGGAATTTCCTAAGATGGATTTACAGAATAGTGCCTTCGGTTTGTCTAGTCCCAGGACAGCTTGTATGAACGAATGTTTGACAGAGTATATCTAATAGATCACGTAAGTTGATCTCTGCAAATGTATTTACGTTGGTAGCGTAGGAAATCGTTTCTCTTAGATTTATACCCATGGTATTTTTGGGGAAATCAATTTGTTATCTGGAAGGTATGACAATGTGGCATTCAAAGTAAATGAAGGCGTGATCTGTTAAAAGATGTGTTATAACCTCAAGCCTCATCAACCGGGAAATGACAAAAATTGGGCAGGCAACATGGCTAAGTGGGTCGTTCCCAATTAGGATATATTGTCACCATCTAGAGAATATTCATTTTGTTTCTTCTTTCGCTTTTGTATCTCCCAGGAATGGTTATGTTGGTATACCAACCATAAGGTGACAATATATTTGGAAAATTCAAGCGAAATGAATGGTCGGTCATGTGTGGCTGAGTTGCAAGATGTTCTTGTTGAACTCTAGTGTACCCCCTCTAGATTACACTGATCGAAAGGTGGTTACATACCTTGTCATAGTTGGAAATGCATTTCCAATAAGTTCTCGCGATTTTGATTGTTGATGTAGACACTATTATAATATTGGAATAGTATTGATTATAAAAATATTTCGGGTTATCATACGGTAGAAACCATCTGTATTTATGTGTGGATCAGTCTTACAATCATCATTTCTATTAAAAAGGATTTTTGAAAGCTAAACCAAATGGTTGGAGTTTACTCACACTAGTCCCATGACTGACCCAGAGTTTATTTTGTTTTGTTTTACCCTAAACTCTTGGGTGCCCAAATTGTGTAGGCAGTCAAGTAGTCGGGATTTTACAGATATACTTGGAAGAACTTGGAGCAAGAGGCTTCAACATTAGTTAGATATAAGTTTATTTCCTCTTTGATGATATGAGTTGTACTCTGAAATGGTATGTATATACAATTATACGTTTGTATTTCAAAAGGTTATGTTATATAATATATTTTATTCATTTCGCTGTGAGGTTCGTGTTTACTCTGATTCTGTTCTGTTATGATATTCTTCTTTTTTTATTCTAACTTTCTTTCAATTTCTCACCATCTAACTTCTTTCTATTAATGATTTGGCATTTCCGATGCTTGAATAATCAACAATGTGTTTTTATGTTCATTTTCAGGGTCGAAAATCCTTGAGACGTTACAGTGGTATCAGAGCTTAAGTTTGAGTGATAACCTTGGCTCTGTCGCATAACTCAATAGAGATGGGGTTTGTAACACCCTAGATTGAGTTGAGTGTATATATACGAGAAAGTGTGTTTGTATATTCATTAAAAATGTTTTTATGTTATGGAGATTTATTGATTGAGTGGCTTATGAATTCTGGTCGATGGTGGGGCACCGCAATGTCGATAGGGGTTTCTAAACACTTGAATACGATGAACCGATACAATATGTTTTGAAAAGAGTGTAAACAAAATAATTTTACCCAAACTATATTTTTATATAAAAGGAATATTTATATTGGAATTATTATATATAGGATATTTGGATGTTATTATAATCGAATAAGATTATAATTGAAAAGGTTATAAATAACCCATATAAATTCGTAAGTATAATAGATAAAATCAGATGGATTAAATCTGGATTTAAAACAAATTTGGAATTAAATCTCTAGGAATGTGGAAAAGGTGTTGTAAATGAATTTTGAATTAAGTATATAGATCCCGGGAGATTTGGTAATGTTTTTCAAAAACATTTTGAAGGATATTTTTAAATTAAAAATGGAAGTGTTTAAAAATAAGTTTTGAAAATAATATAGTATTGAACACACTTCAATCACTAGAAAATAACACTGATGATGACGGACGCATTATCAATGTTCATTTCCGAGTCTCTAAGTGATGAATTATTACCAAAAGTATTGTTTTGAAAAAAAAAACAAATTGTTTTGAGTCCAGAAATGGAATATCTAGTGTTAGAAAGCTATGTTGTTTAAAATTCCCAAGAAAATATTGTCTTGAATTAAAAACTAGTATACATAATGAATTTATAATGATGGAATAAAGTTAACTTAAGGAAGTTATATAAAAATGTATAAAAGCAAAAATAGGTATTTAATTGAAAACAGTTAAGTGGGAATTGAATTGGATGAAAATGATAAGGAATAAAGACATATTTTAAATTTTAGGTAACTAATTAAAATTTAATTAGTTGATGGAATATAGGAAAGGAAACTTAACTTGGTTGAGGAATTGGATTGGTGAGTAAGAGTTGAAATCGAGAATGGAACTCAAGTTTGAAACGAAATTAGGCTTGGGTACAAGCGAATGGTTGGATTTGAGGATAACTTGATTGGAGATTGTAACACCCCATAATTTATACAACACTATAATGGTAAACTAAAGAATGCTTAATTAAATAATTGGAATTAAGTAAAATGGACTGCGCCATTGCGTTCGCCTTGAAATTCTGTTTAAGATAGACTCCGAGTTTGCGTAAAACGGACATCGTATGAAGTAGATATTAAGGTTTGAAATTTATATACATATAAGCCATTTATATATAAATAAAACAATTCTAGAAAATAAAAATCAGAAGCGGGAAAATAAGGGGGAAATAGGCCCGTTAGGGGTCGACCCATGGGTCGACACCAACACAAGGGTGTCGACACCCATGTCGACCCCCATGTTGACCCCCCCCCCTCCCTCGAGATCTAGGCAGAATTCAGCTTTTGAACGTGGACTCATTTCTTGGCTAGATTCATTGACCTTAGGCTATAAATAAGATCTCATTCTCATTGTTTTTATTCACCAAAAACAATGGAGATAACGAGGTGCTTCCCCAACTTAGTTTGATCTAGCATATTCTTCTTCAAGAACAAGTTATACGTATTCAAGGATCTCTGCTACGACATCTGCAATCAATCTTCCGTTCTTTAGATCCAATCACAGTGAGTTTATGTTGCTTTTATATATAAACACCTAAAATGTAATCTTGACATGTTTAATAAGTGTGGATCTAAGCCTATGCCTGATAGCAACCTGAATCATATCAGATTTGTAATTACTTATACACCTGATCTATTGATTAGTGCCTATATGCCTATTCATGATATCCCTATTGTGTTAGTTTGCCTAATCATGTCACCTTATGCCTATTATGTTAGTTTGCCTAATTATGTCATCATATGCCAATTTTATTTACTATGCCTATTCTTATTCTCTTCTCTCCCTCTTTCCCTTTTTTTATAGTCAGACTTCCTTCGAGCCTAAGCCTATCGCTGAAATACACGAACGCATGAATTTGGGAACGACTGGGAATGATTAATTTGGGGCATAATTCATATTGTAAACATGATTGGGAATTTTGGGCATAATTTGTACCTTGAGCCAAAACTTGGGATTTGGGGCATAATCTATATCTTGATCTAAACCTTAATCAAGGGCATAACTTGTATCATAGATCGGAGGGGGATTTGGGGCATAATGAACATAGTAATTGGTTAGTAATGAAAATGCCTAGATTTACAGTAATTAGAAACTGTGACCGTGCTTAGACACGAGGTTAGATTACATTTGTGGTAGAAGTCTGCCCGGAACCGCCGACACATCCAGCATCCACAAGTGGTGAATCTAATGTAAGGGGTCTAAGTGCATAAACGTACACATAACGGTGCAAAGACACGAGGTTAAGTCCGACTTATGGAAGAAGTCTGCCCGGACCCAACCGGCATATCTAGCATCCATAAGTGGTAGACTTAATGTGGGAGGTCTAGCGCATTATAACCATAAATGAATGAATGGTGATGAACTTGTAACACTTAACCTATTTGAATCCGTAAGGATTACATGAACTTGTTAACTTGAGTAGGGATTAAGTAAACTTGCTTGAATTAGTGGGAGGGTTAAGTTAATCTTGTTAAACGTGTGGGGACGGTTATACATATGAACCCGACAAACTTAACCATTTGGGGTTATGCAATCTTGTTAACCAGTAGGCATAACCTGTTGAAATCCTAGTAGTGGGGATGCAAGCCTAGGGGGAAGCTCGTATCATCTCAATCTGCCGTGTGGGACCCGTTTTAGTCAGTAACCCATCTTGGTATCAAACGAGGAACCCCGAACTACGTCGGGGTCTGGGCACGCTTACTGAGCTGATTATAAGAGGTCACTTAAGTGAGGGTGTTGACGGCGCATTCCAACGGAGTCATATGCATGCATGTGTCTGCTTGCTAGGGAAGATAAGATGTTGTGACATCTGTAGATATGGTTTGTGCACATCTTGTAAGCAAAGGGTTGCCACTTTAGGAAGTGATACATTCTACTGTGGGACCAGCATAGGGTATCTACGAGTTAGGGAGCAGATCGATTGGAGGTAATAAATAGGGTACATCTAGTCTTGCTTGTTTAGGAGCCCGTTATTGTCGTTGGGGGTTAACACATGTTAGTTATATTGGGCCACCTGTTATTGTACAGGGTAAAACCTTGTTAACCCTGTTAAAAACACCGGGTTGGCCTCGGAACACCAGATCAGTCACTATATCGGGTCGGCCTCAAGGAACCGGGTCGATTAGTTGCAAAGCACCGGGTCGGTCGCGAATATGGGTCGGCCTTAACAATGCGGATCGGTCGATTACATACATGTTAACAGGTCATCCATAATGACGTATAAATGGAATCATTCGGCAAACACGAACTAGTTTATATGGAGCATATTATGGATACGCTGTAAGATATAGTATGAATCCATCATTCTCCTATATGTGAAACACACATATGTGGCGTTAAAATGTATATGCCTCGCATATACAAGTAGTGTCCAAATAAAGAGTACGACAAAGTCTAGAGTACTTTAATATGTGGATCAAATGAACTGCAAAAGTGTGGCACATTGCATGAATTGATAAAACAGGCGCACCTCAATAACGCCACGTGGACTGGAGATTGTGTATTACCATAGAACAAAAGCTTCTAATATTGATGTACTGTTTTATGAATCAAACAACATGCAAACTGGACATATCTTAGATGATATATAAGAATTGGACGTGGCACCTTCAGATGTACATATGGATCGGTCAAAAATTCACAATCAACAAGGGTCGGCACCTTAGTATTAACATGGACCGGTACTTTAAGGAAAACGACAACTAAACTTACATTTGGGTCGGCCTAGTATAATACACGGTGGCAAGAAAGTAAATAACACAAAGGAATTTGATCGGTTTGCTAATATACACGTGGGTCAGCTGTGAATAAAGGTGCGGTGGCATGTTTGTAAATAGAAATGGATCGGTCCTATTCTATTTGAGAATGGGTTAGTACTGTTAAATTAAACTGGATTGGTGCGTTCCTTTACATCTGGATCGGTGCGTTCCTTTGTATATGGATCGGTACATTGTTAGAAAATGGGTCAGTTCCTTCCATTCTAAAGTGGATCGGTACTTTACAGTAAAATGGATCGGTACACTACAACAAACTCATTTGGATCGGCCTAGTAAAAAAGCGGTGGCAGAACTGCAAATACGGACCATGACAGCTGTACACAGCTGTAAAGTGAACCAGTGGCATTTCTGTAAATAGTTTTTAGGCCGACCCAAATTTATGGTCGATCCAAACTTTGCACTCCATAATTACAAGACTGCCATTGCCCCTAGTCTAAACCTATAAATAGCCCACTTTTCCACACTTCAAGGGACGGACTCCATTACCCCGAAGGGCTGCCAAAATCATTCCTCAACCCTTCCAAAGCTTCTAAGAACTCCATTAATGGCCGCCAAATTTCTCTCCTTCTTCCTCCTACCTGAAATGGATCTCATCTTCTCCGAGCACCATTAATTCACACTCCGATCCACTCCAAGTGATCTCCAATCGCCATTGCTCCTCTTCAAAGCACGGATCTAACATATTTTCATGATGGAACCAAGGAAAAGTATATAATTACATGATCCAATCTGTTCCTTCTCGAATTCAAGTGAGATCTAAAGCGGAAAGAGTGCATAAAGTAAAGAATTTTCGTAAAAAGTGATCAAGTGTAATAAATGCAATGTATGAGAAGATGCTATATGTAATTCTCCCCATGATAGTGAAAAATACTTGAAAAGTGGATATAACCACTATAAAAACCCCTTATCTTTTACTTACCTTTTCCCGATTATTTTGCGATTGTGGCTCTTTAAATTTCTAACCATAATTGGTGAAGTGTGATTTCACACCATTGGTGTTTGAGTCATTTTTGATCCAAACATTTGGCGCCCACCGTGGGGCCACATTCGCATCTCCTTCCTTCACACTTTTCTCAAGTCTGAAAGCCTTGCACTAAAAGTTCTAAACCGCATCCTCTTCCGAAATCATGGGAAAATCTAAAAAAGCTACTAGCAAAACCGTGGTGGAAGCCGATAATGCCGCTAATGAGACTACACCGCTTGCTAACCATTTCGATGTTGGTGAAAACTCGTTAAGTGGAGCCAGTGTGAAAAGGAATGAATTAAATGCCACTATTGCCAATGTGAATCAAAGAATGGACGCTTTTATTAAAGCTATGATGGAGAAACTTGACGCCATCCTAAATGCTCGACCGAATCCAGCCCCTCGAAAGTCCATGTTGATCTCGAAGAGAATATTAAATCGCCCGCTTCTTATCATAACCGCAACGACAACACGGAAGACGATTATGATTGGGTGAGTGACAAAGATGAAGCTAATATTGAAGAATTGAAATCAAAAGCTAAGAACCATTCCGAAGCGAATGCTCGAAAGGTCACTAATCCTGTCACAGGGCACCTTCTCGTCGAGAAGGCAAAGGGCCAAAACTCTCTAATCGAGATCGTATGCCTAGACAAACATTTGGTAAAGAGCTTAGCTTCACAGAGCGCTATAATACTGAAGAATACATCTCGGATATGATAAAATGAGTCATGAAAAGAATCAAGCTAGCAAAGATGATGATGAAAGACAATGGGACTTCTCTCCTGATAGGACTCCATTCATCGAGAGAATCCTTGAAGCAAAATGTCCAAAGAAGTTCAACCCACCAACCTTGCCTTTGTACAATGACCTTGTTGATCCTAACTATTTCCTATTCAAATACGAGTGGCATATGAGTGCAGCTAAGGCAACCAATGAGATGAGATGCACATATTTTCCTCCCTACTTAGAAGGTGCTGCATCATTATGGTTTACAAAGCTGCCACCCAAATTTATCAATCGATTCTCTAACCTCACCAAAAAGTTCAAGGAGCTGTTCCCTTTGTATGCTACCAAAGCCAAGGATGCTATTACACTCTCAGCAATGAAGCATAAACCAAGGGAAACTGTCGAAGCCTTCCTCAGTCGATTCAATATTGCCTTTTCTGAAGTAAAGAATTCGGAACCACACATAGTCCTAATGTCTCTACTTGACGCTATAGACAAAACAAGTGAATTCAGAAGATGGATAAAGTTGAAAGAACTGACTACGTTTGACAAGTTCTATAAGAAAGCGGAAGAGTACATGAGACTGGACGATATTCCTATATCTCTTTATATCATTGGTGGTAACCAACTCCTTGAAGCTCTAAAAGTGCAGAGATTCAATCCAATCAGAAGAATACTCAGGGGCAGAAGAGTGCCAACAACGGAAACGACAACAAAGCTAATAAAAAGTTTCACCCTCTTGACCCGTCTGGTCTAACACCTCTGAATGAAACTCCTGAGAACATTTACCTTGCCACAAAGGATGCAGAAGATTATCCGGAGCCTCGGCCAATAAGGATGAATGACCATCTGACCAAATCTGGGAAGTTTTGTCGGTTCCATAATTAGCTAGGCCACAACACCAACGAGTGCAGGCACCGAGATTATTGATCGAAGAACTGATTAGGAAGAATCATCTGTAATAATATATGAAGAATTCCAAAGATGCAGATCCTTTTGCAACTCCCCAGGGACAAGGGGCATCAAATGACCAATCTGCTCCAAGCAACGTAGCTTCTTATCAAGCTATTCCAAGGCTGAAAATCAATTGACGACCGTCGATGATGATCTAATATCTGCGGCTCAGAATAAGCGATCACTATCGCCTTTACTTTACTTCTTGCATTACTTTACTCTTCGCTATGTTCTACTTTCTTGTAAATACTCTATAACGATTTACATGCATTGTACCGAATAATAGCACTACGAATGAAGTATTACCTGCTTGTATAAATCTTTGACTTGCCAAATTTACATGAAAATTTGCTAATAGACGATTTTTCATTACAGGCTATCCAATGAGCGTCTCCTCTCTCAAGCCCCGACGAAGTGAGGCAATTCCGACAAACACCAGTTCAAATGTCAAGCGCTCTAACCATCGATATGCATAATGCAAAAATGGAAAGCACCACCTTAAAGAGTGAGCGGGAGGAGTTGCCAAGAGTCAAACAGTGGAGAGTTCAGCAAGCATATCCAAAATCAATGCCACAAGTTGCGAGTTCCAAAGGGTCACAACCTCTTAGTCCAGCTGCTATTGCTTACCATAGTTAAGTGTATCCGACACAAGGACTGATGTTCACCTTCTAGAACAACGCCAAAAATAAAGTCCTCCCATAGTAGAGGAAAAATAAAAATCTTGTCCTCCCATTGCAGAGGCAAGTCCCTTCATAGCAAGGGTAAAATAAAGTCCTCCCATAGCAGAGGTAAGTCCACCAAAGGTTCGCTAGAATCCGTAAGCATGAAACGAAGTGTGGGAGTTCACTATACGTGAAACGAAGCATGGGAGTTCGTAAGCGCGGCGATGCAACCCACCAAAGGTTCGCTGGAATCCGTAAGCGCGAAACGAAGCGCGGGAGTTCACTATACGTGAAATGAAGTGTGGGAGTTCGTAAGCGCGGTGATGCAACCCACAAAAGGTTTACTGGAATCTGTAAGCACGAAACGAAGCATGGGAGTTCGTAAGCACGACGTTGCAACCCACTAAAGGTTCGCTGGAATCCGTAAGCGCGAAATGAAGCGCTGGAATTCACTATATGTGAAACGAAGTGTGGGAGTTCGCATTGCGAGACGATATGACAATCAAAAATCATTTCATAGAGAAAGCGACTTCTCCACAGGAGGAATCAATAGTGCTCAATGAACTCTATAATGTCGATTCAGTCGACAAGAGAAGACAAAACATTGGATTCAAAGGACTTCTCCAAAACATGGGGTACCAACGGAATCTCCAACGTCAAAACTAATCAACTAAGTAAACAAATATCGAACGGTGAAAACATTCTTCCCATAATGAAGACTAACAAGGACCTTCTAAGCCGGGGCACCAACAATCAAAAAACTTCTCCAAAGAGAAGCAGAGAATAAATTACCGATACATATTTCCCAAGTGAGAAACATCAAACACCAACATGTAAGTTCTTAAAACGATAATGTTTGAAATCCACAGTTGGCTCAGTCGATTAGTTGATTTTAAGCGTTATTGCGGATTCGAGTTAGAATATCGTATTTTTGCAGACAACATTTGATGAGTTATAAACCGTTAAGTAAAATAATTCTATGCAGACACTTTATTCAATTCAAAATAAAATTCGTTATAAGTCGCTTTAACGGTTAACTAATCCACTATCGATATGGATAGTCAATGGTGAGTATAAGTCCAGAATTGTGCAATCATTTGTTTTAATTACAGAACAGGTAATGTGAAGCATGTGAATTCAAAGAATTATTTGCCATAGCAAATGAAAATCTATAACAGAATCTCAATGCAAAATATATCAACATCACTGTTTATTTCGAAGCCTACATTTCTCGCAAGAAAAAAAAATACAAGCTTCGAGGGGAAAATGTTAACCCTGTTAAAAACACCAGGTCGGCCTCGGAGCACCGGATCGGTCACTATATCGGGTCGGCCTCAAGGCACTGAGTCAGTCAATTACAAAGCACCGGGTCGGTCGCGAATATGGGTTGGCCTTAACAATGCAGATCGGTTGGCTACATACATGTTAACGGGTCAACTATAATGACGTATATATGGAATGATTCGGCAAAAACAAATTAGTTTATATGGAGCATATTATGGATACCTGTAACATATAGTATGAATCCATTATTCTCCTATATGTGAAACACACATATGTGACGTTAAAATATATATGCCTTGCATATACAAGTAGTGTCCAAATGAAGAGTATGACAAAGTCTAGAGTACTTTAATATATGGATCAAATGAATTGCAAAAGTGTGGCACGTTGCATGAATTGATAAAACAGGTGCACCTCAATGATGCCACGTGGATTGGAGATTGTGTATTACCATAGAACAGAAGCTTCTAATATTGATGTACTGTTTTATGAATCAAACAACATGCAAATTGGACGTATCTTAGATAATATATAAGAATTGGACGTGGCACCTTCAGATGTACATATGGATCGGTCAAAAATGCACAGTCAACAGGGGTCGACACCTTAGTATTAATCTGGACCGGTACTTTAAGGAAAACGACAGCTAAACTTACATTTGTGTGACGAAAAGGAATTTCGCTCGGTCCGAACCAGTCGCTAAACCGATCTAGACCGTTCGAAATGCCTGATCGTTTTGAGAACACGACAAAACAGAACGCAGACGGAAGAACATTCCATTGTATATTACAACAATGCATCAGATTACAAGAATATATAGAGTATAAATGAATAAATATTACACAGAAATATCAGAGATTTAAATTACATTTAAATACATAGCAGCGGAAAATAATATAATACACAACTAGAAGAGATATACGGATACAAAGCTTTCCGGATATCGTTCCAGTTGTAAACCAGGATCTTGTGAATATAAATCTGCAAAACCAAAACTACTAGCTGTCCGTGTCAAAATAAGGGCACCCAGAGTTTAGGTTAAAACAATAAACTCCAGGTCAGTCATGTGACTGGTGTGAGAACTAAAACAGTTATAAATCTTTATTTTAAAGTTAGGTAAATCAAGGGACCACGCCGTATAACACGGAACGGGTTTCCTCCTAAGAATACCAGTGCATAAAACAAACAGCGCAATGCTAAATAAAGAAAAATGAAGCTATTATAAGACCCAGGTCCTACCACACAATGCAACGCAAGCCGGGGGATAGGGTTTTTACCTTATAATAGCCAAGAATGCTTGATACGTTTAAAAGAAATCATTTGATACTATTATAAGTGTATAGTGTATAAAACAACTTCAAATCATAAGTATCAATCATAGGCGGCATGAATGCCCCATACCACTATGTCGCCATACTAGTTCTACAATTAAAACTGCAAATGTCACGTATTTGGAAATTGGATTTCCGTCTGTGAACCGAGACAAAAGATAGTCCTCAACCGATTCGAGACTGTCCAGCCCGAGCCTCAGGAACAGCCGCAACTGCCCCTTGGATCGTCAGGGCCGGTCCACCGATGTGGATTATTATGCCTGAACACTACGTTTCCCCGCCCTTTGGGGCGTAAATGAGCCAATGAATGACTCCATCGGACCCGGATCGTCCGATCAAACCGAGGCGCCTCGCAACAGCAACAACCACACAGGTGAAAAGTATATAAATGTCAGGGCTGGTAGGTCACTGACACCACCCTAGCTAGAAAGAAACGCATGCCCTCCCTGATGTCCTCTCCCGTTTTTGGTTCAGAACCGGGGTGTGAGGCTCGCGAATTCACGTTACACAAAGCTGTGCCACACAGGCTGTGCTTTGATCATCACCCACAAGACTTTGCTTTTCAACCGAAGCCTTGATCATTTGCATCTTAGCATGCCACACTGACAAACCACTCTGTGCAACTGATATCAGTCACACAGAATGAAATCCAATGTCAGACACACAGTCCATTTTACAAGTCCGTTCTGGGTCTGAACGAAACCGGAGGCACCTAGTACCCCGCATATCCATCGATCTCCATGTACGTCTGGACGATCACCAACTGTTTCCATCTTCTTGGGTGTACACCCCAATCAAGATCATCGGTAATCACCCAAACGACGTGAAGACCTCCGGTCTTCGACCATCGTCTTCATCTTCGACTTATCGTCGTATCAGTTATTCAGAATGGGATAAACCCGGTCTTCCCGAATAACTCGCGTATATTTTAAATAAGTGTTACACAAACACAACATACGCCTCATTCCAATTCATCAATCACTAACCGTAAATTAATCAAGAGAATAATTCCCCAAATATTAACCCCGAAGGCCGAAACCAACATCAGATCAATATCCAGGAAACCATTCTGCTTAGCTAACCGACAGTTAGTTTCTAAATTTCACATTCATAGGGAAAGGTTCCCATTAATTTTATCAAAGATAAAATCTTAAAATTTATTCTTTAATCTTCCTTTTGAATATCTATTCAAGCTAGTCGGGATTAACGAACCTTACTGAAGTAATCATTTATTTTAATTTCCCAATCCCAACCTATTCATACCATGAAGTAAAACTGGTAATACTTCATATCTAACACCACGGTGTTATCGGTAAATTTAATTACCATTTCACGTTCAAATCTAAATAAAGATTTAACAGTAACGACCCGTTTTCTACGCATCATAGGATCGTAGGACATTTATTTCTTTCACATATGAAGTCGTATGGTCACGTAACTTTGGGAGACGACTATTGGGGTCATTTCCCATGTTCATGATTTTTCCCGATTTTTAAATGACCATTTTACCCCTATTTGATACTGTTTTGGCCATAACTTTTGACTGGAAATGAATTTTGACCTGAAACCACTTCCATTGGCTTCGGATGATGGTTTCTCTTTCCGTAGAGTGGTCACATTAGCCTAACGGACTCACCATTTGGGAGATATGACTGAAACAAGTTTCAGATGGTGAAAAACAGCTTAATTGGGCTTAACCGGGTGATTAACAGCTAGGCCCAAAGGGAAATTTCGGGATTAGGGGTTTAAAAGGGCTGTTAGGGTTTGGAGAATACCTTTTTCTCATTTTTCAGCCATCACTATTCATTCCTCTTAACCTAGCCATGGCCTCCACCCTCTAAATCTCTTCAAAACACATCTTAATCACTTCCTAATTGAAGATTAGGCTTAGCAAACATCAAATCAAGGAGTATTAGCACGAGAACCGAGGTAGAGCTGCTGTGTAAGATTGGGAACAACGCCAAATAAGAGAATATTACAGTTTTGGGGTTTTAGTTGTGGCAAAGGTGAGTGATAGTATCGTTTTGACACTAATTACAGTTAATTAAGGGTGATTAGTGAAGATTAGCGAATTTATACACTAATAAATTCTGGAAAAATGTTTAGAAATTCTTAAATAATATTTCATGCCTCTGTTAGAAAATTTAGACGATTTGATTAAGTTTTACTAAGTATGTGCTTAAACATGATTAAGAAGGATTATAGGAAAATGTGAGGTTTTAGCCACTTTTGATCTATTTTGATTCATTTGGATTGTTGTTTGGTGTTTGTGGTTGCTCTTACATATTGCTATGATTCTATGGTATGTTTTATGATTGATTAGAATAGTTTGATTGGTCGAAAACGCCGTCGAATGGCGTAGAAAGCTCGCTGGAAAGTTGTAGAAATGTGTAGGTTCCGAACCGGATCGGATCGGAGTAGGGGGTCGGATCGGATTTGTGAACTGACCAAGGGGATTCGAATTGGATTGGAACTTGTCACTGGAGGAGGCTTGGCGAGAAGGAAGGCCGTTTACTTAGAGTTGGAGTGGACGAGGGGATCAAATCGGAACTATAAAGAGCGGATCGGATCGGAGTAGGTTGAAGAGCGGATCGGATCGGGGTAAGCTAGGGAGCGAAGCGGATCGGAGTAAATAAGGGGGTGGGATCGGATCGGGCCATGGAGCAGGACCGGATCGGAGTAGGCCAGGGGACGAGATCGGATCGGAGCAGGCAAACTGGAGGAGGGACGAACCGAACCGACTGGAGCGTGACACCCGAACCGAACCGACGTCTAAGGGGAAGGATCACCGAACCGACTGGAGCGTGACACCCGAACCGAACCGACGTCTAAGGGGAAGGATCACCGAACCGAACCACATGCAGGGATACACCATGGAGCATTGCACCGAACCGAACCGTGTTATACGTATATATCCGAACCGAATCGAATTCAGGACCAATTCTATGCGACGACTCTTCTGAAGACCCACTCCAATTCGACCAAACCCGAGATGTAAAGGAAGCCCAAATGAGAAGTTAGAGCTCAAGATTTAGATGGGAATCAACGAGTTCGCTTCATGGTTGGGCTTTGCTGCGGGATGCGTGCCAAGGGGTTATCGACGTCTATAGCTTTGGACCACTATGGTAGGAGGTACGAAGGCGGATTCAGGGCCATTATGGCATCGGTAGGACCAAGGGCTACAACCAATGAAGTGGGTCATTGAAATGTTTGGTCATGACTCCATATGTTTAGCTTGGTCATAGCAGGGTTTCTACAAGTTGGGATTCGTCGTTACCTCAGTTTGTCTAGTGTTCCAAAGTGGTAGATATCGTACGCTTTACGCACTGAGTGAGGGATGTAAGGATGGTTGCTATGGATGATTTGTTTGCTATCATTGTGACATGCACACCCCACCCCGTATTCTTACACTATTTGTTATGGCACCTTAGAGTATTGTACGGTATGTGGTACTAACTCTTTGGTTGCAGGTCCAGGTTCAGGTATGGTTTAGTATACCTGTTATTATTCTGTTTAGATGCTTATCGCTCATACCAGGCTTTATGTCTGACCCAGAGTTTTATGTTTCCTCTTATTACTCTGGGTGCTCACACGAGCAGACTAGAGACAGGTTAGCTGGTGATGCATGGGTAGATGATCCGGAGACGAGTAGGAGGCTTCCACGTAATATATATATATATAATATTCTCCCTGTGTTGTTGAAGATCACTGCTTGGGAATTGGTGGTGCATCTTCTACTTTAGCTTTCTTTTGTTTAGAGACAGTAAATTTGGAAAGTTGTAATAAGCTGTATTTGGATTTCCGCTGCTATGATGATTGATGTTGATTTTAGTTATCAGCTTATGCACTGTCTCACCTGTTTTATGTCAAGTATGTTATTATTATTATATTTTATCCCATGCGCTGTGAGATATTCTACAGGTTCCTCGATTAGTTCATTCCCTTCTTTCCTTTCTTTGGCGACCGTTCAGTGCTAGTCGGGCATGTGTACAGCGCACTTCCGGAGGAAATGCAGGCTGGTGCGGGGCGGGCCGTCACACTTGGTATCAGAGCTCTAGGTTGCGTAGTTAACCTAGGGAAGTTATCAGGGAGAGATAATATACGTATACGAGAGAGCGTATTTGTGATTACTTTGGTTTTTAAAAAGCTATATATATATACTATTACTAGTATATGGATGAAGTCGTACTGCACTAGCACCACTATGGAGTCGTTAATCGTTTCCTTTTTCAGATTGACGATGAGCCGACATGTTAGAGGTACCGGTAGAGGGGCCAATAATAGGAGTGCTGCTGACATGAGGACGATGTTTACTGACCTCATGAGAGAGATGCTTAGAGATGTACAGAGGGCAGCTCCCAATGGTGGAAATGGTGGTGGTCCAATAGTGCAGGCGCCAAGAGTCGACTTCGCCAAGCTGAATAAGGATTATACTAGTCTTGGTGGGAAGTCATTCCACGGAACGGAGTCGGCTACGGATGTTCAGGATTGGTTGGATAGTTGCGAACGTATCTTCGAGGATTTGGGTATCGAGGATGCGATGAAGAGATAGCTAGCGTCCCGTCAGCTGCAAGGGCGGGCAATGAATTGGTGGAATGCTATAAAGGCATCTATTCCCGAAGATCAGATTACTTGGGAGCAGTTTAAGGCTCGCTTTAGTGAGAAGTTCATTCCAGCTGCTCAGAAGTCAGTGCTGTTTAAGAAGTTCTTGGAGCTCAAGCAGAATGGCAGAGCTGTCTCGGAATATATTGCTGAATTTGACACTTTGTCAAAATATGGGTTATCTCTTATTGATACTGCCGAGAAAAATAATGAGAAATTCATAACTGGTTTGGATCAGTACTTGGGGGAAAAACTTATTAACCACATCGATGAGACGTTTGAATCGATTGTGGGGAAAGCATTAAGATCAGAAAGTCTCTACCCTAAGCCGAAGACTGAGGTTGCATCCGCAGATGAGCCAAAGCCACAAGCAAGTGGTGGAGGCAAGGGTGGTTCCCAGAATAAGAGAAAGCAGAATCAGACTAAGGATGGCCAGAAGAAAAAGAATAAGCAAGATGTTGAGTGCTTCAGCTGTGGTAAGAAGGGCCATTATGCTAGTAATTGTCGGGCCAAGCCAGCGGATAGGAAGTGCTTCAACCGTGGCCAAATGGGACATCACAAGGACAAGTGTCCACAGCCCCCTAAAGAAAAGCAAATGGTGAAAGCATATGCCCTTAATGCTATTCCTTCTTCGTCGAATGCCCCAACTGCGGCGGAGAAAGGAAAGAATGTCGTCATTCAAGGTATACTTTCTGTTTACGATGTTCCTGTTAGAGTTTTGTTTGATACCGGAGCTTCCAGTTCTTTCATATCTAGTGACCTGGTAGATAGGTTGGGATTGGAGCCCGAGATTGTTGATAGACCTTTGGTAGTGACGAACCCGATTGGTGGTTCAACTAGCCTTAGCATGATTTGTCGTAATGTGATCTTATCGAGTCATGGATGCATGTTTGTTTGTGATTGCTTTGTTTTGGGCTTTACTGGGTTTGGCATTATTTTGGGAGTAGACTGGCTCCAAAGATACGGGGTGGTGGTAGACTGTGAGGGCTTGTTGGTGACAGCTAGAGCGGATGATGGGCGGAGGATAGTGTTTGGTGGTCTACCCAGTAAGGGGGTATTGGCTAGTTTTCTAAACTCCCTTGACATTCCGCATAGTGAGTTGTCAGGTTTTCCCGTGGTTGGCCAGTATCCGGACGTTTTCGAAGAAGTGACCGGACTTCCACCACACCGAGAGATTGAGTTTCGTATTGATTTGGTAAAAGATGCCAGACCTATAGTGATGCCACTTCGTCGTATGGCACCAAAAGAGCAGCGAGAGCTCGAGGTGCAAGTCAGCGATCTTTTGAAGAAGGGATTTATCAGAAGGAGTGTTTCTGAATGGGGAGCACCAGTTGTGTTTGCTACCAAGGCGGATGGTTCCCTTCGTTTGTGTGTAGACTACCGCGAGTTGAATAAAGTGACGAGGAAGAACAAGTATCCTCTACCGCGGATAGATGATTTGTTCGATCAGTTGAGTGGCGCGAGAGTATTTTCTCAGTTGGATCTCGCGACAGGTTTTCATCAGCTCAGAGTGGAAGCTGAGAGTATAGCTAAAACGGCATTTCGAACGCCGTCTGGATTTTATGAATGGTTGGTCATGCCATTTGGGCTGACTAATGCCCCAGCATATTTTGTGGATCTTATGAATAGGGTATTCAGAGATCAGTTGAATAAGTTTGTCCTTGTGTTCGTTGATGATATTTTGGTCTATTCGAAGACAGAGGAAGAACACAAGGAACATTTAAGAGTAGCGATGGAGGTGTTGAGAAAACACCAATTGAAAGCAAAGTTTTCTAAGTGTCACTTCTGGAAGAGGGAAGTGAGGTTCTTGGGCCATGTTGTATCAGAGAATGGTATTGCCGTGGACCCGGCGAAGGTGGCTACGGTACAGGATTGGCCTACGCCCAAGAATGCAACAGATGTAAGGAGTTTCTTGGGGTTAGCTGGATATTATCGTAAGTTTATCCAAGGTTTCTCCAAGATAGCAGCGCCATTGACCCAGTTGACCAAGAAGAATCAAGCTTTTGTCTGGGATGAAAGGTGCGAGAATGCATTCAAGAGTCTAAAGGACAAGTTGACAAGCGCACCAGTATTAGTCATTCCTGAGGGGGATGAAGAGATGACGGTATACACGGATGCCTGTGGTACCGGATTGGGTGTTGTATTGATGCAAGGCGGCAAGGTTGTAGCTTACGCAAGTCGGCAATTGAAACCGCACGAGAGAAGATACCCTACCCATGATTTAGAATTGGCAGCGATCGTGTTCGCGTTAAAGATGTGGAGACTCTATCTCTTGGGAGAAAGATTTGATCTGTTTACAGATCATAAGTCGTTGAAGTATCTATTCTCCCAGAAGGATTTAAATCTCCGTCAACAAAGGTGGTTAGAGTTCTTAGCTTCCTATGATTTTGACATCGCATACACACCGGGAAAGGGCAATGCGGTGGCTGATGCATTAAGTAGAAGACATGCCAGCTTAGGGGCTATGTTCCTTGAATGGAAGTAACTGGAGTATATCGCGGGTTTTGATTTCAGACCAAAGTGCGAATTGGATCCAGAAATGTTAGCAAGTTTGACGATCAGACCCACTTTAATTGAGCGGATCGGCTCTAGTCAGAGGGACGATCCTAACCTATTGGAAATCATCTCCAAGTTAAAGATGGATATCGATGAGGAGATGAACAAGTATGGGCTTGATCGAGATGGATGGCTTAGAAAGAATGGAAAGCTTGTTGTGCCCAATGTCAATGGATTGAGAGATGAAGTGCTTATAGAATGTCATCACACAAAGCTGACTATACACCCTGATGGTAACAAGATGTATCGAGATATGAAGCAGACTTACTACTGGGAAGGGATGAAAAGAGACGTTGGGAAGTTTATATCCAAGTGCATGAATTGCCAGCTAGTTAAAGCCGAGCAAAAGAAGCCTAGTGGGTTGTTACAGCCTTTAGAAATTCCCGAATGGAAATGGGAGCAAGTCTCGATGGATTTCATTGATGGTTTACCAAGGACTAGATCGGGACATGATAGCATTTGGGTAGTTGTGGATCGACTGACTAAAAGTGCAAGATTTATACCAGTCAAATCGACCAGAACGGCAGCTAAGTTAGCAGAATTGTATATGAAGTGGGTAGTGAGATTTCATGGAGTACCTAAAAGCATTGTGAGCGACCGAGACCCGTTGTTCACTGGTGGGTTTTGGAAGAGCTTACAAGAGGCTCTAGGGTCAGAGTTACATCTCAGTACCGCATATCATCCTCAGACCGACGGTCAGACGGAGAGGGTGAATCGTATTTTGGAAGATCTCTTGAGAGCATGTATATTGGATTTTGGTGGATCATGGGACGACCATTTGCATCTAGTAGAGTTTGCATATAATAATAGCTACCAATCCAGTATTGGTATGGCTCCGTTTGAAGCTTTGTACGGAAGGCCGTGTAACTCACCATCATGTTGGATAGAAACTGGCGAGAAGTTTATGCTTGGACCAGATGTGGTGAGGGAAACTTCAGATAAGATCAAGATCATTCAACAACGAATGAAGGCTGCCCAAGATAGGCAGAAGAGTTATGCTGATAAGAGGAGAAGAGACCTAAAATTCTCCATTGGTGACTTGGTGTTTGTCAAGATTTCTCCGTTAAAGAGCGTAATACGATTTGGCAGGAGAGGCAAGTTGGCACCAAGATTTGTTGGCCCATTCCCTGTTCTTGAACTAGTCGGGAATTTGGCATATAGAATTGACTTACCAGAGAAGATGGCGGGAGTTCACAACGTATTTCATGTTTCCCAACGAAGGAAGTTCGTTCACGACTCAGAAATGACTATTTCACCTGATCAGTTAGAGGACTTCGAAGTAGAACCCGAGGCGGTTGGAAACCGCAAGCCGGCCCGTATTGTCGCACACGACATGAAGCAACTTCGAAGGAAGGCGGTGAAGCTAGTCAAGGTACAGTGGAGCGAGGACGAGAATGATTGTACTTGGGAGACAGAGGAGGACATTAGGAAGACGCACCCAGAACTCTTTGTCTGGTAAGATTTTGACTTCGATTTAGTTTTCCGCATGCTAGGATAGGCTTGTTTGCTTGTTTTGCATGTTTGATTGTTGTATGTGGTTGTTAGGCATGCATGATCTTTTGTATGTTTTGGGGTTAAGGAATTTCGGGGACGAAATTTCTTAAGGGGGGGAGAGTGTAACGACCCGTATTCTACGCATCATAGGATCGTAGGACATTTATTTCTTTCACATACGAAGTCGTATGGCCACGTAACTTTGGGAGACGACTATTGGGGTCATTTCCCATGTTCATGATTTTTCCCGATTTTTAAATGACCATTTTACCCCTATTTGATACTGTTTTGGCCATAACTTTTGACTGGAAATGAATTTTGACCTGAAACCACTTCCATTGGCTTCGGATGATGGTTTCTCTTTCCGTAGAGTGGTCACATTAGCCTAACGGACTCACCATTTGGGAGATATGACCGAAACAAGTTTCAGATGGTGAAAAACAGCTTAATTGGGCTTAACCGGGTGATTAACAGCTAGGCCCAAAGGGAAATTTCGGGATTAGGGGTTTAAAAGGGCTGTTAGGGTTTGGAGAATACCTTTTTCTCATTTTTCAGCCATCACTATTCATTCCTCTTAACCTAGCCATGGCCTCCACCCTCTAAATCTCTTCAAAACACCTCTTAATCACTTCCTAATTGAAGATTAGGCTTAGCAAACATCAAATCAAGGAGTATTAGCACGAGAACCGAGGTAGAGCTGCTGTGTAAGATTGGGAACAACGCCAAATCAGAGAATATTTCAGTTTTGGGGTTTTAGTTGTGGTAAAGGTGAGTGATAGTATCGTTTTGACACTAATTACAGTTAATTAAAGGTGATTAGTGAAGATTAGCGAATTTATACACTAATAAATTCTGGAAAAATGTTTAGAAATTCTTAAATAATATTTCATGCCTCTGTTAGAAAATTTAGACGATTTGATTAAGTTTTACTAAGTATGTGCTTAAACATGATTAAGAAGGATTATAGGAAAATGTGAGGTTTTAGCCACTTTTGATCTATTTTGATTCATTTGGATTGTTGTTTGCTGTTTGTGGTTGCTCTTACATATTTCTATGACTCTATGGTATGTTTTATGATTGATTAGAATAGTTAGATTGGTCGAAAACGCCGTCGAATGGCGTAGAAAGCTCGCTGGAAAGTTGCAGAAATGTGCAGGTTCCGAACCGGATCGGATCGGAGTAGGGGGTCGGATCGGATTTGTGAACTGACCGAGGGAATTCGAACTGGATTGGAACTTGTCACTGGAGGAGGCTTGGCGAGAAGGAAGGCCGTTTACTTAGAGTTGGAGTGGATGAGGGGATCAGATCGGAACTATAAAGAGCGGATCGGATCGGAGTAGGTTGAAGAGCGGATCGGATCAGAGTAGGTTGAAGAGCGGATCGGATCGGGGTAAGCTAGGGAGCGAAGCGGATCGGAGTAAATAAGGGGGTGGGATTGGATCGGGCCATGGAGCAGGACCGGATCGGAGTAGGCCAGGGGACGAGATCGGATCGGAGCAGGCAAACTGGAGGAGGGACGAACCGAACCGACTGGAGCGTGACACCCGAACCGAACCGACGTCTAAGGGGAAGGATCACCGAACCGATTGGAGCGTGACACCCGAACCGAACCGACGTCTAAGGGGAAGGATCACCGAACCGAACCACATGCAGGGATACACCATGGAGCATTGCACCGAACCGAACCGTGTTATACGTATATATCCGAACCGAATCGAATTCAGGACCAATTCTATGCGACGACTCTTCTGAAGACCCACTCCAATTCGACCAAACCCGAGATGCAAAGGAAGTCCAAATGAGAAGTTAGAGCTCAAGATTTAGATGGGAATCAACGAGTTCGCTTCATGGTTGGGCTTTGCTGCGGGACGCGTGCCAAGGGGTTATCGACGTCTATAGCTTTGGACCACTATGGTAGGAGGTACGAAGGCGGATTCAGGGCCATTATGGCATTGGTAGGACCAAGGGCTACAACCAATGAAGTGGGTCATTAAAATGTTTGGTCATGACTCCATATGTTTAGCTTGGTCAGAGCAGGGTTTCTACAAGTCGGGATTCGTCGTTACCTCAGTTTGTCTAGTGTTCCAAAGTGGTAGATATCGTACGCTTTACGCACTGAGTGAGGGATGTAAGGATGGTTGCTATGGATGATTTGTTTGCTATCATTGTGACATGCACACCCCACCCCGTATTCTTACACTATTTGTTATGGCACCTTAGAGTATTATACGGTATGTGGTACTAACTCTTTGGTTGCAGGTCCAGGTTCAGGTATGGTTTAGTATACCTGTTATTATTCTGTTTAGATGCTTATCGCTCATACCAGGCTTTATGTCTGACCCAGAGTTTTATGTTTCCTCTTATTACTCTGGGTGCTCACACGAGAAGACTAGAGACAGGTTAGCTAGTGATGCACGGGTAGATGATCCGGAGACGAGCAGGAGGCTTCCACGTAATATATATATAATATTCTCCCTGTGTTGTTGAAGATCACTGCTTGGGCATTGGTGGTGCATCTTCTACTTTAGCTTTCTTTTGTTTAGAGACAGTAAATTCGGAAAATTGTAATAAGCTGTATTTGGATTTCCGCTGCTCTGATGATTGATGTTGATTTTAGTTATCAGCTTATGCACTGTCTCACCTGTTTTATGTCAAGTATGTTATTATTATTATATTTTATCCCATGTGCTGTGAGATATTCTACAGGTTCCTCGATTAGTTCATTCCCTTCTTTCCTTTCTTTGGCGACCGTTCCGTGCTAGTCGGGCATGTGTACAGCGCACTTCCGGAGGAAATGCAGGCTGGTGCGGGGCGGGCCGTCACATTAACTATCGCCTGGAGTAAAACTGGTGATACTCCATTCTCGATCATTTCAATCTAATTAAAGATTCATTAAAACTCCACTTAGTTTTAATCGTTAACTGGGTTAAAGAATCAATGTCATTTAAAACACGGTTCACGATAAACCCAAAATCACATTCCATTAATTATCGGGTTAAAGAACGAGTGTTATTTAAAACACTGTCCACGATAAACCCAAAAATCAATATCAATTCAATTCCAATTAAATATTATTTAATTGGTACACTTCATTAAATCTAAATAAAAAGATTTAATCTTTTCTCAACTGGGTTCAAGAACAGTGTTAATGAAGACACCATTCACGACAAACCCAAATCCCATTTGATGTTTAATACAAGGCTCTGAATAGAAAATATCCCGGCTTATATTCAATATCAAATTCTACGACCAACAAATATCGTATTGGAAATAACGATATATATATATCTATATCTTTCAAATTTCCATAACAACATCTGTATAGTCACGAAATCCAACATCGAAATATTCCGAAGACGATTTCGATTCAGATCCATTCCAATGCAATCATTGGAAATTCTGGTTATTTTCAAAACCATTTCAAATTCAATGTATTTATTTAAAAATAAATAGAATTATAATTCTAGTTCAAAACTAGTTTATTTCGATAAAAATCTATTTTTATCTTTTTAAATATGGGATTTTTCATCCCAATTCTTTCTAAATCATTTCTTATGATTTTACACAAATTATTACTATTTTTAATAATTTTATCAAGGCCCGTACAGTCGATTTCCATCAACGGCCATCGAACTGCACTTACAGCGACCTTTTTCAAGTTTGATTTGAACATAATTCCAAATCCAACCATTAGATTTCAAATTTCTAATATTCGTTAGAAAGCTCTTTTCGATACGAACCCAACGGTTCCGGTTTTAGGAGAATCCGACGGTCGGATCTCCCGTAATATCCGTTCGAAGTCAATGGTCGAAATTCGCGAACTGCCGCGGCGCGGCACGTTCAATTATGGCCATTATATTATATATATAATATATACTTCGTCGATTTCAATTCAAAACGTGCTTTATAAATCGTTTTAAATTCATTTTCAAAACGGTTTCAACTTCATATTCAATTTCAAATCAAAATTGAATATTCCAATTTAAATTCATTTTAAATTCATTTCAAATTGATTTCAATTCAAATTGATTTCTAATTCAATTTCAGTTCGTTTTCAATTCAATTTCAATTAGAATTCATTTATATTCAATTTCAATTCGAATTCATTTATATTCAATTTCAATCCGAATTCGTTTATATTCAATTTCAATTCGAATTTATTTATATTCAATTTCAATTCGAATTTATTTATATTCAGTTCCAATTCGAATTTATTTATCTTCAATTTCAATTCGAATTTATTTATCTTCAATTTCAATTCGAATTCGTTTATATTCAATTTCAATTCGAATTTATTTATATTCAATTTCAATTCGAATTTATTTATATTCAATTCCAATTCGAATTTATTTATCTTCAATTTCAATTCGAATTTATTTATATTCAATTCTTTTCAAATATCAGATTTTGAAATCACTTTCGATATTCATTATAAAATGAATAAAATCGATATAAATATCGTTCACGTCAAAATGGCGTCAATCTAATCTATACGGCTTCATATATTCCTAATTTCAAATATTCTATTTCAAATATTTCTTTTTCAAATATTTCTGTTTTAAAACTGGAATGAGGCCCAATCAATTACCATATAATGTTAATTATATGGATTTTCTACAACACATGTATATATCAACAACGATGAATAATCAACCATCATCCAAAGTGCATTCTACACTGTATAAGCATCAAATATAAATATCCAACGCTTATAACAGCCTGTCAATCAATCGATCGACATACAACTAAACAATCGGGATTAGTGTACGTCAAATATCATCCCAATACCCGTGTGGGGTTTCAAGCAATCCAACACCGATTTTTATTTGTGCAGTTGGGCGATGTGTAAAATTTATCGTCCCAATCAATGTCCTTCAAATAGGTGTACATAAACAAACCGTCCGGTTTGTAAATGAATATTTATCTATTCACATTCACGTTAAAAATTATATTTTTAACGATCAAACTATTTTATTCAACCTATGAATATTCCATTCGGTTCATTTATTAAATAAAATGTTATCTTTATTTTTCTAACTTATTTTTAGAAAATTTCGGCGGCATAACGGCACGATACTAGAAACGGGACAAGGCCTAGCCTTATCCCCGGTCTAGTGTAGGCCCACGCCATTCACACATCAATCCAATAAATTTCATTTTACCAAACAATTCAATTCAAACCAAGTAATCTAACCAACTACACAACCAAACAATTAAACAAACAAGCCATCCATGGTCTGTGGATGACGGGTGTCGGGTGCTACTAAACACCGTCTGCATCCTAGTATATATTTATAACTAGAATAATTAAATTGAAAGGTGAGAAGTTCTCACCGATAGCTATCCTAACTCCACGGCACTTCTAATGCAGGAAATCTTCACTGTTCTCGTCTCTTATCACTTTCTTCGTCCGTAGCCACTACATATATAAAAATTGAATTTTTACTTCGCTATTCAATATATAAAAATCGAATTTTTTTCTTCGCTATTCAATATATAAAAATCGAATTTTTTCTTTGCTATTCAATATATAAAAATCGAATTTTTTCTTTGCTATTCAATATATAAAAATCGAATTTTTACTTCGCTATTCAATATATAAAAATCGAATTTTTACTTCGCTATTCAATATATAGAAATCGAATTTTTACTATGCTATTCAATATATAAAAATCGAATTTTTACTATGTTATTCAATATATAAAAATCGAATTTTTACTTCGCTATTCAATATATAAAAATCAAATTTTTTACTTCGCTATTCAATATATAAAAATCGAATTTTTACTATGCTATTCAATATATAAAAATCGAATTTTTACTATGCTATTCAATATATAAAAATCCAATTTTTACTATGCTATTCAATATATAAAAATCCAATTTTTACTATGCTATTCAATATATAAAAATCCAATTTTTACTATGCTATTCAATATATAAAAATCCTATCATTAATCACTAATCACTTATGTCAAAATCCAATTTTCATTCACCGATGTCAGGCATAAAAACTGATTTTTTATTATGTTGTAATCTCGATTAAACACTAATTACTTATGTCATAAATAAACAAATAAGTAAAGTAAAAAGAATAAAATAAAAAGAGAGGACTTACAGTTAAATCGAGCGGGGGGGGGGGGGGGTCTTCGGTCAGCAGTAGGAGAAAAAGGGGGGGGGGGGGGTCTTCGCCGAGCAGCAGAGGGTAGGGGGGTGCGGTGGAGAGAATCGCGGGTCGGGGGGGGGGGGTGTCGTCGTCGAGCAGCAGAGGGTAGGGGGGATCGTCGGCCGGCGCGCGCGCGGTGGTGGTCCCACCTGGAGGCGCGGTGGCGCGATTTAGTTCTAGGTTTTTTTTTATTATTCTGATTCGATTTTTTAATCGGGGGGGGGGGGGGGGGGAGGGGGGTCTGCTGAGTGATATAAGAAGAGGGGAGAGGGTTTTTTTTTTTTATTATTTAATTCAAAAAGTTGACTTTTACATACGACCCCTAAACGAGGCCCACCGCCTGTCGTCCATAGCATATTACCCCTATTCCGAACACAATGGGATATGTATCGTAAGCTGATTCGACCATTTCGATCAGTTTTCATCAAAATCAAATTATAACTCTATATATTGAATTTGAACGCGCATTTCAATTTACTGGGGTCACATACTAACTAGAAAAATTCCAGAAAAATATTGTCTAGCTTCGTATTGACGATACGATCCTAACAAAACTAATTTCGTCGAATTCTGTGACCGTTAGAAAAATGGCCAATTTCCAGTCGATTAAAATCAACTGAAACTGGTCAAACGCGTTTTCCTTTGCCACGCTCACATATTGATTCGAAAAATTATGAAATTTGAAACCTAGCAATAACTTGACATCACGGACCCAACAAAAGTGGTTTCGTCGAAATCCGAGGTCGTTTGCAAAATTCCCATTTTTAAGGGCCTGAATTCCATAGCGACTATTCAGAATTTTCAACTGGACATATCTTTTGATTCCCGCTATGAAATTTCAATTTTTCGGATTTGTTGGAAAGATATCCACAATTAGATCCTATCGTTTTTGGTTTCACTAAAATCCGGTTTATTTTGCACCCGGTACATTCAATTGAAGTTTGAAATCGAATTATCGAACTACCACGCCATTTTCAATTCCTTTTATAAATATAAATAAATATTTATATTCTAACGACGAACTATATAATATATATGTTCGAATTCCATTCAAAATAAATTTCTTGTCGATATTATTTAAAATAATTCATTTTAAATAATCAAAATTCGCTAAAATTGCCAAAATAAAAATTTTAAACTAGCCCAGATTTTCGGGTTGTTACAATTTGGGTCGGCCTAGTATAATACATGGTGGCAAGAAAGTAAATCACACAAAGGAATTAGATCGATATTCTAATGTACACGTGGGTCAGCTGTAAATAAAGGTGCGGTGGCATGTTTGTAAATAGAAATGGATCGGTCCTATTCTATTTGAGAATGGGTCAGTACTGTTAAATTAAACTGGATCGATGCATTCCTTTACATCTGGATCGATGCATTCCTTTATATATGGATCGGTACATTGTTAGAAAATTGGTCGGTTCCTTCCATTCTAAAGTGGATCGGTACTTTACAGTAAAATGGATCGGTACACTACAGCAAACTCATTTGGATCGACCTAGTACAAAGAGTGGTGGCAGAACTGTAAATACGGATCATAACAGTTGTACACAACTGTAAAGTGAACCAGTGGCATTTCTGTAAATAGTTTTTACGCCGACCCAAATTCATGGCCGATCCAAACTCTGCACTCCATAATTACAAGACTGTCATTGCCCCTAAACTACACCTATAAATAGCCCCCTTTTCCACACTTCAAGGGATGGACTCCATTACCCCAAAGGGCTGCCAAAATCATTCCTCAACCCTTCTAAAGCTTCTAAGAACTCCATTAATGGCCGCCGAAAATCTCTCCTTCTTCCTCCTACCTGAAACAGATCTCATTTTCTCCGAGAACCATTAATTCACACTTCAATCCACTCCAGGTGATCTCCAATCACCATTACTCCTCTTCAAAGCACAGATCTAACACCATTTTCATGATGGAACCAAGGAAAAGTATATAATTACATGATCCAATCCATTCCTTCCCGAATTCAAGTGAGATTTAAAGCGGAAAGAGAGCATAAAGTAAAGAATTATCGTAAAAAGTGATCAAGTGTAATAAATGCAATGTATGCGAAGATGCTATATGTAATTCTCTCCATGATAGTGAAGAACATTTGAAAAGTGGACGTAGATTCATTTTAAATCGAACCACTATAAAAAACCCTTGGCTTTTACTTACCTTTTCCCGTTTAATTTCCGATTGTGGCTCTTTAAATTTCTAACCATAATTGGTGAAGTGTGATTTCATACCATTGGTGTTTGAGTCATTTTTGATCCAAACAGACCTATCACTAGAAGTACACCTAAGTCTACCATCTTGTACTTGTTGGGATCATCTTCTTCTTGTTATAATAGTATTGGTGTAGAGAAAAGTATTAGAGAAGTGCAATGCATGTTCTGTTCTGTTATCCTGTTTACCTTGTTATACCTGCCTTATGACACTGTTGTCTCTCTCCAACTTATATACCCGTCATGGTGCTTTTACCTATTTATATGCTAAAAGTAACTGGACTCGCCAGACTTTATATCTGACCCATTTTGTTTCCTCTTCTTTCTCTTCCGTTTCCCCCTCCCTCAGGTTCTCAGGGTGGGTATACTCAAGCTTGATTAGGATTCTTCTTTCCTTCTACTTGGAGCTTCTTAGATGTACTGCTTGATTTCATATCAACTCTACTATGGCTATATTTTTGGGATCATGCTCTTTTATGTGTTATTGTTCTCTGATGATGCTTTTTGTACAAGGTGGAAGTTTGATGTTTTTAGTATTTCAGACTTATGATGTTGTCATGTTTTGGACCATGATGTTTTCTATTTAATAAAGTTTTAAATTTCGCTGTTATTTTATATCTGTCTTGTAATGTTTCTGTTTCTGTTTACCTATAATGCTTCACGAAACTTAATGCATTCTGATAAAGAGTGACATTAACGGACGTGGGGTGTCACATTTGGTGTCAGAGATGAAGGTTACCAGATTGGATAAAAGATTTTGAAAATTGTTTCCAAAAAGGTTTTAAAAGAAAAGTCTGTTTTGAAAAACATATTCCCCAAAGCCATATGAAATATCTTTTGGTTCTCTGTTTGAATCCCTTTTTTCTTTTCTTCTCAGCATGTCTGGGGAACCTAATATTCCTGAGGGCATTCAGATACCGACTTGGTTCTGTAGGTATCTAGAGGCTACGACTCCTACCGAAGGCTAAGCAGATGCCCCTCCCCCAGCTGTAGCCGTTGTTCCTCCTCCCCCGCGTGCTGATAATTTCTCTAATATATGCAAAGATTTTTGTGCTATGGGTGGGAAGCTATTCCGAGGAATTGAGACTTTTGTAGAAGCAAGGAACAGACTCAAAGAGACGTAGGATTTATTTGGGATTTTTGATGTTGATGGCCGTAGGAAGATTCAGTTAGCCGTTTGGCAGCTGAAAGATGAGGCTTCACTCTGGTAGGAAGTGATGCAGGCAGGGTGTCCAATCGAGACTTGGGATGATTTTCGATAGAGATTCGAAATGAAGTTTCTATCTCAAGACGAGCGAAGTATGCAAATGGAAAGGTGTTTGGCGCTTAAGCAAGGAGGCATGTCTGTTAGAGAGTATGTCAATAAGTTTAATCAATTGGTGAGGTTTGGAACTAGTAGATACCCAACACCAGAAAGCTTTTAGGTTTGCTAGAGGATTGAATGAACCTCTCCATGGGTTGGCTATGTATCATATTCCGATTGAAGCAACTTTTGAGAAACTCGTTGATATGGCATTAATGCATGAGGGATATAAAGGTGAAAAGAAAAAGGATAGGGTTGAGGAAACACAAAACAAGAAAGTGCGGCCCAAGAAGGAACAACAACAACAAAAGAAGGGCGGTAAGAACGGAAAAGCTCGAGATAAGAGGAAATGTCATCATTACAGGCGCGAGGGTCATGTGATCAAGGATTGCAAGAAAAGAAATAACGCTTGTTTCCATTGTGGAGAAGTCGGACATCTTGTCAAGAATTGCCCGAAGAGGCAAGGACAGGGTCAAAGGGCAGTGAGGGCTCGCAAAGTAGACAGCAAGCCCCCACCCCGTACTATGTTGTCGTAGCGTGCCCTACTTCAATAAGGCGTCGTTGCTACGTGTGAAGCGGTCGAAGTATACTAGACCTCTTCCAGAGCTCCCTATCGCTCGAAAGAGGTGGCGCGAATATACAACTACCTCCTGGTTGTCGAAGCTCCCGATTGAATATACAGCAGGATCTTCTAGAGGGCAGGAGAGTCTCTGCACCTTAGTACTAGTATGTTTGTGGATCCCGTTGTTGTCTCAAACCCCATTGGTGGTACGGCTCATCTGTCTATGATTTGTCGGTGTTTGAGAATATCTGTGTTAGGTGTCGAGTTTGAGTGCGACACATACGTGCTTAGTTTCATGGGTTATGGTTTGATTCTAGGGATGGATTGGCTAGCCATGTATGATGCCATTCTGGATTATGGAAGGAGGGTCGTTAGACTTTTGACTTGCCATGGGAGGACCCTCGAGATTTCTTGTGACCCTAAAGGGTCTATCATGCTTAGTTTCCTAGAGTCGCTTGGTGAATCTATCGATGATCTACGATTTGTACAAGTTGTCTATGAGTATCCTGATGTTTTGAGGAGGTTCGGGGATTACCTCCAAGGCACGAGATTGATTTCCGTATATACTTGGTAGACAATCCAAAGCCGGTTGCATTTCCTGTGCGCCATATGGCTCCGAGAGAAAGGAGAGAGCTCAGCATGCAAGTAGAGGAGCTACTTGAGAAAGGGTTTATCAGGCGAAGCATATTCGAATGGGGTGCTCTAGTAGTATTCACCAATAAGAAGGATGGTTCGCTTCGCTTATGTGTGGATTATAGAGAGTTGAATAAACTCACTAAGAAGAATAGGCACCCACTTCCGAGGATAGATGATCTGTTTGACCAACTTGTTGGTGCATCTGTATTCTCTTAGTTAGACTTGACCATGGGGTTTCATCAGTTGAGGGTGGCCAAGGACAATATAGACAAGACCGCTTTTAGAACTCCAAATGGTTTCTTCGAGTGGATTGTCATGCCTTTTGGGTTGACGAATGCACCCGCCTATTTTGTTGATCTGATGAGTAGGGAGTTTCGGGAGTTTCTAAATAAGTTCATTATGGTCTTTATTGATGACATCTTAATTTTCTCGAAGAACGAGGAGGAGCATGCTCAACATTTAAGGGAGGTTTTGAAAACTCTCTGTGCACACCAGCTTAAGGCGAAATTATCCAATGTCATTTTTGGAGAAAAGAAGTGAGGTTTCGAGGGCACGTGGTCTCTAAAGATAGGATAGCTATAGATCCCGCTGTTAAAACCCAAAATTGGATTAAAACACTAAAGGTACACTAATGGTACTTCACCAATGCGGTAAGAGAATAAGTGGAGCCAAAATCATTAAACGCAAGTAAAAGACAACGATTTTATAATGGTTCAGTCTTATGAAAGATCTACGTTCACTTTAGCAACAATTTCCATTAACAATTCAAGAGTTACAAGTGTAGGATCTCTCAAAAATACATTCACCTTCTCTTTAACACTTAGATATCACTTCAATCAAATCAAATCAGCGAATAATCAAGTAGATCCCTCGAAATGCAAGGAAAATGGTGGAGAATCTTCATTTTCTAAAATGCTTGAGCACTTTTGGTAGGATTCATGATGGATTCAACACTTAATCTTTGCTTTGTAATGGTAGGAGGTGTTAGGATCACTTAGAACAAGAGAGGAAGAAATTTGGCAGCCCTTCGGGGTCATGGAAACCGGTCCCTAAAAGTAGGGAAGCCATGGCCTATTTATAGGAAAGCTTGGAGTGAAGTGGTGAGATGAAATGTGTATATGCAGGCTATGGGCCGAACATACATGCAATTACAGAAATGCCACTACCAGCTGTATCCAGCTGTCTTTATGGACACTTGTTCAATCGACCCATTAGAAGCCTGCTCGACCGACCCAAAGAAAGCATGTTCGACCGACCATAGAGTACATTTTTGAAAGACCCTTTTGGAAGTTCATGACTAACAGACCCTGTTGTACTACCATGATCGACCATGCTTATGACACTTGTTCGACCGACGCTTGACGTCCGACCCTTACCTGTTCGATCCTACGATGCCCAAGTCTTCTACGTTGCCCTAATGCCTGTTCGACCCTGGGTCGTTCGATCATGGGATGTTCGATCCTTATGAGTGTTCGGTCCTTATGCTTTTTCGAGTGGCTTGAACCACATATGTGCTCAACTCGGCTTTATGACTTGAACCACATCTGTGCTGGACTTACATGTTCGATCCATTAATGGGTGTATGATTTTTATGGATTAACATTTTCCCCTTGAAGTTCGCAGTTTTTAGTTCGCAAAAAATTACGAGCTTCGAAATATATGGCATCATTTAATGGATCGAAATATGGTCCTGAGTCGAACGTTGAATTGGTTATCATTGCATAAACCCGATTGAACGAATATTTTAAGTCAAACATTCAATTTGGGTCAAACAAATTATTCAAATTGAACGATTATTATGGGTCGTGCAAGCCGTTTGGGTTAAACACGCATTTTTGGGCTGAACATTCCCTCTGGATCGGACGTTCATCATGGGTCGAACATGTCTGTTCGTCTCCCACTCCTTTATATTACCTCAGCTCCATACTTTTTCATTTTGTTTATTTTCTCCGAAAAACTTGATTAATGGCGGCCGCTTCTTCCTCTTGAAATTTCAACGCCTTAGTCCTCTCCTCTTTTAAATTAATTTAAGTTGAACCTTAAACTATCAATTAGTGGAGCTCATTCGAACTCGCAAGAAGACCGACCTGATTTCAGATCATCTTGAGGCAGCCATCAGTCTTAAATTTGAGAAATTTTTATTGCTTGCAGGTGATTCTCATTTCTTTATTGCGTAGTTTTTTGATCTATAGAAGCATAGGATTCTAAAATGAGTGTGTAGAACATGATTTGAATATGAATTAGAGTTTTTTGGGCTGATGTTGATGAGAATGGAGTGAACTTGTACTGGATTTGGACTGAGATCGTGTAACTGGATGTATTTGTGGGGCTAAAACCATCATAAAATCCATCAAGCTTGGATTCGTACTTGATGTACACTAAGTGCTTGATTGAATGCCTGCGAAATGTATTTTCATTTGTTTTGTCAAACTTTTTTGCATATTCGGACTCTATAATCTTGCTGCACATACTTGTTGTAACACCTCGTAATTTTGTTAACATTAAAGAGGATAAATTAAATAATAATTAATTTAATATTCAGAATTAAGGGAAACAGACTATGCCATTGCGTCCGTCTCGAAATTCTGGTCAAGATAGACATTTGGGTTGCGTAAAACGGACACCGTATGAAGAAGTTATGAGGGTTTTAAGTTTGTATATGCCCAGAAAGAACATATATACACATATGAGTCACGTATGAGTCAGACCCTATCTAGAATAGTTCGAAAATCAAAAATTCATCAAGGCAGCAAATTTCCCGCTCTGGGGGGTCGACCCCCCTAGAGGAGTGTCGACACCGGGGTCGACCCCCCTTAAAGGGTGTCGACACCCTTAGGGATGATGATGCACTTGGTTTCTGGGGGCCTGGCAGCTATATATATGTGTCCAATTCTCCTATTTTCTTCATTGGAAATCATGGAAGCCAAATGCTGCCGGTGTGCGAACTGAGACGAATCTGTTTTCTTCAAACAACTATCAGTTTGGCAAATCAAATCTAGAGATTCAAGATCCATTCTTTCTCTTTTCTAATCCTAAAGCAGTGGGTTTCTAGTTACTTTTAGATTTGAATATTTAAAAGTAAATCATGAAAGACTGTGATTTGGATATGTTGTAAACTATGAATCTATGCTATTGTTAAATCTTATACTATGTCATGATGGATCTATTTCTCTAGATCCAATGCAATTGTGGTTATTCTATTATGTCGCCTTTGTGAATCTTGAATTGTAACTATATTGTGGTTAATGTAAATCTGTTAATTTGGACAGTTACAATATTGGTTAGATCCAATTCTTTATGTAAATCACCTTTCACCTATCATATTGTGGTCAATTTTGATATGTTGTAAATTGGACATATGAATCCATATTTAGATCTAAACATGTTACTATGTCATCCGTATTATGTTAGATCTGTTTTTGTGACCACATTATAATTATGTTGGATATGAATAGTTGGACATCTAAATGGTCAATTAAGATATCGTTATGCTCACTATGACAACATAATTATGTAGAACTAGTAATCGCCACAAGTTCATCAGTTTTATGCTTATATGTCCACCTTATCACTATGCTAGTTTATATTTATGCCAAGTTATGTTAAAATGATCACTTTGATTACATTCCCATTATTTTCCCTATTATCGTTTATGATTAGGCTATTGTCTAGCCTAGGCATGCCGCCAACTAATGAGTGCGCTAGTTAGTGAACGGGGGAAAAGAGTTAATATTGGCATAATTTGAATATGAACATTTTTGGACATATAATTAGAATTATTGGGTAGAGTGGGCACTAACACCTATAAAAGGGAAAGGTTTAATTAATTGATTAATTAATTAATAGTGGAATGTCTAGTAATTACAATTAGGAATTGTAATGGCACTTATGACACGAAGTTAAGTTGCATTAGTGGTGGAAGTCTGTCCGGACCCGACCGGCATATCCAGTAGTCACTAATGTTGAACCTAATGTGGGAGGTCTAAGTGCGCAAATACGAATTGGGCTAAGACACGAGGTTAGGCTCAACTGTGGAATATGACTGCCCGGACCCGACCGGCATATCCAGCATCCACATGTTGCAGGCCTAATGTGGGAGGTCTAGACGTTACGAACCATAAATGGAAATGGTAATGAATTGGACTACTTAACCAAATCTAATCCATAGGGATTGTATGATTGTGAACTAAAGTTAGGGTTAAGTAAATTGATTGGATAGTGGATGGGTTAAGCAAATCTGGATGGGATGCATAATATTTACATATAGACCCACCAACTTAACCTGATAAGGTTATGTAATTAAAGACACCTAGTGGTATACATAACCAAAGGAAAATATAAAAGTTACGTAATTAAAGACACCTTTTAGGGTAAGCATGACTGAATAGGGCTATGTAATTAAAGCCACCTAGTGGTATACATAGTCAGTGAAAAACCTAGTGGGGGATACAAGACAAAGGGGGGGAGCTTGTATCATATTTCGTAGGACCCATTTCGGTCGGTAACCCGGAGTAAGTATCAAATAAAATACTCCGTCTAGGCGGAGAGGGGACACGCTTACTGACTGATTGTAAGAGATCCAAACGTGGAGGACGGTGTGGGCAATGCAAACCGACCGGGCCATGTGCGTGCATGAGTCGGGCGGAGGGGGATAAAACGATCGTGACACCAGTAGATATGGGGCTGTGCATATCTGTGAGGGTTTGCCACTGTAGGACGTGATACATCCTATTGTGGGGCCGACACAAAGTATCTACGGAGTAGGGGGGCGATCGATTAGGGTAGTGGTTAGGGTACATTTGGACGTATGCCTTAAGTCTACCACCTTATAGTAGAAGGGATCATCTCATTCTGGTTGTACTAGTAATAGTGCAGGGTAATCATTAGAGAAGCATATACACCTTATCTTGTCTACCTTGTCACACCTGCCATTTATGTAGTGATCTCTCTTATCCACTTTATATGCCTGTCATGTTACTTTTATTTATTTACTTGCTAAAAGTCACGAGACTCGCCAGACTTTACGTCTGACCTTCTTGTTTCCACTTCTTCCTTCCGTTCCCCCTCTCAGGGAGGAAACACTCAGGCTTAGTCAGGACTCAGATATCATCTTATTAGAACTGCTTTCGAAGTATGGCTCAATTTTTTATCTCTACTATGGCTTTGTCTCTTTTATTTAGGGAATTATGTTTTCTTTTAAGTATTTATGTACTCTGATGTTAAAAGACAAAAGTTATGTTGTAATAGTTTTTGAGACTCATGGTATTTTGAACCACGCTGTATGACTTGTGTTTGAAATAAAAATTTAAATTTCCGCTGCTATCTTATTTATGTCTATCTTGTAAAATTCTGTATTTGTTTACCTATAACGCTTCACGAAACTTAATGCATTCCCATTGTGAGTGACATTAACGGACGTCGGGTGTCAGACTTGGTATCAGAGTTGAAGGTTACCAAATCAGATAAAAGTTTTTGAAAATTATTTTTCAAAAAGATTTTAAAAGAAAGTATTTTCAAAAAGAAAAGTCTGTTTTGAAAAACATTCCCCAAAAAGCTATATGTAATACCCTTCGGTTCTTTGTCTAATTCTCTTCCTTTTTCTTTTCAGCATGTCTGGGGAACAAAACATTCCTAATATCCCATAGGGTGTTACGATACCCGGGTGGTTCCATAGGTATTTGGAGGCCACGGCGCCTGCCGAAGGCCAAGGAAATGTTCCTCTCTCAGCTGCACTAGTCATTCCTCCTCCTCCCCTCTAAGAGTAGATAACTTCGGCATGATCTACAAAGACTTCCGTGCTATGGGGGGAAGCCATTCCATGGGAACGAGACATTCGTAGAAGCACGGAATTGGCTTAAGGAGACCGAGGAATTGTTTGTAATCTTTGAAGTAGAGGATAGAAGGAAGGTTCAGTTAACCGCTTGGCTACTGAAAGACAAAGCTTCATTTTGGTGGGAAGTCACCTAAGTTGGACGTCCGGTGGAAACTTGGGAAGATTTTAGACAGAGGTTCGAAATGAAATTTCTCTTCCAAGATGAAAGAAGCATGCAGATAGAGAGGTTCTTAGCGCTCAAACAAGGAAACTTGATGGTGAAAGAATATGTGAATAAATTCAACCAGCTAGCAACGTTCGGGTTAGAGTTGGTGGATACGCCACACAAAAGGGCTTTGCGGTTTGCTAAAGGGCTGAATGAGCCTCTGCATGGGTTAGCCATGTCACATATTCCAATGGGAGCCACTTTTGAAAATCTTGTCAATATGGCCCTAATGCATGAGGACGACAAGGGAGAAAAGAAGGTTGAGAAGACATCGCAAAATAGGAAGGTGTGGCCCAAGAAGGGGCAGCAGCAACAATAACAACAACAACAACAACAACAACAACAGTAAAAGAAAAGAGGGAAGAATGATAAAGGCAAGGATAAGAGAAAATGTCACAATTATGGGAAGGAAGGTCACTTGATCAAAGACTGTAAGAGAAAGAAGAACTCTTGCTACCATTGTGGAGAGGTCGGACACTTTGCTAGGGAGTGCCCGAAGAAATAGGGATCGCAGGGACAAGGTCAAAGGATAGGGACTTCTGGAGGGCATGTGTGTGATCTTGTGATCAGTGCTCCTGATAGAGGTAGAAAAATTTCTTTGAAAGTTTAATTTCTCTTTCAAACCATCCTATTAGAATACTTTTTGATTCCTGTGCTTCACATTCATTTATATCAAGTTCTGTAGTCGAATCTCTGCACTAATTACTAGTATGGTAGTGGATCCCGTAGTTGTTTCAAACCCCATTGGTGGTTTGGCTCATTTATCTATGATTTGTCAAGTTTGAAAATACTGTGTTAGGCATCGAGTTTGAATGCGAGGCGTATGTGCTCGGGTTTATAGGCTATGGGTTGATTCTAGGAATGGATTGGCTTACCACATATGGTGCCATTTTGGATTGTGAGAAGAAGGTTGTTAAGCTTCTGACTTGTCATGGGAGGACCCTCGAGATTTCTTGTGACCCACAAGGGTCGGTTATGCTTAGTTTTCTAGAGTCTCTTGATGCATCTATCGATGACTTGCAATCTGTTCCAGTAGTCCGAGATTATTCCGATGTTTTTGATGAGGTTCAGGGTTTACCTCGAGGCGCGAGATCGACTTCCATATATATTTGTTGGATAATGCAAAGCCAGTTGCATTGCTAGTGCGCCACATGGCTCCGAGGGAAAGGAGGGAGCTGAGTAAGCAAGTAGGGGATTTACTTGAGAAAGGGTTAATCAAACGAAGCATATCTGAATGGGGTGCTCCAGTAGTATTCACAACTAAGGCGGATGGTTCGCTTCGTTTAGTAGAGAGCTGAATAAACTCACTAAGAAGAATAGGCACCCGTGATTTATTTGATCAGCTTGTTGGTGCCTCGGTATTTTCTCAGTTAGACTTGGCGACGGGGTTCCATCAATTGAGGGTGGCTGAAGATAGCATAGATAAGGCTGTTTTTAGAACTCCGGATGGTTTCTTTGAATGGCTAGTGATGCCTTTTTGGCTGATGAATGCACCCGCCTATTTTGTCGATCTGATGAGCAGGGTGTTTCAGGAGTTCCTAAATAAATTTGTTGTAGTCTTTGTTGATGATATTTTGATCTTCTCCAAAACGAAGAAGAGCATGCCCAACATTTGAGAGAAGTTTTGAAAACTCTCCGTGGCCACCAGCTTAAGGCGAAGTTTTCCAAAGGCCATTTTTGGAGAAAACAGTGAGATTCTTAGGGCATGTGGTCTCCAAAGAAGGGATAACTACAGATCCCGCGAAGGTATTTGCTGTGCAAGATTGGCAAATCCCTAAAAATGCAACCAAGGTGAGAAGCTTTCTTAGGTTGGCAGGTTACTATAGGAAGTTCATTAAGGACTTCTATAACAACCCGAAAAATCAGAACCAATTTAAAAATTTTATTTTGGATATTTTAATGAATTTAGAATATTTATTTTAAATAATATTGACTAAAAATGTATTAAATCGAAATTAGAACGAATGTATTTATTTTAAATATAAAAGGAGTTAGAAATAGCGTTGCAGTTTGAAAATTCAACTTTGAACTTTGACTGAATGCACATGATTCAAAATAAGCTAGATTTTAGTAAAACCAAAAATATTTAAATATGTTTAAAAATATCTTTCTAATAAATCTGAAAAATCGAAATTTCATAGCGGGGATCAAAAGTTATGGTCAGTTGAATATTCAGAATAGTCGCTATGAAATTTAATATAAATATAGGCCTTAAAAATAGACATTTTGCAAACGACCTCCATTTTCGACGAGACCATGTTGGTTGGATCCGGAATGTCAAATTATTGCTAGGTTTCAAATTCCATAATTTTTGGAATTAATATGTGAGCGTGGCAAAGGAAAACGTGTTTGGCAATTTCAGTTTGAATTGGATCGACCAGAAAAAGTCCATTTTTCAAATGGTCTCCAAATTCGACAAAATTAATTTTGTTAGGACCGTATCGTCGTAACATAGCTAGAATTATTTTTCGGGAATTTTTGGAATCAGTATGTGGCCCCGGCAAATTAAAATGTACATTCAAATCCATATTTGAATGTTTTATATTTTTATTTGAAGAATAGCTGACTAAAACAATCGAATAGACTTACGAAACATATTCCATTGTGTCCAGAATGGGGGTATTTAGCTAGGGGCGGCAGTCGTTGGGTTTAATTTGGAGTCCGGATTAGCAAACACTATTTTAGAATTAAATATATATGAGGGCCAATAGGAATTTTCTATTCATTAATTTAATTTTCTAAAAAACAAAAAAACCGACAGCGCCATATCGAACGGTTGCAGCAGTTCCTTCCTTCTCTCTTCATTTTCTCACAATCCTCTCACCAAAATCAAAGACCCCTGTTGAAGATTTTGTAGAGGAGCTTGAGAGCTTCAAATCCATATAAACCTCGCCCCTTCTCGTTAAGTATATTTGCTGGATCGATCACCTGAAGTCGTCGACTGTCAACCGCCACCGTGCCTTGGATCGGCGATCGCACCTGACCCCACCTACCTCGATTTGTGCGCCCTTCCTAACTCCACCTCGTGGCATGCTCCGATCGTCGCAACGTTGAGCGGTTGGATCGAAATTCAAAACCCTAGTTTGAACAATTGCTGAAAGGTATACGGTTTATATAATTTAAACTGTTTTAACACTTTAAAACCGTTGCGATTTATGATTTTAGAATAAAAATCATACCTTTTTGCTATGTGATCGAAATCCAGTGAAACAAGAGACACCAGGACCATGGCGACGTCTTTTACATTCTAGAAGAGACCGGAGAATTTTTGGAGCTTCCTACAATTTTAGAAGGAGTGGAACCCAATGTAAGCAAGCTAAATTCAAATTGGAATAAAATGGCAATGTATAAATTATATAAGCGAAGTATAAATTATATACGCATTGTATATCCCATATATGGGTGCTGTATAAATTATATAAGCGACGTATAAGTTGTACGTGCGTTGTATAAATCATATATGCGTTGAATGGAATTGAAAGATATGAAATGGAAATGAAATATATGTATGTATGTATGTGTATATATATATATATATATATATATATATATATATATATATTCTCCCCTCATCCACAAACCATGGGCACATAAATTGTTTGGATTGTGATTGTTTGGACTGTGGTTTGGAATGAGTGATTGTGGTTGAAACATAGTTGTTTGGGTTTGTGGTAAATTCACATTGTTGTGAAAATAGATTGTAAAGCGAAAGGAAATTGCATTAGGCAAATGAAACCCCTTGTAAACGCCGCGAGGCCTAAGGTAGCGCGAGGAGCCGTACTCGGGACGGTGCCGGTTTTAATTACCCTACCGTTATAATGTCGAAATTTTCTGAAATATTCATGTGTTGATAATATATCCATGATTGAAATAAATTGTTTAGATAATAAAAATCACATTTTTATTATGCATATGAAGTATATAAAATATTGGAATGATAAAATTCACATGTTCATCATGTATACGAAGTTCTAAAAATATTCATGTGTTGAATAAATCGCTTGAAAAATAAAATTAACATTTTTATTGTGTATCTGAAGTGTTAAAAACATTCATGTGTTAAATAAATTATTTGAACAATAAAAATAGCAATTTTATTGTATGTATGAACCTTTAATAATAGTCATTGGTTGAAATAAATATTAGAACATTAAAAACATCATTTTAAATGTGTTAACGAACTATATAAAATAGTCGTGGGTTGAAATAAATATTTGTTCATTGTAATTAATATTTTTAACATGTATATAGAGTGTTAAAAATAACGATGTGTTGAAATAATTATTTGTTCATTGAAAATAATATTTTTAAATTGTATATGAAGTGTTAAAAATAACGATGTGTTGAAATAAATATTTGTTCATTGAAAATAATATTTTTAACATGTATATGAAGTGTTAAAAATAGCCATGTATAGAAATAAATATTTGTTTGCTAAAAATATTATTTTTAGCTTAGATGTGCATATATACACACATACACACACACATTGTTAAATAGGTAAAAGGATTGGCTGTTGAGTAAAGAATACAGTTTTATGCCTGATAAATAGGTATATTTACTAATTTTCTTTTTCTTTTAAAGAGTTTATGAGCCTAAGGCTGGCTGCTTGGCATTTTCTTTTTCTTTTAAAGAGTTTATGAACATAAGGCTGGCCGCTTGGCATTTTCCTTTTCTTTTAAAGATTTTATGAGCCTAAGGCTGGCCGCTTGGCATTCTCATTTTCTTTTGGATTGATGGGACCTGCGAGGCGAGTTATGATTTTTCAAACCCCTCCCCGTACAATGGAGACTATGGCAAAAAAATTCGAAATTTAAAGGCGTTAGTGAAATACTTAAAGTGAAAAACGATTTAGAAATCGTCGAATGAATTATATATATATATATATAATTGAAATAAAATGAATAACGACGCTGTAGTTTGTATTTTGGAATCATGATTTTAGACGATTATACCGAGAAATCCGACCATCGGATTTCCCCGAATCTGAAACCGTTGGGTTCGCTTTAAAAATATCTTTCCAACAATATAAAATTTGTTGAGATCCAATGGTAGATTGTATGAGATGTTTAAATCAAATCTGAGGAAAAACAGCGCCAGAATGAATTATATATATATATATAAATTAAAATAAAATAAAACGAATAACGATGCTATAGTTCGTGTTTTGGAATCGTGATTTTAAATGATTATACCGAGAAATCCAACCATCGGATTTCCCCGAAACTAGAACCATGGGTTCGCTTTGAAAATATCTTTCAAAACGATATAAAATTTGTTGAGATCCAACGGTTAGATTATGTGAAATGTTCGAATCAAATATGAGAAAAATAGCGCCAAAATGAATTTGTATATATGTTAAAATAAAACGAATAACGACGCTGTAGTTCGCGTTTTGAAATCATAATTTTAAATGATTATTACGGGAGATTCGACCGTCGGATTTTCCCGAAACCGGAACTATTGGGTTCGCTTTGGAAAGATCTTTCCAACGATATAAAATTCGTTAAGATCCAACGGTTAGATTTTTCGAAATGTTTAAATCCAATTTGGACGAGAGCAGCGCCAGGGCCGTCGAATGACCTGAAACATCGTTCGATGTAAATAGACTATTTTTAAATAAATAAAAATAGTGAAAATCATTTTAAAATATTTTAAACGATGTGGAATGGAGATAAATCGATTTTACCTGGTTTATCGGATATTTTGATGTTGGATGTATTTGACATGAATATTATACTAAGGAACTGAAATGTGGATGTCGAATAGTTTAACCATTGAAAGAATTGATTTGAATTCTATATATGCGTGAATTATTTGAAAAGGCTGAATTAATTCTCATTTCAAATAATTGATCGATGATAAAAAGTCAAAGATTGAAGACGATGGTTGAAGACCGGAGATCTTCACGTCGTTTGGATGATTACCGATGTCTTGATTGGGAGGCATCCCAAGACAAGGTAATATGTTGTGATCGTCCAGACGTACTTGGAGATCGACCGAATATGCGAGGGCCTCTCTTCTGTATTAGACATACGAGACGAGGAATAAGGTTCCTCCGGTTTCGTTCAGACCCAAAATGAACTTGTAAATGGATGTGTGTTTGACATTGGATTTTATTCTGTGCTGACTGATTTCTATTAAATATATATCTGTTTGGTGGCGGAGAATTTATTCTCTTGCTTAACACCCTTCTCTGAGATGTACGAGCTCAGAGGTTATATATCGATAAACATCAGTCGCTTGGCATGGAATGTCAATGTGGCATGCTGAGATGTAGTGATCAGGGATTTTGTTGAAAAGCAGAGTCTTGTGGTTGATGATCAAAGCACGGCTTTAATGTAGCATAGCTTTGTGTATGGTGTTAATTCGCGAGCCTCACACCCCGGGTATGAACCGAAAATGGGATAGGACTTCAGGGATCACATGCGTTTCCTTCTAGCTAGGAGTGGTGTCATGGTATAGAGCCCAGGCATTTTTACTTATGTAGATGATGGAAAGCGAGGCCTCGGTTATATCGGTCACTACAGTGCCGATGGATGGTTTGGTCAATATACGACCAGTTTACATCCCATAGGGTGGGGAAACATATCGTTCAGGTATTTTAATCCACTTCATGTGGACCAGCCCTGACGATCCAAGGATCACCCGAGCTCTGATCCTGAGACACAGGCTAGAGCATCTCAAAGTCGGTAAGGACGATCCCTTGCCTTGGTTCATGATGGAAATCCAACTTCCAAATACGACATCGTGCGGTTTTGATTGTAGAACTAGTATGGTAACATAGTAGTATGGGGTACTATGTCGTCTATGATTGATATATTATAATTTAAATTGTTTTAGAAACATATATGCACTAGTAATAATATCAAATGATTTTGACTTACACGTATCAAGTACATTTTGGCCATTATAAGGTAAAAATCTATCCTCCGGCTTGCGTTGCATTGTGTGATGGGACTTGAGTCTTATAATGGTTCATTTTCTATAAAAAGCATTGCGTTGTTTAAATGATTTACTTTATTTATGCACTAGAAATCCAATGGAGTAAACCCGTTCCGCATTAGCTGCGTGGTCCTGTGATTTACCCTATTGTTAAATAGGTTAAGTAAGATTTCTCATACCAGTCCCACGATTGACTCGTAGTTTGTTTCACTTTGCAAACTCGGGTACCCCTATTTCTACACGGGTAGCCTTGTATTCAGGTTTTAGCAGGCTCATTCTGGATAGCTATGGAGCTGAAGATGGATTCTATCATTTCTATTATGTTGTTCAGACTTTGTTATTATATTATGTTTGATTCCGCTACAGACATTTTATATAAAGCTGAAACTGTATTTTGTACTAAGTATGATCCTGTTATACTGTGTAACTCTGATGATTATATTTGTTCCAATGTAATTTATTGTTCATTATCTGGTGTAATGATATATTTCTATTATGTTGTTACGTTTATGTATTATATTTCAAAGATTATCCTTGCTTCCATGGCACGGGAGTATAGGGTCATCACATCTGGTATCAGAGCTTTGGTTAACCTTAGTTCTGGAATATAACATATTAATGAACTCGTCAGAAATTGAATCAGAAGTATTCTATGACGAATAACTTATTACAGATAGGATCTGTAATATCCTAGAATGAGTTTAGCAGAATAAAATACACCCCAATAGATGCACATACATTTAAATATATGTCTCTATTCTTTACAATATCTTTTCTGTTGGCCTGACTCTTTGTCTGCTATTTGCAGACATAGTTGAAAATGAGTGGCAGAAGCAGAAGAATTAAATCTATGGTTCAACAATCTAATGAGCCAATCGTGCTCCCACAACCAGAAACAGATATATAAGCTTTATTAAAGAAGTATCGAAATCTGGGTGGAGTACCATCCTTGGCCAAAGAATCTATTATTGAAACACAAGCATGGATGTGTTCTGCAGAGAGAATTTTAGAGGGTTTAAAGCTGAGGGATGACCAGAAAAGATTACTGGCATCTTGGGCACTCAAAGACGAAGCTTTAATTTGGTGGGAAACGGCTATTAAGGATAATCCAAAAGGTAATATTACCTGGGATAGATTTAAAGAAATTTTCAATGAAATATTTATTCCTCCAAAAGACACTGATCGGCTATACGATGAGTTCTACTATCTGAAATAAGGAGATATGATCATTCAGGAGTATCAGGATAAATTCAGCAGACTTTCTCGTTTTTCCCTGAAGCTAATTTAAAATCCTTTAAAGAAGAATTTGAGGTTTATAAACGGGCTTCAAAGACGGTACAAAAATTGCGTAACTACACATGTGAAGCTTCCTTTTTCTGAAATGATATATATGGCTTATCGCTATGAGGATCTTGAAAAGCAAGGTCTTTTAGAGAGCGAAGAGGAAGTCAGTTCTAGCAACAAAAGGAAGTCCGAAACTGATAGCCCAGAGACAAGTATGCAGCCAGAGGCAAGTACGACACCTGAGGTCAGTAAGAATCATAAAGTTAATAGGAAAAGGGTTAAATCTGAGAAAGAAACAATAACGACTGCCACATGCTCTAACTTCAAACAGAAAGGGCATTTGGCTATAAATTGCGGACCCTTAAGGAAACGAATAAAGAGTGGATTAAAATCCAAGAAGAAGTTTCAAGAGAATAGGAAATGCAATCAATGCCATCAGACTCATCTTTTAAAAGTTTGCCGGCTATTAAAGAAATCTGAAAAGTGCATGTAAATGAAGTGGCAGAAGTTCCTGCACCCTCAGCCAATCAAGTAAGGCCAGATGTTTTGGAAGGCACGCTTACTGTCAAAGATATTCCAGTTAAAGTACTGTTTGATACAGGCGCGCCACAAATCTTTATTGCAAGTAATGTGGTTAAGAAATTGGATTTGAAACTGAAAAAGCTCAAACAACCCATCACTATCCATAATCCGGTTGGGGGTTCCCTCAATCTTAGTTGGATTTGTGGGGTGTCGGTCTCTTTTTCCCTTTACCGGTTCCCTACCATCTCGATTATCATAAATTTTACCGAATTTGATCTTATTTTAGGATTAGATTAGTTAAACAAATATGAAGCTGAGGTTAAATGCGCCGATAGAGTTGTTAAGGCAAAGACTAAATTAGGGGAGTATATAACCATACCATGTGAAGGTCCGAATTCGGATAGAACAAAATTTTGGTCAGCTTTGAATGTTTCTCCTGCTCCAATAGAAAATATTCCTGTTGCCATAGAAAACATTCCTGTCGTAAAAAAATATGCGGATGTGTTTGAAGAAGTGGATAGCTTACCTCCACGTAGAGAAATTGATTTTAGAATCGATTTAATGCCGAATGCCAGGCCAGTAGTGCACCCTATTCGGAGAAAGACTTTAAAGGAGAAAGAAGAATTGGGGGACCAGACTCGACAATTACTTTAAAGAAGAAGTGAAGTCCCTTGGTCACGTCATATCGAAGGAAGGAATTTCAGTTGATCCAAGTAAAATTTCAGCTATTCAAGATTGGAAATAACCTAGTATACCCACAGAAGCCCAAAGTTTTCTGGGATTAGGTAGTTATTATCGGAAATTCGTTAAAGATTTTTTAAAGTAATCTAGTCCATTAATGCAGCTTACTGAAAAGCACGCAAGATTTAATTGGACTCCAGAATATGAGTCTGCTTTCCAAGAGCTGAAAATAAGGTTGACTACAGCCCTAGTGTTGACTATTATTGATGGCAATCAAGATTTGAAAGTCTATACAGATGCTTTTATTGAAGGTGCTGGTACGGTATTAATGCAAAGGGGCCAAGTAGTTGCTTATGCTAGCCGTCAGTTGAAGCCGCATAAGAAGAAATATGCTACTCATGATCTTGAGTTGTTAGCCATCATGTTTGCTTTGAAAATCTGGAGGCATTATCTGTTGGGTGGGAAGTTCGAATTATATACAGATCACAAGTTGTTACAGTATTTGTTCACCTAGAAGAATTTAACTTTGAGACAGCTGCGTTGGCTAGAATTTCTTGCAGTGTACGATCTAGATATATTGTATACTCCGAGGAAAGCCAATGTTGTAGCTGGTGCGCTTAGCAGAAAGAACTTAACCATCGCCAATCTTATTATTACACCTTCGTTGATTGACAAGATCTCTGTTCTTTAGAAAGTAAATAACTTTATTAAGGAGATGATCAAAAGAATTCAAAAGGGCGAAGTCTCCAATTTCCAAGTGGATAACCAAGGGGTTCTGAGATTGAATGGACGAATCTGTGTTCCAGAAGTTCCAGAACTTAGAAGAGAGGTACTAGATGAATGTCACAAATCTATGCTCAGTATCCATCCTGGTGTGGGTAAGATGTATAATGTTCTCTAGCGAACATTATGGTGGACGGCAATGAAAAGAGACATTTCAATATATGTTGGCCGGTGTCTACTTGTCAGCAAGCTAAAAGCGATCACGGATTGTTACAACCATTGGAGATTCCAAATTGGAAGTGGGAGCAAATTTCCATGGATTTCATAGATGGGTTGCCCAGAACCAGGAAAGGAAATGACAACATATGGGTGATCGTAGATCGTTTCACGAAGACCGCCCATTTTATACCTGTCAGATCAAATAGAACGGCTCAGAACCTGGCGTAGATTTTTTTCAAAGAGATCGTTAGACTACATGGAGTTCCCATTAGTATTGTTAGTGATCGTGATCCGATATTCTCTAGTAAATTCGGGGAAGCATCCCAAGCAGAATTGGGAACAAGGTTAAATCTAAGCATTGCTTATCATCCTCAAACAGATGGCCAAACTGAGAGGATAAACCGTATACTTGAAGATTTATTACGGGCGTGTATTGTGATGACCCGAACTTCCCCGTTCTCCGAAGAGAAGAGAAAGAACGGATTGTCTGAGAATATGACAAATTAGAATGCAAACAGAAGAACATTTCATTGCTTATTACAATAATTCCATCAGAATACAAGAATATACAGAGTATGAACAAATAAAATACATTTGATAAATATCAGAGATTTACAAATTTACAATGCAGCGGAAAGTAACACAAAACACAACTAAAAGAAATACACGGATACAGAGCTTTCCGAATATCCCTTCAGCTATAAACCAGGATCCTGTGAACATAATATCTGCAAAACCCAACTACTAGCTGCCCGTGTGGAAAATAGGGGCACCTAGAGTTTAGGTTAAAACAATAAACTCCAGGTCAGTCATGTGAATGGTGTGAGAACTAAAACAGTTATTTAAAACTTTACTTTAAAAGAGAGTAATTCAAGGGACCATGCCGTATAACATGGAACAGGTTCCCTCCCAAGAATACTAGTGCATAGGATAAACAACGCAATGCTTTTTGAAAAAATGAAGCGATTATAAGACCCAGATCCCATCACACAATGCAACGCAAGCTAGAGGATAAGGCTTTCCCTTATAATAGCCAAACATGCTTGGTACGTTTGAAACAAATCATTTGATACTATTATAAGTATACAGTGTCAAAACAACTTCAAATATAAATGTATCAATCATTAACGACATGGGCACCATATATCAAGTCGCCAATACTAGGCTCTACAATCAAAACCGAAATGCCACGTATTGGAAATTGGATTTCTGTCATGAGTCGAGGCCAGGGATGGATCCTCACCGCTTCGAGACACTCTAGAAAATGTCTCAGGACTACACACTCTAGGTAACCCTGGATCGGTTGGGCCGGTCCACGCTTACGTTAGTGGATTGGCAATTCCTGAACACACATTTCCCGGTCCTATCGGACCTAACCATCAGCTCCATAGAGACCGATATATCCGAGGCACCTCGCAATCCAACAACCACATAGGTAAAAATATAAAAATGTCAGGGTGTGTAAAACCCTGACACCACCCATAGCTTGAAAGAAACGTCATGTTCTCCCAACGGTCCGATCCCGTTTTTGACTCATACCGAGGTGTGAGGCTCGTGAATTAACACTATACACAAAGCGGTGCTATATTAAAGCTATGCTTTGATCATCAACCACAAGACTCTGCTTTTCAACAAAAGCATTGATCATTTGCACCTCAGCATGCCACACAGGCAATTCATTCAATGCGACTGATATCTATCGATATAAAACCTCTGAGCTCGTACGTCTCAGAGAAGGGCGTTAAGCAAGAGAATAAATTCTCCGCCGCCAAACAGATATATATTTAATAGAAATCAATCAACATAGAATAAAATCCAATGTTAGATACATAATCCATTTACAAGTTCGTTTTGGGTTTGAACGAAACCGGAGGCGCCTTATTCCTCGTCCCGTATGTCCAATACAGGAGAGAGGTCCTCGCATATCCGGTCGATCTCCAAGTACGTCTGAACGATCACCACTTATTTCCTTGTCTTGGGTGTACAACCCAATCAAGACATCAGTAATCATCCAAACAATGTGAAGGCCTCCGGTCTTCAACCACCGTCTTCATCGTCGACATATCGTCGAATCATTTATTCAGAATGAGTATAAACCTGGCCTTTCCAAATAACTCGCGTATATAATAAACAAGTGCTATAAAAACACAACATACGCCTCATTCCAGTTCTGAATATTATTTTATTCAAATATTCATATACTTTGGGAAAGGTTCCTATAAATTGTATCAAAGATAAATTCTTTAAATTTATTCTTTAATCTTCCTTTGGATTTCATTTCAAACCATATTACGATTTTCCAAACTAGTCGGGATTAGCGCGCCTTACCGAAGTAATCATTTGTTTAATTTCCCAATTACAACCTATTTATCCCATGGAGCAGAACTGGTAATACTCCATAACTAACACCACAGTCTTATCGGTAAAATTAATTACCATTTCCCGTTCAAATCTAATTAAAGATTTAACTATCGCTAGGAGAAAAACTGGCGATACTCCATTCTCGATCATTTCCCAAATTTGATAATTTGAATTATCAATTCCCATTTCAATCTAACTAAAGATTCATTAAAACTCCGCTTAGTTTTAATCTTCCCAAAAATCAATATTAAAGATTATTTAACTTTGGAAACACAAACATGTCGCATCGACAATCTACACCGTATTATTGATTTCTGCCGATATATAACCTCTATGCTCGTATGTCTCAGAGAAGGGTGTTATGCAATAAAATAAATTCTCCGCCACCAAACAGATATATATTTAGCAGAGATCAACCATACAGTTCGAAATACAATGACAGATATGTAATCCTGCCTTTAACTGGGTTAAAGAACTAATGTCGTTTAAAACACAGTTCACGATAAACCCAAATCACATTCCATTAATTATGGAATCTTCACGGAAAAACAAATCAATATATAATCGATATCAATTTCCGTATCCGACTAATAATATAAACGGAATAACAGCAAAGCCTTTTAAATTCCATATGTATTAACAATCTTCCTCCACAGAAGTTCACTTCGATTATTATCAATCGAATTCCATTCAATTCCAATTTAATATATTAAATTGGAAAACTTTACTTTGGAAAATTCCCGTTAAATCTAAATAAAAAGATTTATAAATTCCAAATCACATTTCACTGTAAACCGGGTTAAAGAGCGAATGTTTTTTAAAACACAGTTCACAATAAACCCAATTCACATTCCATTGTTAATCGGGTTAAAGAACAAGTGTTATTTAAAGCACCGTTCACGACAAACCCAAAAACAAATTTCAATTAAATTCCAATTAAATATTAATTAATTGGTAACTTCATTAAATCTCAGTAAAAAGATTTAATCTTTTTTCAACTGGGTATAAGAACAGTGTCATTTAAAACACAGTTCATGACAAACCCAAAATCCCATTTGATATTAAATACAAGGCTCTGAATAGAAAATATATTGGCTTATATTCAATACCAAATTCTGAAATCAACAAATATCGTATTGGAATAACGATATATATATCTTCCAAATTCCTCCACAATATCCGTATAATTACGGAATCCAACATCGAAATATTCTGAAGATAATTTCGATTCAAATCCATTCCAATTCATATATTGGAATTTCCCATTATTTTTATAACCATTTCAAATCCAATTCATTTACTTAAAAATATTGGATTATAATTATAGTTCATAACTAGTTCATTTTGATAAAAATATATTTTTATCTTTCTAAATGTGGAATTTTTCATCCTAATTCTTTCCAAACCATTTATTACTATTTTACACAAATTATTGATATTTCTAATAATTTTATCAAGGCCCGTACAGTCGATTTCCATAAACGGTCATTGAACTGCACTTACAGTGACGTTTTTCCAAATTTGATTTGGACATAATTCCAAATCCAACCGTTAGATTTCAAATCTCTCATATTCATTGAAAAGCTCTTTTCGATACGAACCCAACGGTTCCGGTTTTAGGAGAATCCGACGGTCGGTTCCCCCGTAATGTCCGTTCAACGTCAATGGTCGAAATTCGCGAACTACCGTGGCGCGGCGTGTTCCATTCAGGCCATTATATATATTATATTATATTATATTGTATTGTATTACATATATATTATATATATATATTATATATATATATTTCGTTGATTACCATTAAAACGTATTTTATGAATCGTTTTAAATTCGTTTTCAAAACGATTTCAACTTCATATTCAATTTCAAATCAAAATTGAATATACCATATCATCGATATACAAATGATAGTATTTTCAGAACATTAGATTGTGAAATCACTTCCTTTTCGATATTCATTATAAAAATGAATAAAATCAATATAAATATCGTTCACCTCAAAATGTTGTTAATCTAATCAACACGACTTTATATATTTAAATATTTTCATGTCCATCCCAAATCGGACATCAAAAATCATATTTTGATCTTTTATTGAATATTATTTTAAAATATTCATTCTTTCTGAGCTGGAATCAGACACAATCAATTACCATATTATGTTATTTATATGGATTTCATACACATATGTACACAACGATAACCAAACACAGTCAACCATAATGCAGAGTGCATTCTTCACTGCATAAGCATTAAATATAATTATTTAACGCTTATAACAGTTTGTCAACCAATCGATCGACATACAACTAATTATTGGGGCTACTGTATGTCATATATCATCCCAGTACCCGTGTGGGGTTTCAAACAATCAAACACAAGTTTTATTTGTGCAGTTGGGCGATGTGTAAAATTTATGATCCCAATCAATATCCGTCAAATGTGTGTACATATACAAATCATCCGATTTGAAAATGAATATTTATTTTATTCATATACACGTTAAAAATTATATTTTTAACGATAAAATATTTATTTCAACATATGAATATTTTATTTATTCCATTCTACATCACACAATCAATTTTCACAACACAATCAAACAAACAAACAAGTCGTCCATGGTCTGTGGACGACGGGTGTCGGGTGCTGCTTAGCACCGTCAGCATCCTAGTATATATTTTAACTAGAAAATAAAATTAAAGTGAGAAGTTCTCACCGTGCGTTCCACTCCTCCATTCTTTATTTCTGAATGGTTTGGATTCCGTTTTGCTTCCAGTCAGTTTCATCGCCATCTGTTTCACGTAGTTTATATTAAAAATTATATTTTTAACAACGCAACTATATATATAAAATCACATTTTTAAGATGCTACACGTATAGAAAAGTTATATTTTTATTTCGCTACATGTATATAAAAATCAAATTCTTTATTTCGCTACCACACTATAAAAATTATATTTTTATAGCGCTTTATATATAATAAAATTTATATTTTTATATCGCCTTTCAAACAATTAAAATCATATTTTTATTCCGCTATAACATATACAAAGATCCAATTTTTACAACGCTAATCCATATATAAAAATCGAATTTTTATAATGCTTTTCATATTATAAAAATCATATTTTTATATGCTATTCATATAAATAAAAATCTCATTTTTATTTTATGTTGTCTACATAAAAAAAATCACTTCTTTATCAAGTCTTTTTATATTTCAAAATCTAATCTTTATTGACTAAAAATCATAACTTTATTTTCAAAAATCATACCTTTTTATTTTATAACGATATTATATATATAAAAATCATATGATTTTTATACCTCTACATATACCATAAAGATTACATTTTTATATTACTTCATTCATATAAAAACCACATTTTTATATAATGTTACATTCATTAAAAATCAGATTTTTAAACATGCTATATATATATATATTAAAACTGAAAATAAATAAATGTAAATAAATAAATAAAAGAAACTCATAGCCTTTTCGATCGTCGAACAAAACCCAGATCGAAGCATCATAAAGCAATAGCGAGCTCGAGCATCCAAGAAAAAAAGGGGGGTGCTGGTTTGCGTAGATCGAAGAAGGGGGGTTCGACTTGAAATGGGGGAGGTGGCTAATGATTGGGAGGGTGGCGATGCTCTGGTTGGGGCAGGGGGTCCATGGCGATGCGGTGGGGCTCGGGGGGCTGCGTCACTGGAAGAAAAAGGGTTTTTTTTAGGGCCCGCGTGCATTGGAGGAAGAGAGGAAACGGAGGGGGTGGAGATGGTGGCGTCGCCGCCGCCGCTTGGGGGGGGGGGGGCGCGATCGATTGCCAGTGGGGTGGCGCACCAGCTCCGTCATCTTCCATTTTTTTTCTGTTTTGGATCTGAGAGAGAGGAGGGAAATAGGAGAGAGAGGAGGGAAAAAATATATATATAATTATATTTATATTATTTTGATTTTCCCAAAAGTTAACTTTTCTATTCGATCTCCGAACGAGGCCCAAACGACTATCTTCCATAATTAATTACCCCCATTCCAAACACAATGGGATATGTATCATAAGCTAGTTCAGCTGTTTTGATCGATTTTCATTTAAATTACAATATAAATCAATATATTTAATTTAAACGTACATTACGATTTACTGGGGCAACACACGGACTCCAAAAATTCCGGAAAAATAAATCTGGCTATGTTTTAACAATACAGTCGTAACAGAACTAATTTCATCAAATTTGGAGACCGTTTGAAAAATGGTCATTTTCTGGTCGATCCAAATTGACAGAAACTGTCAAAACACGTTTTCGTTTGCCACGGTCACATATTTATTTCAAAAATTATGAAAATTGGAATCAGGCTATAACATGACATCCCGGATCCAACAAAAGTAGTTTCATCGAAAACGGAGGTCGTTTGCAAAATTTCCATTTTTAAGGGCTATATTTTCCATAACGACTATTCCGAATTTTCAATTGGACCTGACTTTTTATTCCCGCTATGAAATTTCAATTTTTCGGATTTGTTGGAAAGATATTTTCAAATAGATTCTAATATTTTTGGTTTCTCTAAAATCCAGTTTATTTTGAATCCCGTATATTCATTTGAAATTTGAAATCAAAATTTTAAACTACCGCGCCATTTCCAATTCCTTTTATAATTAAAATAAATAATTATATTCTAACTTTGATTCAAATAAATTTATACGTTCTAATTCTATTCAAATTAATTTCTTGTCGTTATTATTTAAAATAAATCTTTTTAAATATTCAAAATTCATTAAAATTGCCAAAATAAGAATTTTAAATTGGTTCTAATTTTCCGTGTTGTTACAATCTCCCCCACTTAAAATCTTTTCGTCCTCGAAAAGGAACGGAGCTGAAAGTTGTTTTACTAATCAACTCAACTTTTAGTTTGGCTTTCATTCTTCTACTTTTTAGTTTGGCTTTCATTCTTCAACTTTTTATTTTCAAACAATTTTCAAATTTCTCAAAAATTTGGATAACATCCTAAATTTTCGGAAAATTTTGCCATAACCTCCTTTGTACGGGGAGGGGTATGGAAATTTATTGGGCCATATTACGCACCCAATAAATCCTAAAAAGCATACATATATTTATAGTGATATATTTCGGTGTCCACATGGGAGTGTGTATAGGTCATAACTCCAGAGAATAAATTCTCTTCACCCTATAAATAGTTTTTGTGCCTTAATGACTAAAGAGACGTGATTATTGTCAACTCCAGACCCGTATGGATTTTTTTATTAATCTGGCAGTTTTACAGTTATGGTTTATATAGTCCATATCAGTCTTCGGTTCAACCTAAAATATAGTCATCGCCATACAAACCTCTCGCTTGTATGGTAAATCTTCAACCTCGTCACATAAGCTCCAAATACTTATGTGGTATATGATAGAGTATGCTTTCTTCACGCAGTATGCCATGTAGTGTAGTTCAAAATTAATTATTATTATCCTATAGCGACGTTTATAATCTCACACAGAACCGCTAGCACTCCGCATCCAATGGCATTCACAGTAGCTTGTATAATAAATAATTTTTTGCATCCAACTCATTAAGGTTTACCTATTTGTCGGGCACACAAATAAATTCTTTACTCAACAACAAATCCATTTAGCTGTTCAATGTATATGCATGTATATATAGGAAACTCTAACAAAATTACAATCCAGTTCAATATTTTGATTCGATTTGGTTAATGGTTCAAAATTTTAATTATCCAAACCAATAATCAAACAACACAACCAACAATCAATTAGTTGATTAACGTTTCGAATTTATAGCTTTTATATACTAAAATCCATTTTTGTGCTAAATCACAACAATAAACCCTATTTATGTTTTGGTTCTCACACCAGTCAATTGGAAATATATAGATATCCCACTTTCGAAACTCGAACAAAATACTGATGATACTATAGTAATAATCAAGATTGTCTCTAGGCGACTAGAGTGTGATTCAATACCTATCCAGTATATTAAAACTTTGAATACACGTTTGCAAGGCGTATATGCAAAATATTTATATATTGGATTGTCCAAATTCAATACAAACAAATATTCAAATACGTATCATAAGGTTTAAATTTTCAAAACAAAAACTGTTTTCTTTTTTATTTTAAAAACATTACTCTTCACACTCGTTCTAGGATACTACTGGTCCCATCTCTAACGAGTATTTCTTATTGGATATTACTAATCCAATCTCTGATGAATTCTTTCATTTGGTTCTAATATGCCTTGTTCTCGAGCTCTGTAAACCAAGGCTCTGATACCAAATGTGACGACCTGAACTTCCCCAGTCTCCGAAGAGAAGAGAAAGAACGGATTGTCTGAGAACACGACAAATTAGAACGCAAACAGAAGAACATTTCATTGCTTATTACAACAATTCCATCAGAATACAAGAATATATAGAGTATGAACAGATAAAATACATTTGATAAATATAAGAGATTTACAAATTTACAATGCAGCAGAAAAAAAAAACTGAAAGAAATACACAGATACAGAGCTTTCTGAATATCCCTTCAGCTATAAACCAGGATTATGTGAACATAATATCTGCAAAACCCAACTACTAGCTGCCCGTATGGAAAATAGGGGCACTCAGAGTTTAGGTCAAAACAATAAACTCCAGGTCAGTCATGTGACTAGTGTGAGAATTAAAACAGTTATTTAAAACTTTACTTTAAAAGAGAGTAAATCAAGGGACCACGCCATATAACACGGAACGGGTTTCCTCCCAAGAATACAAGTGCATAGGATAAACAGCGCAATGCTTTTTGAAAAAATGAAGCTATTATAAGACCCAGGTCCCATCACACAATGCAACGCAAGCTGGAGGATAGGGTTTTCCCTTATAATAGCCAAACATGCTTGGTACGTTTAAACCAAATCATTTAATACTATTATAAGTATATAGTGTCAAAAAACCTTCAAATTTAAATGTATCAATCATAGACGACATGGGTACCATATATCATATCGCCAATACTAGGCTCTACAGTCAAAACCAAAATGTCATGTATTGGAAATTGGATTTCCGTCATAAGTCGAGGCCAGGGATCGCTCCTCATCGCTTCGAGACACTCTAGTAAATGTCTCAGGATTACACACTCTGGGTAACCCTGGATCGATTGGGCTTGTCCACACTTACGTTAGTGGATTAGAAATTCCTGAACATGCGTTTCCCGGTCCTATCGGACCTAACCATCGGCTCCGTAGAGACTGATATATCTGAGGCGCCTTGTAATCCAACAACCACATAGGTAAAAATATAAAAATGTCAGGGCGTGTAAAACCCTGACACCACCCATAGCTAGAAAGAAATGTCATGTTCTCCCAACGGTCCGATCCCATTTTTGACTCATACCGAGGTGTTAGGCTCGCTAATTAACGTTATACACAAAGCGACACTATATTAAAGCTATGCTTTGATCATCAATCACAAGACTCTTCTTTTCAACAAAAGCCTTGATCATTTGCATCTCAGCATGCCACACTGGTAAATCATGCCATGTGATTGATATCTAACGATATATAACCTCTGAGCTCGTACGTTCTCAGAGACGGGCGTTAAGCAAGAGAATAAATTCTCCGCCGCCAAACAGATATATATTTAATAGAAATCAATCAACACAGAATAAAATCCAATGTCAGACACACAATCCATTTACAAGTTTGTTCTAGGTCTGATTGAAACCGGAGGCACCTTACTCCTCGTCTCGTATGTCCAATACAGGAGAGAGGCCCTCGCATATCCGGTCGATCTCCAAGTACGTCTGAACGATCACCACTTATTACCTTGTCTTGGGTGTACAGCCCAATCAAGACATCAGCAATCATCCTAACGATGTGAAGGCCTCCTGTATTCAACCATCGTCTTCATCGTCGACATATCGTCGAATCGGTTATTTAGAATGGGGTATAAACCCGACCTTTCCGAATAACTCGCGTATATAATAAACAAGTGCTATAAAAACACAACATAACATCATTCCAATTCTGAATATTCTTTTATTTAAATATTCATATACTTTGGGAAAGGTTCCCTTAAATTTTATCAAAGATAAATTCTTTAAATTTATTTTTTAACCTTCCTTTGGATATCATTTCAAACCATGTTACAGTTTTCCAAACTAGTCGGGATTAGCTAACCTTACTGAAGTAATCATTTGTTTAATTTCCCAATCCCAACCTATTCATCCCACAGAGCAAAACTGGTAATACTCCATAACTAACACCATAGTCTTATCGGTAAAATTAATTACCATTTCCCATTCAAATCTAATTAAAGATTTAACTATCGCTAGGAGCAAAACTGGCGATACTCCATTCTCAATCATTTCCCAAATTTAATAATTTAAATTATCAGTTCCCGTTTCAATCTAATTAAAGATTCATTAAAACTCCACCTAGTTTTAATCTTCCCAAAAATCAATATTAAAGATTATTTAACCTTAGAAACACAAACATGTCGCATCGACAATCTACACCGTATTATTGATTTCTGCCGATATATAACCTCTATGCTCGTACATCTCAGAGAAGGGTGTTAAGCAAGAGAATAAATTCTCCGCCACCAAACAGATATATATTTAGCAGAGATCAACCATACAGTTCGAAATAAAATGACAGACATGTAATCCTGCCTTTAACTAGGTTAAAGAACTAATGTCGTTTAAAACACAGTTCACGATAAACCCAAATCACATTCCATTAATTATGGAATCTTCACGGAAAAACAAATCAATATATAATCGATATTAATTCCCTTATCCGACCAATAATATAAATGGAATAACAGCAAAGCCATTTAAATTCCATATGAATTAACAGTCATCCTCCATAGAAGTTCACTTCGATTATTATCAATCGAATTCCATTCAATTCCAATTTAATGTATTAAATTGGAAAACTTTACTTTGGAAAATTCTCGTTAAATCTAAATAAAAAGATTTATAAATTCCAAATCACATTTCATTGTAAATCGGCTTAAAGAACGAATGTCATTGAAAACATAGTTCACAGTAACCCAATTTACATTCCATTGTTAATCAGGTTAAAGAACAAGTGTTATTTAAAACACCGTTCACGACAAACCCAAAAACAGATTTCAATTCAATTCTAATTAAATATTAATTAATTGGCAACTTCATTAAATCTCAATAAAATGATTTAATCTTTTCTCAACTGGGTTTAAGAACAGTGTCATTCAAAACATAGTTCACGACAAACCCAAAATCCCATTTGATATTAAATACAAGGCTCTGAATAGAAAATATATCGGCTTATATTCAATACCAAATTCTGAAATCATCAAATATCGTATTGGAATAACGATATATATATCTTCTAAATTCCTCCACAATATCTGTATAATCACGGAATCCAATATCGAAATTTTCCGAAGATAATTTCAATTCAAATCCATTCTAATTCATATATTGGAATTTCCCATTATTTTTAAAACCATTTCAAATCCAATTCATTTATTTAAAAATATTGGACTATAATTATAGTTCATAACTAGTTCATTTTGATAAAAATATATTTTTATCTTTCCAAATTTAGAATTTTTCATCCCAATTCTTTCCAAATCATTTATTGTAATTTTACACAAATTATTCAATTTTTTAATAATTTTATCAAGGCTCGTACAGTCGATTTCCATAAATGGTCATCGAACTGCACTTACAGCGACCTTTTCCAAATTTGATTTGGACATAATTCCAAATACAACCATTAGATTTCAAATATCTCATATTCGTTTAAAATCTCTTTTAGATACGAACCTAACGGTTCCAGTTTTAGGAGAATCCGACGGTCGGATCTCTCGTAATGTCTGTTCGAAGTCAATGGTGGAAATTCGCAAACTGCCGCGTTGCGGCGCGTTCTATTCAGGCGATTATATGTATATAATATATATATATATTATATATTTCGTCGATTTCCATTTAAACGTATTTTATAAATCGTTTTAAATTCATTTTCAAAACGATTTCAACTTCATATTCAATTTCGAATCAAAATCGAATATTCCATATCATCGATATATAAATGATAGTATTTTCAAAACTTTAGATTTGGAAATCACTTCCTTTTCGATATTCATTATAAAAATGAATAAAATCGATATAAATATCATTCACGTCAAAATGGCGTTAATCTAATCAACACGGATTTATATATTTAAATATTTTCGTGTCCATCCCAAATCAGACATCAAAAATCAGATTTTGATCTTTTACTGAATATTATTTTAAAATGTTCATTATTTTAGATTATTCGTTATTTTAAAATATTCATTCTTTCTGAACTGGAATCCGACACATTCAATTACTATATAATGTTATTAATATGGATTTCATACATACATGTACACAATAATAACCAAACACAGTCAGCCATCATCCAGAGTGCATTCTACACTACATAAGCATAAAATGTAAATATTTAATGCTTATAACAGTTGTCAACCAATCGATCGACATACAGCTAATTATTGGGACTAGTGTATGTCATATATCATCCCAATACTCATGTGGGGTTTCAAACAATCAAATACAGGTTTTATTTGCGCAGTTGGGCGATGTGTAAAATTTATCGTCCCAATGAATATCCGTCAAATGTGTGTACATATACAAATCGTCCGATTTGTAAATGAATATTTACTTTATTCATATACACTTAAAAAATTATATTTTTAACGATAAAATATTTATTTCAACATATGAATATTTTATTTATTCCATTCCACATCACATAATCAATTTTCACAACACAATCAAACAAACAAACAAGTCGTTCATGGTTTGTGGACGACGGGTGTCGGATGCTGCTAAGCACCGTCAACATCCTAGTATATATTTTAACTAGAAAATTAAATTAAAGTGAGAAGTTCTCACCGTGGGTTCCACTCCTCCATTCTTTATTTCTGAATGGTTTGGATTCCATGTTGCTTCCATTCAATTTCATTGCCATCTGTTTCACGCGGTTTATATTAAAAAATATATTTTTAACAATGCTACTATATATATAAAATCACATTTTTATGACGCTACACGTATAGAAAAGATTATATTTTTATTTCGCTACATGTATATAAAAATCAAATTCTTTATTTCACTACCACATTATAAAAATTATATTTTTATAGCACTTTATATATAATAAAAATTATATTTTTATATCGCCTTTCAAACAATTAAAATCGTATTTTTATTCCGCTATTATATATACAAAGATCCAATTTTTACAACGCTAATCCATATATAAAAATCGAATTTTTATAATGCTTTTCATATTATAAAAATCATGTTTTTATATGCTATTCATATAAATAAAAATCTCATTTTTTATTTTGTGTTGTCTTCATAAAAAAAATTCTTTTTATAACTAAAAATCAAATCGTTTTATATTTCAAAATCTAATCTTTATGGACTAAAAATCATAACTTTATTTTCAAAAATCATACCTTTTTATTTTATAACGATATTATATACATATAAAAATCATATGATTTTTGTACCTCTACATATACCACAAAGATTACATTTTTATATTACTTCATTCATATAAAAACCACATTTTTATATAATGTTACATTCATTAAAAAACAGATTTTTAAACATGCTATACATATATTAAAACTGAAAATAAATAAATGTAAATAAATAAATAAAAGAAACTCATAGCCTTTTCGATCGTCGAACAAAACCCAGATCGAAGCATCATAAAGCAATAGCGAGCTCGAGCATCCAAGAAAAAAAGGGGGGTGCTGGTTTGCGCAGATCGAAGAAGGGGGGTTCGACTGGAAATGGGGGAGGTGGCTGATGATTGGGAGGGTGGCGATGCTCTGGTTGGGGCAGGGGGTCCATGGCGATGCAGTGGGGCTCGGGGGGCTGCGTCGCTGGAAGAAAAAGGGGTTTTTTTAGGGCCCGCGTGCGTTGGAGGAAGAGAGGAAACGGAGGGGGTGGAGATGGTGGCGTCACCGCCGCCTCTTGGGGGGGGGGGGGGGCGATCGATTGCCAGTGGGGGGCGCACCAGCTCCGTCATCTTCCATTTTTTTTCTGTTTTGGATCTGAGAGAGAGGAGGGAAATAGGAGAGAGAGGAGGGAAATTAAATATACATAATTATATTTATATTATTTTGATTTTCCCAAAAGTTAACTTTTCTATTCGATCTCCGAACGAGGCCCAAACGACTATCTTCCATAACTAATTACCCCCATTCCGAACACAATGGGATATGTATCATAAGCTAGTTCAGCTGTTTTGATCAGTTTTCATTTAAATTACAATATAAATCAATATATTTAATTTAAACGTACATTACAATTTACTGGGGCAACACACGGACTCCAAAAATTCCGGAAAAATAAATCTGGCTATGTTTTGACAATACAGTCCCAACAGAACTAATTTCATCAAATTTGGAGACCATTTAAAAAATGGTCATTTTCTGGTCGATCCAAATTGACAAAAACTGTCAAAACACGTTTTCGTTTGCCACGGTCACATATTTATTTCAAAAATTATGAAAATTGGAATCAGGCTATAACTTGACATCCCGGATCCAACAAAAGTAGTTTCATCGAAAACGGAGGTCGTTAGCAAAATTTCCATTTTTAAGGGCTATATTTTCCATAGCGACTATTCCGAATTTTCAATTGGACCTGACTTTTTATTCCCGCTATGAAATTTCAATTTTTTGGATTTGTTGGAAAGATAATTTCAAATAGATTCTAATATTTTTGGTTTCTCTAAAATCCAGTTTATTTTGAATCCCGTATATTCATTTGAAATCAAAATTTTAAACTACCGCGCCATTTCCAATTCCTTTTATTATTAAAATAAATAATTATATTCTAACTTTGATTCAAATAAATTTATACGTTCTAATTCTATTCAAATAAATTTCTTGTCGTTATTATTTACAATAAATCTTTTTAAATATTCAAAATTCATTAAAATTGCCAAAATAAGAATTTTAAATTGGTTCTGATTTTCCGTGTTGTTACAATCTCCCCCACTTAAAATCTTTTCGTCCTCGAAAAGGAATGGAGCTGAAAGTTGTTTTACTAATCAACTCAACTTTTAGTTTGGCTTTCATTCTTCTACTTTTTAGTTTGGCTTTCATTCTTCAACTTTTTATTTTCAAACAATTTTCAAATTTCTCAAAAATTTGGCTAGCATCCTAAATTTTCGGAAAATTTCGCCATAACCTCCTTTGTACGGGGAGGGGTATGGAAATTTATTGGGCCATATTAGGCACCCAATAAATCCTAAAAAGCATACATATATTTATAGTGATATATTCCGGTGTCCACATGGGAGTGTGTATAGATCATAACTCCAGAGAATAAATTCTCTTCACCCTATAAATAGTTTTTGTGCCTTAATGACTAGAGAGATGTGATTATTGTCAACTCCAGACCCGTATGGATTTTTTCATTAATCTGGCAATTTTACAGTTATGGTTTATATAGTCCATATCAGTCTTCGGTTCAACCTAAAATATAGTCATCGCCATACAAACCTCTCGCTTGTATGGTAAATCTTCAACCTCGTCACATAAGCTCCAAATACTTATGTGATATCTGATAGAGTATGCTATCTTCACGCAGTATGCCATGTAGTGTAGTTCAAAATTAATTATTATTATCCTATGGAGACTGAGGGGGTGGAGACGGAGGCGGCGCCGCTTAGTGGGGGTGGGCGGGGGGGGGGGGGGGAGGAGGGCGCGATTGATCGCTGGTGGGGGGAGGGGGGCGCCAGCTCCGTCGTCTTTCATTTTTTCTTTTTGGATCTGAGAGAGGGGAGGGAATTAGGAGAGAGAGGGGGGAAATTAAATATTTATAATTATATTTATATTATTTTAATTTTCCCAAAAGTTAACTTTTCTATTCGATCTCCAAATGAGGCCCAACGACTATCGTCCATAACTAATTACCCCCATTCTGAACACAATGAGATATGTATCGTAAGCCAGTTCGACTGTTTCGACCAGTTTTCATTTAAATTACAATATAAATCAATATATTTAATTTAAACATACATTTCGATTTACTGGGGTCACATATGGACTCCAAAAATTCCAGAAAAATAAGTCTGGCTATTTTTTGACTAAACGACCCTAATAAAACTAATTTCGTCAAAATTGGAGACCGTTTGAAGAATGGTCATTTTCTGGTCGATCTAAATTGACAGAAACTGTCAAAACACGTTTTCCTTTGTCACGGTCACATATTTATTTCAAAAATTATGAAAATTGGAACTTGACATCCCGGATCCAACAAAAGTAGTTTCGTCAAAAATGGAGGTCGTTTGCAAAACTTCCATTTTTAAGGGCTATATTTTCCATAGCGACTATTCCGAATTTTCAATTGGACATGACTTTTTATTCCCGCTATGAAATTTCAATTTATCGGATTCGTTGGAAAGATATTTTCAAATAGATTATAATATTTTTGGTTTCTCTAAAATCCAGTTTATTTTGAATCTCGTATATTCATTTGAAATTTGAAATCAAAATTTTAAACTACCGCGCCATTTCCAATTCCTTTTATAATTAAAATAAATAATTATATTCTAACTTTGATTCAAATAAATTTATACGTTCTAATTCTATTCAAAAAATATTTCTTTTCGTTATTATTTAAAATAAATCATTTTAAATATTCAAAATTCATTAAAATTGCCAAAATAAAAAATTTAATTTGGTTCTGATTTTTCGGGTTATTACACGTATTATTGATTTTGGCGGATCGTGGGAAGATCACTTGCATTTGGCTGAGTTTTCATATAATAACAGCTACCAAACGAGCTTGGGAATGTCACCACTCGAAGCATTGTATGGTCGACCATGTAGATCTCCCGTATATTGGATAGAATCAAGCAATCGATTAGTATTGGGTCCCAACATGATTTGTGAAGCTTCGAATAAAGTCGATTTCATTAAGAAGCGACTGAAAACAGCTCAAAGCCGACTGAAGAGTTTTGCAGATTCTAGAAGGAGAGATTTAGCATTCGCTGTTGATGATTATGTATATCTGAGAGTTTCTCCGATGAGAGGAGTAGTCCGATTCGGGAAGATAGGGAAGTTGGCATGGAGACTTATTGGTCCATTTCCTGTACTTGAAAGGATTGGAACTCTCGCTTATAGGGTTCAATTACCTGACTGGATGCCTGGGGTGCATGATGTATTTCACGTGTCTCAACTTAGAAAGCATGTACATGATCCAGATCTAGTTGTAGAGGAAGCAGCACAACAGGATTTGGATGTTACCCCTGAATTAGTCATGAGAAGAGAGCCGATAAAGATTATTGGGAAAGAAACTAAGGAGCTAAGGAACAAGAAGGTTCGTTTAGTCAAAGTGCAGTGGAGCGGTGATCCTAGAGACTGTACATGGGAGACAGAAGATATCATCAATAAGGCGTATCCCAAGTGTAGAGTGGACATCTCTGATTAGCTCTGGTGCAAGGTACATTTACAGCATATTCTATTTTCCGTTTTGTTTCCTACTTTACTGTTGTTTCCTTTTCGGGGACGAAAAGTTTTAAGTGGGGGATATTGTAACAATCCGGAAAATCAGAACCAATTTAAAATTTTTATTTTGGCTATTTAGAATATTTAAAATAATTTATTTTAAATAATATCGACTAAAAATTTATTTAAATCGAAGTTAGAACGAATATATTTATTTTAAACATAAAAGGAGTTAGAAATAGCGCTGTAGTTTGAAAATTTAACTTTGAACTTTGTCTGAATGTACATGATTCAAAATAAGGCGGATTTTAGTAAAATCAAAAATATTTAAATCTGTTTAAAAATATCTTTCTAATAAGTCTGAAAAACCAAAAATTTCATAGAGGGAATCAAAAGTTATGGCTAGTTGAATATTCAGAATAGTCGCTATGAAATTTAATATAAATACAGCCCTTAAAAATAGACATTTTGCGAATGACCTCCTTTTCGATGAAACCACGTTGGTTGGATTCAGAATGTCAAATTATTGCTAGGTTTCAAATTCCATAATTTTTGGAATTAATATGTGAGCATGGCAAAGGAAAACGCGTTTGGTAATTTCAATTTGAATTGGATCGACCAGAAAAAGTCCATTTTCAAACGGTCTCTAAATTCATCAAAATTAATTTTTTTGGAATCGTATCATCCCAACATAGCTAGATTTATTTTTTGGGAATTTTTGGAATAAGTATGTGGCCCCGAAAAATTAAAATGTACGTTCAAATCCATATTTGAATGTTTTATATTTTAATTTGAAGAATAACTGACTGGAACAATCGAATGGGCTTACGAAACATATTCCATTGTGTCTGGAATGGGGGTATTTAGCTAGGGGCGACAGTTGTTGGGTTTGATTTGGAGTCTGGATTAGTGAACACTATTTTAGATTTAATTATATATGAGGGCCAATAGGAATTTTCTATTCATTAATTTAATTTTCTAAAAGACAAAAAAAACCCGACAGCTTGATATTGAACGGCGGCAGCAATTCTTTCCTTCTCTCTTCATTTTCTCGCAACCCACTCACCAAAATCAAAGGCCTTATTGAAGATTTTATAGAGGAGCTTGAGAGCTTTAAATCCATATAAACCTCGCCCCTTCTCGTCAAGTATATTGGCTGGATCGATCACCTGAAGTCATCGACTATCAAATGCCGTCGTGCCTTGGATCGGCGATCGCATCTAACCCCACCTACCTCGATCTGCGCGTCCTTCCTAGCTCCACCTCATGGCATGCTCCGATCGTCGCGATGTTGAGCGGTTGGATCACAAATTCAAAACCCTAGTTTGAACAGTTGCTGAAAGGTATACAGTTTATTTAATTTAAACCGTTTTAACCGTTTAAAACCTTCGCGATTTATGATTTTAGAATAAAATTCATATCTTTTTGCTATGCGATCGAAATCCAGTGAAATAAGAGACACCGGGACTGTGGCGACGTCTTTTACATTCTAGAAGAGACCAGAAAATTTTTGGAGCTTCCTACAATTTTAGAAGGAGTGGAACCCAGTGTGAGCAACCTAAATTCAAATTGGAATAAAATAGCAATGTATAAATTTTATAAGCGAAGTATAAATTATATATGTATTGTATATCTCATATATGGGTGTTGTATAAATTATATAAGTGATGTATAAGTTGTACATGCATTGTATAAATCATATATGCATTGAATGAAATTGAAACGATATGAAATGGAAATGAAATATATATATATATATATATATATATATATATACTCCCCTCGTTCACAAACCATGGGCGATATAAATTGTTTGGATTGTGATTGTTTGGACTGTGGTTTGGAATGATTGATTGCGGTTGAAACAAAGTTGTTTGGGTTTGTGGTAAATTCACATTGTTGTGAAAATAGATTGTATAGCGAAAATAAATTGCATTAGGCAAATGATTTAAATAAATAAAAATAATGAAAAATCATTTAATATATTTTAAACGATGTGGAATGGAGATAAACCGATTTTACTTGTTTTATCAGATATTTTGATGGTTGGATGTATTTGACATGAACATTATACTAAGGTACCGAAATGTGGATGTCGAATAGTTTAACCATTGAAAGAAATGATTTGAATTCTATATATGTGTGAATTATTTGAAAAGGCCGAGTTAATTCTCATTTCAAATAATTGATCGACGATAAAAAGTCGAAGAGTGAAGACGGTGGTTGAAGACCGGAGATCTTCGCATCGTTTGGATGATTACTGATGTCTTGATTGGGAGGCATCCAAAGACAAGGTAATAAGTGGTGATCGTTCAGACGTACTTGGAGATTGACCAGATATGCGAGGGCCTCTCTCCTGTATTGGACTTACGGGACGAGGAATAAGGTGCCTCCGGTTTTGTTCAGACCCAGAACGAACTTGTAAATGGATGTGTGTCTGACATTGGATTTTATTCTGTGCTGATTGATTTCTATTAAATATATATCTGTTTGGTGGTGGAGAATTTATTCTCTTGCTTAACACCCTTCTCTGAGACGTACGAGCTCAGAGGTTATATATCGATAGACATCGGTCGCATGGCATGGAATGTCAGTGTGGCATGCTGAGATGCAGTGATCAGGGCTTTTGTTGAAAAGCAGAGCCTTGTGGTTGATGATCAAAGCACGACCTTAATATAGCATAGCTTTGTGTATGGCATTAATTCGCGAGCCTCACACCCCGGGTATGAACTATAAATGGGAGAGGACTTCAGGGAGGACATGCGTTTCCTTCTAGCTAGGAGTGGTGTCATGGTATGGAGCCCAGACATTTTTACTTATGTGGATGATGGAAAGCGAAGCCTCGGTTATGGTCACTGCAGTGGCGATGGATGGTTTGGTCGATATATGACCAGTTTACGCCCCATAGGGTGGGAAAACGTATTGTTCATGCATTTTTATCCACTTCGTGTGGACCGACCCTAACGATCCAAGGGTCACTCGAGCTCTGATCCTGAGATACGGGCTAGAGCATCTCGAAGTCGGTAAGGACGATCCCTTGCTTTGGTTCATGATGGAAATCCAACTTCCAAATACGACATCGTGCGGTTTTGATTGTAGAACTAGTATGGCGACATAGTAGTATGGGGTACTATGCCATCTATGATTGATATATTATGATTGAAATTGTTATAAAAACATATATACACTAGTAATAATATCAAATGATTTTGATTTACTCGTATCAAGCATATTTTGGCCATTATAAGGTAAAACTCTATCCTTTGGCTTACGTTGCATTGTTTGATGGGACCTGAGTCTTATAATGGCTTCATTTTCTATAAAAAGCATTGCGTTGTTTAAATGATTTACTTTATTTATGCTCTGACAATCCAATGGAGTATACCCGTTCCGCGTTAGCGGCATGGTCCTGTGATTGACCTTATTATTAAATAGATTAAGTAAGATTTCTCATACCAGTCCCATGACTGACTCGAGTTTGTTTCACTTTGCAAACTCGAGTGCCCCTATTTCTACACGGGCAGCCTTGTATTCAGGTTTTAGCAGGATCATTTTGGATAGCTATGGAGCTGAAGATGGATTCTATCATTTCTATTATGCTGTTCAGACTTTGTTACGTATATTATGTTTGATTCCGCTGCAGACATTTTATATAAAGCTGAAACTGTATTTTGTACTAAGTATGATCCTGTTATACTTTGTAACTCTGACGATTATATTTTTTCCAATGTAATTTATTGTTCATTATCTGGTGTAATGATATATTTATGTTCTGCTGTTATTGTTTATGTGTTATATTCCAAAGATTATCCTTGCTTCCGTGGCACGGGAGTATAAGGTCATCACAACTTTGCAAAGATATCATCATTACTCACCAGGCTTACGAAGAAGAACTTGGCATTTTCATGGGATATAGATTGTGATGTTGCTTTCCAATGACTAAAGAGGGCTCTGACAACAAGCCCAGTCTTGACTTTGCCTGACGGGAGTAAAATGTTTACTTTTTACATTGATGCGTGTGGTATAGGGCTTAGTGTGGTTCTAATGCAAGAAGGGAAAGTAATATGTTACGGGGGCAGACAGTTGAGGGTTCATGAAAAGAACTATCCCGCCCATGATCTAGAGCTAGCTGCCATAGTATTCGCGTTAAAGACGTGGCGTCATTATTTACTTGGAGAGATGTTCGAGTTATACACCGATCATAAATCTCTTAATTATCTGTTCTCGCAGAAAGACCTCGATTTAAGGAAACAACGGCGGATGGAGTTTCTTGCTTCTTATGATTTTGAGATTGCTTATAACCCTGGCAAGGGTAACGTGGTGGCAGATGCACTAAGTAGGCAGAGGATGGTCTTGAGTCCTCTGTTTGTGGAGAGGAAGAGCTTGGAGTTCATATCAGCTTTTGATTTTAGACCCTCGATCGAGATTTTGCCAGATTTGTTTGCATCCTTGGAGATACGACCAACTCTTATGGATCAAATAGGAGCTTCGCAACAAGATGACCCACAAATTTTAGACATCATGGGAAGGCTCAAAAGAGGGGAGACTTCTAGTCACCTCAATAGATATGCCATAGATGGAAAGGGGTGGTTGCAAAGAGATGGAAGGCTTTGTGTTCCTCAAACTGAAAGCTTGATAAAGGCAGTCCTAGTAGAAGCCCACCATTCTAAGATGACCATTCATCTAGGCGGTGATAAGATGTACAGAGACACGAAGAGGGTTTTCTTTTGGGTTGGGATGAAGAAAGACGTGGCTGAATTTGTTTCTCAGTTTTTAGTTTGCCAGCAAGTTAAAGCTGAGCAAAAGAAGCCCGGGGGATTACTTCACCCTTTGGAGGTTCCTTAGTGGAAATGGGGGAGCGTCTCTATGGATTTCATAGATGGTTTTCCTAGATCGATGAAAGACAACACCAGTATCTGGGTTGTGGTAGACAGACTCACTAAGAGCGCTCACTTTATTCCAGTTAAGAGCAAGAGAACGACATCATGGTTGGCAGCAATTTATGTTCGTGAGATAGTTCATCTTCATGGGGTGCCTTCCAACATCATAATGGAGAGGGTGAACATGATTCTTGAAGATCTTTTGAGGCTGTGTATCCTAGGCTTCGGAGGGACTTGGGAAGAGCATCTTCGTTTAGTAGAGTTTGCCTACAACAACAACTATTAGACCAATGTCGGCATGGCATCCTTCAAAGCATTATACGGACGACCCTGTAGATCACCAACTTGTTGGTGGGAATCTACAGAAAGATTATTACTTGGACCAAATATGGTTAAAGAAATGTCCGAAAAGATTGATCTCATTTGACGACGGATGAAGATAGCTCAAGATAGGCAGAAGTCCTATGCAGACAAGATAAGGAATGACATCGAATTTGAAGTGGGAGACTTAGTTTTTATCAAAGTATCACCTTTGAGGAATGTGGTTCGCTTTGGATTAGTAGGGAAGTTGTCACCTAGATTTGTGGGACCATTCCCCATAATCGAAAGGATTGGCCAAATGGTCTATAGAGTAAAGCTCCCAGAAAATCTATCTGGTGTTCATGATGTTTTCCACGTTTCCCATTTGTGGAAGTGCCTCCATGACATTGCAGTAATTGTTGAGCCGAGTGTGTTGGAAGAAGTCGAAGTGGAACGGGAGGTGACAGTCAGGCGAGTCCCTACCGTATTCTTAGATCAGAAGTTAAGAAGTTACACAATGAAGTGATCAAGTTGCTAAAGATTCAATGGGGAGCAGAAGATGTGACTTGGGAGACCGAAGACAAGATTCGTGCTTCATATCCTTTCCTTTTCGAGGGTATGTTCTTAACTCCTTTTTCAAAATTTTATTAGTACTTGTTTCTATCATTTGAGTATACCTTATCCATAGTATTTTTCGACCTTTAGATAGCAATCCTATGGATGTAAACATGTGTTTGGGACATGTTATGTTTGATGGATGCAAGTGTTTGCTAGTGGTTGCCTGTGGACACATACACACACACATTAGGCACTAGATCGGCTCAATCACTCTCATACTGCATATGGTTGTGCGTGCATTTTCTTTTCTTTTATGGATGGAAATGGATGAGTTAGCACATGGATGTTGCACTTGGACAAATGAGTGTGCACACATATAGAGCTTACATGTGATAATAGGATTATTTGCATACATATTGCGTTCATGGCACTAACATACATTGCATTAAGGAGGTCAACTGAATCAGCAGACCGCCTGTTCTTCGCATTAGTATTGGGACATACACACACACCTTTACATATATTCATGTAAGCATTAGAAATACTTAAGGATAATGGATGACAGTGATTGATGGATGAGTAGATGGATGATGGATGATAGGATATGTATTCTTCTCAACTTGGAGATTTCATGGACGAAATCCTTTAAGTTGAGGGAATGTAACACCCCGTAATTTTGTTAACATTAAAGAGGATAAATTAAATAATACTTAATTTAATATTAAGAATTAAGCGAAATGGACTACGTCATTGCGTCCATCTAGAAATTCTGGTCGAGATAGACATTTGGTTCGCATAAAACGGACACTGTATGAAGAAGTTATGAGGATTTTAAGTTTATGTACACGCGAAAAGAATATATATGCAAATATGAGACACGTATGAGTCAGATATGAGTTAGACCCTATCCAGAACAGTTCGAAAATAAAAAATTCATCAAGGCGGAAAATTTCCAGCTCTAAGAGGTCGACCCCCCTATAGGGGTGTCGACACCAGGGTTGGCCCCCCCATAAGGAGTGTCGATCTATGGGTCGACCCACCCACAGGGGTGTCGACACCACTAGAGCTGATGTGGCACTCGGTTTTAGGGGGCTGACAGCTATGTATATGTGTCCAATTCTCCTATTTTCTTCATTGGAAATCATGGAAGCCAAATGCTGCCGGTGTGCGAACTGAGACGAATCCATTATCCTTAAACAACTATTAGTTTTGCAAATCAAATCTAGAGATTCAAGATCCATTCTTTCTCTTTTCTAATCCTAACGCATTGAGTTTCTAGTCACTTTTAGATTTGAATATTTAAAAGTAAACCATGAAAGACTGTGATTTGGATATATTGTTCACTATGAATTTATGCTATTGTTAAATCTTATACTATGTCATGATGGATCTATTTCTCTAGATCCAACGCAATTGTGGTTATTCTATTATGTCGCCTTTGTGAATCTTGAATTGTAACTATATTGTGGTTAATGTAAATATGTTAATTTGGACAATTACAATATTGGTTAGATCCAATTCTTTATGTAAATCACTTTTCACCTATCATATTGTGGTCAATTTAGATATGTTGTAAATTGGACATGTGAATCCATATTTAGATCTAAACATGTTACTATGTCATCCTAATTACGTTAGATCTGTTTTTGTGACCACATTATAATTATGTTGGATCTAAATAGTTGGACACCTAAATGGTCAATTAAGATCTCGTTATGCTCACCATGACATCATAGTTATGTAGAACTAGTAATCGCCACAAGTTCATCAGTTTTATGCTTATATGTCCACCTTATCACCATGCTAGTTTATGCTTATGTCAAGTTATGTTAAAATGACCACTTTGATTATATTCCCACTATTTTCCCTGTTATCGTTTATGATTAGGCTATTGTCTAGCCTAGGCATGCCGCCAATTTATGAGTGCGCTAGTTAAGGAACGGGGGGAAAAGGGTTAATATTGGCATAATTTGAATATGAACATTTTTGGACATATAATTCGAATTATTGGGTAGAGTGGGCATTAATACCTATAATAGGGAAAGGTTTAATTAATTGATTAATTATTTAATAATGGAATGTCTACTAATTACAATTAGGAATTATAATGGTACTTATGACACGAGGTTAGGTTGCATTAGTGGTGGAAGTCTGCCCGGACCCGACCGGCATATCCAACTGCCACTAATGTTGAACCTAATGTAGGAGGTTTCAGTGCGCAAATACGAACCAGGCTAAGACACGAGGTTAGGCCCAATCGTGGAATAAGACTGCCCGGACCCGACTGACATATCCAACATCCACACGTTGTAGGCCTAATGTGGGAGGTCTAGCCTATTATGAAACATAAATGGACATGGTAATGAATTGGACTACTTAACCAAATCTAATCCATAGGGATTGTATGACTGTGAACTAAAGTTGGGGTTAAGTAAATTGATTGGATAGTGGATGGATTAAGAAAATCTGGAGGGGGTGGGTAATATTTACATATAGGACTACAAACTTAACCCGATAAGGTTATATAATTAAAGACATCTATGGTATACATAACCGGAGGAAAATATAAAAGTTATGTAATTAAAGACATCTTTTAGGGTAAGCATAACTGAATAGGGCTATGTAATTAAAGACACCTAGTGGTATACATAGTCAGTGAAAAAACCTAGTGGGGGATACAAGACAAAGGGAGGAGCTTGTATCATACTGTGTGGGACCCATTTCGGTCAGTAACCCAGAGTAATTATCAAATAAAATACTCCGTACTAGGAGGAGAGGGGACACACTTACTGACCGATTGTAAGAGATCCAAACGTGGAGGACGATGTGGGCGGCGCAAACCGACCGGGCCATGTGCGTGCATGAACCGGGCAGAGGGGGACAAGACGACCGTGACACCAGTAGATATGGGGTTATGCATATCAGTGAGGGGTTGCCACTGTAGGATGTGATACATCGTACTGTGGGGCTGGCACAGAGTATCTAAGGAGTAGGGAGCCGATCAATTAAGGTAGTGGTTAGGGTACATTTGGACGTGTTCCCTAAGTCTACCACCTTATAGTAGAAGGGATCATCTCATTCTGGTTGTACTAGTAATAGTGCAGAGTAAACATTAGAGAAGCATATACACCTTATCCTGTCTACCTTGTCACACCTTCCATTTATGTAGTGATCTCTCTTATCCACTTTATATGCCTGTCATGTTACTTTTATTTATTTACTTGCTAAAAGTCGCTAGACTAGCCAGACTTTATGTCCGACCCTCTTGTTTCCTCTTCTTTCTTCCGTTTCCTCCCAGGTTCTCAGGGAGGAAACACTCAGGCTTAGTCATGACTCAAATATCATCTTGCTAGAGCTGCTTTCAAAGTACGGCTCAAGTTTTTATCTCTACTATGGCTTTGTCTCTTTTATTTAGGGAATTATGTTTTCTTTTAAGTATTTATGTACTCTGATGTTAAAAGACAGAAGTTATTTTGTAATGGTTTTTGAGACTCATGGTATTTTGAACCACGCTGTGTGACTTGTGTTTGAAATAAAAATTTAAATTTCCACTTCTATTTTATTTATGTCTGCCTTGTAAAATTCCATATCTATTTACCTATAACGCTTCACGAAACTTAATGCATTCCCTTTGCGAGTGACATTAACAGACGTGGGGTGTCACAATAGTGCTTGTACTATAGATAATTTGGAACCAAACTTTAGCAATGATTCATTCACGGTGTGTCATCCCAGGCCTCGCTCGAACCGATGTACCATGTCCAATCCTTACGCAACTCGTCCGGTTCGACTCACTTAGTTTGAGCATGTCCAACCTTATTCGGGTTTGAACTTGTTCGACACTACGGAGTTGATCATGATCGACCAGCTATGGTTCGAACATGATCGACTCTGCTTGGATTTAGACTTGTTCGACACTGAGGGTTCGATCATGCTTGACCAGTTGAGGTTCGAGCACGCTCGACCCGATTTGGGCTCAAACATGTTCGATACTTATAAATCGGACATGTATGCTCCTACTACGGCTCGAACTCACTCGATTATGTTTGCATATGTCTGAGTTGCTTGAGAACGATCATGGTTTCATTGTTTGGGTGGAGCTTATACTCTTTGATCCGATGGTCCTCTTTGATCTTTGTATAGGATGTCTATAAGGATTGGGGAGATTTCGAGCAAGGGCAACTCTCGGAAACGCCATAGGTCGGACAAGCTCCCTGTACTGGACACTCAGACTGCTTCCTTTGTTGCCCCAACTCTGGATGAACTTCAAACAATACTAGACAGGCCCTGTTATACTCCTGGACTGTGCAGCCCTAAATTTGCTGAACGATTTAAGGGTCGGTGTCTACAAGGGTTGCACTTCACCATTTTGACTTGGATATATACCCATCTGACAAACGATCAGTTCCCGATGATCCGGACGTTCTAAAGAATCATTCACTGGCACAACTTGGTGCTACTAGGGATTGGATGAAGAAGCATTTTGACCTTATTAGAGATATTCTGCACGCAAACTGGGTGCCTGGAGTATCTTCGCTTGTGATCTCCAAAGGCTAAACAGAGAGAACATCGAGCGCAAAGCGACGCTTATCTATGCTCCCAAATCCCATGACAAGATTATTGCAGAATTAGCAAATCTTGAAGTCAATACAGAACCAGCTGGTGCACTTCCTTCCTCTTCTTCTTAGGTTGGGAAATGGTCTTCTTTATTTTCTTTCATGCACTTATGCTTTATAACGGTTGTATATGCGGGTGCCGACCCTCGCTTACTACCCTTATGCTATTTTGTATCTGGTTTTTTTGTGTTGAACTTGCGATGTTGTGACTTGTTTTTGTGATGTTATGATGAAAATGCATTCTGCTTGTTGTACTTTAAGCTTCCGTATTAGCTTTGTCGTACTTTGTCGCTTTACATTCCATGCTTGTATTCTTTTCATAACACAAAGAAAATTTTGCACTATAAATCATTTATTATTGCAAAAATGATCTCGTGGCCCTTTTTGTAAACTGGTTTTTCCGTTACAGCCACAAATCATTTATTAAATGGACTTATTTGATCAATCCTGGTTCTGACTGGAGAAATTTTTGAAGCTTCTTTTCCGTGAATAGCTGCCTTTGTGTTTATCACAGTATCAAAGTTTTCAATTTTGCTTCAACCATTTTAAGGTTCCATTTTGTTGATCAACCTAATCCTTGCTTGCACTAAACCTTTAATGTAAGATTGTGACGAGTTTGTGGTATGTTTAAGTGAGCATTATTAAATTTCTTTAATGTGGTGGTAATGCCCCCATACCAAAATTTGTCATAATTTTTTTTAAAGGTTGGGCACGACACTTTTTGATCGACTTCATACCTTTTCGTAAGGATGGATTTTCTGTTTTTTTGTGTGCCCCTACTTGAGAGGTCTTATATTTTTAATATATCCAATCACATTTCTCGCTAACCTAGTATTCTAGGCCCTTCGGAGATTAGATTTGAACACATGCCCCCAGAGAGGTCTTTACTTTAAAGGCCCAGTATATGTCGCAGTCGGACCATGTATTAATGGTACCAGCGATGGACTGGGTTCCCCTCGGGGAGGTCTTTGGTTAAAAGACCCAGTGTTTTTATCGTAATCCGATCATGTATCAATGGCGTTGACGATTGACTGGGTGCCCTTCGAGGAGGTCTTTGGTTTAAAGATCCGGTGTTTTTATCGTAATCCGACCATGTATCAATGGCATCGATGATTGACTTGGTGCCCCTCGGGGAGGTCTTTGGTTTAAAGACCCGATGTTTTTATCATAATCCGACCATGTATCAATGGCGTCAACGATTGACTGGGTGCCCCTCAGGGAGGTCTTTGGCTTAAATACTCGATGTTTTTATCGTAATCCGACCATGTATTAGTGGCGTCGACGATTGACTAGGCGCTCCTCAGGGAGGTCTTTGGTTTAAGATTGTGTTGTTTCATGGGGCAGACGCCAGTTCATTTATCGGGTTTACCACGATTTATTAGAACTAGGGCCTGGAACCTTGCAATTAAGAAGGTGCCCCTTCAATGAAACTCGCAGTTTTATTTGTAGCTCGAACGCTGCTTCATTTGATCGCTTAATTCCTGGTGTCCCTTCTTTGCGATGTTGTGCTTCACACCTTCGTATTTGTTGCGAATGATGTTTTGAGCATTGGGTATTTAAGCTATCCCAACCTGGATGTGCTGTAATGGTCACCAGGCATTAATAGGTCATTGATGCTTCAGCGTTCTTTCAAGGACCTGCGATCAAAATTGAATCTTAGCAAAGAATTTGCAAACGTACGATTTTAGCAAGTAAAGCAATTCCTTTCTTTAATATGTACAAAGCTTGTAACAATGTTGCATGGTATTTACAATGCATTATGTTTACTACTTTGTTAGAGCATGTGATAGAAATATTAAGTGAAGTAGTGATGGAGGTGTATGGTGTTCCATGCCCTCAGAAGTTGGATCCCATCCGTCATCTTTAGCTCGAATGTGCCATCTGAGATTTTTTTTACTTATCATATATGGTCCCTCCCAATTGGGTCCGATTACTTCAGTTCCTGTCATGATTCTTTTCAGAACAAGGTCCCCAACTTGGAAGGTTCTCTGTTTTACTTTGGCATTGAAATGACGAGATATTCTTCTTTGATGTGCAATGACTCTAAATTTTGCTTCTCTTCTTTTTTCCTCAAGCAAATCGAGTGCTCCGAGATGCAGTTTCTCATTCTCTTCTTGGCTGAAGTGGACTCTTCTATGAGTTAGAACCTCCAGCTCTACTTGAATCATAACCTCGGATCCAAACGCAAGCGAGAATGGAGTGTGCCCTGTCGTAGTTTTATGAGTGGTTCGATATGCCCATAGTGCAAGGGGTAGCTCGTCTACCTAACCACTTTTAGCTTTTTTGAGCCTCTTCTTAATGGTTGACTTCAAAATTTTGTTGATTGCTTCAACTTGCCCGTTGGCCTGCGGATGAGCAACTACTGCAAAACTCTTTTTAATCTTGTACTTGGCACAGAAATTTAAGAATTCACTGCTCTCAAATTGTGTTCCATTATCAATGATTATTTTCTACGGTACACCAAACCTGCAGATTATGTTCTTCAAGACAAAATTGATCACCTTCTTTAAAGTAATAGTAGCTAGTGGTTCAGCTTCAGTCCATTCAGTGAAATAGTCAACTGCTACTATTGCATACTTCATATTCGATTTAGCCGTTGGCAATGCCTCGATCAAATCTATGTTCCAAACAGCGAATGGCCAAGGGCTTACCATTTGAGTCAATTCAAAGGGAGGTGCTCTCGGAATTTTTGCGAATCTTTGGCATCTATCACACTTCTTCACATAGGTCATCGCATCCAGGTTCACATCGGGCCAAAAGTAGCCACATCGCAGAATTTTCTTGGCTAGTGTTTGACCGCCTATGTGACCTCCGCAATCTCCCTCATGTAATTTTGCCAAGATAGCTTTTGACTCTTCCTTGGTTACACATCGCAACAGTGGCATGGAGAATCCTCGTCTGTATAACCTTCCGTCCTGGATAAGGTATAATGGAGCTTTACGTAATACTTTCCTCTGCTTTTCGGTTCTTCATAAAGTGTACCATTAAGGATATATTCCTTGATCAGAGTCATCCAGGACACAGGCTCTACAGTAGTTTCCATAATCCAATCAAAGTCTACCTCCTCAATAGCATGGGCTGAAAGGACTTCGACGGGTATTATGCTCGGCAACTGTGCATCTGAAGAACTAGCGTATTTAGCGAGCGAATCTGCCTTTGAATTTTCTTATCTGGGAATGTGAGATATAGTGTAGTGGTCGAGGTCGTTGGGAAGTTCCATGACTTTGGTAAGATAAGAAGGAAGGTTTTCCAACTTTGGTTTGGAATTCTTTGAGGACTTGACACACTACTAGTTGAGAATCACTAAAAATTTGTAAGGTTTTCAGATTCAGCTCTTTTGCCAGTTTTAGCCATGTTATCAATGTTTCGTACTCAGCCTCATTATTTGTTGGTAGGAAATCCAATCTTAAGACATAGCATAAAGAATGGCCGTTTGGAGTTTCTAGGACAATCCTGGCCCCTGAGCAGTAGTCATTTCTGGACCCATCAAAGTATAACTTCTAGCTAGCCATCGTTTCTACTGGTTCCTTGGTTCCCTCTCCTCGGTCCATGAACTCGGCGATGAAATGCGCTAAAGCTTGCCCATTAATAGCTCTTCGAGAGTGACAAGTGATGTCGTACTGACGAAGCTTAATGTTCCACTTCAATAAATTTCCCGAAGTTTCTGGGCGAAAAAGAACTTGTCTTAGCGGCTGGTCGGTGAGAACTTTTATAGGATGGGATTGGCAATACAGTCTTAGCTTTTTTGAGTGACAAGCAAACAATATGCAGGTTTTTCTAGCTTTGGGTAGTTTAATTCTACCCCAGCGAGCCGTTTACTAGTGTAATAGACTGTCCATTGGACCTTGGCATCTTCCCGGACAAGTGCAGCGCTCAAAGCATGTGTAAGACAACTAAATATGGGAACAACTCCTCTCCATCTCTGGGTTTAGAAAGCATTGGTGGTGACTCCATGTGCCTAATCAACTCTTCGAAGGCCGCATGACATTCAGGAGTCCATTGTAAATCTTTCTTTCCTTTTTTAAAAGCATCCAAAACTGGGATGCATCGATCCATTGCCTTAGAGATGAATCGGTTAAGAGCAGCTACATTCCCATTTAAGCTTTGAAGGTCTTTCTTCATCCTTGGAGCTCGCATTTCTCGTAGGGTTGTGACTTGAGAAGGATTCGCTTCAATGTCAACTAGCGTTGACCATGAACCCGAGAAATTTTCCCGATGAGACTCCAAATGAGCATTTAGGAGGATTTAGATTCAGCCATATTGTCTAAGGATATGAAACATCTCAACTAGATTTTCCAGATGATCTTCGGCTTTCTTCGATTTTACCAGCATATCACCCATATAGACTTCCATAGTGTTCCCAATTTGGGATTTGAACATGGAATTCACAAGGCGCTGGTATGTAGCTCTCGCATTTTTCAGTCCAAACGGCATAACTTTATAGCAATACAAGCCTCTATCGGTTATGAAACTTGTGTTCTCTCCATCTGGCTTATGCATAATAATCTGATTGTACGCAGAATATGCATCCATAAAGCATAACAGTTCGTGCCCCATCGTTGCATCGACAAGTTGATCAATTCTAAGTAATGGAAAATTGTCTTTAGGACACGCTTTGTTAAGATCTGAGTATTCAATGCACACTCTCCATTTTTCGTTGGACTTTTTCACAAGGACCGGATTGGAAACCAATTCGAGATATGCAGATTCTCATATATAGTTATTTTTGAATAACCTGTCTACTTCTTCTTTCAATTCCTCAGATCTTTCAGATCCTTGAATTTGTCTTTTCTGCTTCACAGGTGTCAAACTGGGATTAATATTCAACTTATGAGCAATTATATCAAGTGATATTCTGCAAATGTCGGAGTGCGTCCACGCGAAAACATCTAAGTTTGCTCTTAGAAACGATATCAAATCCTTCTGCAAATTTAGGCCCACTTAAGGACCTATTTTCAAGACTCATTCTGGATCTTTATCATGTACTGGAATAGAGATTGTGGCTTCAGCTGGCGCCGCTCTATTTTCCCCATACTGGTTTTTCTGGGATCAATCTCCTTACGAGCTCTGCTATGCTCGCCAGTATAGGGGCCTCGCCTTAATTGCTATAAGGGGAGTCATAAATGCGGAGTGGAGGCTCCACATACTTCTTCACTTCCTTCTTCCTCGCTTTAGCAAGCTCAACTAGATAACACTCCCTTGCCTCTTATTGGTCGCCTTTTACAATGCCGACTCCATTTTCGGTAGGGAATTTCATCGTCAGGCACCACGAGGCCATCGTTATTCTAAATGCCATGACGGTTGGTCTTCCAAGGAAAGCATTGTAAGTAGACAGTTCATCGATTATGACAAAATCTTGCTTTAATGCAACCTTCCGTTCTCCTTCTCCAAGTTCGACAAGCAGATTGATAATGCCAATTGTTTGAACGGCTTGCCCCGTGAATCCGTGGATTTTATTCTGACATGCTTTTACATTGTCTATGGAAAGGTTCATCTTATTAAATGCGTTAATGAAAAGAACATTAACGGATGCCCCACTGTCAACTAAGACTCTTCTGATGATGGTCGGACCCAAACCGATAGTAACTACCATTGGATCAATCGTTAGCGTTAGTAGTCCATTTGAGTCTCTATCTTTAAACATAGTATCATCCCATGGATTTTTTGGCATTTTGCTGTCAAGGCTTCATTCATGATCATGAGCTCTCCTCCTTTTGGCAGGCTCTTCACTTCATTAGTGTATTTCACAATGTCCCCCCAGCTTCTTTCGACTGGGTGAGGCCCACCTGAAATGGTATTAATGATCAACCTTGGGATGACAGCAAACGAAGCATTCTCATTCTGCCTAGGTTGCCCTGCAGTCGTTCCTTGACCTTGAGTAGTTTAGTGTTCTGCGGGTTCTTTGCATACTGCTGAAGTCTATTTTTCCGTATCAGTTCCTCAATCAAGTTCTTCAAGTGTTTGCACTCATTTGTATTGTGACCTGGCTGGTTATGAAACCGGCAGAACCTTCCTGATTTAACTGCAGCACCACTGATTTTCACTTGCTTCGGAGTTGGGTACTCTTCAGTATCTTTAGTTGCCATGAAGATGTTCTCCATGGTTTGGTTCAAAGGAGTCAATTCTGAGTTTTTAAAGAAGCGAAGTTTTTTGTTGGCTCAATTATCTCTTCCATTATTTCCCCTTTTCTAACTACTGGGATTCTTCTGGTCACCTTATGCATCATTATTTTTCTTCTCGGGTTGTATGCTGCTTTCAGGAATGTCCACGGCATAGGCTAGATCATCATTCACACCTATATATTCTTCAGCTTTGTCAAATAGTTCCTCGAGCGTACTCGGTTTCTTCTTCTCAATCCATCGTCCAAGCTTAGTCTTCTTGCTTATGGTTCCTTCAAAGCCATTAAAACCAAACGAGGTTCATAGTTTCTTACTTTAGCTATGGTAGTGTTGAAGCGGGTGAGAAAAGCCTTTATAAATTCTCCTGGCCTTTGATCAACTTCGTTCAACTCCATGATATCTCGCATCTTCATTACTTGAACTCTGAACTGCTCTCGGAATATCTTGGCCAAGGTAGCAAAATCATCCACAGATTTGGGTGGTAGCTTTGTGAACCAGAGTGATGCCACCCTGTCCAGGGAAGTTAGAAAGTATAGGCACTTCAACTCGTCTGTGGCACGCGCTCCATCCATATGCTGATCATATTTTAACAAGAACACGTTGGGATCACTTGTCCCATTGTAGGCTTGGACTGTCGGAGGTTTGAACTTTTTTGGATATGGAGCCATCTTGATCCTCTCCGTAAGCGGGGTTTTAGTAGGAGCTGATTCCCAATCCTTTTCATCGTCTTGCTTTTTTAGACTTTTCTCCATTATCTTGTGAATCATTTTTGATAGGCGATCCTCCTTGTTGAGCTGGTCCACGGGGCGGACGCTATCATCCATACCGGATGTTTGCTTAAGAAAACAGTCACGGTTCGGATTCCGAGGCCCTAGGCATCCCCCTTGAGGAGGTGCCCCTTTGATGGTACCAAGCGCTTGTCGAGAAGTTGCTTTATCGGAGCGGTTGCATGCAAGAGGCTTGGCTTCCTTTTGAGGATCATTTGGATCTGCGACCTCTTGAACAAAATTTCCTCAACTTGGGCATAAAGAGGAAGAACCCGCATTTTTAGTATGATCCACTTGAGCAGATTTAGCGCGAGCGTTATCCATAGCCACCTTTGCCGTAGCTGCTTGTATTGAAAACATAGACTCAAGCTTCTTTATAATGGCATTGTTTGCAATGTCCATTTGACTTGTCAAGCCCACAACAACTTCATCCAATTTTCCTCTTGTAACAACTTTTCCAGTCTTAGAAGTTTCACCGACTTCGAATTGGTTGGTGAGGGAAGTAGTTTCATTGTTAGCGGCGTTGTCGATCTCTTCGATAGTCTTACTAGCAGTCTTCCTTGATGGTTTACCCATGATTTCGGATAAGGACTTGAATTTGAAAGCAAGTTAGTTGATTGGCCTAGACCGATGCCTTGTAGGGTCTATGGCAAGAATGAACTTTGAACCTCAATGTAAGGCCTTTAACCTTGTGAGAGAGTGTGAGAGAAGGAAGCACGAATCGGCCCCATGGTGGACGCCAAATGTTAAAACCCAAAAATGGATTAAAACACCAAAGGTACACTAATGGTACTTCACTAATGCAGTAAGAGAATAAGTGGAGCCAAAATCGTTAAATGCAAGTAAAAGACAATGATTTTATAGTGGTTCGATCTTATGAAAGATCTACGTCCACTTTAGCAAAAATTTCCATTAACAATTCAAGAGTTACAAGTGTAGGATCTCTCAAATATACATTCGTCTTCTCTTTAACATTTAGATCTCACTTCAATCAAATTAAATCGACGAAGAATCGAGTTGATTCCTCGAAATGCAAGGAAAATGGCGGAGAATCTTCACTTTCTAAAATGCTTGAGCACTTTTGGTAGGATTCATGATGGATTCAATGCTTAATCTTTGCTTTGGATTGGTAGGAGGTGTTAGGATCACTTAGAACAGGAGAGGAAGCAATTTGCTAGCCCTTTGCGGTCATAGAAATCAATCCCTAAAAGTAGGGAAGCCATGGCCTGTTTATAGGAGAGCTTGGAGTGAAGTGGTGAGCTGAAATGTATATATGCAGGCTATGGGTCGAACATACAAATAATTACAGAAATGCCACCGCCAGCTGTAGACATCTATATCCAGCTGTCTTTATGGACACTTGTTCGATCGACCCGTCAGAAGCCTGCTCAACCGACCCAAAGAGAGCATGTTCGACCAACCACAGAGTACATGTTCGACCGACCCTTCTGGAAGTTCATGACTAACAGACCCTGTTGTACTACCATGATCGACCCTACTTATGACACTTGTTCTACCAACTCTTGACGTCTGACCCTTACCTATTCGATCCTACGATGCCCAAGTCCTCTACGTTGCCCTAATGCCTGTTCGACCTGTGTCATTCGATCATGGGATGTTCGATCCTTATGAGTGTTCGGTCCTTATGCTTGTTCGAGTGGCTTGAACCACATATGTGCTCGAATCACCTTTATGACTTGAACCTACATCTGTGCTCGACTCACATGTTCGATCCATTAATGGGTGTGTGATTTTTATGGATTAACACCCGCGAAGGTAGTTGCAGTTCAAGATTGGCAGATCCCAAAGAATGCAACGGAGGTGAGAATTTTTCTTGGGTTAGCGGGGTATTATAGGATGCTCGTTAAGGACTTCGCAAAGATATCATCCCCACTCACCAGACTGACGAAGAAGAATCTGACATTTTCTTGGGATACAGAGTGCGACGACGCTTTTTAGCGATTGAAGTGGACTCTGACAACAGCCCAGTCTTGACTTTGCCTGATGGAAACAAGGTGTTCACAGTATACACTGATGCATGTCGTACAGGTCTTGGTGCGGTTCTGATGCAAGAAAGAAGGGTAGTATGTTATGGAGGTAGACATCTAAGAGTTCATGAGAAGAACTACCCTACCCTACCCATGACTTAGACCCTTCTGCGAGATTTAAGAGTTCATGAGAAGACTTGGCACCATTATCTACTAGGAGAGAGGTTCGAGTTGTACACCGATCATAAATCTCTCAAGTACTTGTTCTCACAGAAGGGTCTTAATTTAAGGCAACAAAGATGGATGGAGTTCCTAGGGTCCTATGACTTTGATATTTCTTATACCCCTGGCAAGGGTCATGTGGTGGCAGACGCATTGAGTAGGCAAAGGATTACATGCAGTCCTCTGTTTGTGGAGAGGAAGAGTTTGGAGTTTATACCGACTTTTGATTTTAGACCCTCCACCGAGCTTACACCTGGTTTATTGGCATCATTAGAGGTGTGACCAACTCTGTTCGACCAGATAGGGACTTCGCAACGAGAGGACTCACATCTAGCAGATGTCTTATATAGGCTCAGTAGAGGGAAGACTTTACTCACCTCAGTAGATATTCCACGGACGATAGAGGGTGGTTGCAATGAGATGGAAGGCTTTGTGTTCCCCGAGTTGGGAGTTTGTTGGAGATAGTCCTTGAGGAATCCTATTATTCTAGGAGGACTATTCATTCAAGCGGTGATAAGATGTATAGGGATATGAAGAGGGTTTTCTTTTGGGCTGGGATAAAGAAAGAGTGCCGGAGTTTGTTTCTCAATGTTTGATTTTCCAGCAAGTCTAAGCTGAGCAAAAGAATCCCTCTGGTTTACTTCATCCTTTAAAAGTCCCATAGTGGAAGTGGGAGAGCGTCTCTATGGATTTCATTGATGGTTTTCCTAGATCAAGGAAAGGCAACATCAGTATTTGGGTTGTAGTCGACAGGCTTACTAAGAGCGCTCATTTCATCCCTGTTAAGAGTAAGAGGATAACAACATGGTTGGAAGCAGTTTATCTTTGTGAGATAATCCATCTGCATGGAGTACCTTCCAGTATTGTGAGTGATCATGTCCCCATATTTACCAGTGAGTTTAGGATGAGCTTGCAAGAAACGTTAGGTACACAGTTGTGTTTGAGCACCGCTTATCACCCCCAGACCGTTGGACAGACGTAAAGGGCGAATTGAGTTCTTGAGGATCTTTTAAGTCTGTGTATCCTAGACTTCGGAGGGACTTGGGAATATTATCTTCCTTTAGTAGAGTTTGCCTACGACAATAGTTACCAGACTAGTATTGGCAGGGCACCCTTCGAATCATTGTACGGACGACCCTGTAGGTCACCGACTTGTTGGTAGGAATCTACAGAAAGACTTCTACTTAGACCTGAGATGGTTAGAGAAACTTCATAAAGTATTGACCTTATCCGTAGTTGTATGAAGACAGCTCAGGACAGACAAAGTCCTACGCAGACAAGAGAAGGACCGACATTGAGTTTGAGGTGAGGGACATGGTTTTCATCAAGGTATCACCTTTGAGGAATGTAGTTCGTTTTGGATCTATAGGGAAGTTGGCACCAAGATCTGTAGTGTGATTTCCCATAATAGAAAGGAATAGCCAAATGGCCTATAGAGTAAAGCTACTAGAGAGACTATCCGACATTTATGATGTTTTCCACGTTTCTCATTTACGGAAGTGTTTGCATGATACCACAGAAGTAGTTGGGCTGAGTATGCTTGAAGAAGTAGAGGTGGAACGGAAGGCGACAGTTAGACGAGTTCCTACCAGTATTCTTGGATCAGAAGTTAAGAAGTTACGCAACCGAGAGGTCAAGTTGATGAAAGTACAGTGGAGAGATAATCAAAAGGTTTGGAACTTGGGAGACTGAAGACAAGATTCGCGTTTCATACTTTTTTTTTCAAGGGTATGTTCTTAACTTCCTTTTTCCAAAGCTTTTATGCATGCTTGTTTCTATCGTTTAAGCATATCCTATCGATCAAATCTTCGACCTTTAGATAGGAATCCTATGGATTTAAATATGTGTTTGAGACATGTTATGTTTGATGGATCTAAGTGGATGCAAGTGGTTGCTCGTGGATACATATACACACACATTAGACACTAGATCGACACAATCACTCTCATACCGCATATGGATGCATGTGCATAATTTTCTTCTTTTAATGGATGGAAATGCATGTATCATTGTAACAACCCGAAAATCTGGGCCAGTTTAAAATATTTATTTTGGCAATTTTAGCAAATTTTGATTATTTAGAATGAATTATTTTAAATAATATCGACGAGAAAATTATTTGAATAGAATTCGAACGTATATATTTTATACGCGTCGTCATTAGAATATAAATAATTATATATAATTATAAAAGGAATTGAAAATGGCGCGGTAGTTCGATAATTCGATTTCAAACTTCAAATTACTGTACCGGGTGCAAAATGATCCGGATTTTAGTGAAACCAAAGATAATAGGATCTATTTGATAATATCTTCCCAACGAATCCGAAAAATCAAAATTTCACAGCGGGAATAAAAAGATATGCCCAGTTGAAAATTCTGAATAGTCGCTATGGAATTCAGGCCCTTAGAAATGGAAATTTTGCAAACGACCTTCGTTTTCGTCGAAACCACTTTTGTTGGATCCGGGATGTCAAATTATTGCTAGATTCCAAAATTCATAATTTTCTGAATCAATATGTGAGCGTGGCGAAGTTAAACGTGTTTTGACCAGTTTTAGTTGAATTCCATCGACTGGAAAATGGCCATTTTTCCAACGGTCTCAGAATTCGACGAAATTAGTTTTGTTAGGACCGTATCGTCAATACGAAGTTAGAAATAATTTTTCTGTAATTTTTCGAGTTCGTATGTGGCTCCAGTAATTTAAGATGTACGTTCAAATTGAATATATACTGATTTATATCTTGATTTTGACGAAAACTGATCGAAACAGCCGAACTGGCCTGCGAAACATATGTCATTGTGTTCGGAATGGGGGTAAAACGCTAGGGACGACAGTGGGTGGGTTCGATTTTGATTTCAAAATAAAAAGTTACCTTTTTGAAGTTAAAATAATAAAAATATATATTTAAATAAAAAAAGTCAACCCCTCTAAATTCTCCTTAGCCCCCCCTTTTTCCTTTATCGTTTATTTCATTTCAGAAGAAAAAAATAAAGACGCCCTAGATCTAAAGCCCGTCGGAGCTCGGCCTCGCGCCCCCCAGGTGGCGTCGCCGCCGGCGCCAAACCCACCCCCCTCGCCTCCGCATCCCCTATCTCCTCTCTCCTGAAACCGCTCCTCCCTCTCAATCGAACGCACGAGCCCAATCCCCTTCAGCCAAATCGAAACTGACGAACCCCGCTGCCCTAAGCCTGCCGCGCCCCAGCTCGCCTCCTCGGCCATCTGACCCCACCTCCGATGATCCCGACACCCTCTTCCCTCCGGTCAGCCACTGCTTCACCTCCCTCCTCTTGATTTCAAACCAAAAATGTGAGTTTGTTTTTATTTTATTTTCCATTCATCTCTTTTCAGTTTTAACATATATTTGTATAACGTTAGGAAAAATATATATATTCGAATTTTATGAAAGTAAAAATATGATTTTTATATATTGAACATCGAAGTAAAAATATGATTTTTATATATTGAACATCGAAGTAAAAATTCGATTTTTATATATTGAATAGCATAGTAAAAATATGATTTTTATATATTGAACATCGAAGTAAAAATATGATTTTTTAGCGAAGTAAAAATATGATTTTTATATATTGAACATCGAAGTAAAAATATGATTTTTTGGCGAAGTAAAAATATGATTTTTATATATTGAATAGCGAAGTGAAAATTCGATTTTTACATATGTAGAGAATACGGGCAAAGAAGGTGACGAAAGGCGAGAACGGCGAAGATTTCTAAATGAAGTGTCGTGAAGTTGGGATAGCTATCGGTGAGAATTTCTCACTCTTCAATTTCTATTTCTAGTTATATATATACTAGGATGCAGACGGTGTTTAGTAGCACCCGACACAATCGTCCACAGACCATGGACTTGTTTGTTTGATTGCAAAAATTAGTTAGAGTATTTGATTGAAATTTGGTTGTTTGATGAAATGAAATTGGATTGATTGATGTGTGAATGGCGTGGGCCTTCACTAGACCAGGGATAAGGCTAGGCCTTGTCCCGTCTCTAGTATCGTGCCGTTATGCCGCCGAAATTTTCTAAAATATGTTAGAAAAATAAAAATATCATTTTATTGAATGAATGAACTGAATAGAACATTCATAAGTTAAATAAAATATTTTATCGTTAAAAATATAGTTTTAACGTGGAAGTGAATAAAATAAATATTCATTTACAAACCGGACGGTTTGTTTATGTACACCTATTTGAAGGACATTGATTGGGTCGATAGATTTTACACATCGCCCAACTGCACAACTAAAATATGTGTTTGATTGTTTGAAACCCCACACGGGTGTTGGGATGAAATTTGAAGTTCACTCATCCTGATTGATTAAATATGTCGATCGATTGATTGACAGGCTGTTATAAGCGTTAGATATCTATATTTGATGCTTATACAGTGTAGTGCACTTTGGTTGATGGTTGATTATTTTGCAATGCTATTATACACGTGTGATGTAGGAAAATCCATATAATTAACATTATATGGTAATTGATTGGGCCTCATTCCAATTTGAAAAATAAAGAATAATATAAAATAAAGGTTCATGTGTTGACAGTACTCATCCGTTGAGATTAGTCATGTGTTGAACGAAATATTTTAATAATAAAATTTGCATCTTTATCAATATAAAATAAAGGTTCATGTGTTGACAGTACTCATCCGTTGAGATTAGTCATGTGTTGAACGAATTATATTTGAAATAGAAATATTTGAAATAGAATATTTGAAAATAGGAATATATGAAGCCGTGTTGATTAGATTGACGCCATTTTGACGTGAACGATATTTATATCGATTTTATTCATTCTATATTGAATATCGAAAATGATTTCAAAATCTGATATATTGAAAATGAATAGAAATGAATTCGAATTGAAATTGAATATAAATGAATTCGAATTGAAATTGAATTGAATGTAAAACGATTTCGAATTGAATATAAAACGAATTCGAATTGAATTGAATATAAAACGAATTCGAAGTGAATTGAATTTAAAACGGATTCGTATTGAATTGAATTGAAAAGAAAATGAATTCAAATCGAATTAAAATCGAAATTGAATTGAAATCAATTTGAAATGAATTTGAACCGAATTTATATTGATATATTCAATTTTGATTTGAAATTGAACATGAAGTTGAAACCGTTTTGAAAATGAATTTAAAACGATTTATAAAGCACGTTTTGAATTGAAATCGACGAAGTATATATTATATATATAATATAATGGCCTGAATAGAACGCGCCGCGCCGCGGTAGTTCGTGAATTTCGACCATTTATTTCAAACGGACATTACGGGAGATCCGACCGTCGGATTCTCCTAAAACCGGAACCGTTGGGTTCGTATCGAAAAGAGCTTTCTAACGAATATTAGAGATTTGAAATCTAACAGTTGGATTTGGAGTTATGTCCAAATCAAATTTGAAAAAGGTCGCTGCAAGTGCAGTTCGATGACCGTTGGTGGAAATCGACTGTACGGGCCTTGATAAAATTATTAAAAATAGTCATAATTTGTGTAAAATCATAAGAAATGATTTAGAAAGGATTGGGATGAAAAACTCCATATTTGAAAAGATAAAAATAGATTTTTATCGAAATGAACTAGTTTTGAACTAGAATTATAATTCTATTTATTTTTGAATAAATAAATTGAATCGAAAAAGGGTTTTAAAAATAACCAGAATTTCCAATAGTTATATTGGAATGGATTTGAATCGAAATTGTCTTCGGAATATTTAGATGTTGGATTTCGTGATTATACAGATGTTGTTATGGAAATTTGAAAGATATAGATATATATATCGTTATTTCCAATACGATATCTGTTGGTCGTAGAATTTGATATTGAATATAAGTCGATATATTTTCTATTCAGAGCCTTGTATTGAATATCAAATGTGATTTGGGTTTGTCGTGAATGGTGTCTTCATTAACACTGTTCTTGAACCCAGTTGAGAAAAGATTAAATCTTTTTATTTAGATTTAATGAAGTGTACCAATTAAATAACATTTAATTGAGTTGATATTGATTTTTGGGTTTATCGTGAACAATGTTTTAAATAACACTTGTTCTTTAACCCGATAATTAATGTGAGGTAATTTTGGGTTTATTGTGAACCGTGTTTTAAATGACACTGATTCTTTAACCCTTTAGCGATTAAAACTAAGTGGAGTTTTAATGAATCTTTAATTAGATTGAAATAATCGAAATGGAGTATCACCAGTTTTGCTCCAGGCGTCAGTTAAATCTTTAATTAGATTTGAACGTGAAATGGTAATTGAATTTACCGATAACACCGTGGTGTTAGATATGAAGTATAACCAGTTTTACTTCATGGGATGAATAGGTTGGGATTGGGAAATTAAAACAAATGATTACTTCGGTAAGGTCCGTTAATTCCGACTAGTTGAATCAAAATTCAAAAGATGATTAAAGAATAAATTCAAGGAATTTACCTTGGATAAAATTAATGGAAACCTTTCCCTATGAATGTGAAATTTAGAAACTAACTGCCGGTTAGCCAAGCAGAATGGTTTTCTGGATATTGATCTGATGTTGGTTTCGGCCTTCGGGGTTAATATTTGGGGAATTATTCTCTTGATTAATTTACGGTTAGTGACTGATTAATTGGAATGAGGCATATGTTGTGTTTGTGTAACACTTATTTAAAATATACGCGAGTTATTCGGGAAGACCGGGTTTATCCCATTCTGAATAACTGATACGACGATAAGTCGAAGATGAAGACGGTGGTCGAAAACCGGAAGTCTTCAAGTCGTTTGGGTGATTACTGATGATCTTGATTGGGCTGTACACCCAAGAAGATGGAAACAGTTGGTGATCGTCCAGACGTACTTGGAGATCGATGGATATACAGGTACTAGGTGCCTCCGGTTTCGTTCAGCCCCAGAACGGACTTGTAAATGGATTGTGTGTCTGACATTGGATTTTAGTCCGTGTGATTGATCTCTATTAAATATATATCTGTTTGGCGGCGGAGAATTTATTCTCTTGCTTAATGCCCTTCTCTGAGACGTACGAGCTCAGGGGTTATATATTGATGGATATCAATCGCATGGAGTGAATTGCCTGTGTGGCATGCCTAAGTGACAAATGATCAAGGCTTCTGTTGAAAAGCAAAGTCTTGTGGTTGATGATCGAAGCACGGCCTTTGTGGCGTAGCTTTGTGTAATGTTTACTTCGCGAGTTTCACACCCGGTATGAACCAAAAACGGGAGACGGACCTCAGGGAGGGCATGCGTTTCTTTCTAGTTAGAAGTGGCGTCAGTGGTTTTACACGCCCTGACGAGTTTGACTTATGTGGTTGTTGCTGTTGCGAGGCGCCTCGGTTATATCGGTTTCGGCCGATGCTTCTGGTCGGCTGACGGGCCAGGCTTACGCCCCAAAGGGCGGGGAAACGTAGTGTTCAGGCATAATAATCCACATCGATGGACCGACCCTGACGATCTAAAGGGTCGATGCGCTCTGACCCTGTGGCTCGGGCTAGAGAGTCATAAATCGGTAGAGGATCTTGCCCCTAGCCTCGATTCATACCATAAATGATAACCCAACTTCCAATACGACATTTGCGGTTTTAATTGTAGAACTAGTATATCGACATGATATATGGTACCCATGCCGCCTATGATTGATACTTATGATTTGAAGTTGTTTTATACACTATGCACTTATAATAGTATCAAACGATTTGTTTTAAACGTATCAATCATTCTTTGGCTGTTATAAGGGAAAACCCTATCCCCCGGCTTGCGTTGCATTGTGTGATAGGACCTGGGTCTTATAACAACTTCATTTTTCTTTATTTAGCATTGCGCTGTTGTTTTATGCACTGGTATTCTTGGGAGGAAACCCGTTCCGTGTTATACGGCGTGGTCCCTTGATTTACCTAACTTTAAAAATAAAGATTAATAACTGTTTTGGTTCTCACACTAGTCACATGACTGACCTGGAGTTTATTGTTTTAACCTAAACTCTGGGTGCCCCTATTTTGACACGGGCAGCTAGTAGTTTTGGTTTTGCAGATTTATATTCACAGGATCCTGGTTTACAGCTGGAACGATATCCGGAAAGCTTTGTATCCGTATATCTCCTTCTAGTTGTGTATCGTATTATTTTCCGCTGCGATATATTTAAATGTAATTTAAATCTCTGATATTTCTGTGTAATATTTATTAGTTTATACTCTGTATATTCTTGTAATCTGATGCATTGTTGTGATATACAGTGAAATGTTCTTTTGTATGCGTTCTATTTTGTCATGTTCTCAAACGATAGGGCGTTTTGAACGGTCTGGGTCGGTTTAGCGACTGGTTCGGACCGAGCGAAATTCCTTGCCGTCACAATCATCATATGGATGTTACGTTTGAATGGATGATTGTGCATGCATACAGCCTTTACATGATACGTTAGGATTATTTGCATTCTTGTTGGGTTCATAGCACTAACATACATTGCATTAAGGAGGTCAACTAAATCAGTAGACCGCCTGATCTTTTGCATTAGCATAGGGACATATACATATACCTTTGCATATGTTTATATAAGCATTAGAGATTTTTTTAAGGACAATGGATGCCTGTGATTGATGGATGAGTAGATGGGTGATGGATGTTAGGATATGCATTCATTTTAACTTAGAGATTTCAGGGACGAAATCCTTTAAGAAGCGAAGAATGTAACACCCTGTAATTTGTGCAACACTGTAATGATAAACTAAAGAATACTTAATTAAATATTTGGAATTAAGTAAAACGAACTGTGCCATTGCGTTCGTCTCGAAATCCTGCTTAAGATAGACTCCGAGTTTGCGTAAAACAGACATCGTATGAAGAAGATATTAAGGTTTGAAATTTATATACATATAAGCCATTTATATATAAAGAAAACAATTCCAGAAAATCAAAATCAAAAGCGGGAAAATAAGGGGGGAAATCGGCCCGTTAGGGGTCGACCCCCACCCTAAGGGTGTCGACCCATGGGTCGACACAAACACAGGGGTGTCGACACCCATGTCGACTCCCTCCCCCCGAGATCTGGGTAGAATTCAGCTTCTGAACGTGGACTCATTTCTTGACTAAATTCATTGACCTTAGGCTATAAATAAGACCTCATTCTCATTGTTTTTTCACTAAAAACAATGGAGACAATGAGGTGCTGCCTTAACTTAGTTTGCTCTAGTCTATTCTTCTTCAACAATAAGTTGTATGTATTCAAGGATCCGTGCTACGACATCTACAATCAATCTTCTGTTCTTTAGATCCAATCACAGTGAGTTTATGTTGATTTTAGATATAAACACCTAAAATGTTATCTTGACATGTTTAATAAGTTTGGATCTAAGCCTATGCCTGTTAGTAACCTGAATCATATTAGATCTGCCATTACTTGTACACCTGATCTATTGATTAGTGCCTATTCATGATATCCCTATTCTGTTAGTTTGCCTAATTATGTCGCCTTATGACTATTATGTTAGTTTGCCTAATTATGTCATCATATGCCAGTTTTATTTACTATGCCTAGTCTTATTCTTTTCTATCCCTCTTTCCCTTTCTGTTTTTATAGCCAGGCTACCTTCGAGCCTAGGCCTATTACTGAAATACACGAATGCAAGAATTTGGGAATGATTGGGAATAATTAATTTGGGGCATAATTCGTATTGTAAACATGATTGGGAATTTTAGGCATAATTAGTACCTTAAGCCAAAACTTGAGATTTGGGGCATAATCTATATCTTGATCTAAACCTTAATCAAGGGCATAACTTGTATCATAGACCGGACAAGGATTTGGGGCATAATGAACATGGTAATTGGTTAGTAGTGAAAATGCCTAGATTTGAAGTAACTAGAAACTGTAACCGCACTTAGTCATGAGGTAAGATTACACTTGTGGTAGAATTTTGCTCGGAACCGCCCAATACATTCAGCATCCACAAGTGGTGAATCTAATGTGAGGGTTCTAAGTGCATAAACTTACATGTAACGGTGCTAAGACACGAGGTTAAGTCCAAATAGGTGAGAGGGTTAAGTTAATCTTGTTAAACGTGTGGGGACGGGTTACATATGAACCCGACAAACTTAACCAACTGGGGTTATGCAATCTTGTTAAACCAATAGGCATAATCTGTTGAAACCCTAGTGGTAGGGATGCAAGCCTAGGGGGAAGCTTGTATCATCTGTCATGTGGGACCCGTTTTAGTCAGTAACCCATTTGGTATCAAACGGGGAAACCCGAACTAGGTCAGGGTCTGGGCATGCTTACTGAGCTGATTATAAGAGGTCACTTGAGTGAGGGTGTTGGCGGCGCGTTCAAACGGAGTCATGTGCGTGCATGGGTCCGCTTGCCAGGGAAGATAAGATGCTGTGACATCTGTACATATGGTTTGTGCACATCTTGTAAGCAAAGGGTTGCCACTTTAGGAAGTGATACATCCTACTATGGGGCCAGCACGGGGTATCTACGAGTTAGGGATCCGATCGATTGGGGATAGTAAGCAGGGTACATTTGGTCTTGCTTGTTTAGGAGCCCGTTATTGTCGTTGGAGGTTAAAAACTGTCAGTTCTATTGGGCTACCTGTTATTATATGGGGTAAAACCTCCCACTAGAAATACACCTAAGCCTACCTTCTTGTACTTGTTGGGATCATCTTGTTCTTGTTATACTAGTATTGGTGCAGAGAAAAGTATTAGAGAATCACAATGCATGTTCTGTTCTGTTATCCTATTTACCTTGTTATACCTGCCTTATGACACTGTTACCTCTCTCCAACTTATATGCATGTCATAATGCTTTTACCTATTTATATGCTAAAAGTAACTGGACTCTCCGGACTTTATGTCTGACCCATTTTGTTTCCTCTTCTTTCTCTTCCGTCCCCCCAAGGTTCTCATGGTGGGAGTACTGAAGCTTGATCAGGATTCTTCTTTCCTTCTACTTGGAGATGCTTAGATGTACTGCTCGATTTCACATCTTCTCTACTATGGCTATATTTTGGGGATTATGATCTTTTATGTATTATTGTACCCTAATGAAGATTTTTGTACAAGGCAGAAGTTTCATGTTTTCAGTATTTCAGACTTATGATGTAAACATGTTTTGGACCACGATGTTTTCTATTTAATAAAGTTTTAAATTCCGATGTAATTTTATATCCGTCTTGTAATTTTTCTGTTTCTATTTACCTATAACGCTTCACGAAACTTAATGCATTCTGATAAAGAGTGACATTAACGTACGTGGGGTGTCATAGAGATTGACCGGGAATGCATTGGTATATGCTGAATGGGTAGCAAATGGAAGAGATAAAGTTGAATGCTCGATAAAAAGGTACGAGTTTATATTTTATGACTATGAGATTTATGAGCCGGTTGGGCAAGCTGCTTGCCTGTTTTATTTTATTTTGGATTGGAGAAGGCATAGAGATGCGAGTTGTAGTTGTACCGATTAAGGCATGCAAAGGAGACACTGCGAAATTTTGAAGTGTTAGAATTTTTTTGAATTTTTGAATTTTTTTTGTTAAATAAGAATGAATTAATATTTTAATTGAAATTAAATAATTCAGTTGAAATTGAAATTAAGAAGTAAAACAAATGATTTTTATCCTGGTTAATAAAAATTTGTAGAACTTTTCCTACCTTAGTAATTTCGGGAACGAAATTCTTGTAAGGGGGAAGGAATGTAACGTCCCAGAATTTTAGTGATTTAATAATTAATTTATTCAATTATTAATTTATGGTTTGATAATTTAATTGGTTTTAAATTAATATATTTTGAATATTTAAATAATACAAATAATAGGATAATAATATATTCATCTTTGAAATAGTCGGAAATAGTTGAATTGGCAATATTGTGTAAATTGGATAGTATAAGATATTCAATCGAGTTTAGATTCATGTTATAATAATGAATTTATTTAATAAACGAAATTTGAACGTATAAACTATAATTTTATAAACGAGCTCGTAACGTCGCGGTAGTTCGTAACATTGAGTTTTGAATTTCAGTTGACTGTGCAGGATTCGATATAAGTCGGATTTCTTTGAAACAAGAAACGCTGGAATCTATTAAACTGTAATTTTCTAATGAAAGTGAAAAATCGAGATTTTGTATTATTAATTGTAAGTTATGTCCAAATCAAAATTCTAGAAATTCGTTATGGAATCATTATAATTTGTAACGATTTAGTTAATAATTAAAAATGGGATTTTTAATATAAAATGAACATCTTTTTAGCTTGAAATTGAATATCAAGTATAATCCATATTTTATTTATTTTTGAAGCTGTATAAATTTGAATATATAATAATAATAATATTTTATTATTAATAGATTTGGTTATTTTAAATGATTTATAATATATCGACCGAATATGGAATTTAAGACTTACGAATTTTCTAACGACTTCCATTTCAACGAAACTAATTTTATTAAATCCATGGTGATTAATTATTGTGAGATTTTTAATTTCGCTTAATTGGATTTATTTTGTGACCATGCGCAGTTTAAACGCATATTATTTAACAATTTGCAATCAAAAAGGAGATTTTACAAACGGACTCAGAATTCGACGAAACCAGCTCCATCGTGTCTAAAATATTTAATTATTGTAGAATCACAAGTTTCACCCCGAATGGAGCTCGTACGTGGTAATTTTTGTGTGTGACTTCGAACGTAAGTTTCGGTACATATATATATATATGTATGTATGTATTAAAAATAAGAAAAAAACTAATACATACCTTAACCCCTAAGCTAACCTCACATACAACTATTGTAGTTTCAAATAAACCTGGCAGCCTACCGATATATCGCCTACTCCAAAGTATATGAATTGTTAACCATCTTTGAACAAACCTATATCTTCACTGCCTACAGGTACAAGGAAAAGAAAGCTAACAAAAACTTAAGGATAAAGGACTCACGCACGCAGCTATGTATCGTCAAATCATAGCCTAACCAAATCTAATTAATTCACATAGTATTCCTGCAGGCTATACTATATATATATATATATATATATATATATATATATATATATATGTGTGTGTGTGTGTGTGTGTGTGTGTGTGTGTGTGTACAGACCTATGCTCCGCCTTAAAGCTTCATGCCTATTTCTTAAATAAATCACCTACCCTATCCTTCCTATGCTGTATTAAAACTTAAGGGTGATGTGCATCCACGTTATAAATACCTCATGATCACTGCATTGCATTACTTCCTGTTTTCAGGACTTCGAACATTTGCAATGGCTTTCGAAACTTTTATAAACTCAACTCACATCTCAAAATACAAATTTAAATATATATCAACCCGCACGATGTATGCTTCAACCTGGGATGCATTACGTGAAGTTCATCAACGGTTTCTGGTATTCAAAAATAACTGGTAGCCTAGGTTCATCGATATGGAAGGGACTGGTGCTGTAATTAAAGAAACGAAGTTTGTATTCGTGTTGAGGGGATCTATCAGCGTTTGCGTGAATTTTTTTAAGGGATTTCGAAAAAAAAATGTGATGCAAAGATGTCTGGCTTGTGAGAGTCACCTGTAGAACAGAATGTGCAACAAGCATGCGAGTTGTTCGAGGTTCGGTGAAGGAGAGAGAGGTCAGGAAGAGGGATCAAACAGTTATTTGAGAGTTGAGTTTCACGGAGAAATGGGTTTGAACAAGGTTGAAAGATTTTCAGAAATGGTGAAATGAAATACAGGAGCAGGCTGTTTTATTTCTTTGTTAGGGAAGAAAGCTTTGGGCATGAATCAGAAGAATTAAATGGAATGACGTGAAAAGGTAAGGCCCAAAAGACAGAGAATATAATAAATATAGTTTGTTTAAATTTTGAATCATGTATTAATTTGTAAATACCATATCTTGTACATACATTATCAAAATTGCACAAACTTAAAACCACTGGAATCGTATCAGAGAATACTACACAATGGAACTAGTTCGGAGCGATTTGGAGCTCGTTACGATATTTGGCAAAATAAAATGCTTGACCGGATCCATCGACCGTTAATCATTATTCAACGATTAATTACCAATGTGAGTAAACTCACTAACTCTGTCCAATTTCATAATATTATAAACTTAATTTGGTATTGATAGAAAATGATTGAATGCTGTGTGGTGGTTGTTTGGACGAATTGCTTATGGATTGGTTGAAATAATACATATAGTTATATATATATATATAAATACACAGTTGATTAAATACAAATTCTATTTATTTTATTTTCTCACACTGACATGAAATTAGTGTTATTTATGTTGATTAACATCTATGGATGCAGGGAAAGAGGTTGGAGAAATCCAATTGAATTCCTCAGCAATTTTATTGTTAATTTTCGTATATTGCATTATATTATGTGACAAACAATCCGGTGTTGATTATTGTGTGTTTGGGATGTTTGAATAACATTGACCCTGAAATAATTGGTATTTAAATACCATAAAATATATTCAAAAATATTGAAAAGGATTTGGGAGTTTTAAAAAGGAAAAATCTATTTTTAAATAAAAAACTGAATTTCAATTGGGCTAAATATAATAACTTGTTTTAATTATATAAAACAAGTAGGTTGGTTTATAAACGATCTTTATAAATGGAATGAAATACTTATTATTAATAATAAGTTAGAAATACAAATTCAATAATGATTTTTGGAATGGGGAAATCGGTAAAAAAGGGGGACGATGAAGTTTATTTCGATGTTCGAAATATGAGTAGGATCGAATAATTCCATAAGGATTTATAATGAGAATTTGACTATGTCGAATGCTATAAAAATAATTCATTTTTGGAAATTATATATTATATAAGCTAGAAATTGACAAAATAGTCAATATTTGGTTTGAACCCAATAATTTGTAATTGAATAAGCAATAGTGATTAAATTATAACTTGATATATAATTAGTAAGAAGTTTACTTGTAAATAGAGCTTATAAAGTGGAATATGGATATGCATTTATAAAATAACTCGATAAATGGATTTTAACCTTTAATGTTTAAATCAAGATTTGATTTAATAAAATGAGTCCAGATTTCTATAGAGGAATAATATTCACATTTTAAAGTGAATAATGATTTAAAAGAAAATGCTTTGCAGATTAAATGGGATATAAGAGGAAACTAATAAATATTTGAGTGATAAATTCAAAAATGAATTTATAAATCGAGTAAACCTGAAACAGTGAGTTTATTCCGACGTTCGGAATGTAAATCGAATATAGTCTACTGAAAGAGAGTTATATATTAAAATTCGATTATATCGAATTTAGGAAAGTATTATTTACTTTTCATTTTTTTACCAAGTTTTATTTATTTATTCATTTAATAATCTATTTATTTATTAAAATTAACGAATAAGAGTTACATCATAAAGTTAATATTTTTGAGGTATGGATTATAACGCTATCGTTATAATCAATTATTTTCGTTAAAGAAATGGATCCATAAACTGAATTCGAGAGTCGAGTAAGCAATGATTTGATAAGAAGTTTAGAAATGAAAGAGGTAATCAGAAACTGACCGGAAATTTGTCGAGTTGAATGGTTCCTTGAGTGTTAATCTGATGTTGGTTTCGGCCTTCGAGGTTAATACTTAGGGAGTTGTTCTCTTACTGATTTACGATTAAGGATTGACGGATGTAGAAGGATTGTGATACATGAATATAAGAAATGGAAATGTTTTTCAATGATAATGTTTATTTTCTAAACATAGAAACTACGAAATTGGGAATATATGGAAATGTTTTGCGATGTTAATAAGAAATATGTTCTGGAATATGGAAAATAAAAAAAAGATGGAAACGTTTGCTAAGAATCGGGAGGGGATAAACGAACTTGGAGAAATAATTGTGTGAAGATATTGAAAGGAAATGGGGAAATGAATAAATTAGTAATAAATTAATTAAAGGGGCTCAGTGTTGATTTATGGTTAATCAATATAATTTCCATTTGGAAATAAGATCGTTTCTTGTATGCATGTTTTCCTTTGATAGGTATATAACCAGCTATCAGAGTTTTTGACTTTTTTTTCATTGTCAATACGGAGAGACCGGAATCATATTTTTTATCTGAAAACTACTCCGTATGGGCAATAGCATTGCGAATCAAATGTGATGAAGAAAATCGAAGACGGAGTTTATGCAAGGGCTGTTCTGGCGATTCTAGGTAGAAATTTCCTAAGATTGATTTACAGAATAGCGCCTTTGGTTTGTTCAGTCCTAGGACAACTTGTATGAAGGAATGTATAATAGAGTATATCTAATATATCATGTAAGTTGATCTCTACAAATGTATTTTTGTTGGTGGCGTAGGAATTCGTTTCTCTTAGATTTATACCCATGGTATTTTTGGGGAAATCAATTTGTGATCTGGAAGGCATGACAATTTGGCATTCAAAGTAAATGAAGATTTGATCTGTTAAAAGATACGTTATGACCTCAAGCCTCATCAACCAGGAAATGACAAAAATCGGGCAGGCAGCATGGCTAAGTGGGTCGCTCCCAATTAGGTTATATTGTCACTATCTAGAGAATAATCATTTTGTTTCTTCTTTCTCTTCTGTATCTCCCGGGATTGGTTATGTTGGTATACCAACGTTAGGTGACAATATATTCAGAACATTCAAGCGAAATGAATGGCCGGTCATGAGTGATTGAGTTGCAAGATATTCTTGTTGAACTCTAGTGTATCCCATCTAGAGTACACTAATCAGAAGGTGGTTCCATGCCTTGTCATAGTTGGAAATCCATTTCCAATAAGTTCCCGCGGTTTTGATTGTATATTATATATGTGGAGCATGAGATGCAAGCATTTGCTAGATTGTTATTTACTTGATGTTGACACTATTATAATATTGGAATAGTATTGATTATAAAATATTTTGGGTTATCGTAAGGTAAAAACCATCTGTATTTATGTGTGGATCGGTCTTACAATTATCATTTCTTTTTAAAATGATTTTTGAAAGTTAAACCAAATGGTTGGAGTTTACTCACACCAGTCCCATAACTGACCCGAGTTTATTTTGTTTTGTTTTACCCTAAACTCTTGGGTGCTCAAATTTGTGCGGACAGTCAAGTAGTCGGGATTTTACAGATATACATGGAAAAGCTTGGAGCAGGAGGCTTCAACATTAGTTATATATAGAGTTTATTTCCGCTATGATGTTGTGAGTTGTACTTTGAAATGGTATGTATATAAAATTATAAGTTTGTATTTCAAAAGGTTATGTTATATAATATATTTTATTCATTCCGCTGTGAGATTCATGTTTAGTCTAATTTTGTTCTGTTACGATCTTCTTGTATTCTAATTTTCTTTCTATTTCTCACCCTCTAACTTCTTTCTATTATTGATCTGGTATTTCTGATGCTTGAATAGTCAACATTGTGTTTTTATGTTGATTTTCAGGGTCGAAAATCCTTGGGACGTTACAGTGGTATCAGAGCTGAAGGTCGAGTGATAACCTTGGCTCTATCACGTAACTCAACAGAGATGGGGTTAGTAACACCATAGATTGAGTTGAGTGTATATATACGAGAGAGCGTGTTTGTAGATTGATTAAAAATGGTTTTATATTATGGAGGATTATTGAAACACCCCACCTCCATTAATGTCACTCACAAAGGGAATGCATTAACTTCAGTGAAGCATTATAGGTAAAAGAAGCAGATGAATTACAAGACAGACAAATAAAGCAGCAGAAAACAAAGTCATTTTATAAGCAACGTAGTTCAGCCAAGCTTTTACAACAATTTACTCAATCATACTTAAAAGTACTACATAAAACTTCTGTCTTGATTCAAAAACTTCCAAGTTTATAAGAAGCATAAAACATAGAAAAGTAGCATAAGTCCCTAAATTAAAGTGCAAACACAGCCATAGCCAAAGATAAGAGGAGCCAAGTAATACATCAAAGAATCTTCAAGCTTGGAAAGAGAAACGGCCCAAACTAAGCTGAGCTATTCCCTCCCTGACTACCTGAGGGGAGAAACAGAAGAAAAGAAGACGAAAGAAAATGGGTCAGACATAAAGCCTGGTAAGTCCAGTGAATTTCAGTATGTAAATAGGTAAAAGTAACATGACAAGAATAAACTGAATATAAGATAATACTGTGATAACAGGGAGAACAAGATAAGATTATCATAAGATATGATAAGGCAAGATAAACTGAATGCGCTTCTACTCTTTCTCTGCTTCACTAATACCTTATTATTCTGATTTCTATGTCTATGCACCACCTAACTAGTGTCCCAACTAGTAATCTGTATAAAATGATAATATGATCCTAATCCCCGTAGTTGTGGTAGCCTTCAGGTGTACATCTATTATGAGGCTCCCACCTCTATCTGCCTAATTGCCATGGATATGTTAAATGTACCCTTACAATCCTATCGATCGACTCCCTACTTGTATTCATTTATTACTTGTGTCATCCATCCCCGCTTGTATGTATTCATTACTTGTGTCATTCGGCCCCGCTTGTATGTAGATACCTGTGCTGGCCCTATCATGGGGTGTATCAATTCCCATGATGGCAACCCGATACTATTCAAGATGCACAGTGTATACTACTGATGCCCAGTGCCTACTTTTCCACTCCGGAGCACGTGCACGCCCATACTCCGTCGGAACTACACTGCTGCTCCACCCGTTGCTATTTTGACCGCTTATAATCAGCCCAGTAATCGTGCTCCACCCTGCCAAGCTCAGGGTATCATGATACATCTATGTGGGTTACTGTTGAAATGAGTCCCCATAACTAGGGTTTCCTAGTCAACATGTTATTATGGTTAAGTGTTCTCAATTTAACTTAACCTAACCCATTTGCTTAATTAACATGTTGTACTGGTTAAGCATTGCCTATTCATATGTTACTTAACCTTCTCACTGATTCACGCATGTTTATTTAACGGTTAAGTTTGCGGGCCTAAATATATACTAATATTACCCACTTACTCAAGATTTACTTAACCCTTCCCCTTATCAAGTCCATATGTATTATTAGTTGAGCTTGCCTTAACCCTATCCACTTGGTTCATGTAATATTGGTTAGGTTGTCTTCTTGTCCATGTTAACTTATCCCACCCACCTAACATCTCATATTGGTTAAGTGTTTCTTATTAACTTAACCCTTCCCATTCATCATGTTATATTGATTAAGTGTTTCCCCTTAACTTAACACCACTCGTTCATCATGTTATGTTGGTTAACTTAACCCTACTCATTTATCATGTTGAATTTAGTTAAGTGTTTCCTATTAACTTAACCCTGTTCATTAGCATTAATTAATTCATTAATGCCTTAACCTCTCACATTAGAACTGTTGTTTGCGGTTGCTGGATGTGCCGGGCGGTTCCGGGCAGACTTCTACCACAAACTCATTCTAACCTCGAGTTTTGGGCTTTATGCGCTAACCTCTCACGTTAGAACTATGTTGTTGCGGTCGCTGGATGTGCTGGGTGGTTCCGGGCAGTCTTACACTGCAACTCAATCTAACCTCAGGTTAGGCACGTTCATCTTTTATCCAATTTACCTATTTATCATACATGTCCAAGTCTAGATTTTATATGCTAATTTTCCCAAATTTACAAAACTAGTCATGTTACAATTCTCAAGTTATGCCCAACCAAGCCAATTGTAAGTTATGCCCCACAATCACAATATACATTATGCTTGGCGTCCCAACCGATAGTTATGCCCAATCTAGATTTAATATTCCAATTTACAGTTTCCGCACAATCTAGATTTAATATTTCAATTTACCCCAGGTTCGCAACAATAATCTTTATACCCCAAATCAAAATTTACAGATTATGTCCAACAATTTCACCGAATATGTTATGCCCAATTATTTCACCAAATACGTTATGCCCAATATTTACCCAAAATATTCCATGTATTCCAATCGTTCGTATTTCGCGATTTCAGCCTAGGTTCGAAGGTAACCCAGGTTCATAAAAGAAAAAAGGAAATAGGGGAAGAGAGAGGGAAGGAGCATAAAATAAGAATAGGCATAAAAATAGGCATGTAACAACAAACCTAATACAAGAGATTTAGATCCAACAAAGATAGATTCTTCAATAAACTGATACAATCATTATCGCAGGCATAAGAATAACATCACGAACCAAAGAGGATTATAAACCTAATGTACAACAAGATAGGCCTGATTCAATCAATAAAAATAACCTATTAAAAACATGGATTAAATCGTTGTTGTTGCAGAGACTCTAATTTGATGTTGATTAATCTTCAATGTTGATTTGAGGCACTTTAATTTGATTTCTAGTTTGGAGAAGATGGCGATGGCTAGGCTAGATTGAAGATGAACAGCATGATGACGTCATAGCTTTGGACCAATAGAATTAGGGTTGGATTATGAACGTATATATAGATGTCTAGAATTATTAAGAGCTTTTAGATTAATTTAGTATCCATCCAAGCCATCCAGTCCAAGAAAATTCGTCATCAGGCCAATGAGGTAATGACACATCAGCCCTTGTCTATAAAAATACGTCACTGGATCTGGATCAAAAAGGGGTCGACACCTATGTCGACACCCTTATAGGGGGTCGACGCCTATGTCAACTCCCCTTTAGGGGGGGGGGTGGTTGACACCTCTGAGCGGGAAATTTCCCGCTCAGTTCGCTCTGACCGAATTTCGAATTTTTGTACAGTTTTTCCCTTTAATTATTATTTTAATTTAATTTCTGTTTAAACTTTAAATCTTCTGAACTCCATAACTTCTTCATATGGAGCCCGATTTATGCAACTCAGACTCTATCTTAAGCAGAATTCCGAGACGATCGCAATGGCGTAACCCGTTTCACCCTGTTCTTCTTCTAAAAATTAAGTGTTCTTAGATTTGTTAATTTTAATATTCATAGAAAATACGGGGTGTTACATTCTCCCATCCTTAAAGGATTTCGTCCCCGAAATCTCCAAGTTAAGAAGAATGTATATCCTACCATCCAACATCCATCTACTAAACCATTCAATCACAGACATCCATTGACCTTAAAAAGATTTCTAATGCTTTTTTCATGATCATATGCATAGTGTGCGTATATGTCCTTATCTAATGCAAAATCAGGCGGTCTACTGATTCAGTTTCAATCCATATTTTGTAACTTCTACATGATTGCACAATCATTCATACAAATGCAATGTCTGCATGATAACACATCAAGTTTCAATCCATATATAAATACATATATGCATATGCAATATGAAAGTGACTGAGCCGATCTAGTACCTAGTGTGTGTGTGTGTATGCATCCACGAGCAACCACTAGCAACCACTTGCAACCATCAATCATAACATGTTTCAAATACATGTTTACATCCATTGGTTTCTACCTAAGGATTAAGAATAGGACTGAGGAGATATACTTAAAAGATAGATACAAGCAGGCGTAAACTTATGGAAAAAGAGATCAAGGATGTACCCTAAAAAAGAAAAGGGTAGGATGCGCGTGTCTTGTCTTCAGTCTCCCAAGTCGCGTCTTCTTCAGCATCACCCCATTGTACTTTAACTAGCTTGACCTCACGATTTCGAAGCTTCTTGACCTCCATTTCCAAAACTCACTAGTAAAGATAGGATCTCGATCACTTACTATGCTAGAAGGTATCCCTGTAGTCGGACTATCTTTCCAAGATAAACAAATGTTAACCATGATACCAAGTGTATATACTAAGATGATTAGAGGTCTCTCCTCTACTTAGCTTATCCACCATGTCACAAATCTGAGGGTCTAAGGCTAAAGGTTGCTATGTAATTCAAACTTTACCCCTCTTAAGGTCAGTCTCTTTCTACTTAGGGCGCCTACCACAACATTACCCTTGCTAGGGGTATAAGCATTCTCAAGGTCGTATAAGGCAAGAAATTCCATCTATCGTTGTTGCCTCAATTTCAAATCTTTTTGCGAGAACAAATGTTTTAAGGACTTATGATACATATATAGTTCAAACTTTCTCTCTTACAAGATAATGATGCCATGATTAAGAGTGAACTCCATAACAGTTAATTCCAAGTCGTGGGTAGGATAGTCTTTCTCATGTACTTTCAGCTGTCTTCTTCCATAACTAACTACCCTCTCTTCTAGCATTAAAACAGCGCCTAACCCTGTCCCGCATGCATCCGTATAAACTGCAAACATCTTGTTCCCTTCAGGCAATGTCAAGACTGTGGTTGTCATCAATGTTCTCTTCAATCGTTGGGAAGCAACATCACAAATCAATTCCCAAGCAAAAGTTAGATTCTCCTTCGTCAATCTAGTAAGTAGGGATGATACCTTCACAAAGCCCTTAATTAACTTCCTATACTAGCCCTCTAATCCAAGAAAACTTCTTACTCCTATTGCATTCCTTGGGACCTTCTAATCTTGCACCACAACTACTTTTGCGGGATCTACTGTTATCCCTTCCTTGGATGTCTTAGAAACCTTACTTCGCCTCTCTAAAAATGATATTTGGAGAACCTAACCTTAAGCTGATGCGCTTGGAGGGTATCCAAGACTTCCCTTAGATACAAATAATGTTCTTCCTCGTTCTTTGAGAAAATCAAGATATCGTCCGTGAGGACTACTACAAACTTATTAAGGAACTCCCTAAACACCTTACTCATCAAGTCAACAAAATAAGCGGGTGCATTCATCAAACCAAAAGGCATGACGAGCCACTCAAAGAAACCATCAGGGGTCCTAAAAGCAGTATTGCCTATACTGTCCTCAGCTACTCTTAGCTGATGAAACCCTGTAGCCAAATCTAGTTGGGAGAAAACAGACGCACCTACGAGCTGGTCAAACAAATCATTTATTCTTGGAAGTGGATGCCTATTTTTCTTTAGTCAGCTTGTTAATTCTCTATAATCCATGCATAGGCAAAGTGAACCATCCACCTTAGTAGCGAATACTGCTGGAGCACCCCATTCAGAAATACTTCACCTAATAAAACCCTTCTCAAGAAACTCTTTAACTTGCTCGCTGAGCCCTTCCTTTCCGTTGGATTCATGTGTCATATAGGTAATGCAACTGGCTTTGCATTGTCAACTAGATATATGCAGAAGTCTATCTTGTGTTTTAGGGGACAAACCCCTAACCTAATCAAAACGTTTGCGTACTCATGGACTACTCTAATGGATCGCAAATCATCGATACATGCATCAAGTGATTATAGGTAGTTAAGTCGAACTGATCCCTTAGGATCGCACGAAATCTTGAGCGTATTCCCGAGGCAAGTCAAAAGCCTAACTACCCTCCTTTCACAATTACTAGTTAACCAATCCATGCCTAAAATCAACCCATAGCCCATGAAACAAAAATCATAAGCATTACACTTAAACTCAATAATTAATATAGCTATTCTCAAATCCTTACAAACCGAAGATAAATGAGCCGAACCACCAATTGGATTTGAGACAATAATGGTATCTTCCACTATACAAGCACTAAGGTGCAGAGACTCAACTATGGAAGCAGATATAACCGAATGTGAAGCGCTAAAATAAAAAAGAGTACTAACAGGATAATCAAAAAGAAAAACTAAACCTTTTTCAACAAAACTTTACTACCTCTCTCTCAGCTACGCTGGCGGTGAGAGCATACAATTGCCCTCCTGAAAATCCTGTCCTTTGTTCTTGCCTTTGTCCTTAATTATATGACCCGTTATACCATAATAAAGACACTTCCTCTTGTCTTAGGTTTTACCATTCTTTCCTCCCTTGTGAACCAAGTCCATATCATGAGTTTATCATCCTTGGGTTGTGCTCCTTAGCCAAACTCCCTCATTCTCATCTTTACCATCCTCGTGTAACATGTTGACAAGTCTCTCGAAAGCTGCCTCCATCGCACGGAAAACCCTACAAAGCTTGAAACAAAATTAGCCACAGGTGAAACTACTGCGACTATATATGGAAGTTGGGCACTTCTTCGCCCTTTGACAGGTGTCGTAGTCTCATCAAGCCTACGGAACCATGCTGTGATGAGGTTACCTCCCAGAAAGCAAAGAGCCTCAGAGACTTAGGAAAGAAGGAAACAAGGATTCAAATAGAGGATCAAAAGTTAGTGCATATGGCTTTGGGAAATATGCCTTTAAAACAAAACTTTTCTTTTGAAAATGCTTCTTTTAAACCATTTTGAAAATAATTTTTCAAATCTTTTATCTGATCCGATAACCTTTAGCTCTGATACCAAGTGAAACACCCCACCTCCATTAATGCCACTCACAAAGGGAATGCATTAACTTCAGTGAAGCGTTATAGGTAAAAGAAGCAGATGAATTACAAGACAGACAATACTGTGATAACAGGGAGAACAAGATAAGATTAGCATAACATATGATAAGGCAAGATAAACTGAATGCGCTTCTACTCTTTCTCTGCTTCGCTAATACCCTGTTATTCCGATTTCTATGTCTCTGCACCACCTAACTAGTGTCCCAACTAGTAATCTATATAAAATGATAATGTGATCCCAATCCCGTAGTTATGGTAGCCTTCAGGTGTACATCTATTATGAGGCTCCCACCTCTATCTTCCTAATTGCCATGGATATGTTAAATGTACCCTTACTACCCTATCGATCAGATCCCTACTTGTATTCATTTATTACTTGTGTCATCCAACCCCGCTTGTATGTATTCATTAATTGTGTCATTCGGCCTCGCTTGTATGTAGATACCTGTGCTGGCCCCATCATGGGGTGTATCGATTCCCATGATGGCAATCCGACACAATTCAAGATGCACTGTGTATACTACTAATGCCCAGTGCCTGCTTTTCCACTTCGGAGCACGTGCACGCCCATACTCCGTCGGAACTACACTGATGCACCACCCGCCGCTATTTTGACCGCTTATAATCAGCCCAGTAATCGTGCCCCACCCTTCCTAGCTCCGGGTACCATGATACATCTATGTGGGTTACTGCTGAAATGGGTCCCCATTACTAGGGTTTCCTAGTCAACATGTTATTATGGTTAAGTGTTCTCAATTTAACTTAACCCCACACATTTGCTTAATTAACATGTTATACTGGTTAAGTGTTGCCTATTCATTTGTTACTTAACCTTCTCACTGATTCACGCATGTTTATTTAATGGTTAAGTTACTTAACCCTTCCGCTTATCAAGTCCATATGTATTATTGGTTAAGCTTGCCTTAACCCTATCCACTTTGTTCATGTAATATTGGTTAGGTTGTCTTCTTGTCCATGTTAACTTATCCTACCCACCTAACATGCCATATTGGTTAAGTGTTTCTTATTAACTTAACCCTTCCCATTCATCATGTTATATTGGTTAAGTGTTTCCCCTTAACTTAACCCCACTCGTTCATCATGTTATGTTGGTTAACTTAACCCTACTCACTTATCATGTTGGATTTGGTTAAGTGTTTCCTATTAACTTAACCTTGTTGATTAGCATTAATTCATTCATTAATGCCTAAACCTCTCACATTAGAACTATTGTTTGCGGCTGCTGGATGTGCCAGGCGGCTCCGGGCAGATTTCTACCGCAAACTCATTCTAACCTCGGGTTTTGGGCTTTATGCGCTAACCTCTCACATTAGATCTATGTTGTTACGGTCGCTGGATGTGTTGGGCGGCTCCGGGCAGTCTTACACCGCAACTCAATCTAACTCGGGTTAGGCACGTTCATCTTTTATCCAATTTACCTATCTATCATACATGTCTAAGTCTAGATTTTATATGCTAATTTTCCCAAATTTACAAAACTAGTCATGTTCCAATTCTCAAGTTATGCCCAACCAAGCCAATTGCAAGTTATGCCCCACAATCACAATATACATTATGCTTGGCGTCCCAACCAATAGTTATGCCCAATCTAGATTTAGTATTCCAATTTACAGTTTCCGTACAATCTAGATTTAATATTTCAATTTACCCTAGGTTCGCAACAATAACCTTTATACCCCAAATCACAAGTTACAAATTATGTCCAACAATTTCACCGAATATGTTATGCCCAATTATTTCACTGAATACGTTATGCCCAATATTTACCCAAAATATTTCCCGTATTCCAATCGTTCGTATTTCGCGATTTCAGCCGAGGTTCGAAGGTAACCTAGGTTCATAAAAGAAAAAAGGAAATAGGGGAAGAGAGAGGGAAGGAGCATAAAATAAGAATAGGCATAAAAATAGGCATTTAACAACAGACCTAATACAAGAGATTTAGACCCAACAAAGATAAATTCTTCAATAAACTGACACAATCATTATCACAGGCATAAGAATAACATCACGAACCAAAGAGGATTATAAACCTAATGTACAACAAAGATAGGCCTGATTCAATCAATAAAAATAACCTTTAAGGCATGTAAAGACATGAATTCAATAGAAGGAAAGGGATAAATCTGAAAAGATTGTCTCATCATCAAGCATGGACTTAGATTCATTTTATTACATGCCAAGATTACTATTAGGTATTTAAATTTGAAAGTAACATGAACTTACATTACTAGGATTAAGAAAAGATAATTGAATCATTGTTGTTGCAGAGACTCTAATTTGAGGTTGATTAATCTTCAAAGTTGATTTGAGGCCCTCTAATTTGATTTCTAGTTTGGAGAAGATGGCGGTGGCTAGGCTAGATTGAAGATGAACAGTATAAAGGCATCATAACTTTGGAGCAATAGAATTAGGGTTGGATTATGAGTGTATATATAGATGTCTAGGATTATTGAGAGCCTTTAGATTAACCTAGTATCCATCCAAGCCACCAGTCCAAGAAAATTCGCCATCAGGCCAATCAGGTAACGACACATCATCCCTAGGCTGTAAAAATACGTCACTGGATCTGGATCAAAAAGGGGTCAACTCCCTAAGGGGAGGGGGGCGACACCTATGTCGACACCCCTATTGGGGTCGACACCTATGTCGACTCCTCCTGGGGGGGTCGACACCTCTGAGCGGGAAATTTCCCGCTCTGCCCGCTCTGACCGAATTTCGAATTTTTGGACAGTTTTGCCCTTTAATTATTATTTTAACTTAATTTTTGTTTAAACTTGAAATCTTCTAAACTCCATAACTTCTTCATACAGAGCCCGATTTACACAAACTCAGACTCTATCTCAAGCAGAATTCCGAGACGATCGCAATGGCATAACCCGTTTCACCCAATTCTTCTTCTAAAAATTAAGTGTTCTTAGAGTTGTTAATTTTAATATTCATAGAAAATACAGGGCGTTACAATTATTGATTAAGTGGCTTATGAATTCTGGTCGACGGTCGATAGGGGTATCTAAGCACTTGAATATGATGAACCGATATAATATGTTTTGAAAAGAGGGTAAACAAAATAATTTTTTCCAAACTATATTTTGATATAAAAGGAATATTTATATTGGAATTATTATGTATTTGATATGTGGATGTTATTAAAATCGAATAAGATTATAATTAAAAAGGTTGTAAATAACCCATCTAAATTCGTAAGTATAATAGATAAAATCAGATGGATTAAATCTGAATTTAAAACAGATTTGAAATTCAAACTCCGGGAATGTGGAAAAGGTGTTGTGAATGAATTTTGAATTAAGTATATAAGATCCTGGAAGATTTGGTAATGTTTTTCAAAAAAATTTAAGGATATTTTGAGGTTCAAAATGGAAGTGTTTAAAAATAAGTTTTGAAAATGATATAGTATTGAACTCACTTCAATCACTAGAAAATAATTCTGATGATGAGGCCGCATTATCAAAGTTCATTTCTGAGTTTCTAAGTGCCGAATTACACCAAAAGTATTGTTTTGAAAAAAAAAATGTTCAAGTCCCGAAAAGGAATATCTTGTTTTAGAAAGCTAAGCTGTTTAAAACTCCCAAGAAAATAATGTTTTGAATTAAAAACAAGTATACAGAATAAATTTATAATGATGGAATAAAATTGACTTAAGGAAGTTATATAAAAATGTGTAAAAGCAAAAATAGGTATTAACTGAAAACAGTTAAGTGGGAATTGAATTGGCTGAAAATGATATCGAATAAAACCATATTTTAAATTTTAGGTAACTAATTAAAATTCAATTAGTTGATGGAATATGGGAATGAAACTTAACTTGGTTGAGGAATTGGATTGGGGAGTAAGAGTTGAAATCGAGAATGGAACTCAAGCTTGAAATGAAATTGGGCTTGGGTACAAGCGAATGATTGGATTTGAGGTTAACTTGATTGGACATTGACAGGGAACACATTGGTATATGCTGAATGGGTAGCAAATGGAAGAGATAAAGTTGAATGCCCGACAAAAAGGTACGTGTTTATATTTTATATGACTATGAGATTTATAAGCCTATTGAGCAAGCCGCTTGGCTGTTTTATTTACTTTTGGATTGGAGAAGGCATAGAGATGCTAGTTGCAGTTGTATCGATTAAGCCATGCAAAGGAGACACTGCAAAAAAATTTGAAATTTTAAAGTGTCAGAAGATTTTCAGAATTTTTGAAAATCTTCATTAATAGAGATGAATTAATATTTTAATAGAAATTAACTAATTCAGTTGAAACTAAAATTAAGAAGAAAAAGAAATGATTTTTAATCTGGTTAATAAAAAATTATAACACTTTCCCTACCTTAGTAATTTCGGGGATGAAATTCTTGTAAGGGGGAAGGAATGTAACCTCCCGGAATACTAGCGATTTAATAATTAATTTATTCAATTATTAATTTATGGTCAGGTTATTTAAATGGTTTAGATTAGTATATTTTGAATATTTAAATAATATAAATAATGGGATAATAATATATTCATTTTTGAAATAGTCGGAAATAGCTGAATTGGCAATATTGTGTAAATTGGATAATATAAGATATTCAATCGAGTTTAGATTCATGTTGTAAAAATGAATTTATTTAATAAACGACAGTTGAACGTATAAATTATAATTTAATTATAAATGAGCTCGTAACGTCGCGGTTGTTCGTAACATTGAGTTTTGAATTTCAATTGAGTGTACAGGATCCGTTATAAATCGGATTTCTTTGAAACAAGAAACGTTGGAATCTATTAAACTGTAATTTTCTAATGAAAGTGAAAAATCGAGATTTCGTATTATAAATTGTAAGCTATGTCCAAATCAAAATTCTAGAAAGTTGTTATGGAATCATTATAATTTATAATGGTTTATTTAATAAATAAAAGGGATTTTTAGTATAAAATGAATGTCTTTTTAATTCGAAATTGAATATCAAGTATAAATTCATATTCTATTTATTTTTGAAGCTATATAAGTTTGAATATATATAATAATAATATTTTATTATTAACATATTTGGTTATTTAATCGATTTATAATATACCAATCGAATATGGAATTTAAGAATTACGAATTTTCTAACGACTTCCGTTTCAACGAAACTAATTTTATTAAATCCGTGGTGATTAATTATTGTGATATTTTCAGTTTTGCCTTAATTGAATTTATTTTGTGATCATGCGCAGTTTAAACGCATATTATTTAACCGTTTACAATTAAAAAGGAGTTTTTACAAATGGACTTATAATTTGATGAAACCAGTTCCATTGTGTCCGAAATATTTAATTATTGTAGAATTACAAGTTTCACCCTGAATGGAGCTCGTACGTGGTAATTTTTGTGTGTGACTTCGACCGTAAGTTTTGGTATATATATATACATATATATTAAAAATAAGAAAAAAACGAATACATACCTTAACCCCTAAGCTAACCTCACATACAACTACTGTAGTTTAAAATAAACACGGTAGCCTACCAATATATCACCTACCCCAAAATATATGATTTGTCAACCATCTTTGAGCAAACCTATATCTTCACTTCTTACAGGTACAAGGAAAAGAAAGCTAGCAAAAGCTTAAGGCCAAAGGAATCACGCACGCATCAATGTATCTTTAAATCATAGCCTAACCTAATCTAATTAATTCACACAGGATTCACGTAGGCTATATATTATATATATACAGACCTATGCTCCACCTAAAAGCTTCATGCCTATTTCTTAACTAAGTCACCTACCTATCCTTCCTATGTTGTGCTAAAGCTTAAGGGTGATGTCTATCCACGTTATAAATACCACACGATCACTACATTGCCTTTCTTCCTGTTTTCAGGACTTCGAATATTAGCAATGGCTTTCGAAACTTTTATATACTCAACTCACATCTCAAAATCAAAATTTAAATATATATCAATCCATACGATGTATGCTTCAACCTGGGATGCATTGCGTGGAGTTCATCAACGGTTTATGGTATTCGAAAATAATTGACAGCCTAGGGTTCATCGACATGGAAGGGACTGGCACTGTAATTCAAGAAATGAAGTTTGTATTCATGTTGAGGGGATCTATCAGCGTATACATGATTTTTTAAAGGGATTTTGAAAAAAATGTGATGCAAAGATGTCTGACTCGTGAGAGTTGCTTGTAGAACGGAATGCGCGACAAGCATGCGAGCTATTCGAGGTTCGGTGAAGGAGAGAGAGGTCAGGAAGAGGGATCGAACGGTTATTTGAGAGTTGAGTTTCATGGAGAAATGGGTTCGAACAAGGTTGAAAGATTTTCAGAAATGGTGAAATGAAATACAGGAGCAAATGAGTTTATTTCTTCGTCGGGGAAGAAAGCTTTGGGCACGGATCAGAAGAACTAAATGGGATGACGTGAAAAGGTAAGGCCCAAAAGAAAGAAAATAAATCAAATATAGTTTTTTTAAATTTAAATCATGTATTAATTTTTAAATGCCATATCACGTACATACATTATCAGGACTGCACAACTTGGTACCGTTGGAATTGTATCAGAGAATACTACACAATGGAACTAGTTTGGAGCGATTTGGAGCCCATTACAATATTTGGCAAAATAAAATGCTTGACCAGATCCATCGACCGTTAATCGTTATTCAACGATTAACGAACAACATGAGTAAACTCACTAAATCTGTCCAGTTTTATAATATTATAAACGTTATTTAATATTAATAGAAATTGATTGAATGTCGTGTGATGGTTTTTTGGATGAATTGCTTATGAATTGGTTGAAATAATACATATATTTATATACATATATAAACAGTTGATTAAATACTGATTCTATTTATTTTAATATCTCACAATGATATGAAATTAGTGTTATTTATGTTGATTAACATATGTAGATGCAGGGAAACAGGTTGGAGGAATCCAACTAGATTCCTCAACAATTTTGTTGTTGATTTTCGTATATTGCATTATATAATGTGACAAATAATCTGGTGTTGATTATCGTGTGTTTGGGATGTTTGAATAACATTGACCCTAAAATAATTGGTATTTAAATGCCGTAAAATATATTCGAATATATTGAAAAAGAATTTAGGGGTTTTAAAAAGGAAAAATCTATTTTTAAATGGAAATTGAATTTCGATTGGGCAAAATATAATAACTTGTTTTAATTGTATAAAACAAGTAGTTTGGTTTATAAATGATGTTTATAAATGGAATGAAATACTTATTATTAATAATAATTTAGAAATATAAACTTGATAATGATTTTTGGAATGGGGAAATCAGTTAAAAAGGGGACGATGAAGTTTATTTCGAAGTTCGAAATATGAGTAGGTTTGAATAAATCCATAAGGATTTATAATGAGAATTCGACTATGTTGAATGTTATAAAAATAATTTATTTTTGGAAATTATATATTATATAATCTAGAAATTGACAAGATAGTTAATACTTGGTTTAAACCCAATAATTTGTAATTGAATATGTAATAGAGATTATATTATAACTTGATATATAATTAGCAAGAAGTTTACTTGTAAACAGAGTTCATAAAATGGAATATGAATATGAATTTATAAAATAACTCGATAAATGGATTTTATCCTCTAATGGTATTTACTGTTTAAATAAAGATTTGATTTAATAAAATGAGTCCAGATTTCTATAGAGGAATAATATTCACGTTTTAAAGTGAATAATGATTTAAAAGCAAACGGTTTACAGATTAAATGGGATATAAGAAGAAATTGATATATACTTAAGTGATAAATTCAAAAATGAATTTAGAAATCGAGTTAACCTGAAACGGTGAGTTCATTCCGACGTTCAGAACGTTAATCTAATAGAGACTATTCGAAAGAGAGTTGTACATTAAAATTCAATTATATCGAACTTGGGTAGGTATTATTTACTTTCTGTTTTTGCCAACTTTTATTTATTTATCTATTTATTTATTCAAATTAGTGAATAAGAGTTACATTGTAAAGTTAAATTTTTTGAAGTATGGATATAACGCTATCGTTATAATCAATAATTTCCATTAAAGAATTGGATCTGTAAACTGAATCTGAGAGTCGAGTAAGCAATGGTTTGGATGACGTTTAGAAATGAAAGAGGTAATTAGAAACTGACTGAAAATTTGTCGAGTTGAATGGTTCCTTTAGGGTTTATCTGATGTTGGTTTCGGCCTTCGGGTTTAATATTTAGGGAGTTGTTCTCTTACTAATTTACGATTAGGGACTGAAGGATGTGGTAGGATAGTGATACATGAATATAAGAAATGGAAATGTTTTTCAATGATAATGTTTCTTTTCCAAACATAGAAAATAAGAAATTAGGAATATATGGAAATGTTTATCGATGTTGATAAGAAATATGTTCTAGAATATAGAAAATAAATAGTTTAAAATAGATGGAAACGTTTTCCAAGAATTGAGAGGGGCTAAACGAGTTTGGAGAAACAGGTTGGTGAAGATATTGAAAGGAAATTAGGAAATGAATAAATTAGTGAAAAATTAATTAAAGGGGCTCGGGGTTGATTTATGGTTAATCAATACAATTTCCTTTTGGAAATAGGATCAATTTTTGTATGGATGTTTTCCTTTGATAGTTAAATAACCAGCTGTCAAAGTTTTTGATCATTTATTCGTTGTCAATACAAAGTGACCGGGATCAGATTTATTATCTGAAAATCACTCTGTATGGGCAACAGCGTTGCATATCAAATGTGATGAAGAAAATCAAAAACGGAGTTTATGTTAGGCCTTTTCTAGCAATCCTAGGTAGAAATTTCCTAAGATGGATTTACAGAATAGTGCCTTCGGTTTGTCCAGTCCTAGGACAACTTGTATGGATGAACGTCTGACAGAGTATATCTAATAGATCTCGTAAGTTGATCTCTACAAATGTATTTACGTTGGTGGCGTAGAAATTCGTTTCTCTTAGATTTATACCCATGGTATTTTTTGGGGAAATCAATTTGTTATCTGTAAGGTATGATAATGTGGCATTCAAAGTAAATGAAGATGTGATCTATTAAAAGATACATTTTGACCTCAAGTCTCATCAACTAGGAAATGACAAAAATCGGGCAGGCAGAATGGCTAGGTGGGTCGCTCCTAATTAGGGTATATTGTCACCATCTAGAGAATATTCATTTTGTTTCTTCTTATGCTTTTGTACCTCCTGGGAAAGGTTATGTTGGTTTACCAACCATAAGGTGACAATATATTCAGAACATTCAAGCGAAATGAATGGCCGATCATGTGTGGTTGAGTTGCAAGATGTTTTTGTTGAACTCCAATGTATCCCCTCTAGATACACTGATCGAAAGTTGGTTCCGTACCTTATCATATTTGGAAATTCATTTACCCAATAAGAGCCCATGGTTTTGATTGTATATTATATATGTGGAGCGTGAGATGCAAGCATTCCGCTAGATTGTTATTTACTTGATGTAGACCCTATTATAATATCAGAATAGTATTGATTATAAAAATATTTTGGGTTATCTATTGTAAGGTAAAAACCATCCGTATTTATGTGTGGATCGGTCTTACGATTATCATTTCTTTTAAAAAGGATTTTTGAAAGTTAAATCAAGTGGGTGGAGTTTACTCACACCAGTCCCATGACTGACCCCGAGTTTATTTTGTTTTATTTTACCCTAAATTCTTGGGTTCCCAAATTCGGGCGGGCAATCAAGTAGTCGCGATTTTACAGATATACTTGGAAGGGCTTGGAGTAGGAGGCTTCAACATTAGTTATATACAGAGTTTATTTCTGCTGTGATGTTATGAGTAGTACTCTAAAATGGTATATATATGCAATTATAAATTTATATTTCAAAAGGTTATGTTATATAATATATATTATTCGTTTCGCTGCGAGATTCGTGTTGATTCTAATTCTGCTCTATTATGATCTTCTTCTTCTATTCTAACTTTATTTCTATTTCTCACCCTCTAACTTCTTTCTATTAATGATTTGGTATTTCCGATGCTTGAATAGTCGACATTGTGTTTTATGTTGATTTTCAAGGTCGAAAATCCTTGGGATGTTACAGTGGTATCAGAGCTGAAGGTTGAGTGATAACCTTGGCTCTGTGGTGTAACTCAATAGAGATGACATTAGTAACACCCTAGATTGAGTTGAGTGTATATATATATATACACAAGAGAGCGTAGTTGTAGATTGATTAAAAATGGTTTTATATTATGGAGATTTATTGATTGAGGGGCTTATGAATTCTGGTCGACGGTGGGGCACTATAATGTTGATAGGGGTTCCTAAACACTTGAATACGATGAACCGATACAATATGTTTTGAAAAGAGGGTAAACGAAATAATTTAACCCAAATTATATTTCGATATAATATGAATATTTACATTTGAATTACTATATATTGGTTATGTGGATCTTGGATCTTATTATAATTAAATAAGATTATAATTGAAAAGGTTACAAATAACCAATCTAAACTCATAAGAATAATAAATAAAATCAGATGGATTAAATCTTAATTTAAAACAGATTTGGAATTAAAACCTTGGGAATGTTGAAGGTATTGTAAATGAATTTTGAATTAAGTATATAAGATCCGGGGATATTTGGTAATGTTTTCAAAAACATTTTGAAGTTCAAAATGGAAGTGTTTAAAAATAAGTTTTGGAAATGATATTGTATTAAATTCACTTCGATCACTGGAAAATAATTCTGATGATGAAGGTCGCATTATCAATGTTCATTTTTGAGTTTCTAAGTGATGAATTACTACCAAAATTATTGTTTTGAAAAAAACAAATTGTTTTGAGTCCCGAAAAGGAATATCTGGTTTTAGAAAAGCTTAGCTATTTAAAACCCCTAGGAAAATATTGTTTTGAATTAAAAACAAGTATAAAGAGTGAATTTGTAACGATGGAATAAAATTAACTTAAAGAAGTTATATAAACATGGATAAAAGCAAAAATAAGTATTTAACTAAAACAGTTAAGTGGGAATTGAATTGGATGAAAATGATATTGGATAAAACCATATTTTAAATTTTAGGTAACTGATTAAAATTTAATTAGTTGATGGAATATGGGAATGAAACTTAACTTGGTTGAGGAATTGGATTGGTAAGTAAGAGTTGAAATCAAGAATGGAACTCGAGTTTGAAATGAAATTGCGCTTGAGTGCAAGCGAATGATTGGATTTGAGGATAACTTTATTGGAGATTGATTGGGAATGCATTGGTATATGCTGAAATGGGTAGCAAATGGAAGAGATAAAGTTGAATTCCTGACAAAAAGGTGCAAGTTTATATTTTATATGGCTATGAGATTTATGAGCCTGTTTGGCAAGCTACTTGGATGTTTTATTTTCTTTTGGATTGGAGAAGGCATAGAGATGCGAGTTGTAGTTGTACCAATTGAGCCATGCAAAGGAGATATTGCGAATTTTTTTGAAAATTTAAAGTGTTAGAAAATTTCAGAATTTTTGAAAATTTTCGTTAATAGGAATGAATTAATAATTTAACTTAAATTAACTGATTCAGTTGAAATATAAATTACGAAGTAAAACAAATGCTTTTTTAACCTGGTTAATAAAAATTTGTAGCACTTTTCTTACCTTAGTAATTTCGAGATAAAATTCTTTTAAGGGGGAAGGAATGTAACATCCCAGAATTTTAGAAATTTAATGATTAATTTATTCAATTATTAATTTATGGTTTGGTAATTTAAATGTTTTAAATCAACATATTTTGAATATTTAAATAATATAAATAATGGGATGATAATATAAATAATGGGATAATAATATATTTATTTCTGAAATAGTCGAAAATAGCTGAATTGGCAATATTTTGTAAATTGGATAATATAAGATATTCAATCGAGTTTAGATTCGTGTTATAATAACAAATTTATTTAACAAATGACAGTTGAACATATAAATTATAATTTAATTATAAACGAGCTCGTAACATTGCGGTAGTTTGTAACATTGAGTTTTTAACTTCAACCGAGTGTACAGGATTCGTTATAAGTCAGATTTCTTTGAAACAATAAATGTTTGAATCTATTAAACCGAAATTTTCTAATGAAAGTGAAAAATCGAGATTTCGTATTATAGATTATAAGTTATGCCCAAATCAAAATTCTAGAAAGTCACCATGGAATCGTTATAATTTATGATGATTTATTTAATAAATAAAAGCGATTTTTAATATAAAAAAACGTCTTTTTAACTTGAATTGAATATCAAGTATAAATCTATATTCTGTTTATTTTTGATGCTATATATATTCTGTTTAAATATATATATAATAATAAGATTTTGTTATAAAGATTTTGTTATTTTAATCGACTTATAATATATCAATCGAATGTGGAATTTGTAACGACCCGGATTTTTGATTAATTAATTTAAACATTTAATATTGTTTTAAATGTTGAGTTGATAATATAAATGGATTTTTATTATTGGGTTTATTGATTTAATAATCAAAATATGATTTAATTTCGAATAAGCAAATTATTGTGTACGAAAATGAAATATAATTGGATTCAAAGATAAAACTGAATCGAAATGATTTAGATAATTAATATAAATTATATTTGAATCGATGATAATAATATTTATTATCGAAGAGTTGAATTGTTTTGAATTTAATTATTATTATATCAATTTAATATGGTTATTTTATAGATACGTTCAAATTAAATTCGAGAATCTATTCTGCTGAGTTCAGAATAGCGTTATAATATTGAAACGTCAGTCAGTACGTTAAAATAAGGGTTTGTGATTTCACGTTATGAAATCCCGAGATATTTTTAATAGATAAGCTCGAAATCAAATCAGAATCTGTTTAAAAAGAATAAAAGATCTCTTTATATCGAATCGAAATAAATAAAAATCAATTCGACTTAAATTTGCTTGTACTTAGGGTAACATTCCTTTAATTTCTTTTGTATGTTGGTCTCCTTCTCCGCCTTTATAAATGTTGCAACCAACCCCCTTCTCTCTTTCTTTATTTTGTTCTTCTGAAATGAACATCGAAGCTTCAAAGAAAATAAAATGGTTGGAGTTTAAATTCGATTGAAACAAAAATGGCGCACCCCCTTGCTTGACTAATCGCGGCTATTCATTTTATTCCCCCTTTCATTTAATTCAATCGAAATAAAATCGCAAGATCTGAAACATAAATGGCGATTCCATTTTTAAATCAAACCCAAGAAAAAAAGAAGAAGTCGAATTCGATTTCGAGTTCATATCTGAGGGTTCATGAGTGCCGGAGAGACGCACACAAGACCATGGCATCACGAGTTAGGGTCGGAGTTGTGGTCGTTCTTGCGAGAGGGGCTTGAGCGAGAGTTGCTTTGAATTGTTGAGGCGACGTGGTTTTTAATGGAAGCATTGGTGAAGAGCTTGATTCCGATCTGGTTGTTGAGGATTTATTCGCCTGGTTTCAACTAGGGTTTATACTCAAATCGTGAACACGACAGAGAGTTTGCGACTTCAGTAAGGTAGAGGAAGTCAACGAATGGCTCAAAAAGGGTCGTGATGGATGTGATATTGCATACTGGAAATCGGCGGTGATGCGGGAAGAGCGGTGTAGATACGTCAATAATAGAGGATGAGGTAGGGGCATTGGAACCTGGGCGTGGAAGTGCTCGTATGGTTGAAATTTGTGAAGTCTGATACCAGGAAAGTTCAAACATTCTTTGTAAAAAGCAAGTGTGATGTAGGCAATGCTTTTGTTCTAGGGGTTCGAGCTTGAAATTGTGGTGTTGGGAAGGAGAGGAAGAAGAGGAGAATTCATCTATGGTTCCAGTGTGTCGAACAGTGAAGCTAGTGATCATTTGGAGGCAACATAATGGGTGTCCTTCATAAGTAGCAAGGGAATGGACGATTAGTAAGTTAAAACTGAAATTTGAATTTTAAAATTATTTAGCAATTTAATTAGCATAGTCAAATAATAATTTTTTCTATCTTGTTATACAGGGTTTAATCATGAAAATAGTTGAGTTGGGATCATAACCGGAATTCTGGAATGGAATTAAGATTTCTCAAAATCAGTTAGATTTTTCTGTTTAGCCCAAACGATCGATTTAGATTCAAAAGTCGGAACAGATCACGAATTAAAATCAGGTGAGCAAAGTCACTATCTGGATTCATTTATAATTTATTATAAACGAATATTTATTTAATATAATGTTATATGCTATTTGTTGATTGTTTTTGGATGCATTTAAATATTTTTGTTGCTATTATAAATATATTAGTTATTTAGGCATGGTGGTCGTGGCATATATATATATATATGTGTATATATATATATATATATATATATATTGGTGGTTGGATATTTCTCGTAGTACCATTAGCGGATGCCCGTAGTATCATTAGCGGATGACCTTATGCGCCCCTACCGCGATATCCTACCTTGAAGCAGGATGGGTATTATTTATGTTGGCTAACATCTGTGGATGCAGGAAAACAGGTTGGAGGGATCCAACTGGATTCTTCAAAATTTATTATTGTTTGTTTTCATATATATTATCATATATGATGCGCTAGAAAGCTTGTGATTAATAATTGGGTGTTTTGGATGTTTAAATGTCACTAGGTCAAAATGTTGATTTATAAAATTATCGTGCAAAGAAATTTTGGGATTTAAAAGGGAAAATCTAATTTTCTAAAATAGAATTTGAATTTCGAACGAGCTATGAAATATTAATTTTTCTTGAATAATAAAAACAAGAAGTTCATTTATAAACGATGTTTTTAAATGAAATTAAATAGTTTTCATTGGATAATGCGGGGAATTGAAATGAATCCATCAAGTCTTCATCCATTGGCTTCTACTAAGTATCAAGATTCGATAGGATAAACATACTCGAATGATATAAACAAATGAAAATTCAACAGCTTAGAAAAGAAATTAAGAATGTACTCTCAAAGAGAAAAAGGTAAGAAGAGCGAATCTTTTCTTCGGGTTTCCATGTCGCATCTTCGTGGTCTTCTCTCCCCTGCACCTTCACTAATTTGTTCTCCTGTTGCGTAGTCTCCTAACCTCCGATCCAAGAATATAGGTTGGAACTTTCCTAACTGAAGCCTCTTTCTCAACCTCAACATCCTCAATCATGCTCGACTTCACTACCACTACTGAATCATGTAGACATTACCTCAAATTGGGAATATGTAACATGTCGTTAACTCCCACTAGCTTCTATGGTAGTCTAACCCTATAGGCCATCTGACATATCCTCTCAACTATGGGGAATGGCTCTACGAACCTCGTCGCCAACTTCCCTACTAAGCCAAAGCAAACAACATTCCTTAGAGGCGATACCTTGATAAAGACCATGTCTCCTACCCCGAATTCCAATTCATTCCTCCTCTTATCGGCATATGACTTCTGCTTGTCCCAAGCCGCCTTCATCTATCTTCGAATAAGATCTATCTTCTCAGAAGTCTCTCTCACCATCTCATTTCCAAGTAGAAGTCTGTCTATAGACTCCCACCAACATGTCGGCGATCTGCAAGGTCGTCCATAAAGTGCCTCGAAGGGTATCATGCCTATACTCGACTGGTAACTATTATTGTAAGCAAACTCAATCAATGGGAGATGCTCCTCCCAAGTCCCTCCGAAGTCTAGGATACACGGTTTCAGTAAATTATCAAGTACCTTATTGACCCTCTCAGTATGTTCATCGGTCTGAGGGTGGTATGCTGTGTACAATCGTAACTGTGTACCTAGTGCCTCTTGTAAGCTCTTCGAAAACTCACTCATGAAGATGGGGTCACAGTCACTTACTATACTGGAAGGTACCCCATAAAGTCGTATTATCTCCTTAAGGTATACCAATGCTAGCCAAGCTGCTATCCTCTTGCTCTTGATAGGGACAAAATGAGCGCTCTTAGTCAGTTTGTCAACTATCACCCAAATACTAGTGTTTCCCTTCCTCGATTTGGGTAATCCATCAATAAAGTCCATAGAGATGTTCTCCCACTTTCATTGTGAGACATCGAAGGGCTAAAGCAATCTGCCAAGTTTCCTTTGTTCAGCCTTCACTCGCTGGCAAGTCAAACATCGGGCCACAAACTCTGCCACGTACTTCTTCATACCAGTCCAATAGAAAACTCTCTTCATATCTTGGTACATCCTGTCACCGCCCGGATGGATAGTCACCCGAGAGTGATGGGCCTCCTCAAGGACTATCCTCAAAAAATCCCTAACTCGGGGACCGTAACGTCTTCCATCTCGTCGTAGCCACCCTTTTTCTTCCATATAATATCTACTTAGGTGACTAGAGGTCTCTCCTCCAATGAGTCTATCCAAGATGTCTGTTATATGCTGGTCCTCTCGCTACGTGGATCCAATTCGCTCCATAAGAGTAGGTTCTACCTCCAATGATGCTAACAAGCTAAGTGTAAGACCCGTAGATGGCCTAAAATCAAAGATCGATATATACTCCAAGCTCCGTCTCTTTACGAATAGAGAATTCAAGGTCATCCTCTGCCTACTCAACGCATCGACCACTACATTACCCTCTCCTAGGGTATAAGCTATCTCAAAATCATAGGACGCTAGGAACTCTATCAATCATTGCTGCCTTAAATTGAGATCCTTCCGCGAGAACAAATATTTGAGCGACTTGTGATACGTATATAGCTCAAATCTCTCTCAAAGTAGATAATGTCGCCAAGATTTAAGTGTGAACACTATAGCAACCAACTCTAGGTCATGGATAGGGCAATTCTTCTTGTGAGCTCTCAACTATCTACTACCATAGCACACTACCCTACCTTCATGCATAACAAGACATCTTACGAAGTGCCACAGGCATTTGTGCAGACTGTAAACACCTTGATACCATCGGGGAGAGTCAGAACAGAGTCAGATGTCAGAGCCCTCTTCAATCTTTGAAAAGCATCCTCACAAATCACAATCAATTCTCCAAGCAAAAGCCAAGTTCTTTTTCATCAGTCGGCTGAGCTGGGATGATATCTTTGCAGTCCTTAATGAATTTTCTATGGTAACCCGCTAACCCTAAAAAACTCCTCACCTCCATTGCATTCTTGGGAGCCTTCCATTCTTGAACTGTGATGACTTTAGCGGGGTCCACCACTATCCCATCCTTGTACACAGTATGCCCTAGGAACCTTACTTACTTTCTCCAAAAGTGACACTTAGAAAATTTTGCCCTAAGATGATGTGATCTGAGAGTGCGTAGAACCTCTGCTAAGTGTACGACATGTTCTTCCTCATTCCTTGAGAAGATAAGAATATCATCCATGAAGACCACCACAAACTTGTTCAAAACTCCCTAAACACCCTACTCATCACGTCCACAAAATACGCGGGTGCATTGGTCATCCCAAAATGCATGACCAGCCACTCAAAGAAATCGTCCGGAATTCTGAAAGTAGTCATATCAGTACTATCCTTTGCCACTCTTAGCTGATAAAATCCCGTGGCTAGATCCAATTGCGAGAAAACTAATGTGCCAACTAGCTAATCAAACAAGTCATCAATCCTCAGAAGTGGGCGCCTATTCTTCTTGGTGATCTTATTCACTCCATATAGTCCACACATAGAAGAAGTGAGCCATCTGCCTTAGTCGCAAAGGCAATTGGAGCTTCCCACTCAAATATGCTCCGTCTAATAAATCCCTTCTCGAATAGCTCCCCTACTTGCTTATTGAGCTCCCTCCTCTCCTTAAGAGCCATATGGCACACTGGTAAAGCGACTGGCTTTACATTCTCTAGCAAGTAAATCCGGAGGTCTATATCATGCCTTGAAGGTAATCCCCTAACCTCATCAAACACGCCCGGGTAATCTTTGACTATGGGTACTGATCGAAAATCGTCCACAGAAGCATCAAGCGAATATAGGAAACTGGGCGTAACATACTCCCCTAGGTCACACAAAATCTCAGGAGTTCTCCCTTGGCTTTTCAAAAGCCTAACCCTCCTCTCATAGTCTAGAATGGCACTATACACGGCTGTAAATCCCTTCCTAGGATCAACTCATAACCCATAAAGCCAAAAATATATGCATCAAATTTAAACTCAACACCTAAGATGGAAATTCTCAAACCCCATCATATAATAGATAAATGAGCCATACCTCTTATGGGGTTTGAGACTACAACAGGATCAGAAATAATACTGTTATCAAGGTGCAGACTATCTACCATAAAATTGGATATAAATAAACGAGAAGCACTATAATCAAAGAGAGTCCTAATAGGATAGTCAAAAAGGGAAATCAAACCTTTGACAGTGACTTTCCTACATCAATCTAGTCCACTAGCCTCAAGAGCATGCACTTGTCCTTCAAACAATCTTTCCCCTTGACATTTCTTGCTAGAGCATTGCTTGGTAAAATGTCCAACTTGATCACAAGTGAAACAAGCATTCTTCGCCTTCTTACAATCTTTCAAATAATGTCCTAAAGCTCCACATCCATGGCACTTTACCGCTGTCTTGATCTAGGCCTTATCAGGCTTTCCTCCCTTCTTTTGCGCCCCCTTCTTAGGCCATCGTTTCTTTTCACAACCTTGGGTTATGCCTCCTCGGTCTTGACTTCTTTCTTCTCCTCTTTACCATCCTCGTGCAACAAAGCCATGTCAACAATCCTCTCGAAAGTCTCCTCCATCGGGATATGTGACAATGCTAGTCCTTAGAGAGGTTGATTCAACCCTCTCGTGAATCTAAGAGCCTTCTTATGGGGAGTGTTCACAAAGTCCAAACCGAATCTTGCAAGATGATTAAACTTGTTAATATATTCCTTCACTGACATACTTCCTTGTTTTAAACCTAAAAATCTCTCCATTTACATTCCTTCCTCTACCTGAGACAAGAACTTCATCTCAAATCTATGTCTGAAATCATCCCAAGTAGATACTAGTTGTCCCGCCTGTGTCACCTTCCACCAGTATGAAGCTTCCTCCTTCAGTTGCCAAGCAGCCAACTGTATCTTTCTCCTATCGTCAAGCTCAAAAAGATCAAACACATTCTCGTCTCTCTAAGCCAATTGCGCACCTGAACAAAACTACCAGTACCCCCAAACGGCTTGCCTCTCATCGCACAGAAATCCTTACAAAGCTTAGAAAAGTTAACTATAGGAGAAGATGGAGCTACTACGACTGCAGCTGGGGGTGGGGCATCTCTTTGTACTCCGATAGGTGTCGTAGTCTCTAAATATCTATGGAACCATGTCGGCAGTTGAATGTGCTCGGGAAGATTAGGAGTCCCAAACATGCTAAAAAGAGAAGAAACAAGGATTCAAAAAGAGATCGGAAGGATATTGTATATGACTTAACGGGATATGTTTTTCAAAAATAGTTTTTTATTTGAAAATACTTTGCTTTGAAAACTCTTTTTCAAAACTTTTTCTCTAATTTTGTAACCATTAGCTCTGATACCAAGTGTGACACCCCACTTCCCTTAATGTCACCTATATGAGGATGCATTAAGTTCTGTGAAGCACAATAAGTATACAATAACCAAAATTCACAAGACAGAATAATAAATCCAGCGGAATGGAATTTTTATTATTAGATTAAAACCATTATTTTCAAATCCCAATTATGTCACATCATTACATTTCTCAAATACCAAAAACAATAGTAAAAACCAACTGTCTCATGAAACAAACCATCGGAGTACATAACTATGAAAGTATATCCCTCCTCAAAAGCCATAACAAAGTATAGCAAAATTCAAAGCAATACATAGAGTCACAATCCAAGAATCCAAGCTGAAAATCATGGTCACTGCTGAACACCACCATGAGAAGAGGGGAAAGGAAGTGAGAGAAGAAAAACAAAATAGGCCAGACATAAAGTCTGGCGTGTTCCAGGGATTTTTAGCATAAGCATGAGATAAGAGGTATCAAGACATATAAATGATATTGGATTAGAAAGTATAGTAAAATATACAAGTATGAAGTAAACGAGATAACATGGTGAGGTATAGATCAAGCAAGCTTCTCATTTATATCCCAAGAACAAGTTTTTGCACCACTACTAGTATATCATGATAGGTTTTACCCTAATTACTACCCATGCGATTAGGTCCCTAGTACGCAAATATCTTGTGCCAGCCCCGGCAATCGTGTGTATCAGTCCCTTACCCGACGACTTATAAGTCACAGACCTATTTGCTGGTGTTACAACGACTTTCCCTAATCGGACCCATACACGCCCATGAATCCACTAGAATGCGCCCGTATCCACCTTCCACCTTTGAACCTCTTACAATCCAGATCAGTAAAGCGTGCCCTGTCCCCTAACTGGTGCGAGGCCCCTTCCTAAAATACCAACAGGGATATTGACTGATACTGATTCCATACAACTCTACACAAGCAACCCCTATGCTTGTGCCCCTAAGTAACTAAGATTTTAAGAGTGCCAAAACTGGATACAAACAACAAGACATAGCTTATTAATTAATAGGTTTAATTTAGCAGGTTTTAGTTCATTAATAAGCACTATTGTAAATGACATTTCCTCTAAATGTTATTCTGTGTACAACCCCTTTCTCAAAACAAACACTTGCCCAGATGTATATAGATTACATTAACCCATTTAACTTAATTTACATGTGATACTTACATTTTCCATAACATATTCTTACTTAATATTAAATTAAGTCTAATCAATTCAACATATTTGCATATTCTTACTTTTTACTATAATCCCAAATTTACAGTCAAAGGTCCTCAAGTAATAATATACCTAAATTTCTCCTTCTTACTGTCATTATAATTATTCCAATTATACGTAATTTTAAACGGAAATGGCCTAGGCTCAGCGTAAATAAAATTAAAAAAAGAGAAGAACAGAGTCAAACTCAAACCTTAATAAATAAGCATATAAAAGACTGTAATAAATAAAATACAAAAAGGGGATAAGGAAGATGGATGTATACATGAACATATATTAACTATAAATCTGAATTGATAGTAAAAGAAAAACATTTAAGAAATAACTTATAAGTACTGTTTATTCCAGATCCAAAACCATGTACTGTAAAATACATTTTAGATGTCAGATCTAAAAATAACTAGAACTCACAGAGATGTAGGCTGTATTCAGAAATGGTATTTGAGAAAGTAGTTATTATGGTAGAAAAACTTAGAGTTATCCTTTAATCTATTTTTAGCAGTACCCCGATATTTTTCTTATTTAATTTCAGAACATAGTTTGGAGGAAGAAGAAATGAAGAATGTTTGTGTTCAAGAAAATGAGAGAGATGGCTACCTTATTTATAGATTTACAAGGACAATCCTAAACCATTGGATTTTAGGTTTATAAATCCAACCGTACACCTCAACAAATGAATATAATATACAAAACAGTCCAAATACAAGCGCATGAATCTATCCTACCTGCATGTGGGTCGACCCACCACCAACTGTGTCGACCCGCCTTAGACCTGGGTCAACCCATGTGTCGACCCAGTTTTGGCTGGGTCACCCATTTGTTGTTGGTTCCTGCGTGTAATTATTAATTTAAATTTTAAATACCATTCTTACTCTATAAGCTTATAACTTCTTCATACGTTATCCGATTTACGCAAACCAGGGGTCTATCTAAATTAGAATTTCATAATGAATGCAATTGTAAAGTCGATTTTACTAAATTTTAAATAATTAATAATATTCATTTTATTGTCTTTATTGTATAATTATAGTGTATTAAATTATGGGGTGTTACAAAAATTGACACCTCGAATATGGAATAATATTTGGAAATGATTGGGTCTCATTCTTTTGGAATTTTAAATGAACAATATGTTCATTTAAGAGAAATAATACGTGAAAACAAAAACATGATATTTTCAAAATTTGATTAGAGTATTTGATTTGCTTGTGAATTTTAACGGCGTGAGAATTTTCCGCCTTCCCCCTCAAATCTCTTCACCGTCTACTTAACCCCATAGCTCTTACTTTTACCCATTCCTCCTTTTTCTAGACGCATTATCTTCTTCCTTTCCCCGATCACTCCAATGGCTAAGAATCGAAAAACCAAACCTCGATTTATGCGAAGCGTTATCAGATCCGGAAGGAACTTCTCGGTTGAAGCCTATCAATCCACTTTAGATGTTCATGTTATCCCCGATTCAAAAGTTGACGATTGACATTTCTTCCTTGTCTCGAACGCCTTTGACTGGTGTTGGTACTGCTACCGCCTCGCTGATCTCTGGCCTATTGAATAGGGGGACTCCTACCGGTGAACGTTGGATCAATGCAGATGTCTTTTGCCTAGTTACGGGTTTGAATGCCGAGATTGCCAATGCAATTATGACTGGCACAGGCAACGTTTCCAGTGACACATTGCTTAATGAGTCGTTTGGGTTGGATAGGGGTTGTGACCCTTTAGAAAGTAATGTTGGGAGTGCGGAAAAACTACCTGAGAACATTATCGATGTATCAGTACCCATAATTCCACTAACCAGCCCTAACACCTAGCATACTTTTGCACACTTGCCAACTGTTTACAAGAATGCTACTCCATGCCTGTTATGCCAAATGTGCCTATGGTGCCAACCTCTCCCTAGCCTAACAATGAAACAACCGTTCCTAAACACTCCTCATTTTTTACATCACTACTGCGTTGTGTAGGCGCATACCCCCTTGCATTTACTTCTTCTATTATTGATCCGATTATAACATTAAAGATTGTACATGAAGGGATTAACTTATGGAATGACTGCCTTGTAGGTTTTTTCCTGGACTTGCATGTCCCTTATCTACATGCCAGGGAGTATTGTCGTAATGTTTGGAAGCTAAGGGGGGATTACGAGTCAATTATATGAATGGCATGTTCTATTTCTAGTTTTCGAATGTTGAAGAATGTAGGAAATTCTTAGAATCTTATCCGGCTATCATTGGAGGAAAGCCTTTTATTATTATCATGGATCACCTCTGTTGAGAGTGCAAGAGAGCATGTTCCTTCTATTCCTATTTGGACTATCTTCATGAAGATTCCATCTGTGCTTCAAACACTTACCGGTCTGAATTGGTTACAAGTAGAATTGGTAAGTTTAAATGTTTTGATGCCAATATAAAGGCTAGAAAGAACTTAATTTTTGTGGAAGCTTTAATTGAGATATCTCTCAATAATCTACTCCCAACAAAGCTCAAAGTTTCAATCATTGGTTTTGATTCTTTTGTCAATGTCCAATACTCGTGGCAACCTAATATATGCACTACCTGCCATTCTTTTGGTCATTTGGCTGATAATTGCAAGATTCCTGTTGATGGTCCCATTTAGGTTAAATCTCCTCTTAAGAAGCCACTTCCTCGCATTTGGGTACCCAAAACTAAAGTGACACATGTTGAGAACATTGTGCCACTTCCTGTGGACAAGGGAAGGATGAAGATAAATAAATTGTGTGGTTGGATCACAAGAAATCATGGCACCATAAACGATCACATGTGCGTTATGATCCTTTCCAACAAGTATACTACTTGTTTGTTTATGATGAACAAGTTGTTGGTGAGGTCAGGTGCTTAAACTATTTTGATGATGGGAATGACTTATAACATTATGTTGATGCAGTATATGGGGAATACAATAAGTCTATCTTGGATGAAGATGAATAGGATCGAAAGTATATTTATGATACAAATTACTTTGCCGATGTGCCAAATCTCCCTGCTCTCTTTGCCAGTTTGCTACACGACACTGGACCGGGTTCTTCCTACAACACCTCTTCTTCTACCTCCTCCTCTGAGTCGGGAGATTCTTCATAGTAGTTGAAGCTTATTGCTGCACTCCTATTTTTATTGTTTAGTGCGGTGGACACTTCAATCCAGCAATTTGTAGTAGTCAAACACATGGTCTGACTACTGTTTTCCATGTATTCATTATTTGATATAATGAACGTGGTTGCATCCACTATAAAAACTAGCTTGGCTTTGATAAAAAAATAAGATGTGAAAATGGAAATTGGTTTTATATCTAAAATGATTTGGAAATGAAGTTAAGATGATTTCAAACAATTATTGAAAAGGTTGAAATGGATTTGAAAGAGTTTTGAATTGGAAATGACTTGTTCTAATTTAAAATAGATTTTGAATAGTAAATTCATAAGCGAATTTGAGTTAGATATAAATGACGTTAGATATAAATGACGTTTTTAACTCAAATTGACTATTCCAATTATCTTATTTATTTTTATAATGGATTTTAGGAAAGTTTGGATTTCAAAAGATTTGATTGTGAAAAATACTATTATTTAATTATTATAATAATATAGAATACTCAATTTTGATTTATAATTTAATTTGAAGTTGGAATTGTTTCTTAATGCATTTATAAACGTTTTATACAATACATTTGGATTGAATCAGGCGAGTTTTATTTTAAATGATAATATGGTTTGAATAGGACGTGTCATGCAGCGTCAATTCGCGAATTCGGACTATAAACTTCAAACGTCCATAACTAATGCAATTTAAATTGGATTTTCCAGAAACGACAAGAGTTTGTTTTCTATTATTAGTAGCTTTCAAATGAAAGAAGAAACTTTTAATTTTAAGTCATTTTTAAATCTATTTTTGGAAAGGTCGTTGCAAATGCGGTTCAATGACCGTTATTGAAAATCGATCGAAATGACCATATAAAAATTATTAAAAAATAAGGAAAAAAGTATGATAAATCATAATAAATGATTTCAAAGTTATTTGATAAAGAAATATGAAGTTTCGAACTATATTTTGATATTTGTATTTTCAACCTTATTTTCATATACGGTAAAACTACATTTTGGGAAGTTTATAGTTAAAGATTAGATAAAGAGATTTTCAAAAGCTATTATATATGTTTTATATAATTAATAAATTACATGGAAGGCAACTCGACTTGATTTTTAAATATAAGTCGAAGTATGGTCTGAAAAGGACTAGCCACGCAGCGGTAGTTCGCTAATGTCGAACGTTGACTTCAAATTAAGGAATGATCTTCAGATAAAAAAAAAATTCAAATAAAAAAGAATTTTTTAAGATGCAATGGTTAAATCTTGAAATAAGTTCAAATCAAATTTGGATAAATTAGATTTGGATAGAAATGATCTTCAGATATTTTGTATTGATTGCCGTTGGGTAGAAGTTTACTATTTGAGGAATTTAGAAGATATTTATATCGTTATTACACTTATAATATTCGTTGATTATGAGAATTGGTGTTGAATATAAGTTGATGTAAATTCTATTTGAATTTTTATATTTAATATCAATTGGTTTGGGGTTTGTCGTGAATGGTGTCTTTAATAACATTGTTGTTTAACCCAGTTAAAGATGAAGTTATGTTTGGAATTCTAGAAAGTTAAAATCTTCATTAAGATTAATTGAATCTTTATTACAAGATTTAGTGATTTTTCCAATTAATAAATTAAACTAGAATTTAATGGAAATCGATTTAGCGATAATCGAGATGGATCTCTATGGATGAACACCTATACTATTTAAGGAATATAAAAGGCTTTGCCATTTTTTTGCTTATACTATGAGTCCGATATGGGAATTCATATCGATTATAAGCTCATATGATTTTGTAGAGATTTCATTTAGAATGAAAGTTTGATTTTGGGTTTGTCGTGAACGATGTGTTAAATAAAATTTATTCTTTAACCCATGTAAAGGAAATGTGGATTTTGCGAGATTATCCAAAGAGAAATCATTATTTAATTTGACTGTAAAGATTAAATGAAGACGTTTTCCCTAGAAAACGATAATGGGAACAAAGTCAGGATCGCTTAAAAGAAGATAAGTGTGTTTTTCACATAATGAAAAGATCAAGAAATAGTTAGTACGTATTTGGGATAGAGATACGAACAAGGAAAGATAAAGTAATCTACCCTTATCAATGAACAATGAATGGGTTAGGATTGGGCAAGTGTATTTTCCCGTAAAGACGAGATTGAACAATCATTAAGTATTATTTGAAAGTGTTAACCCTTGATTTAAAGTTAAGCAATCATCACAGAATCATCTTGAAGATTCAAAACTAAGTTAGAGTTTTAATAAATCTTTGAGTAAATATTTGGAATAAAAAAATGAGATTAATGAAGATTATTAAACTTACCAAAATATGAGGGCAACCATATATGGAGTACTGCCAATTTTGCTCCATGAGATAAATAGGACGGGAATGGGAAAATTATTTAAGAAATTACCCTTTTCGTAAGATTCAATAATTTCGATAAAGCATAGAAAAATTGGTTTGAGTTAAGTTTGTAAAATGAGATTTTATAATCATTTGAAATGATTTCCATGGAAATATTTAGATTAGAGTTTAAAGTATGAAAATCTTTGATAAGATTTAAGGGAGTAATTCCCACTATAAAGAATGATTTGAGTAAAAGAATATTCCGAAATGGAATGAGACTAATGATATCCTTGTATATCAGTATTGGTTTTAAAGATGTGTTAGTTATTTCGGAAAGACTGGGTTCCAACCCATTTTGAATAACTATACGACGAGTATTGAAGATATTTGAAGACGGTGGTTGAAGCCCGGGGATCTTCAAATCATTTGTATTTATTGTTGATGTTTCGATTAGGGTGTATACCAAAGACGAGGTTATAAATGGTAGTGGTCTAGATGTACTTGTTGACTGTTCGGATATGCAATGGCCTCTCTCCTTTATTGGATGAAGAATAAGGCGCCTTCGATTTCGTTCACAACCCAGAGCGAACTTGTAAATGGTTGTGTGTATGGCATTGTATTTTACGACATAAGCAATTGGTTTCTGTTGATGATATATCAGATGGTGGTGAAGGATTTATCCTTTTAGCTTAACACCCGCTTCTGAGACTTATGTACTCATAGGGTTATATATTAATAGACACCGATTATATGTTGTGAATTGATAATGTGGTATGCTAAGTGATGAGGCCTCACAACTGGTAATGGGGTGAAACAGGATGAAGTACAACAGAGATAAGGACTAACATTTCCTTCTAGTTGAGAAAGTGATGGCATGGTATAGAGCCCAGGCAATTTACTTATTGGATGACGGAATGGGGCGCCTCGGATAACGGTCGGTAATGATCGGGAGACGTTATGTTTAGGAGAAACCCGAACATCATCTATATAGGTGGGCCAACTTTGCTGCTATAGAAGGAGTATTTGTTGATGCTGGGACATCCTACTAGAGATGTTCCGAATCACGGTTAAGGAAGATTTACCTTGGTCATTGATGGAACCCAACTTCCAATACGAGCCTTTTATGGTTTTCGTTGTAATCTATGTATGTAAACGTAATATATGGGTACCTACGTCTTCTAAGATATGTACATTAACTTTCGAAAGTGATTTCCACACTATGCACTATTAATAATAAAAGAGACTTTTGCGTACCCAGCATATTTGGTTATCATAAGGTAAAACTTGCTTCTCTGGCGTGTGTTGCATTATGTGATGGGATGCGAGTCTTATGGTAGCTTCATTTTTAAAAAGCATTGCGACCTGTATGACTGGTATTCATAAAAGGAAACCCGCTCCATGTTATACGCCATGGTCTTATGATTTACCCGATTTTAAATAAAATAAATAACTATTTTAGTTCTTACACCAGTCACGTGACTGACGTAGAGTTTATTGTTCTCTCCCTAAACTATGGGTGCCCATATTTTCTACATAGGCAACCTAGTAATTTTGATTTGTAGATATTTTATAGAGCAGGTGCTTGATAGAAGCCAGAGCTGTGTCCAGAGCGTTTTATTTATTACGCTGAGAGTTTGTGTTTTTCGTTGTGTACATGCTATACTCTAGTATAATTATTCCTGCTGTGCATGTATTTACTATTGTACTCTAATATAAGTTGTACTTTGATATAACAGTTATTGCAATGATAATGAAAATTTTGCTTTGTTCAATTCTTATGCGTTGTAACCCCAAGCGATACATCTTGTTGATTGGTTTTAGTCGATTTAATTATTGGTTCGAATCGGGCAAGAAGGCGGGTCTTCACATATCTGGTACAATGATTTAGTGATTGCCTCCTTTTAGGAGGATCTTAGATGGGTAGGGCCTTGCCTTGACACTAGTCAAGGGCTTACGGCTTATATACGAGGGGTTTCTTCAAAGAGGCATATAACAATGCTAAATGCTTATTACTTGAGATGGGTTAAGGGTTTCCTCCCACTAGGATGTTTCTGAATGGGCCAGGGCTTCACCTTGTGAAACATCTCATACTCCTCAACATAATCCAAAATAAAATCTCGTTAAAGACTATGTGGCGTTGTAGGTATAAAGATATAAATACCTCACAAAGACTAAGATTTCACACGACATAAATTAAAAATGCACAGAAGAAGAAGACATTTTACATAATAATAAAAAGAATCGTTTATTTCAAACCATTTATTTCAGAAAAACAAAATTGTCACAAAATACCATGTCTCAAAAATCTCAGTCAAAATCAACAACAGAGTACATAATAATAATATTACCTAGGTAGCCAAAAGATATTACCAAATCATGGTAAAGGAACAAAAAGCAATACATCTTATGCAGGAATCCTCCAAGATAGAATCAACAAAGAAATCTAAACTATTTCCTTCCTCTCAGCGAGCCGGGGGGGGGGGGGGAGGAAAAAGGCAAGATGGGAAGAAAATGGTTCAGACATAAAGTTTGGCGAGCTGTTATGATTACTTGCATGGTTGAATAGGCAAAGGAAATAAGTAAAATAGTAGTTCTAGTGTCATATAGGGTAAGTGTCTGTTCACACTTAAAAGTGAACATAAAAGATTATAGATAGGATTGACCTTTCTATTTTAACAAAATTTGGCTGGTAACTGCTTTGCACTTCGACAATTTCGGAACATAACATAATCAGGAAGAATTTTCCTAATACTACACATTGATTGGCTACTTATACCATATAGTGATAATCTATGCCCACTGTGGGTTTGGGTTTATCAGGAGCATCCCATCAACAAAAAGACATAACATTAATCACATGCGTTACAGTGTCTTATTTTCACTTGTCGAACAAATGCACATACATTGACATGGTGGAACGCACCCGTACCTACCTAAAATTTTGGACCAACTAACTACCTAACATAGCATGGTGCATTCCCTTGCCAGTGAGACTGTATATGATAAAAAGGATATGTTGTCTGCTACGGATCCCACAAACAAATAAATACTCGATCCAAATTACATTTATTTGACCCTCCATATACATTACAATAGATTAACTATAAAATTAGGGTTTTAACTTAATGTCGTTTTTATGTTCAACTGTAATTAAGCCTAACAGTTAATTTATTTACCATAGAATAACGCCAAGTCACATGGCCCCATAGAATACAAATAATAACGCCAAACCACATGGCCTCATAAAATAAGAATGCCAAATCACATGGCCCTATAAAATAATAGTAATGCCAAATCACATGAAGACATAGAATAATATTAACGCAAAATCACATGGCCCCATAAAATAATATTAACGCCAAATCTCATGGCCCCATATAACAATAATTTTGGGCTTATAACTTAATACGTGTTTTATGTTTATTTTTATGTTAGGCTTAATTGTTCCCCTTTACATGTTCAAGTCATGCTCATATTTTCAAATAAACTATTCATGTTTACTATGGTTCTCAGTCCATCTTATTTATGAAAATATAGGTTACAGTCACATTTTCTGTCATATTTTGTACCACAGCCTTTTAACAACCCATATTAAATTTGCCTTTTTATTTAATCCAATCATTCCATTTTTATTTTGGCTATTTTATACCAAATCAGCCCAAAATTCAATTATAATTAGATTTTTCCCAAACGTGCGTAGAATAAAAGAATAATAACCAGTTAACGTGCGCAGAATAAAAGAATAATAATCAGTCGACGTGCGTAGAATAAAAGAATAATAATTAGTCGTAGGCAATTACGCATACGGATCTATGCCTAAATCAGTCGTATTTTGCAGCGATCCGACTTTTTCGTACCCTTTGAATTGACAATTCCAACTCACACTTAACCCGAATTTGCAATCATTCCATGTTAAATTTGCCTTTTTTATTTAATCCAATCTGAAACACCCCACCTCCGTTAGGGTCACTCTCAAAGGGAATGCCCTAATTTTGGTGGAGGTTTATAAGTATAAGTCACAGATATACAAGACAGATATAGGAACACATATTTGTGAACAGCGGAAGAACAACAAACTTTATTTCACAAAGCCAAATACGTGTTACAAAACATCACCATAATTGTCTTACATCCTTTCCAAAAACATAACATTTTCATAATCTGTCTTGAGTACATTATTTAAAGAAGCATAAATAAAACGTAGATAAACTGCAAAAGCCCCATAGTGGATTGTCCAAAGCCATAGTTCAAAACAGGAAAGTCCAAGCAATACATTTCTCTTCTTCAAGCTGGATGTCAAGGCTGATCAAGCTGCTGTGTTCCCTCCCTGAGGACCTGGGGGGGGGGGGGGGAACGGAAGAAAGAAGACGAAAGAAAAGTAGAGTCAGACATAAAGCCTGAGTAAGTCTAGTACTATTTTGTCTATGAATAAAGAACTGGGTATGATAAGTATAAACAGGAAGTGGGCAAGCACAATAAACTTGGTTAAGTTGTCTAGGGTCGAATATACTATCGCACCCCATGTTAATCTCTGAACCCATATAAACTAGTTTCCAATTTGCACCCCATAATCAGGGTGATGTGATCCATTCTATGATGATCGGCTCCTACTCGCATAGTTACATGTGTCTTACGGCCCCCGATGTTGTAGTTACCTATGCTGGTCCCACCATGGGGTGTATCAAGTCCCATAGTGGCAACCCGACACAACCTTAGAGTGCACAGGTATGCTACTGGTGTCCAGTGCCTTATTTTTCTGCGCCGGAGTGTGTGCACGCCCGCACTCCGTTAGAACCTACACTGCTACACCACCGCCGTCGCTTTGACCTCTTACAATCAGCCCAGTAATCGTGCCCCACCCTGCCTAGTTTCAGGGTATCCTGATACACCTTCTAGGGTTACTGCTGAAAAGGGTCCCCCGTTACTAGGTTTTCTATCTCTAGCCAACATGCTAAGTTGGTTAAGTGTTTCCTAACCTAACCCCCACCAGTCCGTTTTGTTTAGCATGTTCCATTTTGATTAAGTCTTTAGTTCACTTAATCCTATCAATCCTGACTCAGCCTTAATTGTCTTATTAAGGCCCTGACCTCTCACATTAGACAGGTATTGTTGTGGCTGCCTGTTGCCGGTTGGTTCCGGGCAGTCTTACGCCACAACTCAGTCTAACCTCGGGTCCTTGCTGGGCTCCATGTTTAACCTCCCACATTGGATAGGTATTGTTGTGACTACTGGACAGCCGGGCGGTTCCGGGCAGGTTTACATCACAACTCAATCCAACCTCGGGTTAAACACATCGTATGTTCTACATTTACATATTTTGTCATTCTTCTTTATTTCTTATATGTAAATATTTGCGGCCCATTATTAAGTTAATGGTGTAAAGGTTACACCAATCATGGGCCCAACCCATACTTGAACTTGGGCCCTTCTATTTTATATTTTCATTCATTAGTAATTTTTAACCCAACGTTATTTTCCCCCGTTTAACACGTCCGTTTATATATATTTTGGGCTTAGCCTTTTAAAGCCCAAATTAGCCATGCGAAAAGGGGAGGCTTATGGCGTGATTACATACACAAAAAGGGGAAGGTGAGCGTATGAACTTGCAATATGACGTTGGGAATACAAAATAGAAACTGGTGTACTTGCATAGTAGTGACATATACTTTGGTCATAAAGCATAGGTGACATGAATCAAAGCATGTGAACTTGTAGTTGAGATAAGAGTCTAAATTGGGTATCATTATTGACACATAGTCATAACTACAACATGAACCTATACTTTTATTTATGCATAATGTCAAACATAAGCATGGCATAAATATCTCTAACATGAAATCATGATTCTTACTTTAGTCATGTAAACTTGCAAAAAGGGATTTTGAATCTAATCCTAACTATGTACCACATATGTCATCATATAATTCTTGTAAACAAGATAGACTTAATCATGGATTCCAATTATGCCAAATATCATTCATAGCCTAGCCATATTCATAAGTTTGCAAATAGGTTTTCTAGTACAAAAGCATGGCTTGATACATGATGCCAAATTCTCAACATAATTTCATATGGATTATAATAACCAAACTTGTTCTAATTACTTACAAAATGATTTATGCACAAAAATATACATCATGATGGCATAGTAGCAAAACCCCAAACTTGCATGAATTTAAATCAACTATATACATGTAGCTTCAATATGGATTACATAATTTGCGAAATATTCCAAACGTATACTTGCATAGAACTACCGCATGTAGTTCTTTATAACATGAATAACATAATTCAAGAATATCCAAACGTATATAATATTTCAAATTGATAAGAACGCACAAATATGAATAACTTTATTGCCATAATTCAAGCATACAAACCAACACAATTGTTTATTCATACCAAAGTAATACTCTACTTACAATGGTGTGATGAATTCTCTAGTTTAGGGATTGAAGACGCAAATTCCTTTGTTGAATTGATTTGTTTAGGTTGCTTTAAGCTTTAGAATCTTCCTCCTAATCCTCTCTCCAATTTGGTGGCTACTCCTAGTCGTTCCTCAGCAACATGGCGGCTATGTTCTTATTTTTGAATGAATAGATTAGGGTTTAGTCTAGGGTTGTTTATATAGAGGTTAGGAACTGATTAGGACCATTGATGTTGCTTGGATTGATCGTAGCCATCCATTCGATAGAGAGACCAATTAAAACTTGCCACCTAGCCCTAATGACAAAGCAGACCACAGAAAATCGGCCAAACACAGACCTGGCCAGCCAGGTTGGCTGGGCTCGACCAGGTCGATACCCCTGTCGACAGGGCTGTCGACAGCCCTGTCGACATGGGTAGCCCAGGTCGACAGCCCAGTCGACCTGGGTGGCCTAGGCGGGTGTTTATCCGCCCTGGCCCACTGGGCCCGATTTTTAATTATTTTATTCTGTTTGAATTTTAAATTTAATTCTCAAACTTCCGAAGGCCATATCTTCTTCATACGGACTCCGTTTTTCGAAAACTCGGACTCTATTTCGCGTATTTTTCCGAGACGAACGCAATGGCGTATCCCTTTTCCCTTAGTTCTTTGATTTCAGATTAATTATACTTTAATTTGTTAATTTCACAGTTATATAATTCGCGGGGTGTTACATTCTCCCCCACTTAAAAGGATTTCGTCCCGAAATCTTCAAGTTAGGAGGAATGTATATCCTAACATCCAATCATCCATCTACTCATCCATCAAACACGAGCATCCATTGTCCTTAAAAGACTTCTAATGCTTCATGATCATATGCGAAGTGTGTGTGTACATGTACTTATCTAATGCAAAATCAGGCGGTCTACTGATTCAGTTGACCTCCTTAATGCGAATTATGTAAGTGCCATGAATCCATTATGTATGCAAATTTTCCTATTTTTGATTTTACATGAGTGCACAATCATTCATTACAAATGCAACATCCATATGACAACACATTAAAGTTCAACCATATGCAAACATATATGCATATGCAATATGAAGTGACTGAGCCGATCTAAAACCTAGATTGTGTGTGTATATGCAACCACGAGCAACCACTAGCAATCACTTGCAACCACTTGCAACCATCATCCATAACATGTTTCAACTACATGTTTCCATCCAAAGGGTTTCTACCTAAAAGATACGGTCGAGGAAATATACCTAAAAAGATAGATAAAAGCGCAACTTAAGGAAAAAGGAAAGATCAGGGATGTACCCTCGAACAGAAAAGGGTAGGCAGTACGTATTCTAGCTTCAGTTTCCCAAGTCGCGTCTCCCTCGGCGTCGCTCCACTGAACTTTGACGAGCTTGACTTCACGGTTGCGTAGCTTCTTCACTTCCGTTCCTAAGATGCGGGTTGGAACTTTTCTTATGGTTGCTTCGCGTTCCACTTCGGCCTCTTCGAGGATATTTGGCTCTACCACTTCAGCAGACTCATGTAGACATTTTCGGAGATGTGAAACGTGAAAAACGTTGTGGACTCCCGCCAACTTCTCGGGTAGCTCTAACCTATAGGCCATTTTCCCAATTTTCTCGATGATAGGGAATGGCCCTACGAACCTTGGTGCCAGTTTTCCTGTGGTTCCAAAACGAACAACGTTTCTTAGTGGTGATACCTTGAGAAAAACTCTGTCTCCAACTTCAAATTCAAGGTCGGTCCTCCTCTTGTCGGCGTAGGACTTTTGTCTGTCTTGGGCCGTCTTCATCCTTCTTCGTATTAAGTCTACTTTCTCTGAGGTCTCTCAGATCATATCTGGTCCAAGTAAGAGCTTATCCGTGGACTCCCACCAACAAGTGGGCGATCGGCACGGTCTTCCATATAAAGCTTCGAAGGGCGCCATTCCGATGGTTGCTTGATAGCTGTTGTTGTAGGCGAATTCTACCAAAGGAAGGTGGTCTTCCCATGTCCCTCCGAAGTCAAGGACGCATAGTCTTAAGAGGTCTTCCAAAACTCTATTCACTCTCTCTATTTGGCCGTCGGTTTGGGGATGATAGGCTGTGCTCAAGCATAACTGCGTTCCTACTGCTTCTTGCAGACTCCGCCAAAACTCACTGGTGAAGATGGGGTCTCGGTCACTAACAATGCTAGATGGTATTCCATGGAGTCGAACGATTTCCTTAAGGTACAGTGATGCTAGGGATGAGGCAGTTCTTTTACTTTTGACAGGTAAAAAGTGGGCGCTTTTAGTAAGCCTATCCACTATTACCCAAATGCTAGTGTTGCCTCTCCTAGACCTAGGCAGCCCATCGATGAAGTCCATTGAGATGCTATCCCACTCCCACTGCGGGACCTCCAGAGGATGTAGTAGTCCGCCAGGCTTTTCTGTTCCGCTTTAACCTGTTGGCACACCATACACTTAGAAACGAATTCTGCCACGTCCTTCTTCATGCCGTTCCAGAAGAAAGTCCTTTTTATATCTTTGTACATTTTATCTCCGCCTGGGTGTATCGTCATCTTGGAATGATGCGCTTCCTCGAGAACCTTCCTTACTAAATCTTTTGTCTGTGGGACGCATAGTCTTCCGTCTCGCCTTAGTAAACCTTTAACGTCAATGGAGTATCTGTTGAGGTGACTTGAAGTCTCACCCCAAATTAGCCTATCAATCATTTCCACAAGCTGAGGGTCTTCGCGTTGTGCTGCCCCTACTGAATCCACTAAAGTCGGGCGCACTTCGAGAGATGCAAGCAAGCCCGGTACGAAATCGGAGGAAGGCCTAAAGTCGAAGCTGGCTATAAACTCTAGGCTTTGTCTTTCAACAAACAACGGGCTTAGGGTCAATTTCTTTCGGCTCAACGCGTCTGCCACTACGTTGCCTTTGCCCGGAGTATAGGAGATTTCGAAATCGTACGAGGCAAGAAACTCCATCCATCTTTGTTGCCTCAAGTTAAGATCCTTCTGCGAGAAAAGATATTTCAACGATTTATGGTCAGTGTAAAGTTCGAACTTCTCACCTAGGAGATAATGTCGCCAAGACTTGAGTGCAAAGACGATGGCGGCTAACTCAAGATCGTGGGTTGGGTAGTTCTTTTCGTGCACCTTCAATTGCCTCCCGCCATAAGCTACTACCCTTCCTTCTTGCATTAAGACGGCGCCTAACCCTGTCCCACATGCATCCGTATAAACAGTGAACATCTTGCTCCCATCTGGCAGCGTCAAAACTGGGGCTGTTGTGAGAGCCCTTTTTAGTCGTTGGAAAGCAAACTCGCAATCCAAGTTCCAATTGAACGCTAGGTTCTTCTTAGTTAATTTCGTGAGCGGAGCTGAGATTTTCGCAAAATCCCTTATAAACTTTCGATAGAAACCTGCTAGTCCTAGGAAGCTTCGGACTTCAGTTGCATTCCTTGGTGTCTTCCAATCTTGTACCGCCACTACCTTAGCAGGGTCCACTGCTAACCCTTGTTTGGATACTATGTGCCCAAGGAACCTTACCTCTTCTCTCCAAAAGTGGCATTTGGAGAATTTGGCTTTTAGTTGATGGACTCGCAAAGTTTCCATGATTGCCCTTAAGTGTTGAGCATGTTCCTCTTCACTCTTTGAGAAGATAAGGATATCATCTACGAAGACCACTACGAATTTGTTGAGGAAATCTCTAAATACCCTACTCATCATGTCCACGAAGTAAGCAGGTGCATTTGTCAAGCCGAAAGGCATGACAAGCCATTCAAAGAAACCGTCTGGGGTTCTGAACGCCGTTTTATCGATGCTATCTTCAGCCACCCTTAGCTGATGAAAACCGGTTGCTAAATCGAGTTGGGAGAAAACAGACGCTCCTACAAGCTGGTCAAATAAATCATCAATTCTAGGGAGAGGGTGCCTATTCTTTTTCGTTAGCTTGTTCAGGTCCCTATAGTCAACACATAGACGAAGTGAACCATCCGCCTTTGTAGCGAACACCACTGGAGCGCCCCATTCTGAAATGCTCCTCCTAATGAACCCCTTTTCTAGAAGCTCTTTAATCTGTTTACTGAGCTCTTTCCTTTCCCGTGGAGCCATATGTCTAACGGGCAACGCAACGGGCTTTGCATTATCTACAAGATATATGCGGAAGTCTATTTCCCGCTTTGGAGGCAAGCCCTTCACCTCTTCGAAGACATCCGGATATTCCCGGACCACTCTAACTGATTGCAAATTTTCAACAGAGGCATCTAGCGATTCAAGATAACTAAGCATAACCGCATACGAGGGATTACAAGAAATTTCCAAAGTATTACCGAGCTGGGTTAGGAGCCTAACAACCCTTTTCTCACAATCAAGGATGGCCCCATTACTGGACAGCCAATCCATACCCAAAATCAAACCATACCCCGAAAAGCCCAAAACAAAGGCACTACATTGAAATTCTACGCTTAGAATAGAAATTTTCAATCCCACACAGATCATAGACAAATGAGCCGGGCCCCCAATTGGGTTTGAAACAATTAAGGGGTCCTCTACCATACTAGTTTTTAGGTGCAGAGATTCTACTAAAGCAGACGAGATAAAGGAGTGTGATGTGCCAGAATCAAATAAAGTGCGAACGGGGTGATCATAAAGATAAACTACACTTTCTACAGAAGTATTTATACCTCGCTGTTGCAGAGGTGGCGCTTCTAGCACATGAACCTGTGCCCCTGGGGTGGATCCAGCCCTCTGCCCCTGTCCTCGTTTCTTTGGGCAGTCCTTAGCCCTATGGCCTGTCTCACCGCAAGAAAAGCACCCACCATTCTCCTTGGCCTTCTTTTTCCGGCAGTCCTTTACTAAGTGCCCCACTTTGCCACAGAAATTACACTTCCTCTTCTCTTTGTTGCCTTTCCCGCCCTTCTTAAAGTCTGTCTTCTTGGGCTGCAAACCCTCTTTCTTCTTGCCCTTATCCTCTTCATTCAGCAATGCCATTTGCACCAATCTTTCATACGTGGCTCCCATGGGTATATGGGTCATGGCCAAACTGTGTAATGGCTCATTTAACCCTTTGACGAAACGGAGAGCCTTCTTGTGCGGGGTGTTGACTAGGTCAAGCCCAAACCTAGCCAGCTCATCGAACTTATTCACATACTCTCTGACCGTCTTGTCCCCTTGCTTAAGAAATAAGAATTTTTCCAACTGCAAACTTCTTTCCGCATCTGAGAGAAATTTAGTCTCAAACCTTGCCCTAAAGTCCTCCCATGTCTCCACTGGTCTTTCAGCATTAGTGACTTCCCACCAGTAGGAAGCCTCGCCCTTCAATAGCCACACTGCCAACTGTACTTTTTGTCTACCTTCTACCTCAAAGATGATGAATAGGTCCTCCGTTTCCTTCAGCCAATTTCTAGCTGCCACGAAGGACTCAGTTCCATGGAAATCCCTTCCTCCCATAGCTTTAAAATCTTTACATATCTTAGCAAACGTGTTTCCCCGAGGAGGAGGTGGAGGAAAAGGTGCCGCTGCAGCTGGATGATTTCCGGCAGTTGGGGGAGGAGGAACGGTAGGACCTGGCTGAGTGGCCCTTGCTTCTAAGAACCGTCTAAACCAACCAGGTATTGGCACCCCTTCCGGCAAGTTAAGTTCTTGGGACATGCTGAAACAAAAAGGATAGATTCAAAACGAAGGATAAGAGATAGTAACTATGGCTTTGGGGAGTGGACTTTGCCTTTTTAAAATAAAATAATATTTTTCTTTTAAAAATGCTTCTTTAAATTTCCTTTTTGAAAACAATTTTTCAAAACTTTTTATCTTATCTGGTAAACCTAGGCTCTGATACCAAGTGAAACACCCCACCTCCGTTAGGGTCACTCTCAAAGGGAATGCCCTAATTTTGGTGGAGGTTTATAAGTATAAGTCACAGATATACAAGACAGATATAGGAACACATATTTGTAAACAGCGGAAGAACAACAAACTTTATTTCACAAAGCCAAATACGTGTTACAAAACATCACCATAATTGTCTTACATCCTTTCCAAAAACATAACATTTTCATAATCTGTCTTGAGTACATTATTTAAAGAAGCATAAATAAAACGTAGATAAACTGCAAAAGCCCCATAGTGGATTGTCCAAAGCCATAGTTCAAAACAGGAAAGTCCAAGCAATACATTTCTCTTCTTCAAGCTGGATGTCAAGGCTGATCAAGCTGCTGTGTTCCCTCCCTGAGGACCTGGGGGGGGGGGGGGTAGGAAGAAAGAAGACGAAAGAAAAGTAGAGTCAGACATAAAGCCTGAGTAAGTCTAGTACTATTTTGTCTATGAATAAAGAACTGGGTATGATAAGTATAAACAGGAAGTGGGCAAGCACAATAAACTTGGTTAAGTTGTCTAGGGTCGAATATACTATCGCACCCCATGTTAATCTCTGAACCCATATAAACTAGTTTCCAATTTGCACCCCATAATCAGGGTGATGTGATCCATTCTATGATGATCGGCTCCTACTCGCATAGTTACATGTGTCTTACGGCCCCCGATGTTGTAGTTACCTATGCTGGTCCCACCATGGGGTGTATCAAGTCCCATAGTGGCAACCCGACACAACCTTAGAGTGCACAGGTATGCTACTGGTGTCCAGTGCCTTATTTTTCTGCGCCGGAGTGTGTGCACGCCCGCACTCCGTTAGAACCTACACTGCTACACCACCGCCGTCGCTTTGACCTCTTACAATCAGCCCAGTAATCGTGCCCCACCCTGCCTAGTTTCAGGGTATCCTGATACACCTTCTAGGGTTACTGCTGAAAAGGGTCCCCCGTTACTAGGTTTTCTATCTCTAGCCAACATGCTAAGTTGGTTAAGTGTTTCCTAACCTAACCCCCACCAGTCCGTTTTGTTTAGCATGTTCCATTTTGATTAAGTCTTTAGTTCACTTAATCCTATCAATCCTGACTCAGCCTTAATTGTCTTATTAAGGCCCTGACCTCTCACATTAGACAGGTATTGTTGTGGCTGCCTGTTGCCGGTTGGTTCCGGGCAGTCTTACGCCACAACTCAGTCTAACCTCGGGTCCTTGCTGGGCTCCATGTTTAACCTCCCACATTGGATAGGTACTGTTGTGACTACTGGACAGCCGGGCGGTTCCGGGCAGGTTTACATCACAACTCAATCCAACCTCGGGTAAAACACATCGTATGTTCTACATTTACATATTTTGTCATTCTTCTTTATTTCTTATATGTAAATATTTGCGGCCCATTATTAAGTTAATGGTGTAAAGGTTACACCAATCATGGGCCCAACCCATACTTGAACTTGGGCCCTTCTATTTTATATTTTCATTCATTAGTAATTTTTAACCCAACGTTATTTTCCCCCGTTTAACACGTCCGTTTATATATATTTTGGGCTTAGCCTTTTAAAGCCCAAATTAGCCATGCGAAAAGGGGAGGCTTATGGCGTGATTACATACACAAAAAGGGGAAGGTGAGCGTATGAACTTGCAATATGACGTTGGGAATACAAAATAGAAACTGGTGTACTTGCATAGTAGTGACATATACTTTGGTCATAAAGCATAGGTGACATGAATCAAAGCATGTGAACTTGTAGTTGAGATAAGAGTCTAAATTGGGTATCATTATTGACACATAGTCATAACTACAACATGAACCTATACTTTTATTTATGCATAATGTCAAACATAAGCATGGCATAAATATCTCTAACATGAAATCATGATTCTTACTTTAGTCATGTAAACTTGCAAAAAGGGATTTTGAATCTAATCCTAACTATGTACCACATATGTCATCATATAATTCTTGTAAACAAGATAGACTTAATCATGGATTCCAATTATGCCAAATATCATTCATAGCCTAGCCATATTCATAAGTTTGCAAATAGGTTTTCTAGTACAAAAGCATGGCTTGATACATGATGCCAAATTCTCAACATAATTTCATATGGATTATAATAACCAAACTTGTTCTAATTACTTACAAAATGATTTATGCACAAAAATATACATCATGATGGCATAGTAGCAAAACCCCAAACTTGCATGAATTTAAATCAACTACATACATGTAGCTTCAATATGGATTACATAATTTGCGAAATATTCCAAACGTATACTTGCATAGAACTACCGCATGTAGTTCTTTATAACATGAATAACATAATTCAAGAATATCCAAACGTATATAATATTTCAAATTGATAAGAACGCACAAATATGAATAACTTTATTGCCACAATTCAAGCATACAAACCAACACAATTGTTTATTCATACCAAAGTAATACTCTACTTACAATGGTGTGATGAATTCTCTAGTTTAGGGATTGAAGACGCAAATTCCTTTGTTGAATTGATTTGTTTAGGTTGCTTTAAGCTTTAGAATCTTCCTCCTAATCCTCTCTCCAATTTGGTGGCTACTCCTAGTCGTTCCTCAGCAACATGGCGGCTATGTTCTTATTTTTGAATGAATAGATTAGGGTTTAGTCTAGGGTTGTTTATATAGAGGTTAGGAACTGATTAGGACCATTGATGTTGCTTGGATTGATCGTAGCCATCCATTCGATAGAGAGACCAATTAAAACTTGCCACCTAGCCCTAATGACAAAGCAGACCACAGAAAATCGGCCAAACACAGACCTGGCCAGCCAGGTTGGCTGGGCTCGACCAGGTCGATACCCCTGTCGACAGGGCTGTCGACAGCCCTGTCGACATGGGTAGCCCAGGTCGACAGCCCAGTCGACCTGGGTGGCCTAGGCGGGTGTTTATCCGCCCTGGCCCACTGGGCCCGATTTTTAATTATTTTATTCTGTTTGAATTTTAAATTTAATTCTCAAACTTCCGAAGGCCATATCTTCTTCATACGGACTCCGTTTTTCGAAAACTCGGACTCTATTTCGCGTATTTTTCCGAGACGAACGCAATGGCGTATCCCGTTTCCCTTAGTTTTTTGATTTCAGATTAATTATACTTTAATTTGTTAATTTCACAGTTATATAATTCGCGTGGTGTTACACAATCATTCCATTTTTATTTTGGTTATTTTATACCAAATCAGCCCAAAATTTAATTATTCCAGTTTAATTAGATTTTCCCCAAACGTGCGCAGAATAAAAGAATAATAACCAGTTGACGTGCGCAAAATAAAATAATAATAATCAATCGATGTGCGTAGAATAAAAAAATAATAATTAGTCGTAGGAAATTAGGCATACGGATCTATGCCTAAATCAGTCGTATTTTGTAGCGATCCGATTTTTTCGTTCCCTTTGAGTTGACAATTCCAACTCACACCCAACCCAAATTGAACGAAATAACAGATAGCTTGTAGAAAGAAGTTAGAGGGTGAGAAAATAAAGAAAGAAAGTGTAGAAAAGAAGGAGAAGAAGAACCATCTCCTAAATAGAGTCCCACACCGCAGTGGAAAATTATATACTACAAAAATAAATCTTTATTAAAAGCTTGAAAATACTTACAATCATTAATGTACAGCAGTCAAACAATCTGAATGGTTATAACAATCTGTCCTTAAATACAACAGATATCGGAATAATACTATATATATCACACGTGTGGACTACTCCAGCTCATATCTGAACTTCACAACATCCGATAACCTGAACCTATACAACTCAGTCTGACCCAAGCATTGCAAACGCCACACATCAGTCTGGTAAACCAGCATGAAAAACTCACTAATTTTATATAACATCCATATTGCTTAACTTTAGAAAATACCTTTGGAAGGAAAGAATAATAGTAAAACCAGCCCACACATAAACATGGATGGTATTTACCCTACTATAACCCTAAACATTTTTGATAGGAAATCCGGTGATATTGTAATAGTGTCTATCAAGTAAATAACCATATAGCAGAACGCTTGCATCTCACACTCTACACACGTAGTCAATATTCAAAAACCGCGGGGAACTTATATTGGAGATTGGATTCCAACTATGACAAGTTATGGAACTAATTTTCGATCAGTGTACTCCAGAGAGGATACACTGGGGTTCAACAAGAACATCTTGCAACCCGACCACACAAGACCGGTCACTCATTTAGCTTGAGTAGACTGAATGTATTATCACCCACGACTGTTGGTCTTCAACCATATTCCATAAGATACAGAAGTGAAAGAATAACAAATAGGATTTTCTCTAGATCAGTGACAATACACCCTACTTGGGTGCGACCCAACTAGTCATGCTGCCTGCCCGATTTTTGGCTTTTTCCGGTTGTGAATCTTGAGGCAACGTTTATCTTTTTAGAACATCTGGCCACTATTCACTTTGAAAGCCACATCTTCAGATCCATCAAATCACTAATTGACGTCTAAAAAAATACTTTGGGTGTCTAAGCAGTAAGAACGAATTCCTCCGCCACTAACAGAAGCACATCTGTAGAAATCAATTATACGCGATCCTTTGGAAATACTCTGCCATACATTCGTCCATACAAGTTGTCATGGGACTGGACAAACCGAAGGCACCCTCTTACCACATCCCCTCGGATCAGTAGCGAGAGGTCATTATAAATCCGTAAATCTCAACCATCACCGAATCACAGTTAAAAAACCTCTGGTAGCTAGTCAGAGAAATTAAACTAGCGATCCTTCTGCTTATGAAGATCCATGGTCTTCAATTGCTCCATCTTGATTAGCATCTTCCACGTTTGTATCTGCTGGTCGGAATGGTTTTCGAATATAATTTGATCCCGATCTTTCGGTACAGACAACAGCTTAGGCCAGATTTTGATAGTCGGTTATTTTACTATCAAAATAATACAACCATTCATCCATAAATAAAAATGGATTCATTGATTCAGTACCCAGCATCATTTGGCCTCTTTAATTAACCATCGGTTAATTAAAACTTCTAACCTTTAATATTTGGAAATAACACTTACTTTTTATTATAACATAAGAATATCCTCAAAACCATTTTATTCAATTTAAAATAGGGTCTTTATAACCATTTACACTCATTAACATATTCTATTACACCAATACTTTCTACCATTAATTCATTGACGAAACCCATTTAGTCACGTATCATATATTTGCAAATATGTTTTTGCAAAAATGTTCACTACAGAAAAACCTTTTGATTCTTTCAACCAATTTCCATATCTTACGTTTTCTATAAAACATTTCAATTCTTTGGAATCTTAAAAATCCTATTATGACATTTTAATGTCCTTATTACTTCCATTATACTTAAACCCATTATCACGACCAATAATATATCACTTGACCATTATTTAATAATATCTCAAAATCGACTTTAGTTATAATTAAACGATTTAAAACGTAAATAAACTTTGGTATTATTTATAAATCAAAAATCATATTTTAAAACCATATACGAATATAAATTTGAAAACATTCAGAATCGATTTAATATCAATTCCAAAAATCTTTATTTTATTGATAGTACTAAAGAGGTAAATGTATACTACAATACCAAACTGTGAAATATCAGTTAACTCCACATTCAATAACAATATATAAGCATATTGATAAACATTATCAATAAAAGTGAGGAGTCTGGTTCGATTCCTCCAACCTGTCCTTCCTTGCATCACAATGGTTTATCTCAATTTCAACACAACAATATATATATATATATATCATGATAACGGAAATAAACAGTTTAACTAATAACGGTCAACAATCAATTAATAACATCCATTCAGGCACCCAATGATTTATTAAATACATTTATGTTATTATACACATAACCAATAAGGTAAGTTATCTCGTTTGGAATAAAATCGTTAAAATAATAATTTAATTCAATTAAATTAAACAAACATTTAATTTAATCAATGAATATTAAAAATATTCAGCATACATGCAAACAGTCTTCCAATCATCAACCATTAGCAAACATTGCACACAAATAAAAAACTACTTATATAAAATATATGTGAGATAAACTGAGTGAGTCGAACTCATCTAGATTTGATTTGTTGATAAAATGGTTTGATTTAGTTAAATTAAACAGACGTTTAATTTAACTAAAAAATCTGACTGCTTCCAGCCTTGTCCAAGAAATCTCCAGCACATTACGCTCGTCGATACGGTTTAGGCGTCCTTTGTTTCATTGAATCCATCTTCTAATTGCAGAAAATGACAGCCACATTCTATTTCTTCCTTTATGTAATTGCTATAGTCCTCCTTCCATGTTTTACTCCTTCCCTACGTAGCAAGTTAACTTTCCATGCACCATACTATTCCCGCAACTTCCCACTTTCTTTCTTTCTTTTCTTTTCTTTAGTACAGGCTGAGGCCCAATCTAAACTACACAGTCCAGTCCCCTCCATGTATTATTTTCTTCCCCACCCTTTGGTTTCTAGCCCATATATACATCTCCACATGACTACGTTCTCCCACCCTATTTCTTTCCCCGCATGCTGTGACACCCCACGTCCGTTAATGTCATTCATTAAGAGAATGCATTAAGTTTCGTGAAGCATTATAGGTAAACATATATAGAATATTACAAGACAGATATAAAAAATAACAGCGGAATTTAAATTTTTATTTAAAATATAATTCATAACATCGTGATCCAAAATATCACAATTCTGGAACTACATAAAAATCATTACAATAACATAAAATTCTGTCTTGTACCATCAGAGTACAGAAATATATATAAAAAAGCATTATTCCCCAAAAAGAGACAAAGCCATAGTAGTAAAGAAGAGAACTTTAGCAATACTTCAAAAGCAGCTCATAACAAAATGATAACTGAGTCCTCACTAAGCCTGAGTATTCCCACCCTGCGAACCTTGGGGGAGGGGGGGGGGAGGGATGGAAGAGAGAAGAGGAAACAAAAAGGGTCAGACATAAAGTCTGGAGAGTCTAGTTACTTTTAGAAAGTAAATAAATAAAATTATCAAGACAGGCATATAAGGTGGATGAGAAAGATAACATGATAAAAGGTAAGTATGACAAGATAAACATGATAGAGTGTGTACACTTCTCTAATGATCACTCTAGTTCTCTACACTAATACTAGTATAACCAGAATGAGATGATCCCAACAACTATCAAATGGTAGACTTAGGCATACATCCAGATGTACTCTAACTACTACCCTAATCGATCGGCTCCTTACTCCATAGATACCATGTGCCGGCCCCACAGTAGGAGGTATCACTTCCAAAAGTGGCAACCCTTCGTTGATGTGCACACCCATCTGGTGTCATGGTCGTCTTAGCCCTCTCTACCCGACCGATGCACGCACATGTCCCCGGTCGGTTTGCGCCGCCAACACCGTCCTCCTCATTTGGATATCTTACAATCAGCCTAGTAAGCGTGCCCCAACTCCAACCTAGTTCGGAGTACTCGTTTGGTACCTATTAAGGGTTACCGACTTAAAAGGGTCCCACACAATATGATACAGGCTCTCCCCTTTGTCTTGTATCCCCTCTAGGATTTCCACCGGTTATGTATACCACTAGGTGTCTTTAATTACATAATCCAATCATTTCTACAAGTTATGCTTACCCTAAAAAGGTGTCTTTAATTACATAACTTCGACATTTTCACAGGTTATGCTCACCACTAGGTGTCTTTAATTACATAACCCTATCTGGTTAAGTTTGTGGGCCTATATGTAAATATTACCCACCCCCTCAGATTTACTTAACCGACCCTCTGTTCAACCAAATTTACTTAACCCCAATTTAAGTTCATTTTCATACAATCCCTATGGATTCAACTAGATTAAGTATTCAAGGTTTATTACCATATTTTCATTAATGGTTATAGTATGCTAGACCTCCCACAGTAAGACTACCATTTGTGGATGCTGGACATGCCGGGCTCTATAATCTACAGAATATATAATCTACTAGTCTGCTACTATGTCAAAGCCAATCTCTATAATCCACAGAATATATGAGAAGATATTTAGACATCTCTCCTATACTTGATCTATCTAAGATATCCACAAGCACTGGATCCTCTCTTTGCCTCGTCCAGATCTAATCTATCAATGTTGGTCGCACCTCCAACAATGTCAACAACCCCAGAGTATAGGTTATATATGGTATAAAGAGAATGTAGATATAAACTCCAAACTTTACCACTCTACGAACAAAGGATGTAACAACCCGCCTGGAATGGGTCTAAATTTCGACCCAGAAAAGGCCAATCAAAACTAAGAGCCATTCTAAATGGGTCGTTGGTTTCTATAAGGATTACATTTTCACAGATAACAATAACATATACTTCAAATGGAAATCTCACACAACAGAAAGAGAAAATACAATATTCAAGTAATATGTACCATTATTTCAAAAATCTCAGAAATACATAGTCACAATTACATTTATTCAAAAGGTACATCAAATAGTTTGTTTTCATAAGATTCCAAAAGAAGCAAAGTAATAACTGCCAATAATACCATAATAACTTCTTCCCCATCAGCTTCAATCCTGACTTCATCCATGGCTTTACCCCATCTACTGACCTGTTGGATGTTAAGGAGAGGGGGTCAGAACATAAAGTTCTGTGCGACTGGAATATAGCGTTACTTAATGTCCGTACCCTATATTTTTAAAAGGTTACATATGTCAAGGTATGTCTACGCGACACATAAGATTTCACACAAACATAAATATTTAACTAGTGGGGTGGATATCCAAGTCAATCGTCCATTAGTGTCTTTAGGGCAAAGACCCAACGAAGTGGCATACTCAGCCACTTATGGCCCTATGAAAGGTGGATTTATAATCTCTTAAAACCCTGAGGAAGACCCCTAGCCCTTTAAGAACCTCGTCCTAGTACGTTAATGTTCTTAAGTCTAATCTCTCATTTGTAGTATAAGAAGTAGTATTGCGAACATTGCTACTTAACTAGTATTACCTAGTAAACAACACCTATGTCACTTAAAACTTCCCTTAGATAGTTGGTGAGCATATGATGGCCACATATCTTTCAATTACCAATCTGTCCCTAGTTGAGCCCTTAAATGCTTCTAGAGGAAGTGGACATCACCCGTGAACTACCCTGCTTCGTTAACCATTTTATGCTTAACGACCTTTAAAGAAGGAGGAACTAAAGACTTAACTTAATACTGATAAGGGCGGGTCCCATGACTTGGGTTCCTCTCTAAGGAATAAACCATAGGACGAATCCTAGTCATAACCACTTAAGGCCCAAATTAGATAAAAGGTGAGTAAGCCACTTAAGGCCTTCTTAAGGCGTAGTAAGCCTATTATTTTTCACACATCAACTTATATATATATATATACACTCTAGACCTCTCACATTAGACCGTATACCTGTCGATGCTTGATATGCCGGTAGGTTCCGGGCAGGCTTCTAATACAATTCGGTTCAACCTCGTGTCTAGTGTACTAAGTTTATGAATGGCCCATGGCACCTAGACATCTCACATTAGTTGGGCCTACCTGTGGTTGTTGGATATGTCGGTCAGTTCCGAGCAGGCTTCTACCACAAATGACAACTAACCTAGTGTCTTTGTGTCATTTATTTATATATATGTTTAAGCCATTCCATATATATATATATACACACGTACACACAAGCAAACAAAAGATATGTATATTTGTTAAGGGAACATTTCAAATTCAAACTCTAATCTAATCGCATTTATTACGCTAATATAATGTTAATTACGTTTAAATAAATAATATAATAATTGCGCCTAATTAATGTAACATTCGTATAAATGGGGAAACGTTTTAATCGGGATGGAAATTGTCATCTTTTCCAAATTAAGGCATACAAGATAGATTTTTCCATATTTTACCGCTACACATAAACATGACGGCATAATGAACATATAACAAATAACAGTGAATGGAAAACATATACATAGACATAACAATTATAACTTGTATCCTTAGGCATGTAGAAATGATTTAAATATTAAATTAAAAGTAGAGTATTTCATACATTTACACATGTATGTTTACAATACATATTTCACTTAATTAACCCTTTTCATGGTGTTATACACCCTAAAATGTTTACATTTGATTCGTTCCAATTTATGAATGCATTTACGCCCAAATTAGGATCCAAACCCAATTCAACTTTGAAACAATTCAAATCCAAACCTTCTTAGGCATAATCAAATGATAACAGTGAATTGGACAAAATATAAATAATAATACAATACTCATGTTTACCTTCAATTCAATACAAAAACTGCACCACAATTCTACAATTTGTTGAGTTTTCCTCGCTTTTGCCGAAAAAATTGATGATAAGATCACCCTTTACTTATGCACACAACAATACAAAGGGAAGCTCCAAGAAAATGGAATTTGAAAAATCTTCTTCTTTATCAGATAAATCTCGTTTAATCCTTTATTCCTTCAGGCTTTCTCTGGAAATTATCGACCTTAAGCAGAGATTTTGCTCAAGAATTCTAATTCGAATGTTAATTTTCGGTCATTATCGAGTGCTCCTGTTCAGCATATATCCATATTTCAACTGAATATTAGTATGCAGATTATTAAAATAGATAATTGATGTTATCGATGTGCAGAATCAAATCATTATGCAAGAAACTGCATGAATCTCATTAGGTATTTCTTTTGTGGGCAATTTGGACATCATAAATTGGATTACCCCAATATCTACAAAGGTAATTCTGGGTTAGGATTGGTGCAATTCAATTGCAAGAAATTTTGTCATAAATTTCTGTCGTTCTTGAATATCTATGAAAAATGAATTCTTATCAGAAGATGAAGGTGTGTATTTGTTGTTAAAGAATGTTTGGCACATAGAGGGATTAGTTGACGATTTGGTTTGGGAGAATATTGTTTCTGTTGGTTTGAATTCGATGGTCTATCCACCTTTACCACTTTCATTGGATAAAAAACATTTTTCTTTCTGCTTCAGCATTGCTTTCCTGAAAATTAAGAATATTTTAAATGCTTCATTGTTTGTAAATAAGGAAATGGGGAATAGGCTGCTAACAGAAATGTTAGAGCATTTTGATGTAATGAATTCGGCAGTCAATTGTGATCCTATATTTATTCGAAGTGCTATGGTTAGACAGTCCTATGATATTGGGGATGAGGTTATAACAGACTGTAATGTGCCTGTAGTGATGAATATTGATGATGTGGAACATGTGACAAGTAGTATTGTGGTATGAGAGCAAGCTATATGACTGTATGCTCTTGGACCCCCTTTTTTTTTGCTTCGCAAAATCAACATAACAACTTGTATATCTGACTGAAACATTGTACAAGTTCAAAAAAATATGCATTATATGTGTGTTTGTGTAACACCTCACGTCCATTAATGTCACTCACAAAGGGAATGCATTAACTTCCATGGAGGTTATAAGTGAATATAGAACAGAAAAATTACAACAAGACAGATAATAAGTAGTACTTGGAAATCTAAAACTTCATTTTATTGCAGCGGAAAACATGTTTATTACATCACAAAACATTTAATCAAAGTCAAGTACATTATCCATCTTCATAAAAACAAAATACATAATCCCATTACACAAATAGCCATTAAAGAAGATAACAAGCTGGACTTTACTTCAAGGGTCCAAGCTTTCCAAGAGAGATAAAGCAATCCAATCAAACTCCACTGGAGCTGGGCCTAACCTGAGGACCTGGAGGGGGAAAAAGGATAGAAATGGAGGGGGTCAGACATAAAGTCTGGCGAGTATGACAATTCTAACAATACTATTATTAAAAATAACTAGACTAAGGCATAAGCTGGAAGACAAGTAAATGTCTATGAACTATTAGGTATGAGATGAACAGATAAAGATAATGTGAAGGATAACGTTAAAGGCATACCTAATTACTAACGAATAATTACTACACTGCACCGCACATTACTACACTGCACCGCACCAGTCACCCTAAAGGTTGATCCCACTTGCTTCACACAGAAACATATAAATAGTCTTACGTACCCCTAGCTGACTACATAGGTGTCGTTTTCCCCTATCTCCACTAGGTGTACCCCACTACCCACTTTCGATCGGCTCCCTACTCGTAGATACCCGTGCTGGCCCCACAGTGGGGTGTACCACTCCCTAAAGTGGCAACCCGATACAACTGAGAATGCACGGCTTATACCTACACGATGCAACAACGTCTTACCTACCAGCCCGGGTCCACACACGCATATGAAACCCGTTGGACTTGCGTTGCCACCGCTCCCCGTTTTGGCCTCTTATAGTCAAACCCAGTATGCGTGTCCCGTCCTCGACTTGGGTCGAGCCCATAAAGATACGTTTGGGATACTGGTTGAAATGGTCCCCCACAAGCTACCCACCTAAGCTTGTCATTAATATATCTCACTTAACCCTCTTAGTCATGTTCATTTACATGTGTGTTTGGTTAAGTCTTACTAATCGTATTTCACATGCCACTAAGGGCACCCACTAGATTCCTCATGCCACCCAAGGCACCTACTTAACCCCCATGTCCCACCTTACATGTTTATCTGGTTAAGTATTTCTTAATTCATTCAGGCCATAACCTCGTAAAGACCTCTCACATTAGACTGGCATTTATGGCAGCTGGATTTGCCGGGCTGGTCCGGGCAGTCTTACACCTTAAAGGAGTCTAACCTCGTGTCTTTACAACTGTTATGCTTTAGTTTAGGCCTAGGACCTCTCACATTGGGCTGACATTTGTGACCACTGGATTTGCCGGGCGGTTCCGGGCAGGTTTACATCACAAACGAGTCCAACCTCATGTCCTAAGCATTGATTGACACTTTCAATCTTTTACCCCGGTTTTAATAATTCCCTATCCAAATTATTAATTAAGTCCACTTTTATTGATGTCCATAATTGACTCAATTATGGTCATCCACTCATGGAATGCAAAATCATATCAATTGCACCCCAACATCTTATTATTAAATCCATAATATTACCCCTACCCCACGTTTATACGTTTGCTTATTCAACGCATAACATAGGCTAGACTTGAATAGTCTAACACATAGCACAAGGACAAATTACCACAACATATAGACAATAAAAATAAATCTAATCATAATAGGGGGGAAACTTGCATAAACTACACATGTTAAGTATCAAAAGGTGTCAACTTGTTAAAGGTCACAATTCACATGATATGATCATAGCCCAAATCTATACATAAACTTGCATATGGGGTTTTTAGGCAACATAATGATGGTGTGAACTAGCATAGAATATCACATATGTCATAGCATAATTCAAGGTGTCATAATAGGTGTCATGGCATATGTTCATAACTTTTCTAATCAATCTAACTTGCATATGTCACTTGTCATATAGATCAACATAGCCCAACATGATGATTTAATTAATATGAACTAACTAGCATAGATAGTAACATCATGGCTTTTTTTCATGTATGATTCATCACAACTTAGCATAGAAACTTCCAACATACATAACATCATCATAGCATGATTTACAACATATAGGATATCATCACCACATAGCATAGAATTTATAACATACATGATAGCAGATGACAATTCACATCATCTACTCATAATCCATTCATGACTCAACCTAATTAAAATAATAATAATCTTGTTAAGACTATCATACTCACAATTTAGAGAAGAAAAGAGAGAGTTTTGCTTTGCTTTAGGGTTGAGAGAATTAGAATTGAATTGGCTTTTCTTCCTTCTTAGTTGGCGGCGGCTCCATTGATTTCCATGGTGATGGTATGACGGTAACTATTCTATTTTTCTTATGAATTAGGGTAAGAGACTACCTAGGTATTTATAGAGTTAGGATTTATTTTAGACCGTTAGATCAGTTCAGAACTAATCTCAGCCAACCAGATTAGGTCAGAAACCCTAATGGGTCATTAGCCCATTAAAAACAGGTCAGCCAGAAACCCTAGCCGCCAGACCCGTGTCGACACCCAGGTCGACACTACAGTCGACTTGGGGGGGGGGGGGAGTCGACAGGGCAGTCGACTTGGGGGGGAGGGGAGGTCAACACTAGTGTCGACTCCCCAGTCGACCTGCCTGGGAGGGAATTTTCCCGCCCTGCCCGCTTCTGCACTTTTTGTTTGAATTTTAAATTTTCTGCGAGCTGTTTTGAATTTTCTGAAACTTCCGATGGCCATAACTTCTTCATACGAAGTCCAATTCACGCAAACTCGGACTCTATTTCAACCAGAATTCCGAGACGAACACAATGGCGCAACCCTTTTCTCACAATTCTCACGTCTGAGATTAGTTATTCTTTAATTTGTGATTATTAATATTAACCGAATTACGGGGTGTTACATTCTCCCCTCCTTCAAGGATTTCGTCCCCGAAATCTTCAAGTCAAGAAGAATGTATATCCTAACATCCAAACAACCATCTACTCAACCATCAAACAAAGGCATCCTTTGTCCTTATAGACTTCTAATGCTTTCATGTTTAAATGCACAATGTGTGTGTATATGTCCTTATCTAATGCAAAATCAGGCGGTCCACTGATTCAGTTGACCCCCTTAATGCAAACCATGATAGTGCCATGCGTCCATTATGTATGCAAAAGTTCCTTAATGCTACATATTATCTCTATATGCGTGCACAATCATCATCTGAATGCAACATCCATATGATTAAACAATCATCATACATCCATTTTACTAAATACAGCCATTTATATGCAATATGCAGTATGAAGTGACTGAGCCGATCTAGTGCCTAATAGTGTGTGTATATGCGTCCACGAGCAACCACTAGCAAACACTTGCATCCACTTTGCATCCATCAAACATAACATGTCTCAAACACATGTTTCAACCATAGGATTATCCTAACTAAAGGTCAAAGATACTAACGAGAGGATACGCTATAGGTAAGATAAGTACAAGATAAGCGATAAAGGAGAAATTAAAGGACATACCCTCGAAAAGAAAAGGGTATCGCGAACGCATCTTCTCTTCTGTCTCCCAAGTAGCGTTGCTCTCATCATCTCCCCATTGTACTTTGACTAGTCTGACCTCTCGATTTCTTAGCTTCTTAATCTCTGACCCAAGAATGCATGTAGGAGCTCGTCGAATCGTCGCATCACGCTCTATCTCCACCTCTCTAAGCAAACTCGGCTCTACCACCTCCGCGGTCTCGTGTAAGCATTTCCTCAAATGTGACACATGGAATACGTCGTGTACACCACTAAGTCTCTCCGGCGGTTCCACTCTATACGCCATCTGTCCAATCCTTTCCTTAATAGGAAACGGTCCTACGAACCTTGGTGCTAACTTCCCAACGGACCCAAAGCGAACAACATTCCGTAATGGAGACACTTTGACAAAGACCATGTCCCCAACTTCAAACTCGAGATCTGTCCTTCTCTTATCCGCATTAGATTTCTGCCTATCTTGCGCTGCTTTCATCCTCCTTCGAATCAAGTCGATCTTCTCCGAAGTCTCTCTAATCATATCGGGCCCAAGTAAGATCTTATCCGTAGATTCATACCAACATGTAGGTGAAAGACAAGGTCGTCCATAAAGAGCTTCGAAAGGTGCTATGCCAATGCTAGACTGAAAGCTGTTATTATATGCGAACTCCACTAACGGAAGGTGCTCTTCCCATGTTCCCCCAAAGTCTAGGATACATAGCCTCAAAAGGTCTTCTAGAATACGATTCACCCTCTCGGTCTGGCCGTCCGTCTGAGGATGATATGCGGTGCTCAAACATATCTGAGTCCCTACCGCCTCTTGCAAGCTTCTCCAAAATTCGCTAGTGAAAATAGGATCGCGGTCGCTCACTATGCTAGAAGGAACACCGTGCAAACGAACTATTTCTCGGACGTATACAGAAGCTAACCATGGAGCAGTCCTCTTACTCTTCACGGGAATGAAATGGGCGCTTTTAGTAAGTCTATCTACTATAATCCAAATACCCGTATTACCCTTCCTTGTTCTAGGTAATCCATCCACAAAATCCATCGAGACACTTTCCCACTTCCATAATGGAACCTCCAATGGGTGAAGCAACCCACCGGGTTTCTTTTGCTCCGCTTTTAATTGTTGGCACACCAAGCATCTAGCGACATACCCAGCCACATCTTTCTTCATACCGGCCCAAAAGTAAACTCGTCTCATGTCCATGTACATCTTGTCCCCGCCGGGATGAATGGCCATCTTCGAGTGATGTGCTTCATCAAGAATAGTCTTCCTTAGGTCATCATCTTTAGGTACACAAAGTCTAACGTCCCTACGAAATCAACCCTTATCATCTAGGGTATACCTACGGAGATGGCTTGATGACTCCCCTCCTTTGAGCTTTCCTACTAACTCAACCAACTGCGGGTCGTCTCGCTGTGCCTCACCAATCCGTCCCAAAAGCGTAGGTCTGACCTCCAAGGATGCTAGCAAACCGGGTATAAAGTCAACGGAAGGTCTAAAGTCAAACATCGAAATGAATTCTAAGCTTCGCCGCTCAACAAACAAAGGACTTAAGGATAATCTTTTTCTACTTAAGGCATCCGCCACCACGTTACCCTTGCCAGGGGTATATGCTATCTCGAAGTCGTAGGATGCTAAGAACTCCATCCACCTTTGCTGCCTTAAGTTCAAGTCCTTCTGAGAGGACAAGTATTTTAAAGACTTGTGGTCAGTGAATAATTCGAATTTTGTCGCCAAGAAGATAATGATGCCAAGACTTAAGCACGAAAACAATAGTGGCCAACTCTAGGTCATGTGTAGGATAATTCTTCTCATGCGCTCTCAACTGCCTTCCACCATACGCTATTACCCTAACCTCTTGCATTAAGACTGCGCCTAGTCCTGTGCCACAAGCATCGGTATACACAGTAAACGGCTTACTCCCGTCTGGCAATACTAAGACTGGGGCTGAGGTCAAAGCTTTCTTCAAATGTTGGAACGCATCATCACAATCTACGTCCCATGTGAAAACTAGATTCTTCTTCGTCAGGCATGTCAATGGAGCTGATATATTTGCGAAGTCTTTGATAAACTTCCTATAGTAGCCAGCCAACCCCAAGAAACTTCTCACTTCGGTAGCATTTTTAGGAACCTTCCAATCTTGGATGGCCACCACCTTCGTGGGATCCACAGCTATCCCTTCCTTGGAAACCACGTGCCCTAAGAATCGTACTTCCTTCCACCAGAAGTGACACTTAGAAAATTTTGCTTTAAGACTATGCGCTCGTAGGGTCTCCAACACTTCCCTAAGATGTAGGGCATGCTCTTCTTCATCCTTAGAAAATATCAAGATGTCATCTACAAAGACTACCACAAATTTGTTAAGGTACTCCCTAAACACCCTACTCATCAGATCAACAAAGTATGCGAGGGCGTTTGTCAAACCAAAGGGCATCACTAGCCATTCATAAAAACCATCCGGAGTCCTAAAGGCAGTCTTGTCAATGCTATCCTCAGCCACTCTCAACTGATGGAAACCAGTGGCTAAGTCCAACTGCGAAAACACTGAGGCGCCAACTAACTGATCGAAGAGATCGTCAATCCTCAGCAGTGGGTGTCTGTTCTTCTTAGTAAGTTTATTAAGTTCTCTATAGTCCACACAAAGTCTAAGGGACCCATCCACCTTCGTGGCAAATACTACTGGAGCACCCCACTCCGATATACTTCGTCTTATGAACCCCTTCTCAAGCAACTCCTTCACTTGCTTATCGAGTTCCCTCCTTTCACGTGGAGCCATGTGGCGCACTGGCAAAGATACTGGTTTCGCATTATCCACAAGATATATTCGAAAATCTATCTCCCGCTTCGGAGGTAAGCCCTTCACCTCCTCAAACACATCCGAATACTCTCGGACCACTCTAACAGATCGTAGATTTTCCTCAGACGCGTCAAGTGATTCTAAATAACTTAGCATAACGGAATTTATGGGATTACAAAATTTTTTCGAGAGTGTTGCCAAGGCGAGTCACGAGCCTAACTACTCTCCTTTCACAATCAAGAACGGCCCCATTTCTGGATAACCAATCCATTCCTAAAATTAGCCCATAGCCCGTGAAGCCCAACACATAAGCATCACATCGAAACTCAACGCTAAGTACAGAAATTTTCAAATCCAAGCACATCATGGACAAATGAGCTGAGCCCCCAATTGGATTCGAAACAACTAAGGGATCCTCTACTAAACTGGTGTTTAAGTGCAGTGATTCAACTAATGATGAAGAGATAAACGAATGCGATGCGCTCGAATCAAATAAGGTACGGACAGGATGATCAAACAGAAAAACTAAGCTTTCAACAGAAATGGTTCTACCTCGTTCTTGCAGCGGTGGGACCGTAAGAGCCTGAACTTGTCCCCTTGCCTGCCCTGGTGCTGTAAGAGCCTGCACCTGTCCTCCCGAGGTAGCCCCTGCCCTCTGCCCCTTCCTTGGGCAGTCCTTCACTAGATGTCCCGCATCGCCACAATGAAAACAGCCAGTCTTCTTTTTCTTTCGGCAGTCCTTGCTGAGATGGCCTGGGGTCCCACAGTTAAAGCATTTCTTCTTTCCCTTGCCATTATTGTCTTTACCGCCCTTCTTGTTTTGCTGTTGGGGTTTCTTCTGATCCCCTTTCTTCTCGGGTGCCTTATCAGCTTTAGCACTTTTCTCCTCGTGCATGAGCGCCATTTCTACCAGCTTCTCAAAGGTGGCCCCCATAGGGATGTGGGTCATAGCCAACCCTTGCAATGGTTCATTCAAGCCATTCACGAACCTTAGAGCCTTCTTCTCCGGCGTGTTCACTAAGTCCAAACCAAACCTTGCTAGTTGATTAAATTTGTTAACATATTCCTTCACTGATGAGCTTCCTTGCTTCAATGTCAAGAACCTTTCCATATATAAATTTTCTTTCGCCCTAGAGAGAAACTTTGCCTCGAACCTACGTCTGAAATCCGCCCAAGAATCAATAGGACGCTCCCCATTAGTGATCTCCCACCAAAACGAGGCCTCTCCCTTCATTAGCCAAGCTGCTAATCTAACTCTCCTCCCTTCTTCCACTTCAAAGATTTCCAGCAATTCTTCCACCTCCTTAAGCCAATCTCTAGCTTCCACAAACGTTTCTGACCCTTGAAAGGGTTTTCCACCCATAGCTTTAAATTCCTTGCACGTCTTTGCAAAAGTATCTATGCGAGGAGGAGGAGGAGGAACGGGTGCAACTGGTGGTGGAGGAACATTGGCTGGACCTGCAGCGGCCCTAGCCTCCAATAACCTCCTATACCATCTTGGTATCGCTACACCGTCAGGTAGGTTAAGATCTTCAGCCATGCTGAAACGAAAAAGGAAAGATTCAAAATGGAGAATTCGAAAGATAAAGATATATGGCTATTTGGGCATTATGTTTTTCATAAAAACTTCCTCTTTAAATTTCTCATTAAAACATGTTTTTGAAAACATTTCTTCCAAAAATAATTATTTTTCTAAAGTATTTTTATCTGTTCTGGTAACCTTAAGCTCTGATACCACGTGTAACACCCCACGTCCATTAATGTCACTCACAAAGGGAATGCATTAACTTCCATGGAGGTTATAAGTGAATATAGAACAGAAAAATTACAACAAGACAGATAATAAGTAGTACTTGGAAATCTAAAACTTCATTTTATTGCAGCGGAAAACATGTTTATTACATCACAAAACATTTAATCAAAGTCAAGTACATTATCCATCTTCATAAAAACAAAATACATAATCCCATTACATAAAAAGCCACTAAAGAAGATAACAAGCTGGACTTTACTTCAAGGGTCCAAGCTTTCCAAGAGAGATAAAGCAATCCAATCAAACTCCACTGGAGCTGGGCCCAACCTAGGACCTGGAGGGGGAAAAAGGATAGAAATGGAGGGGGTCAGACATAAAGTCTGGCGAGTATGACAATTCTAACAATACTATTATAAAAATAACTAGACTAAGGCATAAGCTGGAAGACAAATAAATGTCTATGAACTATTAGGTATGAGATGAACAAATAAAGATAATGTAAAGGATAACGTTAAAGGCATACCTAATTACTAACGAATAATTACTACACTGCACCACACATTACTACACTGCACCGCACCAGTCACCCTAAAGGTTGATCCCACTTGCTTCACACAGAAACATATAAATAGTCTTACGTACCCCTAACTGACTACATAGGTGTCGTCTACCCCTATCCCCACTAGGTGTACCCCACTACCCACTTTCGATCGGCTCCCTACTCGTAGATACCCGTGCTGGCCCCACAGTGGGTTATATCACTCCCCTAAAGTGGCAACCCGATACAACTGAGAATGCACGGCTTATACCTACACGATGCAACAACGTCTTACCTACCAGCCCGGGTCCACACACGCATATGAAACCCGTTGGACTTGCATTGCCACCGCTCTCCGTTTTGGCCTCTTATAGTCAAACGCAGTATGCGTGTCCCGTCCTCGACTTGGGTCGAGCCCACAAAGATACGTTTGGGATACTGGTTGAAATGGGCCTCCACAAGCTACCCACCTAAGCTTGTCATTAATATATCCCACTTAACCCTCTTAGTCATGTTCATTTACATGTGTGTTTGGTTAAGTCTTACTAATCGTATTTCACATGCCACTAAGGGCACCCACTAGATTCCTCATGCCACCTAAGGCACCTACTTAACCCCCATGTCCCACCTTACATGTTTATCTGGTTAAGTATTTCTTAATTCATTCAGGCCATAACCTCGTAAAGACCTCTCACATTAGACTGGCATTTATGGCAGCTGGATTTGTCGGGCGGGTCCGGGCAGTCTTACACCATAAAAGAGTCTAACCTCGTGTCTTTACAACTGTTATGCTTTAGTTTAGGCCTAGGACCTCTCACATTGGGCTGACATTTGTGACCACTGGATTTGCCGGGCGGTTCCGGGCAGGTTTACGTCACAAACGAGTCCAACCTCGTGTCCTAAGCATTGATTGACACTTCCAATCTTTTACCCCGGTTTTAATAATTCCCTATCCAAATTATTAATTAAGTCCACTTTTATTGATGTCCATAATTGACTCAATTATGGTCATCCACTCATGGAATGCAAAATCATATCAATTGCACCCCAACATCTTATTATTAAATCCTTAATATTACCCATACCCCACGTTTATACGTTCGCTTATTCAACGCATAACATAGGCTAGACTTGAATAGTCTAACACATAGCACAAGGACAAATTACCACAACATATAGGCAATAAAAATAAATCTAATCATAATAGGGGGAAACTTGCATAAACTACACATGTTAAGGATCAAAAGGTGTCAACTTGTTAAAGGTCACAATTCACATGATATGATCATAGCCCAAATCTATACATAAACTTGCATATGGGGTTTTTAGGCAACATAATGATGGTGTGAACTAGCATAGAATATCACATATGTCATAGCATAATTCTAGGTGTCATGGCATATGTTCATAACTTTTCTAATCAATCTAACTTGCATATGTCACTTGTCATATAGATCAACATAGCCCAACATGATGATTTAATTAATATGAACTAACTAGCATAGATAGTAACATCATGGCTTTTTTTCATGTATGATTCATCACAACTTAGCATAGAAACTTCCAACATACATAACATCATCATAGCATGATTTACAACATATAGGATATCATCACCACATAGCATAGAATTTATAACATACATGATAGCAGATGACAATTCACATCATCTACTCATAATCCATTCATGACTCAACCTAATTAAAATAATAATAATCTTGTTAAGACCATCATACTCACAATTTAGAGAAGAAAAGAGAGAGTTTTGCTTTGCTTTAGGGTTGAGAGAATTAGAATTGAATTGGCTTTTCTTCCTTCTTAGTTGGCGGCGGCTCCATTGATTTCCATGGTGACGGTATGACGGTAACTATTCTATTTTTCTTATGAATTAGGGTAAGAGACGACATAGGTATTTATAGAGTTAGGATTTATTTTAGACCGTTAGATCAGTTCAGAACTAATCCCAGCCAACCAGATTAGGTTAGAAACCCTAATGGGTCATTAGCCCATTAAAAACAAGTCAGCCAGAAATCCTAGCCGCCAGACCCGTGTCGACACCCAGGTCGACACTACAGTCGACTTGGGGGGGGGGGAGTCGACAGGGCAGTCGACTTGGAGCGGGGAGGTCGACACTAGTGTCGACTCCCCAATCGACCTGCCTGGGCGGGAATTTTCCCGCCCAGCCCGCTTCTGCACTTTCTGTTTGAATTTTAAATTTTTTGCGAGCTGTTTTGAATTTTCTGAAACTTCCGATGGCCATAACTTCTTCATACAAAGCCCAATTCACGCAAACTCAGACTCTATTTCAACCAGAATTCCGAGACGAACACAATGGCGCAACCCTTTCCCACAATTCTCACGTCTGAGATTATTTATTCTTTAATTTGTGATTATTAATATTAACCGAATTACGGGGTGTTATAGTTTGTAACCTTTTTTCCAAATATATTTAACACTACATAAAACAGCATTAAAAAATCCAATATTAAAACATAAGATGAAATGTAAATCATGGCTGCAAATTGCAAGTTCCAACCAAGGTAAATAGTTCGCACATGTAAACCTGAATTATTCTAAATCTACTTGTATATTCTTTCAGTGAGTAAGTAGATGTCGGGTTACTCCAGCCTGTTCATCAAGAATGAAGTTGGTGTCCTTGAGGGGCATGTCTAGTCATAGATTTTGTAGATAAAGCAGCTTCTTATGTGTAAATGGAGCAGCTTCTCAAAAGAGAGCGCAACTTCCAATGCTCTTGGACCCTTCCGTTCAAGAGTGTTGTAAGATTCATCTAAAACTGTGTTTGCGAGATATGGAGGGGCATTCACTCTCGAGTTTTTTGCAAGATAAGTATGCTAGTTCTTTGTTGGCATAAGATATCAAAGTTGATGTTATCAATATTGATGAGAGTAGCAATTGCTGTCCTTTTAGAAATGAAGCTTCTTCTCTGGTTTTAGAAACTGATGATACTCATAGGAGTGGTGTGATTGATAATTCTAATTGGAGGCCAGATGATGACGTTATCATTTTCAATAAGTTCGAGGTGTTAAATGCGATTGGGGATAGTGAAGATTGTTTCGGCAGTTGGGTTGGGAATAGATTATCTGGTTTGTGGGGGAGAATATGATAATGCAAGGCAATATGATACAATTGGGAATTTTAATCTTGACACAGTTTACCAGACACATGAATCATTGTATAATAATGTGTTGCATGGGGTTTATACGAATGGATTGAGGAAATAATCCTCTAATGCTCGGCTTTATTCAGCAAAGGGGAAGACTAATTTGATTACTGGTAACATGTCTCAGTCATCAGATATTATAGGGATGCATGACTTAAATTCTTTTGATTATAATATGTTGCATGGGATCTAGGATTTCAATTTTGAGATATATGGCATTAATGGGTTGAAGGGCATTGATGATACCCTGGTTATTTATGAAAATAGTATCATTAAGTTAGATTTTAATGCCGTGGATAGGATTGCCAGCAATAAGAGAGTTATTAAGAGTAGGGAGATCTTGTGCAGTTTGCATTGTTGGATGGTCTGTCGTATTATGATGGGTGCAGATTTGAGTTTTTGTTTGAAGAGTTTGGTTGCTCTTTGATTTTGGGTGAGTTAGGTTTGCGATTCTCTTCCTTGCTTTTGAGGCCTTGTTTTTGTTTGTTTCAATCAGTGTGTGAGTTGGCTGGTTCGACATTTGAGTTTTTTTGGTCAGATTAGTGTTTCGGGTAGGGTGGGTTTGCAAGAAGTTAGTAGTGAGCTTTCTTCGGTCAGTGACATGTCCACTTCATTGTCTATGAGGGGAGGCATAAGAGAGCAACTCCCAGTACTGGATTGGTTCTTCACAGCACGAGGATTAGATCTAACTCCTCTTCTTATCATGGTAGGTTCCCGAGCTCGAGTGTTAGTAGTAGCAATTCGGGTTCGGGCTCAGGTATGATTCCTGTTTATGGGAGCGAGTATACTCCTTTTGCTTTGGATAGCCTTACTACTAGTCAGTTATTTCAGCTTGCTAATGATACTGCATTTATTTTTACTGATGTTGAGTTTGCATGCGAAGTACATTAGAAGTAGGGAATTAGAGAGAGTTAATTCTCTAATATGTTGAAGATTGTTAGTTGGAATATTAGGGGTCTTAATGACCCCAAAAAATGTAATAAGGTTAGAGCTTTTTTTTAGACATTTTCATATTGATATTGTTATGTTGCAGGAAACTAAGATTGAGAACCCTAGTCTTATTTTTTATATGAGGTTAGGTGGGCTTCACTTTCGCAATTGGGCTTGTCTTCCGGCCATAGGGAGTGCCGGGGGACTTATGATTGGTTGGAAGGATAATCAATATAGGATCATTAAGGAGATTCCTAAATTGTGTTCTTTGCACATCATTTTAGCCTCTCTTATAGATAATTTTTTATTAGGCATTTCTAATGTGTACGATCCTCATACAAAAACAGAGAGGAGACTCTTGTGGGATGAATGTACTGATTTTAGAAATCTTATCCCCAATCTATGGATTGTGGGGGGTGATTTAAATGTCACTAGATTTTTGGGGGAGAGATCACCTCGAGAATGAGATTTTTCTAATATGGAGGAATTCAATGATTTCATTTTAGATAATAATTCGATTGAGATTCCTCTTAATAATAGATCATTTACTTGGTCTGATGTGAGAGATATCCCTTCTTTTGCTTTATTAGGCAGGTTTTTTTATTAGTAATGAGGTAGAAGATAGGTTTTCTATTTGTAGAGTTAAGGGCTTGCCTTTTTTATATTCTGACCATTGTCCCATCATTCTTTCTTGTGACTCTAATATTTCCATTAGCAATAGTTTTAAATTTGAGAAGATGTGGTTATTAGACCCTAGTTTTGTTAATTTAGTTTCGGTTAAGTGGAGCTCCTTGTTTTATTTTAGTTAACTTGTATAGTGGCAATTCTGCTAAGATTTTTTTGTGAAGTTACGTAAGTTAAGATTTTTCTCAAGCGTTGGAATAAATATATTTTTGGTAGTGTTAGAATTAGGAAAGACAAGATTATGTGTGAGATGTTAGATTTAGACAAGATTAGTTAGCCCAGGATCCTTAATTCCATTGAGATGGATAGACTTTGCAACCTTAGGCATGATCTCAAATTGATATTGGAGAAAGAAGAGGTCATGTGGAAGCAAAGGGCCCGTGTTTAATGGATTAAGGGAGGGGATAATAACACAAAATTCTTTCATAGTGTGGCTAATAAGAGGAGGCGTAATAATTTGATTCATTCGGTTTTTGTTAATGATGTGGAATTGACCACTAAGAGGGATATTAATGAGGCTTTTACTAGGTATTATAAGAAGATTTTTGGTACAAAGATTAAGAGAAGGATCAATGTTAATTGGAATGACATTTACCCTTCTGAGGCTAGGATGGATCTAGTAGATCTAGATAAGCTTCTCAGAACAGGAGATTTGGAAGGCTATTAATGATATGCCTAGTGACAAAGCTCCTGGTCCTGATGGTTTTTCTATTCTTTTTTATAAGAAATTTTGGGATGTTTTGAAATTTGATATTATCAGCTTATTTAATGATTTTTATAGTGGCAATTTACGGTTAGGTAGCTTTAACTTTGCTAATGTTATCCTTATTCATAAGAAATTAGACGCTAATTCTTCGAAGGATTTTAGGCCTATTTCCTTAATCAATTGTTTGGTAAAGATTATTACCAATGTCCTAGATAATAGACTTAGTAACAAGATGAATGATCTTATTGATTGTTCTAGAACTGCCTTTATTAAAGGTTATGGACGGAGTGGCCGCTGTTCAAGAGTATATTAATGTTTGTTTTAAGAATAATTTTCCCTATGCTATCTTGAAATTAGATTTTGAGAAGGCTTTTGATTCAGTTGACTGGGATTTTATTTGTGAGTTATGTTTAGCTAGGGACTTTAGTGTTAGATGGACCAATTGGATCATGCTTTTGCTCAGATCTGGTTGCTCTAATATTGTAGTCAATGGGGTTATTGCTAAGAAAATTCAATCTAAAAGAGATCTAGTTGCTCTAATATTGTAGTCAATGGGGTTATTGCTAAGAAAATTCAGTCTGGTTGCCCTGTCACCTCTTCTATTTAACCTTGTTGTTGATGTTTTATCTAAGATTATTAAGAGAGCTATGAGATTAGGTGTCTTAGGCTTTATTGATAATGAGGATTTTAACAATGAATTATCTATTCTTCAATTTTCAGATGATATACTATTATTTTCCACTCACTTACCTAAGCATATTACTACTTTGAAGTTTATTCTTTATTGTTTTGAGATGTTATCTGGTCTCAGAATCAATTTTGATAAGAGTTCCATTATGATTCTTAATGACTTTGACAATGTTGAGAATCAATTTGCTGTCACTTTAAATTGTTCTACTATGAAATTTCCTTTTGATTATTTGGGTTTTAAAATTAGGCCATCGAAGCTCAAGCATGAAGATTGGTTAGTTATTATACATAAGATTAATAATAGATTATCTAGTTGGAATAGTATATTTCTATCAAGAGCTGGTAGATTAATTCTAGTTAATTCTGTGATATCTGCTATTCCTACTTATTGGATGGTCGTTCATCGATTTCCTCAATGGGTAATTGAAAAAATCAACAGAATTAGGCGCAATTTTCTATGGAGTGGAGATAACATTTGTAGTGGTTATAAGTTTTTAGTTAACTAGGATGTTTGCTGTAGATCCAAGAAGGAAGGGGGTCTTGGGATCATTAATCTTTATAATTTTAACTCATCCTTGTTAGCCAAGTGGTTATGGAGATTTAGGAGCCAAGATGTTAAGGCTACTTGGAAGCAAATTGTTTGTAAATTTTATTATTCTAGGGAAGAATGTTTAGTTGGTTTTAGTTATAGTGATTATCTTATTTTTGGAAGTCTTTTTTGAAATGTTATGATTTTTTTATTTTAGGTTGTAAGCTGGCTGTTCGTTCGGGTAATATTACTTTCTTTTGGCATGATGCTTGAATTTCTAGGATTCCCCTTAAAATTGAATTTAGAGAGCTTGATGAGATCTGCTGGTTTAAAAATGCTTTGATCATAGATGTTTATAGAGGTAACTTAGATCCCCCGTGGGAGTTTACCTTTGAAAATTCTTTAGAAGGGGTTGTGTTGAGACAATTTGCCTTACTTGGAGCTAAGTTGGTTATGTATCATATGGATGATAATGGTGATATTATTTGTTGGGGTCTTGATAAGAGTCTTTTGTACACAACTAATTCTGTGTATAATTTTCTTAATTTTTATGTGTTTATATATTTATATTTAAATTTCTTTGGAAGTCTAATTCTCCACCGAAAGCAAAATTTCTTATGTGGTTGATTATTCATAAGAAACTTAATACGTTTGAGCTTTTAAGGAAGAAGAATATTATTTTTGATGTTAAGTGTTTTTTGTGGTTTTATGGATGAGGATGTTGATCATTTACTTTTCTCTTGTTCTATTACAAATTATATTTTAAATATGGTTTTAAGGATTTTTGTTTTTAGTTTTTTAAATTCTTTTAGTAATATTGTTCATTATTGGAATTGTAGTAGATTTGTTTTTAATTACAGACAGAGATAATGTTGGATTTTTTAGTGTCTAATATTAGTCGGTTCATTTGGGTGGAGAGGAACCATAGATTATTTCATTCTATTTCTGTTTTTGTTGATAAATTGATAACTAGAATTGCTACCTTCTGTCTGGATTGGATGGATAACTCTCATTATAAGTTATATAGAGAATCTCGATTTGAGAGATACTTAAAAATGGTCAGATATAATTTGAGTTTATATATTAGAATTAATAGGTATTTTAGTTGTAATAGAATTTGCATTTGTTATTGATTTTTGTTTTTGTGTTTCTTGCTTGTCTCTTTTTTTTCTTTTTTCATTTCTTTTCCACATATATGTATAGATATATTTATATATATATACTTTGATACATACATAAATATACACACACTCATATATATATATATATATATATATATGTGTGTGTGTGTGTGTGTGTGTGTGTGTGTGTGTGACGTTGGCTTATGGTTTGGTTAGTTTTTCTAGATCACAGGTAGTTGATTATAGCTGAGGAGATTTTTGTACAATTGTTGTGGATGGCTGCTGTTTTTTGCTTTGGGGTATTTTAAAGTGTTGTTTTTTGGAGGGTTTTTGTGTTGTATAGTTTCTCATGTATTGTTGTTATTAGTTTGGAGTGACTAATTTATTGTATAGGAGTAGATATACTTCACTATCGGGTGGTGGCTTTACCATAATTCGATACTGAAGTATGATGGGCAGTGGTTTATCCAGAGCTCATTTATCTATTATCCTATACATACATATAGTCATGTCTTGTATGGTTGCCTTTCTGTCCTATAGACTGATTTTGTAGACTTTATTTTTATTTATTTATATATGTGTGCTCTCTTCTTTTTAGAAGATCACACATTTTGTTTTTCAAAAAAAAAAAAAAAACCATAATTCTACAAAACCAATTCAATATGACAATTTCCTACGTGATTTCAAAGTAGAAGATTTAGGGATTTTTCATGTTTTATTATCACATAACCAAATCTTCATAGGCATAACAATTCATATAGCAAACTGATAATAATATGAATATGCCTTTAAGCAAAACTAGATTCCACTCACAAATCAAGTGGAGATGTGATAGAAATCTCTAGATCTGCGACGGTTGTCAACGTTCAAGCGGACTTTGATTGATCTCCTAGCAATATAAATATAAGAAACATATAATTAGATTCTTATATATATTGTTTTTGCAAATTCCAGCTTCCTAAACTTATATAAATTGAAAAAGAGAGGTATAGGATCTGAGGTAGAGAAGTAGAAGAACCTTCACCCTTTTTCTCTTTATTTTCCTATGAATTCAGCAGCATGGAGGCAGAGGTTCAGAATAATTATGGTTTCTAGTGTGTTGTTTGAGGGGTTACTGATACTTGCTCTAAAAGAAGTGCGCGTGTACGTGATAGTATAGTACACAAGGATCGTGTAATATGACGAACAATATTAAAGTATGAAGTAATGGCTAATCACAAAACTAAATAATAGTAAATGCAGTAAAAATAGATCACACCAGAGATTTTTATGCTGGTTCGAAGCACCGTCCTACGTCCAGTCCCAGACTTCCTTCTGGAATTTCACTAACACTCTCCTCACTTCACCCGGAGGAACAGGTATACAACACCCGAGTAGCCAAACGGGATTTCACGCCTCTAACAACACGAGGACTTCAATACTTGCCTCTTACAACACTGAGGACTTCAACACTTACCTGATCACACACAGGACTTCAACTTATATAATGGTTTTGACTTATGTTTTGTGTTCTTGATTCAACATGGACAGTCAACAGTTTGAGTACAATCTTCCTATAATCTGATCCCCGAGTATATACTTTGAATGCGTAGATTTAAGGGAGTAGAATTCTTGTTGAATCAAATGATATTAAATTGATTCAAGGATTCAACAAGTATTTAAATTTGGAGAGCTTTTGTTTTGCAAAGAGTATGAAAATGCAATTCAGAAATTAGAGAGAATATAGAATGATTCGGTGATTGTAAAACAAGTTTGAAGTTGTTTATATAATAGTAGAAAGGTAGCAATTCTTCATGAAGAGTTTCTATAAAAAGTTATGTCCATTTCCCTTGGTTATTGAATAGAAATCTTTTCACAAATAGAAGCAATCTTTCATAAAAAGCTTGCTGTTTCAAAACGTCGACTGGATGAAAATCACCGCTCGACTGGTTGAATTTAATTAAAATTAAAACTTCTAGAAAAATAGCCGTTATGTGCAAAAACACACTGACCGGTCGACCGCCCATATTTGGACCGGTCGACCGGTTTATGGCTGTGGACCGGAGGTCCTCGGTCCACAGTCTAGATCGCTCTGCGCTCTTTCCCAGTCGAAGCCTGGATTGTTTGGGCTTTTTCTGTGACTTTTCAATTTCTCAAATATACAGATTTCAGCAACGAAGATATGATATAACTTTTTTTTCATTCGTGTTACACTTTGAGGATAGATTTTAACATATTTCTAACACGGCTCAATGCATATATATATAACCTTATCTCTATGAAATGATCTTCATTGCAACTTTATATGTTGGCACTGATCAAAATCTTGTTCTCAACATTCTCCTCCTTTTTGATTGATGACAACACCTTGAATTTTCTCTCTCTAAATATAAAGCTCCCCCTGAATTTCTGCAACATTTGTTTGTTCATAATATAAATTATCTTACCTTTTGATTCCTGCATTAACAAATGTTAGCACACATATACTATTACCATGTTAAGCACATAATTTTAAATGATAGTATATGTAACATGAATTATATGTATCATCATGAGGGAAAATATTTCTCCCCCTTTGTTATCGATTAAAAAGAATAAATACCATAAGAAGCACAGTAATCGAGAGTAGTGGAGAATACAAATAATTATAGCACCTTTAGGAGATATTGAATCATGTGATTTTTTGATAAGCTGAGTTTTCAAAGATATTTAGAGATACCGAATAACCTTCTCTTTGTTGTAGTGTACCTACAAAAAATATGACATATATAGTTTTGGTACTCACTTGATTTGTTTGGGCCCATGGATTAGATGGAAGGTAACCATACCCAAGAGGGTTTAATGGAACCTTTAAAGATAAAATTTTCATTATTAACTACTGAATCAAAATAATCATTCGATATACTTTTCTCTGTTTTTCCAACTTACAGGAACCCAAATACTTAAGTAATCTCTACTGGTATTCCTTTTCGTACTTCTATATTTATTATAAATACCGCTAGTCATAGAAGTATTCAAATTTCTATAATAATTGGGTCTTGGATGTGCAATAGTACTAGCAGCGATATTCTTATTGTACATAAAAGCATATCTAGTACTATTTCTATGATTGGTTTTATTATATCCTATACCCCTTTTGTCATGTAAAGGTCGAGATCTAGATAAAATCATGTTTAAATCATTTTTGGCCTTTATTAAATTACGCGAATTTATTTGTACATTTATCAAATTTAATTCCAAAATCATGAGTGATAAAAGAAATTTTGTTATTTTGAAAATTATTAATTTCCTTATTTAATTCAGAGTTCTTCCTTTTTAAAGCATTCTCAGTTTTGAGACTACAAAGAGATCCTGAATTAATTAAAGAAGATTGTAATTTTTCGAAATTTTCTTTTGAGTCAGAAATTTTAACTTGCAAAATATTATTATTCACCTTTAAAAACTCACATTCTTTAGATAATTCCAAATTCTTTTCAGTTAGAGCTCCATTCTCTTTTTCAAGAGAAGAAACTAAAAAACTAGAATTATTTAAAGAATTTTCTAATGATTTATTTCTATTTTGCAAAAGATCGATTTCCTTTAAAAGAACATTATTTTTATCTTCTAGTCGCTCATTTTCTTTTTGAAGGAAATCTTTTTGAGAAACAAGCTCTTCTAAGGTATTTTCAAAACATTTGGCTTGTTTTACCAAAAAATTGTTTTCTTCTTTTAATTTGTAATTTTCTTGCTCGCAATTTTTTGACTTAGCTAAAATGACTGTATTGAGTTTACTCAAAATTTTAAAATCTTTCTATAATTTTTCATCGTTTAACAAAAGATCTTTATATAATGAATCTGTACATACCGATTGTGATCTGACTTTAGCCATGAGACATTTGTTTTCTTGCTCTCCTGATTTTGCTTTGTTGCTCTTCCATTTTCTAATTCCCTGACTAGATTTCTTTAGAGCCATTTATTCTAGGATGTTGTTATGACCTCTAGAATGCCAGGCTCTGATAACAAATGAAAAAAGTGCATGTGTACTTGCCAAGTATAATGCACACAAGGATCGTGTAATATGACGAATAATAGTCAAGTATTGAGTATAGATAATCACAGAACTGTATAATAGTAAATGTTGTAAAAAAAGAAGAAAAATCACACCAGGGATTTTTATACTGGTTTAGAGCACCGTCCTACGTCTAGTCCCAGGCTTCTATCTGGATTTTCACTAATCAATAACCTCACTTCACCCGGAGGAACAATATACAACACCCGAACGGGAATTTCATGCCTCTATTAACACGAGGACTTCACAACTTGCCTTTTACAACACGGAGGACTTCAATACTTGCCTCTAACAACACGGAGAACTTCAAACAAGACGAGTAGACTTGTAATTTGACAATGTGTGATCTCAATAACACGAATTTGTCAGTTCTTGTACAACCTTCCTATAATCTTATCCTCAAATAGAATTTGTGTTTGTGAATATTTTGGAAGATGATATCGTGTTTGAATTAAAAGAATAATATATAAATTCTAGGATTCAAGAAATATATTGTGAAGAATATGAGCGTTTGAATGCTTGAGAGTTCAAGAATGAAATCAACAACATAGAGAATAGAAAGAAAGAATTGGTGGTTAGAATTGACGATTTCAAGGTGTTTATATAGGAGATAAATAGTTGTAACCATTAGTAAAGAGTTACAATCAATAGATATGACCATTGATTAAGAGGAAGAGAGGCAACCCTTGGAGAAATGGAAGTGACTATTCAAATAATTGCTTCTGTTTAAAACGGTCGACAGGTCAAAAAAGACCAATAGACAGGAATTTAAATATATATATGTTATATGTATATGTGTGCACGTTCATTGTGCAAACCGGGTGAAAACGGTCGACCGGTATTGCCCAGTTTGCACAATTTGTGTGCACATATATACATAAGTGTGTGTGTGTATATATATATATATATAAACATTGATTATCGAGGATAGATTTTAACATTAATGAACACTATTATCATACCAAATAATCAATTTCTAATGACTAATACCATATGAAGCTCCTTATCTACTTAAAACAATGAACATCGCCTTTTTGTTGATCACTGCGCATTACTTTGGCATAAATCAAAATTCCTGTCAACTGGTATTAGTCAAGACGTCAAGCTGTTGACTATCCGTGTTGAATCAAGAATACAAAACAGAAGTCAAAACCATTGTATAAGTTGAAGTCCTGTGTGTGATCAGGCAAGTGTTGAAGTCCTCAGTGTTGTAAGAGGCAAGCATTGAAGTCTTCGTGTTGTTAGGGGCGTGAAATCCCATTCGGCTGCTCGGGTGTTGTATACCTGTTCCTTCGGGTGAAGTGAGGAGATTGTTAGTGAAATTCCAGAAGGAAGTCTAGGACTGGACGTGGGATGGTGCTCCAAACCAGTATAAAAATCTCTGGTGTGATTTTTATGTTTTTACTGCATTTACTATTATTTAGTTCTGTGATTAGCCATTACTTCGTACTTGAATATTGTTCGTCATATTACACGATCCTTGTGTACCATACTATCACGTACACGTCTACACTTTCATGCTCGTGTGAGCAAAAGCAGTCGAATTTATAAACATTAATATGAACCATCCATATAAACATAACCTCTTTAGGAAACCCTAATAAAACAGCCTTATTGGGCTGTTCATTTTTTTTAATTATGTTCTTTATTTGCTTAATTGTTTGCCTTTTATTACCAATCCTTTTCCTTATGTAACGCATCCTTTGTCCCCTTGTCTTTATCTATTTATTTGGATTTCAAATCCACCTAAGGAAAAATTATTGTTGTCCAAATATGTAGTTTATCCCTTAGATATTATCAATTCAAGCACATACAATAACGTAATTAATTTTAATTACATTTTTCCTTTTTAATGTTGCTCTTGTCCTCTTCTTGTGTATTTATATATACAAGCATTTTTAAATTAGATGGAATATTTCAATTGTTCATTTATATATATTATTCCATATATTAATATTGTAATTAGAATTTCCCTATTTTTATTTTAAATTGTTATTTGGACAATATATATAATATTCACATAGTTATATATACATACAATTTCTGTGTACACTGTCCAAATTCAACTATTCATAACTTCTTCATACATTAACCGTTTTTAGCATATTATATATGAAAACGATGTAGAATTTCGCGACGAATAAAAAAAGAGAGTTTCGTAGCCAAATTCCTAAAGCTGAAAAATTCCATTTTCCAGCCATATCATTTAATTGCTTGTTTTAATTACTTAAGTTATTTGTTATTACTTATGAATTTTACGGGGTGTTCATTCTCCTCCTCCCCCTTAAAATAGATTTCTTCCCGATATCTATTTAAGGGGCGAAAAATACAACTCGCTCGAAACATCCGTGTTATACACCCATGTTATTTATAATTCATCCATAAGCATCCATGACTCGCAGTGATTTTGAACTGCAGACCCACTAAAGTGAGCTCTACCCTAGCATGTAGGTGTAATAACTGATGCAACATGTATGCAAACAACCTAAATATGCATATATTTCTATATGAGTGCTTAGTGCGATGGTGTTGCATCCATTCCCCAACATCCAATCTAGCAATCATGATGCACCGATAAACAGAATTTTAAGGGAAAAATTACCCGTGAAAAGTTCTAGGTGAGTCTGTCTCATCTTATCCTCGGTCTCCCATGTGCTTTCCGCATGTTCATTCCCCCATTGTACTTGGACGAGGCAAACGGTTTTGTTGCGGAGGCTCTTGATTCCGTGCTCTACAATCCTTGCAGTGGCACGGGGCACCCTGGACTCCAACTTAAGTTTCTCGATGTCCCCAATTTCATCAAGCTCGAGTCTGATAACAGAATCATGAAGGCATTTCCTTAGATGAGATATATGGAAAAGATTACGGATTCCCGATAGACGCTCTGAGAGATGCATTCAATAAGCCAAAGATCCTATTTTTTCGATGATACCAAAAGGCCCAATAAACCTGGGTGCTAACTTCCTGGTCTTTCCAAACCGAACAGTCTTCTTAAGAGGGGATACTTTCACGAACACTAAGTCTCCAACATTAAATTCTAGCTCCCTCCTATGCTTATCGGCATATGATTTCTAGTGGTCTTGGGCTGCCTTCATTCTCTACCTAAGCAAATATATCTTCTCCGCTGATTAACACATGAAGTTTGGTCCGAGTATAACCTTATCGGTAGTTTCCCACCAACAAGTTGGTGATTTGCATAACATCCCGTATAGTGCTTCTAAAGGGGCCATACCAATCGTCGCTTGAAAACTATTATTATACGTGAACTCCACAAGCGGAAGGTGCTGCTCCCAAACTCCTCTAAAGTCGATGATACAAGCTCGTAGCAAGTCTTCCAAGATTCTATTTAACCTCTCTTTTGTCTGTCGGTCTGCGGATGATAAGCTGTGCTTAAGTTAAGGGTCGTCCCCAATGCTGCTTGTAGGCTTCTCCAAAATTCGTTTGTGAATAAGGGATCTCAATCACTCACGATACTTGATGGAATACCATGAAGTCTTACTATCTCTTTGACGTATAATTGGGCTAACGAGGCTGCAATCCTTGTCTTCTTGACTGGTATGAAATGGGCGCTTTTGGTTAAACGGTCTACCACAACCCAAATGGCCTCATTACCCTTTTGGATTCTAGGAAGTCCATTTATAAAGTCCATGGAAATATGCTCCCACTTCCACGTGGGGATCTTTAAAGGTAACAACAGTCCTCCGGGCATCCCTTGCTTCGCCTTAAGTTTTTGGCATGTTACACATTTGGCCATGAACTCGGCTATGTCTTGCTTCATTCCTTCCCAACAGAGATTCCTCTTTATATCCTTGTACATTTTATCCCCACCGGGGTGTATGGTCAATCTCGACCTATGGAACTCTAAAATTTCTTTCCTAAAGCCTTCCTCCTTAGGGACGTAAAGTCGTCCATCCCAAAGTAAACTCCCATCATCATAGATCGAACACCTAACCGAATGAGGAAAGGTATGTCTTTTTACCACTTTCTCCTTTATTACTTGCAAATTAAATTTTGCGAGGAACTCTAATTGTTTCCATTTTATCATCGCATTTAGTGTCACATGTTTCCTACTTAAAGCATCCGCCACAAAATTCCCCTTGCCTGGGGCATACTGAATTGCAAAGTCAAATGAGGCAATATATTCCATCAATCTTTGTTGTCTCAATTTTAAGTCACGTTGAGAAAATGAATACTTAATGGATTTATGGTCGGTAAACAATTCAAACTTCTCCCCTAAGAGATATTGCCTCTACATCTTAAGGGAAAACACTACTGCGGCTAACTCATGGTCATGCACTGGATATCTTTTCTTTGGATCTTAAGTTGTCTACTAGCATAGGCAACTACTCTTCCTTCTTGTATAAGGAATGCTCCTAAACCGGTCCCATATGTATCGGTGTAAACGAAAAACTTTGAACCGTCAGGTATAATTAGGACTGGTGCGCTAGTTAATGCTTCCTTTAATTTCTTAAAGGCTATATCACTTTTACTACTCTAAGTAAATACCAAATTTTTTCTCGTTAATTAGGTCAATGGAGTAGCAATCTTTGCGAAGTCTTTAATGAATTTCCTCTAATATCCGGCCAATCCAAGGAAACTTCTTACTTCTATAGCATTTCGAGGTATCCTCCATTCCTTGATTTCCTCGATCTTCGTGGGGTCTATGGCTAAGCCTTTACTTGACACAATATGTCCTAAAAAACTCATTTCTTCCCTCCAGAAATGACACTTCGAGAATTTTGCTTTCAGTTGGTTCTTTCTTAATATCCCTAACACTTGTCTCAAGTGTTTCTCATGCACTTAACGTTCTTTCAAAAATATAAGGATATCATCTACGAAGACTGCCATAATTTTATTTATAATGGCCCTAAACACTCTACTCATGAAGTCCACAAAAAAAGCGGGTGCATTTGTTCATCCGAAGGGAGTAACTTCCCATTGGAACAATCTGTCTGGCGTCCTAAACGTAGTTTTATCCTTGTTGTCCTCCGCAATTCTCAACTGGTGAAATTCAGTAGCAAGGTCTAGTTGGGAAAATACTTGGGCTCCTCCCAAGTGGTCAAAAAAGTCATCGATTCTTGGTAAATGGTACCTGTTCTTTTTGTTCAATTTATTAAGTTCCCTATAGTCCGCAAAAAGTCTCAAAGATCCATATAATTTGGTGGCAAATACAACAGGTGCACCTCATTCTGAGGTACTTCGGTGAATAAAATATTTTTGCAACAACTCCGAAATCTGCTTATCTAAATCCCTTCTTTCCTTGGGAGTTATATGCCTCAAGGGCAGTGCTACACGTCTAGCATCCTTCTCTAGGTCAATACGAAAGAAGATTTCTGTATGGGGAAAAAGTCCCGTGACTTCCTCAAAAACGTCCAAGAACGCACAAACTATAGGGACCAAAGATGGTCCTCCAGAACTAGGAGACAAGGAATATAATAAGGCTTTATCCTTGTTTCTAACATTACAAGGAATATTTAGGCTGCGTCCTCCTTGGCTCCTAAGACAAACGAGTCTCTTACCGCAATCTAGGATGGCCCCATAAAACGATAGTCAGTCCATTCCTTCGATAAGGTCATACCCCATAAAATCCAACGCATACACTTTGCAATGGAACTCGACATTGTCCACCTCCAATACTAGATCTTTACACAACATATTAAGATACTTAGATCCTCCGATAGGGTTAGCCACCTCCATCGGACTATCCGAGATAGATACGGAACGGTTCAACAGATTTACTGATCACTTGGAGATAAAAGAATGGGTAGCTCCAGAATCAAACAAGGTGTTTGTTGAATTTCCTAAAATATAGATTATACCTTCTAGTACGGGCAACCCTTGGTCTCTTGGGGGTCGACTTTGAATTGGGGTTGCTTTAATTGCATAGTTTTGGCCACTTTTGCTAGCTTTGGGCAGTCTTTGGATATATGTCCTTCTTCGTGCCAGTTGTAACATTTTCCCTTGAACTCCTTCTTTTCCAATGAGACCCTATAAACCTTGGCCTCATTGCCCTTGCGGTTGCACCTCGTACAAGTCTTTGCATCCTTTTTGAAGTCTTTTTCTTCTTGTTTTTCCACCATTCTTTCTTCTTGTTCTTATTGGAGCTTTCTCCTTTCTCACCCTCCTTATCATCCTTGAAGCTTTCAGTCGTGCAAAGGGTAGTTGTCTCAACTAGAGTCTCAAAAGTCGCTGCAACTGCTACTTGGGCTAATAAGGTTTCCTTCAACGGGGAGTTCAGTCCTTTCATAAATCTACCAATCCCCTACCAAACTTACATAATTCAGTGAATTTGGATACGTATTCTTGCAGACTCAAGCTTCCTTGCTTGAGGTGGATGAATTTCTCTAGCTGAATAGTCATTTCTTCCCTTGGCAAAAATTTCACTTCAAACGAGTCTTGAATTCGGCCCATGTGAAGATCCGACCCTCGTTATCCATTGATATTAAGTTCCACCACTCTATGGCTTCATCCTTCAAATTCCATACCATTATCCTTCTTATTATTTCATCGGGCTATGTAGTAGCCTCAAAGATTCTTTCACAGTCCATAACCCAATATTGGGCACTAGCAAAGCCTTCCTTTCCAGAAAACGGTTTCCCACCAAAATTCGTAAAGATCTTACATAAGCGAGAAAAATAAAAGGCCACATCAGAAGTAGGAGCAGCGAGAGCTTCCGGGGAAGGATTAGCTAGAGGGACCTTCTCCACAGTACGAAGGTACTGCCGGAACCATTCTAGCAGGTAATGGGGTCTTGCCTGGTTGCCCTGCTCAATAGGATTTTCATCCGTTCTACTATCTAACAAGAAAAGGAAGAATCCCTTAGTGGATACTCCTAAGATAGTATTTAAGCTGAAAAAAGGAAGAAACGATAAAGGTGCCTAGTATAAGTGCATATGCTTATTGGGGGAAAACATTATTATATATGTATATATAGTTTGAAAAATCTTTTCGAATTACAAATACGCCTCTCATACGTATATTTCCCTTATAATCAGGTAACCTATGCTTTGATACCAAATATAACAGCCTACCCGGAATGGGCCTAAATTTCAATAAAGAAAAGGCCCATCGAAAATTAGAGCCATTCTAAACGGGTCATTGGTTCGAGTAGGGATTACATTTGCAAAGATAACAATAACATATACTTCAAATGGAAATCTCACACAACGGAAAGAGAAAATATAATATACAAATAAGGTGTACCATTATTTCAAAAAGCTTAGAAATAAATAGTCACGGTTACATTTATTCAAAAGGTACATCAAACAGTTCATTTTCATATGATTCCAAAAGAAGCAAAGCAATAGCTGCCAATAATATCATAATAACTTCGCCTTCTCCATCGGCTTCAATCCTGACTTTATCCATGGCTTTTCCCCATCTACTGACATGTTGGATGTTAAGGAAAGGGGGTCAGAACATAAAGTTCCGTATGACTAGAATATAGTGTTACTTAATGTCCATACCCTGTATTTTTAGCAGGTTACATATGTCAAGGTATGTCTATGCGACACACAAGATTTCACACAAACATAAATATTTAACCAATAAGTCAATCTCCCATTGGCGTCTTTAGGGTAATGACCCTATGAGGTGGCATTCTCGGTCACTTATGGCCCTATTAAAGGTGGATTTTTATAATCTCTTATAACCCTGAGGCGGACCCCTAGCCCTTTAAAAACCCCATCCTAGTACGTTAATGTTCTTAAGTCTAATCTCTCATTTGTAATATAAGAAGTAGTATTGCGAACATTACTACTTAACTGATATTACCCGGTAGAACACCTATATCACTTAAGACATCCCTTAGATAGTTGGTGAGAATGCGATGGCTACATATCCTTCAATTACCAATATGTTCTTAGTTGATCCCTTACAAGGTTCTAGAGGAAGTGGACATCCCCGTGAACTACCCTACTCCGTTAACCGTTTTATGCCTAACCACTTTGAAAGAAGGAGGACCCAAAGACTTACCTTAATACTAATAAGGGTGAATTGGGTTCCTCTCTAAGGAATAAACCTTCAGAGGGATCCTAGTCCTAACCAATTAAGACCTAAATTAGATAAAAGGTGAGTCAGGTACTGAAGACCTTCTTAAGGCGTAGTAAGCCTATTTGTTTTCACACATTAACTTATATATATATATATATATATATATATATATATATATACACACACACTAGACCTCTCACATTAGACCGTATACCTGTAGATGTTGGATATGCCAGTCGGTTCCGGGCAGGATTCTACTATAAGTCGGTTTAACCTTGTGTCTAGTGTACTAAGTTTATGAATGGCCCATGGCACCTAGACATCTCACATTAGTTGGGCGTACTAAGTTTATGAATGGCCTATGGCACCTAGACATCTCACATTAGTTGGGCCTACTTGTGGTTGATGGATATGCGGTCGGTTCTGGGAAGACTTCTACCACAAATGGCAACTAACCTCATGTCTTTGTGTCATTTATTTATATACATGTTTAAGCCATTCCATATATATATATATATATATATATATATATATATATATATAAACATATATGCATACATAAGCAAACAAGTATATATGTATATTTGTTAAGGGGACATTTCAAATTCAAACTCTAGTCTAATTCCATTTATTATGCTAATATAACGTTAATGACGTTTAAATAAATAATATAATAATCGTGCCTAATTAATGTAACATTCGTATAAACGGGGAAACGTTTTAATCGGGATGGCAGTTATCATCTTATCCAAATTAAGGCATACAAGATAGATTTTTCCATATTTTACCACTACACATAAACATGATGGCATAATGAACATATAGCAAATAATAGCGGATGGAAAACATATACATAGACATAACAATTATAACTTGTATCCTTAGGCATGTAGAAATGATTTAAATATTAAATTAAAAATAGAGTATTTCATACATTCACACATGTATGTTTGCAACCCATATTTCACCCAATTCACCCTTTTTTGGTGTTATTCACCTATAAATGTTTACATTTGACTCATTCCCATTTATGAATGCGTTTACATCCAAATTAGGATCCAAACTCAGTTCAACTATGAATTAATTCAAATCCAAACCTTCTCAGGCTTAATCAAATGATGATGGTGAATTGCATAAAATATAAATAATAATATAATACTCATGTTTACCTTTAATTCAATACAAAAGCCACAATTCTACAAAACCAATTCAATATGACAATTTCCTACGTGATTACAAAGCAGAAGATTTAGGATTCATGTTTTATTATCGCATAACCAAATCTTCATAGGCATAAAAATTCATATAGCAAACTGATAATAATATGAATATGCCTTTAAGAAAAAACAATATTCCACTAACAAATTAAGTGGAGATGTGATAGAAATCTCTAGATCTGCGATGGTTCTCAACGTTCAAGCAGGCTCTGATTGATCTTCTAACATTATAAGTATAAGAAACATATAATTAGATTCTTATATATATAGTTTGTGTTAAATTCCGACTTCCTAAACTTATATAAATTGAAATAGAGAGATATATCAGCGTGGAGGTAGATAAGTAGAAGAATCTTCACCCTTTTCTCTTTATTTTTCTATGGAATTCAACAACATGGAGTCAGAGGTTTAGAATAATTACGGTTTATAGTGTGTTGTTTGAGGGGTTATTTATACTTGCTCGTGTGAGCAGGAGCCGTCGGATTTATAAAAATTAATCTGAATCATCCATATAAATATAACCTCTTTAGAAAACCCTAATTACATAGCCTTATTGGACTGTTCATTTTTTTAATTATGTTCTTTATTTTCTTAATTACTTGCCTTTTATTACCAATCCTTTTCCTTGTGTAACGCATCCTTTGTCCCCTTGTCTTTATCTATTTATTTGGATTTCAAATCCACAAAAGGGAAAGTTATTGTTGTCCAAATATGTAGTTTATCCCTTAGATATCATCAATTCAAGCACATTCAATAACACATTTAGTTCTAATTACATCTTTCCTTTTCAATGTTGCTCTTGTCCCCTTCTTGCGTATTTATATACACACACATTTTTAAATTAGATGGAATATTTCAACTGCTCATTATATATATATTATTCCATATATTAATATTGTAATTTGAATTTCCATATTTTTATTTTAAATTATTATTTAGACAATATATATAATATTCACATAATTATATATACATATAATTTCTGCGTACACTGTTCCTATTCAATTGTTCATAACTTCTTCATACATTAACCGTTTTCAGCATATTATATATGAAAACGATGTAGAATTTCGCCACGAATCCGAAAAAAGGGTTTCCTAGCCAAATACCTAAAGCTGCAAAAATTCCATTTTCTAGCCATATCATATAATTTCTTGTTTTAATTATTTAATTTATTTGTTAATACTTATAAATTTTACGGGGTGTTACAAAGGTCTCAACGATGCCCTATGCCTACTCAAAGCATCATTCATTACATTCCTCTTACCTAGGGTATGAGCACTCTCAAAATCATATGATGCTAAGAACTCCATCTATCTCTGTTGCCTTAAATTGAGATCCCTTTAAGAGAATAAATATTTAAGAGACTTATTGTCTGTAAAGAACTCGAACCTCTCGCCAAGTAGGTAATGTCTCCAAGACCTAAGTGGAAACACTATAGCAACTACCTCCAAATCATGAGTAGGCTAACATCTCTCATGAATCCTTAACTTCATACTACCCAGTACAACACCCTACCCACTTGCATTAACATTGTGCCTAATCTAGTCCCACATGCATCGGTATATACTGTGAACATCTTAGAATTGTCAGGTAATGTCATAACCGATGCTTGGTGAGAGTCTTTTTTAACCTCTGAAAAGCATCCTTACAATCCAAATTCCAAGAGAAATCCAAATTCTTCTTAGTAAGTCGGGTTAGTGGTGTTGAGATCCGCACGTAGTCCCTAGTGAACTTCCTATAGTAACCCGCTAAGTCAAGAAAACTCCTCACCTTTATTGTGTTCTTAGAAGTTTCCCAATCCTGCACCGCTACTACCTTGGTGGGATCAACAATTATCCCATCCTTTGAGACCATATGCCCCAAGAAACGCACCTCCCTCCTCCAAAAATGACACTTGGAGAATTTCGCCTTAAGCTGGTGAACACGGAGAGTATGGAGAACCTCTCCCAAATGCAAAGTGTGCCCATCCTTGCTCCTCGAGAAGACAAGAATATCGTCCATAAAAATCACCATAAACTATTCAGAACGTCTCTGAATACTCTATTTATCAAGTCCACGAAATACGATGGTGCATTGGTCAGCCCAAAAGGCGTAATCAACCACTTAAGAAGCCATCAGGAGTCTGAAATGTCATCTAATCAATCCTATCCTCTGCCATGCGCAACTAATGAAAACCGGTAGCCAAGTGCAACTAATAGAATATAGACGTGCCTACCAACTGATCAAACAAATCATCTATCCAAGGAAGTGGGTAACAATTTTTCTTTATGAGCTTATTTAACTCTCGATAATCCATACATAGACGAAGGGAACATCTGTCGATCGGTGCTCCCCACTTAGAAATACCTCATCTAATAAACCTTTTTCCAAAATCCCACCCACTTGCTTTCTAAACTCTCCCCATTCCCTCGGAGCCATATGCCGAACATGTAGCACTACAGGCTTCGCATTCTCGCAAAGAAAAATTTGGAAGTCGATATCTCGCTTAAGTGGCAGCCCTCTCACCTCCTCAAATACATCTGGATACTCACAGAAAATAGGTACAAATCGATATCATTAACATGAAGAATCCAGGGAATAAAAAAACCCAACATGACTGACCTCCGCGGGTCGTTAGAAATCTCAAGGGTCCTACCACTACATGTCATCATACGAACGACCCTTCCCTCACAGTCAAGTACAGCCACGTACATGGCTAACCAGTCCATTCCTAGGATCATATCGTACCTTAAGAATCGAAAAGCATAGACATATAATCAAACTCAATGTCTAATATAGAAATTTTCAAACTCCTACAAACCATAGATAAGTGCGCCGAACCACCTATGGGGTTTGAAACTACTAAGGGATCAGTAATAAGATAGATATCTACGGGCGGAGAGTCAAGCAAGGTACTAGAAATAAATGAATGAGAAGTGCCAGAATAAAAAAGTGTGCGCACAGGAAAGTTCAGAAATAGAGATTAAACCTTCTATAGAGTCTTTCCTACCTCTATCCCCACCAATGCTAGCTGGAGCTGACTCTAACGCAAGCACATGAGTTGTCGATGTATTAGTCCCTTGTCCAGCCTTTTGTGGATATGCCCTATTATAATGCCCATCTTGCCCATAATTGAAGCACTTTCCCTTTAACATTGACTTTTTGCTATCCTTAACGAGATGTCCTGTCATCCCACATCCATGACACTTGATCTTTGTCTTGATCTTCCCTTTCGGAGGATTACTACCTTGCTTTTTCTTGCTTTTCTTGTTTTCTCGCAATCTCTTCTTAGAACCATAAAACATAAAAGTTCCACTCTTAACATCCTTGACTTCTTCCTTCTTATCCTTATGCATCAATGCCATCTCAATCTAAGTCTCGAAAATTTCCCCAATAGGAACCACTCTAACTGCACGCCTTCCTTTGTAGGTGATAGAAACTTCCTCTTGATTCTATTTTGGAATCTAGACTAATATGTAAATCTCTTCTTAGCCTACACAGTCTCCCATCAAAACAAGGTCTCGTCCTTAAGATACCAAGTTGCTAATCGAACTCTGATTCTGTCCTCAACCTCTAATAACTTGAAGATTCTATCTGTTTCTGTAATCCAAGTGTCGCTATTAGCGAACAAATTAAATAATTGTAAAAACTATTAAATTCGTTCGGCTTTCCTAAACAACAAGGGTTGTTGTATAGGGTGTCAAACTCTGGGAACAAAAATTATTTTACTAGTAAATCCAATCAAGTTATTCCGAAATTTTGATTGTTTGAAAATAATAGAAAACAAACAAAAAGAGGGTTTTAAATAATTAAAGAAAGCAATTAGGGAGCAATGACATAAACTAGATTAATATGATTTAGTAGCCAAACAAATTATTCTAGATCTAATCCATGTTTCTGTCACAAACACGAATCAACAATAATTAGGTTTTCAAAAACAAACATGTGAATAACGACAAGCATAGCCTTTTCAGGAGCTAAGCTTTTAAACAACCATAGGCTATCAGGACAGATTGACTACTTTATTTCTAAAACCCTAAAAATTAGATCTAAATCCGATATGCATTAGATCGAACTCGAATATACCCTATGAAGGAGCACAACTCTTAAACGACATAAAGTATGAAGGTTCAGATCTATGCCTTGGTTTAGATCTAGATCTCATACACGAAGTTCTAATCTTTTTGGCTATGTGATTCATATTAAATCTAATCTAAGCGTCATCACCCCCTAATTAAAGGGAATTAGCTAGACATAGCTAAAAGAAAAGAAGATAAAAATATAATAAACAACATAAATAAACTACAATAAAAATTAAAGAGAAAGGGAGAAGAATGATTTTATTCCAAGCAAATAATTACAGAATAAAACACAATGTAATTACAATTGAAGGAGATATAGTGTATTTATAGCTGATATGACAAAGACTAATTGGCTAATTACACAATGTAGGACTAAAGATTTAGCCCAAATAACACATAAGCCAAGTGAGCGCAGCTGTAGAGTGAGAGGCCTTGCAAATGAGCCAATGTGAAGCAGCATGAGTCTTTAGTGAGCCAAATCCACCTAACTGAACTCTATTTGCAACCGTTCTTCAAACTTTAAACACTTCAAGCTTTAGTAATTTCAAACTTCACTCTTTTTAAGTGAATTCTTTATGCTTTATACATCAAATACTTTAAACCACGCTTTTTATCGACAATTTGAAAACACTGCTATAAATACACAATATCAATTATTTTAAAGGAAAACAAGATAAATAAGCGGATAAAATATACACATTTACGTGTATACCAAATACCCCCACACTTATCTTTTTATTCATCCTCAAATAAACAAAACTAAGATATGTCACACTTTCGAAGGAAACACGATTGCGTTTAGCGTATGCAACAAGTCGTTAAACCCCTAGGTGTCCCTAGTAGGATGAGTGTTGTCTCGTGACGGTTTTCAACGGATACTACCCACAAAATCCAAAGTGTCTTTTGTACGCAGATTAATCAAATGATATATTTAAGGTATTTCACATTCCAAGGACTTCACCTAATTCAATAATAACGGTTTAGTCCCAAATTGTCCATCCCATTATTGGTGCAAAAATGAATAAAAATTTTCAAGCTGAATCGTAATTCCTTGATAACACTGTAATTGCCTTGAAGGTTAAGAGCGTGGTGTCAACCAAAGTTCTACACATCGACAATGTGCACCTAATCATTTATTCTTTTTTTTTGAATTCTTTTGCACCATTGTAACTGTAATGTATTGGATATGAGTTATGCATAGATGGAGGAGAATTTTGTAAGTTATAAAAATATTATTGATAAGACGGCAAGTGTATCAGTTGACCTTCAAGCTACAAAAGATAAAGTAATACTAAGGCACATATGGACGTTTTGTTTCCTATTATCTCCTCTACTACAATCCTCGCTTCTAAGTATGGTATGATGGATGTGGATGGAATGGAAATGCTTTATAGTCAAGAATGATGAAAATTTATTCTAAGAGATTTTCTCTTCAATGCATTTTTTTTCTTTTTTCTTTTTACATGATGAATGATGAGTGGAGATGGAATGGAATGATACCGTATTATTTCATTTGATTCCTCCTTTACTAAGCGAATCATAACCGACACTTCATGAAAGGAAAGTTTTGTGTCCTAATTACTTTACTTCTATAACCCTAATTCAACGCATGAGTCTAATTTGATGTTATATAGAAAGATGAAAGGAAAGATAAGCAAAGTTTCATAAGATAGATAACCCATATAAATTAAGATGTGGTATATGGTTACCCTACCTTAAAACAAGTACGGAGTGGGTAGTGTAATATTGGTATAAAAAATGACGTGTTTTTAACCTTTAAAAAAAGGTTCTTAAGTATACCAATATAAGAAAAACTTGACGAAACATGAATGTAAGTCGACTAAAATTTGGGTTTGAATAATGTGGGCTATCGAAGAAGAACGCTACAATGAGTCATTTCTCATTAATTGGGCCAAGTGCATTTTAGAACTTACGATTTTGAAAAATTGAGTGGAAAAAAAATATTATGCATGAAAACAAACTCAGAAAATCCAACAAATGTAGGTGCAGAATCAGTTTTATTTGATGATTTTTTTTTTGGTTTTTACTTGCATATTCTAACATGTATAACAAGGGTTGACACACTTACTCTAGAACATGACTAACGTCTGCACAGTCTCAAGCTAGCATCTTAAAAAGACACATTACGATTCAGTGAATAAATAATGTTCATTCCCATCACCCAACAATACAACTTATCAAACAAGAACCAAGGTGTTATTTATGTATTTAAGTTAGTCCTTGTTCAACGAATGACCTGATTCGTAAAATTTGATTGCTGATGTAATGTAAAATCCCCCATACTTGAGTGTGACTGTGCCCGCACAATCATTAATTAGACATATCTTAGTGAAAGGGAAATAAAATAAGAGGGTCAGTACGACTTGCCAGGTACACGTAAATCAAAATCTACATGATGAAATCCCGATTTGGACGTAAATCAAAATCTACACGACGAAATCCCGATTTTACTCATTCACTAGAAAGATATACTCCACCAGCTCCTAACATTTCTTGTTTCACAGAAATCCGGCTTAAAACGAATCCTGTACATTCAGTTTAAGTTCAAATCGCCAAATTACGAACTGCTGCGCCATTTCAAGCTCGATTTTAATTATAATATAATTATACGTTCAAACTATCGTTCAAATAATATATTCGTTATTCTAATTAAATTCTTGAATTAAATATCACAGATGATCCAGTTCACACCATATCGCCATTTCAGCCAATTCTGATTATTTCAGAATTAAATATATTATTTAATTTATTATTTTAATTAAATATTCACCATTATTTAATTCCTCGACCATTTTATTCACTATATCACTATTTATATAATTAAATAAATTAATTATAATACCTCTGCCAATGCGGGCCATTACATTTTCGCTCATCTAAGTCGACCTCACCTAAACAGTTGTTACAAATTTCGTTATTTCTTTCAAGTTGACAATCTAAAGTTGCTAAATTTTCAGAATTAGATAGAGAAGATCAAATTGAAGATTGACGTCTTCGTTTTTAAGAGAATTTGAATTCAAATCAATTACAGAGATTTCAACAACTTCATTAAGATTTTCGTCAATTTCAAAAGTTGTTAGTTGAAAATTTTCGATTTTAGTAAGAGTTGAATTTTCAGCATAAGCATCAGTTTGAGTCTGAATTTCAGTTTCATAGAAATCAGAGTTTTGCATCAGAGATTTTTCAAAATTCTCATTTTCATCAGCAGTCATGTCGTCAGAATCATCAATAATCGTTATATAATGTTGTGACGAAGTTAATGGCTGATTATTTGTTTCAAAAGAAGCGTTGGAAGAAACTTGCTTGTTACTAGATTGGGATTTATAGTTGTTGAACAAGTTTGTAACTTCAGTTTCAAGAAGAGAAATTTGATAAACAATCCTATGAGATACATTTAGTTTGCTATCATCTATTCTTTTAGCCAGTTCTTCGACGTAAGTCAAGCCAAGTTTCATGAAATCCTCAAAGTCATCAACATCATCAATTCCCTCAAGTAATAACTTTTCTAGATGTAGCCAAAATTCAATAGTGTATTGAGCCAGTTGTTCAATGATACACATGTTTTCGATATCTTTATTTTCAAAAGCTTGTTTTTCATCTAAAGTTCGCGCCCATTCCTTGATTTCCTCGCGACAATTCCAAATTTCATGAATTAATTAATCAATTTCACTCATGCTCTCTTCAATCAAATTAATAGACACATCATACTTCAAAATGTTGTTTTTTAGATTCGTCGTTTCTATATGTTCCTCATTGGTTGACCTTAAAAATTCATCAACCTCATCTCCTAGAAGTCGTTCATTATTTAAATTCCACCACCAACATCGCCAAAAATATAGCTTGTTCATAACACATTTTTCATATTCGATAACCATCGTATTATGAAAATCGTTTTGGTTTTCAAAAATTTCGTTGAAACCCGTGCTGAAATTGTTTTGAAATTCAGCACTTTGCTTAGCCATTTGTGCTAATAGTCGACTCACCTCAGATAAATTCTTCTTAATCGTAGAATGGCCGTTTTCATATTGCGGTACAACCGTTTAATGAGATTGGTGGAAATTATTCAAAAAGTTTCCAGGCTGAAATTCATTCGAATTTGAATTGAAATCAAAATCATTTAAATTTTGAAAAGAATTGCAATTTTGGTTGTACATGGGGCAAGCGCGCATGTACTAGAAGAAGAAAGTTTTTCGTCGAAAAATCAGTTGCAAAAGTTGTGGCTCTAAAGAAACTCTTAAAAAGTATGTTAATATTAACAACTTCGGATTATATGAATACATGTCTGGGCCAGGTTCGGACAGGGATTATCAGTGTGCCACGAATCACTGTAGAAACACTACTAAAGATTTAAGAACCTGTTTGAGTTCTAGACTCTGTCGTTCCTTAGACACCTCAGAGAGTATCAATCCTAATTGTTAGTTTAACGAATATTTTGTCCTATGAGCTTTGAGAAATCCTTGATTTGATTTCAAAAATAGTAATTTATTCCATGTTTGTTTTAAAATTTCCAACCACACATTAACAGGCAAAATAATCCATTACAGATAGTCATAGAATAATAAATTGCAGAAATAATTTTTTTCCAAGCAAGCCGCTGCCTCAGCAGAAATTTTTTACAAGCAATTTCTACATATTTTTCATGCATCAGCAGATCCTGTAGAGTTTAAAAAATTATCACTTAGATCGATAGTCCGTCCAATGCAATTAAGTAGCGCTAGCGCGTTCACACTCCACTCGGTGTGCAACTGCTCCATTAATTCTGTTTGCAAATCGCTTGACTTCTAAAATCCCTATTATTAATTGAATTTTGTCCTTCTCGTTGACCCTTCATAATTTTATATTTTCTTTTTTATTTTATTTATTTTTATTTAGAGAGGAAAACAAACAAACAAAAGTAAAGGAAACTAAAATTGGAAAAAAAGGAAAAATAAATAAATTAAAAACTAAGCTAGAAAAAGAAAAGCAAAGGAACTAAACCCAAGGGAAACAAGAATCAAATAAAAATAAATGTAAACAAAAATCACAATCCCATCCAGACTTAAATAATCGCAGTAGTCACCTGCAAACACAGCGGATATAATACATGCTCAACTAAAAGCCACCCAGTACCCAACAAAAATACACTACCCGAACTCAACAAAAAGAAAACAAAGCCTCTATACTTTAAAACCAAAACAGATGCCTCAAAAACTAAAACAAAATCTATAAATCTACACACTCATATCATAATATATACCCACCAGATCTGTATTATTCCCTACCAAAAGAAAAAAAACAGTCTAGGTTTCCACTTCTCATAGAAAAAGAAACGATATACTCCAAAGAAAAAGTAGAAATGCGGAAACAAATCAGTAGCAATTTTCTTCGATCCGAAATCGATCTGGGGTTTTCCAATTTTTGAAATTCGAAGAGCGGCTAACACGATGAATTAGGGAGTGCGAGTTGGCGAATGGGTGTCGCGATTATAGGGAGACTCGGGTTCGAAGTTGGAGAATTTTATTTAGTCAGTTTGGTGAATGTTTGTTGTGAGGCAGTGGAGTGGTTTGGTGATTGCAATATGCTGGATGTTCAATTTGGACAGGTTTGGGGATTCAGGTATTTGGATTTCAATTGGGGCCTTTGGTGACTTGAGGATGAGGTATGGTTTTGCGTTCGACAGAATCGCTGATCTTTGGGTTTGTGTTCAACAGTGGAGGTTTAAAGGTTGAGGATGATGTGGGAGAGTAGCGTGACTTCCAGAAATGGTGACATGGTTATGGTTTGGCAATGGGATTGGGGTGGTTGATGAAATTCAGAGAAGTAGGTGTGGTGGAGAGTTGATTTGCTGTAAGAAACATAAGATGGTCTGTGGTGTTAATCGGTGGTGGGAAGGATGGACTTTGCAGATTGGATATAGGAGATTGTTGTGGTTATTTGGGAGGCTAAGAATTTTGACAATTGTTGAGCAATTGTAGATAGGAGAGGGTAGGTGCTTAGAGAGATGAAACTGGTGGTGTTTTGCACTGAGAAGGTTTGTGCGGAGATGGTGGGTATGTTACGATTTGCAGTGAGGCTGATAGACAAGGTTGGTGAAATTGCTTTAGAATTTGTGGAAGGAATTGGCAATAACGTGGGTTGGATTCGATGGTGCTGGTTGTGATGCTCAAGAATTTTTGATGGTATTAAATTGCGGAAGAAGGTGAGGGGTAATGGACCAGGGGTTATGGTGAGGCAGTTGAAGCGGTTGTGGTGAAGAAGTAGGTTGCGATGCAATGCTGTAAATATTATAAGGCAAAAGAGGAAGAGGGGACGTCTGATCAGAGAAGTGGCGAGAGAGGGAAGTCAAGAAGAAAATGGGGAAAAAAAAGGAAATTTTGTATATTTTTTTATTGTAAAGAAGAAAAGAATTGTACGAAGAGAGAAAGAAATGGTAAAAAGGAAAGAAATTGAAAAAAAAAGCAAGAAATTTTTTGGAGCAGAGAAGGAAAAAAATTCAAAAAGGTTTTTTTTTTTTTAGAAACTTGTACAAGAAAAAAAATCAGATGTAAAAGGAAAACAAATAAGTGAAAGTGGGAATGAAATTGTAAACAAAGGTAAGAAATAGAAAAATCTGGTAGTATATACATACATATATATATATATATATATATATATATTGAGATTGTAGTATCAATAAATAATACCAAAACACCAAACAAGAATTTTCTCCTATATATGAAAGAAAATATGAAAATAAAAATATTTTTGTTGTTTTATTATATAAAGGAAAATTAAAGAGAAAAAAATAACCTGAAGGATTTACTAATAAAAATTATTTTGATCCTCGGCAACGGCGCCAAAATTTGTTTGCGAACAAATTAAACAATTGTAAATAACTGTTAAATTCATTCGGCTTTGCTAAACAACAAGGGTTGTTGTAATGGGTGTCGAACTCTGGGACCAAAAATTATTTTACTAATAAATCCAATCAAGTTATTCCGAAATTTTGGTTGTTTGAAAATAATAGAAAATAAACAAAAAGAGGGTTTTTAATAATCAAAGAAAGCAATTAGGGAGCAATGACTTTAACTAGATTAATATGATTCAATAGCCAAACAAATTATTCTAAATCTAATCCATGTTTCTGCCACAAACATGAATCAACAACAATTAGATTTTCAGAGACAAACACATGAATAACGACAAGCATAGCCTATGCAGGAGCTAAGCTCTTAAACAACCATAGGCTATTAGGATAGATTCACTACTTTATTTCTAAAACCCTAAAATTTGATCTAAATCTGATAAGTGTTAGATCGATCGAACTCGAATATACCATGTGAAGGAGCACAACTCTTAAATGACACAGAGTATGAAGGTTTAGATCTAACCCTTGGTTCAGATCTAGATCTATATACATGAAGTTCTAATCTTTTTGGCTATGTGATTCATATTGAATCTAATCTAAGCGTCATCACCCCTAATTAAAGGGAATTATCTAGACATAGCTAAAAGAAAAGAAGATAAAAATAAAATAAAGAACATAAATAAATTTCAATAAAAAGTAAAGAGAAAGGGAGAAGAATGATTTTATTCCGAGCAAAGAATTACAGAATAAAACCTAATTTAATTACAATTGAAGGATATATAGTGTATTTATAGCTGATATGACAAAGACTAATTGGCTAATTACACAATATGGGACTAAAGATATAGCCCTAACACATAAGCCAGTGTGAATGCAGCTGTAGAGTGAGAGGCCTTGCAAATGAGCCAATGTGAATGCAGCATGAGTCTTTAGTGAGCCAAATCTACCTAACTGAACTCTATTTGCAACCATTCTTCAAGATTTAAACTCTTCAAGCTTTAGTAATTTCAAACTTCACTCTTTTTACAAGATCCTTCAAGATTGATTCAATAAATAAATCTGAACTATGTTTTTCCTCCTTGTGAGCCTGATGGGGCAAAAAAAGGAAAGAAAATAGGTCAGACATAAAGTCGGATGAGCTGTTATGATTACTAGTACTATTGAATAAGCAAAGAAAACAGGTAAAACAATAGTTCTAGTGTCATATAGGGTAAGTGTCTGTGCACACCTAAAAGTGAACATAAAAGATTATAGATAGGTTGACTTTTCTTTTTCAATAGAATTTGGTTGGTGACTGTTTTACACTTCTACAATTTTAGAACATAACATAACTAGGAAGAATTATCATGATACTACCCATCGATCGGCTGCTTATACTATAGAGAGATTATCTATGTCCACTATGGTTTTGTGTTTATCAGGCCCAATCCATCAGCAAAAAGACATAGCATTAATCGCATGCGTTACAGTGTCATATTTCCCTTGTCGGACCAATGCACGCGCATTGACCCGTCAGAACGTACCGACACTCACCTCAAATTTTGGACCAATTTACTACCTAGAACAGAATGGTGTGTGCCCTCACCTCCTAGTGAGATGATATATGATAAAAGGGAATTCCCATTGATTTGACCCTCCCTAGAACATTACTATAGGTTAGCTGTAAAATTAGGATTTTAACTTAATGTAATTTTTAAGTTCAACTCTAATTAAGCCTAACAATTAATTTATTTATTATAAAATAACGCAAAGTCACTTGGCCCCATAGAATAATAATAACGCCAAACCACACGGCCCCATAGAATAATAATGTTAAATCGCATGGCCCCATAGAATAGTATTAACGTAGAATCTGATGGCTCCATAGAATAATAATTTTAGGCTTATAACTTAATATCCGTTTTAAATTTACTTTATGTTCAGCCTAGTTGTTTCCCTTTTCATGTCTAAGTCATGCTCGTATTTGCAAATAAACTATTCAGGTCTATTATTGTAACAACCCGGAATTTTGGAACCAATTAAAAATTTTTATTTTAGAAATTTTAATGGATTTTAAATATTTAAAATGATTTATTTTAAATAATAATGATTTAAAATTTATTTAAATCGAACTTAGAACGAATATATTTATTTTAATTTCAAAAGGAATTAGAAATAGTGCGGTAGTTTGAAAATTGGAATTTGAACTTTGACTGAATGTACAAGATAGAAAATAAATCGGATTTTAGTGAAGCTAAAAATATTTGAATTTGTTTAATAATATCTTTCCAAGAATCCGAAAATTTAAAATTTCATAGCAGGAATAAAAAGTTATGGCCAGTTTAATATTCAGAATAGTCGCTATGGAATTTAATATAATAAATAGCCCGTATAAATAGCCAATTTACAAACGACCTCCTTTTTCGATGAAACCACCCTGGTTGGATCCAGAATGTCAAATTATTGCAAGATTCCAATTTTCATAATTTTTGGAATTAAATGTGATCGTGGAAAAAGAAAACGTGTTTTGTCAATTTCAGTCAATTTGGATCGACCAGAAAATGGCCATTTTTCAAATGGCTTCCGGATTCAACGAAATTAGTTTTGTTAGGACCGTATCCTCAAACCATAACTAGAAATAATTTTTCTGGAATTTTTGGAGTCAGTATGTGGCCCCGGTAAATTAATATGTACGATCAAATTAAATAATTAAACATTTTATATTTTAATTTAAAGAAAAATGGGCAGAAACGGTCAAATGGGTTGACGGGACCTAGTCCATTGTGTCCGGAATAGGTGTATTTGGCTATGGGCTATAGTCGTTGGGTTGGATTTGGAGTTCGTGACGATAAACTAGTATTTTAAAATTAAAATTGAATTAAATATATTATTTTAAATGGTATACGTACCATGGTATACGGCCAAATATCTCCTTCATATGTCATCAGAATTCAACAAATCTGGACTTGTTGGAACCATAAAATCGAGCACAACCCTTCAAAAAAGACCAGATCAGAAACAGGAGCAATGAGAAATTTTGACTGAATTGAATGCCCAGTTTAATTTAGTTAGAATAATCGTTAATAATGATTTTTGAAACCGATCAAGGTGAGATCTCTAATTTAAAATAAAATTTATTATTTATTGCAATGTAAAATTCATATATGTGTGAATAGATTGATTGTGGTTGAAATGAACTGTTGATGGAATTGTGTATGTTAAAAATATGGTTTTTTCTGATTAAAACATTATCATGTTAGAAAAATAATCATACGTAAAAATATGATTTTGTTTGATTAAAATTTTATCATGATAGGAAAAAATTATTTTAAACAATAAAAAAATACATTTCTTATTGTATGTATAAATCACCAAATTTGCCATGTGGAAATAAAATTGTTAAAAACAAAAATAACATTTACATTGAAAAAAATTATCAAAACAAAAAAAACCATTTTGTTGAATTATATTTGTGTCAAATTAAAATATCTTTTTTGTTAAATTATATTCTTGTCAAATCAAAATATCATTTTTGTTGAATTATATTCGTGTCAAATCAAAATATCATTTTTGTTGAATTATATTTGTGTCCAATCAAAATATCATTTTTGTTAAATTATATTTGTGTCAAAATCAAAATATATTTTTTGTTGAATTATATTTGTGTCAAAACAAAGTATCATTTTTGTACAATTAGAATTATCAACAAACTAAAAATATCATTATTATTTGTTATAATGAAATTGGATTTGTGTACAAACACAAGTAGTCATTTTCATTTGTCATGTTAAATAGTGAAATTGTATACAAATTAAAATAGTCATTTTTGTTTGTCGTGTTCAACATTGAAATTGCATACAAATAAAAATATTCATTTTTTATTTGTCATTGTTAAATATTGAAGTTATCAAATAAAAATATTCATTTTTATTTGTTATTGTAAATATGAAAATAAAAATATTCATTTTTTTTATTTGTCATGTTAATTATTAAAATTTTATACAAATGAAAATATCCTTTTTATTTGTCATGTTTAAAATAGAAGTATTGTCAAATAAAAAATTTCTTTTTATTTGTCACTAGAAAACAATGAACAGTGTTATGCAAATAACACTCCTTTATTTGTCATTTAAACATGGAAAACATGTCATGGATATAAACTATCATTTTTTTTTGTCACTAGAATTATAAACATGTACATTTGACAAAGTTGTCCTTTTATTTTGTCATTATAACTAGAAAGTATGTCGTTTAGATTGAACATATTTTAGTTAGAATATATTTTGTAAATAAAAATGTCATTTTGTTAGGAAATGTCATGTTAAATAAAAATATCATTTTGTTAGAAAATGTCATGTTAAATAAAAATGTCATTTAGTTAGTAAATGTCATGTTAAAATAAATGAGTCATTTTATGTTTTGTTTATTCAAAATATTGTCATTTACATGTTAGTAGTATAAAAAATGTACCATTTGTCATTATATGTTTTGCTTATTTAAGACATGATCATTCATATGTTATTGAAATAAAAAATGTTCATTGATTATATATGTTTTGTTTGTTAAAACATTATCAATTACATATTAGCAGAATTAAAAAAAATCTTCATTTGTTAAGTATGTATTGATTTATTAAAATCATGCCATTTACATTTTAGCGATGTTAATATAAAAATGATCATTTGTCAATATGCTTTGTTAGACTAAAATGATGTCATTTACATGTTGGCCATGTTAATATACAAGAATTAGCCAGGTCTTGAAATATATGTTTGTGATGTTGAAATGTTTAACATATCAAAAATAATGTTAACATTAGTAGGGTAGTTGAAATTAAATTATAGATATTTATTTATAATTTAAACAGTGAAAATTTATTAAATAGAAAATAATTCAAACCGAATTATAATTGATTAAATTTATTAACCAATGATTTATTTAAATAAAACTGTTGTTGTTTGGAAACTCCACACAGGTATTGGGATGATATTTGACATACACTAGTCCCGATATTTAGGTATCTGTAAATCGATGGATTGACAGTCTGTGATGAGCGTTATTTATTTATCTTATTGCTCACACAGTTGTAAAACTTCATTCTGGATGTAAATGGACTATTGAATGATTATTCATCATTATTGTTAAATACATGCGATGTATGAAAATCCATATAACTGAAATTATATGGTAATCGATTGAGTCGCATTCCGATTCAGAATGTTTTAAAATAAAGAGTATTTCTAAAATAAAGATTATTAAAAAAAAGAATCTTTTACAATAAAGAATATTTTTAAATAACGAATATTTTTAAAATAATATCCAGTAAAGAATAAAATTATGATTTTTATATCCATTTTTGGATAAATACAAGAATATAAAAATATGAAGCCGGGCTAAGTATAGAAACGCCATTTTTAACCTGAACGGATTTATCGATCATTTTTGTTCAAATATAATGAATATCGTAAAGAAGTGATTTCAAAATATAATATTTTGAAAATATTAACATTATAATATGATAAAGATAAGGAATATTCAATTTTGATTTAAGACTGAAAATGAAGTTGGAATCGTTTTAAGATAAATAAATAAACAATTTATAAAATACGATTTAACTGGGAAATGACGAAATATATATATTATATATATTTAATGGCCTGAATAGAACGCGCCGCGCAGCGACCGTTCGCGAATTTCGACCATTAACTTCAAATTGATGTAATGGGAGATCCGACCGTCGGATTCTCCTAAAACCGGAACCAATGGGTTCGTATCGAAAAGATCTTTCCAATGAATATAAGAGTTTTTAAATCTAATGGTTGGATTTGGAATTATGTCCAAATCAAATTTAGAAAAGGTCGCTGTAAGTGCAGTTCGGTGGCCGTTATTGGAAACTGACTGTACGGGCTTTAATAAAATTATTAAAAATATGGAAAAATTATGTAAAATCATAATAAATAATTTGAAAAGATTTTTAGATGAAAATTCCATATTTGAAAAGACAAAAAATATTTTTATCGCAATGAACTAGTTATTAACTAGAATAAATCATTAAATTAAGATTTAATGAAGTTTTCCAATTAATTAGTATTAAATTGGAATTAAATAAAATAAACTGGATTTTTGGGTTTATCGTGAATGGTGTCTTCAATAACACTGTTCTTAAATCCAGTTAAGAAAAGAATAAATCTTTTAATTAAGATTATCAGAATTTCCAATTATGTTTAGTAATTGGAATAAAATGAAATGTGGATTAGGCTTATTATGAAATGTATTTTTAATGACATTCGTTCTTTAACCCAATTAACAATGAAAATATAATTTGGGAATTATAAATCTTTTACTAAGATTTAAATGGAAATTTTCTAAAGTAAAGTTTTCCAATTTGATATATTAAATTGGAATTGAATGAAATTCGATTTAATAATAATCGAGATGAGCTTCTGTAGAAGACCGTTATTATATATGGAAGTTAAAAGGGTTTGCCGTTATTCCATTTATATTATTAGTCTAATACGGAAATTTATATCGATTATGTATTGATTGGATTTCTGTGAAATTCCATATTTAATGGAAGATGGTTTTGTGTTTATCGTGAACTGTGTTTTAAATGACATTGGTTCTTTAACCCATTTTAAGACAAGATTAATTTCGTAAAGTCGAATAATCATTAGGTAATGGTTTTTGATATTAAAACCAAATTGAAGTTTTAATGAATCATTAAAAAGAAGATTAAAGAATAAATTTAAAGAATTTATCTTTGATAAAATTAATGGGAACCTTTCCCTAATAATGTGAATATTTTATTAAAAGAATATTCTGAGTTGGAATGTGGCGTATGATGTGTTTTTATAGCACTTGATTTTTGATTATAAAATATGCGAGTTATTCAGAAAGACCGGGTTTAACCCATTCTGAATAATTACTACGATGATTAAAAGTCGAAGATGAAGACGGTGGTTGAAGATCGGCGATCTTCACATCGAATGAACAACTACTAATGCCTTTGATTGGAGTTGCTACCTTAAAAGGGTTACAGTGGTAGTTCTCCAGATGTACTTGTTGATTTTCCGGATATGCGAGGACCTCTCTCCTGTATTGGACATATAGGACGTGGAATAAGGTACCTTCGGTTTCGTTCAGACCCAGAACGAACTTGTAAATGGATGGTATGCCTGATGTTGTATTCCTTTATGTTGTATACGTTGATCTCTGCTAAATATATATCTGCTTGGTGGCGGAAAATTTATTCACTTGCATAACACCCTTCTTTAAGACGTACGAGCTTAGAGGTTATATATTGGCAGAAATCAATGGTATGGTATGGATTGACAATATGGCATGCTAAGATGCAAATGAATAAGGCTTATTATTGAAAAGCAATGCCTTGTGGTTGATGATCAAAGCATAGCTTATTTCAGCATAGCTTATTTCAGCATAGCTTTATGTATAGCGTTACTTCGCGAGCCTCACACCCCGGTATGAATCAGAAATGGGAGAAGGATCCAGGGAGGACATACATTTTTTTCTAACTAGGGGTGGTGTTAGGGTTTTACAAGCCCAGACATTTTTACTTATGTGGATAATGGAATGAGGCGCCTCGGTTATTTGAGTCCCTAGTGGCTCTTTACGCCCCATAGGGCGGAGAAACGTATTGTTCAGGCGTTATAATCCACTAACATATTTATGGACCGACCCTGTGGCTCCAAAGGATGATGCATTCTATTCCTGAGGCACATGCTAGAGTGTCTCGAAATTCAGTAAGGACAATCCCTTGCCTTGGTTCATGATGGAAATCCAACTTCCAATACGAGACCATACGGTTTTGATTGTATAACTAGTATGGCAACATAGTATATGGTAGTTATGCCGTCTATGATTGATACATTATGATTGAAATGTTTTTGAAACATATATACACTAATAATAAAATCAAATCCGTTTTATCGTATCAAGCATTTTTGACCATTATAAGGTAAAAATTTATCCTCCGGTTTGCATTGCATTGTGTGATGGGACTTGAGTCTTATAATGGTTTCATTTTTTCTAAAAAGCATTGTATTGTTTAACGCTTTACCTTATTTCTTGCACTGGCAATCCAATGGAGTAAACCCGTCCTGCATTAGCGGCTTGGTCCTGTGATTAGCCATATTATTATTAGATAAGTTAAGTAAGATTTCTCATACCAGTCTCATGACCGACTATAGTTTGTTTCACTTTGCAAACTCGGGTGCCCTCTTTTCCACACGGGCAGTCGAGTGGCTTGTTTTGCAGATATCTATTTATTAGGCAAGATTCTAGATCGAAGCTTAAAGCTGTAGCCATAGCAATGATAGTCTTCCACTGCATTGTGTTAAGTTTATTGTAAATTAATCTTCCGCTGTATTACTATTTTTTTTTTGGATGTACTCTGATATTCTGTACTTTGATGTTGCATTATTATGATGTAATAAAAGTCTTCTGTTATTTGTTCTGATGTGTTGTATGCCCAAAGTTAGTGTATCCGGCGATTTCCCGCGAGGGGAATTTTCGGGTCATTACATGTGGTATCAGAGCTTTGGTTAGCTCAAATCTTTGGGATACAACTCGTTAGAACTGAACAAAAGACTCATCAGAGATAGGATTAGTAGTATCCTATTAAAGAATACTCATTAGAGATAGGATCAGTGGTATCCAAGAATGAGAAAAACTCATTAGAGATGTGGTTAGTAATGCCCTAGAATGAGTTGAGAGTGACAAGTTTATAATTAACGTATTTGTGATTATATATATATATATAATCCGATCTTATAAAATATGATTTTTAAATATATAAAAGTTATATATATTTGAAAGGCTAATCAACTAATTGATTGATGATTGTGTTGTGTGATTATTAGTTCAAGTAATAAAATTATTAAACCAATAAAAAAATAAAAAAATGAAAGTTGAGTTGATTAGTTAAACAACTTTCAGCTCCGTTCCTTTTCGAGGACGAAAAGATTTTAAGTGGGGGAGATTGTAACAACCCAGAGTTTTGGAACCAATTTAAAATTTTAATGGATTTTAAATATTTAAAATGATTTATTTTAAATAATAACGATTGAAAATTTATTTAAATCGAAGTTAAAACGAATATATTTATTTTAATTTCAAAAGGAATTAGAAAAGGCGCGGTAGTTTGAAAATTGACTGAATGTATAAGATGCAAAATAAATTGGATTTTAGTGAAACCAAAAAAATTTGGATCTGTTTAATAATATCTTTCCAACGAATCTGAAAAATTGAAATTTCATAGCGGGAATAAAAAGTTATGGCGAGTTGAATATTCAGAATAATCACTATGGAATTTAATATAATAAATAGCCCGTATAAATAGCCAATTTACAAACGACCTCCGTTTTCGATGAAACCACTCTACTTGGATCCGGAATGTCAAATTATTGCAGGATTCCAGTTTTCATAATTTTTGGAAATAATATGTGAGCGTAGCAAAAGAAAATGTGTTTTGTCTTTCAGTCAATTTGGATCGACCAGAAAATGGCGATTTTTCAAACGGCTTCTGAATTCAACGAAATTAGTTTTGTTAGGACAGTATCGTCAAACCATAATTAGAAATAATTTTTCTGGAATTTTTGGAGTAAGTATGTGGCCCCGGTAAATTAATTTATACGATCAAATTAAATAATTAAACATTTTACATTTTATTATAAAGAAAAATGGGCTGAAACGATCAAATGGGCTGACGGGACCTAGTCCATTATGTTCGGAATAGGGGTAATTGGTTGGATTTGGAGTTCGTGATGATAAACTAGTATTTTAAAATTAAAATTAAATTAAATATATTATTTTAAATGGTATATATACCATGGTATACGGCCAAATACGTAACCCTAATTTTAACAATACATCCGACACCCTATGGAATCAATGGCCGCGACTTCATCATCTTCTTCCTTCTCGATCTCTTAATCCATTCAATAAATTTCGAAAATTTCAAGGAGGAAATGGTAGAGCTCAGCGAGCTCTTGAGTACAAACGGTGGTGATCAACTGAAGAGGCATGGATAGGGAGTAATCACGCCTGAACGCGGTTGAATTTCGAGCGGTTTCTAGGGGCATATGGGGGACTGGAGTTCTTGGGATTCAAGGGAATAGTCGGCAGTGCTTCAGCGCGCCGGGGGGAGGAGGTTGATCGGCCGATCACGGCCTGACGCGCAAGCGGTGGTGGGTTCTTCGATGCGATGGAATGGGTTTACACGGGTTCTGTAGAACAAGAAGAAGAGGCCCGATATTCTAACGTAAATAATTAGTGCTAATTATATAATTAATTAATTATTAATGTAATAGATGTATAAATTACGATATCTCCTTCATATGTCATCAGAATTCAACAAATCTGGACTCGTTGGAACCATAAAATCGAGCACAACATTTCAGAAAAGACCAGATCAGAAACAGGAGCAATGAGAAATTTTGACTGAATTGAATGCCCAGTTTAATTCAGTTAGAATAATCGTTAATAATGATTTTTGAAACCGATCAAGGTGAGATCTTTAATTTAAAATAAAATTTATTATTTATTGCGATGTAAAATTCATATATGTGTGAATTGATTGATTGTGGTTGAAATGAACTGCTGATGGAATTGTGTATGTTAAAAATATGGTTTCGTCTGATTAAAACATTATAATGTTAGAAAAATAATCATATGTAAAAATATGATTTTGTTTGATTAAAATTTTATTTTAAACAATAAAAAAATTACATTTCTTATTATATGTATAAATCACAAATTTGCCATGTCGAAATAAAATTGTTAAAAACAAAAATAACATTTTTGTTGAAAAAAAATTGTCAAAAAAAAACCATTTTTGTTGAGTTATATTCGTGTCAAATCAAAATATCATTTTTGTTGAATTATATTTGTGTCAAATCAAAATATCATTTTTGTTAAATTATATTCGTGTCAAATCAAAATATCATTTTTGTTGAATTATATTTGTATCAAATCAAAATATCATTTTTGCTGAATTACATTTGTTTGAAAATCAAAATATCATTTTTGTTGAATTATATTTGTGTCAAAACAAAATATCATTTTTGTTGAATTAGAATTATCAACAAATCAAAAATATCATTATTATTTTTTATAATGAAATTGGATTTGTGTACAAACACAAGTAGTCATTTTCATTTGTCATGTTAAATAGTGAAATTGTATACAAATTAAAATAGCCATTATTATTTGTCGTGTCCAACATTGAAATTGCATACAAATAAAAATATTCATTTTTTATTTGTCATTGTTAAATATTGAAGTTGTTGTCAAATAAAAATATTCATTTTTATTTGTCATTGTAAATATGCAAAAAAAAAATTCATTTTTTTAATTTTTCATGTTAATTATTGAAATTTTATACAAATGAAAATATCCTTTTCATTTGTCATGTTAAAAATAGAAGTGTTATCAAATAAAATTTTTCTTTTTATTTGTCACTAGAAAACATTGAGCAGTGTTATGCAAATAACACTCCTTTATTTGTCATTTAAACATGGAAAAAATGTCATGTATATAAATTATCTTTTTATTTTGTCACTAGAATAATAAACATGTACATATGGCAAAATTGTCTTTTTATTTGGTCATTAGAACTAGAAAATATGTCATTTAGTTAGAACATATTTTAGTTAGATTAAATGAGTCATTTTATGTTTTGTTTATTCAAAATATTGTCATTTACATGTTAATAGTACAAAAAATGTACCATTTGTCATTATATGTTTTGTTTATTTAAGACATGATCATTCATATGTTAGTGAAATAGAAAATGTTCATTTGATTACATATGTTTTGTTTATTAAAACATTATCAACTACATATTAGCCAAATTAAAAAAATGTTCATTTGTTAAGTACGTATTGATTTATTAAAATCATGTCATTTACATTTTAGCGATGTTAATATAAAAATGATCATTTTTCAATATGCTTTGTTAGACTAAAATGATGTCATTTACATGTTGGCCATGTTAATATAAAAGAATTATCCACGTCTTGAAATATATGTTTGTGATGTTGAAATGTTTAACGTATAAAAAATAATGTTAACATTAGTAAGGTAGTTGAAATTAAATTATAGATATTTATTTATAATTTAAACAGTGAAAATTTGTTTAATAGAAAATAATTCAAACCGAATTATAATTGGTTAAATTTATTAACCCATGATTTATTTAAATAAAACTGTTGTTGTCTAAAAACCCCACACGGGTATTAGGATGATATTTGACATACACTAGTCCCAATATTTAGGTATCTGTCAATCGATGGATTGACAGTCTGTGATGAGCGTTATTTATTTATCTTAATGCTCACACAGTTGTAAAACTTCACTCTGGATGTAAATGGACTATTGAATGATTATTTATCGTTATTGTTAAATACATGCGATGTATGAAAATCCATATAACTGAAATTATATGGTGATCGATTGAGTCGCATTCCAATTCAGAATGTTTTAAAATAAAGAATATTTCTAAAATAAAGATTATTCAAAAATAAAGAATCTTTTACAATAAAGAATATTTTTAAATAACGAATATTTTTAAAATAATATTCAGTAAAGAATAAAATTATGATTTTTATGTCCATTTTTGTATAAATATAAGAATATAAAAATATAAAGCCGGGTTAAATATAGAAACGTCATTTTTAACTCGAACGGGTTTATCGATCGTTTTTATTCAATTATAATGAATATCGTAAAGAAATGATTTCAAAATATAATATTTTGAAAATATTAATATTATAATATAATAAAGAAAAGGAATATTCAATTTTGATTTAAAACTGAAAATGAAGTTGGAATCATTTTAAGATAAATAAATAAACAATCTATAAAATAGATTTAAATGGAAAACGATGAAATATATATATTATATATATTTAATGGCCTGAATAGAACGCGCCGCGCAGCGACCGTTCGGGAATTTCGACCATTAACTTCAAATTGATGTAATGGGAGATCCGACCGTCGGATTCTCCTAAAACCGAAATCGTTGGGTTCGTATCAAAAAGATATTTCCAATGAATATAAGATTTTTTAGATCTAATGGTTGGATTTGGAATTATGTCCAAATCAAATTTAGAAAAGGTCGTTGTAAGTGCAGTTCGGTGGCCGTTATTGGAAACCGACTGTACGGGCCTTAATAAAATTATTAAAAATATGTAAAAATTATGTAAAATCATAATAAATGATTTGAAAAGATTTTTAGATGAAAAATTCCATATTTGAAAAGATAAAAAAAATATTTTTATCGCAATGAACTTGTTATTAACTAGAATAAATCATTAAATTAAGATTTAATGAAGTTTTCCAATTAATTAATATTAAATTGGAATTAAATAAAATAAATTGGATTTTTGGGTTTGTCATGAATGGTGTCTTCAATAACACTATTCTCAAATCTAGTTAAGAAAAAAATAAATCTTTTAATTAAGATTATCAGAATTTCCAATTATATTTAGTAATTGAATAAAATGAAATGTGAATTGGGCTTATTGTGAATTGTGTTTTTAACAACATTTGTTCTTTAACCCAATTAACAGTGAAAATATAATTTGGGAATTATAAATCTTTTATTAAGATTTAAATGGAATTTTTCAAAAGTAAAGTTTTCCAATTTGACATATTAAATTGGAATTGAATGGAATTCGATTTAATAATAATTGAGATGAGCTTCTGTAGAAGACCGTTATTATATATGGAATTTAAAAGGGTTTGCCGTTATTCCATTTATATTATTAGTTTGATACGGAAATTTATATCAATTATGTACTGCTTGGATTTCTGTGAAATTCCATATTTAATGGAAGATGGTTTTGGGTTTATCGTGAACTGTGTTTTAAATGACATTGGTTCTTTAACCCAGTTTAAGACAAGATTAATTTCGTAAAGTGGAATAATCATTAGGTAATGGTTTTTGATATTAAAACCAAATTGAAGTTTAAACGAATCATTAAAAACAAGATTAAAGAATAAATTTAAAGAATTTATCATTGATAAAATTAATGGGAACCTTTCCCTAATAATGTGAATATTCTATTAAAAGAATATTCTGAGTTGGAATGTGGCGTATGATATGTTTTTATATCACTTGATTTTTGATTATAAAATACGCGAGTTATTCAGAAAGACCGGGTTTAATCCATTCTGAATAATTACTATGACGAGTAAAAGTCGAAGATGAAGTGGTGGTTGAAGACAGGCGATCTTCACATCGAATGGACGGCTACTGATGCCTTTGATTGGAGTTACTGCCTTGAAAGGGTTACAGTGGTAGTTGTTCGGACGTACTTGTTGATTGTCTGGATATGCGAGGATCTTTCTCCTGTATTGGACATATGAGACGAGGAATAAGGTGCCTCCGGTTTCATTCAGACCCAGAACGAACTTGTAAATGGATGGTACGTCTGATGTTGTATTCGTTGATCTCTGCTAAATAAATATCTATTTGGTGGTGGAGAATTTATTCTTTTGCATAACACCTTTCTTTGAGACGTACGAGCTTAGAGGTTATATATTGGTAGAAATCAATGGTATGGTATGGATTGACAATGTGGCATGCTAAGATGCAAATGATCAAGGCTTATTGTTGAAAAGCAGAGCCTTGTGGTTGATGATCAAAGCGTAGCTTATTTCAGCATAGCTTTGTGTATAGCGTTACTTCGTGAGCTTCACACCCCGGTATGAACCAGAAACGGGAGAAGGATCCAGGGAGGACATACGTTTCTTTCTAGCTAGGAGTGGTGTTAGGGTTTTACAAGCCCAGAATTTTTACTTATGTGGATGATGGAATGAGGCGCCTTAGTTATTTGAGTCCCTAGTGGCTCTTTATTCCCCATAGGGCGGAGAAACATATTGTTCAGGTATTATAATCCACTAACATATTTGTGGACCAGCCCTGTGGCTCCAAGAGACGATGCGTTCTGTTCCTGAGGCACAGGCTAGAGTGTCTCGAAATTCAGTAAGGACGATCCCTTGCCTTGGTTCATGATAGAAATCCAACTTCCAATACGACACCATACGATTTTGATTGTATAACTAGTATAGCGACATAGTATATGGCAGTTATGCCATCTATGATTGATACATTACGGTTGAAATGTTTTTGAAACATAAATTGTGACGACCCACCCCGCACCAGCTGACATTTCCAATGAAAGTGCGTTGCCCCATGGAGTCATGATAACTCCACTGCACTGGCTCATAGCCATGCTACGATCACTCTGCCCCGTGAAGTAATAACTACCCCACTACACTGATCCGTAGCCTAACATTCGTCTTTCGGTGGTGAATCAAAGTTATGGACGTCGATGACTCCTTAGCACACGTCCCGCAGCAAAGTCCAACCGTGAAGTTAACTCGTTGGTTCTCAACTGGATCCTGAGTACAAACTTCCCATTTGGACTACCTTTGCATCTCGCGTTTTGGTCTTCTCGGGATCAGTTTGGTTGTCCACTTCTCTTCACTTTAGGTCGCACTCCCAGTTCGATTCATGGCTCACGTCTCTAGTCCAAGAACCTTGGTTCGGTTCGCAGTCACCCCTCTGGTTCGGATCATGATTTCTCTCCCATAGCATCAGATCGGTTCGACTTGTGGCCCCATCTCCGGTACGGTTCGTGATGTCTCCACTTGAACGGGTCATGTCTTGAGCTCCCTCCCATGGCGGTTCGGATCGGGCTCCCTCTCTCGAGCGGGTCGGGTCATGGTGCTAGCTCCAGAGCATTAGGTCGTGGCTTGTTCCTTCAGGAGGTTCGTGATACTCAAGCTAGAGCAGTTCGGGTCGAGGCACATATGTCACGAGCAGATCGGTACTGGAGTGGCTCATGATGGGTGGCCACGATCAGGTCTGTTCGGAAGGGTGCGATCCAATCCGGTTCCTGCACTATATTCTTCAACTTTTCCAAGGACTCTTTTACGCCATACAACGGCGTTTTCGACTATTCTAACTGTTCTAATCAATCACAAAGCATACCATATAGTCATAGCAACATATAGAATTGACCACAAACACCAAAACAACAATTTGATATGTTAAAATGGATCAAACCTACCCAAAACCCATATTTTTTCCTTAAACATGTTTTAAGCAAATCTAATGATAGGATTAGCAAAACTTAACCAAATTAACCCAAACTTCCAACATAGGTTTAAAACGATGTTTAAGAATTTCTAAACATTTTTCTAGAATTTAATTATGTTAAAATTCGCTAATTAACACTAATTACCCATAATTATCCATAATTAGTGTAAAAACAAGGCTAATCACTCACCTTTGCCACAATTAAAACTTTTAGAACTGAAACTCCTCTGCTTTGGACGAATACCAATGTATAAAAGTAGCTCTAACTCTGAAATGGTGCTATTTCTCCTTGATTTGATGTTGCTAAGCTCAATCCTTGATTAAAGAGCGATTTGGGATGAAATTAGAAGGTGGAGGCCATTGTTAGGGTTTCTAAGAGGTAAATGGCGGCTAGAAAACTGAAATAGAATGAAAACCTAACTCATTTCAGCCTCTCCATAACCCTAATTCCAAAATGGGTTATGGGCCCATTCATTAATCACCTCATTTGGCCCGGTTAAGCAGTTTTTCACCTTTTAAACCTTATTTCAGCAATATCTCCCAAACGATAAGTCCGTTTTTCACATATGACCACTCTACGGAAAGGTAAACCATCACCCCGATCTAATGGAAGTGGTTTCAGGTCAAAATTCCTTACTAATGAAAAGTTATGGCCAAAACAAGATCAACTAGGGGCAAAACGGCCATTCAAAAATCGGCAAAAATCGTGAACATGGGAAAGACCCCAATAGTCGTTCCCCAATATCACATGACCATACGACTCCTTACGAGAAAAAAATAAATATTCTATGATCCTCCGATGCATAGAATGCGGGTCGTTACACTCTCCTCCCCTTAAGAAATTTCGCCCTCGAAATTCCTTAACTAAGAAACAAACAAAGAATTTTGCATGCCTACTAACCATTCACAACAATCAAACATACAAAACAACACAACAAGCCTATCCTAGCATGCGGTTTACTAACAAGGGAGTACTATGCCAATATAAAAACCTTACTAGGTAAAGAGTTCTGGATACTTCCTCCTTATGTTCTCCTCTATTTCCCAATTACAGTCTTCCTCATCATCACCCCACTGAACTTTGACTAGTTTCACCGCCTTCCTTCGAAGTTGCTTCATATCGTTCCCAACAATACGCATAGGCATGCGGTTCCTAACCGCCTCGGGTTCAACCTCGATATCGTCCAACTGATCCGCTGAAATAGTCACACCAGGGTCGTGCACGAATTTCCTTAACTGGGAAACATGAAATACGTTATGAACTCCTACCATCTTCTCTGGTAATTCAACTTTATATGCCAAATTACCAACTTGCTCGAGAACTGGGAATGGACCAACAAATCTTGGTGTTAACTTGCCTCTCCTACCAAATCGTATCACGATCTTTAATGGAGAATTTTTGACAAAAACCAAGTCACCAATCGAGAATTTTAAGTCTCTCCTCCTCTTATCAGCATAACTCTTTTGCCTATCTTGGGCAGCCTTCATTCGTTGTCGGATGATCTTAATCTTGTCTGAGGTTTCTCTTATCACATCTGGTCCAAGCACAAACTTCTCACCGGTTTCTAACCAACATGACGGTGAGTTGCATGGTCTTCCGTACAAAGCTTCAAATGGAGCCATACCGATACTGGATTGATAACTATTATTATATGCGAACTCCACTAGATGTAAATGGTCATCCCATGATCCACCAAAATCCAATATACAAGCTCTTAAGAGGTCTTCTAATATACGATTCACCCTCTCTGTCTGACCGTCGGTTTGAGGATGATATGCGGTACTGAGATGTAATTCTGATCCTAACGCCTCCAAAATCCACAAGTGAACAACGGATCTCGGTTACTCACAATGCCTTTGGGTATTCCATGAAATCTCACTACCCACTTCATATACAGTTCTGCTAATTTAGCTGCTATTCTGTTCGACTTGACGGGTATAAACCTTGCATTTTTGGTTAATCGGCCCACAATCACCCAAATGCTATCATGGCCCGATCTAGTCCTTGGTAACCCATCAATGAAATCCATTGAGACTTGTTCCCATTTCCATTCTGGAATTTCTAATGGTTGTAACAAACCACTAGGCTTCGTTTGCTTAGCTTTAACTAGCTGGCAGTTCATGCATTTGGATATGAACTTCCCAATGTCTCTTTACATCCCTTCCCAGTAGTAGGTATGCTTCATGTCTCGATACATTTTGTTATCACTGGGATGTATAGTCAGTTTTGAGTGATGATATTATCTAAGAACTTCATCTCTTAATCCCTTGACATTGGGCACAACTAGTCTTCCATTCTTTCTAAGCCATCCATCTCGATCAAGCCCATACTTGTTCATCTATTCGTCGATTCCCATCTATGACTTTGAGATGATTTCCAATAGGTTAGGATCGTCCCTCTGACTGGAACCAATCCGCTCAATCAAAGTGGGTTTGATCGTCAAACTTGATAATATTTATGGATCCAATTCACACTTTGGTCTGAAATCATACCCAGCGATGTACTCCAGTTGCTTCCATTCTAGAAACATGGCCCCTAAATTGGCATGTCTTTTACTCAATGCATTAGCTACCACATTACCTTTCCTGGTGTACGTGCGATATCGAAATCATAGGAAGCCAAGAATTCTAACCATATTTGCTGTCGGAGATTTAGATCCTTCTGAGAGAAAAGATACTTTAATGATATATGATCGGTAAACAACTCGAATCTTTCTCCCAAGAGATAATGTCTCCGCATCTTCAATGCGAACACGATCGCTGCCAATTCCAAATCATGGGTAGGATATCTTCTTTCGTGCGATTTCAGTTGCCGACTAGCATAAGCTACAACCCTACCTCCTTGCATCAATACAACACCTAGTCAAGTACCACATGCATCTGTGTATACCATCATCTCTTCATTCCCTTTAGGAATGACTAACACTGGTGCAAATGTCAACTTTTCCTTTAGACTCTTAAATGCATTCTCGCACTTTTCGTCCCAGACGAAAGCTTGATTTTTCTCGGTCAACTGAGTCAATGGTGCTACTATCTTGGAGAAGTCTTGGATAAACTTATGATAATATCCAGCCAATCCCAAGAAACTTCTTACGTCTGTTGCATTCTTGGGCGTAGACCAATCCTGTACTGTAGCCACCTTCGCAAGGTCCACGACAATACCATTCTCTGAAGCAACATGGCCCAAGAATCTCACTTCCCTCCTCCAGAAGTGACACTTAGAAAACTTTGCTTTCAATTGGTGTTTTCTCAACACCTCCATCACTATCCTCAAGTGTTCCTTGTGTTCTTCCTCTGTCCTCGAATAAACCAAGATATCGTCTACGAACACAAGAACAAACTTATTCAATTGATCCCTGAATACCCTATTCATAAGATCCACAAAATACGTTGGTGCATTGGTCAACCCGAATGGCATGACCAACCACTCATAGAATCCAGACGGCGTTCGAAAGGCCATTTTAGCTATACTCTCAGCTTCTACTCTAAGATGATGAAAACCTGTCGCGAGATCCAACTGGGAGTACACTCTCGCGCCACTCAACTGATCGAACAAATCATCTATCCGCGGTAGAGGATACTTATCCTTCCTCGTCACCTTATTCAATTCGCGGTAGTCCACACACAATCGAAGGGAACCATCTGCCTTGGTAGCAAACACAACTTTGGTGCTCCCCACTCAGAAACACTTCTTCTGATAAATCCCTTCTTCAACAGATCGCTTACTTGCACCCCGAGTTCTCACTACTCCCTTGGTGCCATACGACGAAGTGGCATCACTATAGGTCTGGCATCTTTCACTAAATCAATACGGAACTCAATCTCTCCATGTGGTGGAAGTCCGGTCACTTCCTCGAAGACGTTCGGATACTGGCCAGCCAAGGGCACATTGACAACTCATCATGCGGGATGTCGAGGGAATTTAGAAAACTACCCATTACCCCATCGCTAGGTAGACCATCAAACACTACCGTCCGCCCATCATCCGCTCTAACTGTCACCAAAAATCCCTCACAGCCTACCACCACCCCGTACCTTTGGAGCCAATCGACACCCAAAATAATGCTAAACCTAGTAAAGCCCAAAACAAAGCAATCACAAAAAAGCATGCATCCATGACTCGATAAGACCACATTATGACAAATCATGCTAAGGCTAGTTAAATCACCAATCGGGTTCATCACCGCTAAAGGTCTATCGACTATCTCGGGTTCCAATCCCAGCCTATCAACTAGGTCACCAGATATGAAAGAACGGGAAGCTCCGGTATCAAACAATACTCGAACAGGAATATCATAAACAGAAAGCATACCTTGAATGACGACATTCTTTCCCTTCTCCTCCACGGTCGGGGCCTTCGACGAAGAAGGAACAACATTGATAGCATATGCTTTCACAATCTGCTTTTCTTTAGGGGGTTGCGGACACTTATCCTTGTGATGTCCCACTTGTCTACGATTGAAGCACTTCATGTCCGCTGGCTTTGCTTGACATTCTTTAGCATAATGGCCCTTCTTGCCATAGCTAAAGCATTCAACATCTTACTTATTCTTCTTCTTTTGGCCTTCCTTGGTTTGATTCTGTTTTCCCTTATTCTGAGAACCATTCTTGCCTCCACCGCTTGCTTGCGATTTTGGCTCCTCTGCAGATGCAACCTCAGTCTTCAACTTAGGGTAAAGACTCTCTAACCTCAATGCTTTCCCCACAATCGATTCAAACGTCTCATCAATGTGGTTAATAAGCCTTTCCCTCAAGTATCCATCCAAACCAATTATGAACTTCTCATTCTTCTTCTCGGCAGTATCGATAAGGGATAATACATACTTTGATAAAGTATCGAGTTCTGCAATGTACTCTGAGGCTGCCCTACCATTCTGCTTAAGCTCCAGAAATTTCCTAAACAACTCTGATTTCTGAGCAGTTGGGATAAACTTATCACTGAATCAGGCCTTAAACTGATCCCATGTAACTTGATCCTCTGGAGTAGCCGCCTTAATAGCAATCCACCAATTCATCGCCCGTCCTTGCAACTGACGGGATGCTAGCTTTCTCTTTGTCGCATCCTCAATACCTAAGTCTTTGAAGATATGCTCACAACTACCCAACCAATCCTGAACTTTTGTAGCCGATTCCGTTCCGTGGAACGACTTCCCACCAAAGCTAGGGCAATCCTTGCATAGCTTGGCAAAATCGGCCCTAGGCGCCTGCACCGTTGCACCACCACCATTTGCAGCATTAGGAGCTGCCCTTTGAACATCCCTAAGCATCTCTCTCATGAGGTCAGTGAACATCGTCCTCATATCAGGAGCATTCTCATTATTAGCTCCTCTACCAGTACCCCTAGTATATCGGCTCATCGTTCAATCTGTAAGGAGAAAACGATTAACCATCTCTTCAGTGGTGCCAGTGCAATGCGACTTCATCCTTAAATATACTAATAGTGTATATATATAGCTTTTGAAAACCAAAATATCACAAATACGCACTCTCATATACGTATTATCTCTCTCTGGTGTCTTCCCTAGGTTAACTACGCAACCTAGAGCTCTAATACCAAATGTGATGACCCGCCCCGCACCAGCCGACATTTCCAATAAAAGTGCGTTGTGCCAATTTCCAACCAGCACGGGACGGTCGTCAAAGAAAGGAAAGAAGGAAATTTGAACTAACAAGGAACCTGTAGTATATCTCATAGCGCATGGAATAAAATATAATAATAACATAACTTGACATTAAATAGGCGAGATAGTGCATAAGCTGAAAACTTAAACCATCGTAGCAGCGGAAAATCCAAAATTACAGCTTATGTTCCACATCATCTTTATTACAACTTATAAAACTGTCTCTAAAGCAAAATAAGAAAGGTGCACTACTAATGCCCAAAGTAGTGACCAGCAGCGACACAGGGAGAGTATATATGGAGAATAGTACGTGTAAGCCTCCTGCTCGTCTCCGGACAGTTACTCGTGCACAACCAGCTAACCTGTCTCTAGTCTGCCCGTTTAAGAGCACCCAGAGTAAAAAAGAGACATAAAACTCTGTGTCAGACAAAAGTCTGGTATGAGCGATTAGTAGCAAAACAGAACAATAACAGGTATACTAAACCATACCCGAACCTAGACCTGCAACCAAAGAGTTAGCACAACATACCGTACAATACTCTAAGGTGACACTAACATATGGTGTAAAGGATACGGGGGTGGGGGTGTGCATGTCACAGTGATAGCAAAAAATAAAGCATCGCAACCATCCTCACATATCTCACTCAGTGCGTAAAGCATGCGATATCCACCGCTTTGATCACCCAATACTTTTTTACTATCACTCTGCCCATGGAGTCGTGACGGCTCCACTGCACTGATCCGTAACCACTAATACTTTGTTGTGTCCACTCTGCCCCATGGAGTCATGATAACTCCACTGCACTGGCTCATAGCTATGCTACGATCACTCTGCCCCATGAAGTAATAACTACCCCACTGCACTGATCCGTAGCCTAACATTCTTCTTTCGGTGGTGAATCAAAGTTATAGACGTCGATGACTCCTCAGCACACGTCCCGCAACAAAGTCCAACCATGAAGTTAACTCGTTGGTTCCCAATTGGATCCTAAGTACAAAATTCCCATTTGGACTACCTTTGCATCTCGGGTTTTGGTCTTCTCCGGATCGGTTCGGTTGTCCACTTCTCTTCACTTCAGGTCGCACTCCCAGTTCGTTTCATGGCTCACGTCTCTAGTCCAAGCACCTTGGTTTGGTTCGCAGTCACCCCTCTGGTTCGATCATGATTTCTCTCCCATAGCTCAGGTCGGTTCGACTCGTTGGATGTCTTCACTCGAACGGGTCATGTCTTGAGCTCCCTCCCATGGCGGTTCAGATCGGGCTCCCTCTTTCGAGCGGGTCGGTCGTGGTGCTAGATCCAGAGCATCAGGTCATGGCTTGTTCCTTCAGGCGGTTCATGATACTCAAGCTGGAGCGGTTCGGGTCGAGGCACATATGTCACGAGCAGATTGGTACTAGAGTGGCTCATGATGGGTGGCCACGATCTTGTCGGTTCGGAAGGAGGCGATCCGATCCGGTTCCTGCACTATATTCTGCAACTTTTCCAGCGACTCTTTTACGCCATACGACGGCGTTTTCGACTATTCTAACTGTTCTAATCAATCATAAAGCATACCATACAGTCAAAGCAACATAGTGAATTGACCACAAACACTAAAACAACATTTTGATATGTTAAAATGGATCAAACCTACCCAAAACCCATATTTTTGCCTTAAACATGTTTTAAGCAAATCTAATGATAGGATTAGCAAAACTTAACCAAATTAACCCAAACTTCCAACAGAGGTCTAAAACGGTGTTTAAGAATTTCTAAACATTTTTGCAGAATTTATTATGTTTAAATTCGCTAATTAACACTAATTACCCTTAATTAACCATAATTAGTGTAAAAACAAGGCTAATCACTCACCTTTGCCACAATTAAAACTTTTAGAACTGAAACCCCTCTGATTTGGGCGAATACCAATGTCTAACAGCAGCTCTAACTCTGAAATGGTTCTATTTCTCCTTGATTTGATGTTGCTAAGCTTAATCCTTGATTATAGAGCGATTTGGGATGAAATTAGTAGGTGGAGGCCATTGTTATGGTTTCTAAGAGGTAAATGGCGGCTAGAAAACTGAAATAGAATGAAATCCTAACTCATTTCAGCCTCCCCATAACCTTAATCCCGAAATGGGTTATGGGCCAATTCACTCATCTCCTCATTTGGCCTGGTTGATCAGTTTTTCACCTTCTAGACCTTATTTCAGCCATATCTCCCAAACGGTAAGTCCATTTTTCACATATGACCACTCTACGGAAAGGTAAACCATCATCTGGATCTAATGGTAGTGGTTTCAGGTCAAAATTCCTTACCAGTCAAAAGTTATGGTGAAAACAAGATCAGCTAGGGGCAAAACGGTCATTCAAAAATCAGAAAAATCGTGAACATGGGAAATGACCCCAATAGTCGTCCCCCAATGTCACACGACCATACGACTCCTTACGATAAAGACATAAATATTCTACGATCCTCCGATGCGTAGAATGCGGGTCGTTACATATATACACTAATAATAATATCAAATCCGTTTTATCGTATCAAGCATCTTTGACCATTATAAGGTAAAACTCTATCCTCCGGTTTGCGTTGCATTGTGTGATGGGACTTGAGTCTTATAATGGTTTCATTTTTTCTAAAAAGCATTGCGTTGTTTAACGATTTACTTTATTTCTTGCACTGGCAATCCAATGGAGTAAACCCGTTCTGCGTTAGCGGCGTGGTCCTATGATTAGCCTTATTATTATTAGACAAGTTAAGTAAGATTTCTCATACCAGTCCCATGACTGACTCATAGTTTGTTTCACTTTGCAAACTCGGGTGTCCTCTTTTCCACACGGGCAGTCGAGTGGCTTGTTATGCAGATATCTATTTATTAGGCAGGATTCTGGATCGAAGCTTAAAGCTGTGGCTAGAGCAATGATAGTCTTCCGCTGCATTGTGTTAAGTTTATTGTAAATTAATCTTCCACTATATTACTATTTTTTTTGGGATGTACTCTAATATTCTATACTCTGATGTTGCATTATTATGATGTAATAAAAGTCATCTATTATTTGTTCTGATGTGTTGTATGCCCAAAGTTAGTGTATCCGACGATTTTCCGCGAGGGGAATTTTCGGGTCATTACAATTATGGTTCCCAGTCTATCTTATTTGTGCAAATATAGGTTACAGTCACATTTTCCATCATATTTTGTCTCATAGCCTTTTTACAATCCATACTAAGTTTGTCTTTTTATGTAATCCAAAAATTCCCTTTTTATTTCGGTTATAATATATCAAATTAGCCCCAAATTCAATTAAATTTTCCCTAAACAAGCATAGAATAAAAGAATAATAATCAGTCGACGTGTATAGAGTAAAAGAATAATAATAAATTGTTGGCAATTAGGCATACAAATCTTTGCCAAAAGCTGTCGTATTCATTTTCCTTTTAGGAATATTTCGGTACAACCAGAATAAACTGAAAAATCAGAACAAGAAAAGGAAAAAAGGAATATGAGAATATCAATTTACTGTTAATATATACAAAAAGATTATAGAAATTTTCTTATGCAAAGAAATTCCAAAAAAATAGGAATAAACTGAAACAACAAATAGATCTGTAAGAAACAGATTTGTAAATATGATTACAACTACAATTATTCCAACTTACCTAACTTATTCAAAAATCTGAAATAATCACAAAATCTCACCAACAATTGCTTCCCTTGTAGCCCTGATAGAATCTCCCGAATATATGTGTAAATAATCCTCCAAAATATATGAATATAAAATATTTTATATTATAAATCCATTACTTTCAAAATGAAAATTAGCATAGTGTAACAATACGAATTTTGACAAACTTGATTTTAATTTCTAAAACCCAAATTTATTGAAGTTTGAGTTGGTTGTCTGATATTCGGCAGAAAGTCAAAGATAAATATATTAGAGCTCATAATAGAAATCTCACAGCGGATGGGAATAAAAATTTAATAGTAGGTACATACTTACCAATATGATGACACTATCTAATAAGTGTCTCTAAGTTGCAGAATCTCAACCACCTATCTAACCTACAGGTTTGTTATGAGGAGGGGGTCAGAACAAAAGTTCTGGTGAATGGAAAAATTATACTCTCTACAAATAACACTACAAATACCGTTATACCACTGATTTATATTTACTAAGTTATCAAGGTTTATCTCACAATATGCTTTCGATTTTTCCGCATAAATCATACCCATTTACTCAATAGTAAATTGTCCTAAAAAATAATATATATGTGGCTATATACCAAATATATTGAGGTACTCCCCATAATACCCTTCTCGAGTTGTCCCCATCGTCGTACTATGAAAAAATGGACCTTTAAGCTACACCAGAAAGAGTACTAGGATACAATGCGAAAGAAAATAATCCTCTGTCGTTGTACCATAAGGGCACCCTAATCCCTGAGTTCCTCTATAGAACCCAGTCAGGGAATTTCTACATATCTGTAAAGGATAACCTCATTTGGCCTACATTACATATATCCAAAGATAGGTCTGTCTCTTTCGGTGACACTCCAAGGCCCCACCCAGCCTACCCCTACTCATGAAAGACTATTCAAAGAGCTAAATGATCGCCCTACCATTCAGTCTGGACAAACATGTGGTCCCTCATCCAATTACAGGATAGTAAAAGGTCATTAGCCTCTTGGCTTGGCTCTAATCTTTCTCGCACATGTTCCAACTGATGATGAACGGTATCCGATGACCTACTATCCTTTGTTAGGTCTCGACCATGAAGCCCCCCTCTTGAGACAACCGCTGAATCATCCTAAGATCATCCCAATCAGTCCTTAGGCAGTCCACCATCAAAGATGCAGCCAAGGCGTACTCACTTGATGGAATCGTACATCCATTCCTTGGTGGGTACAACTTCATTAGGCCTACTACAGAGGGCAATATCGAAGTATCCTCATGCACCATAGAAGTCCCGGACTTCCTTCTAGTCCCGTCGATTAATCAGTTGAACGTGCTCCTCTAATGTCTCCAGACACCCGCAATGATCTTCCCCGTTGAGCTCTTCATCCCAATTACGTACGGACTGGTTCAAGCGCATATCATCATTACGTTATTTGGCCCTATGTCTAATCTTCAACTATGAGATTTTTTTACTTACCGCATTGTTAATTAACTTGAACGCTTACCATTTTATTTTACATTCAAATTATTTGTTTATTAGCTTTAGTTGGTCGCTTATTTTCCCTAATCAGCTCCCACTGTCAGAACCGACCGGCTTATTATTATATTCATTAAACTTAATTCCTCAATTATAAGTTTATTAATAATAAGCCTACTATACTCTTTTTCCATTTAATTATAACCTCATGTTATAATATTACCACAATTATAATTGTGAGTTTGCTTATTAAAATTATTTCCTGTAGATTTAGTTCATTTATAATAAGCCTGTTACTTCCCATTTTATCTTTTAATTATAACTCATATGTTATAATCCTACTTGTCCCCATGACAAGTGTACCTATTATATTACATTCATGTCTTATAAAATTTATTATAATAGGTTACATTCCCCGTTCATTACATACTTCACGGTTTCTTATTCCCTTTTCCCTACATAATACCTTTCACTAATGTTACCCCTTTTTATTTCCATCTTTACAATTTATTCTTTAGAAAAGTAGACTTATTCCTAATGATTGGTTATTAAAACTGTACAAAATCTATTTTCATATATTAAGGTATTACCGCAATGGAAATCCATAATTATAAGACATTTCTTTCAATTATTTTTTGGCTATTAAATAGTGCGCATTATGAAAAAAATTCCTTATTTCGCACTAACACACATCTTTATTTATTTTTAAACTTGCAATTATGTTTTCACTTCTTTTAAAAACCAAACTATGGAAATATACCCTTTTTTTCTAACCAATCAATCTAGGCTACTACTAACCTCCTAATTTAATTGATATACATTAATTCCTATCTCTAACTTTTTCTCCTTTTTTCCCATAACTACTGTAAAATTGGAGACAATTGGGTTCATACCCCTTTTTCATTCAATCCCTACAATTTCTGGATTATTTCCATTATAAACCTGAAAAGTGATTTCTTACAAATAACATGAAAATTCTCAAACTTATCCTTTTCGCTACAAATTTACTATATATAACCTTGTTTATGCCACATCAATCTTTGCCACATTAATTTAATAAGCTTTACCAAGTTTTTCTACTTTCAAATTTCCCTTTTATTACACTTTTAGCGTAATACATTCATTTAGCCCCAAATCATCAAGTTTCCCCTTTTTATTGCAATCCGTTAATTTGCGTAGAACCATAATTAACTTAATTTGTGTCTGACCACAATACAATTTCTTTGCGCGTAACCACAATTCAAATAAATTTGCGCCTAATAACAATTTAATTATTTTGTGCATAACAACAATTTTATTTATTTTGCGCATAACCAAAATTTTATTCAATTTGCTAATAACCTCAATTTTATTTATTTTGCGCATGACTAAAATTTAACATAAACTGTACATTATGGCGTAGAAAAGGGGAAAGAAAAAGAAAAACATATTACAATTTCCAATAGGAATCAAACGATACAATACATCATTATTGGAAAAAAAAATCACACATCTGAGAATTGCGCTCTAATATTTTGGATCTGATTTGGATCTGTACTGCTTTATTTTCAATTCGGATTTATAGATCTGTCTGGACAGAAGATCTGAGCATTTATAGCTTAAATCTACAATCTATATCTCCAAATCTTGAATCAGAAATTCGAAAAATAGTATATATTGTTTTCTCTGAAGAATTCGGAGGAGAAAGGAAATGACAAAGCTCTGTTGTCCTCTTAGAAAATATGAGTTGGAGCCTAGGCCCTGCTGTTTTACTTATAGGTGCTGAGAAGAACCATGTCCGTAGATCTAAAAAGAAGAAATCTTTAGTGTCATATTTCTTACCAATTTTCTATTTATTCTTTCTGTTTCAGCGTGAGTTCAAATTTTAAATGCGTAATCAATGTGCACATTTATAATTCTTTTATTTTCTAATTCTTGCGCGTTTATTCCTTTTAATTCTATTAACTTTATTTCTTTAATGTTTGTTTCTATTCTCATTTTATTAAATCTTCTGCCATTTTTAAAATGTAATTTATTTCAATTTCAAACATGCACCATCAACATGTGCATATCCAATTTGAAATAGAATGTTTCTCAATTAGCGTCATTCAAACTCACTTTTATTTCGTGATTTTATCCATTTATGACATACATTATTTCGGTAACTTAGTCTATACATTTTCATTTTAAATTTGAAACACCCCACCTCCGTTAAGGTCACTCACAAAGGGAATGCCTTAACTTTGGTGGATCATTTTACGTAAAAGATGCAGATAAATTACAAGACAGATAAATAAAGCAGCGGAAAATAAAGTCATTTTATAAACAACTTAATTCAGTCAAGCTTTTACAATAATTTTCTCAAACATACTTAAATGTAATACATAGAACTTCTGTCTTGATTTAAAAATTTCTAAGAATAAAAGAAGCACAAAAATAATAATGATATTCCTTAATAAAGCGTGAACCAGCCATAGCCGTGGAAAAGAGAGTCCAAAGCAATACATCGACTATCTTCGAGCTTGGAAAGAAAACTGAGCTAAGTGATAACATCACCTCCCTGTGAACCTGGGGAGGGGGGACGGAAGAAAAGAGGCGAAAGAAAACTAGGTCAGACATAAGTCTGGTAAGTCCAGTGACATTCAGCATATAAACAGGTAAAAGCATCATGACATGAATAAACTGAATATAAGTCAATACCATGAGAAACAAGGATAACATGATAACATAGTATAAGGTATGATAAGGCAAGATAAACTGAATGCGTTTTTACTCTTTCTTTGCTTCGCTACTACTTTGTTGTTCTGATTTCTATATCTATCTCTACACCACCTAACTAGTGTCCCAACTAGTAATCTATATAAAATGATAACGTGATCCCAATCCCCGTAATTGTGGTAGTCTTCAGATGTACATCTATCGTGAGGATTCCACCTCAATTAGCCTAATTGCCATGAACATGTTAGATGTACCCTTACTACCCTATTGATCGGCTCCCTACTTGTATTAATTTCTCTTATGTCTGTATCAATCGGCCCTCTCTTGCATGTAGATACCCTGTGCTGGTTCCACCATAAGGTGTATCAATCCTTATGATAGCGACCCGACACGATTCAAGAAGCACAGTGTATAACTACTCGTACACTGTGCCTGCTTTTTCCCCACTCTGGAGTATGTGCACGCCCGTAAACCATCGGAACCTACACTGACGTACCCCCTGCCGCTGCTTTGACCGCTTACAATCAGCCCAGTAATCGTTCCCCACCCTGCCTAGTTCAGGGTACCGTGATACATCTATATGGGTTACTGCTGAAATGGGTCTCCGTTACTAGGGTTTCCTATTAGTTAAGTTTATGGGCCTATATTTACTAATTTTACCCACCAACCCGATAGTACTTAACCCTCCTACTGATTCAAGCATGTTTATTTAACGGTTAAGTTTGTGGGCTTATATGTACTAATATTACACACCTACACGAGATGTACTTAACCCTCCCCTCCCATTGATTCAAGCATGTTTATTAAACGGTTAAGTTTTGTGGGCCTATATTTACCAATATTACCCACCTACACGAGATGTACTTAACCCTCCCATCGATTCAAGCATGTTTATTAAACGGTTAAGTTTTGTGGGCCTATATTTACTAATATTACCCACCTACACGAGATGTACTTAACCCTCCCATCGATTCGAGCATGTTTATTAAACGGTAAAGTTTTATGGGCCTATATGTACCAGTATTACCCACAAACCCGATATGTACTTAACCTTTCTGCCCATTATGTCATATTGGTTAAGTGTTGTCCATTCATGTTAACTTAACCCACCCATTCATCGTGTCATGTTGGTTAAGTGTTCCCTATTTACTTAACCCCGTCCGTTCATCAAGTTATATTGGTTAAGTGTTTCCTTGTTACTTAACCCTACGTGTTCGTCTTGTTGTATTGGTTAAGTGTCATTAGTCAATTCAAGTTAACTTAACCCACCTACTTTCATATTACTTTGGTTAAGTGTTGCCTTCTTGTGTTAACTTAATCCTACCACAAATCAAGTTATATTGGTTAAGTATTAACTTAACCCTTTCCATTTATCATGCTATACCGGTTAAGTGTTTCCTATTAACTTAACCCTAGTCATCCATCTTGTCATATTGGTTAAGTGTTCTCATTACTTAACCCTAGTCATCCTTGTTACATTGGTTAAGTGTTCCTATGAACTTAACCCTACTCATTCATCTTGTTCATTAGCACTAATTGATTTATTAATGCACCAACCTCTCACATTAGATATGTGTTGCTGTAATTAATAGAGGTGTCGGGCGGTTCCGGGCAGTTTTACACCACAACTCAATCTAACCTCGGGTTGTTCTTGGGCATGATGCACAAACCTCTCACATTAGATATGTGTTGTTGTGGTTACTGGATGTGTCGGGCGGCTCCGGACAGTTTTACACCACAACTCAATCTAAGCTCGGGTTAGGCATGTTCATCTTTAATCTACACATTTATCCTATATATCCAAATCTAGATTTTACATGCTAATTACCAAATTCACCAAAACTAGTCATGTTAAATTTTACATCCAATCTAGATTTTTATGCTCAAGTTACCCAAAATTTGCAATAATAACAATTTTGCCCAAAACTTGATTTATATGTCAACTTCATACTTTGTCGTTCATGCCAATTCTAGGTCCAGTATGTCAAATTACATATTCCATGATTCATGTCAAATTGTATCTTAACAGTTATGCCATGTTACATGTTCCAAATTATGCCAAATAATGTCAATTTCATGTTATCCTCAATTTCCCCTGCATTCATAGCGTACGTATTTCGAGATTCAACTCAAGATTCATAATATTAGGGGAGAAGCAAGATGGAACATCGTAAGAATATGCATAGTCATATGATGATAAGAATTACTGGTCCAATAAACTTGATGTACTAAAAAGACAAGTTTTTCAAGGAATACATCGCAAGCATATAGATATGATAAAAATTATATCATGAACTTAAAAGGGATTACAATTCCGATATACAACAAGGACAGATATGATTGGACCAGTTTCATAGTTAAAATGATTCCCAAAGATATATATACTCAAGCACAGAATTCAATGAAAGGATAGCTTACATCATGCATATTGTCATATCCATTTTATTACATGTCACAATTAGATTTAGGTGTTCAAATCTAAAAAGTAACTGACTTACAAAACAAAGGAAAGTCTTGTTTTCATGCCTAAGCCATACATCACTATACACCCTAATCTTCTTCTTCCAAATCATAAACTATCACACACACACACACACACACACACATATATATATATATATGTCCAAATTTTAGATCTTAGACCACAACATGTACTATGCCTTATATTTACAGTTCAATTTACGCCCCAAATCCCAAGTCATATGTCCTATACTTTATGCTTCAAATCTCAAGTCATATGTCCAATACTTTATGCCTCAAATCTCAAGTCATATGTCCAATACTTTATGTTTCAAATCTCAAGTCATATGTCCAATACTTTATGTTTTGAATGTGTTATGTCCTCAAATCAGTTACAACTCAATTATGCCCAATTATGCCCAATTTAATACTTTTCCCAAATTTTAGCGTTGGTCATGTCCAAACTCATAATTTATGCCTAATTTTATTTCCAGCGTGCGTTCATCTCTTACGAGATCTGGCTCAGGCTCGCAGTTGCCTGGCAATAAAACAAAAAGGGAAGAAGGAAAGAAGAGACAAAGAATGGACATAATATTATCAATAATATAGATCCAAAGGATATAGAAAGACATGCATAATCTCAGATCCAGATTTATTACAATGTCAGAATCACAATTAACTTTTATTTCTGAAATAACGTGAACTTACAAATTATAGAAGGTTCTTGAATTCTGGGATCTGTATTCTGAAACTGAATAGCTCTCCCTTGAAGTAGACTATTTGTTCTTCTAATTTAGATTTGATTTGATTCTTAGAAATATTTATTGAAGTCATTGAATTAGCCTTTGAATCTCTACTAGAATTCTGAACTCGATTTCTACGAAGGACTTGAGCAGCATAACCCCGTCTTAGATTTATTTTGATATAAATTAGGGTAGAGTATAGGAGAAATGAAGTTGTGTGGAGAGAAAGTGAGGTTTGGGGGTGTTTAGATAGCTCAGGAACAACGAATCTGGTCAGAACGGGCGTCTAAATGCAGAAAAACGAATCTGTCCACGGATCTAGAAAAGGGGGGAGGTCGACCCCCAGGTCGACCTGCGTGACCCAGGTCAACCCCCAGGTCGACCTACGTGACCCAGGTCAACCCCCAGGTCGACCTGGGTCCTAGGAGGGAAATTTCCCGCCCAGCCTGAATGTGTTTTGAATTTCGAATTTGAATTTCAAGCTGAGCTATTTAATTTTATTCAAACCTCTGAAACTTCTGAAGGTCATAACTTCTTCATACGGAGTCCGATTTACGCCAACTCGGACTCTATCTCAAGCAGAATTCCGAGACGAACACAATGGAGTAACCCAATTCCCTTAATTCTTCACATAAAAATTAATTATACCTTAATTCGTTAGTTTAATGTTCACTGAAAATACAGGGTGTTACATTCTCCCCTCCTTAAAGGATTTCGTCCCTGAAATCTTCAAGTTAGGAAGAACGTATATCCTACCATCCAACATCCATCTACTTAACCATTCAATCACAAGCACCCATTTTCCTTAAAGGGTTTCTAATGTTGTATGAACATATGCAGAGTGTGTGTATATGTCTCTTATCTAATGCAAAATCAGGCGGTCTACTGATCCAGTTAACCTCCTTAATGCGAATCATGAGAGTGTCATGCATCCAACATGTATGCAAATATCCCTAATCATGTAAATACTATACTTGTGCATATTCACTCATCCATATGCAACATCCATATGATAACACATCAAGTTCCAATCCATATACAAATACATTCATATGCATATGCAATATGAAAGTGACTGAGCCAATCTAGTGCCTAATGTGTGTATATGCATCCACGAGCAACCACTAGCAAACACTTGCAACCACTTGCATCCCCCAATCATAACATGTCTCAAACACATGTTTAAATTCATTGGCTTCTTGCTAAGGATCGAGGATAGGGCCGAGAGGATATACCTAAAAGATAAAGACTAGCACGCAGATAAATTTTACATAAAAAGAAGAATCAAGGATATACCCTTAAAAAGGGTATGATGCGCGTATCTAGTCTTCAGTCTTCTGAGTCGCATCTTCTTGAGCTTCACTCCACTATACCTTAACTAATTTAACTTATCGATTGCGAAGCTTCTAAAACCCACTAGTAAAGATAGGACCTCGATCACTTACTATGCTAGAGGGTATCCAATGTAGTCGAACTATCTTTCCAAGATAAACACTTATTAACCACGATACCAAGTATATATACTAAGATGATTAGAGGTCTCTCTTTTACTTAGCTTATCCATCATGTCACAAATCTGAGGGTCGATATCTCTCACGCAAACCATCCTAGTTGAACTTGACATCCCTCAAGTACAAGCCCCAAAGGCCTAATCCAGTATCAGACAAGCACTCGAGGAATACCTCCTCTGAATTTGGACGATTTATGTGAGATGATACTAGCAAAACAACCAAACAATTGAGCACTTAACCAACTCTGGCTATCCTCACCAATCTTGCTCCAAAACTATCATTGATCGCATAACTGGCTTTGCATTGCCAACTGGATATATGTGGAAGTCTATCTCACGTTTTATGGGACAAACTCCTAACCTTAATCAAAAACATTTGCATACTCATGGACTACTCCAACGGATCGAAAATCGCCGATAAATACATAAAGTGATTCTAGGTAGCTAAGACAAACTGATCCCTTAGGATCGCACAAAATTTCGATGGTATTCCCGAGGCAAGTCGAAAGTCTAACTAACCTCCTTTCATAATTACTAGCTAACCCATCCATGCCTAGATTCAACCTATAGCCCATAAAACCAAAAACATAAGTATCTCAAATCCTTACAACCCAAAGATAAATGAGTTGAACCACAAATTGGACTTGAGACAATAATGTGATCCTCTACTATACAAGCTCTAGGGTGCAGAGACTTAACTATGGAAGCAGACATAAACAAATGTGAAGCACTAAAATCAAAAGAGTACTAACAGGATGATCAAAAGAAAAACTAGACTTTTTCAACAGAAACTTTACTACCACTCTCAGGTATGCTGGCGGTGAGAGCATGCATTTGCCTTTCTGAAAATCTTATCATTTGCTCTTGCCCTTGCCCTTAATTGTATGACCCGTTATACCATAATAAAGACATTTCCTCTTGTTTTAGGTTTTACTAATCTTTTCCTTTTTTATCTCCTTTGTGAACCAAGTCTATCTCCATGAGTTCCTCATCCTTGGGTTGTGCTCCTTAACAAAACTCCCTCATTCTTATCTTTGCCATCCTTGTGTAACTTGCTGACAAGTCTCTTGAAAGCTGCCTCCATCGCATCGAAAATCCTACAAAGCTTGAAAGAAAATTAGCCGCAGGTGAAACTATTGCGGCTATAGATGGAAGTTGGGCACTTATTTGCCCTTTGACAAGTGTCATAGTCTCTTCGGCCCTATGGAACCATGCTGTGATGAGGTTACCTCCCAGAAAGCCAGGAGCCCCAGAGACTCAGGAAAGAAGGAAACAAGGATTCAAACAGAGGATCAAAAATATAGTGCATATGGATTTGGGGAATATGCCTTTAAAACAAAATTTTCTTTTGAAAATGCTTCGTCTAAAATCGATTTGAAAATACTTTTTCAAATCTTTTATCTGATTCGGTGACCTTCAGCTCTAATACCAAGTGAAATACCCCACCTCCGTTTAGGTCACTCACAAAGGGAATGCATTAACTTTGGTGGAGCATTTTAGGTAAAAGATGCACATAAATTACAAGACAGACAAATAAAGCAGCAGAAAATAAAGTCATTTTATAAACAACTTAATTCGGTCAAGCTTTTACAACAATTTTCTCAAACGTACATAAATGTAATACATAGAACTTCTGTCCTGATTTAAAAACTTCCAAGAATAAAAGAAGCATAAAAATAACAATGATATTCCACAATAAAGCGTGAACCAGCCATAGCAGTGGAAAAGAGAGTCCAAAGCAATAAATCGACTATCTTCGAGCTTGGAAAGAAAACTAAGCTAAGTGATAACATTTCCTCCCTGTGAACCTGGGGAGGGGGGGGGGGACAGAAGAAAAGAGGTAAAAGAAAACTAGGTCAGACATAAGTCTGGTAAGTCCAGTGACTTTCAGCATATAAACGGTAAAAGCATCATGACATGAATTAATTGAATGTAAGACAATACCATGAGAAACAAGGATAACATGATAACATAGTATAAGGTATGATAAGGCAAGATAAACTGAATGCGCTTCTACTCTTTCTTTGCTTCACTACTACTTTGTTGTTCTGATTTCTGTATCTATCTCTACACCACCTAACTAGTGTCCCAACTAGTAATCTGTATAAAATGATAACGTGATCCCTATCCCCGTAATTGTGGTAGTCTTCAAATGTACATCTATCGTGAGGATTCCACCTCAATCCGCCTAGTTGCCATGAACATGTTAGTTGTACCCTTACTACCCTATCGATCGGCTCCCTACTTGTACTAATTTCTCTTGTGTCTGTGTCAATCGACACTCTCTTGCGTGTATATACCCTGTGCTGGTCCCACCATAAGGTGTATCAATCCTTATGATAGCGGCTCGACATGATTCAAGATGCATAGTGTATAACTACTGGTACCCAGTGCCTACTTTTTCCCACTCCGGAGTACGTGCACGCCCGTAAACCATCGGAACCAACACTTACGTACCCCCTTCCGCTGCTTTGACCACTTACAATCAGCCCAGTAATCGTGCCCCACCCTACCTAGTTCAGGATACCGTGATACATCTATATGGGTTACTGCTGAAATGGGTCCCCGTTACTAGGGTTTCCTATTGGTTAAGTTTGTGGGCCTATATTAACTAATATTACCCACCAACCCAGTATGTACTTAACCTCCCACGGATTCAAGCATGTTTATTTAACGGTTAAGTTTGTGGGCCTATATGTACTAATATTACCCACCTACACGAGATGTACTTAACTCTCCCATTGATTCAAGCATGTTTATTAAACGGTTAAGTTTTGTGGGCCTATATTTACTAACATTACCCACCTACACTAGATGTACTTAACTCTCCCATCGATTCAAGCATGTTTATTAAACGTTTAAGTTTTGTGGGCCTATATTTACTAATATTACCCACCTACACGAGATGTACTTAACCCTCCCATCGATTCAAGCATGTTTATTAAATGGTTAAGTTTTGTGGGCCTATATGTACTAATATTACCCACCAACCCGATATGTATTTAACCCTCCTGCCCATTATGTCATATTGGTTAAGTGTTGTCCATTCAAGTTAACTTAACCCACTCATTCATCGTGCCATGTTGGTTAAGTGTTCCTTATTTACTTAACCCCGTCCGTTCATCAAGTTATATTGGTTAATTGTTTCCTTGTTACTTAACCCTATGTGTTTGTCTTGTTGTATTGGTTAAGTGTCATTAGTAAATTCAAGTTAACTTAACCCACCTACTTTCATATTACTTTGGTTAAGTGTTGCCTTCTTGTGTTAACTTAACCCTACCACAAATCAAGTTATATTGGTTAAGTGTTAACTTAACCCTTTCCATTTATCATGCTATACCGGTTAAGTGTTTCCTATTAACTTAACCCTAGTCATCCATCTTGTCATATTGGTTAAGTGTTTCTCGTTACTTAACCCTAGTCATCCTTGTTATATTGGTTAAGTGTTCCTATGAACTTAACCCTACTCATTCATCTTGTTCATTAGCACTAATTGATTTATTAATGCACCAACCTCTCACATTAGATATGTTTTGCTGTAATTACTGGAGGTGTCGGGTGGTTCCGGGCAGTTTTACACCATAACTCAATCTAACCTCGGGTTTTTCTTGGGCATGATGCATGAACCTCTCACATTAGATATGTGTTGTTGCGGTTACTGGATGTGTCGGGCAGTTCCGGGCAGTTTTACACCACAACTCAATCTAACCTCGGGTTAGGCATGTTCATCTTTAATCTACACATTTACCCTATATACCTAAATCTAGATTTTACATGCTAATTACCAAATTCACCAAAACTAGTCATGCTACATTTTACACCCAATCTAGATTTTTATGCTCAAGTTACCCCAAATTTGCAACAATAACTATTTTTCCCAAAACTTGATTTACATGTCAACTTCATACTTTGTCGTTCATGCCAATTCTAGGTTCAATATGTCAAATTACATATTCCATGATTCATGTCAAATTGCATCTTAACAGTTATGCCATGTTACATGTTCCAAATTATGCCAAATAATGTCAATTTCATGTTATCCCCAATTTCCCCTGCATTCATAGCGTACGTATTTCGAGATTCAACTCAAGATTCATAATATTAGGGGAGAAACAAGATGGAACATCGTAAGAATATGCATAGTCATATGATGATAAGAGTTACTGGTCCAATAAACTTGATGTACTAAAAAGACAAGTTTTTCAAGGAATACATCGCAGGCATATAGATATGATAAAAATTATATCATGAACTTAAAAAGGACTACAATTCCGATGTACAACAAGGATAGATATGATTGGATCAGTTTCATAGTAAAAAATGATTCCCAAAGATATATATACTCAAGCACAGATTTCAATGAAAGGATAGCTTACATCAGGCATATTCTTATATTCATTTTATTACATATCACAATTAGATTTCGGTGTTCAAATCTAAAAAGTAACTGACTTACAAAACAAAGGCAAGTCTTGTTTTCATGCCTAAGCCACACATCACTATACACCCTAATCTTCTTCTTCCAAATCATAAACTATAATATATATATATATATATATATATATGTCCAAATTTTAGATCTTAGACCACAACATGTACTGTGCCTTATATTTACAGTTCAATTTACGCCCCAAATCCCAAGTCATATGTCCAATACTTTATGCTTCAAATCTCAAGTCATATGTCCAATACTTTATGCCTCAAATCTCAAGTCATATGTCCAATACTTTATGTTTCAAATCTCAAGTCATATGTCCAATACTTTATGTTTTGAATGTGTTATGTCCTCAAATCAGTTACAACTCAATTATGCCCAATTTAATACTTTTCCCAAATTTTAGCGTTGGTCATGTCCAAACTCATAATTTATGCCCAATTTTATTTCTAGTGTGCGTTCATCTCTTACGAGATCTGGCTCAGGCTTGCAGTAGCCTGGCTATAAAACAAAAAGGGAAGAAGGAAAGTAGAGACAAAGAATAGACATAATATTATTAATGAGATAGATCCAAAGGATATAGAAAGACATGCATAATCTCAGATCTAGATTTATTACAATGTCAGAATCACAATTAACTTTTATTTTTGAAAGTAACGCGAACTTACAAATTACAAAGAGGTCTTGAATTCTGGGATCTTTATTCTGAAACTGAATAGCTCTCCCTTGAAGTAGACTATTTATTCTTCTAATTTAGACTTGATTTGATTCTTAGAAATAGTTGTTGAAGTCGTTGAATTAGCCTTTGAATCTATACCAGAATTCTAAACTTGATTTCTACTAAGGACTTGAGCAGCGTAACCTCGTCTTAGATTTATTTTGATATGAATTAGGGTAGAGTATAGGAGAAATGAAGTTGTGTGGAGATAAAGTGAGGTTTGGGGGTGTTTAAATAGATTTGGAGCAACGAATCTGGTCAGAACGAATGTCTAAATGCAGAAAAACGAATCTGTCCACGAATCTGGAAAAGGGGGGAGGTCGACCCCCAGGTTGACCCCATGGTCGACCTGTGCGACCCAGGTCAACCCCCAGGTCGACCCCCTAGTCGACCTGGGTATTGGGCGGGAAATTTCCCGCCCAGCCCGTGTGTGTTTTGAATTTCAAATTTGAATTTCGAGCTGAGCTGTTTTATTTTATTCAAACCCCTGAAACTTCTGAAGGTCATAACTTCTTCATACAGAGTCTGATTTACGCAAACTCAGACTCTATCTCAAGAAGAATTCCGAGACGAGCGCAATGGCATGACCAGTTTCCCTTAATTCTTCTTTAAAAATTAAGTATACCTTAATTTTTTAGTTTAATGTTCACTGAAAATATGGGGTATTACAAAATTTATCTACATATGTGTTCACATGTGTGTCAATCTTCAAAATTTTATGTTATTCCCCTTAATTCTCTTTTATTATCTTCCTTTTTTTAGTATAATTAAAATTTTGAATTTACATCTATGTGTATATATTTACGTACACCTCAATAAAAATTCAAAATTCAACTGTAATTGTCCTGGAATTTATGTCTTACTTGTTTTGATTAATTCGACGCTTTTTTTTTGAATTTCATGTCTATATATATACATGCACATATAAACACATACATACATATATATATATTGAAAATAACATTTATTTATTTACATATTATACACATACATATATATAATCTTTCCGTATATGTACATTTTTATCTCATTAGTATTTTATTTATATATGTATATAGACTTATATTTTTCTCTTGGAACATGGATCTTTTTTATTGACCATTTTCATATTTAAAAACATGACGTTGGTAGGATTCGAATTCGCAAGCTATAACTTGGGAGGCAAGTACTCAACCATTGAACCACAATGCTTTTTGTTCACAAATTTAGAACATTGGAAACTTTTAGTTTTATGTGGGTTCTTTTTATTTCTTCCTTTTCATGTCCTTTCTGAAATTTCATTTAATGATCATCTTCTTCATTTTAAGTCCGTTTTCTGCAAACCATATGTCAAAATTGATCTGAAAATCGTCATGGAAGCAATGACGCTAGTTCCGTGACCAAATTCAGCAAATATTATGAATTTTATTTTATTGTTTAATTTAAAAATGCGGGGTGCTACACATGGAGGAGAAGAGATGAGTTGTGTGGAAAGGGAAGGGGGTGGAGGTTTATTAATTGTTGGAGTAGAAGACCCTCTACGCTTAGATTTTAGGTTTTTAAACTAAACCGACTATGTCCTTGGTCAATCCAGATTGGTCACATTAGCAAATCTGAAGCAGACACATCATCCCTAATTTGGCTTGAAAAAAATCTATCTGTTCATTCAATTTCGTGCCTGGTAAGTAAAATTGTCAAGCCCGACATGGGTCGACCGAAGCCCTAACTGGGTCAACCCACTAACAACATGGGTCAACCCATGGGTTGAATTAGTTGTTTTCTGCATCATCCCATGGAACATCCCTATTTATTATATTTATATAAGGTTTTATTCTAAAATCTTATTTTCATTTCAAGCTTTGATTCACTAGAACTTCGTCATTTTAAGTCCGTTTTACGCAAATCAAGTATCTATCTGAACCAAAAATCATAATGAACACAATTAGCAATCCCTATTGCCAGATTCACACAATTTTTATTACTTATCATTAATTTATTAATTTTTTATTAATTATTTTGTATTAAAATTTAGGCTGTTACACCTTGACACTAGTCAAAGGCTTCCCGCTATATATTAAGGGGTTCTCTAGTTGGGCATGTAGCGGCATTGAAATTTCAAGACCTTGAGATGGTGTAAAGGATTTCCTTACTCTTGGAGGCACCTGGATAGTCTAGGACTTCGCATTGAAGAGGTCAAGTGCCTTTTTTATAAATGCTGGAAAGTATCTTGGAAGCGATGAGGACTTTCTGGACTTTGTACTTAGATTGGGTGGACAAATTCTCCTTTGTTGAATTTGATATTTTCTTCCTCTTATAATTTAGTATCTCATATGATAGTGCAGCTGGTGTAATTATCCCAACCATAGTTCAAGTAAAAAAATTTCGCCATTCAATGTAAAATCTCCCCAATTGAGCCGACCTAATCTGCTTAAGGCAAAGCCAACCGAATTTCCTCAAAGTAAAATCAATAGAATAAACCTGTAACGTCCCGCCATTTTAACCGCTTCAAATCGGTAATTAAACCAACTTAAAACATTCCAAAATGGCGGATAGTTATTTAGCTTACAGAGTTTAAACACAGAATCAACACAGAAAACACAAAATAAATAAATATCACAGTATCGAATACCGAAAATAATCTTTTATATATAATCAGAATTTTTTACATAAATTTTCATTACAACGACATATAAACAATTTGAATACAAGGAAAAATATTTACTGTTATACTTTTCAGAGCGCGCTCGTCATCGAAACCCCAACTTCGCCAATCTTCGAGTCCTAAGCTGTAATTTTTAGATCTGTAAAACTCGGGTCTGACCCGAGCGTTCCATGCAAAAACACAAAACACTCGAGTCAGGACTAAACTCATTTCAAGTAAGCAACTTCGAATAAACACATAAATATAATTAGTTGACCATAACTTATGTGCATCTTCTAAACTTTAAAATATAAGTCAAAAATGCTGAGTAATCATGGTCCTTAACAAACAGGGTTTTTAGATTATAGCAAAAGGGTCAGTTCAGAAGGAAATAGACGCAGAGATAAGGCAGTGTAAACAACAACAACTTACCCAAATGCCAAAAATTTAGTCTGACATATAGAAATAAGGGTAAACGAACAAGTTTGGACCATCAGTTAGAGCCAAAAGAAATACCTAAACTCAAGGCACAACACGGTACTGGAAGTTTTCCCAATATAAGGCTACAGGCAACGTATTAGAAAGGGAGGGCTCATACCATATATATATATATATATATATATATATGACATAACAAGTTGCTGCTACTATTCGCAATGTGGCTTTCACACATACATGTACAATTTCATGATGATGAATGACTAATTCATAAAGAAAAGGAATAACTATAATCACAACAATTGTAAGTACACAGGAATCAAGAAAAATGGCATAGAGAAAATGATAAATAGTATTGATACAGCAGAGGACTAAAAATGCAAAGTTAGAAGGCATGACTAACTTCTAAGCTCAACGAGCAAGCATGACCTATTGTACCAGGGTGATATACTTCTTATATGTATTTCAGTTTCAGCAAGGCAGACAAGGAATTATAGACTAACAAGTGAGCTCAAGTTCCCAATAAGGCAACTGGGTGTTTTATTCTTCTAAGTCATTACAAATGAAGTGATCAAAATTACCATATACAACTGCATGTCAGATCGACGCTTAAGGCAGTATACATATCCACGTATAAGTATATTCATATATACCATGAGTACACTTAAAATGGATGACTGCCTTACATTAAACTACCAAATAGCTTTTGGTGCGAGCAATTTTTTTTAGTAGAAAAGATATGCATGTGATGTTTTAAATCAATATCGTTGGAAGCAGGAATCCAAAATTTGAACTATCTGTTATACACTAACTGAAGCCTACAGTCTTGAGCGATTTACTCTATTTGATATATGGATAATAATGAATTTCAAATTACAGGGCCCACTAAGTATTAATAAAAAAATCCTTTAGTAAAACCAACTGATATATTCCAACAGATAGGAAGCTAATAGAACAGACACTACTCGTAGAACATGGTGATCCATCAGTCTAGCATTTTGATTTTTGTACAATGACACTTGGTATGAAAATGTGAATTGATTAACTTTTAGCTTAATTATATATTTTAATTGTTACTGTCAAGGGTAACTAACCAGGTTTTTAGGCAAGCGTTCCTCATGGCATATTTGATTGTTATAAAACAAATTTTATCATTCTAGTTCATTTTTTTAACCTTAAAGTGTCATTGCACACATATTTCCCAAATTACTTTAAGAACAGGAAGAGCTAGGCGCAAGACTGACAAAGCTGCTCTCATAATAAAAGTTATGTTGAAACATGGATGGAGTTTAAATGATATTGTTGTGGATACTGTAAAAAGAAAACCAACATACGTAGGTAGATTACTAATGATACTTCTTAAGCCTATTGCCCCACTTCAACGACTTCATCGTGTTTGTGTTCAAATTTTCGGGATTGGAATCTCCAGGATATTTATTCATAGCTAACAAGTAACAACAAAGAATCTAATTTACATGTTAACCTTGTTGTTCAGTCCAGTGCCAAACAATGCCAGAAACTAGGAATACACTTTATAGTAATTGTAAAGCTTCAAACTTTCAAATCTGGAGTGTTGTATATAAAGGTGTTGTATACACAATTATATGATTTTTGTTTGATGATAACTAACAAACAAATATTATTTTAAATGTGTTTGTTATTGTACTGATTTTTTACATCACATACAGAAATATAATATTTATATTTAAATAAAATACTACTGGACAAGAATATAAATATTCAAATAGTATTTTATTTGAATATAATGTTTTATTTCAACATTCAAATAGTACAAATTTATAAACTCCACTATTTGTACATTTTACTGATATTCATTACAGTACAATCAATTTCATTATATACAAAGCTCCTCACTATGGATTCACTCTGACACTCATTGTACAATTTCATATTTATACAGACACATTGACTCATACACTTTTTTTATACAATGACATAGTTTCCTGTCTTCTGTCTTTTCAGTCCTTACAAGCAGTCCAGTCACGATCTGCTTTCCTGTCACATAGAACAGAAACACACAGAGTACACTGCAATAGAAATAAAACTGAATACATGCAGAAATAAATTTTATTTTTAAAATTTTGTTTGCCTCAGAATTTTGGTGTGTTTCTCATCATTTTTCATGACTTAATCTGATTCATCTGTGTCTAGACAGCTTTTGATATTCATAGTGAAACACTGTAAATACCAAAAGGCAGTCAGTTTGTATATATATAATACAGGGACAACAAAACTGGTTTGATCGACTGTAGATACACGTGTGCACTACCTCGCCAATTAGTATATAGTATGGCAACTGAGGAGTAGCCACGTGGTCCATCTCAACTTAGTGCAACATAGTCAACTACGCCTAATTTCAATCTCAAGAATGCAAGTGAACAAGTGCAAGCATATTTCAAAATGGTCGAGCCTCAACAAATACAAGCATGAACAGCATGTACATTAGGAAGTACATATGTAGTGACAAGGTCAAACCAAAGTGCATCAAGCCAAAATGGAGCATGGGTGCATTCAACATCAAAACAGTTCATGTACAAGCATATATAAGGGGTGAAGCAGTTCAGCTAACATGTTGACAAGCATGACAGGCCAGTCAAGATGGCAAGTGTATATACAAAAATACAAGGAGATAAAACATGAGCAAGTAAGTCTCAAGTGTGCGCACCAGACATGGTGCAGCATTAAATATACATAAGGATGTCTTACATGATGATCACAACAGCAATGACTTAGCATGGCAAACATACTTGTGCAGTAGCATTTCTGGTTGTTCCAGTTTTGCATATACACACAACAAATGTCATGATGGTGCAAATGGTTGGTCAAGACTGTAGTATACTAATGCATGGAAGTAGGCTTGATGAATCATGACAACACAAATAGAAAATCACATATGCAAATGAATTTCATGGTCACTACAAAGTGGTTAAATGTCATAATGGTGCAGCCAAGAAATGCCACACAACAGTGAGCACAACAAGCATGTATACAAAGTGTACAAGTGGACAACAATGCACATGGAAAGATCAAGCATGCATTTCATTTCAACTTGGTCGAGTCATTCAAGTTCAACCTCAAAAATGAAGAAACCAATAACTAAAAGTAAAGGAGGGAAGAGCAGCATGTAAATTGCAATCATGGGACAATAGTGTGCAATTTTAACAAGCACAACATCATTCAAGTAAGAACACAGACACAAATATTCAAGACAAGGTGAAACAACAAGGGAGTATCAAATTGCTTAGCATTTAAGGGAGCAAATTATGGCAACAACTCATGGAAACATACCACAAATCATCATGGAGCAGTGACAAGTAAACAATTCACATTCAAGTGCAATCAAGGCATTTATATATGGCAAAGTTTTCTACAAATCATATTGTTTCATTCCGAAAATATATGAGTCTTTTTCTAGAAAGTCAATAAGGCTCGATCAAATCATGTAAGTGTTCAAGAGAAATTTTATTTGAATTAGTTTCTAGATATTCATCCAAGACAATATTTTTGGGAAGTTCGTTATTGCCAAATTTACAGTGTGAAAGAACAATTTCCAGAAAAACGCAGTAACATTTTTATGGCAAGAATTCAATCTGTGAAAATCTCAAGATTAGTTTTAGGAAGGAAATTTCAGTCACAAATTTCATGGATATTTTATCATGGAAAGATTCATTCAAAATCATGTCTAGATTCATAGTAACCAATCAGAGCAGAGCAACTTAAATCGAGGTAGCCAAAAAGGGGAAAGCCATTAAAGCCGAGGAATTCAAATCCATTCAAGGAACAAAAAGGGAAATACATGCAATCAGTACAAGTCGAGAAATCAGAGATTATAGGCTTTCCAAATCCTATATAAAGCCCCAATTTCATCACTGGCAAAAAATGAATCCACAAAACAACAAATACGAGCACATAATTAATTCAGAGAACTCACAATTCTCTAGGGATTCGATCAGCACCAAATTTGATCAGCAAGACAGAGGAAGCAACGGTGTAACCATCAAAGGCAAGGAGAACCATTTCCAGAAGCTGTTCATACATCATTCTATCGATTTAGGGACAGAGAAAAACCTAGCCGCCGCCATTTATTTTTCTCCAGGTAAAAGAGAAAGTGACTGAGAGTATGGAGATCGGGTGCAACACATTTGAAATGAGTCGGCGAAGCTTCTAAGTGAAAAAGGGGATAACCCTTTATATTTAACTCCTAGGGTTTTATTTTAGTTTTTATTTTGTATTGTTTTTTCAATTCTTTTGTAATCGTCGAACAGTTGCTAGAGTCTGTAAAATTCTATGGGATTTAGTTAGGGTTTAACTGACAGTTTCTAGAGTCTGTAAAATCTAGGTGGTTTCCTAGTTTCATCTGTAAAACTAGACAGCTTAGTAGAGTCTGTAAAACTAGGGGAAATCTGATCTAGGGGATTAGACCAGTCTAGGGTTTTGAGCGTAGGGTTAGAACAGGAGCGAGGGGTTCACGATTTTACATGGTCTTGTAAGCGGGATCTGTTCTATCACCTAGCAGAAACCTTATAAATGCAGCAGTAGGCAGGATTTTGCCGAAGCTGGGTGTATCTTGTGTCATTTACTTTCTGCATTTCTATTTCTGCTATACTCTATGATCTATGAATATTTTAATATCTCGCTAAAATTCAATAAACCCTATTCACCCCCCCTCTAGGGTTAATCTAGATCCAACATGGAGAAGTGATCTAGGCATTCAAATTCCACCAGCATTTAGATATTAACAGATAATTATTAATACTTTTTTTACTCTTCTCTTTCCCTGTTCTTTTCTAAAAGTTATTACATACGTAAAACAACTAAAATGAGATGGAAAACATGTAAATACATTTGAAAATCATCCTCAACATCACATCTCTATTTTATTGAATCTATTACGCATGAATATTGTAATGACCCAGGGAATTTGCGATCCTGGATATCGGCATACAACACTATGTCGACTATTCAAGCATCGGAAACACCAGATAGTCCATGAAAGAAATTAGAGGGTGAGAATAGATAAGATAGAAACTTAGAATAGAAGAAGAAGAAGAACATACAACATCAGAGTAAACACGAATCTAACAGCGGAACGAACAACATAGAATAGATAACATATCTTTAAAATAAAATCAGTACGTGTATACAATACCATTATTAGAGTATAACACTTACAACACAGCGGAAATAAACAATAGCTATATAAATGCTGCTGAAGCCTCCTGCTCCAGCTTTCCAAGTATACCTGTAAAATCCTGACTACTTGACCTCTCGTACAAAATTCGGCACCGAAGAGTTTAGGGAAAATAAAACAAAACAAACTCCAGGTCAGTCATGGGACTGGTGTAAGTAAAACAGTTTAAAATAGTTTGAGCAGTAAAACGATATCTCGCCGTATAACGGAACGGGTTTTTCCCTTATGAGAATCCAAAATAGTCTTTATATCAAAATTCTTTTGATATTATGATAGTGTCTATCAACCATAATATAATAATCATCTAGCAGAAACGCTTTCATCTCACGTCCTACGTATATAATATACAATCAAAACCGCGAGCACATATTGGGTAATGGATTTCCAACTATGACAAGGTATGGAACCACCTTCCGATAGTGTACCTCTAGAGAGGAATACACTGGGTTCAACAAGAACATCTTGCAACCTATCCACACATGATCGACCACTCATTTCGCTTGAGTGTATCGAACGTATATCACCAACGGTTGGGATCAGCAACCGTTTCCCGAATGGGACAGCATGGAATAGATTAAAGAATGAAATGAATATCTCTAGATATGTGATAATACACCCTAATTGGCAGCCAACCACTTAGCCATGCTGCCTGCCCGATTTTTGTCATTTCCCGGTTGTGAGGCTAGAGGCCACACTTATCTCTGACAGATCACACAATTATTCACTTTGAATGTCACATCGTCATACCCTCGAAATCACAAATTGATTCCCCCAAAAATACAACGGGTATACAGCTAAGAGAAATGAATTCCTACGCCACTAAATGCACATACGTTTGAAGAGATCAACTTACGGGATCCATTAAATATACTCTGTCAGACATTCTTCCATACAGATTGTCCTAGGACTGGACAAACCGGGGGTACTATTCTGTAAACAGGACAGCCCTTGCATAACTCCGTTTTCAATTATCTTCATCATATTTGATCGCGACGCTAACGCCCATACAAAGTGGTTTTCAGGTCATGAATCCGATCCCGGTCTCTCCGTATTGACGATGGAAAAATGATCAAAAACTTCAATAGTCGGTGAGTTAACTATCAAAGAAAAACACATGTGCAAACAAAGATATTATTTCCAGATGGAAATTATATCGATCAATCATCATTTAACATTTATCTCTTTAGTTCATTTTTCATCTCCTGTTTCCATATATTCAACATTCCCTATTTTCTAAATTTAGAAAATATACGTTATTAATCATTGGAGAACATTTCCATCTCTTTTTCACGTATCACTGTCATTCCAGTATTCTTTATCATCAAACATTTCATTTTCTATGATTAGAAAATATCTCTGATTATATTTGGAAAATGTTTCCAAAACTCATTCATTGGATTTAACAGATGTTTAAATAAAACATCGCTATGCCAACTCAAACCATTACATTGATTAACTAATTTCACTTAACCAACCTTCACTATCGAACCTTAACCATTCCTTGGTTAAAAACGAAGCCAATCAAGTTGGGGTATAACTACCTCTCAGACCTTAACTGAACAACATTTCTAACTTCGAAAATAGACAAAGTTCACCTTCTAAATCTCTAACAAACTTCCTTACATAACTCTCGGATTCTATTTATGAATCCACTTCTTTATTGAAAAACATCGATTATAATTGTAGCATTATAATCCCTACTTCTGAAATATCTAACTCAAAAATATAACTCGATTAACTCAAATCAATTAACCCTAACTCCATTAACTTTAACTCGATTAACTTTAATTCATTAACTCTTATCACTTAACTCCTTTCGAATAAACTATATCCGATAACTCCTTTAACTCTATTTGAATAAACTATATTCGATTAATTCCTATCCGATTAACTAATATTCGACTAACTCTTATTCGAATAACTAATATTCGATTAACTCTCTTCGAATAACTAATATTCGATTAACTCTCTTTCGAATAACCAATATTCGATTAACTCTCTTCGAATAACTAATATTCGATTAACTCTCTTCGAATAACTAATATTCGATTAACTCTCTTTCGAATAACCAATATTCGATTAACTCTCTTTCGAATAACCAATATTCCATTAACTCTCTTTCGAATAACCAATATTCGATTAACTCTCTTTCGAATAACCAATATTCGATAACTCTTTTTTGAATAACCAATATTCGATAACTCTTTTCGAATAAACTATATTCGATTAATTATCTTCTTCGAATAACCTTATTCGGTAACTCTTTCTTCGAATAAACTATATTCGAATAACTCAAATCCGACTAACTCTATTCGAATAACTAATATTCGACTAACTCTTGTTCGATTAACTCTATTCAATTAACTCTATTCAATTAACTCTAACTCGATTAACTCTAATCGATTAATTCTAATTCGATTAACTCTAATCGATTAATTCTAATTCGATTAACTCTAATCGATTAACTCAAATCGATTAACTCCATTAAGTTTGACTTCGTATTTCAAAATAGTTTCCCATTTCCAAATTCTATTTATACTTCTATTTATAGAATTATTCATATGAAATCTCCTTTTTATTCCTAATACTTAAATCTCATTTAAAATTTCCTTTTATAACTCTATTTATTTTTCTAAATAAATATTTCCTTTTATAACTCTATTTATTTTTCTAAATAAATATTTCCCTTTCAATTCTATTTATTTAACAAATAAATATTCTTTTATCTTTCTATTTATTTAACAAATAAATATTCATTTTCAATTTTATTTGTAAATGATTTACAAATATCTCCTTTTCAATTCTATTTATTTTTCCAATATATATCTCTTTTCTCTTCTTTTTGTTCGACAAATATTTCCTTTTCAATTCTATTTATTTAACAAATAAATATTTCCTTTTTCTTATAATCTCCTTTGATTTTATAATTATTTTCTTTTATAAAATCATTTTCCTTTTATATATAAAATCCATCGATTTTATATAAATAATTTATTTTCAAAATACACTTTGAAAATCCCCTTTTCTACATCCTAGTATTTTTTACGGTATTTAAAATACCAAGTAACAATGATTGATATCATTCAAACACACGTAATCAACACAGATTATATATAACATCATATATTACAATATATGAAAACAACAATATTATAAATATTGAGGGATCCAGTTGGATCCCTCCGACCTGTTTCCCTGCATCCACAGATGTTAAACAATATAATAACATCGATTTCATTTCGATATGAAATATTCTGATAAACAGAATCAAAATTTGATTAACGATATATATATATATATATATATATATATATATATATATATCGTTATCTATAATTTCAACCAATACATAAGCAGTTCAACCAAACAGTCAATACATAGCAATTAGTCATCATTTGTCAGATCTAAATATACGTTATAAAAATTAGAACTGATAGAGTTAGTGAGTTTTACTCACGTTGGACGATCATCGTTAACAATGATAACCACCGCTTGATTTAGACAAACAATTTATTTTACTATAAATTGTAACGAGCTCTAATTCACTCCCAGTCAGTTCCATTGTGTGGTCGTCATTCCTACGATCCCAACAGATCTTGTTTTACTGAATTTCGTTAATATATGAGCAAGTTATTGTCATTACAAATCTATACAAATATTTAAATGGATTTTAAATTAAACTAGGTTAATTCATTGTGAATCGGACCTCACCATTTCCTCATAACGGCCCGTTAATCCATTGAAGCCCAGAACTACATCTACCCTTCTTCCTTGTGAAAATCCCATTGCTTCTTTTACTGTAAATTCCATAGCCAAAAATTCCTTGACCAATTCTTCATCAACTTTACCAAACTAAGATACTCAACTAATTCTCATTTCAAACCACACTCCCCATACCAAACTGTTGCACTCGCATAGCTCATGTATATTGGGTGTTTCCTATTTGTAACTACTGCAAAAGGGTTGACATATATATCCCTTTTAGTTTTAAATACATTACCAGGTCACCAAAATTTAATTTAATATAATAATTAAACCCTAAACTTATGGTTTCCTTAATCTAGTGTTAATGCTAATCACTTTCTTCCTCGTCAGAACATAGAAACTAGTTACTCCGTTCAGCTTTTACCATAGCCGTCATCTTCATCCCCCACTGATCCACCAACATACCATGATTCATCAAACAAATTTCTCCATTAAACTCCCATTCATCTCCACTCCGACGTTGTCCTATAACCCGCCACTTCCAACACTATACGCTGAAACCAGCAAACGACTTTTCCCCTAACTCCATGGAACTTTGCCAAAACTTGCCATTTGATCCCAATAACACAAATCCGACATCACGAAATCAAATCATTGCTTCAAGTTCAAATGCTCACCAACCCTAGATCTCGCGGCTGTGAAACTTGTGGAACCCATATGCTTCGAGCCCCATAAAACGGTCATGAAGGTGAAGAGAATCTCTTGCTGATTTCAAATACCTATGATTTAGGATTTTAGAATCTTTGAATGAATTTAAAATGAATTTTGAATTCACGAATTAGGTTTCTGGAAAAAGAATGCGGCGGCTCATTTCTTTGACCGATGAAGAAAAATGAATAAGGGTTGGGGTGGTTAAGGATCTTATATAGGATGATTATAATATTTTTATATCCGATTTTTAAGCAACCGCTGTTGTATTTATTATTTAAAAATCCTAATGATCACACACGATATAAAAAAATCACGAAAATGGACATGCAGCTAGAGTTTGACATTACGGACCCAAAGAAACTGGTTTCGTCGAATTCCGACTCCGTTTGCTCACACAGCGTTTTTTTAAAGGTCAAATTATTGACTGTATTTCACATTAAAATCCCGTACAGCCACATACTGGCTTCAAAAATCATGAAACTTGAAATCTAGCAATAATTTAATATTGCAGATCCAACAAAATTAGTTTCATTGAAAACGGAGGTCGTTTGCAAAACTGACTATTTTTAAAGATCTAAATAAACCCTTTTAAATTTTAATATATTTTAAAATAATTAAATTTAATATTTATAAATAAATATTCTCGTATATATTCACACAGAATATCATAAAACTCCAAAATAAAATATATCTGACTTTACAACTCGATATTTCAAAACCAAGCTATATCGATATTCAATATATAATAAATTCCTTTTATTATATAAATATATCGTTATAAGTTATAAAGGAATTCCCATAGCGACTTTTCAAAATTTTGATTTGGACATAAATCAAAATCTACACGATGAAATCCCGATTTTTCTCTTCCATTAGAAAAATATACTTCACCAGCTCCTAACGTTTCTTGTTTCACAGAAATCCGATTTAAAACGGACCTTGTATATTCAGTTAAAGTTCGAATCGCCAAATAACGAACTGCCACGCCATTTCGAGCTCGATTATAATTATAATATAATTATACGTTCAACTGTCGTTTATATAATATACTTGATAATATAATTCAACTCTAAACCGAATTATATATTTTAAATTGTCAAATTCACACAATATTGTCAATTCACTATTTCCGACTATTTCAGAATTAAATATATTGTTCTATTATTTATATTAATTAATATTCGATATTATTTAATTTAATGACCATTTAATTCTCTGAATCACTATTTAAATAATTAAATAAATTATTTATAATATCGTAAAAATATGGGACATTACAAATATTATAGATCCAATAATTAAAAATCACGGTAATAACAAAGGCGTTGATTGAAACATTGAGTTCAGTTGTCCTCAACTAATTTATTCAGTGGAAAAGAAGTATAGAAAACTTGAAATAAGCCTAATCATAAGGTAAACTACACTTAAATCGCACCGAATTTTCTTAGAGTAGATCGTTGACATGGTTCCCGACGTAGTTGTTGCGCGCATGCACTGATGGTCAGTGAATAAGAGCAGAGGCGTGCATAGCAAACAAGCAGAAATAAGCAGAAAAATCTCGTCGTTGAGAGGCACCATTAATTTTAGAGAACTTTAGAGTTTGGTTCGAGACGCTCGGTTGCTGGATCATGGCTGGTGCCGCATGGAGGAATTTAGGAGATGTTGGATTCAAGGTGGGGGTGACAGGAAGAACGATGGAAGAGGAGCGATCCTTTTTTTCGACCATTAATTCTTTGATTTGGGGAAGATTAAATTTGTTGAAGAAAATAATAAAGCAAGCATGATTTTTATAAAGAAAAATGAAAAGGATAAGAACTACGTTAATTCAATAGGCTGATAGGTTAGCGTGATTTTTCAGATATAGAATTGCGCAAATATAACTGATGTAGGTGATATCTGTTTTCAAATAAAAAAAATATTTCTACTATGAAATACCATATAACGCTCCAAATTTGTACCGCTATCGCAATCTCCAAACGCGACAAAAATTATACGTACCGCTCCGTCTTCGCGTTCTGAAACCAATAAAATTACTTAAATTGAAATCTGACTCCGTTTGTGTGCACCGATATTTTATTTTTAAATTCTTTATCGGTTCATTGATTTTATTCCATTTGTTCACTACCAACTCCATTTTATTCAAAATTTTAAACGTTTAATTCAATTTCTTTACATATATATATGACTACATGCATTTTCAAATCAAATTTTCCATATATTTCAACAAATAAAATCTCCAGTTTATTTCACATCAATAATGTTTATTCTAAATTCAACCATCTATATTTTCCAATCGAATTTTGAATTCAATTCAATTATTCCACCAAATTCAATTGTTCAATAATAAATTTTTGATCCTCAATCAACCATTCATAATTAAATATTGAATTCAATCCAACTCAAAACAATATATTTAATTTTCGATTAGCCATTCTGAAATCGAATTCAATTTTTATTAAAACCTATAAATTTGATATTAAATCTCAAATCTAAATATAAAATTAATTGTTTATCGTGAAATCCTTAATTAATTTCTATTTCAAATTGCCGAAATTTCTGGGTCGTTACAATCTCCCCCCTTTAAAACTTTTCGTCCTCGAAAAGGAGAGATCGTTATAGTCATATCAATATATACTCCTAATTTTCATATTTATGTGAAATTCTTCTCTTGACTAATTTTAAATATCGTTATTTGAACTATCGACCTTTTTTATTTATCCATTATATTCAAACAACTCGAAAATCAGATTTCTTTCTTATAGTTAGATCAATTTTGATCAAACACCATTTGTTTTATCTTCTGAATCGGGTTTTTTTCATTTCCATGTTTTTCAAACTATACTCTATTTTCTAGGCTAATTTTTATCTCAAATTATTTTGAGATATTTGCCAATTTCTTATTATACCTAATCTCTTAAGAGATTCAAAATCATATAATTTCTTTTCAAAACCATTTTCTTTTTAAATTTCAATTTCTGCAGAAGTTGGATTTATGCATCTCAAATTATTCCAAATTTCCTTATAACCATCATTTGTCAACGTTTCCTTATACAACATTGCATTTATTCCTTATATTCCAAGTTCAACCCAATCTCTATTAAATCCATTTAGTCTTTCCCACCACTCACTGAAGAGTGTAATTAATATCCCCTCTTTAAGTTACAAATTGTCGATTTGAAAATTGCTAAATCCGAAATCCTTTATAATTTTTATATATAACATGGAAATCATTCATAAAATATTCGTATTATTATTCCAAAACTATGGGCTTGAAAATACTCTGAAATCCTTTTTCTTAACTTACTAAATTAAGTATACTTTAATTTCAAATTATTCATTTGAAATTATATAACTTGAAGTTTGAAAAGTTTATTGTCGTTCTCACAGATTTTAGGCATACACTGGCTAGGCGGACAACTAAAATCTCCAAGTACTAAATATCCTTATTTCAACTCCTAGTGTAAATATTTCATAAATTCTTTTAAAAAATAGATATGGAAAGTACCAATGTGATATTGATATGTTGATTGTTCACGAATCGCAGATACACAATGGTTACGTCTGGATCCTCCAGAAAACATCTGTATACGTAGGAAATCACTTCCTTACGAATTTCATCATGGACAGATCAACGTAAGATATTTAAAAAAAATCAAATGAAAACCTGAGGTCATTGAGCGTTGGTTGCTCCATCTCAGAATCACGAAAACAAATCATCAAATTATGAATGTAATTCAGGACATGAGGATTAATCAAGTCACAAAGACAAACCAAGTCACAAAGGCATAGTGCTGCAATAAAACAGGTGGCTCCACATCATTAATATATGTTAAACATTGCATGGCTCCATTCTACCTTTAGTAACTCTAGTGGTTACATCTCTTTCACTTGTAGATATGTCATGTGGACTGCAGGTACACAATGGTTAGCCTGATTCCCTCAGAAAACATCCATACCCGTAAGCTTTCACAGCTCTGCGGATTACACCATTATCATGTCTGTAGATCATAGCAGACACAATGGTTATGCTTGGTTCCCCCAAGAAACATCCGTCCGTTGTAGGCCATCTACAGCCCAGTAAATTTCGCTACACGGTTGTGTTTTTCAAGGAACAATGACAACTCGAGTTTTATGTCTGGACAACCTACTACCACTAGCAACACATCTCATTAAGCTTGAAATTCAAAGGAGAAGAAAGGTACTTTCCTTATTTTTCTTTGAAAATATATAATACTATGTATATATAGTACTCTTGTTACCTTTCGCATATCTCGTTATAAAATTTCCTCAACACATTTTCCAAATCATGTTTTTCAATCCTTCATTCTTATATAAATACTGTTATATAAGATTTTATCTCAGTCCGTTACCTTTCAAAACAGTAGCTTCTGAATTCGCTATATGCTTATAAATATTTTCATAAGTTTTAGAAACTTCTATATCATATATCTATAATTGAATATCCCCAAATTCCACTCCAATTTCAAAATTTTAGTTTTGATTTCTTATCTAATTTAGGTATTTAATTCCTTTCAAACTCGAATTTTTGAATCCATTGCCACAAACCAATTTCCTTTCAATTTTCCAATTATCAAGTTCATTACTTAACTCAAATATTCATGCTGTCAAAATCTCTTAATTTTTCTTCTTATCACAAATTTCACCTCCACGCATTATCACTCCTTTACATTCACATACTTCGACCTTAGAATAGAAAGCGAACAACCCTAAGTATTAACATCGAAGACAGAAACCAACATCAGATCAACACCCAAGAAATTATTGAACTTAACTAATCTCCCGCCGGTTACTACTCCATTCTTAATTACTTATCCAATAATTCTCAAAGTTTGTTTACAAATCTACTTTTCTTACGTTATGTCGTCCTTTGTTCACGACGTGCGACTTTTGTTCTCTAGTTCTTGCCATTCTGATTTATCAGATGCTGTAAGCTTCTCACGACCTTTTTGGAAATATTTCCAAATATCATATTTATAGAAAATCACTTATTACTGTTGGAAAAAATTTCCAAACACTCTCAAATCTTTATTTTCTATAGAAAATACTCTTCATTGTTAGGGGGTCGTTGTTTGAATTAAAACGGATATTAAATAAAATACTGTTATTCCACTTAACTGCTAATACTCATTTACTTACTTCACTTAATCACTCTTGCTATCGAATCTTAATCATTTCTTAGTTAATGAAGTCAATCGAGTTAGGGTATAATTACCTCTCAGACCTTAACTGAACAGCGTTATTAACCATGAAATAGATAAAAATTCACAACTTCGAATACCAACAAAAATTTCATTCTTGAATTCAAGATAAGAACAACAATTCACACGTTCAAAATATTTAATTTTAAAATTATACTTTATTCATTAATCTGAACAATTTATTAAATAATATATTAAAATTTTGATAAAAACAGAAAGTAAATAATACTCTCCTGAAATTCGACATAATTGATTCCATGCATAACCTTCTTTTTGAATAGTCTTTTATTCGAATATATATTCCAAACTTCGGAAAAATCCCATTTGATTTATATTCTGGACTTCAGAATAATCTCATCGTACAGGTCAAACTCCATTTCTCCTATCCACAACTTCATTCGCAATATTTTTGCTTTCACATGTTTACTTAAAAAGTAAATGTTATTCTTTTTTCCAAAATATGAACTCGCCACATCAAAATAGCTTTGGTTTCATTAGCTCGCACCTCTATAAAATCTTTATTCATACTTCGCTTTGTTTCGAACTTTTGTTTAAATTCACCACTCATCAATTAATTAACACGTTTATAACTTAATATCGAATTCATATTTTATATTTTACGTTATTAATTTGAAACCAATTATAATTTACCTTATCGAGTTCTGATTAATTCAATTAAATTAGTAATACAATTTGACATAGTCGAATTTCAATTATAACCTTCTCGGTTATATTTTCATTAACTTATATTCCGAATATCGAAATAAAATTCATTGTTCATCTTTGAAACGATTTCAAATTTTCCCGTTCTCATTCAAATTCTCATCAGAATTCTAATTACCAATCAATTTCAGTTATCTTGATTTCTAAAATGCAGAAATTGATTTATTGATTTCTTATACTTATCTTCCCTTGATATCTTTCGATAACGGATTCGAGATTCAAACCTAAGGAATCCTTATCGAAGAACAACTCTCTAGATTCGAAGACTGGGGATTCCGAACAAATTTTAAATCTCAAAATAATTTTTTATTCCCGCTGTATCAGCTCCAAAATACAAATTTCTAAAATATATAATATTCCCAAAATAGTTCCTTTTTTCAAAATTTACTTTAAAACTATTTATATTTCAAATTTCATTTTTTCCGAAACAATTTTATTTTCAAATTCAGTTTTTTTTCCATGTCGATTCTACTCATTTTAAACTCAATAAGCCAAGCTTTAAATAAACCAATGCTCTGTTACCGCTTGTGACATCCCACCATTTTGACCGCTTCAAATCGGTAATGAAACCAACTTAAAATGTTACAAAACGAAGGATCGTTGTTCAGCTTACACAGTTTAAACATATAATCAACACAGAATAAATAAATATCACAGTATTGAACAACAAAACTAATCTTTTATATATAATCAGAATTTTTTACACAAATTTTTTTACAGCGGCATGTTAACAATTTGAATATGAGGAAAAATATTTATTGTTATACTTTTCAGAGCACGCTCGTCATCGAAACCCCAGCTTCACCAATCTTCAAGTCCTAAGCTGTAATCTTTAGATCTGTAACACTCACGTCAAACCCGAGCATTCCATGCAAAAACACAAAACACTCGAGTTAGGATTAAACTTATTTCAAGTAAGCAACTTATTATAAACATAGAGATATAATTAGTTGACAATAATTTATATGCATCTTCTAAACTTTAAAATATATGTCAAAAATGCCGAGTAATATTGGTCCTTAACAAACCGGGGTTTTCAGATCACAGTAGAAGGGTCGGTTCAGAAGGAAACAGACGCAGTGATAAGGCAGTGTAAACAACAACAACTTACCCAAATGCCAAAAATTTAGTCTGACATATGGAAAAAAGGCAAACCAACAAGTTTGGACCATCAGTTAGAGCCAAAAGAAATGCCTAAACTCAAGGCACAACACGGTACAGGAAGTTTGCCCAATATAAGGTTATAGGCAACGTATTAGAAAGGGAGGGCTCACACCATATATATATATATATATATATATATATATATATATATATATATATATGGCATAACAAGTTGTCGCTACTGTTCACAATGTGGCTTTCACATATACATGTACAATTTCATAATGATGAATGACTAATTCTTAAAGCAAAGGACTAACTATAATCACAACAACTGTAAGTACACATGAATCAAGAAAAATGGCATAGAGAAAACGATGAACAGTATTGATACAGCACAGGACTAAACATGCAAAATTAGAAGGAATGACTAACTTCTAGGCTCAAGGAGCAAGCGTGACCTATTGTACATAGGTGATATACTTCTTATATGTATTTCAGTTTCAGCAAGGCAAATAGGTAATTATAGACTAACAAGTGAGTTCAGGTTCCCAATGAGGCAATCGGGTGTTTTATTCTTCCAGGTCATTACAAATGAAGTGATCAAATTACTATATACGACTGCATGTCAGATCGACACTTAAGACGGTATACATATCCACATATAAGTATACTCATATATACCATTTAAATGACTGAGTACACTTAAAATGGATGACTGCCTTGCATTTAACTACCAAACAGCTTTCGATGCGAACAACTTTTTTTTTAGTAGAAAAGATATGCATGTGATGTTTTAAATTAATATCATTGGAAGCAGGAAACCAAAATTTGAACTATCTGTTATATATTAACTAAAGCCTACAGTCTTGAGCGATTTACTCTATTTGATATATGGATAATAATGCATTTCAATTATAGGGCCCACTAAGCATTAATAAAACAATTCTTTAGTAAAACTAACTGATATATTTCTATAGACAAGAAACTAATAGAAAAGACACTACTCATAGAACATGATGATTCATCAATCTAGCTTTTTGATTTTTGTACAATGATACTTGGTATGAAAATGTGAATTAATTAACTTTTAGCTTAATTAAATATTTTAATTGTTACTATTAAGGGTAACTAACCAGTTTTTTTGGCAGGCATTCCTCATGTCATATTTGATTGTTATAAAATAGGTTCTACCATTCTAGTTCACATGTTAACCTTGTTGTTCAGTCCAATGCCAGACAATGCCAGAAACTAGGAATACACATTATAGTAATTGTAAAGCTTCCAACTTCCAAATCTGGAGAAGCGATCTGGGCATTCAAATTCCACCAGTGTTTAAATATTAAAAGTTAATTATTAATATAGTTTTACTCTTCTCTTTCCTTGTTCTTTTCTAAAGGTTATTACATACGTAAAACAACTAAAATAAGATGAAAAACATGTAAATACATTTGAAAATCATCCTCAACATCACATCAATATTTTATTTAATCTGTTACGCATGAATATTATAGATCCTACAATTAAAAATCGTAGTAATAACATAAGCGTTGATTGAAACATTGAGTTCAGTTGTCTTCAACTAATTTATTCAGTGGAAATGAAGTATAGAAAACTTGAAATAAGCCTAATTATAAGGTAAACTTACCTTAAATCGCACCGAATTTTCCTAGAGTAGATCGTTGACATGGCTCCCTACTTAGTTGTTTCGCGCATGCACTGATAGTCAACAAAGAAGAGTAGAGGTGTGCATGCAAACAAGCAGAAACAGGTAGCAAAACTTCGTTGTTGATAGGCACCGTTAATTTTGGAGAAATTTAGGGTTTGGGTTCGAGACGCACGGTTGCTAGATCCTGAGTGATGCCGCATGAAGCAATTTAGGAGATGTTGGATTCAAGGTGGGGTGATAGGAAGAACGATGGAAAGAGGAGTGATCCATTTTCTCCTTCTTTTTGGCCATTAAATCTCTGATTTGGGGAAGATTAATGTTAGATCCAAAAGTGTCTCTAACACCCTAATTATCTGAATAGGCAGAGATTTATATGTGGAAATGCAAGAAAACGCAGAAAACACACAAGATTTATAGTGGTTCAGCGTTAACGAGCCTACGTCCACTTTATATAAATGATTATACGTTAGATTCGAGTACAATCAATTATATTTCTTTCAGTCTCACTTGTACAATGATGATTCACTCAATAATTTCGGGCTAAGACTGATAAGAAATTGAAAGATACTAATAATGGTGGAAACAGTACTTAGAACTGCCAAAAGATCCTGAAAATGTCAAGCACAGGGATATTTATAGCTGATATCTACAGGTGGATCATGGTCACACGTGGCACAAATCCTGAGGATCTCGGACTGGTTCGTGGCTTGATGGAGAAATAGTCAATATGGCCATCATGGACAGGTGTCCTTGGATCCTGCATTCGCGGATCGTAATAGACTTAGTCCTATCCTTCATGTTTTGGCTTCTGGGATCGGATCGTGGTAGTAGTTTAAGTCATGGGGAGTCATCACAATCGGGTCGTGATAGTGGTGGCACGATCCGAGGGCGACAGGTAATCACGATCGGGCTGGTGTGGCTTCTGTGAGTGAGACTTCAAATAGGACCTACACGTGAATCTTGGTGGCTTAATCCAAATGCTAGGCAACATTTTGCCCCCTCGAAGTATGTTTTATCAGTGATGGAACATGCTTCGAAATCATTGACTCATCTTTTCTTGAAATGATGCAAATCAACAGTCACACATGTTTGTAACGTTGTATTGCTTTAAAGGATCACTTCTCCTAATGAGTATAAATATACCGTCTGGTTCCCAATTATTTCTTTATCCATTGGTCGATTATCATCTTAAAAATTTCCAGAACACATCGCGATCAATCTGCCAGGTGAGCTTTAAATCCCATGAGTATTTTAAAGTAATTTATCACTTTTGTATGTAAGAAGCTTCGGCTTTCCGATTTGATAACCATGGTGGCATTCGGGTCGCCAAAATGCTGCCTGGTTCGTCCTTCCACTCGTGAGTCCAGAGTGAATGGGAGAGCAGGCCTTTGCACGAGATGCAATGGGCTCTCACTAACAGCCTATGAGCTTTCATGGTTCCGTATAAAACAAAAACGGGAAGAGCAAGGGTCGACGTGATGTTTATATATACCCTGAGCATTTCTTCTGCTCCTCTTCTTTTACTTTCTTACCACCGCCGCTTTTGTTTTTTCTTTCTCCTCAAAACCCTAATCACGATTTCCTAAAAATAATTACATCCCCTAATTTAAATTATAAAGGTAATTACACAGGAAACACTTTCATGTTAATTCATTCTTGCTTCTCTTTGCTTTGCTCGAGTTTTTACTGGTACAAAGATAGCGGAGTTTATGTTATTGAGGGTTTGAGAATGGCAACGGTATGATAGGTTTATGGAGGGAGGAAGGAGATGGTGAAGAAGAAGTTAGGCTCCACCAGGTCAGTTCGTGGATAGGATGTTGACTCAATTCGTGGTGCTAGCGAGGTGGAAGGAAACGAGATGAAGTTGGAGTGGTGAGGTGGACAACGGATCGGGTCATGGAAAATAGGAGAGCATCAGTTTGTGGAGATAAGGAGATGGTAAGAGAAGGGAAAGTATTAATTTGACTAGTCGATCGGGTCGTGGGAATGGAAAAGCATCGGTTCGCAGAGATAGGAAGTAAAGTGGATCATGGGGGGTTTGTCACGATCCATTAAGGTAAAGCATCAAGAGCTTCAGTGCCCCACGATCTGATGTCGTTCCACGAGCTGGTGCTTTCCCATGAGCCATGACCTGCTTCACGAACCAACGACGTATCACAATCCGAACCCTGTCTCGCAAGCCAGTTTTACAAACGATCCGATGCACATGTTGACCAGAAATTGCAATGTAACTCTGATATACCAATGGACAGTTAGGTTAGAGCCTTTGAGATAAACCTTTTGAACTGGACAGCAGCATAGCTTAACAGCATACAATGACCAATATCCCGTTTATTTAACTAACTTCATGTTTTTCTTTAATGTACGCACAGGCACACACTTGCACTTACACAAATGGGAAACGGGTAATTGTATTCTAACTTCTCACATTTTCTCGCCAACACAGTTATGTCAGATAAGCAGTCAACCGAAATGTCAGAAAAAGATACAGAATCTGAGTCATCAAAGCATTATGATCCCGATGTGCTTCCCACGGATTCAGATTGGGGAAATTCCGACCCCGAATATGAGACCGACACCGATATTGAATCGACGACTTCTGAAAGTACATCTCTTGAAGACGAGGAAGAAGAAGATGATCGGGCTCATGACGAGATCCCAGGTGTTGAGGAAATGGAGGAGGAGAAGCTCAGTGATTTCCTGGCTTCCAAGTTAGATGACATAAAGCTTAAGAAAATATGTTTGAGACACAGGATCCCTTGGGACGATGTTAAGACTCCAGGAAGTGAGGATAAGCCTCATTCTGCCTCGCCAGGGTACAAGACCGTTAGTAGGCTAATGTGATGGGTAGGCGCTATTCTTCCCTTTCCACCAATCGTTGTCGAGACCTTAAGATGATTGCGCATTGCCCCTATGCAGCTTCATCCTAATGCTTACGCAGCCTTGTATACTTTATGCATTGCGTATGCGGAGATTCTACAGACTGAGCTCACTTTCAAAGATTTGAAATTCTATTATCTCTTCAAACACCATTCCACAACGACTCCAAACTTCTCTTTCTTTGAATCAGTAGCCAATAGGAAGGTTCTATCGGAGGGTCACAGCAGCATAGGGGATCCCATAGCAGATTGGTTCTATATAAAACACCAAGCCGGATGTGCAAGGAAGTGGCTAAAATCAAGTAAGCTTTAAGCCTCTAGATGTGTAACCTGATTACGTAACCAAAGCACTGACATATTTTTTCCCTCTACACAGATCATAGATTCCCAAAACGGAGGGCTCGGTATATGATGATCAACTGTCCCGCCTTCTCAAGAGCAAATCAGACTTCTTAAAAATCAAGAAATGCATCACCGATGAGAATCTTCACAAGCATTGTCTTCTTGATATAAGGTTCGGACTTAGTGCGGGTGGTATTCCTTATAAATATGTGCCCCTGACTGAAGGTGAAGGAACCTCGGGGGTCATGAAAACCATTGAACTTAGCAAGAGTCCCTCACCAATGATCAATTAGGATGATGAGGATTTAGATGTATATAAAGGAGGCGAGGTCCGAGTCTATGAGCCAAAGGAAGTCCCAGACTCTGAGGGACAATCTCCCTTAAGGATTTCACCACCAGCTGAGCCTCCTACTCATGATGAATTAACAGAGGAATAGATATTCGGGGAACTAAGCAAGATTCCTCTACCGGACGATATTTACACACAAGAAGACTTCGAAGAGGAACCATTCTTCCACACCTTGGAGGAAGTGAATGTTCTAGTTGGGGAAAAAGAAGATACACAAACGAGTCAGACTCTGGGGCTTGGTCTGTCGGGAGGATTATATGGGATGCACGAATCACTTGCATCACTCGTCACAACACTTCTATACCACCAATATTCATGATTCTGATATACATTTGTTCTCTTTGCAAGGAAAATGGCTCATAAATAATCCTATTCTTATTGCTCTCTCCGAGCAAGCACGCTGAGGCTCCTTTCTGATCCTGAGCATGCCCGCAGTGACAGTCGAGGGAGAGATAGTTATCGACCTTGTGACTCTTATCAATCTCATTCTACATGGTCTCATTCTCCATCAACGCAAGATGCTGGGAAGTCCCATAGTCGCCCAATGTCACCGGCGGGAGGTAAACAGCTTCCCAAAGACTTGACTCCTCCGAAAAGTACACCCTCTCATAGAAAGTCTTCCAAAAAACACCATGAGACAAAAGATAAAGGCAAAGATCCTAACAAGGATTTAGAAAAGGAGAAGATAGCTATTGTCCCCTCTAGCCAGCGCGATTTGGATACTACCGCTGCGCAGTATGTTGTCTATACTAGTGAGAATCAGGTCAAGCTAGAGCATTTGTAGAAGCAGTTTCCTGATATTTTCTTCGAAAGGATGATGTTTGTTCCAGATCTTGAACCGGTTCCTGAGAACTGGGATGTAGAAATCATAGGGCAGGTGAGTCACGTGGCAAAACAATATAGGATGATGAAGAAGCATGTTGCCACACTTTCTACTGCCATCCGCCACCTGGAGACGGAAGCAGCTAAAACCAGAGTGAAGATTGATAATGATGGTAGGGCCAGGAGCGAAATGGAAAAGGAACTAGAGGATACACAAGCTCAGCTCGCTTTAGCTCGATGGGATGCGAAAAATTACAAATCAGAGTTAGAGAGTGCTAGGAAGCGTTTTCACATTGAGTTCGACTCAAATAGTCAAGAATGTTTGGCTTTGAAGAAAGAAGCGGAGGATCTCAGGACAATCAATACTGAATTGAAGATAGCACATGAACACTTTGATGCTGAGAAGGCTTCCTAGGAGAAAGAGAAGGCGAGCTTAAAAGACAGTCCCGTTCTCGTTGAAAACGAGAAGGCAGCTTTGAATGATCGACTTGTCCAAGCCGAAGAGCGCGCAGCCCTTGCTGAAAGTAATGCTAACAATGCTCTTGAATCGGCCTTCGCCATTGCTAATGACCTGGCTACAACCGAAAAAGAGATAGAGGGTTTCGAAGAACTGCTATTCGACTTCTTTGGCCAAGTTATTAAGACCCGAGACATCTCATGGATTCAGGATTATCACATTACTTTGGCCAATGTATGGGATATGATCGTTGAGGGCGAAAAGCGTCGATTGGAAACCGAAGAAGTTGATGAGAAACAGCTCATACAGACATATCTCAAAGGTGAAGAGCCTGAGGCTTTGGAGATAGGCAGACATCTGATCCACGAGGAAATCAAGAAAGAAAGAACAAAGCTCAAGGGCAAGGATAAAATTGAGGAAGGCTCTAGCTCGGATGTGGATCCCAAGGCCTCCGAAATTAAGGAATACAATCCTGATGATCTGTTGATTCCCTTGGCTCCCACTCCTTCAGTTGTCAGAGCTGTTATCACGAATCTGGGCGAGGATTCGGCTGAAGGTATCTCCATATTCTCTCCACAGTTCGTCAAAGCGGTTATAACTTGTCATCGTATCGCGGGACAGACAACTGAGATGACCACGTTATCCCCTAAATCACTAACATTTTCTTCTCATGACATAGGTAACAAGCCGACCGAGAAGGATGCGGAAGAGAAAGCAAAGGCAGAGAAAGTCAGCGTCCCCTCAAGTGCTAGTGCTGAAGTCTCTGAGGTTGCAAAGCAAACCAAGGATACAACGAGTGAGAAGGCTATTGTGGCATCTAGCACTGATGCTCCTGCGGATGCCGAAGTCATTGGGGTTTTGCAAGACATTGACGGTGGTCATGGAGTTGAAGAAGATGACGTAATCATCACAGAAGAAATCAAGGATGACGATAACGAGACCTTGGCTGGTGTGTAGGAAAGGAGAGAGAAACAATTAGCTTTGCAGAAGGAGGGGCAAGGACCCTCTATATGTGCCTCCTGTCTCAGAAGTCGATTCCAAGACTGGGTTGGTTATAAGATTCTCTTCCAAATCAATAACTGCGCAGCTTGCCTCCTAGCCTCCTAATTCTCCCCAGGAGTCTCTTGTTGATAAGAGGAAGAGGAAGAAAGGTAACCACTCTGGTGCTGACAAGGAGGAGTTAGAGAAACAGAGGAAGGAGAAGAAATCAAAATCTTCTCCCAAGCATAAATAGTATGCACTTATTAGCTCACATTTTTGCTTTTAGACTTTCCACTGGCCAAGAAATGTAGTTGTGAGAATGACACTCACTTTTGTTTAGCTTCCTGGTCTTGTAAACCTGTTCTTAGTGAATGAAAATTTGTTTCTTTTGCACCATTGTGTACCTGCAAGTTTAACTTATTGTACTCAGTCATAAACCTTTAGATCCTAACTAAGTTAAAAACCGAACCATGAAGCATTGCGACAAAAATTTCAAGCAACAAAAATTTTCAAAATTTCTGTGATAGCATAAATATGTGTGTATATATGCCCCCAATCAATCATTAATATGATGTCTGGCCAGGGCTCATTGAGGATTGATTGGGGTCATATGTGTGCTTTCCCTCATTTTTAGAAATGAGGGGTTTTAGTCATTTGGCGGCATACGTTGTTGCGCCTTTATACTTTCCCAACCCTTTGGCTGGGATAGGAATTCTCGTGGTGCTAAGTCTCTAGCACCTTTATACTCTCCCGATCCTTCAGAGGGTTAGAGTTCGAGCTCGGTTCTTAGTCTGCTCACCGATCCTTCAACGGGGCAGAAGTTCTGGGGGAGCTAAATCTACAGCGCCTTTATACTCTCCCGATCCTTCAGCGGGTTAGAGTGTTATCAAGGCGGTTTTGTCACGGTGCACCTTCACGCCTTGGGGACGTTATCTTCGCGTCCTTTGTGCTCTCTCTCCAATCTTGAGGGTTAAAGTGCAAGTAGTAATGTGACTTACCTCACTGCACCTTTTAGAATTTTGAATTAGGTGCTTCGAAATCGCTGCATAGCTTATAACAAATCTCGAAATGATAATGATTGATGTTAGTTAAAAATAAAAGAGCAGATAAGAAACGGTGCAGTAAAGGTAAATGACACGCGATATTTTTATAGTGGTTCGGTTGAATCATGACCTACGTCCACTTTATAATCTTTTGCTCAAGTAACCAGACTATTCTAGGCAAGTCATGCCTTTCTACATGGTCCAATAAACAAAAGAGTAAAACTGACAATTTCACGTCAGATAAGGCCGCAAACGCTGGGCATTCCACACTCTGGGGATTTCATCTCCATCCATGATTGCTAGCTTGAAGGTTCCATTATCAAGCCTTCGTAAAATGGAGTACGGTCCTTCCCATTTCAGGCCCATATGCACCGGGGGTGGAAAGACGCGTTTCAGTTGCAAATCTTCGGGTTCAAAGGTTCGAGCTCGGACTTTTTTGTTGTAATACCAAGCGACCTGTTGCTTGTGTCTCAAGACGCGTAGATCGGCTTCGTCCCTTTTTTCTTCAATCATATCCAGAGACTCAACGAGTAGCTCATTGTCGTTCATCGGGTCATAATAAGTGATTCGATGAGATGGTACTTCTAATTCAGCCGGGATGACCGCTTCGGTTCCAAAAGCAAGGAAAATGGGTGTGTGACCTGTTACCGATTTGTATGTTGTCCTACAGGCCCATAGTGTCAAGGGTAATTCATCAACCCACATGACTTTGGCCCGCTTCAATCTTTTCTTCAGAATTGACTTGATCACTTTGTTTGCTGCCTCGACCTGCCCGTTGATTGCGGATGTGCCATAGAGGTGTATCTTTTCTCGATATGATACTTCTGGCAGAAATCTCGAAACTCGGTGCTATCAAACTGAGTTTTGTTATCGGTTATGACGATTTTCAGAATCCTGAATCAGCATATAATGTTCCTAACGAAAAAGGTGATCACTTGCTTGGTTGTGATCGTGGTCAATGGCTCAGCCTCGACCCATTTGGTGAAGTAATCAACGGCCACAATGGCGAAATTTGCTCCGCCCTTAGCTATGGGGAGGCTTCCAATAATATTGATTCCCCAAACAGCAAAGGGCCACAGATTCATCATAGTCTTCAACTGGCCAGGAGGTGCCTTGGAGATCTTGGAAAACTTTTGACACTCATCAAAACATTGTGCATACTTGGTGGCATCCTTGTTTATGATGGGCCAAAAATAGTCATATCACAATATCTTCTTGGCCAATGTTTTCCTTGCAGTGTGGTCGCCACATTCACCTTCGTGGACCTCTTTCAGTACACGCTTGATGTCTTCATGGGCGATGCACCGAAGGAGGGGCATCGAGAAACCCTGTCTATACAGGACTTTGCCTTGCAACACATATCGCGAAGCCTTCCGGATAACTGCACGCCTCTCACTTTTCTTTGTTGGAAGCGTTCCATTCATCAAAAAAATTTTAGAGGGGTCATACATGACTCCTTCTCGGGTTCAATCTCTAGTACTAGATCAATTTCCATCTGATCTATACTAGGGGACTGTAGCACTTCAATCGGGACTAGCTCCGTATTTTCAGAATTATCATAGCTAGCCATCTTCGCTAACTTGTCTGCCTTTTGATTCTCTGTTCGAGGAATATGAGATATGCTGTGGTGATCAAAACTGTCCAACAACTTCTTCACTTTCCCCAAATATGATATTAGCCTCAGACTCTTGGCCTGAAACTTTCCAGTGACCTGGTTCACGACTATCTTGGAATCGCAAAAGATGTCCAACTTTGTGATCTCTAACTCCTTTGTGAGCTTCAGCCCGACAATTAGAGCTTCATATTCGGAGTCGTTATTAGTGGCGTGGAACTCCAATCTCAGTGCATAGTATATCAGCAGTTTCTCTAGAGTTTCAAGGACCACTCCGGCACCAGATCGTCTGTCGTTCTTAGCTCCATCAGTGTATAATTTCCAAGCACTGGGGTCAAGGAGTAGTTTTGGTGGGTCGGCTTCTTCACCTACTGCATCATCCTCTAGGATAGTAAATTATGCTATAAAATTTGCCAGTACTTGCCCCCTTATCGACCTTCGGGGTAGGAAGTTCAAGTCGAATTGACTCAGCTCAATGTCCCACTTAAGCAGTCTTCCTAATGCTTCTGGCCTCTGCACAACTGGTTTGAGTGGGTGATCGGTGTACACAGTAATGGGATGAGCCTGGAAGTAGTGGCGAAGTTTTCTAGATGCGATCAGTAAGCTATACGCAAGCTTTTCTATCTTTGGATAGTTTCGCTCTGCGGCCACTAATTTCTTAAACATAGTACACCGGTCTTTGCACCTTACCTTCCTCTCTTACCAAAGTCGAACTGATTGTGTGGGATGACACTGCTAAGTACACAAATAAATCCTCGTGATCCACGGGCTTAGACAGTATCAGGGGTCTTTCCAGATGATTCAATAGATTCTGGAACGCTTCTATACAATCAGGAGTCCATTTAAAGCTGCGCTTGCCTTGCTTTATTAGCTCAAAAAGGGGATGCATTTATCTATAGCTTTGGAGATAATTCTACTCAGCGCTGCCACTTTTCCGGCGAGGCTTTGTACATCTTTAATTTTCTTTGGTTCTTGAATATTTCGGATTGTTGTAATTTGATTTGGATTGATTTCAATTCCACGCGAGATGACGATGAATCCTAGGAATTTTTCAGATGCTACCCCAAATGAGCATTTCAAAGGATTTAGTTTCATCCCGTATTTCCAGAGAATCTCAAACATTTCTGCTAAATCGGCAGTATAGTCGGATGATTGTCTGGACTTTACCAACATATCGTCGACGTATACCTCCATTGTTTTTCCAACTTGGTTGTAGAACATCCTATTCACCAATCGCTGATACGTAGCACCGACATTCTTCAGACCGAAAGGCATCACTACGTAACAGTATAATCCCAGATCGGTAATGAAGCTGGTATGCTCTTGGTCTGGGACGTGCATGGGGATTTGGCTGTACCTTGAGTAGGCATCCATAAAAGAAAGAAGCTCATGATCCGTCGTTGAATCCACGAGCTGATCGATTCTAGGTAACGGAAAGCTATACTTTGGGCAGGCTTTGTTTAGATCTGAGAAGTCAATGCATGTGCGCCACTTTCCATTGGCCTTCTTCACCAAAACCAGGTTTGAAATCCAGTCAGGGTATGTTGAATCTTTAATAAACCCATTACTTCTCAGCTTTTCGACTTCTTCCTTCAAGGCAGCAGACCTCTCTGGGCCAAGCATTCGCCTTTTCTATTTGACGGGAGGATGTTTTGGGTTGATGCTTAAGGAATGACTCATAATTGAGGGAGATATTCCACACATGTTTGCATGGGCCCAAGAGAATACATCCAAGTTAGCCTTCAAGAAATTTGTTAATTCTTTGGCTCGAACATGGTCCAACTGGGATCCAATCTTCAGGACCTTCTCTGGGTCACTGTCATCGATTGGTACATCCACAGTCGCTTCATTGGGAATCGCCATTCTGTCCCCAGGCTCTTCGTCCTCTTTGGGATCTATATCCTCGGGCAACTCTCTGGGCGACTCTCCCAGAGTTGCTTTCTTTAGTTGCTATGACGTTTCCTCCCTTGGGAGGGAAGAAGCGTCCTTTGTTTCTACATCTATTCCTTTATGGAGCAACTTCAGCTCTGCTATGTAGCATGCTGGTGCAACAACTTAATCTCCTCTGACTATACCTACACCAGCATCCATCGGGAACTTTAACAACAAACACCAGGGTGCAATGCAGGCCCTGAATTTAGCTAGGGCCGGTCGGCCCAAAAAGGCATTGTAAGGCGACTCAATATCCAGGACTACAAAGGGGGGATTCTCACTCTCTGGCGTTCTCCTTCCCCGAGGGTTACTGACAGTTCCACGTATCCCATCGGAGCGGTTGAGGCTCCATTAAATCCACGTATTCAACCCTTGCATGGTTTCAAATCCTTCAGTTCGAGTTTCATTTGGTCGAATGTTTTCTTAAATAGAATGTTAATCGAACTCCCATTATCCACTAGAACTTTGTGGACTGTAGCTGGACCAATGGCGATGGTGATCACTAATGGGTCCTCGATTGGGGAATGGACCCCAATACTCTCCCGATCGCGAAATATGATGTCATCAGACATCGTATTCGGTTGCTTAATCGGGGCATTATCCTCAAGATTACTACATTCTCCCACTTCAAAATGTTGTTTAGCTGCGTTGACGTACTGATCCATAGCCCTGAGACTGTGCCCTGCCAAATGAAGCCCATCAACTATGGTACTGATAACGATATTTTTTCCTTTTTGTTGAGCCGTTGGTTTGGCAGCAGGTTGGCTTTGGTTCGGGGCTTGCGCGGCATACCTCTGTCTCTGGGTGTCACCTTATACTCATCGAGTTTTCCTTCCCGAAGTAGCTTTTCAACCACATCTCTCAGATGACGACATTTGTTTGTAGTGTGGCCATGAGTCTGGTGAAAAAGGCAAAATTTCCCAGCCTCACGTTCCTTTTCTGTCGAATATCTCGAAGGAGGCCTCTTATACTGGAGGACATTGTATGTATCCAGGAAGATATTCTCAAACGTATCGTTTAACGGTGTAAAACTCTCAAATGGCCTAGGCCGAGATCTCCTCTGAGGATCATTCCCTCGATTTCTCTTCCGATTATTGTTATTATTATTCCTTGATTGGCGACCATTGCCTTGATTCTTGTTCCCGACATTAACTTCAACCTTTCCTGAGCTATCTCCCGTCTGCTTGATGGCCACGTTACTTTGGATATCCTCCTTATCAGCAGCCTTCCTCTTTCGGTTGTCGTAAATTTCCTCTCGACATAGGCGGATGTTGGCCTTTTCGTAAAATATTTCTATGGTCAACGGTGGTTTACCAGCCAGGTATCTCCCAAACTCGGTATCCTTATCCACTTCGTCAATCAAGGCCATCAAAACAGTTTGTTCATGGGGATCTCTAACCTCCGTGACTGCTAGATTGAAGCGATCTAGATAGGACCTCAAAGATTCGTCCGGACGTTGCTTAATGAGGGATAATTCGATGACATTCTTAGATCTTTGAGTATGCAACCGGAACTGATTCACGAACTGTTTGCTTAATTCCCTGAACTGGAAATCGATTGCACTGGCAAGCGAGTAAACCACATTAGCGTTGTATCCTCCAAAAATATCGGGAATGCCTTACATTTTACAGCATCGGAGGCTGCAGCTGCATTCATGTACCATGAATATCTCATTAGGTGTTGGACTGGATCTTCCCTTCCTGCATAGCGGTTTATAGGAGGCATGTTGAATTTCCTGGGGAATCGAACATCTAATATGTCATGCGTGAAGGGCGTATGGCTGCGGCCTATACTCCAAACCTCATTTCTTTGTCCGTGGTTTTCTACCATCACTCGTCTAATCATGGCCTCAACATTTTCATGGATCAGGGTGGATTCGGTATCAGCACTTCTTGCCCTGTGGGCTTCTCCAGCATTTCTTTGACGCACTTCTGCAAGGTCTGGGGCCTGAGCAGAACTCCCTTGCCCCTTATTACTATGGTCAGTCACGCGACAAGCAGGAGGAATGGGTTGATTTTGAGTAGGGTCAATGACGTCTCCATTCCTAGGTGGTAGGACGGGCTCAATTAAGTTATGATAATTAGTTCCCTGATTAAGCACCTCTTCTTCTCGAGAAGGAAATGTCCCAAATTGAAGCTGCCCTATATTTTAAGCTCTTTCTAATGGTAGCCACCGCCGGTTTCTTCGAGGTTCTTCAGAAGAGGACGTGTGTTCCAGAGAAAGAGAGTGAGCTGGCGGTGGCGAAACCTGCCTCTGGATATCATCAATTCGTCTGCCTTAGGGCACTAATATTTTTGATGCAACAACAAGCTCTCCTGCCTTTGAGCGGCCAATTCATCATTTTGTCTATCCAATGCTTCAATTATGCGAGAGAGATCTCCTTCGGTAGCTAGGGCAGAAGGGTTGAATTGATCATCATCATCTTCCCTCATATGCAAGGAACTTGAGACAGGTCGAGCAGAGGTAGCTGCACGAGCGGAACGAGCCATAATCTCCTTCCTAGGTCGAGTAGTGGTCTGATTGTCATTTCGGATCGTGTTCCCCTAGGATGATGGCCGTGGTACCCTCTTGGCGTCGGTTCGTGGTGGTCCCCTAGGTTCGGATCGTGGAAGCATTGGTAGGAAGGATGGTGTTGTTCTCTTGAGAACAGGTTGTTACGCCCTCCGTCACACGGTTCGTGGCACCTCCAGTGGTTCGGATCGCCCCCCTTCTTCACGATCTGAAGAATCATCCTCGACCTATTCCTAAATGCTGTCATCACGAGCTTCGTTTGTTACTTCATCGGCTTGTGAAGCTCGTGCATCCTTAGACTTCTTTCCAGTCATAATTCTTTGGATTTGCTGAAATCTTCAAAGATCAAAACAGTGGGGTGTTGGACTGTTTTCTTTGGACCTGACTGCCCAAACAATTGAACAACAATCCAATATGCTGAGACTTCGCTCTCAGTGAAAGAACCAAAATGTTAGATCCCAAAGTGGCTCTAACACCCTAATTATCTGAGTAGGCAGAGATTTATATGTGGAAATGCAAGAAAACGCCCAAAACACACAAGATTTATAGTGGTTTGGCGTTAACGAGCCTACGTCCACTTTATATCTATGATTATACGTTATATTTGAGTACAATCAATGATATTTCTCTCAATCTCACTTGTACAATGATGATTCACTCAATAATTTCGGGCTAAGACTTATAAGAAATTATAATATACTAATAATGGTGGAAAAAGTACTTAGAACTGCCAAAAGATCCTGAAAATTTCAAGCACAGGGATATTTATAGCTGATATCTGCAGGTGGATCGTGGTCACACGTGGAACAAATCCCGAGGATCTCGGACTGGTTCGTGGCTTGATGGAGAAATAGTCAATATGGCCGTTATGGACATGTGTCGTTGGATCCTGCATTCGCGGATCGTGGTAGACTTAGTCCTACCTTTCAGGTTTTGGCTTCTGGGATCGGATCGTGGTAGTAGTTCAGGTTGTGGGGAGTCATCACAATCGGGTCATGATAGTGGTGGCACGATCTGAGGGCGGCAGGTAATCACGATCGGGCTGGTGTGGCTTCTGTGAGTGAGACTTCATATAATACACGTGAATCTTGGTGGCTTGATCCAAATGCTAGCCAATAATTAAATTTGTTGAAGAAAATGGGGAAAGGAAGCACGATTTTTATAGAGAAAAATGAAGAGGATAAGAACGACGTTAACTCAAATGGCTGGTAGGTTAGTGTGATTTTTCAGATATAGGACTGCGCGAATGTAACTGATGTAGGTGATATTTGTTTCCAAATAAAAAAATATTTCTACCATTAAACAGCATGTAATGCTCCAACTTTCTCCCGCAATCGTAATCTCCAAACACGACAAAAATTATACGTACCGCTCCGTCTTTGCGTTCCAAATCCAATAAAATTATTTTAATTGAAATCCGACTCCATTTGTGTGCACCGATATTTTATTTTTAAATTCTTTATTGGTTCACTGATTTTATTCCGTTTGTTCACCACCAACTCCGATTTATTCCAAGTTTGAAATGTTTAATTCAGTTTCTTTATATATATATAAATACATGCATTTTTAAATCAATTTTTACTTATATTTCAACAAATAAAATCTCCAATTTATTTAACGTCAATAATGTTTATTTTAAAATTCAACGATCTATATTTTCTAATCGAAATTCAAATTCAATTCAATTATTCCACCAAATTCGATTATTCGATAATAAATATTTGATCCTCAATCAACCATTCTGAATTAAATATAGAATTCAATCCAAATCAAAACAATATGTTTGATTTTCGATTAGCCATTCTGAAATCGAATTCAATTTTTATTCAAACTAATAAATTTGATATTAAATCTCGAATCCAAATATAAAATTAATTGTTTATCATGAAATCCTTAATTAATTTCTATTTCAAATTGTCGAAATTTCTGGGTCGTTATAAAACCAACCAAACCCACACAAATGTTAAGCTGGCCTGATCTACTCAAGAATAAGTCATTAAGATATCAACCTAACCAGCTCAAAATAAAGCCGACTAGATTTTCTTAAGAAAAAATCATTAGACTAAACTGAACAATGTTGGAAAATGGAGTTTTGATGACAACAACCTTATTTCAATATTAATTGATTATAAAATATATACTAACATCTCTATCTAGAATATATATATATATATATATATATATATATACATACACACATATATGCAGGAGTTAAACACATGAATTAATACTGAAGACTGTACAGTTTTAGAGATTCAAGAGATTCAAAATTTAGAGAAGATTCAAGACTCACGAGTAATCAAGAAATTAAGAGTTCAAGATAAATATTGTAATAGAGTCTAGTTTGATTGTAATACTCTAAATAACACTCCAAGTTCAAATTTAAGTTCTGTTTTCTCAAATTCTGATTTTCAAATTTCAAAATCTATTTCTGAACATTTTAATTCTAATTTTAATTAGTTTTCTGTCTCACCTTGTATTTTAAATTTAAGTTTCAAAAGTTTATAAATTAATATAGTTATATACTTTTATATTTATATAGTTTCAAACTTTATAATTTTATAAATATGTTTATATAATTTATATTTATGATTTCATATGATTTTCTACTTTATAATACTTACACTATGTTTTAATTCAAGAATTTCCAGAATTATATATATTAAAACACTTGAAAAATATTCAATTTTCAAATTTCTAACACTTATGTTGACATACATATGTTGGGATGTCGACATACAACTATCATATTTTCAGTTTTGAAAGGAAGTGCCTTTTCACCATTTATAACGTTCCAGAAGCGTTGCAACCTTTTAAATCATATAAATAAGGGTTGATTTCAAATTTTTTGACCATTCTTCTTCTCCATCTTCATCCCTTTCATTCCTCCATTATTGCTTCATATTTTTATGATTTCTACACTTATACTGTCAATTTCTATTCTAAATACATAGAACTTCTTCTCTTCTCACTCTCTACTCATTACTCTATGAATCGAAGTGTTATTGAAGAGTTATAGGTTTATTGTAAACATTTGGGATAGTTTGGAAACAGTTTGTTCCTTGTAGCCTTGAAATCAAGGAAAGGAAACGGTGTTAACCTTGTAGCCAGGAAATCAAGGGTGGTGGAAATAGTGTTAAACTTATAGCCATGAAATCAAGGGGATTGTACTGAGATTTGATCTAGTAATAAAGCTTTGCACAAGCCAGCATTGTGTGGGACTGGACGTAGGAGAAATCCGAACCAGTATATAATCTGGTGTGTTCTTCCTTTTCTATATTTTATTTTTGTTTATTTCTATGTTTATGTTTGGTTCTGTGTCTGTGATTATCTCTGTGGTGTGTGATTCATATAGTAGATCATATAAGTTTTAAATTTTCTTAAATTCCTTAAAAACACTATTCGCCCCCCTCTAGTGTTAGTTTTGCCTTAAGATCTATTTGGCATTACCTAACAATTGGTATCAGAGCAAGGTCTTTCAAAAAGTTCATAATTTGATTTTTGAAATTATTAAATGGAAAATTTTGAAATGATTATTAAATCTAGCATCAATTCATGCATTATATCAATGTTGGAAGAGTTTGCATTCAATTATGTTGAAAATTCAAGTGATCTACTGAAATGTTGTCTAATATAGGAAATGATGTGTTATATGGCTTTTGAAAATTCAAAAATTGAAAAGATGGGTGAAGTGGCTGTTGAAAATTCAAATTTTTGAAATGGTGTGTTATCTGGCTATTGAGTATTCAAATTCTAGAAAATAAATGATGAAAATCAAAAAGGACAAATGAATAATAGATAGTGGTTGTTCGAGACATATGATAGGAAATACATAAATACTAAATAATCTAGTCTATGAAGATGGTGGAATTATGAACTTCGGAGATAAGTATAAAGGGTATATTGTTGGGATCAGCAATGTCGGTAATTTTGAAACTCCTACTATTTTATTGTTTTATGACACGACCCGAACTTCCCCGTGAAGGAAAGCACGGATAGCGTTGAGAACAACACACAAATGAACGCATACAGAAGAACATTTCATTGTTATTACAACAATTCCATCAGATACAAGAATATATAGAGTATAAATGAATAAATTACATTCGATAAATATCAGAGATTACACTAAATTACATAACAGCGGAAAATAATACAAAAGCACAACTAGAAGTGATACACGGATACAGAGCTTTCCGAGCATCGTTCCAGCTGTAAATCAGGACCCTGTGAATATAAATCTGCAAAACCAAAACTACTAGCTGCCCGTGCGGAAAATAGGGGCACCCAGAGTTTAGGTTATAACAATAAACTCCAGGTCAGTCATGTGACTGGTGTGAGAACTAAAACAGTTATTAATATTGGTTTTAAAGTTAGGTAAATCAAGGGACCACGCCTTATAACACGGAACGGGTTTCCTCCCAAGAATACCAGTGCATAGAACAAACAGCGCAATGCTAAATAAAGAAAAATGAAGCTGTTATAAGACCCAGGTCCCATCACACAATGCAACGCAAGCCGGAGGATAGGGTTTTCCCTTATAACAGCCAAAGAATACTTGATACGTTTAAAACAAATCATTTGATACTATTATAAGTGCATAGTGTATAAAACACTTTAAATCATAAGTATCAATCATAGGCGGCATGAGCGCCCCATCCCACTATGTCACCATATATAGGTTTACAAATAAAACCGCAAAGTCACGTATTTGGAAATTGGATTTCCGTCTATGAACCGAGGCCAGGGATCGTCCTCTACCGATTCGAGACAATCTAGCCTACCATGTCTCAGGAACAGCCACAACTGCCCCCTGGATCGTCAGGGCCGGTCCACCGATGTGGATTATTATGCCTGAACAATACGTCTCCCCGCCCTTTGGGGCGCAAACGAGCCAACGAATGATTCCATCGGACCCGGATCGTCCGATCAAACCGAGGCGCCTCGCAACAGCAACAACCACATAAGTCAAACTCGTCAGGGCGTGTAAAACCACTGACGCCACTTTTAGCTAGAAAGAAACGCAAGCCCTCCCTGAGGTCCGTCTCTCGTTTTTGGTTCATACCGGGTGTGAAACACGCGAGGTAAACGTTACACAAAGCCATGCCACAAAGGCCGTGCTTTGATCATCACCACAAGACTTTGCTTTTCAACAGAAGCCTCGATCAATTGCCACTTAGGCATGCCACACAGGCAATTCACTCCATGTGTTTGATATCCATCAATATATAACCCCTGAGCTCGTACGTCTCAGAGAAGGGCGTTAAGCAAGAGAATAAATTCTCCGCCGCCAAACAGATATATATTTAATAAAGATCAATCACACAGACTAAAATCCAATGTCAGACACACAGTCCATTTACAAGTTCGTTCTGGGTCTGAACGAAACCGGAGGAACCTAGTACCCCGCATATCCATCGATCTCCAAGTACGTCTGGACGATCACCAACTGTTTCCATCTTCTTGGGTGTACAGCCCAATCAAGATCATCAGTTATCACCCAAACGACGTGAAGACTTCCGGTCTTCGACCACCGTCTTCATCTTCGACACCACGTCGAAACAGTTATTCAGAATGGGATAAACCCGGTCTTTCTGAATAACTCGCGTATATATTATAAAAGTGTTACACAAACACAACATACACCTCATTCCAATTCAGAATATTCTTTTATTCAAATATTCCTATACTTTGGAAAAAGTTCCCATTAATTTTATCCAAGATAAATTCTTCAAATTTATTCTTTAATCTCCTTTGAATATCAATTCAAACTAGTCGGGATTAGCGAACCACACCGAAGTAATCATTTATTTTATTTCCCAATCCCAACCTATTCATCCCATGAAGTAAAACTGGTAATACTTCATATCTAACACCACAGTGTTATCGGTAAATTCAATTACCATTTCACGTTCAAATCTAATTAAAGATTTAACTATCGCCTGGAGTAAAACTGGTGATACTCCATTCTCGATCTTTTCAATCTAATTAAAGATTCATTAAAACTCCACTTAGTTTTAATCTTTGACTGGGTTAAAGAATCAGTGTCATTTAAAACACAGTTCACGATAAACCCAAAGTCACATCCCATTGATTATCGGGTTAAAGAACGAGTGTTATTTAAAACACTGTCCACGATAAACCCAAAAATCAATATCAATTCAATTCCAATTAAATATTCTTTAATTGGTACACTTCATTAAATCTAAATAAAAAGATTTAACCTTTTCTCAACTGGGTTCAAGAACAGTGTTAGTGAAGACACCACTCACGACAAACCCAAATCACATTCGATATTCAATACAAGGCTCTGAATAGAAAATATATCGGCTTATATTCAATATCGAGTTCTACGACTAACAAATGTCGTATTGGAAATAACGATATAAATATATATCTTTCAAATTTCCATAACAACATCTATATAATCACGAATTCCAACATCGAAATATTCCGAAGACAATTTCGATTCAAATCCACTCCAATGCAATCATTGGATATTCTGGTTATTTTTAAAACCCTTTTTTTAAATTCAATTTATTTATTTAAAAATAAATAGAATTATAATTCTAGTTCAAAACCAGTTCATTTCGATAAAAATCTATTTTTATCTTTTCAAACATGAAGTTTTTCACCCCAAATCTTCACAAATCATTTCTTATGATTTTACGCAAATTATTATTATTTTTAATAATATTATCAAGGCCCGTACAGTCGATTTCCACCAATGGCCATCGAACTACACTTAAAACGACCTTTTTCAAATTTGATTTGGACATAATTCCAAATCCAACCGTTAGATTTCTAATTTCTAATATTCGTTAGAAAGCTCTTTCGATACGAACCCAACGGTTCCGGTTTTAGGAGAATCCGACGGTCGGATCTCCCGCAATGTCCGTTTGAAATAAATGGTCGAAATTCACGAACTGCCGCGGCGCGGCGCGTTCTATTCAGGCCATTATATTATATATATAATATATATATAATATATTTCGTCAATTTCTATTTAAAACGAATTATATAAATAGTTTTAAATTCGTTTCAAAAGCAATTTCAACTTCCGTTTCAATTCAAATCAAAATTGAATTCTTCTCTATAAATTCGTTTTAAAATTCATTTCTATTCAATTCAAATTTCAATTCAATTTGAATTCATTTCAATTTGCTTTCAATTCAATTTGAAATCGTTTTCAATTCATTTCGAAATCGTTTTCAATTCAATTCATTTCGAAATCGTTTTCAATTCAATTCATTTCGAAATCGTTTTCAATTCAATTCATTTCGAAATCGTTTTCAATTCAATTCATTTCGAAATCGTTTTCAATTCAATTCATTTCGAAATCTTCGATTTCGAAATCACTTTTCAATATTCATTTTAAAATGAATATTATCGATATAAATATCGTTCACGTCAAAATGGCGTCAATCTAATCAACACGGCTTCATAATTTCTATTTTCAAATTTTCTTTATTTTTCAACTTGGAATGAGGCCCAATCAATTACTATATAAAATTAATTATATGGATTTCCATACAACACATGTATATAATAGCATTGAAAAATAATCAACCATCAACCAAAGTGCACAACACTGTATAAGCATCAAATATAGATATTCAACGCTTATAACAGCCTGTCAATCAATCGATCGACATATTTAATCAATCAGGATGAGTGAAATTCATATTTCATCCCAACACCTGTGTGGGGTTTCAAACAACCAAATACAGATTTTAGTTGTGCAGTTGGACGATGTGTAAAATTTATCGTCCCAATCAATGTCATTCAAATAAGTGTACATAAACAAACCGTCTGGTTTGTAAATGAATATTTATTTATTCACATTCACGTTAAAAATTATATTTTTAACGACAAAACATTTTATTCCAACATATGAATTTTATTCAGTTCATTCCTTAAATAAAATGATATTTTTATTTTTCTAACATATTTTAGAAAATTTCGGCGGCATAACGGCACGATACTAGAAACGGGACAAGGCCTAGCCTTATCCCCGGTCTAGTGAAGGCCCACACCATTCACACATCAATCAAATCAATTCGTTATGCAAACCACAAAATTTGGAGTAAGAGTCTAACCTAGCCTTACTCCTTCGCCTTATAACGGCGCGCGTCTAATCCTAACCAATTTATCGATTCGATTTTTCACACCACAAACCACATTCAAACCAGTATCGCAATCAATCACCAAACAGCCAAACAAACAAGTCCATGGTCTGTGGACGATTGTGTCGGGTGCTACTAAGCACCGTCTGCATCCTAGTATATATATATAACTAGAAAAGAAATTTAAGAGTGAGAAATCCTCACCTATAACTATCCTAGCTTCACGGCACTTCATTGATAGAAATCTCCATCGCTATCGCATCTTCGTCATCTTCGTTGACCGCTTTCACTACATATATAAAAATCATACATTTTTATATTTTGATGTCTTTAAATAAAAATCACATTTTTATTTGTTCACTTTCAATTTAAAAATCATATTTTTATATTCACTTCATATATTTAAAAATCGAATTTTGACTTCGTTATTCAATATATAAAAATCGAAATTTTACTCCACTCCTTAATATATAAAAATTATATTTTTATAACGCTAATTTCTATATAGAAATTATATTTTTATTTCTACACTATGCAGATAAAAATCACATTTTTCTACTGCTACAATATAGATAAAAATTCTATCTTTACCTTGATATTCATATAGTAAAAATCGAATCTTTATATCGCTACATAAACAAAAATCTCGTTTTTATTTTATGTTGTCTTCATAAAAATCACTTCCTTTCTTCTAACTAAAAATCAAATCTTTTTATCGCTAAAAATCAAATCTTTAACTTTGCCATTCATGTATAAAAATCCGATCTTTATGAACCATTCCTACATACAAAATTACATGAATTCTATATAAAAATCTAATCTTTATTACTCCTATATATATAAATAAAAACTATATTACTTCTATATTTAAAAACAATTGTATTTATATTTTCGATTTTAAAAATCTTATCTTTTCAATTTTAAAAATCTTATCTTTTCAATTTTAAAATACAAACTTTCTACTAACCAAACTATGAACTTTTCTACTAACAAAACTATATTTTTCTACTAATAGAAATGGTATTTTTCTATTAACAAAAAATATATTTTTCTATCATTAATCTATACAAAAACTGAAATTAAAATTGACATTATTAACTACACTGTATAAATTAATGAACTAAGTAATTAAATTAATAAATTACCTTTTATCCCGTCGTTCGTCGGAGAGGGGAAAAATGGCGCTGGTTGGACTAGAAGAAGGGGGGGAAGCTTAGGGATTTTCAGTTAAGGGAGGGTGGAGGAGAAGAGGGAGGTCGCAGCTTTGGGTGGCGGGTCTGGGAGGGGTGGCGCGGCTGTCTCGACGGAGGGGGGGGGGGTTACACGGTTTTAGGGTTCAAAGGAAAAGGGGCGAGATCGGAGAGAGAGGGGTTCAGCGAAGGGGGGGGGCACGCTGACGAACTCCGACGGCGGTGGCAGGAGGCGGGGCGCAGTCTCCGTTCGTCGTTCTCTTTTTTTTTTCTTTTTTATTTTTTGATCCCGATTTGAAGAAACGGGGGGGGGGGGGGGGGGGGGCTGGAGGGGTTAAGAGAGAAGGAAGGGTTTTTTATTTTATTTTATTTTATTTTATTTTATTTTATATTATTTAATTTCTAAAAGTTGACTTTTTCATACGACCTCGAAACGAGGCCCACCGCCTGTCGTCCACAGCGTTTTACCCCCATTCCGAACACAATGGTATATGTATCGTAGGCTGGTTCGGCTGTTTGAATCAGTTTCCGTTAAATTTACATTTAACTCTCTATATTGAATTTTAAACGTACATTTCAAATTACCGGGGTCGCATACGAACTTTAAAAATTCCAGAAAAATATTTTCTAGCTTCGTATTGACGATACGGTCCTAACAAAACTAGTTTCGTCGAATTCTGAGACCGTTGGAAAAATGGCCAATTTCCATTCGATTAAAATCAACTAAAATGGTCAAACGCGTTTTCCTTCGCCACGCTCACATATTGATTCGAAAAATTATGAAATTTGGAATCTAGCAATAACTTAACATCACGGACCCAACAAAACTGGTTTCATCGAAATCCGAGGTCGTTTGCAAAATTGCTATTTTTAAGGGCCTTATATATATAAAAATATATATAAATTCCACAGCGACTATTTCTAATTTTAAACTGGACATATCTTATCATTCCTAAGATGAAATCTCAGTTTGTTAACTTTGTTACAAAGATATAGTTATACAGATTCAAATATTTCTTGTTTCGTTCAATTCCGACTTATATTGAATTCTGTATATTCATTTGAAATTAGAAATCGAATTTTCGAACTACCGCGCCATTTTCAATTCCTTTTATAATTATGTATAATTATTATATATTCTAACGACGACGTATATAATATATACGTTCTAATTATATTCAAAATAAATTTCTCGTCAATATTATTTAAAATAATTCATTTTAAATATTCAAAATTCGCTAAAATGGCCAAAATAAAAATTTTAAACTGGCCCAGATTTTCCGGGTTATTACAATCTCCCCCACTTAAAACTTTTCGTCCCCGAAAAGGAACAAAGTCGAAAGTGGTTTGATTAATCAACTCTACGTTCGATCTGGTTTCCATTCTCCAACTTTTCAGTTTCTGAGAATTTCTCAAATTTCAAAAATTTGGCTAACTCCCTAAATTTTCGAAAAATTTCGCCATAACCTCCCCTGCACCGGGAGCATCGGGGAATTTCAAATAGCTTCCCCGGTCCTTCAGATCTCAAAAAGAAAAAGAAAAAGCCAAGCGGCTAGCCAATAGGCTCACAAAATCATCATCACCCAAACAAAACAGGAAATTATGTAGTAAACATGTACCTATTTGTCGGGCAAACAAATTTTATTCTTCGGCTCTAGCCTCCTTGCTATGACCTGTTCAATGTAAGTATATGTATATGCGAGCAAATGCGACTAATTTTCAATATAATCCAATTTGTGATTCAATTAGGCCAAATGGTTCAAAATTAGCAAACAAATACACAAACAACCCAAACATCAATCAATTAGTGGATTAGAGTTTCAAATTCATAATTTTGATATATATACAAAAAATCATGTTTTTGATGCCAATTCACAACAATGTGTTCTAACTATATACGTTTGGTTCTCACACCAGTCTAATGGAAATATATAGAAATCACACCTTCGAAACACGAACATAAATACTGATAATGCGGCCGCATTACCAGAATTATCTCCGGGCAACTAGAATGTGATTCTATATCTATCTAATATATTAAAACTTCAAATATACGTTCATGACGCGTATATGCAAAATCTTCATATATTGGATTGTCCATATTCAAAATAAATAAATATTCAAATACGTATAAAGGGATTTAAATTTTCCAAACAAAATTTTTTTCATTTGAAAAAAATATACTCTTCACACTCGTTCTAGGATACTACTGATCCTATCTCTAACGAGTAATTCTAGTTGGATGTTGCTAATCCAATATATGATGAATTCTTTCGTATGGTTCTAATGTGTCTTGTTCTCGAGCTCTGTAAACCAAAGCTCTGATACCAAACTGACACGACCCGAACTTCCCCGTGAAGGAAAGCACGGATAGCGTTGAGAACAACACACAAATGAATGCATACAGAAGAACATTTCATTGTTATTACAACAATTCCATCAGATACAAGAATATACAGAGTATAAATGAATAAATTACATTCGATAAATATCAGAGATTACACTAAATTACATAACAGCGGAAAATAATACAAAAGCACAACTAGAAGTGATACACGGATACAGAGCTTTCCGAGCATCGTTCCAGCTGTAAATCAGGACCCTGTGAATATAAATCTGCAAAACCAAAACTACTAGCTGCCCGTGCGGAAAATAGGGGCACCCAGAGTTTAGGTTATAACAATAAACTCCAGGTCAGTCATGTGACTGGTGTGAGAACTAAAACAGTTATTAATATTGGTTTTAAAGTTAGGTAAATCAAGGGACCACGCCTTATAACACGGAACGGGTTTCCTCCCAAGAATACCAGTGCATAGAACAAACAGCGCAATGCTAAATAAAGAAAAATGAAGCTGTTATAAGACCCAGGTCCCATCACACAATGCAACGCAAGCCGGAGGATAGGGTTTTCCCTTATAACAGCCAAAGAATGCTTGATACATTTAAAACAAATCATTTGATACTATTATAAGTGCATAGTGTATAAAACACTTCAAATCATAAGTATCAATCATAGGCGGCATGAGCGCCCCATCCCACTATGTCACCATATATAGGTTTACAAATAAAACCGCAAAGTCACGTATTTGGAAATTGGATTTCCGTCTATGAACCGAGGCCAGGGATCGTCCTCTACCGATTCGAGACAATCTAGCCTACCATGTCTCAGGAACAGCCGCAACTGCCCCCTGGATCGTCAGGGCCGGTCCACCGATGTGGATTATTATGCCTGAACAATACGTCTCCCCGCCCTTTGGGGCGCAAACGAGCCAACGAATGACTCCATCGGACCCGGATCGTCCGATCAAACCGAGGCGCCTCGCAACAGCAACAACCACATAAGTCAAACTCGTCAGGGCGTGTAAAACCACTGACGCCACTTTTAGCTAGAAAGAAACGCAAGCCCTCCCTGAGGTCCGTCTCCCGTTTTTGGTTCATACCGGGTGTGAAACACGCGAGGTAAACGTTACACAAAGCCATGCCACAAAGGCCGTGCTTTGATCATCACCACAAGACTTTGCTTTTCAACAGAAGCCTCGATCAATTGCCACTTAGGCATGCCACACAGGCAATTCACTCCATGTGTTTGATATCCATCAATATATAACCCCTGAGCTCGTACGTCTCAGAGAAGGGCGTTAAGCAAGAGAATAAATTCTCCGCCGCCAAACAGATATATATTTAATAAAGATCAATCACACAGACTAAAATCCAATGTCAGACACACAGTCCATTTACAAGTTCGTTCTGGGTCTGAACGAAACCGGAGGCACCTAGTACCCCGCATATCCATCGATCTCCAAGTACGTCTGGACGATCACCAACTGTTTCCATCTTCTTGGGTGTACAGCCCAATCAAGATCATCAGTTATCACCCAAACGACGTGAAGACTTCCGGTCTTCAACCACCGTCTTCATCTTCGACACCACGTCGAAACAGTTATTCAGAATGGGATAAACCCGGTCTTTCTGAATAACTCGCGTATATATTATAAAAGTGTTACACAAACACAACATACGCCTCATTCCAATTCAGAATATTCTTTTATTCAAATATTCCTATACTTTGGAAAAAGTTCCCATTAATTTTATCCAAGATAAATTCTTCAAATTTATTCTTTAATCTCCTTTGAATATCAATTCAAACTAGTCGGGATTAGCGAACCACACCGAAGTAATCATTTATTTTATTTCCCAATCCCAACCTATTCATCCCATGAAGTAAAACTGGTAATACTTCATATCTAACACCACAGTGTTATCGGTAAATTCAATTACAATTTCACGTTCAAATCTAATTAAAGATTTAACTATCGCTTGGAGTAAAACTGGTGATACTCCATTCTCGATCTTTTCAATCTAATTAAAGATTCATTAAAACTCCACTTAGTTTTAATCTTTGACTGGGTTAAAGAATCAGTGTCATTTAAAACATAGTTCACGATAAACCCAAAGTCACATCCCATTGATTATCGGGTTAAAGAACGAGTGTTATTTAAAACACTGTCCACGATAAACCCAAAAATCAATATCAATTCAATTCCAATTAAATATTCTTTAATTGGTACACTTCATTAAATCTAAATAAAAAGATTTAACCTTTTCTCAACTGGGTTCAAGAACAGTGTTAGTGAAGACACCACTCACGACAAACCCAAATCACATTCGATATTCAATACAAGGCTCTGAATAGAAAATATATCGGCTTATATTCAATATCGAGTTCTACGACTAACAAATGTCGTATTGGAAATAACGATATAAATATATATCTTTCAAATTTCCATAACAACATCTGTATAATCATGAATTCCAACATCGAAATATTCCGAAGACAATTTCGATTCAAATCCACTCCAATGCAATCATTGGATATTCTGGTTATTTTTAAAACCCTTTTTTTTAAATTCAATTTATTTATTTAAAAATAAATAGAATTATAATTCTAGTTCAAAACCAGTTCATTTCGATAAAAATCTATTTTTATCTTTTCAAACATGAAGTTTTTCACCCCAAATCTTCACAAATCATTTCTTATGATTTTACACAAATTATTATTATTATTAATAATATTATCAAGTCCCGTACAGTCGATTTCCACCAATGGCCATCGAACTACACTTACAGCGACCTTTTTCAAATTTGATTTGGACATAATTCCAAATCCAACCGTTAGATTTCTAATTTCTAATATTCGTTAGAAAGCCCTTTCGATACGAACCCAACGGTTCCAGTTTTAGGAGAATCCGACGGTCGGATCTCCCGCAATGTCCGTTTGAAATAAATGGTCGAAATTCACGAACTGCCACGGCGCGGCGCGTTCTATTCAGGCCATTATATTATATATATAATATATATATAATATATTTCGTCGATTTCTATTTAAAACGAATTATATAAATAGTTTTAAATTCGTTTCAAAAGCAATTTCAACTTCCATTTCAATTCAAATCAAAATTGAATTCTTCTCTATAAATTCGTTTTAAAATTCATTTCTATTCAATTCAAATTTCAACTCAATTTGAATTCATTTCAATTTGCTTTCAATTCAATTTGAATTCGTTTTCAATTCATTTCGAAATCGTTTTCAATTCAATTCATTTCGAAATCGTTTTCAATTCAATTCATTTTGAAATCGTTTTCAATTCAATTCATTTCGAAATCGTTTTCAATTCAATTCATTTCGAAATCGTTTTCAATTCAATTCATTTCGAAATCGTTTTCAATTCAATTCATTTCGAAATCATTTTCAATTCAATTCATTTCGAAATCGTTTTCAATTCAATTCATTTCGAAATCGTTTTCAATTCAATTCATTTCGAAATCTTCGATTTCGAAATCACTTTCAATATTCATTTTAAAATGAATATTATCGATATAAATATCGTTCACGTCAAAATGGCGTCAATCTAATCAACACGGCTTCATAATTTCTATTTTCAAATTTTCTTTATTTTTCAACTTGGAATGAGGCCCAATCAATTACCATATAAAATTAATTATATGGATTTCCATACAACACATGTATATAATAGCATTGAAAAATAATCAACCATCAACCAAAGTGCACTACACTATATAAGCATCAAATATAGATATTCAACGCTTATAACAGCCTGTCAATCAATCGATCGACATATTTAATCAATCAGGATGAGTGAAATTCATATTTCATCCCAACACCCGTGTGGGGTTTCAAACAATCAAATACAGATTTTAGTTGTGCAGTTGGGCGATGTGTAAAATTTATCGTCCCAATCAATGTCATTCAAATAAGTGTACATAAACAAACCGTCTGGTTTGTAAATGAATATTTATTTATTCACATTCATGTTAAAAATTATATTTTTAACAACAAAACATTTTATTCCAACATATGAATTTTATTCAGTTCATTCCTTAAATAAAATGATATTTTTATTTTTCTAACATATTTTAGAAAATTTCGGCGGCATAACGGCACGATACTAGAAACGGGACAAGGCCTAGCCTTATCCCCGGTCTAGTGAAGGCCCACGCCATTCACACATCAATCAAATCAATTCGTTATGCAAACCACAAAATTTGGAGTAAGAGTCTAACCTAGCCTTACTCCTTCGCCTTATAACGGCGCGCGTCTAATCCTAACCAATTTATCGATTCGATTTTTCACACCACAAACCACATTCAAACCAATATCGCAATCAATCACCAAACAGCCAAACAAACAAGTCCATGGTCTGTGGACGATTGTGTCGGGTGCTACTAAGCACCGTCTGCATCCTAGTATATATATATATAACTAGAAAAGAAATTTAAGAGTGAGAAATCCTCACCTATAGCTATCCTAGCTTCACGGCACTTCATTGATAGAAATCTTCATCGCTATCGCATCTTCGTCATCTTCGTTGACCGCTTTCACTACATATATAAAAATCACACATTTTTATATTTTGATGTCTTTAAATAAAAATCACATTTTTATTTGTTCACTTTCAATTTAAAAATCATATTTTTATATTCACTTCATATATTTAAAAATCGAATTTTGACTTCGTTATTCAATATATAAAAATCGAAATTTTACTCCACTCCTTAATATATAAAAATTATATTTTTATAACGCTAATTTCTATATAGAAATTATATTTTTATTTCTACACTATGCAGATAAAAATCACATTTTTCTACTGCTACAATATAGATAAAAATTCTATCTTTACCTTGATATTCATATAGTAAAAATCGAATCTTTATATCGCTACATAAACAAAAATCTCGTTTTTATTTTATGTTGTCTTCATAAAAATCACTTCCTTTCTTCTAACTAAAAATCAAATCTTTTTATCGCTAAAAATCAAATCTTTAACTTTGCCATTCATGTATAAAAATCCAATCTTTATGAACCATTCCTACATACAAAATTACATGAATTCTATATAAAAATCTAATCTTTATTACTCCTATATATATAAATAAAAACTATATTACTTCTATATTTAAAAACAATTGTATTTATATTTTCGATTTTAAAAATCTTATCTTTTCAATTTTAAAAATCTTATCTTTTCAATTTTAAAATACAAACTTTCTACTAACCAAACTATGAACTTTTCTACTAACAAAACTATATTTTTCTACTAATAGAAATGGTATTTTTCTATTAACAAAAAATATATTTTTCTATCATTAATCTATACAAAAACTGAAATTAAAATTGACATTATTAACTACACTGTATAAATTAATGAACTAAGTAATTAAATTAATAAATTACCTTTTATCCCGTCGTTCGTCGGAGAGGGGAAAAATGGCGCTGGTTGGACTAGAAGAAGGGGGGGAAGCTTAGGGATTTTCAGTTAAGGGAGGGTGGAGGAGAAGAGGGAGGTCGCAGCTTTGGGTGGCAGGTCTGGGAGGGGTGGCGCGGCTGTCTCGACGGAGGGGGGGGGGGTTACACGGTTTTAGGGTTCAAAGGAAAAGGGGCGAGATCGGAGAGAGAGGGGTTCAGCGAAGGGGGGGGCACGCTGACGAACTCCGACGGCGGTGGCAGGAGGCGGGGCGCAGTCTCCGTTCGTCGTTCTCTCTTTTTTTATTTTTTGATCCCGATTTGAAGAAACGGGGGGGGGGGGCCTGGAGGGGTTAAGAGAGAGGGAAGGGTTTTTTTTATTTTATTTTATTTTATTTTATTTCTAAAAGTTGACTTTTTCATACGAACTCGAAACGAGGCCCACCGCCTGTCGTCCACAACGTTTTACCCCCATTCCGAACACAATGGTATATGTATCGTAGGCTGGTTCGGCTGTTTGAATCAGTTTCCATTAAATTTACATTTAACTCTCTATATTGAATTTTAAACGTACATTTCAAATTACCGGGGTCGCATACGAACTTTAAAAATTCCAGAAAAATATTTTCTAGCTTCGTATTGACGATACGGTCCTAACAAAACTAGTTTCGTCGAATTCTGAGACCGTTGGAAAAATGGCCAATTTCCATTCGATTAAAATCAACTGAAATGGTCAAACGCGTTTTCCTTCGCCACGCTCACATATTGATTCGAAAAATTATGAAATTTGGAATCTAGCAATAACTTAATATCACGGACCCAACAAAACTGGTTTCGTCGAAATCCGAGGTCGTTTGCAAAATTGCTATTTTTAAGGGCCTTATATATATAAAAATATATATAAATTCCACATCGACTATTTCTAATTTTAAACTGGACATATCTTATCATTCCTAAGATGAAATCTCAGTTTGTTAACTTCGTTACAAAGATATAGTTATACAGATTCAAATATTTCTTGTTTCGTTCAATTCCGACTTATATTGAATTCTGTATATTCATTTGAAATTAGAAATCGAATTTTCGAACTACCGCGCCATTTTCAATTCCTTTTATAATTATATATAATTATTATATATTCTAACGACGACGTATATAATATATACGTTCTAATTATATTCAAAATAAATTTCTCATCAATATTATTTAAAATAATTCATTTTAAATATTCAAAATTCGCTAAAATGGCCAAAATAAAAATTTTAAACTGGCCCAGATTTTCCGGGTTATTACATTTTATTAGTTAGGAATCTAAAACGTAATTTACTAGGTATAAGTCAACTTTGCGATAAGGGTTATAAAATAAACTTTGAAATATATAAATGTTTTACAGAAGATAAGAATTCTAAAGTAATATTCGAAGGAGATAGAAAGAAAAATATATATATTGAGTATGAAAATATCCGACGATAATCTATGTCATATGGCCAATAAAAGTGACCCTTGGATCTGACATAAGAGATTTGATCCTATAAATTTCAAACACATCTCTAGGATTTCTATATTAGATTCAATTAGGGGATTACCCAAAATGAAGTATAAAGTTAATAATTTATGCGATGCTTTTTAGTTCGGAAAATTAAAAAGAAGTTCATTTAAATCAAAAGAGGAAATTACGACCTTGAAACCATTAGAGTTAATTCACATGGATCTGTTTGGTCCATCTCAAACCCAATCAATAAATCACAATGGATATGTTTGCGTAATATCGACGATTTTTCAAGATTTACTTAGACTTTGTTTCTTAAAAATAAAAGTGATGCTTTTGATCAATTTAAAACTTTTGCTAAAAGAATTCAAAACTTTATATTACTAAAAATCAAAACAATACGTTGTGACCATGGTGGAGAATTCAAAAAAAAAAGTAATAAAAAGGGAATAACCCATAATTTTTTGTCCTTAGAATCCCTCAACAAAGCAGAGTAGTTGAACGTGAAAAATATGATGATACAAGAGTATGTGAGAACTATGTTATCTGATAGTAATTTGCCAAGAAATTTTGGGCTGAGGCAGTTGCAACAGCTTGTTATATTTTAAATAGAATTTCAGTTAGACCCTTAATTCATAAAATACATATGAAATTTTGTATAATAAGAAACCAAAAGTATCATATTTTAAAATATTTGGGAGTAAATGTTTTACACTTAATACTAAAGAAAATTTAGATAAATTTGACTCAAAATTCGATAAAGGAATTTTTATTGGATATTCAGAGAGAAGTAAGGCATATAGAGTTTTTAATTCAAGAACCAATACTATAGAAGAAACCATAAACATATCTGAAAATTATAAAAATACAACAAAACAAAACAAAGATGAGTGTGAAATGAAGTTAATGAAAGAAATAATGAAGATAGTCAACCAAATAAAAGAATTAGATTACTAAGAGACCACCTCTTAGAAAATATCTTAGGAGATATTTAATCCGTCGTCACGACTCGTAATCAATTAAATAATATGAGTAATTCTGCATTTATTTCAACTATTGAACCTAAGAATCCAAAGGAAGCATCTTTCGATGATTCATGGATTCTTGTCATGCAAGAAGAACTGAATCAGTTTACTAGGAATGATGTATGGGATCATGTTCCTAGACCGAGGATAAAACTACAATAGGAACTATATGGGTTTATTAGAATAAAACGAATGAACATGGTGAGGTTGTAAGAAATAAAGCACGATTAGTAGCGCAAGGTTATACTCAAGAAGAAGGAATAGATTAAGATGAAACATTTTGTGACGGCCCGCCTCGCACCAGCCTGCATTTCCTCCAATAGTGCGCTGTACACATGTTCGACTAGCACAAGACGGTCGTCAGAAGAAAAGGAAGAAGGGAACGAACTAATCAAAGAACCTGTAGAATGTCTCACAGCGCATGGAATAAAATATAATAATAACATACTTGACATAAAACAGGCGAGACAGTACATAAGCTGATAACTAAAACCAACATCAATCTCAAAGCAGCGGAAATCCAAATACAGCTTATTACAATTTTTTCCAAATTTACTGTCTCTAAACAAAAGAAAGCTAAAGTAGAAGATGCACCACCAATGCCCAAGCAGTGATCTTCAACAACACAGGGAGAATACTATATATATTACGTGGAAGCCTCCTGCTCGTCTCCGGATCATCTACCCGTGCATCACCAGCTAACCTGTCTCTAGTCTGCTCGTGTGAGCACCCAGAGTAATAAGAGGAGACATAAAACTCTGGGTCAGACATAAAGCCTGGTATGAGCGATAAGCATCTAAACAGAATGATAACAGGTATACTAAACCATACCTGAACCTGGACCTGCAACCAAAGAGTTAGTACCACATACCGTACAATACTCCAAGGTGCCATAATAATTAGTGTAAGAATACGGGGGTGGGGTGTGCATGTCAAAATGATAGCAACAAATCATCCATAGCAACCATCCTCACACCTCTCACTCAGTGCCTGAAGCGTACGACGTCTACCACTTTGGAACACTAGACAAACTGAGGCAACGACGAATCCCGACTTGTAGAAACCCTGTTGTGACCAAGCCAAACACTTGGAGTCATGACCAAACATTTCAATGACCCACTTCATTGGTCATAGCCCTTGGTTCTACCAATGCCATAATGGCCCTGAATCCGCCTTCGTACCTCCTACCATAGTGGTCCAAAGCTATAGGTGTCGATAACTCCTTAGCACGCGTCCCGCAGCAAAGCCCAACCATGAAGTGAACTCGTTGATTCCCATCTGAATCTTAAGCTCGAACTTCTCATTTGGACTTCCTTTGCATCTCGGGTTTGGTTGAATTGGAGTGGGTCTTCAGAAGAGTTGTCGTACATTAACAGTCCTAGAGTCCTGTTCGGTTCGGTAGTCATCACCATCGTCGGGTCGGGTCGGTAGTCCACTTTGGGTCGGGTCGGTTCAGTGATTCTCCCCCCTTCAGTTCGGTTCGGCAATCATTGCCCTCGTCTGTTCGGTTCGGGTTTCTTCACTCCGGGTCGGGTCGGGTTGCTATCCTCCTTCCAGCTCATGCTCCTTCTTCGATCAGCTCCCTCGTTTCTTCTACTCCGATCCGATCACTTCGCTTTACTTCAGTCCGATCCGCTCCGCTCGCTAGCCTACTCCGATCCGATCTACTCCAACTCCAACTCTAAGCAATGGCCTTCCTTCCTGCCAAACTTCTTCCAGTGGCAAGTCCCCATCCAGTTCGGATTCCCTTGGTCAGTTCCCTAGTCCGATCCGACCCCTTTCTCCGATCCGATCCGGTTCGGAACCTGCACACTTCTGCAACTTTCCAGCGAGCTTTCTACGCCATTCGACGATGTTTCGAGCAACTTAACTATTCTAATCAATCATGAAACATACCATAGAGTCATAGCAACATATAATAGCAACCACAAACAGCAAACAACAATTCAAATGAACCAAAATGGATCAAAAGTGGCTAAAACCTCACATTTACCTATAATCCCTCTTAATCATGTTTAAGCATACGATTAGCAAAACACATCGAAATTAACCCAAATTTCTAACAGAGCCTTAAAACATTATTTTAGAATTTTAAGAATTTTTCCAGAATTTATTTACGTATAAATTCGCTAATCTTCACTAATTACCCTTAATCACCGTAATTAGTGCAAAAACTATGCAAATCACTCACCTTGGCCACAAATGAAATTCTCAGAACTGAAACTCCTCTGATTTGGGGCGAATACTGATGTCTAACAGCGGCTCCAACCTTGCTTTGGTGCTTTTTCTCCTTAATTTGGTGTTGCTAAGCCTAATCTTCAATTAGAGAGTGATTTGGGTGTTTTAGATGTAGGAAGCCATTACTAAGGTCTCAAGGAGGTTTGTGGCGGCTCAAAACTGAAATGAAAGTGATAACCTAACCCTAATCAGACCTCCTAAACCTCTAAACCCGAAATTCCCCTTGGGCCTAGCTGCTAATCACCCGGTTAAGCCCAATTAAGCTGTTTTTCACCATCTGAAACTTGTTTCAGCCATATCTCCCAAACGGTAAGTCCGTTTGGCTAATGTGACCACTCTACGGAAAGAGAAACCATCATCCGGAGCCAATGGAAGTGGTTTCAGGTCAAAATTCCTTTCCAGTCAAAAGTTATGGCCAAAACAGTGATAACTAGGGGTAAAATGGTCATTTAAAAATCGGGAAAAATCATGAACATGGGAAATGACCCCAATAGTCGTCTCCCAAAGTTACACGACCATACGACTTCGTATGTGAAAGAAATAAATATTCTACGATCCTATAATGCGTAGAATGCGGGTCGTTACACTCTCCCCCCTTAAGAAATTTCGTCCCCGAAATTCCTTAATCCCAAAACATACAAGGGATCCCGCATGCCCAACAACCATATACAACAATCAAATATGCAAAACAAGCAAACAAGCCTATCCTAGCATGCGGAAAATCTAAATCGAAGTCAAAATCTTACCAGACAAAGAGTTCTGGATACTTCTTCCTTATGTCGTCCTCTGTTTCCCAAGTACAATCACTCTCGTCCTCGCTCCACTGTACCTTGACTAGCTTCACCGCCTTCCTTCGAAGTTGCTTCATGTCGTACTCGACAATACGGGCCGGCTTGCGGTTCCCAACCGCCTCGGGTTCTACTTCGAAGTCCTCTAACTGATCAGGTGAAATAGTCATGTCTGAGTCGTGAACGAACTTCCTTAGTTGGGAAACATGAAATACGTTGTGAACTCCCGCCATCTTCTCCGGTAAGTCAATTCTATATGCCAAATTCCCGACTAGTTCAAGAACAGGGAATGGGCCAACAAATCTTGGTGCCAACTTGCCTCTCCTGCCAAATCGCATTACGCTCTTCAGCGGAGAAATCTTGACAAACACCAAGTCGCCAACGGAGAACTTTAAGTCTCTTCTTCTCTTATCAGCATAACTTTTCTGCCTATCTTGGGCTGCCTTCATTCGTTGTTGAATGATCTTGATCTTACCTGAAGTTTCCCTCACCACATCTGGTCCAAGCATAAACTTCTCGCCAGTCTCTATCCAACATGATGGTGAGTTGCACGGTCTTCCGTACAGAGCTTCAAACGGAGCCATACCGATACTGGATTGGTAGCTATTATTATATGCAAACTCTACTAGATGCAAATGGTCATCCCATGATCCACCAAAGTCCAATATGCATGCTCTCAAGAGGTCTTCCAAGATACGGTTCACCCTCTCCGTCTGACCGTCGGTCTGAGGATGATATGCGGTACTGAGTTGTAACTCTGACCCTAGAGCCTCTTGTAAGCTCTTCCAAAACCCACTAGTAAACAACGGGTCTCGGTCGCTCACAATGCCTTTAGGTACTCCATGAAATCTCACTACCCACTTCATATACAATTCTGCTAACTTAGCTGCCGTTCTTGTCGATTTGACTGGTATAAACCTTGCACTTTTAGTCAGTCGATCTACAATTACCCAAATGCTATCATATCCCGATCTAGTCCTTGGTAAACCATCAATGAAATCCATCGAGACTTGCTCCCATTTCCATTCGGGAATTTCTAATGGCTGTAACAAACCACTAGGCTTCTTTTGCTCGGCTTTAACTAACTGGCAATTCATGCATTTGGATATAAACTTCCCAACGTCTCTTTTCATCCCTTCCCAGTAGTAAGTCTGCTTCATATCTCGATACATCTTGTTACCACCGGGGTGTATAGTCAGCTTTGAGTGATGACATTCTCTAAGCACTTCATCTCTCAATCCATTGACATTGGGTACAACAAGCTTTCCATTCTTTCTAAGCCATCTATCTCGATCAAGCCCATACTTGTTCACCTCCTCATCGATACCCATCTCTAACTTGGAGATGATTTCCAATAGGTTAGGATCGTCCCTCTGACTAGAGCCGATCTGCTCAATCAAAGTGGGTCTGATCGTCAAACTTGCTAACATTTCTGGATCCAATTCGCACTTTGGTCTAAAATCAAACCCCGCGATAAACTCCAGTTGCTTCCATTCAAGGAACATAGCCCCTAAGCTGGCATGTCTTCTGCTCAATGCATCAGCCACCGCATTGCCCTTTCCTGGTGTGTATGCGATGTCAAAATCATAGGAAGCTAAGAACTCTAACCATCTCTGCTGACGGAGATTTAAATCTTTCTGAGAGAAGAGATACTTCAACGACTTATGATCTGTAAACAGCTCAAATCTTTCTCCCAAGAGATAGTGTCTCCACATCTTTAACGCGAACACGATCGCTGCCAATTCTAAATCATGGGTAGGGTATCTTCTCTCGTGCGGTTTCAATTGCCGACTTGCGTAAGCTACAACCCTACCGCCTTGCATCAATACAGCACCCAGTCCGGTACCACAGGCATCCGTGTATACCGTCATCTCTTCATCCCCCTTAGGAATGACTAACACTGGTGCGCTTGTCAACTTGTCCTTTAGACTCTTAAATGCATTCTCGCACCTTTCATCCCAGACAAAAGCTTGATTCTTCTTGGTCAACTGGGTCAATGGTGCTGCTATCTTGGAGAAACCTTGGATAAACTTACGATAATATCCCGCTAACCCCAAGAAACTTCTTACATCAGTTGCATTCTTGGGCGTAGGCCAATCTTGTACCGTAGCCACCTTCGCCGGGTCCACGGCAATCCCATTTTCTGATACAACATGGCCCAAGAACCTCACTTCCCTCTTCCAGAAGTGACACTTAGAAAACTTTGCTTTCAATTGGTGTTTTCTCAACACCTCCATCGCTACTCTTAAATGTTCCTTGTGTTCTTCCTCTGTCCTCGAATAGACCAAAATATCATCAACGAACACAAGGACAAACTTATTCAACTGATCTCTGAATACCCTATTCATAAGATCCACAAAATATGCTGGGGCATTGGTCAGCCCGAATGGCATGACCAACCACTCATAAAACCCAGACGGCGTCCGAAATGCCGTTCTAGCTATACTCTCAGCTTCCACTCTAAGCTGATGAAAACCTGTCGCGAGATCCAACTGAGAAAATACTCTCGCGCCACTCAACTGATCAAACAAATCATCTATCCGCGGTAGAGGATACTTGTTCTTCCTCGTCACTTTATTCAACTCGCGGTAGTCTACACACAAACGAAGGGAACCATCCGCCTTGGTAGCAAACACAACTGGTGCTCCCCATTCAGAAACACTTCTTCTGATAAATCCCTTCTTCAAAAGATCGCTGACTTGCACCTCGAGCTCACGCTGCTCCCTTGGTGCCATACGACGAAGTGGCATCACTATAGGTCTGGCATCCTTTACCAAATAAATACGAAACTCAATCTCTCGGTGTGGTGGAAGTCCGGTCACTTCTTCGAAAACATCCGGATACTGGCCAACCACGGGCAAACCTGACAACTCACTATGTGGAATGTCGAGGGAGTTTAGAAAACTAGCCAATACCCCCTTACTGGGTAGACCACCAAACACTATCCTCCGCCCATCATCCGCTCTAGCTGTCACCAACAAGCCCTCACAGTCTACCACCACCCCGTATCTTTGGAGCCAATCTACTCCCAAAATAATGCCAAACCCAGTAAAGCCCAAAACAAAGCAATCACAAACAAACATGCATCCATGACTCGATAAGACCACACTGCGACAAATCATGCTAAGGCTAGTCGAACCACCAATCGGGTTCGTCACTACTAAAGGTCTATCGACAATCTCGGGCTCCAATCCCAACCTATCTACCAGGTCACTAGATATGAAAGAACTGGAAGCTCCGGTATCAAACAAAACTCTAACAGGAACATCATAAACAGAAAGCATACCTTGAATGACGACATTCTTTCCCTTCTCCGCCGCTGTTGGGGCATTTGACGAAGAAGGAATAGCATTAAGGGCATAAGCTTTCACCATTTGCTTCTCTTTAGGGGGCTGTGGACACTTGTCTTTGTGATGTCCCATTTGGCCACAGTTGAAGCACTTCCTATCCGCTGGCTTGGCTCGACAATTACTAGCATAATGGCCCTTCTTACCACAGCTGAAGCACTCCACATCCTGCTTATTCTTTTTCTTCTGGCCATCCTTAGCCTGATTCTGCTTTCTCTTATTCTGGGAACCACCTTTGCCTCCACCACTAGCTTGTGGCTTTGGCTCATCTGAGGATGCAACCTCAGTCTTCGGCTTAGGGTAGAGACTCTCTGATCTTAATGCTTTCCCCACAATCGACTCAAACGTCTCATCGATGTGGTTAATAAGCCTTTCCCCTAAGTACTGATCCAACCCAGTTATGAATTTCTCATTCTTTTTCTCGGCAGTATCAATAAGAGATAACCCATACTTTGACAAAGTGTCGAATTCAGCAATATAATCAGAAACTGCCCTTCCATTCTGCTTGAGTTCCAAGAACCTCTTGAACAACACTGACTTCTGGGCCGCTGGAATGAACTTCTCGCTAAAGCGAGCCTTGAACTGAACCCAAGTAATCTGGTCTTCGGGAGTAGCTGCTTTTATGGCATTCCACCAATTCATTGCCCGCCCTTGCAGCTGACGGGACGCTAGCTTTCTCTTCATCGCATCCTCGATACCTAAATCCTCGAAAATACGTTCGCAACTATCCAACCAATCTTGAACATCCGTAGCCGACTCCGTTCCGTGGAACGGCTTCCCACCAAGACTAGTATAGTCCTTATTCAGCTTGGCGAAGTCGACTCTTGGCGCCTGCACTATTGGACCACCACCATTTCCACCATTGGGGGCTGCCCTCTGAACATCCCTAAGCATCTCTCTCATGAGGTCTGTAAACATCGCCCTCATGTCAGCAGCATTCCCATTATTGGCTCCCCTACCAGCACCTCTAGTATCTCGGCTCATCGTCAATCTGAAAAAGGAAACGATTAACGATTCCATAGTGGTGCTAGTGCAGTATGACTTCATCCTTATACTACTAATAGTGTATATATATATATATAGCTTTTAAAAACCAAAGTAATCACAAATACGCTCTCTCGTATACGTATCTTATCTCTCCCTGATAACTTCCCTAGGTTAACTACGCAACCTAGAGCTCTGATACCAAGTGTGACGGCCCGCCTCGCACCAGCCTGCATTTCCTCCAATAGTGCGCTGTACACATGTTCGACTAGCACAAGACGGTCGTCAGAAGAAAAGGAAGAAGGGAACGAACTAATCAAAGAACCTGTAGAATGTCTCACAGCGCATGGAATAAAATATAATAATAACATACTTGACATAAAACAGGCGAGACAGTACATAAGCTGATAACTAAAACCAACATCAATCTCAAAGCAGCGGAAATCCAAATACAGCTTATTACAATTTTTTCCAAATTTACTGTCTCTAAACAAAAGAAAGCTAAAGTAGAAGATGCACCACCAATGCCCAAGCAGTGATCTTCAACAACACAGGGAGAATACTATATATATTACGTGGAAGCCTCCTGCTCGTCTCCGGATCATCTACCCGTGCATCACCAGCTAACCTGTCTCTAGTCTGCTCGTGTGAGCACCCAGAGTAATAAGAGGAGACATAAAACTCTGGGTCAGACATAAAGCCTGGTATGAGCGATAAGCATCTAAACAGAATGATAACAGGTATACTAAACCATACCTGAACCTGGACCTGCAACCAAAGAGTTAGTACCACATACCGTACAATACTCCAAGGTGCCATAATAATTAGTGTAAGAATACGGGGGTGGGGTGTGCATGTCAAAATGATAGCAACAAATCATCCATAGCAACCATCCTCACACCTCTCACTCAGTGCCTGAAGCGTACGACGTCTACCACTTTGGAACACTAGACAAACTGAGGCAACGACGAATCCCGACTTGTAGAAACCCTGTTGTGACCAAGCCAAACACTTGGAGTCATGACCAAACATTTCAATGACCCACTTCATTGGTCATAGCCCTTGGTTCTACCAATGCCATAATGGCCCTGAATCCGCCTTCGTACCTCCTACCATAGTGGTCCAAAGCTATAGGTGTCGATAACTCCTTAGCACGCGTCCCGCGGCAAAGCCCAACCATGAAGTGAACTCGTTGATTCCCATCTGAATCTTAAGCTCGAACTTCTCATTTGGACTTCCTTTGCATCTCGGGTTTGGTTGAATTGGAGTGGGTCTTCAGAAGAGTTGTCGTACATTAACAGTCCTAGAGTCCTGTTCGGTTCGGTAGTCATCACCATCGTCGGGTCGGGTCGGTAGTCCACTTTGGGTCGGGTCGGTTCAGTGATTCTCCCCCCTTCAGTTCGGTTCGGCAATCATTGCCCTCGTCTGTTCGGTTCGGGTTTCTTCACTCCGGGTCGGGTCGGGTTGCTATCCTCCTTCCAGCTCATGCTCCTTCTTCGATCAGCTCCCTCGTTTCTTCTACTCCGATCCGATCACTTCGCTTTACTTCAGTCCGATCCGCTCCGCTCCCTAGCCTACTCCGATCCGATCTGCTCCAACTCCAACTCTAAGCAATGGCCTTCCTTCCTGCCAAACTTCTTCCAGTGGCAGGTCCCCATCCAGTTCGGATTCCCTTGGTCAGTTCCCTAGTCCGATCCGACCCCTTTCTCCGATCCGATCCGGTTCGGAACCTGCACACTTCTGCAACTTTCCAGCGAGCTTTCTACGCCATTCGACGATGTTTCGAGCAACTTAACTATTCTAATCAATCATGAAACATACCATAGAGTCATAGCAACATATAATAGCAACCACAAACAGCAAACAACAATTCAAATGAACCAAAATGGATCAAAAGTGGCTAAAACCTCACATTTACCTATAATCCCTCTTAATCATGTTTAAGCATACGATTAGCAAAACACATCGAAATTAACCCAAATTTCTAACAGAGCCTTAAAACATTATTTTAGAATTTTAAGAATTTTTCCAGAATTTATTTACGTATAAATTCGCTAATCTTCACTAATTACCCTTAATCACCGTAATTAGTGCAAAAACTATGCAAATCACTCACCTTGGCCACAAATGAAATTCTCAGAACTGAAACTCCTCTGATTTGGGGCGAATACTGATGTCTAACAGCGGCTCCAACCTTGCTTTGGTGCTTTTTCTCCTTAATTTGGTGTTGCTAAGCCTAATCTTCAATTAGAGAGTGATTTGGGTGTTTTAGATGTAGGAAGCCATTACTAAGGTCTCAAGGAGGTTTGTGGCGGCTCAAAACTGAAATGAAAGTGATAACCTAACCCTAATCAGACCTCCTAAACCTCTAAACCCGAAATTCCCCTTGGGCCTAGCTGCTAATCACCCGGTTAAGCCCAATTAAGCTGTTTTTCACCATCTGAAACTTGTTTCAGCCATATCTCCCAAACGGTAAGTCCGTTTGGCTAATGTGACCACTCTTCGGAAAGAGAAACCATCATCCGGAGCCAATGGAAGTGGTTTCAGGTCAAAATTCCTTTCCAGTCAAAAGTTATGGCCAAAACAGTGATAACTAGGGGTAAAATGGTCATTTAAAAATCGGGAAAAATCATGAACATGGGAAATGACCCCAATAGTCGTCTCCCAAAGTTACACGACCATACGACTTCGTATGTGAAAGAAATAAATATTCTACGATCCTATAATGCTCAGAATGCGGGTCGTTACACATTTACCCTCGTATCTAGATTAGAAGAAATTAGGATACTACTAGCCTTTGCAAACCATAATAATTTCAAATTATATCAAATGGATGTTAAAAGTGCTTTTCTAAATGGATTTATTAAAGAAGACATATATGTAGAGAAACCACCTCATTTTGAAGACAAAAAATTACTAAAGCACGTATATAAGTTAAAGAAAGCGTTATATGGATTAAAACAGACTCCTAGGGATTGGTATGATAGAATAAGAAATTACTTATCACAATCCAACTTTGAAATAGGAAAAATAGATAACATCTTGTTTATTAAAAGTAATAATAAGGATATACAATTAATGCAAATATATGTTGATGATATAATTTTTGGATTGACAAATAATAAGATGAATAAAGAATTTTCTGATGTTATGAGCCAATAATTTGAGATTAGTCATATGGGAGAACTAACATTCTTCTAAGGCTTACAAATTCGTCAATTAAAGAATGGAATATTTATTAATCAAGAAACATGTACAAGATATTTAATTAATAAATATAATTTAACAACAACCAATGGGTGACCAACACCAATGATAACCAATATAGCTTTAAGTAAAGACGATACGTCAAAAGATTGATAAAAAATTATGTAAAGGAATGATAGGTTCACTATTATATATAACCGCTAGTAGACTCGATATTACGCGTAGTTATGCCTCTGTGCAAGATATTAATCGCAACCTAAGGAAACACGTTTAAAAGCCTTAAAATGTATTCTAAGATATGTAAAACATACATTAGACTTTGGATTATTTTATCCAAAGGATGATTCATTCGATTTAGTTTCTTATTGTGACGCTGATTATGCAGGATGTAAATCCGATCGTAAAAGTATTAGTGGAACATGTCTTTTCTTAGGACATTCACTAGTCTTATGGTTTAGTAAAAAGCAAAATACCGTATCTTTGTCAACAACTGAAGCAGAATATATCTCTGTTGCTTTGGCTTGTTCACAAGTAATATATATGCAACAAACTTTAAATGATTTTGGATTAACAATAAAGAAATCAACAATATACTGCGATAATATGAGTGCTATAAATATATCTAAAAATCCAACTCATCACTCAAGAACTAAACATATTGATATGCTACATCATTTTGTAAGAGATAACGTAAGTAAAGAGAAAATTTCACTCGAATTTATAGAAACAGATAAACAAATAGCAAATATATTAACAAAACCATTAAATGAAGCAATGTTTACTAAATTAAGAAGAGAATTAGGTATTTGCTCATTAAGTGAATTAGAATAATTAAATATATTAATATAAACAAGAATAACATTAAAAATCAGAAAATAAAAATAAAAAACATAAGTATGTTGACATACATATGTCACTATGTCGACATATAACTGCCAGATTTCAAAAATTAATTACCACCAAAAAGTTAGTTACAATAACCATTTAAACTCTTTACTTAGAATTTTCTTCTTCATTCTCTTATTTCATTTCTGTAAAAATGCAAAATCAAAATAAATCATGGCCTTCACTAATTATAACAACCAAATTAACCCTGAATCATCCGCTAGACCATCCGAAGGTCCATTCCAACGTTTTACCCTCTCTCGTGTAATCAAATTGGAAGAGAAAATGGAATGTACTCTTTAAATGCTTGCTGAGATTCAAGTGCTCCAAATTCGATAACACATGTAACGACCCGCCATTTTGACTGTGCCAAATCGACAAAACATGTCAACTCGAACCGTCCAAAACAACAGATTCTTATTAGCATATGGGGTAAATAGAATAGATCACAGATCACAAACATAGATACAAAGCAATATAATATCTCGTAGCGGAAAATATAAAATAAAATAGTACCTCATGAAGCTACTAAATATAAATATTTTACATCAGATTTTACATAAATAATACAGCGGAAGTCTAATACAATGAATTCTAATGCATAAATAAAAGATAATTATATGAACATAAACAATGGGAATAGCTGAAAACTGGAACAACAGATCGATAAGTAAATGCAGGTAAGCAAATCCCAATGTAAACTCCAAGAGTGGATCTCAAAACTTGTGATAATCAATTTGACCCGAGCAATAATGCAAAACAAAACAATTCAGATCAGGATTAGCATTCTCATGAAAGCAAATCAACTCAAACGAAATCTTCGATGAAATGCAATCAGTAACTTAAAGGATGTTCAGGATCACCATCCTCTAAGGATGCATCAAACTAATACTATATAGTATAATACACTACATACAATAGTGTCTATCAGTAAAGTAAAAATATCAAAATAGCGTAAGCGAAATTACCATATTACCCTTACACCGTTTATATATTCCCATAGTATATACAATACCCTAATTTCTCTGTAAACTGGAGGTTGATCAGAGGGCACTCCATATAAAACAGTACAAAACAAAATCGTAGTGGGCTCGTATAAGGCATGTGACAAGGCATGCAAGGAATGTCAGGGTGGATTCACCGTTTGCAAAGCCGGACTGGTGGTAACGCGTAACATCAATCACATCATAAGTCATATATCATCAGTGCACCTACGTGTCATATGAATATCGTGTCATATATATATCAAACAATTTCTACTAGCAACCTATACATTTCACAACAGTTCACTTGGTTGAATTTAACAATCATGAAACAATGTAGGTCAAGTGTGAGATAAACTCACCTTTTGTGGCACAGAATGGAGACAGCAGGCGGATTGGCATAGAAAGAGACATTCTCTTACCTTCTCTAATAAGATAAAATATATAAGTTAAAAGCAAATTAGACAAGGAAAGATGATGCGAAACTTTCATAAATTTGTAATGGTAATCAAACCCAATCATCATCGAAGATGATAATCAAGCAATGGAAGAAGAAGTGGAGGAAGAAGAGGAGGAAGAAATGATGGAAGAAGAGGAACCAGAAGAGATACAACAAGAAGTTATGGAAGAGGATGACCAAGTCGTATGCATTAGTGAAGTCTTGTTCGATCAACATGGAAATATAATTGAATAAAATGAGGATTTTTGTCTCCATTACCCAAATTTTCGTACCCATAAGTCTCCTATCATTAAGAAAAAAAATAGAATTTAGCTTTCTTGTGTATCACTTTTATTGAAAAACAATGTTTAATATAATATCTGCTTTATAAGCATTTCATTAGTTCGTTATATAGGCACGAATTTAGGGGGAGTCATATGCATTAAGTATTTTGATCACAAGTTATACATATATATCTTATTACTTTAGTATAGAATAATGATACGATATTGATAAATATAGAATATAAGGGGGGTAATTATAGAATTTCTTTTTGATAATGCCAAAGGGGGAGAAATTATAAAATATAGACTTAGTTTAAATAGAATATGTAGGATTCATAGTGACAGGGGGAGTATTAGAAGGATCAACGTCAATAGGCATGAACATGTATGAATATTTTATAATTAAGGTTGTCATCATCAAAATGGGGGAGATTATTGGAAAAAGGAGTTTTGATGACAACAACCTTATTTCAATATTAATTGATTATAAAATGTATATTAACATCTCTATCTAGAATATACACACACACACATATATGCTGGAATTACATACATGAATTAATACTGAAGACTGTACAGCTTTAGGGATTCAAGAGATTCAGAATTCAAAGAAGATTCAAGACTCATGAGTAACCAAGAAATCAAAAGTTCAAGAGTTCAAGATAAATATAGTAATACAATCTATTTTTTATGTAAGACTCTGGATAGCACTCCACATTCAAATTATGTTTTTTTTCAAATTCTGATTTTCAAATTTCAAAATCAGTTTTTCAAAATTCAAATTCTAATTTTAATTAGTTTTTCTATCTTACCTTTGATTTTAAATTTAAGTTTCAAAAGTTTATAAATTTACATAGTTATATACTTTTATATTTATATAGTTTTAAGGTTTATAATTTTATAAATATGTTTATATAATTATACTTATGATTTCTTATGATTTTCTACTTTATAATACTTATTTATATCACTATGTTTTAATTCAAGAATTTCAAAAATTACATATATATTAAAACACTTGAAAAATATTCAAATTCAAAATTTTCGTACACTTATGTCGACATACATATGTTGGGATGTCGACATACAACTGTCATATTTTCAGCTTTGAAAGGAAGTCTCTTTTCACTATTTGTAACTTTTCAGAAGTGTTGCAACCTTCCAAATCTTCTTCTCCATCTTCATACCTTTTCAATCCTCCATTATTATTTTATATTTTTATGATTTCTACACTTATACTCTGCCGATTTCTATTCTAAATACATAAAAATTCTTCTCTTCTCACTCACTACTTATTACTCTCTAAATCAAAGTGATGTTGTAAACATTTGGGATAGTTTGAAAATGGTATGTTCCTTGTAGCCGTGAAATCAAGGAAAGGAAACGGTGTTAACCTTGTAACCGAGAAATCAAGGGTGGTGGAAACTGTAACACCCCACGTCCATTAATGTCACTCACAAAGGGAATGCATTAACTTCCATGGAGGTTTTAAGTGAATATAAAACAGTAAAATTACAACAAGACAGATATAAAATAGTACTTGGAAATTCAAAAACTTTATTTCATTGTAGCAGAAGTCAAAACATGTTTGATTACATCATAACACCACATTCAATGTCAAGTACAATATCTATCTTGTTAAAACAAGTACATAATCCCATTACATGAATAGCCATTAAAAAGAAAGATAACAAGCTGGACTTTACTTCAGCAGTCCAAGCTTTCTAGAAGATAAGCGATTCAACTAGACTCCACTAGAACTTGGCCCAACCTGCGGACCTGAAGGGAGAAAAAGGATGGAAAAGAGGGGGTCAGACATAAAGTCTGGTGAATATGATAATTCTACAATACTATTACCAAAATAACTGGACTAAGGCATAAGCTGGAAAACAAGAAAATGTCTATGAAGAGCAGATTAAGGACATAGACAATCACTAAAGGCAACGTTATAGGCGCTCCTAAATACTAAAGGATAAACACTATACTGCACCACACCAGTCACTCTAAAGATTCATCCCACTTAGCTTCACTTAGAAACTTTCCCAATGGCTTTACGTACCCCTAGCTGACTACATAGGTGCCGCCTGCCCCTATCTCCACTAGGTGTACCCTACTTCCCATTATTCGATCGGCTCCCTAACTCGTAGATACCCGTGCTGGCCCCACAGTGGGGTGTATCACTCCCCTAAAGTGGCAACCTGATACAACGGACATGCACGGCTTATACCTACACGATGCAACAACGTCTTACCTACCAGCCCGGGTCCACACACGCATATGAAACCCGTTGGACTTGCGTTGCCACCGCTCCCTGTTTTGGCCTCTTATAGTCAAACCCAGTATGCGTGTCCCGTCCTCGACTTGGGTCGAGCCCACAAAGATACGTTTTGGGATACTGGTTGAAATGGGCCCCCACTATTTACCACAAGCATTCCACCTAAGCTTGTCCCCATTAGTCCATCCCACTTAACCCACTTAGTCATGTTCATTTACATGTGTGTTTGGTTAAGTCTAATCGTATTTCAAATGCCTCTAAACGCAACCACCAGATTCCTCACGCCACCCAAGGCACCTACTTAACCCCCATGTCCCACCTTACATGATTATCTGGTTAAGTATTTCTTAGTTCATTAAGGTCATAACCTCCTAAAGACCTCTCACATTAGACTGGCATTTATGGCAGCTGGATTTGCCGGGCGGGTCCGGGCAGTCTTACACCATAAAAGAGTCTAACCTCGTGTCTTTACAACTGTTATGCTTTAGTTTGGGCCTAGGACCTCTCACATTGGGCCGACATTTGTGACTACTGGATTTGCCGGGCGGGTCCGGGCAGGTTTACATCACAAACAGGTCCAACCTCGTGTCCTAAGCATTGATTATTAATAATAATCCACTTTCCCCCAATTTTAATAATTCCCTACTTGAATTATTAATTACTTCCAATTTTTAACAATGTCCATAATTGACTCAATTATGGACATTCATTCATGGTATGCAACATCTTACAAAATTGCACCCAATTTATTAATTCCTAATATTACCCCTACCCCACGTTTGAACGTTTATTCGCAAAATATATGTTAGACTCGAATAGCCTAACTCATAGCATAAAAGAGATTATCATAATAACAACATGTATATGTGACCAAATGAATCATAATAAGGGGTGAAACTTGCATATGTCCAACTTGCATAGATTATACATGTCATGGATCTAAAGGTGTCAACTTGTTCAAAATTCACCTAATATGATCTCAATCAATTTTCATAAACTTACATATGAACATGTGTGAATCAACATCATCTAATTTTTTTTAACAACATGGTTTTATATGGGTACACCTAACTCAATAGGCAAATTCCCATAATCAAGTTTTATTTAATTATAGTTTCAAGTTTATGGGTACACCTAACCTAATAGGCAAATTCCCATAAACAAGATCCATTTAAATTAAGAAAAAAAACATAACTTTAAGCATGATCCAACAACATCATGATTTTTCAACATAATATAGCATGATTTATAACATGGCATAGTATGATAGTATAACATAGCTTGACATGATTCTCAACATAGCACGACATAGCATAAGAGAATTTACAACATAGCATGACATAGCATATATAATTTACATCATACGACAACATAATAACATAATAAGAGATCCACAATATATAGAATTTACAATTACAAATCACATCACTTTCTTGTGATCCATTCATAACTGAGTCAAATTAGTTTGTAATAGTCTTGTGAGAATCATCATACTCACCAACAAAAGAAAAGAATTAGAGAAAGAGAGATCTTTTGATTTGATTTGTGTAGATTTAGTTGTAGATGATTAGGCTTCCTCTTCTTAGTTTGTGACGGCTATGCTGAACTCCATGGCAGCAGCATGACGGTAGCTTCTCTAATTTTACAAATGATTTAGGTCTAGGGTCTACCCACTTATTTATAGATTTTAGAATTCATTTAGGCCATTAGATTTAACCTAGAAATAACCGCAGCCGTTCAGATAAGATGGGGTTTATCTTGTTGACTCAGCAATGAGTCAGAAGTGACTCAGCAAACACTCAGCATATTAATAAACTTCTATTCATGTCATAAATATATATATTTTTTCTACAATGTACATATTAGATACATCCCCCTTTACTTATTATTGTTTTTATATACATATTAGATACATCCCCTCTCTCACACACTTATTAATATTTTTATATTCATATTAGATACATCCCCTCTCTTACACACTTATTAATATTTTTATATTCATATTAGATACATCCCCTCTCTTACACACTTATTAATATTTTTATATTCATATTAGATACATCCCCTCTCTTACACACTTATTAATATTTTAGCAACTTTAGTGTTAATAGAAAATTCGGGGTGTTACAGAAACGGTGTTAACTTGTAGCCGTGAAATGAAGGGTATTGTACTGAGATTTGACCTAGTAAGAAAACTCTATGCAATTTAGCGTTGCGTGGGACTGGATGTAGGAGCAATCCAAAGCTGTGACGGATTGCCCCACACCAGCCGACATTTCCCATGAAAGTGCGCTCTGCCGATGTCCAACCAGCACGGGACGGTCGCCAAAGAAAGAAAAGGAAGTTTGAACTAACAAGGAACCTGTAGAATGTCTCACAGCGCATGAAATAAAATATAATAATAACATAACTTCGACATAAAACAGGCGAGACAGTGCATAAGCTGAAAACTAAACATCATAGCAGCGGAAAATCCAAATACAGCTTATGTCCCACATCATCATTATTACAACTTTATAGCTATCTCTAAAGCAAAAGAAAGGAAAGGTACACTACTAATGCCCAAAGTAGTGACCAGCAGCGACACAGGGAGAATATCTATATATATCACACGTGGGAGCCTCCTGCTCGTCTCCAATACAGCTACCCATGCATCGTCACCTGACCTGTCTCTAGTCTGCCCGTTTAAGAGAACCCAGAGTAATAAGAAGAGACATAAAACTCTGAGTCAGACAAAAGTCTGGTATAAGCGATAAGCATTAAAACAGAATAATAAAAGGTATACTAAACCAAACCTAAACCTGGACCTGGACCTGCAACCAAAGAGTTAGCACAACATACCGCTCAATACTCTAAGGTGCCACTAACATATTGTATAAAGAATACGGGGGTGTGGGTGTGCATGACATAGTGATGGCAAACAACCAAGCATAACAACCATCCTCACATTCTCTCACTCAGTGCGTAAAGCATACGACATCCACCGCTCTGACCACCCATTCCTTGCTATGATCACTCTGCCCCATGAGGTCATAATGACACCACTGCATTGATCCATAGCCACTAATCCTTGCTATGTCCACTCTGCCCCATGAAGTCATGACGACTCCACTGCACTGGCCCATAGCCATGCTACAATCACTTTGCCCCATGGAGTAGTAACTACCCAATGCACTGATACATAGCCTAACTTCAGTCTTGGTGGTGGATCAATGCTATAGATGATAACCCCTTTCGCACACCTCCCGCAGCAAAGCCCAGCACATGAAGTTGACTCATTGGTTCCCAACTAGATCCTAAGTTTTACTTTCTTTTTGGAATTCCTTTGCATCTCGGGTTTTGGTCGAATTGGAGTTGGTCTTCAAAAAAGTCGTCGCGCAGAAGTAACTTAAGTCTAGTTTGGTTCGGCTATACATCATCTTTAGATTTCTCGTTCAGTTCAGATTCTCCATCGTGGTTTGGCTCAGCTCCTTCATTCGGTTCGGTTCGGGTGTCATGCTTCATGGTATGCTCCTGGGTGCGGTTCGGTTCAGTGGTTCTCCTCCTTCAGATACCGGTTCGATTCGGTGATGGCACTTAAGTCCTGGTTCGAAGCGCTATACTCCGGTTCAGTTCGGTGGTCCTTCATCTCCAGTCAACCCGATCCGATCCCATGTCCAGCTTTGGTCCAATTCCAACTCCAACTCTTATACGAACGGCCTTCCTTTTTGCCAAGCTTCCTTTAGTGTAAAGTCCCGATCCGGATCGGATCCTCATACCCACCGATCCGAGCCCTATATCCGATCCGAGCCCTATATCCGATCCGATCCGGTTCAGCTAGTTTCCTGCACTTCTTTCCAATGAGTGCTTTACGCCATTCGACGGCGTTTTCGACCAATCTGACTTTTCTAATCAATCACAAAACATACCGTACAGTCATAGCAACATATATAATCAACCACAAACACCAAAACAATAATTTGTTAGGTTAAAACGGATCAAACATAGCCAAAATCCCATATTTTCCCTTAAGCATGTTTAAGCAAAACTAATGATAGGATTAGTAAAACTTAACCAAATTTTCTAACAGAGGCCTAAAGCAATATTTCGAAATTTATCCATATTTTTCCAGATTTTTAACATGTATAATTTCACTAATTATCACTAATTACCCTTAATTAACCGTAATTAGTGAGGAACTATGCAAATCACTCACCTTTGCCACAACGAATTACCAAATCCGAAATGATTCTTTGTTTGGCGCTGTTCCCAAGGCTATTAGCAGTTCTACCCGGTTCTTGTGCTAATCCGCTTTGATTTGATGTAGATTTGGCTTAATTAGCGATTACAAGGTGATTTTGGGTGTTTTAGCAAGTGGAGGCCATTGCTAGGTTGAGAGGAATGTCTTAGGTGGCTGGAAAATGAAGTAAAATTCGTTTTCTAAACACTAGCAGCCCTCTTATACTCTTAATCCCGAAATTCCCCAGTGGGCTTATATGTTAATCACCCGGTTAAGCCCAATTAAGCTGTTTTTCACCATCTGAAACTTGTTTCAGCCATATCTTCCAAACGGTGAGTCCGTTTGGCTATTGTGACCACTCTTCGGAAAGGAAAAACATCATCCGGATCTAATGAAAGTGGTTTCAGGTCAAAAATCCTTTTCAATCAAAAGCTATGGCTGAAATAAGATCAGCTAGGGGAAAAATGGTCATTTAAAAAAATCGGCAAAAATCATGAACATGGGAAATGACCCCAATAGTCGTCTCCCAAAGTTACATGACCATACGACTTCTCATGTGAAAGAAATAAATATTCTATGATCCTTCGATACATAGAATGTGGGTCGTTACATTCTCCCCCCTTTAAGAAATTTCAGCCCCGAAATTCCTTAACCCGAAACATACAAAGGATCCCGCATGCCTACCAGCCATATACAACAATCAAACATGCAAAACAAACAAACAAACCTATCCTAGCATGCAAAAAGACTAAATCGAAACGAAAATCTTACCAGGCGAATTCTGGATACGTCTCCCTAATGCTCTCCTTTGTCTCCCAAGTACAGTCATTCTCATTCTCGCCACATTGAACTTTGACTAGATTCACCGCTTTCCTTCGAAGTTGCTTCGTATCATTCCCAACAATATGCATAGGCTTGCGGTTCCCAACCGTCGTGGGTTCAACCTCGGTATCATCCAACTGATCAGGTGAAATAGTCACATCGGGATCGTGCACGAATTTCCTTAACTGGGAAACATGAAATACGTTATGAACTTCTGCCATCTTCTCTGGTAATTCAACTTTATATGCCAAATTCCCAATTTGCTCAAGAACTGGGAATGGACCAACAAATCTTGGTGCTAACTTGCCTCTCCTGCCAAATTGTATCACGCTCTTTAACAGAGAAATCTTGACAAACACCAAGTCGCCAATGGAGAAATTTAAATCTCTTCTTCTCCTATCAGCATAACCCTTCTACCTATCTTGGGCAGCCTTCATTCGCTGTTGGATAATCTTAATCTTAGCTGAAGTTTCATTTATCACATCTGGTCCAAGCACAAACTTCTCACCAGTTTCTAACTAACATGATGGTGAGTTGCACGGTCTTCCATACAAAGCTTCAAATGGAGCCATACCAATACTGGATTGATAAACTATTATTATATGCAAACTTTACTAGATGCAAATGGTCATCCCATGATCCACCAAAGTCTAATATGAAAGCTCTCAAGAGATCTTCTAATACTCGATTCACCCTCTCTGTTTGTTCGTCGGTTTGAGGATGATACGCAGTACTGAGATGTAATTCTGATCCTAACGCCTCTGATAAGCTCTTCCAAAATCCACTAGTGAACAACAGATCTCGGTCACTCACAATGCCTTTGGGTATTCCACGAAATCTCACTACCCACTTTACATATAGTTCAGCTAACTTAGCTGCCGTTCTATTCGACTTGACGGGTATAAATCTTGCACTTTTGGTCAATCGGTCCACAATCAACCAAATGCTATCATGGCCCGATTTAGTCCTTGGTAACCCATCAATGAAATCCATTGAGACTTGTTCTCATTTCCATTCTGGAACCTCTAATGGTTGCAACAAACCACTAGGCTTCTTTTGCTCAGTTTAACTAGTTGACAATTCATGCATTTGGATACAAACTTTCCAACGTCCCTTTTCATCCCTTCCCTGTAGTAGGTTTGCTTCATGTCTCGATACATCTTGTTACCACCAGGATGTATAGTCAGTTTTGAGTGATGACACTCTCTAAGCACTTCATCTCTCAATCCACTGACATTGGGCACAACAAGTCTTCCATTCTTTCTAAGCCATCCATCTCGATCAAGCCCATACTTGTTCATCTCCTCATCGCCACCCATCTCTAACTTGGAGATGATTTCCAATAGGTTAGGATCGTCCCTCTGACTGGAACCAATCCGCTCAATCAAAGTGGGTATGATCGTCAAAGTTGTTAGCATTTCTAGATCTAATTCGCACTTTGGTCTGAAATTATACCCAGCGATGTACTCCAATTGCTTCCATTCTAGAAACATAGCCCTTAAACTAGCATGTCTTCTATTCAATGCATCAACCACCGCATTTCCCTTTCCTGGTGTATGCGATGTCGAAATCATAGCAAGCCAAGAATTCTAACCATCTTTGTTGTCGGAGATTTAGATCCTTTTGAGAGAAAAGATACTTTAACGATTTATGATCGGCAAACAACTCGAATCTTTCTCCAAAGAGATAATGTCACCACATCTTTAACGTGAACACGATCGCTGCTAATTCCAAATCATGGGTAGGGTATCTTCTCTCATGCAGTTTCAATTGCCGACTTGCATAAGCTATAGTCCTACCTCCTTGCATCAATACAACACCTAGCCTTGTACCACATGCATCCGTATATACTGTCATCTCTTCATTCCCCTTAGGAATGACTAACACTGGTGCACATGTCAACTTTTCCTTTAGGCTCTTGAATGCACTTTCGCACTTTTCGTCCTAGACGAAAGCTTGATTTTTTTTAGTCAACTGAGTCAACGTGCTACTATCTTGGAGAAGTCTTGGATAAACTTGCGATAATATCCAACTAATCCCAAGAAACTTCTTATGTCCGTTGCATTCTTGGGCGTAGACCAATCTTGTACCGTAGCCACTTTCGCAGGATCCACGGCGATACCATTCTCTGAAACAACATGGCCCAAGAATCTCACTTCCCTCTTCCAGAAGTGACACATAGAAAACTTTGCTTTCAATTGGTGTTTTCTCAACACCTCCATCACTATCCTCAAGTGTTCCTTGCGTTCTTCCTCTGTCCTCGAATAAACAAGGATATCGTCCACGAACATAAGAACAAACTTATTCAACTGATCTCTGAATACCCTATTCATAAGATCCACAAAATATGTTGGTGCATTGGTCAACCCAAATGGCATGACCAACCACTCATAAAATCCAAACGGTGTCCGAAAGGCCGTTTTAGCTATACTCTAAGCTTCCACTCTAATCTGATGAAAACCTATCGCGAGATCCAACTGGGAGAACACTCTCGTTCCACTTAACTGATCAAACAAATCGTCTATCCGCGGCAGAGGATACTTATTCTTCCTCGTCACTTTATTCAATTCGCGGTAGTTCACACACAATCGAAGGGAACCATCTGCCTTGGTAGCAAACACAACTGGCGCTCCCCACTCAGAAACACTTCTTCTGATAAATCCCTTCTTCAAAAGATCACTCACTTGCACCCCGAGCTCTCGCTGCTCCTTTGGTGCCATACGACGAAGTGGCATCACTATAGGTCTGGCATCTTTCACTAAATCAATACGGAACTCAATCTCTCGGTGTGGTGGAAGTCCGATCACTTCCTCGAAGACGTCGGGATACTGGCCAGCCACGGGCACATTTGACAACTCATCATGCGGGATGTCGAGGGAATTAAGAAAACTAGCCATTACCCCATCATTAGTTAGACCACCAAACACTACCCTCCACCCATCATCCGCTCTAACTGTCACCTAAAAGCCCTCACAGTCTACCACCACCCCGTATCTTTGGAGCCAATCGACTCCCAAAATAATGTCAAATCTAGTAAAGCCCAAAACAAAGCAATCACAAACAAACATGCATCCATGGCTCGATAAGATAACATTACGGCAACTCATGCTAAGGCTAGTTGAACCACCAATCAGGTTTGTCACTACCAAAGGTCTATCGACAATCACGGGCTCCAATCCCAACCTATCTATCAGGTCACTAGATATGAAGGAACTGGAAGCTCCGGTATCAAACAATACTCGAACATGAACATCATAAACAGAAAGCATACCTTGAATAACAACATTCTTTTCTTTCTCCGCCGCGGTTGGGGCATTCGACGAAGAAGGAACAACATTACTAGCATATGCTTTCACAATTTGCTTTTCTTTAGGGGGTTGCCGACACTTATCCTTGTGATGTCCCGCTTGACCACAGTTGAAGTACTTCCTATCCGCTGGCTTGGCCCGACATTCTTTGGCATAGTGGCCCTTCTTACCACAGCTGAAGCACTCAACATCTTTCTTATTCTTTTTCTTTTGGCCATCCTTGGTCTGATTCTGCTTTCTCTTATTCTGGGAACCATTCTTGCCTCCACCGCATGCTTGCGGCTTTGGCTCCTCTGCAGATGCAACCTCGGTCTTCGACTTAGGGTAAAGACTCTCTGACCTCAATGCTTTCTCCACAATCGATTCAAACGTCTCATCGGTGTGGTTAATAAGCCTTTCCCCCAAGTACTAATCTAAGCCTGTTATGAACTTCTCGTTCTTCATCTCGGGAGTGTCGATAAAAGATAATCCATACTTTGATAAAGTATCGAACTCAGCAATACACTCCGAGATAGATCTACCTTTCTGCTTAAGCTCCAAAAATTTCCTAAACAACTCTGATTTCTGAGCAGCTGGGATAAATTTTTCACCGAATCGGGCCTTAAACTGATCCCATGTAACTTGATCCTCCGGAGTAGCTGCCTTAATAGCATTCCACCAATTCATCGCCCGTCCTTGCAACTGACGGGACGCTAGCTTTCTCTTCATCGCATCCTCGATACCTAAGTCTTCGAAGATACGCTCATAGCTATCCAACCAATCTTGAACATTTGTGGCCGATTCCGTTCCGTGGAACGGCTTTCCACCAAGACTAGTGTAATCCTTGCATATCTTGGCGAAATCGGCTCTAGGCGCCTGCACCGCTACACCACCACCATTTGCAGCATTGGGAGTTACTCCTTGTACGTTTCTAAGCATCTCCCTCATGAAGTCAGTAAACATATCCCTCATGTCAGGAGCATTCCCATTGTTGCCTCCCCTACCAGCACCCCTCGTATATCGGCTCATTGTTCAATCTGTAAAGAGAAACGATTAACTATCCTCTTTGTGGTGTCAATGCAGTGCAACTTCATCCTTAGCTATATTAATAGTATATATATATATATAGCTTTTGAAAATTAAAATAATCACAAATACGCATTTTCAGATACGTATTATCTCTCCCTGGTGTCTTTCCCTAGGTTAACTACACAACCTAGAGCTCTGATACCAAATATGACGGACCGCCCCGCACCAGCCGACATTTCCCATGAAAGTGCGCTCTGTCGATGTCCAACCAGCACGGGACGGTCGCCAAAGAAAGAAAAGGGAGTTTGAACTAACAAGGAACCTGTAGAATGTCTTACAGCGTGTGGAATAAAATATAATAATAACATAACTTTGACATAAAACAGGCGAGACAGTGCATAAGATGAAAACTAAACATCATAGCAGCGGAAAATCCAAATACAGCTTATGTCCCACATCATCATTATTACAACTTTATAAGTGTCTCTAAAGCAAAAGAAAGGAAAGGTACACTACTAATGCCCAAAGTAGTGACTAGCAGCGACATAGGGAGAATATCCATATATATATATCATACGTGGGAGCCTCCTGCTCGTCTCCGGTACAGCTACCCGTGCATCATCACCTGACCTGTCTCTAGTATGCCCGTTTAAGAGCACCCAGAGTAATAAGAAGAGACATAAAACTCTAGGTCAGACAAAAGTCTGGTATGAGCGATAAGCATCAAAACAGAACAATAATAGGTACACTAAACCATACCTGAACCTGGACCTGCAACCAAAGAGTTAGCACAACATACCGCTCAATACTCTAAGGTGCCACTAACATATTGTACAAAGAATACGGGGAGGGGTGTGCATGACATAGTGATGGCAAAAAACCAAGCATAGCAACCATCCTCACATCTCTCACTCAGTGCATAAAGCATACGACATCCACCGCTTTGACCACTCATTCCTTGCTATGACCACTCTGCCCCCATGGGGTCATAATGACACCACTGCACTGATCCATAGCCACTAATCCTTGCTATATCCACTCTGCCCCCATGAAGTCATGACGACTCCACTGCACTGGCTCATAGCCATGCTACGATCATTTTGCCCCATGGAATAGTAACTACCCCACTGTACTGATACGTAGCCTAACATCCGTCTTGGTGGTGGATCAAAGCTATAGACATCGATAACCCCTTTGCACATGTCCCGCATCAAAGCCCAACTCATGAAGTTGACTTGTTGGTTCCCAACTGGATCCTGAGTTCTACTTCCTATTTGGACTTCCTTTGCATCTCGGGTTTTGGTCGAATTGGAGTTGGTCTTCAAAAGAGTCGTCGCATAGAAGTAACTTAAGTCTAGTTCGGTTCGGTTATACATCATCTTCAGATTTCTCGTTCGGTTCGGTTCGGATTCTCCATCGTGGTTTGGCTCAGCTCCTTCATTCGGTTCGGTTCGGGTGCCATGCTTCATGATATGCTCCTGGGTGCGGTTCGGTTCGGTGGTTCTCCTCCATCATATGCCGGTTCGGTGATGGCATTTAAGTCCCAGTTTGAAGCGCTATACTCCGGTTCGGTTCGGTGGTCCTTCATCTCCAGTCAACCCGATCCGATCCCATGTCCAGCTTTGGTCCAATTCTAACTCCAACTCTTATATGAACGACCTTCCTTTTTGCCAAGCTTCCTTTAGTGCAAAGTCCCGATCTGGATCGAATCCTCTTACCCACCGATCCGAGCCCTATATCCGATCTGATCCGGTTCGGTAGTTTCCTGCACTTCTTTCCAGCGACTGTTTTACGCCATTCGACGGCGTTTTCGACCAATCTGACTTTTCTAATCAATCACAAAACATTCCATACAGTCATAGCAACATGTATAATCAACCACAAATACCAAAACAATAATTTATAGGTTAAAACGAATCATAGCCAAAATTCCATATTTTCCCTTAAGCACGTTTAAGCAAAACTAATGATAGGATTAGTAAAACTTAACCAAATTTTCTAACAGAGGCCTAAAATAATATTTCGAAATTTATCCATATTTTTCCAGATTTTTAACATGTATAATTTCACTAATTACCCTTAATTAACCATAATTAGTGAGGAACTATGCAAATCACTCACCTTAGCCACAACGAATTACCAAATCCGAAATGATTCTATATTTGGCGCTATTCCCAAGGCTATATAGCAGTACTACCCCGATTCTTGTGCTAATCCGCTTTGATTTGATGTAGATTTGGCTTAATTAGCGATTAGAAGGTGATTTGGTGTGTTTTAGCAAGTGGAGGCCATTGCTAGGTTGAGAGGAATGTCTTAGGCGGCTGGGAAATGAAGTAAAATTTGTTTCCTAAACCCTAGCAGCCCTCTTATACTCTTAATCCCGAAATTCCCCGGTGCGCTTATCTGTTAATCATACGGTTAAGCCCAATTAAGCTGTTTTTCACCATCTGAAACTTGTTTCAGCCATATCTCCCAAACGGTGAGTCCGTTTGGCTAATGTGACAACTTTACGGAAAGGTAAACCATCATCTGGATCTAATGGAAGTGGTTTCAGGTCAAAACTCCTTTCCAATCAAAAGTTATGGCCGAAATAAGATCAGCTAGGGGAAAACGGTCATTTAAAAAAATCGGAAAAAATCATGAACATGGGAAATGACCCCATAGTCGTCTCCCAAAGTTACATGACCATACAACTTCGCATGTGAAAGAAATAAATATTCTATGATCCTTCGATACGTAGAATGTGGGTCATTACAAAAGCAGTATAAAATATGGTGTGTCCTTTCCTTTTCTGCATTTTATTTTTGTTTATTTTTGTGTTTGTATTTGATTCTGTGTCTGTGATTATCTCTGTGGTGTGTGATTCATATAGTAGATCATATAAGTTTTAGATTTTCTTAAATCCTTAAAAATACTATTCACCCCTCTCTAGTGTTAGTTTTGCCTTAAGATCCATTCTGCATTCCCTAACAACCAAACCGACTCAAAGGCAAAGCCTAACAGATCTAATTAAGGCAAGCCCTTCAATTGAGCTTTGTCAAGGAATAATGACCAAAATTGAATTCTGCTCAAGGCAAGCCAACCAAAATTGAACCTACACACTGCTAACTTATCAAGTTAAACCGACAACATCTCAAACATTTCAAGGTAAACCAAAAAAGATTAAATCCTGCTCAAAGCTTGATTGAAAGAATCAATTATTCCATTTATATTAGGTTGTCTTTGATTGAACTTTGCCATAGAAAACCAGCCAAAATTGAATCCTACTCAAGAGAAACCAAGCAAACTTGAATCTGCTCATGGCTAACTTAACAGGCTAGCAAGATGTCAACCTTTGTCAAGGAAATCCAACCAAGATTAAAAACCGTTTAACGGTTAACTGATCAAAAATTAATTATTCAATTTGAGTTCTGATTATCCAATTTCATCAAGTCTAGTATGAAATAAATGAAAGTTTTCTCTCATGCTTGGCATGTGTGACTTGAAATGATTCTTTTTTATTATTTGATTGTTCTAGAACCATATTGAGCTTCTCTGTATTTCAATTTTTATTCATGTATAGATAATATGCTCGTAAATAATTGATGTTCCATGCTTTAGGAAGAATTATTTCATCTGCTTGGCATAATTTGTATGTTTATGGTAAATTTATAAATAACCAATGGACCATCCCAACTTGGACCGAGCCGCCCGACCGGGTTTATGGTGTTTACTATGATTTTTGTAATGCATTGATCTCCTTTCTGAAAATATCTTTGTTTTACTTTAGAGTTATACTACCTTGAGATTCTTCTTTGATATTTCACAGTTCACGTAATAGCTTTATCTCGCAATACATTAATTAAATCCAGGGGTTATTTTCTTAACTCATGGTTCAGATTGAAATCATATGCAGTCCTTTGATGAGAAATTACATCTACCTCAACTAGGAGCATGACCTAACTTCCATATGTTAAGGATTATATATCAAGTTGGAGTTTCGGTTGAATTTAGATAAGCCCATGCAACAAATGGAGGTTCATCTACCCAATTTCTAATTGTTTCTTTAGAATAGTTTTGATAATCTTGTTGGCTCCCTCAACAACTCTTTTTTTTATGGATGGGATACGCATGAGAAGGTCTTTATAATTCCATTTTGATTACAAAATCGAGTGAAATCTTCACTTTTGAATTCTATTCCATTATTGGGTATTACTTTTTAAGGAAGACCAAATCTGATGACTATATCATAAATTTAGAAATTTTACTAAGGTAATGTTTGATAAAGGCTCAACATCTACCCACTTGGTAAAATAGCTAATTGCAACCATCATGAATTTAGCTCCTCCTTTTGAAATAGACAATGTTCCTTTTATATGAATTCCCCAAACATCAAATGGCCATGGGCTTAGAGTCAATTTATTTGGCGACGATTGAAATTTTAGAATTTTTTTGGCACTTATCGCACTTTTTTACGTAATCAATTACATGCTTTGCCAGCCGAGCCAAAAGTATCCTTGTCCCATTATTTTTTTACTAGCTTTATGCCATTGGAACGGTTGTAACATCCTCAGTTTTACTAGACATTATCATAATATTTAATTACTTGATTAAATGTGAATACGAAATTGATAACTAAATGAGTTGAGCCACAGTTTATAAACTAATTAGATCAATTAATAATAGGTAAATAGAAGTAGGAATATGATAATGGAAAAATAGGAAAACCTTTGCTATACACATAACCCTTTCCTTATCTCATTTCCTCACTTCACATTTCATTTAACAAACTGGGGCTTACCATTGCTAGGAAAACAAGAGGGAGAAAAGATAAGTTAAAGAGGGAATTAAGTTTAGAAAGTTAAAATATTCAATTCTCAAGTTTCTTCAAAATATGGATTTTTTAAATTTTAAATTTTCTAAATAAGTATGAATATATTATGAATTCCCGAAGTTAAGAATTCATTTCTTTCATTTTAATTATTTAAGGCTATTAAATAGGTTTTTTTGGTTGAAATACATGTAAAAAGGGATTTATTATGTTTTTGGGGATTTTTTTCAATTGATTTATGATTTAATATGAATATTTGAAGCTAGAAAAGCTTAAGGATTTAATTAAAGAATAACTAATAATAGTTTTGAAAGTAAGGGGATCACAACATTTTATTGTTTCAAATTTTCATATCTATGACACAGGACTGAAAAGGAAGGTTTTTAACCGATAGAAGTTTGAAAATATTAATGTGTTAGTGGAAAGTGTTTCTTAAATAACATTTCGCACTTTTCAATTTAATTCACGGTTATGCCACTAATAGAGTGTTTTGCTTCGATTATATACCTTCAAACGAAGCCGCTTCGTTGTTTCGGTCTGTGAAGAAGCACATGATGCTAAGGAAACTTAGTATGTAATGTTTCAAAGGCACAAAAATGCGCAGTGCTACAAAATCCATTGATTCGACCCAAGGCCTTGTTACGTTTCGCAAGGGGTTCCATTTTTTAATGTCTTTGAAGATATCCAACCCCCTCTTGCTTCTAAGGGTTGATTTGAATTATATTAAAACTGGTTTCGAAATATCTAAATAAATTATGTCATTTTTTTTTTGTTTGCATTTTTTTTGGTTTTTGGGCTCGAAGCCCTGTTTATACTCATAAGCAACCTAGTAGTATTTATTTTCATTGAAGCTATATAATATCGAGGCCAACGGTTTCCAAATAATATATTTTGAAGCCATAAAGGATAAATACCCTTCTTTTTTCGTTTCGAAGCCAGAGAGGCTTGAAACTAATAATTTAGTGTTAATGCCCATGAATCCCTAAGTAATTTGTATTTCGAACTATTTCAGATTGCTTCAAACCAAAGCAATTTTATGACTTGTTTTCCTTCATTTTGAATGGATTCAAAGAAGAGTTTGAAGTACACTGAGAAAATATTTATTTTGAATGATTTTGGATTTGTTGCCGCATTATTTTGAAATACGTTTACTTCTAAGAATAAGAATATCATCAACATTGGCTAGAAAGCATACATTTGGCATTATTGTTTTGTTTAGTAAATTGTTATCGAATTTCCTTGTTTTGAAGAGATGATATTTAAAAGGACTAAATTATAAAGGTATATGGTTCAAGGAAATGTGTTATAAAGTCTTTAACCCGGTATTCTATTAAGTTTTTCCCATTGGATAAATTAAAAGAGTATAGTAATGACTCAAATAATTAGAAAAAAAGGTGAAACTGGTGTTGTGTTGTGGACTATATACTTCAGTTGTTACCTCTACCTGAACTTTTCCAACATTCCAGTGCGTAGGATAGGGTTTGGGTAAGACCTAAAGTATGATATGCACAGAAAGGGATGCAGTGAGATAGGTTATTTGTGAGCCCATAAAATTATGTTCTTAGTTCACTGTGCAAAACTAAGAGAGACAAATAGTCATGAAAGATTAAACTTGAATAGACCATTCCGTTTAGTTCAGCAGTTGGTTACATATTTTGGTAAATCTGATGGGTTTGAGTCAGCCATTTCATATAAAATAGATGGTTATGAGTAAATAGACAATTAAAGATTACCCAAGAGAGAGAGAGAGAGATAGTTAGGATAACCCTAAAAACGGTCTGTCAGAATTAGGTTAAGATAAACAGTCAGAGTTACAATTGGACGTATGGTTAAGACATGCATGCATACATCCATTCATAAATGATTATTGATCATTATGTTTATTAATCATTTGGATTACATGTTTAGCATTGATTGGTTGATTGTTTTATTTTACTAAGGATAATGATGAGGGGAAAACCATTCCTCTAAGTGATGTAGTCCCACTATATATTTATTTATTTTTAGGTTGACATATTATTATTTATATTAGACTCTTCGCCGGACCTGAAGTTTTTGTTTTTTGCCTTTAACTCTCAGGTGCTCTGTTGAACAATTTGTGAGTAAATTTCGTGTCTTTTAGCTCTTTTGAGGAGTAAAGATGAAGAGATATGCAGGATGCATCGTTAGCTATCATAGAGCTTATTTTAGTTTGACTATGTTGATGATCACATGTCTGAAATTATTTTGATGCTGTAATAAGTATTATCATGAGTACTCCGATCAATTTAGGTGGAATCTTCATATGCCGCTCCAAAAGTATTTATATTTTGTTTTGTAAGCTAAGAAATGTTATGGGTTTATATAATACATGAATATGAAATGTGTAACACCCCACGTCCGTTAGTGTCACTCACAAAGGGAATGCACTAAGTTCTGTGGAGCATTTAGGGTAAAAGATGCAGATAAATTACAAGATAGACATAAATTAAACAGCGGAAAATAAAACTTTGCTTTATTGATAAAATAGTTTGTACAAAGATTTCTTCACAATATCAGAGTGTCATCTGTCTTACAAATAAAGAAGCATAAAAATATATTTATATTATTTATTTAGTTAAGAGGAGAGGAAGAGGCCATGTTTCACCAAGAATCTTTGCAGCATAAGGGTAGAGGAGAATTGTGAATAGAGAAGAAGACCAGGGCTGTTTATATAGTGTAGCAGTCAACGAATCTGGTCAGAAGGGTGTCCAAATACAGAGAAACGAATCTGGCGCAGAAAACAGAAAAAACAGGGGGGTCGACCCCCAGGTCGACTATGTAGTCGACCTGGTTGACCCAGGTCGACTACCCAGTCGACCTGGGTGTCTTGGGCGGGAAAATTCCCGTCCTGGCCAATCCGGCCCGATTTTGAAATTTGAATTTGACCTGTTTTGAATTTTGAACTTCGCTGAATCTTCCGGAGGCCATATCTCCCTCATACGGACTCCGATTTACGCAAACTCAGACTCGTTTTCATGCAGAATTCCAAGACAAACGCAATGACGCAGCCCGTTTCCCTTGATTTTGATTTTAACTTTTTATTCTGCCTTGATTTGTGAATCTTAGCGTTACAGAATTACGGGGTGTTACATTCTCCCCCACTTAAAAGGATTTCGTCCCCGAAATCTTCAAGTTAGGAATAATGTGTCCTACCATTCAATCACCCATCTACTCAACCATCCAATCACAGGCATTCACTGTCCTTAAAAGATTTTTAATGCTTTCATGTTCATATGCATAGTGTGTGTATATGTCTTTTACCTAATGCAAAATCAGGCGGTCTACTGATTCAGTTGACCTCCTTAATGCAAATCATGCCAGTGCCATGCGTCCAATCATGTATGCAAGCATCCCTAGTTATGTAAATACTATATGCGTGCACGGCCATTCATCCATATGCAACACCCATACGATAACATATCAAGTTCAATTTACAAACAAATACATTCCTATGAATGCAATATGAAAGCATCCGAACTGATCTAGTGACTAATACGTATGCATATGCATCCACGAGCAACCATTAGCAATCACTTGCAACCACCAACCATAACATGTTTCAAATACATGTTTACATCCATTGGCTTCTACCTAAGTATCGAAGATACGACCTAGGTGATATACTTTGGAAAGAGAGAAACAATTATGCGTAAAGCTCCTACAAACAAAGAAATCAAGGATGCACCCTCAAGGAAAAGGGTATGGTGCTAGTATCTAGCCTTCTTGAGCTTTACTCCACTGTTTCTTAACTAATTTTACTTCATGATTGTGAAGTTTCCGATCTCCATTTCCAAAATAAACAGATGTCAATCACGGTACCAAGTATACGTACTAAGATGATTAGAGGTTTCCCTCTTATCCGCCATGCCATAACTATAAGAGTCGAAAGGTCACTACGTGCTCTTTGGAGTGCGTGCCACAACTATTCATCTCTCACGCAAACCATCCAAACCGAACTCGACATTCCTCAAGTACAAGCCCCAAAGGTCTAAACCAATATCAGACAAGCACCCAAGGAATATCTCCCCAGAATTTAGACGATCTACGTGAGATGATATAAGCAAACTCGATAGCTATTCTCAAATCCCTACTAACCAAAAATAAACTGGTCGGACCACCAATTGGATTTGAGACTCTAGTGGGATCTTTCTACTATACAAGTACTATGGTGCAGAGACCCAACTATGGAAGTGGATATGAACAAATGCGAAGCGCTAAAACCAAAGGAAATAGTACGAACAGCAAAACTAGACTCTTCCAACAGAACTTTACTACCTTTCTCCTAGGTACGTTTGGTGGCGAAAGCATGTACTTGTCCTTCTGAAAATCTCGTCCTCGTTCTTGCCCTTGTCCTTAAGTATATACCCTATCATACCCTAGTAGAGATACTTCCTCTTGTCTTAGGTTTTATAATTCCTTCCTCCTTTGTGAGCCAAATCTACATCCATGAATTACTCATCCTAGGGTTGTGCTCCTTTGCCAAACTCCTCATCTCCTTCCGTGTGTAGCCATGTTGACAAATCTCTTGAAAGCTGCTTCCATCGTACAGAAAACCCTATAAGCTTGAAAGAAAACGGGCCGTAGGTGAGACAACTACGACTATGGATGGAAGCCGGGCACTACTTTGCCCTTCGATGAGGTTACCTCCCAGAAAGCCAGGAGCCCCAGAGACTCAAGAAAGAAGGAGGCAAGAATTTAAACAGAGGAAGAGAAGATAGTGCGTATAGCTTTGGGGAATATGTCTTTAAAACAAATCTTTTCTCTTGAAAATGCTTCTTCAAAAACCGTTTTGAAAATAATTTTTCAAATCATTTATCTGATCTAGTAACCTTCAGCTCTGATACCACGTGTAACACCCCACGTCCGTTAGTGTCACTCACAAAGGGAATGCACTAAGTTCTGTGGAGCATTTAGGGTAAAAGATGCAGATAAATTACAAGACAGACATAAATTAAACAGCGGAAAATAAAACTTTGCTTTATTGATAAAATAGTTTGTACAAAGATTTCTTTACAATATCAGAGTGTCATCTGTCTTACAAAATAAAGAAGCATAAAAATACATTTATATTATTTATTTAGTTAAGAGGAGAGGAAGAGGCCATGTTTCACCAAGAATCTTTGCAGCATAAGGGTAGAGGAGAATTGTGAATAGAGAAGAAGACCAGGGCTGTTTATATAGTGTAGCAGTCAACGAATCTGGTCAGAAGGGTGTCCAAATACAGAGAAACGAATCTGGCGCAGAAAACAGGAAAAACAGGGGGGGTCGACCCCCCAGGTCGACTATGTAGTCGACCTGGTTGAACCAGGTCGAATACCCAGTCGACCTGGGTAGCCCAGGTCGACTACCCAGTCGACCTGGGTGTCTTGGGCGGGAAAATTCCCGCCCTGGCCAATCCGGCCCGATTTTGAAATTTGAATTTGACCTGTTTTGAATTTTGAACTTCGCTGAATCTTCCGGAGGCCATATCTCCCTCATACGGACTCCGATTTACGCAAACTCGGACTCGGTTTCATGCAGAATTCCGAGACGAATGCAATGGCGCAGCCCGTTTCCCTTGATTTTGAATTTAACTTTTAATTCTGCCTTGATTTGTGAATCTTGGCGTTACAGAATTACGGGGTGTTACAAAATGTAAAAGATGTTTTGGAATTTATGTTCAATTTCATTTCAGGTTAATGTGCTTTTGGTATTATATCGATAATACACACGTATTTGATTGTAAAAAAATTAATACTATATACAAACTGTAGCATCTATAGCTCTTAGGTTTTGGCCTCGGAATAGCCAACACTACAATGATCCTCGGAAAATCCTTCATGAGCTCATCTCCGTAGTTATAGTCCGGTTTACGGGTTTATACGTCATAGAAAAGGAAGAGAGTATCTCTTTTTTATAATATCCTTTCTATAATAATGAAAGTTGGCGCTTGATGTGTTAGCCTTCTTGCCTCATTCTTATTGGTAGTAATTCCCATCTGCCAAGTGATTAATGATGAATGTGATCCAAGTATTTTCGTAATTTTGATTTCCCTAAATACAAGGCAAATCATTCAGGGGAGTGGTTATATCATCTTCCTTTCTTCTAGATGCTTGAGATCATGTTAATACCATTAATTCTATTCCGGTTGGCTTATCATTAATGCTAAGATGCCCCTGGTAACCAGTTGGAACAATTCGAACATCTGGTGCACCCATTGATCTATCCAATTTAGATAGTAAATCAGGTTGATTATTCTTTTCCCTATGTCTCTAATGAATTAAGAAATCTTCAAATCGAGTGAGAATTTTCAAAATCTTTCTTTACTTCCCATGCTAGAATCAGATCTTTAGTTTGAAAAGTTTGCTTTGCTTGGTTGATCATTAAATGTGAGTCACTGAAATATTTTGATTCTAGGAATTTTGGGCTATAGAGCCAAAATATATATATATATATATATATATATATATATATATATATATATAATGGATTCGTATTCAGGGACATTATCGATGGCTTGAAACCCGAATTTCATCTCATAGTGTAATCGATGTCTATTTAGAGTTATGATAATGTAATCTGCACCGACTCCCCATTCACTTAATACTCATCGACGAATAATTATCATTTAGGCTTGCATTCATTTTCTTTTTTCTATTTTTCCTTAATAAAACCGACGCATTCATTAATGAAGTCAGACAGCTCTTATTCTTTAATTGTTGTCCAGGGAAGATGCTCTACGTCGTATTGAGTTAGTTCTATCCTTTATTTTTTTCTATTCTTCCAGAGTTCCCAAGCTTGTGAAAAATTCATTCAAAGGAAATTTTGTTAAGACCCGAATTGGATATGCTTTGAAGTATGCTCTTAGCTTTCTAGTGGTAAGCACTAAACAATAATCTAGCTTTTCTATCATTGGATATCTGATTTCTACATTTTTTAGTCTTCTAATTATGCAATATACCAGCAACTAAACTTCATTTTCCTTCCTCGTTAGAACTACGTTGAATGCCTGCCACGAGATGGCTACATAAACATATGGAATTTCTCCATTGGGGAGACTAGATATGATAGGCGATTTTTCTAGATGATCTTCCAATTCTTGAAAATCCTACATGCAATTTTCTTCCCATTTGGAAGTTATCTTTTTCTTGATTACACCGAAAAGGGAATGCACTTATCAGTTGCTTTAGAAATGAATTGGTTCAATGCTACTACCCGCCTTGTCAAACTCATCATACCTTTGCTTGTTTTGGGTTCTCTCATATCTATAATTGCTTTCATTTATTCAAGGTAGCTTCAATACCCCGTGAAGTCATAATGTAACCTAAGAATTCCCAGACTGGATCCCAAAAGAGCACTTTTACGGGTTATGCTTCATTTGATATTTTCACGGTACTGCTAACATATACTTCCATATTTCGGCTAATTTGTTCATTAAACATGTGACTTACTACTCTATGATTGGTTGCTTCAGTGATCTTTAATCCAAAAGGCGTTGCTTTATAACAATAGATTCCCCAATCGATGATGAAACTAGTACATTATTCATCCGGCATGAACATAGTAATCCGATTGTAGCCAGAATATGCATTCACAAAAGATAGAAGTTGATGGTTGCATCTATTACCTGATCGATTCTCGATAATGGATAACAATCATTTGGACAAGGTATAATCAACACAAATTCTCCATTTCATATTGAATTTTTTGACCAATATCGGATGCACAGCCACTTTAGATAAAACACTTCTCTAATGAACATATTCTCCAGTAACCTCTTATTGCCCTCTTTTAAGGCCTACGAGCAGATATTTTCAAAGTGCCTTTTCTTTTACTTAACTGGTGTCATATATGGATTAATATTCAAAGTAGAACACATTAAGGTAGCATTTATTCCAACCATATTTGAGTGAGTCCACGCAAAATCATATTTATTATGTCGTAAGAATTAGATTAATGCGGTTCTCAGTTGCTTACTTAATTTCATTCCACTTTTTACAATTTTTGATTAATTCACCAAATTGACGCATACTTCATCTAGGTTTTCCATTGGTTTCATCCGTTGTTGTTCATCCCAACAATCAAACTCTGTAACTACCTCATTGTCTTTAAGAACTTCTTCCTCGGTGTAATTGTTTTATCCTCTCTTTCCTTTTCCCATCTTTTTGTATGAAGTAAACCTTCTAGGTTTAGTTTGATCATGAGTAATTGTTGATGTTTTGGATAATTTGTCAGTTGGCCCAATTTTCAAGGGTTTTATATTTCAACCTATGAATGATATCATGTTCAGAGTCATTGAAAGAAACATTATCACATTTGTATTTCTTCAAGGTCGAAAAGTACACTTCTCTTGTATTGAATTGTTCTCCCCTTATAGTTCCCAATCCAGCCTTTTTCAAAAAACTTCACCATCCAGCCTTTGTCAGGAACTTCACTATAAAGTATTCTAGAGAGACAAAAGCATTCACTTTATCCAGAGATGGTCTTCTATAAAAAAATGTTGTAGAATGATGGTTGATCGATGAAGATAAAAGTGGTCTCAAAAGTTTGGGAGCAAGGTTGCATTCCCAATTCAAACAAAAAGCTTTATTTGCTCGATAGGCATGGAGCCTTTGTTGTTGAATGAAACCAAAGATTGGTTCTAGGCTTGGTTCTAGTTTTTCCATTGACAATCGCATCCAATTGAAATACGCTCGAAGATTACTTTCACTATACTTCCACTGTCGAAAATTTTTTATCCATGATGGAAAGACCTATCTTTTTTTTTTCAAAGATAATAACATACCAAAAGGGAGAATCAAGCCATTCTCCAACGGCTCACAAAAACGATTTCTGAATAACAGAAACCGTGCACACACAAACTAGAGACAAAACCTTTATACAACAAAAGGAACAAAGGTGAAAAGCAATAAACAAAGGAAAGACAGCTCCAATCAAATCGTCTGACGAGGCAGAAGGATCGTCAACATACGACGAACCGCGATGAGACCAACTCTCCAATAGACGAAGATGAAGATGAAGAACTCATGAGCAGTGGACAAGCCTCCAAGAAAGCCCAAAAGCCATGGCTGAGAACACTCCATAGTCAACGATGAAACTCTGGCAACTCAAAAACTGATAGCTTCCAAAGGTCCCATAAAAGATGGGCCCCAGAACCCATAAGTCGTCCCGTCTTCCAAAACTCCAGCAGTTCCCCAGCAGAACCTGCTCCAGAATCCTACGACAGAAGGACCTACGCTCCTAGCAGTCCCAATCATTGACCTAAAATTCTGCACAACTAACAAACATCATAAGACGGGGGGGGGGGGGGGGGGGTTGTAGGGAAAAAACCAGGAAATCCAAAATCAACCGATGCCAACCCTCAGATTGGCCGAATACGGTAAAATATCAAAGGTAATGGCCAATCTCCTAGAGCGGTCACCTAAGACACCTCTGAAAGGACGGCCCTGGAATGCTAGGAACACATCGTTCCTAACTTTCCGGATAATCGACGGAGGATCCATTGCCACTTCGTCAAAAACAGCCTTATTCCTAGAGCACCAGATGTGCTAGCAGATAAGACAAGGAATCAGACGAAGTAGAATAGACCGAAGGGATTTACTAGAGTTCCCAGACCACCAGAAACTCAGCAAACCTTCCAATGAGATGGCATTACCTCGGCAACCCATCAGGTTCCCGAAGTAATTCCAGACAGCTCTGGCACAGGCACTAGAGATAAGCAAGTGAAAAGAGGACTCAGAGCGTCCAGTGTCGCAACACCTACATCTGGACACGAGCGGGATGCCGATACGCTGAATGTTCTCATCTATTGGTAAACCATCGTGCAATGTTTTCCACATAAACAGAGAAACCTTTGGCGGAATTCGGACATTCCAGATAAAGCTGAAAACACGAAGACGTGGACCAGGCGTCCGTACTGTTTCCCACGCAGCCTTGATAGAGAAAGGGTTGTCGTCCCAAATGATACCATCTCCATGGCCATCCGTAATTGCCTTCACGGATTGCATACGTTTCCATGTCTCACTAGCGTAAGACGGGATACCGCTGTAATTCGTGGTTGCAAGCCTACGGTACTTGGCATGGAGAAACGTCGCCCAAAGGGAGTTGTTCGCTCCAAACCTCGCCCAAAGTTTGCAAGCAAAGGCCACACATATGTCCTTTGGATTACGGAGGCCAAGACCACCCTCAAGTTTGGGACGACAAATGACGTTCCAAGAGATCCAGTGATGGCGAGAAACATTGTCCTTATTGCCCCAGAAAAAGGAAGAGGCCAAAGAACGGAAGGAGCAGAAGAAGGCAGCAGTGGGTGACATAGCCGCAAAGATATGAGAACCCATGGAGTCAAGGACAGACTTAATGAGAACAAGTCTACCTGCCTGAGAGATGAGAGAAACATTCCATCTAATAATCTTACTCCTAACTTTGTCAGTTAAGGGATCGAAAATGGCATTGAGCTTCCTACCTCGATATAGAACTATACCAAGATAAGGAAGCGGAAGGGAAGTAGCCTTAAAGCCAGAGGTGGATTCGATCCAGGAGGATCTTATCGAAGAAAGGTCTTTAGCTGGCACAAAACAGCTTTTGGCGGTGTTCACGAGTTGCCCCGAACAATTCTCGTACCGTCTAATAAAATCAAGAAGACTACGGATAGACCTACGAGAACCATTAGTGAAAATGATGATGTTGTCAGCGAAAGATAAGGAAGAGATGACAGGGCAACCCCTCGGGATACCGAACCTGTGGATTTGTCCAGCTATCGTAAGGGAGTGGAGCCCATGAACAAAAGCCTCGGCAGCAAGGACAAAAAGGGAAGGGGATAGGGGATCACCCTGCTGGAGACCTCTACCGGACCTGAAATAACCGGTAGTTGAGCCATTAATGAGGACGGAGAACCAACAGTTGGAGATAAGCCTCCAGATCAAATCAATAAGGGTTTCCGGTAAACCAAAAGCCCTGAGAACCTTGATGATGAAGAACCACGACATGCGGTCGTAAGCCTTATCCATGTCTAGCTTGATGACCACATTCGAGCCTCGAACCTTCTTGTTGATCTGAGATATCAGCTCCTGGGCTAAAAGGACGTTATCAGTGATAAGCCGTCCTTTTACGAACCCAGCCTGCGAAGAAGAAATAAGGCGATCAAGAAACGGTGCTAGTCTAGAGGTTAGGATCTTAGAAATGACCTTGTTAGAGAAATTACACAAGCTGATCGGTCTGTAGTCCGCACAGGAGGAAGGATGATCACTCTTTGGTAAGAGAACTAAATTGGTGGAAGTCCAACCAGATGGGAGATCTTCACCAGAGAAAAAGGACTGAACGGCAAGACAAAAGTCCGCCTGAAGGATAGGCCACACACTCCTATAAAAAACCCCGTTGAAACCATCTGGCCCACTCGCACTGTCCTTGCTTAGAGCAAATACGCAAGCACGTATTTCTTCCAAGTTAGGGGGTGCGGCTAGGTCGGAACTGTCCGATGGAAGGATCAATCTAGAAATGAAAGCTAGAAGGGACGGGTCAGGCGACGAAACCGAGGGAAAGGAGAGAAAGGATTGGAAGTGGGAAAGAATTGTATCTTTGACTTCACTAGGAGAGGAAGCGAAAGAAAGGTCTGGGCGCCGAATCTGACGGATGCAGAGAAGACTATTCTTCTTACGAATAGTCGAGTGAAAGAACTTGGAGTTCGTATCTCCATCCACAATCCACTTGATTCTAGCCTTCTGCCGAAGGTGGTCATGTTCGATACGAAGTTCAGAGGAGAAAGCGAGCTTGGCCAACGCCCAAGCCTCCTTATGGACCGCATTAGGCTCCTCATCAAAAGTCGCTTCCGCTAAGATAAGAATTTCTTCAGCCGCTCTGACACAGTCGAAAATATTCTTGAAAACTAGGAGATTCCACGCCTTTAGACAAGACTTAAGCCTTTTTAGCTTACGAGAGAAGGCAACACAGGGGGCACCGCTCACCGGAGATAACCAGGAGTCGGAAACAACACTGAGGAAGGAATGGTGAGAACGCCACATGCTTTGGAACCTAAAGGAGGACGGGCCGGACTGGGAGCGGGGGGAGCAGCTAAGGAGCATAGGGGCATGGTCGGAAAAGGTGCGATGCAGATGAGAGATAGAAAACGAGAAAGGAAGGCTAAACCAACCCTCAGAAGCGAAGATTCTGTCTAGCCTAGACAGAATCCGGTTAGGGCCTTCTTGGTTGTTACACCAGGTGAAAGCCGACCCAACAGAAGAGACTTCTAAGAGACCCGACTGAACGATGAAAGCGTTGAAATCCGCAACCGCCAAACGGTTAACGACATTTCCCCCACGCTTTTCTGCTTGACTGGTGACAACATTAAAGTCGCCACCAAGCACGGAAACAGAAAAACCCAAGTCAGACAGAGAAATAACATCCGACCACAATGCTTGCCTCTCAATCCTATCGCACTTCGCATAAACCGCATAAAAGAGGAAGGACGAAGAAAGAGAGGGAAACGAACAAGCCACAGATAGTAGTTGGACCGAAACGAAAATAGGGTGAACGACAACATCTTTGGACCAGAGGATCCAAATCTTGTCGGAAACATTAGCTAAGGCCCCACCAAAGCCTAGAGAGAAGACCAAAGTGGAGATCGCGTCCGGTCCCACTAGTGGTTCCAGAAGAGCTACCAAACAGATAGAGTGTTTACGAATAATGCGTTTAAGCCTAGCTACCGACGCATCATTCCCTATCCCTCTAACGTTCCAAAAGAGAAAGTTCGCCATCAAAAACCAAAAAAAAGACCCGCAGAGCAAAGATGGCCGAAGACACCAGACCACACAGATCAGGCAAAATATAGAGTGTGGCGAGTAGATCTAACGATCTGCTCGGACGCCGCTATAGAGCGTGTACGGATGGTGCGGGGGGTGCGCGGGCCAAGCCGCTGCCTACGACGAGGGGCCCGAGCAGACGGCCTGACGGGAGGTTCGACAGAAACAGAAGGAACAGGATATAGACGGGCATCTCTGTCTGGAGCACTGACAGATCTGCCAAGCCCGACCGGATAAGAATTCTTAGTGAGACGTGATAGGCGATCATTAATGATCGCTATCTCGTTCTTACTAAGAAGGGGAATGGAGAAGGAAGCAACGGACGACGGACAGGACGAAGACGGGGAAACCAAGGGTAGCGACACAGAGGACGGACAGGGAAATGTAGGGTTGCTCAAAGGAGACAACACCAGTCGCTGAAGGAACTCTACCAAAGCCGGTCTGTCATTAGATTGACTGGCCCGCACTACCGGTAAAGTTCGCGGGAAAGAACAATGGGAGCCAGCGGAAGAAAGGGTCAGACGTAGGAGGCCACCTCTCGGGTACACCGTATAGAGGCACATGGAAGTGACCACTATACGCCTATGGTAGAGAGGCCACCCATCCCACGGAGACGCAAGACTGGGGGGACGCAAGACATGGCCCACATGCGGCCACAACAACCAAGGCCAGAAGAAGCGAGTCTCAGGCAACACAAGAAAGGCCTTGCTAAGATTCAAGAAGACAAACACCTCGGAAACCGAAAGCCCATCAATGACAACAGGACTGAAAATCCGAGCGAAACCGAACCAACAGAGGCCACAAAGGGGTAGCCTATCAAACGGAGCCAGAACAAGAAGCTTGAAAACACCTAGTAGCGCACAAAGAAAATCAAGAAGCCAACAAATTCCCCAAAACAAGGAGCCGACAGACCCAAAAGCTGAAAGGCCGAAAACAGTCCAGCAAATCCCAAAGGATATAGGAACAAACCAAAAAGCAAAAAACCAATAGGGCAAACCAGTAGCAATCAAGGAATAGCCACAGTAACCAAAATCAGTTATTACCAAAAGAAAGTCCCACTTCAAGCAAGGGACCAAAGACATGAAATAGAGGAGGTCACACACATTCAGAACAACACACCCATGACCCTTCTTTACAACTTCTGAAAAAGAAGAAGTAATGATGGGTAGCTCACACACAAGTGTGACATGGCTCATAGAAAAGAACACACCCCCACCCAAATACGAAACATGAAAACCAAAACCAATGCTAAAAGATACATACCTTGAGAGGAAAGGATGGAGCAGACCCTGACTGAAAAGCAACCTGACAGAAACTTCCGAACCAGAACCGAGGCTGGCCACAAATCCTTCCATCGCTGGATCGACCAAAGAAGGTTGCACTGAACAAAGCGAGCAACGAGCGGATTGCAAAAGACTTTCGGCTTCGTTAGCAGCTGAAGTTGAGGCGATGAAATCCTCCACTTCAGGCTGCACCACGATGATGGGATCTGAAACAGAGCTGGCCTCGGCCTCGGCGAGCAGGAGAGGACAAAGAGCGTTGTTCAGCTCAACAGCCGGAGGAGTCTTAAGGCAACCAGCAGAGCACAGAGCCTCCGCCTCACAAAATAAAGGGGAACCGGCCTTAGCCGGAGCAGAAATTACCTTAGCATTCGGGCGAAGCCGAGAAGAACGACGACTAGGCCACATAGGAGACCGACGAGCACAATCAGGCAACACTGTTTCATCTGCAGAGCCGAAAATCAGACCAGTATGGGGTGGAGTGGTCAACTCTCCACCATCACATCTAAGAGCATCAACCACATGACCGAAATCTGGTCCAAAAACCCCTCCACAAAGCAGCAATCCAACAAGAAATCCATGAACAGCAATAGCAGACGAAGGACCCCTGAAGCTCAGCCTTGATAGAAAACAGGTGGTGAAATCCCGCTTCTCTTGGCTAAGGTTAGGGCCAATCTCAACATCCGAACCACTCATAACACCTGCAGCTCGACGAGGCGGAAGGCAAGAAACCAGAGAGCCAGAGTATTTCGGCGAAAGCTCCACAAAGCTTTCCTCAACTAACAGGAATCTGCAACTCGACAGATCCACGAAAGCTTCTAAAGAATATATGGTAACTTCGAAAGTGGTGCTACTGGACAAAATCAGCGAAAGAGGAGGAGCCGCCACCTCTAAAATCGCTTCCGCGAGCAACGCGAAAGACAGAAAGGGCTTCAGGCAAGACCCTTCCACCACGAACTCGATGGAATGGGAACAAGATGGCATCCCTGAAAAAAGGCAAAGCGAAGCCTTGAAATCGAAGAACAGACAGAGAACTCGAGCACGCAAAGAAGTAGGGAGCGAGCAGCAGAGAAATAAACAGAGATCCAGTCGCGAAAGAGAAAGAGGGAAAAAATTAAGAAGTTTCAGAGGGCAGCCATTAATAAGACCATTATGATTTTTCTTCCTCGTGTTATAGTACAAGCCGCATGCTCTCTCTGGAAAGACCTATCTAAGTTGTTATCATTAATGGATCGTTATGACGATGGCAAACTGGCCTTAGCTCCTGTGAAGTGATGGTAAGGATGTGCACTTAAATCTAATATTTTGCATGTTTCAGCAGCAGTTCCTTCTGAGTTGAGAAGATCCCTTTCGTTGCCTCTCTAACGTAGCGATTTCTAGCCCTCTTGCTAGCTCCTACCAAGTGAGGACCTCCATGAATGACAACTATGTTGAGCAGTTGAACAAATTTTTTTCGGGTGTCTTCTCCCACAAAGTTAGTAAACATGATGGGGTTTGCTTAAAACCCCTTTTCTGATTAATTAACAGAATGATTCTCTTTGAAAACCTCCTTCGAATGACCTTCTTTGGTTAAGCGCTAAATTATTATGATTAGGACTCGACATTTGTCCGTCATGTATCCATTCACTTAATGATAAGAACATTAATCATTCCCCCATCTTTAACAACTCAAAATTCTGAGCGTGTAATAATTAATTTAACCTACTGTTAATTAAAGAACAAGTTGAAAAAAATTGGGAATTAGGCAACTGGGGTTATGTCATTAGGTCCATCATGATTTTTTAGTTCGGATAGACTTTTGGTTTGCGTAAAACAGACTTAAAATGAACAAGTTATGACCGGCTGAAGTTTGAATTTCAAATTAGAATTTAAAATAAAACTTAACAAATTTGAAATAATAAATCTGTTTCAATCAACGTAGGAATTGGGATGACCTAGTGCCAGCTAAGTCGACTAGTGGTCGACCAAGGACCCAAGTGGGTCGGCTCCTGTGTTGACCCACCTGGGGGTGTGGGTCACCCCAGTAATTGTTACTAAGCACGAAAACGTGCCTGGCACGAGAGGAATTCACTGGTTTATTCTGGAACGTTCTTACTGACGTGGCTTTGAGGGTTCTGATTGAAAACCTAATTATCCTAAAGTCTAAATTTTCCTACCACATCTATAAATAGACTATACTCCTCTTCCTTTCCCTATCAATATCATTCTTCATCTTCTCTGCATCCACTTCACTTCTCTCTAAAATAAAAATATATCGTTGGGGCACAATAATTATAGTACTGTTTATTCGTAGATTTAAACGATTTTCTAGCGAGGCCTTTGGATTTGCATTTCTTAGGTGAGTTTTTTGTGATTTCTAGATTTCTTTTAAGACTGGAATCATATCTGTTAAATAGTAGTTGTGGTTATTTTTAGATCTGGATTACTCTATATTTTAGATCCACGTTATTACAGTTGTTCCTATTTTCTTTTTGAATTACTCTGTCTACTTCTACAAATCATATTCAGAATTTTTGTAATTTTTTATTCCGAATCTCTTTCTCTCATTTCTCTATTTCTTTTTAGGTTTTTGCAGTTACGATAAACATATGCCTAAAAAGAGCATATAAATACGTTGAAAACAAGCATGAATCTATAAGCCCAATATTTTACGTTGGATTATTTCTCCTTTTCTTTGTTTTGCGTTTGGATTAGGGAATAATATACATTGAATGGAAATAATCAAAAATTAAGCTAAAATTTAAATATATTTAAAACTGCAAATAAAAAAGGAATGATTGGAATAAAAGTAATCGGGTTGAATCAATGCCTATTTGACAGATTTTGACAGAGGTAGCCTGTAATTAGAAAAATGACATAATTATGAAAATGGGAAGCATAATAAATATAAATATGTCAATTTGTAATGGTAACCCAGTACTCCTTGTTGTCAGGTTTAGCCTAGTACTCCTTGTTGTCAAGCTTTAATATAAACATGTTAATTTGTAATGTTAACCCAGTACTCCTTGTTGTCGGGTTTAACTTAACACTCCTTATTGTCAGGCGTTGGTATAAAGATGTTAATTTACATTGTACGACCAATACTCAATCGTTGTCGAGCTTAATAAATTAAATTGTTTGGCGGTTCAAATCAAGGGTTAGCGGATTTGTGCCAAGTTGTTTGGGATTCTTCCATGTAGCATACCCTATTTATCATTTCAGTGTCACTTGAGGCAATGGAATGCACCATGTTATGTTACAGATGTAAGTCGGTCCAATTGAGAGGTGTGAGTGCGTTCTGGTAAGTCAGTGCGTGTGCACTGCCTAGATTTCAGAACACAAGCCAATTTTACAACTATGAATAAGGGTATGTCAAATCGTTGACGGACTTAGGCTTGATAAACTCAAATCCATAGTGGACACAAGTTATCCATGATTCGTCGTAGCCAATCGTTTGGGTAGTATTAGGAATTTTCTTCTTAATTTGTTCTATTTGCAGAAGTGCAAAACGGTCACCATCATTATTGAATCTTTCGAATGAGAATGCTTCTATCTTTGTATGACATCTTTTATGATGCCTCTGCTTTATTATGTTCACTTTTAGGTGTACACAGACACTGACTCCTTTATATGACACTAGACTGCCATTTTATCTATTTGTCTTCACTTATCGGTCGTATTAGAAATTACTACAGCTCACTGGACTTTTTGTCTGACTCATTTTCTCCTTTTCCTCTTTCCTTTTTCTTTCCCCCGGACTCTCAAGGAGGAAATGCTTAGCTCGGATTTCTTTATTGACTTTTCTTGGAAGACTCTTGCGGAGATGTATTGTTTATCTTATTTTCTTTCCACGGTTTGCTTGTAATTTTTTTTAGCTACTTGGGGATACTTTTGTTTTGTACTCTGGTATTTCTACTGTGACTGAGGTTGAGACGTGGTAATCTTATGACACTTTCATTTATTTGGAATAATGAGAATGGTCTTTAACATTTTAGTATAATTTGTCTTTTTCTTCCGCTGTGACTTTATTCTTTTATGTCTTGTGAAATTTTAGTCTTTATGATGTTCATTGTCTTTATACCTACAGCGTTCTGCATTTCTTAATGAGATTCTATATCAGGATAACGTTAAGGGGTGTGGAGTGTTACACCTCTATGTTAGGCACTACTTGCAACTTTTTTGATGTTGGAATGTTGTCCTTCCCCCTAGCAATCGCATATACATAGGACACGAACTGGCTTGGAGCAATGTTTTCCACAGCCAAGTCTCTTTCCTATCTTGGCTTTTTGTTGAATCCATATTTTTCTCCTTCTCTGCGTAGACGGCTTCTTCTCCGAGCATGGTACATTTCATCCATCCACACAAGCTTACCAGCTTGAAAATGAAAATTTTGCAGATGCTTACATCTATAGACATAAGATTCTCTCCAAAAGGGGTGTCTTGACTCAACCCTAAATGAATAGCATGCAACTTGTCTCTGTGATTCATATCTTTTTCCTTTAAAACTTCTGCATTAAATCTCTTCAGGTAGTCCAGAAGAAGCCATCCTGGCCTTTGGTTGACTGATGTTAAAACAATGTAGTCGATTGAAGGGTCTTTGGAGATACATGATTGAGCTGCAAACACATAAGCGAACTGCTTGCGTGAATAGATATTATTTTCACAATACTAGTTGCATCATTTTGCTGCAGCTCCTTGAAGAGTGGTTGGAAAAAAGCGGCAGCGCATAACATTGCCTGCATAATACAAATCCATTTGGGTTTTAAAATATATGAGATGGTCATCAAGGTCAATTGTTCGGTTGTACCAAAGAGTTGGTATCATGATGTGATGAAAAAAATAGTGATGCTTGCTAGGTCAAACATTTTTAATACACTTAGCTGTAATTGCATTCAAGCATAATGTCACTATATACAGAAGCATACATCTCAATTCTTACCACCATTCAAATATACAGAGTAGTAATTCAATCAGAATACAGCGCACTTCCATTTTTCTTTTTATAAACATAGCTATTAGCAAAGAAGACATAAGTGGCAGTCCCTAAAGCACTCAACCCAGCTAAAAGCCAGTAAAAATAATCAAGATGTGCACGGTTCAAGTTATTAGAAAACCAACTATCTCCTTCTCTTTTTGTAGCAGCATCTATAATATACACAAGCAAACTACTAATGAAACCCCCCATTCCAGTAATGCTAAGATATAAAGCAAGTCCTATGCTTCTTAAAGAATCAGGTACCTGATCATAGAATAGCTCCTGCAGTCCAACCACAGCAAATACATCAGAGATTCCAAACAAAACGTATTGAGGAATTAACCACCATAATGACATCGGAATCATAGCTTCGGGTTCATCCACAAGCCCGAATTCTCTAGCAGTATTAAGCCTTTTGATTTCTACTAAAGCTGAAATGATCATCGATATCGTTGAAATGAATAGTCCAGTTCCGATTCTTTGAAGTGGAGTTAAACCTGATGGGTTCTTGGTTATATTTCTAAATAAAGGAACGATGATGCGATCGTATATGAGGATGAATGTGATGATAACAATGCTGATTATGCTTTGAAGTGATGCTGCAGGAATTTCGAAGGTTGAACCAATTCTACGGTCCATTGTGCTTCCTTGTTTTGTGAAAAATGTCGCAGATTGAACAAAGACAATGCCATATATTAAGCAAGCCGACCATATTGGGAATAGCCTTAGCACACCTCTAGCTTCTTCTGCTTGTTTATTGCCTAGTACATCTGAGTCTTCGTTAATTCTACGGAGAGAATGGCGCGTTTTAAACCAAATCAGTGGAATTAAATTCATTAAAAAAAATAAAAATCAAACATAATTAGTTTGAAGAACTAAAGTATTACCAAATGTCTGGTTCTTTAAAACCCACTGATGGAGGTATGTTAAGGAATTTGATTAAGTAGTACAATGTATGTGCTTTCTACATGTAACTATGATATTTATATTAATGTAAATTGGATACAAATGAAACAACATGATGTGTAATTTAGTTACATTTTACTTCTCTCGAAGGAAGGAACACCATACGTCTTAACAACAGGTTTTTAGATATGGTATTTAGTTCATCTTCAGAAAAATGGGGACTGTTTTAAGATTTGTCTCTTTAAATAGTGTTTCAAATCAATGGTTGTATAACCATACTTCATTAGTCCAAAACATATATATGAGGTTTAGAAATTTGAAACTTTTTTTTCTTCCTTTTTCTAGACAAAAGAGTTAACACAAAACCCCTATTGTAGAGGTCATAAATTATCCTCTGTTGTGGTACTCCTAAGATTTTACTGTTTACACTCGACAATTTCAGCCAAAAATGTACACTTCATTTATTGCCTTTTGCAACCCATCATAATTCCACTTACACCTTCATTTTAACACAAAATCCCTCATCAAAACTTCTTCCTTATCAATTCTTCCATTAAAAAATAAATTCTCTTCTTCTAAAAAACAAGATTTTTTTATTTCAAGATGAGCTTTTCGAATGTAATTTGTTTTATTTGAGTTTTAAGTTGTCCCATTGTAACGACATGAAATTTAACCATTTAAAATTTGTTAAAATAAATATATAATTTAAGTTTCATTGATTTGAATTGTGTTTAGACCAATTTGTTTTCTAATTTCATGAAACGTTTAACAAATTTGTAAATTACAATCTTGTTGAATTACTAAAATGGAATTTAAATTATATGATAATTTCAAATAATAATATTTGATTTCAATTTAAAAATTGGACTTGAAATAGTAGCGATGAATTTACGATTAAGAAGTTAACGTCAGAAAACGTGTGCGTTTTGGCTTAATAAAAATAGTGTTTTAACATAATTAAATTTGACAACAAAAAATCTAAAACTTGAATAAAATTGTGTTTTAGAGAATTTACATGATTCCATTACGTTTAAAAATACCAAAATTCTATATTTCGATATATAGAATGACGTAATTCGATTTAATGTAGAAAACGGATTTTTGGGCTATTGTAACTACTGTGGCCTAGACACGTTGTACCCTATGTATATTTGGGTTTTCCATAACCCTAGCCTTCATCTCATTTTTATCAAATCTCTTATTTCTTCTTAAATCCTAAAATTTCTTTGTGATGAAAAAAATGGTGATTACAGATTTGTAAATAAACATTAATTTTTTTAATCTTCAAACATTATCATATTATACACCGTTGGGAAGGTCTAGACAAACGCATCTCAAATCAACAATTCGTTTTTGAATTTGATGCACGATTCATCCAGAAATCACAGTTAAAGTTGTAAAATTTGAAATCAAAATAGGTCAAATTTAGGATTTTTGATTCGGACGATTTTATACAAACGCATCCCATTACAATTTTGTTCTCAAATTCAAAACCAAAACTAAAATAAAATCACATCCCAAAAGAAACATACAATACATGTCGAATTAAAAAATATCAACATGTTTATTTGAACTTACAATTCGAATTTTACCATTTTCATTATAAAAATGAAGATAAAACAAGCGGGAAAAATAAGTTTTAGGTTTAAAAGTGGAAAACTAAAGAACCAAAATCAATTCAAAATAAAAATTATGCTAGAGAAAGAAGAATTAATGTTTTTACATACTCAAAAGTCGTTTGATTATCTAATATAAAGCAAACATTTTAGCATACCAGTATGTATAAATTACAGAGCATTATAGCTCCAACCTATGATTTACGATTTAAATTTAGCTTCTATTTAAAAAAACTAAACTTCCCTATTGATGATTCAAATCCCATTTTGATAACATTTACCCTAGCAAAGGATGCTCGTCCAAACCAAGATTCATTTAGCAAGGAATCTAAGCTAACCGCATGCATGGCTCAAATGTAAAGTGAGGACGGTTTTGTTGTTTCCCAACTACAAGATGACCGAGGTAGTTACAGATCCCCACTCAAGTTTAAAGAAGACAACAAATTTCCTCCGTCTCTACTCTCCCTCCCCTTCCCCCAAGGCCCAAATAAAAAATAAACCCCAAACCCTTTTGTTTAAACAAATAATTGCTTAGAAATTGTGTTTTTTCTCCATCAACCTTAAATTTATATGAATTTCACATAACTAAAAGATATTTTAATAGGGGATTGTTAATGGAACTTCAATTTTGGTTAAGGAAGGGAGAATTTTAAAGGAACTTTTTCTTATTTACTACTTGTTAAGGGGGGTTGGATTTAAAAAATTAAAAATTAAAATAGACCAAACTACCCTTCTCCACGTATCACGTGTTGGTAACCCTAACTTTTTAATTCATCAAAAATCGATCGATAGAAAACCGCGTTGCTTCAAAAACCAAATTAGATCACATACCTAACCCTAGTTCCTCCACCATGATTCGAACAAAGATGACGAAGAGAAAACAATCAAATCTCAATGTAATGGCACGAATTTTGGAAAGGTTAATTCAATCGTTTTTTTTTTTTTTTTTGAAATCGACTGTTTTGGTAAAGAAGAGGAAAACGATGGAGGGTTGCAGTGTATATTGGTGAAAAAACGTTGGGATTATAAGGTTATTATTGAAATTTTAATTATTGTTTTAAGTGAAGGCTAATTTATTTTGTCTTCCATAACAATTTTAAAATAAATTAAAATTGTAACCCCACTTAACCAAAATTGAAGTCTCGTTAACAATCCGCTTTTAATAGTCTTTCAATATTCTATGGGATCACTCATAAAACGTAAGTGAGGAATGGAGGAAGGAGAGTTATTTTGTCTTTATTATAATAATTATTTTGGAAATTAAGTGGGGTGAAAGGAAAATTTTGGATTGCAAATATCTTGGGCCAGTAGTTAAATCATCTTCAAAAAAATTGGGACCATCCCCAAAAAAAAAAATCTTAGAGATTCAAACCACTGGCTATATAGCTATACTGCAAAAGTTTATCAAATCACATATATGAGGCACTTAAAAATTTTAAAACAAATTTTATTTACCTAGAGAATATCAAAATGGTAAAAACAAGGGTTGCAGATTATCCCATATTGCAGTAGTAGTTTGATTGAATTTTTATTTAATCTTTTTTACAACAGATTGCACTTTAAGTTCTTTTCAGAAATATGTTTCTAGTGCCATACCAAGGGGGAAAGGATTTCAAGTTTGTATCCACAAAAGATATTGCATATATTCACTATAATAAAAATAGGACATATATATATATATATATATATTCCTTTTCTTTATTTTAAGTGACCCCTGGATTGTTTTACAATGAAAATACTGGAAGATCCTGAAAAGGAAAAAAGACTGCAGAATGTTTTCACCTCTGTGCATTTTTAGTGTAGACACCAAATAGTCAAATAACGGAAATGGTTTTAGATTTCAATGAATATCTCTGTTATCATCACTCTCTAAATTTCTATGGATGTAGAGTGCACTGACATTTGAATATAGCTAGTACTGGAAAATGAAAAGTGACTGCAAATTATTTTTCACGTGAATGATTGGTCATCTTTAACAAGTTTATGATGAAAAGGATGGTTCAAATTTTCAATGAATGCAACTTTGAGGTAAACAGTATATGGTGTAAACAATAATGCAGGAATATAAACAAAGTTATCAACCATCTTACTTGGTTCGAGTTCCTACTCCTTCAAATCTGCAGTTGCTTTGATTTGAGGCTCCAGAACACTCACCACCACCCTTAAAAAGAATGGTAACTGATTTACCAATTTTAGCAAAAGGACTTTGATATTCCAGGAGGAAGTAACGATATGTCTTAGTCCCAATCAAGAAAACAATTAAAGCAATCACCATAAGAACACATGGAATCCCAAAACCAAGACCCCAACTAATGTTATCTTGAATATAAGGCAAAACAATAAGAGAAACAATCATGCCTGAGTTCATGCCAAAGTACCACCAATTGAAAAAGGAACATCTAGCAATGCACTCTTTGGGATCATTTTCATCAAATTGGTCTGCACCAAATGCTTGAACACAGGGCTTATGCCCACCTTGAGCAAATGCTACAAGGTAAAGTGAGAAGTAAAATAATGTTGCTTGAAATTGAGATGGAACGGTACTTGGCAAGATGGCTGATATGGTCAGCATGCCCAGACCCTGTAGGTTCATGAATGCCATGTATGTTAATTATTTATATTTATGGTTTATCACTTTTAACATCAAACAATAACATTTGTTTCTAACACTTCCCCAGAGGAAACTGATGACTTATCAACATACAATAATATTGCATAGATGCTTTTAGTTTACCGACAGAGCTGTGTCATAAAGGTAATGAAAATTGACCTTCAAATCCTGGCTGGGTTTTGGACTTTCTTGGATATTAAATTCGAGCTTAACATGCACAGAGAATTGGATTTTTCTGTTGTGCTAATTTCCTACAAGGAAAAAGGAAAAACTGCAGACATAGTATTGCTCTAAATTATTGTGCTAGAAAAAAATGATCTCTGTATAAGCTTTCCCAAATTCCTATTTTGAAACTGACGTTCATATTAATAATTGCTCGGCTCCTTTAGTCCAAATCTAATTTTGTATGACCTAAAATGTATGTACTACGGTTCGAGTATATTGTTAAAGCTCGATGAATGCATTTGTGTTGTACTATATGAGTTATATACTATACCATGATCAAATTAAATTTAAGAATATATTTCACTGTTATTAAGATTATAAGATTTTACCATTTAATTTTTTTAATCCTGCTTCAGATTAAAACTCTCCAATTACGATTCAACTTTTAATTTGTGACTCGAACCTCAACTAAAAACGCAATAAAAAAAAACGAACTCTTGTTTGGAGGGGAAAAAAAAACACCAAAGATAATTTTTTGAATTTAAATTTTAAAGTGGATTATTTCTTAGAGACATTAGAGACAAAACAAGAGAGAAAACATTAGACAAAGAAAATCAAAAGTTGATACTACCCCCCCCCCCCCCCCCCCCCAAAAAAAAAAAAAAAATTGTGCTCTTGTGTATCTACATCTATGATTAACGCTATAAATCTATTTCGATTTAAAATCTATAGTTTAGATTCACTATTTAAATTTTCATTCTAAAAACCTTGATATATTGCATCTTAAGAAGAAAGCGTCATTGTCTTCCTTCATCTATTGTGTTCTTATATCCCCTAATGAATCATGCCCATACATTCTGCATCTATAACTTTAATTATCTTGTATTAGTAACATTCAATATTAATAATTTAATATTTAGCATGAACAAACATAAAACTCCTGATTCTTATTTCAATTTGAACCTCCCCGATTAAAATTTGATTCTATCATAATTTGACTCAACATCGTCTGATTCATGTGAAAATAAAAAAACATCAAGATACTTATTGAGTTTATAATTCAATTTTTACTGTTTCCTAATATAAAAAAAGAAACAAATGAAGAAAAGAAATTATGCTTTGGGTTAAGCTATAAAATTTTAATTTTCGAAAAAATATAAATTATCTGATACCTTTACATGTATGTAACTTTAATCTAATGACATACATAAATTAAAATTTCTAGCATACATGTATACATACAATTTATTGTTAAATACGAATCCTCTGAATCGAAGAAACAAATAAATGCGGTTTTGATCTACAGTTTGAACATGTCTGTTTATGACTTGGATCCCAACTTCTCATATGTTATACAAGATATGTAAAGAGCACACTTGGCATCATGGTAAAATCAAATCAACACCTCTTCATTTCTATTGTGCCAGAAGGATTAAATAGAAAAACAATCACAGCAGTGACCTTTCATGGATAGTAACTTTAGAAATAAACATACCAAGATATAAAGCGTTGAAGCAACAACAATCATTCTATAGCGACCAAGATAGGAATCCGCAACAAATGCACCAAATAAAGGCATCATTTGAGAAACACCAGACCAGGTATTGACTCCGGCAGCAGCCGCCGCCGTTGACTGACCAAGGTGAGTGGTCAAATAGGTAATCAAATTTAAGGATATTCCATAATAGGCTGATCTCTCAGCTATCTCGACACCTAGTTCAAATTCAACAAAAGAAGATGAAGAACGAGTTTTTATAAGTGATAAATACCATCATCCTGATTTATTAGTACAACCTTTAAAAATTCCTCTCATCCTGACAAATTAGTACAAACAAGTAGCATACACCCATACAAAATCCGACACCGACTCAAGCATCCAGTTCTTTTACAAAATTAAATTTCGGATTTTGGTGAAATAAGTTTGGGGTTTTATGCAAAAAAGAACAAACGTTCATTACCGATAATGAAGAGGGCGGAGGTCCAGCCGCCGGTTGTGGAACGGCATATCGGATCACCAAGGTGGTTAACCGCTCTGGGAAGTGCAGGAGTCGGGACCAAAAGTGGATCCGAATCCATTTTGTTTGGTTTAAGTTTGACACTCTTTGTCCTTTGTTCCTATATATATATATATATATATATATATATATATATATATATATATATATATATGGGGTGGTCAAATAATAAATATCCACGTAGACCACGTGGTTGGCATACTAGAAGAAGAACGTTAGCTGTGCTTCACATAAAAAGTGCATACGTTTGCACACCTACTATCAAAACATTATTGTACATCATTGGGTAAATGTATCAAAAAAACAATGTATTTTCAATTGTAGTTTGGAGGGAAAATAAAATAAGATATTCTAAAAAAAAAAAAAAAAAAAAAAAAAAAAAAAAAAGTTAACTATAAAGGATGTTATGGAAAACGTTAAAGCATAAGAACTACGTGAAATAAAAACTTAAATTCAAACACATAACAGTTTGTGGACTGTTATGTCATGCGCTCGAGTATATAATTATAAAACTAATTTATTGAAAAAGAGAAATAATATGCATAACGGGCTGTACATTATCTTACACGTACTGGGCTTGTCTCATCTATCCTGTTATGCAGCTTATATATAGACTGCATCTACACTATGTAAATAATTAAGTCTGTATACAAATAAACTCTCTGTTACAATCTTTTTACAAGTTCTTGAATCAATTCAGTTCTGGAAAACATCTGCAAAATCCAACTTGGTATCAGAGCATCTCGTGTGCTAACTGCATCACCAAAGCTACTGATCATTGATCATCATATGTGATTAGCGCAGCTGTCCATCAGAGGAGTTTCATCACTTGGACTCCTCCTATCAAAGTTTTTTTTTTCAAGCCTTATCACTTGGGAGTTGTTACTCGATCACAAAAAACTGTGCCTCGCCAAACAAGTGGTTGCATCAATTTTCTCCAATCGAGTTTGGAAATCTAAACTGTGAAGAACCAATTAAGAAAACTCAAGAAATCAATCAGTTGATCAAAGTGTCATCCTAAAATGCTTTCAGACATAATTCTTTCATCAAGAAATAGTATTGTCATAATTCTTTAAGCATTTCTGATTGCATCATCTCTCAACTGAAAGCGTTTCTTAAAGCATTCTCAATTCGAAGCTATCAAGTCAGATTTTTAATACCTGTTTTGTTGCCTCTCAATTGCAATATCATCAATGACTAATGACGGTGACGATTCCAGTCCGCAAGTATCAAGCAACAGGGTCTCTACCAACCAAGTCGATCTAACAATTGATCTCATGAAGGCCATTATTAAGCCACAGAGCCAGCTAATTTCAGAAAAATTCGACGAATCCAATTATCTCCTGTGGAAGTTAAAAATAGAGACAACTGTTAAAGGATATGGTCTAGATGACTATATACACGGTACAAAAATTGTGCCACCAAGATTCATCAGAGATAGTGAAGAAAAACTCGTGCCAAATCCTGAATTTATAGCATATCAAAAACAAGATAGCCTTGTCTGTTCTTTGATGATGTCATCCATTGGTCCTACTATACTATCACAACTTATTGGCGTAAAAACTGCCCAAGAAGCGTGGAGTACTGTCGAAAGAAACTTTCTACGCAATTCTCTGCAAGAATTATGCATTACAGACGATAGCTACATAGTATAAAAAAAGGGTGAATCTACCGTGAATGAGTATCTTCTTAAAGTGAAGAATAAGTGCGATCAATTAAGTTAGCACGACAGAGGGTACCTGAATCTGAACAAGTCTTGTCTATTGTAAGCGGTTTAGATGATAACTACGAGGCTGTTACGGCTATCGTTCTATCCATGGACCCTACACCAAATCTGCAATATGTATTTTCCACCTTACTTTATCAAGAAGGCAGAATTGAGCACAAGAAAAGTGTCAATTTTGACCTGTCAATTAATTACACCTCTTTTGGTAGGGGAAAATTTCAAGAAAAGGGCAATTCATCAAGAAATCAACCCAATAACCAAAGAGGTGGAGAGTCTTACAGAGGAAGAGGTATAGGAAGGAATAATAACAGCAAAATCAGGTGTCAGATTTGTGAGAAATATGGACACAGTGCAAGACAATGCTATTCCAGATTTAACTCAAACTACACTCCTACCCAGCAAAACAATAACCCAAGTGTGAACAATATCGGCAATCAGAATGACAGTAAGGTTGAAGTGCAAAACACAGACACAGCAAAAGTGGAAGATATTAGCGATGATAGCTGGTATCCAGATTCTGGTGCTACAAATCATGTGACCAACAACTTAAGCAATCTTAGTCTTGGGAATCGTGAATACAAACGTACGCAAAATTTACTTGCTGCAAATGGTAAGAGTATTCACATAACACACACTGAAAATGCAAAATTTGGTGGACCCAAACAATTATATCTAAAAAACTTGTTAAGGGTACCATCAATTAGAAGAAATTTAAAAGTGTTTCCCAATTTGCTAAAGACAACAATGTGTATTTTGAATTCTTTCCCAATTCATGCACAGTTAAAGATATACTAACTCAGGAAATAATTTTGCAGGGTAGTAAGGCCAATGGTCTATAAAAATTTGATGTCAATAAATCTGAAAAACCTGATTGTAAAAATAGTGATCATGTGTTGACTGTTACTGAGGATCATGTGTTGAGCATTTCTAATGATCATGTATTGACTGATTCTAATGATTCTAAATATTATAGTGATTTTGAACTATGGCATAACAAACTGGGACACCCCAGTTTAAAATTATGAAACATGTGTTCAGTTAAAATAATAGTGTAGATACTAGTAAATTTCCAATTACACATGTTTGCACATTCTATTAAATGGGAAAGTCTCATAAAATTCATTTCCAGATTCCAGCACTGATTATTCTAAGTCATTAGAGCTCATTGCTACTGACCTATAGGGTCCAGCCCTATTTGTTCTGATTATGGATATCGGTAGTATATTTCTTTTATAGATGCTTATACAAGACATGTATGGACCTATATGCTCAAAAATAAATCTGATACTTGCAAAACTGTTCAACACTTTATCACGTATATTGAAAATCAAACTGGTAACAAAGTCAAAGTGTTCCAAACTGATGGGGGCAAGGAATTTCTACCTCTTAATAATACTTTTTAAATAAGGGTATATGTCATAGAACCAATTGTCCTTATATGTCTGAGTAGGGGTGGAATCGATTCGGTACCGGAACTTTATACTCAAAACCATTACCGTACCGACTTTATATGGTAATAGAAAAATCATACCATTACCAGCCAAAAGAATCAGTTACCAATAGTTCGGTTTATGGTTGGTAATGGTTAGAAGAGGCCGGTAATAAGTTTTTACCGTTCACTAGTTTGAGATCTTTTTGTTTACAATATTTCACGTTAAAATATTAAATATTAATTTTATTATTATATTATTATTTATGTATCTTATTTTACGTAGTCAAACATGCATGAAAACTTTATGGATGAACAAAAATATCATTTAAATTATATTGTTTCTAAGGTATATAATAAAAATTGCATTCAACCTTGTATCGTAATAGTGTTTTTCTAGGTATTTTATTAAATCATTACATATTAAAAATTCTTCATTATGTAATAACCTTATATGTGGTAGGTATGGTAATTACCATTTTCAATGCTCAATTACCATTACCGTACCGCATATTTTCATGTGGTTTGGCACACAATACCAATCAAATTGGTTACCGATTGTTTGGTACTACTTTCGTCAGTAGCGGTTGGTAATGACTGGTAAGTAGTAATATGGTAAAAATTTCCAGTCCTACATCTGAGCAAAATCGTATTATTTAGAGAAAGCACAGGAAAATTGTCGAAACTGGACTAACTCTACTGGCAAAAGCTTCCAGGCCTCTCAAATTTTGGCCAGAAGCTTTTGTAACAGCAGTATATTTAATCAATTTACTACCCACTAAAGTTCTTAAATTTAAAAGTCCTTATGAGCTATTAACTGGGAATCCTCCAGATTATAATAATCACTTAAAAGCTTTTGGATGTCAGTGCTTTCCCTATCTACGACCAAACAATAATCATAAATTAAACTTTAGATCTGTTCCATGTACTTTTCTGGGTTATCCTAGCAATCAAAAGGGATATAAGTGCTTAGATGATAAAGGTAAAATTTATATGTCTAGACATGTTGTGTTCAAAGAAGAAGTGTTCCCATTCAATAAATCTAAAATTAAAATCAGTAGAAAAGTTCAAAACCCAAGGGAATACGCTCTTGTTATACCTAATGTGGGGGACATAGTAATGCCAACTTAACAAAGCCAGGTCAGTAATGACAGCAACTCTCAACTCACAGTGCCCCCAGATGGACCAGGTCAAGAGGAGCAAATCTCACCAACAAGCTTTGATCACACTACTCAACAGCAACAAGTCAGTAATGAAAGTCAGTCTGATCATAATACTAATAACAATGCTACAAGTAATACTGAACAAAGTAGTGATGCTGGTGAAAATATAAATCAACATCACATGATCACTAGAGCAAAGTGTGGTATATTTAAGCAAAGGTATACAACACAACACTGAATTATCAAGAGAAAGTATCTTATAATGAAGCAGTTCAATCTGATGATTGGATTGCTGCCATGAATGAAGAATACAAGGCCTTGATGAAAAACAATACATGGACATTAACAGCTGCTCCAGATCACAAAAATATAATTAGCTGTAAATGGACTTTTAGATTAAAAAAGAATCCTGATGGCTCAATCTCAAAGTATAAGGAAAGGCTTGTAGCTAAAGGATATTCACAACAAAGTGAATTTGATTTCACTAAAACTTTTTCACATGTTGTGAAACTCACTTCCATAAGATTTGTACTTACCATTGCCTTACACAAGAGATGGCCAATAAAACAACTTGATGTGAATAATGCCTTTTTGAATGGTGTTTTACAGGAAGAAGTGTTCATGGAGCAGCCACAAGGCTTTGTGCAGAAAGGAAAAGAAAATCTTGTGTGCAAATTAAGCAAAGCTATCTATTGCTTAAAGTAGGTGCCAAGGGTTTGGTTTGACAAATTGAAAGCAACACTTGTCAAACATGGCTACAATTCAATCAAATCCGATAACTCTATCTTTACAAAGTTTACCACTGTTTCAACTACCTATACTTATATACGTTGACGACTTTATTATTACAGGAAACAATGATGCTGAAATCAATGATATCACAAGAGCACTAAATTCAGAATTCTCTATAAAAGACCTTAGAGACCTGAATTACTTTTTGGGGATTGAAGTCAAGAGGAAGGACAACTCTGAAATTTACCTTAGTCAAAGAAAATACATTTCTGAAATTTTAATTAGAGAAAAAAATGGATAAATCAAATCCCTTCCCAACTCTTATGTTCAGAAACCCACAGCTTTCCAAAACAAAAGGAGAAGCAATACAAGAAGGTAAACAATACAGAAGTCCAGTGGGAGCATTGCAGTACGTCACAATAACAATGCCGTACATATCCTACAGTGTCAACAAAATAAGCCAATATATGCAAAACCCACTTAATCAACACTGGAAAGATCTAAAGAGAATACTCAGACCTAAAGGGAACATTAACACAGGGACTCATTCTAAAATTCAACAAAGCCCTTAATATCAATGCCTATTCAGATGCATATTGGAGAAGTGATCAAGATGACAGAAAGTCTACTACTGGTTATCGTATATATTTGGGAAGAAATCCTGTGTCATGGTGTGGAAAAAAGCAAAATACAGTCTCCAGATCTAGCACAGAGGTTGAATTCAGAAGCATGGCAAGTACTACAGTAGAATTAATGTGGATAAAATCATTATTAAGCGAACTTAGGGTTAACTTCGACAAACAAGGTACAATTTGGTGTGACAACACTAGTGCAATCTCTCTAACAGTAAACCCTGTGCTTCACTCTAAAACTAAGCATATTGAATTGGATCTATACTTCATAAGAGAACAAGCCATAAAAAACGAGCTGAAGATAGGATATATACCTTCTCATCACCAAAAAGCAGACATACTTACAAAGCCTCTCTCAAAGGCGAATTTCACTAGGCTCAAGCTGAAGCTCAACGTTGACGAAGAAGACCAAAGCAAAAGGTCGGATCTGCCAATAACTCGAATGCATTCGGTCCATTTGTTGTGCCCATCTTTATACCAGAATAGCTTGCTAACAATCGTCTTTTGCTACGAAGACTCTCTATTTCTCTATCAATTTGAAGGAAATTGAAGATCTGTTGAGCTAGGGCAAGCGCCATCATCATTCTATCTAGATAATGCAAACCCTACCAGAATAGCTTGCTACTACTCATCTTTTGCTGTGAAGACTCTCTATTTTTCCACGATTTGAAGAAAATTGAAGATCTGTTGAGATAGGGTAAAGCGCCGCCACCATTTGTTGCCTTGACAGTGCAAACCCTATCTTGTTTTAAAGGGGGTATTAGAGAGTTCAATATACAGTATGTATAAAAAGCTGTACATTATCTTACACATACTGGGCTTGGCCCATCTATCCTGTTATGCACTGTAACAACCCGGGTTTCGACAGACCGAATTTTTCAAAATTCAATCCATTGGACCCCGAGTTGGGTGCTCTGATATCCTGCAGAAAAGACAGAGAGAAAGAAACATGTCAGAGTTCGAAAAGTAGCTCACAGCGGAAGGAATAAAATATAATTTATTCAAAATAGCATTACCTTAATAATAATACTGCCAAGCCAGTAGTCAAGCAATACTATCTCTGTCATGAACCTAACCTGCGCATGTTGTGACGAGGGGGTCAGAACATAAGTTCTGTGTTACTGGACTATAATAAACTCTTGTGTAACCCTACATATACCGTTCAATTATAATTTCTTGTTTATTAGGTTATTCACAATATTAGCACCCAAGGCAAAACCCATGTCATTCTCGTCCAATTACTTGTTGACTTAACCTAATACATCGTATATGTAATTTTTCCCCAACTCGTATAATCCTTTCCATGTATACGTACAGTTCCTTGTCGTATATCGTACGGGCTTTATCACGTAATTATATACTACTTCAACGTAGTGCCACCATTCTTGAAATTGTTTGGACTGCCACCCTTGATCTGGCTAGGTTTCCTTATCATAAACCCTAATCGAATCTAGAAAACGTTCAATAGGTAGCATTTGCAAATAAACTATGTAAATAATTAAGTCTTTATACAAATAAACTCTCTATTACAATCTTTTTACAAGTTCTTGAATCAATTCAGTTCTGGAAAACATTTGCAAAATCCAACTAACAGTAAAAAGAAGTCTGAGAAAGCAACAATGGGATTGTAAGAACTAAGGGTGCATTTTTAACAAACGATAGTTGGGTATTTGAGCATGGCACGTTAATGAACATGGAATGCGGTTTTTGCTGCAAATGGCTATTTAACGTGATATTTGAACGGAGTATTTATATATAACGCAATTAATTTTGAATTAATTAAATATTAATTGCACAATAAAAAACGACTATATTTCATTAAACAAAATAGAAATACAAACAGTACACCGAAAACAAAACGAATACATAAAAAACTACTAAATACGACGATGATCCAACCGCCTCAACCCAGCTAAAATAAACCCCTGGACATCATCGTTGTCAAGTGCGTCGACAATCTCAAGATTTCGTGGATCATTGCGGAAAATCATCATAATCTCCCATCGCTTGACATCTGGCACAGCTTGAACAATATTGTAGCAATGAGAAACGACATCCTAAAGGTGGGGGATTGTGAAAGAGCGACTCATGCTACCATGCTCGGTGTGTCTGCGCCTAGAAGACTGAGCAGAAGGCGGGTTGCCACTAGTCATTCAGTCGAAATAATAACCGGCGTTGGCAGCGGTGAAAGAAGCAGCAGGTGCAGGTGCAGGGATCGAATATAGGCAAGCTAGCATACCCAAACAACTGCAAAAAAGTTTGTTTTGCTCTCGAAACTTCATCGATGTATTTCTTCTAAAACCACATAGTCTGACTGCGTCGCTAGCCCACCACTCGTCAATACCGCCCAACCTATCAGGCACTGGATCTTACTCTCTACCCGGTGTCCACAGCAGTCTATCTCAATCACGAAACAATCGTTTCATATTATCTCATTTATTTTTAAACTAGGTTCCAGTGTAACCCAGATTAAAACGGTCGTTCAAAGCTATCGTGACCGTTCCATAAAAGCTGCTAGAGCCACATGTTTGCTCTTTCAGAAACTCAATACACGCATTAAGGAAAGCGGCCTCCCATTCCTTTCTCCAATTGGCAAAAGGCTAGGAAGAAGCAGAACCAGAATCTGAAGGCATACTGGGAAACAGAAAAAATCTAAAAAATTACAAAAAAATACATATTAGAGAATTAAGAAAATTAGATACAACAGTATACAAAAACACCTATTTTGCAGCAACATTCGGTCATATTTGACCGTTCCAAAAGGTGCTACGCGTCGGATGCAAACGAATTAGAAACGTGCCAAAATTCTACTGCAAATGGAACCTAATAATGTTAAAAAGTAGAGCCTGGGAAAGCAACTGCCTTGTTGAGTTTGTAGCCTGAGCCTGCAGGAAGGACGAATACCATACCTTGAGCAACGTATATCCATGTTAAAATTGTTAGAGCATCTCCAGAAGAATTCAGACCCTGAATATTACAAATAGTAATATTCAGGGTGAATTCGTTTGATTTATGCAACAGAAACACGCTGATTTTATTGGTGCGCGTTTGTTTTTTCAACGCGCTCTGATTTTATCGGCGCGTTAAGCTAACGCACTAATAAAATCGGTGCACGCCCCTAGCGCGCTTATAAATAGAACGTGCTAGGCCGAACTCCCCCCATCCTCAACAAAAAATCTCTTTTTTAATTACTATTTTTATTGGTCGGGACGTCGGGATGCCGCCATGTGTGACAAAGATCGGTAGACGTATAGTTCAAGCTCAGATGGATAACGCAGCTGGTCCAGCGCACCTTCCTCCACCCACGGAGACGAAGGTTCAGGACTTACGGATCCTTCATGAGTTGCCATAGGGATTCACTCAGCGTTCGTTTCCCGCGATCGATATCATCTAGGTATAAATCCTAAATTTAACATATATATTTATTGAACTATTAAATAGTTACCAAATTACATAGGTAGTATGAATTATTGTTTTTATAGTTATAGTTTATTAACCAACCAAAAAAATTGTTTTGAATTGACACAATACATTTGCATTCAGGGGAGTTGGGCGAAGTTTATTTCACAGGCCTTTGACGTAATACCACTAGTTATTTGACAAAGGCTACTGGCTAGTCCGTTCAGTCTATTCTTACAGATTATACCACCCCAGTCCTTCGATGGACCGTTGCTAGAGGCCTTATTAGAGAGATGGTGGCCTACGACACACACTTTCCACTTTTCCGATTTTGAGCTAGGTATCACCCAGCTGATTTTTATATGCTTACGGGGATTGAGATAGACCTCCCTAATAGTGTCTCATGCCCATTTGACTCCTCCTATGAGTCACCCGAGTCTTACTTACAGTATTTGCCAGATTTGTCCACCGATCATATATCCAATGGTGTCGTTTCTATCTCATATTTACTTGAGTACATTATTGCGCATATCGATGTGGTGGATTTGCAGGACACAGTATTTCGGGCTGCCCTTTTATATCTCTTTGGTTCAACATTCTTTTCGAACCAAAAGAGTACGATTCAATTGGGCTACCTAGCAACACTATCGATTTAGAGCAGCTGCATATGATTGATTGGGGCTTAGCTATATTGGGTTATCTATACACCGCTCTTGACTCTTATGCTTTTGGAGAGGTTTAACAGATGTTTGGATTTTGGTACATGTTGCCGTGTTGGTACTACGAATGCATGGCCCACATGCATCCACGCATAGAGGTGACCGCTAGTCATACCGCCGAGTCTTTTTTCCCATGCATGCGAAGATGGGAGACTAGTAACGTAGTCCAGTGTGTTCCTGCTGGTGTGAGACATGACTTGATGTAGGCCCATTCTCAAATAGATTTGAGGTCGAAGGCCAACATATTACGGCCACCGTGGACTTCTTATTGGATGTTACTAACAGCGAGTGGCCCACTACTTGATGCACACCCATTAGTCATTGCATATCGTTTATCTATGCATCGTGTAGTCATGCTCCCACCAGCCCACCTTCCTATTTGGTACTTGGGAGATCACTGTTATTATCAAGGGCCCGGTGAGTTGCACGTACCCGGAGATCCACTTACTCTTGGTGATATGTTTGGGCGGCGTAATTCGATTGGGAGACAGTACATACAGGGCCTGAGACAGGAAGGATGGGTTGATACACATGATTTTTTATTACCCGGAGCAGATTTTGATACTTATTGGAATCGAGTAGCTCCTCGGCGTACGTGTTGTCAGATTATATTCGGGGGGTGAATTCCGATCATATCGGTCCCTGAGTGGGTACGGGTAGAGTTCATCCTCCACCGTTTACTTTTGACCCGACCTCTTCACAGTACTCCAACCATCCTATGGATTTTGCTCTAGCCGACACATTTCAGGCATTTGATCTTAGTAGTACATAACTATCCCTGCCTATTGTCTACCCACCTGATCACATGGCTGTCGGTATCCCTACAGTTGGATTATATCCGGCACATGAGGTAATATTCGTACTTGTAAATATTTTAGCTTATTTGTTCTAAGGTATACAAACTGAGTTTACATGTTCAATATTTACAATTTACACGCAAGCTAGACCAGCATAGATGACATATAGCCTGCATTCAGGAGATGGCCCTGCCACATTCTCAGTCGTTATATCAGAAGCACCAGGCGATAGTGCAGGGTTTCCAGGCCCAGATCGATGACTTATAGGCCCGACTAGCAGCAGTAGGGGGTGGTGGTGATACCGGAGCATCAAGTACCGCTGGAGGATCATGTACTGCTGGAGGATCAGGTAGTGCTGGAGGACCGGGTGGAGGTGGTGAGGAGGATGACCTTATTCTGTATTATATCGATGATGACATGGAGGATGGTGAGGAGTCTGAGCACGTTGATGATGATGATGCCGCGAATTTAGGATGACTTTCATGAGGATCATGATAGTGGTTTTTTTGTTATCATGATGTATATATGTGTATGGCTTGATGTACTAAACTTTATGTTATTTTTTCATGTTTGTTCGTGTTCATATGTCACGTTGATGCATGTTATACTACATTTTATTATCTACATGTTATGTTTATTCATGTTGACAACTATATTTTATGATGTTCTGTGTGATGGACCCTTTATGTTCGATTTTGAATATAAATTTGCAACTCCACCTCATTTATCCAAGGTCCAATTTCAATCCAAAACTACTTTAAATAATTATTCGTCTAATTAGTTAACTTTATTTAATAACGATTATAGTGTTGTTTTTCTGGAAATTTGATTTTGACATAACTCAAAATGTATTAGACGAAATCCATATTTTTCTCTTCCATTAAAAAACTATTATTCAAATGGTCCTGACGATTCTTGTTTCAAAGAATTTCGACTTAAATTGAGTTATATATACTTATTTGAAGTTCGAAACATCAAAATATAAACTACAAAGTTGCGGTAATCTCGTTTTAATTATATTTAAGTACAAATGTTTAAACTTCGTTTATTAATAAACTTCAATCTCATTCATCCATATTTTAAATATAAGTAAACCCATTTTCCAAATTTAACTTAATCATGTCGAGTATTTCATAACTCAGATATAAGTTTATTTCAAAACCCAGTTATAAATTTTTTTCATAAGTCAATTATAAATTTATAAACGATTTTATGGTGACTTTTGATATTTTTGGTTTTCCCTATCTCAAAATATACAATACAAAAATATGATATTTCTTTTTCATTGCCATTCCGTAATCAATTACATCATGATGGTTTTAGTTTCGAAGAATTCTGATGTATTTTGGACCCTATATATACGATTGAAGTTCAAAACGAATTATTACGAACTACTACGACATTACGAGCTCGTTTATATATAATTTATAAATTAAACTTTCAAATTTTGAATAATTTAATTATTCTTTTCAAGTAAGAAAATATATCGATTTAAAGAAATTGGACGACCTTAACCGTTCGACTCCTTTTCGATCAAAAACAGGGGATGACCCTTCATGTCCGACTCCTTTTCGAATAACGATAGTGGACGACCCTTTTTGATTTAAAAATAGGGGAGGACCCCTGATGTAACTGTTTTCACATTACTTCACGTGTTGTGATTTACAAAGCAATTGCCAGCCGAATGACAAGACATGCCACTAGTGCTCGGATTAGCGTCAAACCTGCAAAGTGCTTTGACATTTGTGCAAGGTAAATAGAGTCAATAATTTAAACTCGACATTGGATACTACAGCCACTCTGTCTTGTATGTTATTCACTGTACCACTGTATATTGCAACGACTGTTTATTAAGGGATGACCCCGCTTGTTAAATTCTTTGGCTATATTACGGGGACGACCTGTTATTTTTACTCCTTAGTTATATAACGTGATGACCCTATTAAGTTGCATACTACACACTGGACCAACACAGGTACCAATAAAGGAGAACTTGTACCAATAAAGGATCACTCATACCAATAAAGGAGCACTTATACTAATAAAGGAGTGCTCGTACCAATAACGGAGCACTCATATCAATAAAGGAGCATTGCATTTACGCATATACTGTCAAAGGGACACTAAAACTCATAAAGCTGCACACAACACAATGCACACTGCAACCAATAAAGATGCACATAATTTAGTAAAGGAAAACAAAAAACAATAAAGCTACACAATAACCAAGACCTCATACCTTACATACAACAACATTTCAAACAATATCTTGTACCCAAACATATTCACAAACAAAAATGGATTCCTATTTTATGAAATGTATGATAGCTTTTAATAGCGATTTGGAGGAAGAAGAAATCCTTCAAAAGGATGAAGAAGAAATACAAGAAATACAGGACTTATATAATGAAGCCTACGGTTCATTACCCACAACTCGAAAGGGATTGGTTCCTGGAAGGAAGTTTATACACCGAAATCAAGCTAAATACCATAAGTCTCTGATACAAGATTACTTCAATGACAACTGCACTTACAAGTCTAATATGTTTCGTAGAAGATACAGGATGCGGAGAAATCTATTTCTTCGGATATTGCTGGGTATTCAAGGTAATACTGACTACTTTAAGTACAAACAAAATGCATCAAGGACACAGGGGTTATCCGGTGAACAGAAAATGACGGTGGCTATGAGAATGTTAGCTTATGACACTCCTACAGATGCATTGGATGATGCATACTGAATTGCGGAGATCACGACACATGAAACACTTGAAAATTTCTATCAGGTTGTGGTAGACGTCTACGGAGAGGAGTACTTATGGTCTCTGAACGAAGCTGGTATAGTGCGAATCAAAGAGATGCACGAAAGCAGGGGATGGTCGGGCATGTTAAGAAGACTGGACTATATGCATTGGGAATGGAATAACTGCCCTAAGGGATTACAAGGTGCATAAAACGGAAAGGAGTGGCGACCAACCATCATTTTGGAAGTTGTAGCATTGTATGATTTGTGGATATGGCATGCTTTCTTCGGAATGCTAGGTTCAAGTAATGACTTAAATGTTATAGAAAGATCCCATCTATTCAATGACCTTTCTTTAGGCCAGATACCTCCTTTAACATTTACCATTGGCCAAAATACTTAAAACCATGGCTATTACCTAGGTGATGGCATTTACCCGAAATGGAGCGCCATTGTTAAAACATGTCCAAATCCATTGACTCCTAAACAAGCTAAGTTCGCGACGATGTAGGAGGGACAAAGAAAAGATGTAGAACAAGCATTCAGTGTTTTACAATCTAGATTTGCAATAATAAGTAATCCATGTCAGTTGTGGTCTAGGAAAAAGATGTCTACAATCATGTTTGTCTACACTGTTCTACACAACATGGTCTTAGATGATGAATGAGATATGGATGAAGGGCAACATCACTACGAATACGAAAGTGCTTTGCAAGCACCCGAAGTATTCCGACAAAACACACAAATAATAAAAGAGGAATTCAACATTTATTTGGACCTTCAGATTATGGTTAGAGATGCACAACTCCATAACCGGCTGCAAAAAGACCTTATGAATCATTTATGGAACCACTATGGCGATACTTAGTTATGAAGTTTGCTTGTCCAAACTCATATTTTATTTTATGATTGTAGGAATTTATGCAGTAATGGTGATGTAGTTATTTATTTTAGAATTCATCTATTGTATTTGTACGTGTTATCGACCAGCTATTATTAAGATCTGAAGCTAAATTATTTTATTTCGATCTAAGTAAACATAATTTTTTTATATGAAAACAATAATGTTTTTATTTCGTCATAGTAAAATATGAGTTAGGATAGGTAAAAAGAACATTAAAACGTTAAGGAAGAAACGTGCTGACTTTATCAACGATTCATAAAGCGCGCCGATTTTGTCGACGCGCATCGGAAATATCGGCGCGCTTCAAAAAGAGCCAATAAAATCGGCATGCGGGACTAATTCAAAATTCTGAATTGGCCCTGTAACATTCAACTGAATATTACGATCCCCAATATCTATTGGGGTCCGATTCATCCAAAAATCTCCAATTCAGAGGATAAAATCATCCTCTGTTGAAGATGCTCTTACATACTCCCTCCATGTTGTCTCTGCTATGCAAATAGATGTAGATGTTGAACTAACAAAACCTGTATATTTTTGGACAAAGTTTGAATAAATTTTAGAAGGTAATCATCTATTTGTTAAAAGTTACATAATAGGTAACTAAATACTTAGTGCAATTATTTTTAAGACTGATGGGTTCAATGTTATTCATTAAATATGAAGCACTTGGTGTATAAACATGATAACCATAGTACATGATCATATAAAAGGTAAACTTAGGTAAACCCCATTGTCATTGTTTAGTTTTTTTTATTTAAACTATAGTTATCATACGTTTATTACCTATATCGGGTAAGTAGTCCGTATATTTTTTGACTAATAAACCCTAAGTATAGTTGTATATTTTTAATTTACTAGCAAGATGTATATTTTTAAGTGTTTGCCGACTATGGAGATGTTGTCAAAATGACAATTACCGGTGCTATGATCAGATTTGTAGGCTTGAAAACTTCAATGACAACATTTTTACCATGATTCAAATTAGATTCTATAGAGCAGATTAACGCAAATGTAAATATTTTTCATCGTAAAGGGGAATATATCCATCATGCTTCTCAACATTATAAAATAAAATTATCCACTAAAGAAGTATACCATTTTTCTAATTAATGACGGCAGTATGTTTTACATGTTAGGATTGTATGTATTACATATTAGGATTGTCTTACATGTTGTTAAGGTAGGAATGACGGTTTGAATAAGTAGTCCCACATCATGGAATAAATTAAAGAAGTGGAGTACAAATATGAGTTGGTAGGCATGACATATCAGGGATTCCTTTTGTTACAAGGATGTGTGTGTCTACTCATATGCATGCGTCGTACGCTGGAAGGAAGGGGGCTTTGTTCCGACCGTCGTTACATAACAGAACAAACACAGTAAGCGTATGTTATCATCGAAAACAAAGAATCTCATGTAAAAACGGCAGCAATTTGATGACTGTTGAATCACACACTTTTTTGTTAAAAAAACAAATTGCTTACCCAAAACTTTTAAATAATGTATATGAGTAACAAAATGGAGAAAATCTCATATTAACAATAGTTTCTTTAAATTTTAATATCAGGTGTAAAAGATAGAGTTATGTCTAACAAACTTTGTTGGGAGGACTTATATTGTATATCGGTATAAAATTTCAGAAACTATAATTCATTGATTGATTTAAGAATGTTGCTTATTTTTATACGAGGAACCACGCCTTCCATTAGTTATTCCACCATTTTACTTTAATAAGTTGACCCACAACTATTTTGTAAGTTAATCCACAAGTGGATTAACTCAAAGATTCCATGTTAATTCAAAATCTACCTATCATGCTGTAGTAATTCTTAAACTTCAGGCATTGATCCTTGCTTTAGCATACATGGAATTCACTATAAAATGCCTTACATAAGGCAAGATTTTCTGCTCATCGGAAATCAACTTCCTTTGCTTCTACTTAATTTCTTTTCAGACTGGTGCCCTAGAAAGTTCCTTTTTAAGTTTGGCCGAATACCTACGTTTTTACAAAATCAATGGGTGAGATGTTGCTAGAAAGCCTAAGAGGAAATACACCACTTGTTATTTTATGCCCAACTATCATCACTAGCATCTATAAAGAACCATTACCTAGTTGGATGGAAGGAACTAGGTATGTATACTCAGTATTTTTATTCATTTTTTATCAGGCGTATATAATTTGTTTGTATTTCTTATTAGAACAATAGACAATCATCACGTTCGTCAACCAGTTGAATACCTAAGATGATTGTAGCTGCTAAACGGTCCTGAACTAGCTTTAGTTATAGGTTTAGCAACTTGCAGTGTCTCAAACACATTCCAGAATCTCAATGTCTCATCTTCTGCAACTGACGCCACAACATACCCATCAGGACTCTGAGCTAAGAATAAAACATGAGAACTATGACAGGTACGCTCGGCAACCTTAGCCATAGAAGGATAATTCCATAGTGTTAACTTCTTCTGAGTAAACCCATGCAAACTCAATATCTCCCTCTCAATTCTTAATCCATAGCCAAGCACACACATGTGGATTTCAGTACTTTTGCAAGAATCCACGCGTTGAAGATAACAGTAGACCAATTCAAACTAGTGAAATTTATGTGTTGAGGTCAATGACATTAATTATTTTGAGGATATATGGTTGTTAAATACAGTGTAACTACCTGCATTCTACGCATCAGAGGATCGTAGAATATTTATTTCTTTCTCATGCGAAGTCGTATGGTCATGTAATTTTGGGAGACAACTATTGGGGTCATTTCCGATGTTCATGATTTTTGCCAATTTTTAAATGACCGTTTTTCCCCTAGCTGATCTTGTTTCGGCCATAACTTTTGATTGGTAGGAGTTTTGACCTAAAAACACTCCCATTGGATTCAGATGATGGTTTACAATTCTGTAGAGTGGTCACATTAGCCAAACGGACTCACCATTTGAGAGATATGGCTGAAACAATGTTCAGAAAGTGAAAAACTGCTTAACCGGGCTTAATTGGGTAGTTAATAGCTAGGCGCAAAGGGGGATTTTGTGATTAGGGGTATATAGGGGCTGATTAGGGTTAGAAAATATTTCTTTATACACTTTTTCAGCCGCCACTTTCATTCTTGGAACCCTAGTAATGGCCTCCAACATCTAGAATCACCTCTAATCATTTTCTAATCAAGTATTAGCCTAATCTTCACTAAATTAAGGAGAAATAGCACCAAATCAAGGTCGGAACCGCTGTATAGCCTTGGGAACAGCGCCAAACAGAGGATAATTTCAGATTTGGTATTTTGTTTGTGGCTAAGGTGAGTGATTTGCATAGTTCCTCACTAATTATGGTTAATTAAGGGTAATTAGTGTTAATTAGCGAATTTAAACATGACTAAATTCTAGAAAAATATTTATAAATTTCGAAATTTTGTTTTAGGCCTCTGTTAGAAAATTTGGTTAATTTGGTTAAGTTTTTCTAATCATATCATTAGTTATGTTTAAATATGATTAAGGGAAATATAGGTTTTTGGGTATGTTTGATCTGTTTTAACATGTTAATTCATTGTTTTGGTGCTTATGGTTAGTTCTCTATGTTGCTATGACTATATGGTATGCTTTGTGATTGATTATAAAAGTTAGGGTGGTCAAAAACGCCGCCGTATGGCGTAAAACAGTCGCTGGAAAAGTCACAGGGAAATTGTGCAGGGTTTCGGATCGGATCGGTTTAAGGGGCTCGAATCGGATAGTGGACCGGGCAAGAGAGTACCGAACCGAACTGGAACTTGGCACAAGATAAAGCAGGGCAAAAAGGAAGGCCACTATAGTTGGATTGGGATCAGATCGGGCTAATGAAGGAGAGTGGGATCGGATCGGGCTAATGAAGGAGAGTGGGATCGGATCGGAGTATTTCGAAGGAAGGTACCACGAACCAGGAAGCAACCACCGAACCGAACCAAGGAGGAATGAGCACTGTGTACCACTACCTCCTCTGAACTGAGCCATATGAGGAACTCCATGAATCAAACCCAGACGTGGACTACGGGCACCGAACCGAACTGATGATGATTGAGGCACTACACATACCCAAACCGATCCGGATGAAGACCAAAACCGAGGATGGAGTGCCACAACCAAACCGACCTAGGGGTGTTGACCGAACCAAACCGAATGGATGACCAGGAGCCGAAGCATATCGAACCGACCCAAGAGAAATCCACCAAACCAAACCGGACTACTACTTCTACGTGATGACTCTTCTGAAGACCAACTCCAATTCGACCAAAACCCGAGATGCAAAGGAAGTCCAAATGAGAGGTTATACTCAGGATCCAAATGGGATCAACGGGTTAACTTCACGCGTTGGGCTTTGCTGCGGGACGTGCGCTAAGGGGTTATCGACGTCTATAACTTTGACTCACCATGGAAAGACGGATATTGGCTACGGATCAGTGTAGTGAAGTTATTATGACTTTATGGGGAAGAATGATCGTAGCAAGGCTATGAGCCAATGCAGTGGAGCCATCATGACTCCATGGGGCAGAGTGGACATAGCAAAGTATTAGTGGCTATGGATCAGTGCAGTGGTGTCGTTACGACTCCATGGGGCAGAGTGATCGTAGCAAGGAATTGGGTGGTCAAAGTGGTAGATATCGTATACTTTACGCACTGAGTGACAGATGTGAGGATGGCTGCCATGCTTGATTGTCTGACATCATTATGACATGCACACCCCACCCCTGTATTCCTTATACCATATGTTAGTGGCACCTTAGAGTATTGTACGTTATGTTGTGCTAACCCTTTGGTTGCAGGTCCAGGTTTAGGTATGGTTTAGTATACCTGTTATTATTCTGTTTTGCTGCTTATCGCTCATACCAGACTTTTGTCTGACCCAAAGTTTTATGTCTCTTCTTATTACTCTGGGTGCTCTTAAACGAGCAGACTAGAGACAAGTTAGGTGGTATGCACGAGTAGCTGTACCGGAAACGAGTAGGAGGCTCCCACGTATGATATATATAGATATTCTCCCTGTGTCGCTGCCTATCACTACTTTGGGCATTAGTAGTGTACCTCCCTTATTTGCTTTAGAGATAGTTTTCAAAAGTTGTAATAATGATGATGTGGAACATAAGCTGTATTTGGATTTTCCACTGCTATGATGTTTAGTTTTCAGCTTATGCACTGTCTCGCCTGTTTTATGTCAAAGTATGATATTATTATATTTTATTCCATGCGCTGTGAGACATCCTACAGGTTCCTTGTTAGTTCTTCATCTTCTTTCTTTTCTTATGACGACTGTCCCGTACTAGTTGGACATGGGTACAACACACTTTCATGGGAAATGTCGGTTGGTCCGGGGCGGGCCGTCACATTTGGTATCAGAGCTCTAGGTTGCGTAGTTAACCTAGGGAAAGACACCAGGGAGAGATATTATACGTATATGAGAGCACATATTTGTGATTATTTTGGTTTTCAAAAGCTATATATACTATTAGTATAGCTGAGGATGGAGTCGCACTGCACTGACACCATAAAGAAGATAGTTAATAATTTCTCTTTACAGATCGAACGATGAGTCGATATACGAGGGGTACTAGTAGAGGAGCTATTAATGGGAATGCTCCCGACATGAGGACGATGTTCACTGACCTCATGAGAGAGATGCTTAGGGATTTTCAGAGGGCAACTCCCAATGCTAAAAATGGTGGTGGTACAGCAGTGCAGGCGCCTAGGGCCAATTTCGCCAAGCTTTGTAAGGATTACACTAGCCTTGGTGGAAAGCCGTTCCACAGAACGGAGTCAGCTACGGATGTTCAAGATTGGTTGGATAGCTGTGAGCATATATTTGAAGATTTGGGTATCGAAGATGCGATGAAGAGAAAGCTAGCATCCCGTCAGCTGCAAGGGCGGGTGATGAATTGGTGGAACGCTACTAAGGCAGCTACCCATGAGGATCAGGTTATTTGGGATCAGTTTAAGGCTCACTTCAGCGATAAGTTTATCCCAGCTGCTCAGAAGTCAGAATTGTTTAGAAAATTTCTGGAGCTTAAGCAGAATGGTAGAGCAGTCTCAGAGTATATTGCTGAGTTCGATACTTTATCGAAGTATGGATTATCCCTCATTGACACTCCCGAGAAGAAAAATGAGAAGTTCATAACAGGCTAGGATCAGTACTTGGTGGAAAGGCTTATTAACTACATCGATGAGACGTTTGAATCGATTGTGGGGAAAACTTTGAGATCAGAGATTCTATACCCTAAGTCGAGGACTGATGTTGCATCTGCAGAGGAGCCAAAGCCGCAAGCAAGCGGTGGAGGCAAGAATGGTTCTCAGAATAAGTGAAAGAAGAACCAGACCAAGGATGGCCAGAAGAAAAAGAATAAGAACGATGTTGAGTGCTTCAGCTGTGGTAAGAAGGGCCACTATGCCAAAGAATGTCGGGCCAAGCCAGCGGACAGGAAGTGGTTCAACTGTGGCCAAGTGGGACATCACAAGGACAAGTGTCCGCAACCCCCTAAAGAAAAGCAGATTGTGAAAGCATATGCTATCAATGTTGTTCCTTCTTCGTCGAATGCCCCAACTGCGGCGGAGAAAGGAAAGAATGTCGTCATTTAAGGTATGCTTTCTGTTTATGATGTTCCTGTTCGAGTATTGTTTTATACCGGAGCTTCTTGTTCCTTCATATCTAGTGACCTGGTAGATAGGTTGGGATTGGAACCCGAGATAGTTGATAGACCTTTAGTGGTGACGAACCCGCTTGATGGTTCGACTAGCCATAGCATGATTTGTCGTAATGTGGTCTTATCGATTCATGGATGCATGTTTGTTTGTGATTGCTTTGTTTTGGGCTTTACTGGGTTTGGCATTATTTTGGGAGTTCATTGGCTCCAAAGATACGGGTTGGTGGTAGACTGTGAGGGCTTTTTAGTGACAGTTAGAGCGGATGATGGGCGGAGGGTAGTGTTTGGTGGTCTACCTAGTGATGGGGGTAATGGCTAGTTTTCTAAATTCCCTTGACATCCCGCATGATGAGTTGTCAGATGTGCCCGTGGCTGACAAGTATCCGGGCGTCTTCGAGGAAGTGACCAGACTTCCACCACACCGAGAGATTGAGTTCTGTATTGATTTAGTGAAAGGTGCCAGACCTATAGTGATGCCACTTCGTCGTATGGCACCAAGAGAGCAGCGAGAGCTCGGGGTGCAACTAAGCGATCTTTTGAAGAAGGGATTTATCAGAAGAAGTGTTTCCGAGTGGGGAGCACCAGTTGTGTTTGCTACCAAGGCAGATGGTTCCCTTCGATTGTGTGTGGACTACCGCGAATTGAATAAAGTGACGAGGAAGAATAAGTATCCTCTACCGCGGATAGATGATTTGTTTGATCAGTTAAGTGGCGCGAGAGTGTTCTCCCAGTTGGATCTCGCGACAAGTTTTCATCAGATTAGAGTGGAATCTAAGAGTATAGCTAAAACGGCCTTTCGGACACCGTTTGGATTTTATGAGTGGTTGGCCATGCCATTTGGGTTGACCAATGCACCAACATATTTTGTGGATCTTATGAATAGGGTATTCAGAGATCAGTTGAATAAGTTTGTTCTTGTGTTCGTGGACGATATCCTTGTTTATTCGAGGACAGAGGAAGAACGCAAGGAACACTTGAGGATAGTGATGGAGGTGTTGAGAAAACACCAATTGAAAGCAAAGTTTTCTAAGTGTCACTTCTGGAGGAGGGAAGTGAGATTCTTGGGCCATGTTGTTTCAGAGAATGGTATCGTTGTGGATCCTGCGAAAGCGGCTACGGTACAAGATTGGTCTACGCCCAAGAATGCAACGGACATAAGAAGTTTCTTGGGATTAGCTGGATATTATCGCAAGTTTATCCAAGACTTCTCCAAGATAGCAGCACCATTGACAGTTGACTAAAAAAAATCAAGCTTTCGTCTGGGACGAAAAGTGCGAGAGTGCATTCAAGAGCCTAAAGGAAAAGTTGACATGTGCACCAGTGTTAGTCATTCCTAAGGGGAATGAAGAGATGACAGTATATACGGATGCATGTGGTACAAGGCTAGGTGTTGTATTGATGCAAGGAGGTAGGGTTGTAGCTTATGCAAGTCGGCAATTGAAACTGCATGAGAGAAGATACCCTACCCATGATTTGGAATTAGCAGCGATCGTGTTCACGTTGAAGATGTGGAGACATTATCTCTTGGGAGAAAGATTCGAGTTGTTTACCGATCATAAATCGTTAAAGTATCTTTTCTCTCAAAAGGATCTAAATCTCCGACAACAAAGATGGTTAGAATTCTTGGCTTGCTATGATTTCGACATCGCATACACCAGGAAAGGGAAATGCGGTGGCTGATGCATTGAGTAGAAGACATGCTAGTTTAGGGGCTATGTTTCTAGAATGGAAGCAAGTGGAGTACATCGCTGGGTATAATTTCAGACCAAAGTGCGAATTGGATCTAGAAATGCTAACAAGATTGACAATCAGACCCACTTTGATTGAGCGGATTGGTTCCAGTCAGAGGGACGATCCTAACCTATTGGAAATCATCTCCAAGTTAGAGATGGGTGGCGATGAGGAGATGAACAAGTATGGGCTTGATCGAGATGGATGGCTTAGAAAGAATGGAAGACTTGTTGTGCCCAATGTCAGTGGATTGAGAGATGAAGTGCTTAGAGAATGTCATCACTCAAAACTGACTATACATCCTGGTGGTAACAAGATGTATCGAGACATGAAGCAGACCTACTACTGGGAAGGGATGAAAAGGGACGTTGGGAAGTTTATATCCAAATGCATGAATTGCCAACTAGTTAAAGCTGAGCAAAAGAAGCCTAGCAGTTTGTTGCAACCATTAGAGATTCCAGAATGGAAATGGGAACAAGTCTCAATGGATTTCATTGATGGGTTACCAAGGACTAAATCGGACCATGATAGCATTTGGGTGATTGTGGACCGATTGACCAAAAGTGTAAGATTTATACCCGTCAAGTCGAATAGATTGGCAGCTAAGTTAGCTGAACTATATGTAAAGTGGGTAGTGAGATTTCATGGAATACCAAAAGGCATTGTGAGTGACCGAAATCCGTTGTTCACTAGTGGATTTTGGAAGTGCTTATAAGAGGCGTTAGGATCAGAATTACATCTCAATACTGCGTATCATCCTCAAACCGACGGACAAACAGATAGGGTGAATCGAGTATTAGAAGATCTCTTGAGAGCTTGCATATTGGACTTTGGTGGATCATGGGATGACCATTTGCATCTAGTAGAGTTTGCATATAATAATAGTTATCAATCCAGTATTGGTATGGCTCCATTTGAAGCTTTGTATGGAAGACCGTGCAACTCACCATCATGTTGGTTAGAAACTGGTGAGAAGTTTGTGCTTGGACCAGATGTGATAAAAGAAACTTCAGCTAAGATTAAGATTATCCAACAACGAATGAAGGCTGCCCAAGATAGGTAGAAGGGTTATGCTGATAGGAGAAGAAGAGATTTAAAGTTCTCCATTGGCGACTTGGTGTTTGTCATGATTTCTCCGTTTCATCAGCTTAGAGTGGAAGCTGAGAGTATAGCTAAAACGACATTTCGGACACCGTCTGGATTTTATGAGTGGTTGGTCATGCCATTCGGATTGACCAATGCACCAACATATTTTGTGGATCTTATGAATAGGGTATTTAGAGATCAGTTGAATACGTTTGTTCTTGTGTTCGTGGACGATATACTTGTTTATTCGAGGACAGAGGAAGAACACAAGGAACACTTGAGGATAGTGATGGAGGTGATGAGAAAACACTAATTGAAAACAAAGTTTTCTAAGTGTCACTTCTAGAGGAGGGAGGTGAGATTCTTAGGCCATGTTGTTTCAAAAAATGGTATTGTCGTGGATCCTACGAAGGTGGCTATGGTACAAGATTGGTTTACGCCCAAGAATGCAACAGATGTAAGAAGTTTCTTGGGATTAGCAGGGTATTATAAGTTCATCCAAGACTTCTCCAAGATAGCAGCACCGTTGACTTAGTTGACCAAGAAGAATCAAGCTTTCGTCTGGTACGAAAAGTGCGAGAATGCATTCAAGAGACTAAAGGAAAAGTTGACGTGTGCACCAGTATTAGTCATTCCTAAAGGGAATGAAGAGATGACAATATACACAGATGCATGTGGTACCGGACTAGGTGCTGTATTGATGCAAGGAGGTAGGGTTGTAGCTTATGCTAGTCGGCAACTGAAACCGCATGAGAAAAGATATCCTACCCATGATTTGGAATTGGCAGCGATCGTGTTTGAATTGAAGATGTAGAGACATTATCTCTTAGGAGAAATATTCGAGTTGTTTACCGATCATAAATCGTTAAAATATCTTTTCTCTTGGAAGGATCTAAATCTCCGACAGCAAAGATGGTTAGAATTCTTGGCTTCCTACGATTTCGATATAGCATACACACCAGGAAAGGACAATGCGGTAGCTGATGTGTTAAGTAGAAGACATGCCAATTTAGGGGCTATGTTTCTTGAGTGGAAGCAACTAGAGTACATCGCTGGGTATGATTTCAGACCAAAGTGCGAATTGGATCCAAAAGTATTGGCAAGTTTAATGGTCAGACCCACTTTGATTGAGCGGATTGGTTCCAGTCAGAGGGACGATCCTAACTTATTGAAAATCATCTCCAAGTTAGATATAGGCATCGATGAGGAGATGAACGAGTATGGGCTTGATCGAGATAGATGGCTTAGAAAGAATGGAAGACTAGTTGTACCCAATGTCAATTGATTGAGAGATGAAGTGCTTAGAATATGTCATCACTCAAAACTGACTATACACCCTAGTGGTAACAAGATGTATCGAGACATGAAGCAGACCTACTACTGGGAAGGGATGAAAAGAGACATTGGGAAGTTTATATCCAAATGCATGAATTGCCAGCTAGTTAAAGATGAGAAAAAGAAGCCTAGTGGTTTGTTGCAACCATTAGAAGATCCAGAATGGAAATGGGAATAAGTCTCAATGGATTTCATTGATGGGTTGCCAAGGACTAGATAGGGCCATGATAGCATTTGGGTGATTGTGGACCGACTGACTAAGAGCGCAAGGTTTATACCCGTCAAGTCGAATAGAACAACAGCTAAGTTAGCGGAACTATATGTAAAATGGGTAGTGAGATTTCATGGAATACCCAAAGGCATTGTGAGTGACCGAGATCCGTTGTTTACTAGTGGATTTTGGAGGAGCTTACAAGAGGCACTAGGATCAGAACTACATCTCAGTACCGTGTATCATCCTCAATACGACGGTCAAACAGAGAGGGTGGATCGTATATTAGAAGATCTCTTGAGAGCTTGCATATTGGATTTTGGTGGATCATGGGATGACCATTTGCATCTAGTGGAGTTCGCATATAATAATAGTTATCAATCCAGTATTGGTATGGCTCCATTTGAAGCTTTGTATGGAAGACCATGCAACTCACCGTCATGTTGGTTAGAAACAAATGAGAAGTTTGTGCTTGGACCAGATGTGATAAGAGAAACTTCAGATAGGGTAAGATCGTTCAATAGAGAATGAAGGCTGCCCAAGATAGGCAGAAGAGTTATGCTGATAAGAGGAGAAGAGATTTAACGTTCTCCATTGGCGACTTGGTGTTTGTCAAGATTTCTCAGTTAAAGAGCGTGATATGATTTGGCAAGAGAGGCAAGTTAACATCAAGATTTGTTGGACCATTCCCAGTTCTCGAGCAAATTGGGAATTTGGCATATAAAGTTGAATTACCAGAGAAGATGGCAGGAGTTCGTAACGTATTTCATGTTTCCCAGTTAAGGAAATTCGTGCACGACCCTAGTGTGACTATTTCACCGGATTAGTTGGACGATATCGAGATTGAACCCGAGGCGGTTGGGAACCGCAGGCCTATGCATATTGTTGGGAATGATACGAAGCAGCTTCGAAGGAAGGCGGTGAAACTAGTCAAAGTTCAGTGGGGTGATGATGAGGACGACTGTATCTGGGAAACAAAGGAGGACATAAAGAGGAAGTATCCAGAACTCTTTGCCTGGTAAGATTTTAATTGCGACTTAGTTTTCCGCATGCTAGGATAGACTTATTTGTTAGTTTTGTATGTTTGATTGTTGTGAATGGTTGATAGGCATGCGGGATCCTTTGCTTGTTTCTTAGTTAAGGAATTTTGGGGGCGAAATTTCTTAAGGGGGAGAGAATGTAACGACCTGCATTCTACGCATCAGAGGATCGTAGAATATTTATTTCTTTCTCATGCTAAGTCGTATGGTCATGTAACTTTGGGAGACGACTATTGGGGTCATTTCCCATGTTAATGATTTTTGCCGATTTTTAAATGACCGTTTTGCCCCTAGCTGATCTTGTTTTGGCCATAGCTTTTGATTGGTAAGGAGTTTTGACTTAAAGCCACTTCCATTGAATTCAGATGATGGTTTACAATTCCGTAGAGTGGTCACAATAGCCAAATGGACTCACCGTTTGGGAGATATGGCTGAAACAATGTTTAGAAGGTGAAAAACTGCTTAACTGAGCTTAATCGGGTAGTTAATAGCTAGGCCCAGTGGGGGATTTCGGGATTAGGGGTATATAAGGGCTGATTAGGGTGAGAAAACATTTCTTTAGACTCTTTTTCAGCCGCCACTTTCATTCTTGGAACCCTAGTAATGGCCTCCAACATCTAGAATTACCTCTAATCACTTTCTAATCAAGTATTAGCCCAATCTTCACCAAATTAAGGAGAAATAGCAACAAATCAAGGTCGAAACTGCTGTATAGCCTTGGGAACAGTGCTAAACAGAGGATAATTTCAGATTTGGTATTTTTTTTGTGGCTAAGGTGAGTGATTTGCATAGTTTCTCACTAATTATGGTTAATTAAGGGTAATTAGTGTTAATTAGCGAATTTAAACATGATTAAATTCTGGAAAAATATTTATAAACTTTGAAATATTGTTTTAGGCCTCTATTAGAAAATTTGATTAATTTGGTTAAGTTTTGCTAATCATATCATTAGTTATGCTTAAATATGATTAAGGGAAATATGGGTTTTTGGGTATATTTGATTCGTTTTGACATGTTAATTCATTGTTTTGATGCTTATGGTTAGTTCTCTATGTTGCTATGACTGTATGGTATGCTTTGTGATTGATTAGAAAAGTTAGGGTGGTCGAAAATGCCGTCATATGGAGTAAAATAGTCGCCGGAGAAGTCGTAGAAAAATTGTGCAGGGTTTCAGATCAGATCGGTTGAAGGGGCTCGGATCGGATAGTGGACTAGACAAGAGAGTACCGAACCGAACTGGAACTTGGCACAAGATAAAGCATGGCAAAAAGGAAGGCCGCTATAGTTGGATTGGGATCGGATCGGGCTAATGAAAGAGAGTGGGATCGGATCGGGCTAATGAAGGAGAGTGGGAGCGGATCAGAGTATTTCGAAGAAAGGAACCACGAACTAGGAAGCAACCACCGAACCGAACCAAGGAGGAATGAGCACTGTGTACCACTGCCACCTTCGAACCGAGCCGCACGAGGAACTCCATGAACCAAACCCAGACATGGACTACGGGCACCGAACCGAACTGATGACGATTGAGGCACTACACATACCCGAACCGATCCGGATGAAGACCAAAACCGAGGATGGAGTGCCACAACCGAATCGACCTGGGGGTGTTGACCGAACCGAACCGAATGGATGACCAGGACCCGAAGCATATCGAACCGACCCAAGAGAAAACCACCAAACCGAACCGGATGTACGCTACTACTTCTACGTGATGACTCTTCTAAAGACCAACTCCAATTCGACCAAAACCTAAGATGCGAAGGAAGTCCAAATGGGAGGTTATTACTCAAGATCCAAATGGGATCAACGGGTTAACTTCATGAGTTGGGCTTCGCTGCGGGACATATGCTAAGGGGTTAGCGACGTCTATAGCTTTGACTCACCACGGAAAGACGGATATTGGCTACGGATCAGTGTAGTGAAGTTATTATGACTTTATGGGGCAGAGTGATCGTAGAAAGGCTATGAGCCAGTGCAGTGGAGCCATCATGACTCCATGGGGCAGAGTGGACATTGCAAAGTATTAGTGGCTATGGATCAGTGCAGTGGTGTCGTTACGACTCCATGGGGCAGAGTGATCGTAGCAAGGAATTGGGTGGTCAAAGTGGTAGATATCATATACTTTACGCACTGAGTGAGAGATGTGAGGATGGTTGCCATGCTTGATTGTCTGACATCATTATGACATGCACACCCCACCCCCGTATTCCTTACAACATATATTAGTGGCACCTTAGAGTATTTTACAGCATGTTGTGCTAACTCTTTGGTTGCAGGTTCAGGTATGGTTTAGTATACCTGTTATTATTCTGTTTTGCTGCTTATCGCTCTTACCAGACTTTTGTCTGACCCAGAGTTTTATGTCTCTTCTTATTACTCCGGGTGCTCTTAAATGGGCAGACTAGAGACAGGTTAGGTGGTATGCACGAGTAGCTGTACCGGAGACGAGTAGGAGGCTCCCACGTATGATATATATAGATATTCTCCATGTGTCGCTGCTGGTCTCTACTTTGGGCATTAGTAGTGTACCTTCCTTATTTGCTTTAGAGACAATTTTCAAAAGTTGTAATAATGATGATGTGGAACATAAGCTGTATTTGGATTTTCCACTGCTATGATGTTTATTTTTCAGCTTATGCACTGTCTCGCCTGTTTTATGTCAAAGTATGTTATTATTATATTTTACTCCATGCGCTGTGAGACATCCTACAGGTTCCTTGTTAGCTCTTCATCTTCTTTCTTTTTTTATGACGACCGTCCCGTACTAGTTGGGCATGGGTACGACACACTTTCATGGGAAATGTCGGCTGGTCCGGGGCGAGCCGTCACATACAGTCTTCCGTTACTGGGAAATTCTCACAAAGAAAATATAAGAACATATATTATTATACGTAGGATTTCAGGAAGAAGAACTATACAAAGCATAACAAAGAAAAAAGAAAGATAGTTGACGTTTTTAGTTGGATAAACTTATTCAATTTTAAATGTTAAGAAAGTTAAAGATCTTATTTTTCATGGTTGATTAACTAATTAAAAATCTGTATCAGAATAAAATTTACCAAACTTCATTTTTTTCTTCTACTAGCTACGTATGTATCAACTACTATGAGCATGAATTTTGTTTGTTTTCTTTTGTTTTTCTAATAAAGCATTACAACTTTGATTCATAATCTACTACCTGCTACGTATTTTCATTTATTATATTCCACTTGCATGTTTTTAACATAAAAGTTTTACGTACTACGTCAAGGCTTCGATACAAAAAGTCAAAAATTCAATCATAATAAACTGCAAAGTAATATGCATAAGGTAAATTTTATTATAATACACATTTTTAATCAATTAATCCACCCTATAAAATAGGATCTTTGACTTTTAGTAACATTTAAAATATAATTAGTTTATCCATCTAAAAACATCAAATATCTTTTTTTTCTTCTTCTTTGTTCTGATTCGTATAGTACTTCTTCCTAAATTCCTATATCTAATAATATATATTGGTATATTTTTTATAAGAATTCACCTCTAATGGAAGCCTTATCTAACAGCCATATATACTCAAAATAATGTCATTGATTTGAACACAGAGGATGGACCTAAGCATGAGTGATCCTGACTTATTCTCTCTCATTATACAGGAGAATTACATTAATTATCAACCACTTTCTTGTGGTAAGTATGAAAATGGTGTAAAAAGATAAAATTTGCTTGCACGTATTGCTGAGTCCATTGTAGATAGAGACATAGTTGGTGTACAGAATCATAGTTATCGGCAGTGGAAATGTTACAAGCTGCTACTTTTGTTTCTACTAATATCCCAGCTGCTTTGATGCATGGACCGAGGCATACCCTTAAACAGGGAGAACGTAATTATAACATATTTGGTAGATGATTAGAAAAAAAATCAACTATAGGGTAAAAATTAAGGCTTTTGGAGGATGTTCATGTTCACATCCTTGCTTCTCAGGGAACTTGCTTGAACAGATCTATTTTGAAGATGGGATATTTCTCTGTTTTGCTAAGACAATTGACAGAACCTCTTAAAGTGATGCCTAAGGATGCTGCTATTCAAACGGGTGTGGAATCTACTAACACTTATTCTTTAAGATTTGTTGATTAGTTAATCCACTTGTGGATTAACTTACAAAATAGTGGTGGATCAACTTATTATAGTAACGGTGGATTAACCAACAGAAGATGTAGATGAAAATAAAAATTACCTTAAAGTTTTTATCAAATCTCTAACCAAGGAAATAAATTCATTCTGATACAAATGCCGTTTAACATAGACATAAAAATATATCATTCAATAAAACACCACCCATATAATTTGTGACATTCCGCAAATCATGCCAAAAGGGAAATTGTAATTTATAAAACTTCCCAAGATAAAATTGTTGAAAACTGAGTGTTAACACAACAACAAAATTGTAAGTCGAGAATAAAGATCCCAAAATGAGATTTGCTTCAACTGAGCGCTGGTACAATACAAAAATTTTAAGCCATACAATTTTAATGTTTATACCCATTTGTGCACTTCATTGGGACATGATTTCAAACTCATTTTTGAACTTATTTGATGCAAAACCTTTAATGATGTTAACTTCTCAACTCCGTATATACATATGTACCCAAATGTTAATAATATTAGGTTTGACCTAAATTTCTAAGTGATGTCAAAGATTTCGCTTATTCATTTCATTCGTTCAACATATCAAACTAATATATAAGGGAGCATCTATCTAAACATAAAATTGAATACAAATTAAGAAACGCAAAATTTTAACCCTTGGATCATTTTGTTTTTATATGTAGGAGTGGAATTCATAGGATGATCCAACATTGCAAATTTAACGTATCACCAATTGTGCCCAAATGTTGTGTTCAAATAGAATTAACCTACAACATAATAATTTGGAATCTACTAACTATGTATAATCCAACCAATATGAACCCATAAATTGATGAAATCTGAGTAATACACATCCAGATTGAAGTTCCCTTTGTACACCCTTTCTTGCTCTAATAATGTTTATATCCATGTCTAATTCCATGTCACTAATGTAATGTCAATCAACTGTATAAAGTTTTCTAGTATTAAACACTTTGATATGATATCTACGTAGTGCCAACAAGGTAGTAATAAAAATTGAAAAAAGATCGCAATTCCTTTAACAATGATTAATATATATATATATATATATACACATATATAAACTAGGAAATGTTATCCTTGCACTTCCTAAGTTGTATCGTTGCACTATATTGGACTCCACCAAAGTAAGAGCTCTGTGAAAGTATTTAAAAAATGATTCTAGGTAAATTCTAAAATTATAAAAAAAAAGAAACCCTTGCGTATTACAAAATAAAAGGCATATACGGATCTAAAATATTTTTCAGCTCAGTATTTCCAACTACATGTTGTTTGTATAAAATTCTAGTAATTAAATAATGAATTATCAATTAATTTGAGTGATAGATTAATAACAACAGATAAATATATTTTAGAATCTTTTCAGTCTTCTTTAATTTCACTTCCAAATCCTCTGTATGTATTGATTAACATAGAGTATAATATGCCATCTAAAAATATAAATCTGGACTCACCTATTTTTTTTCTTGTGTTACCCATCAAATGCAAGGAAGGGAAAAGAAATATGCATTATCGTCGTAACTTATTAGTATTATTAAAGGAAAAAAGCGGCCTTTTGAAGGAGATTCATATCCTTTCTTTATTTTTTGGTTTCCAAAGAATGAACCATTATATTTCAATTGACTTTTATAATTATCAAAATTCTAAATTTCTGATCCTTCATTTTAAATATAGCAAAATTAGAAGGCATATTACAAAATCAAACATATTTAAAAAATGATTTTAAGAATAACTTTAAATTTTAAAATAAAAAAGGAAACCCATTGCATATTATAGAACAAATGGCATATGAGGATTTAAAATATTTTTAGATCATTATTTCTAACTACGTGTACATCTAAAATTTTAGCAATTAAATAATAATTTATGAATTAGTTTAGGTGATAGGAAAATAATATAAAAAATGGTATATTTCAGAATCTTGATGGTCCTCTTTAATTTTGCTGTCTAAAACCTTTCTACAAATAATAACTACTTTTACTGATTATCATAGATTATATTATGCCATCCCAAAATATAAATCTGGACTCAACTATTTGGCCACTTTTATTACCCATCAAATGCAAAAAAGAAAAAGAAAATAATTATCGTTGTCTTATAACATATTATATTATTAAAAGAAAAAAACAAAGTCGACTTTTGAAGGAGATTCATATCCTTCCTTTCAATTTTGCTTTCCAAAGAATGAGACATTATATTTAAATGAATTTTATAAGTACCAATTATCAAAACTATAATTCACCTGTTAAATATAGCAAAAAAAATGTTAGGAATAAAAAACGGTAAACAGATACACCAAGGAACAATCAGGGAACCAATATACTATAGGGTACATAAAATCTATAGTACAAATAGGGAGATAATTCAAGCCAGAACCTTTTTCAAAGTGAAGTGATGTTAATAGAATGATAAGGAGTTCGGTAAAAGTTTGAAATTCATATATTGGGCAGTGTTAAACAAACTTATAGTTGTAAAGGTGGAAATAGAACGGGCTAAAGTGGAAGAAGGGAGAAGACGAAACACAATATATCTTGTGCAAATAATATTAAAAACCAATAAGTTGTAAAACATATGCATATATCATCATGAAATGTTGGAAAGTTAGAGCAAGGGTACCAAAACGTTAACTTATATCTACCATCAATAGTTTTACATAGAACCTGGAAATAAATTAAACCATATGAAGTACAGAAGGAAAATTTAACAGTCAGGTAAGTGATGTTTGATGGGGATGTACTATTGTTGATGTCAAAAAAAAGAGAATGTAGAAAATGGTTCAACTCATAAAATTAGTTGTCGTATACATATATAAAAATGATCAAGAAATCCGTAAGGACAAAAATTTACAATATTGTAAGAGAATTTTAGACTTAATTACGCAAATGAAGGAGTTACTATAAGCGTACCTAGACCGACCAAAGAAAAGTGTACATTCCGTTGTACGCTTGTACATATCCAGCATGTTGACAGCATGGATATTAAAGCATCTATTGAGAAATGGACATCCGCTCAAAATGTTGCAACGATCATGTCCTTTCATAATGCCTTTTCATACCCTATAAAAGCACCAATTTTGCCTAAAGGAAAACATCTGTTTTCCTCTTCTTCTCTGCATCTTATGTAAGATATCATAACCGTAGATTAGTTATTGATTTCCTCCTTGTTTTCATGAACATGTATAAATTGTATCCAGAATTTATTGAAACATTGTTTCTTATGTATATATTGGTGTCCATTCTTTTCCGTCCTTGCTACTACAGACAAATGGTCACCATAAAACGAAACAATACAAACATTTTAATGTTTATCAATCGCTTTTCTACAAGTTGTTATTACCCTTTAAACCTTAGACAATTTAAGGTTTGGTTTCTATTGCAGGTGACTAAAATGGCTTTAGACTCATTGTATTACTGGTAGTTTTCTCTGTTTCTCTTGGTAATCCTTTGGTTAGTGGGTCTGCCAAATTCCTTTTGGTCTTACAAATATAATATTTATGATACCATCTACAATTAATTCTCTGACTATGCATGTCTCAAATTTATATGTCTGTACTTTCCATTATAAATCTTATTATAAGCTTTTGACAACGTAGCTTCACTGTCACAATATACATGAATGGCCGACATTGGTTGTGGCCACAACTCTATTTCTAATAATAAATTTCTTAAACATTCCGCGTCCATACTTAATGCATTTAAGGCAATAAATTCTTCTTACAATGTAGAATGTGTTATAACTTTTTTCTTCTTGGAGGCCCAAGATATAACACCTCCTCCAAGAGTAAAAATCCATCCAGTAGTTCCTTTATTTTTCATTTTCGGCTGTTGCACCACTTGCATCTGAATATCCTTCCCAAACTGTTGGGAAATTTCCATAATGAAGTCCTAATCCTATGGTTCTTTTAAGGTAACCAAGAACAATACATATTACTTTCCAATGTAAATTGCTTGGTTTGTGTGTATGTCTGGGTAGTTTACACATAGTGAAAGCAATATCCTGATGAGTGTAATGCAGTGCATACATGAGACTTCCAATAATGCTTGCATATTCTAATTGAGCTATTGCCCTTTCGGAATTTGCAAACAATTTTATTGAAGTATCATAAGGGCCACTTGCTTCTTTAATATATAAGTGATTGTATTTAAAAAGCAATTTTTCAATATAATGAGACTGACATAATGCATGTCCACTATTATATTTCTTTACTTTGATCCCTAAAACAATTTCAACTTCATTTAGATCTTTCATTTTAAAACATGAAGTCAAATATTTCTTTGTCTCATTAATGCCTTCCATATTTTTGCCAAATATTAGCAAATCATCCACATATAAGCATATTATGATACCATATCTATCAAGGAATTTGGAATATATACATTTTCTGTTTATTATGTCTAAATCCATTAGACAAAGTCATGGAATCAAACTTCTCATACCACTGTTTTGGTGCTTATTTCAATCCATATAATGGTTTAACAAGTTTGCAAACTTTATGTTCATTTTCAGGCATAATGAAACCTTCTGGTTGTTCCATATATACTTCTTCATCAAGATTACCATTTAGAAAAGATGTTTAACATCCATTTGATGTACATGCAACCCAAGAATAGAAGCAAGTGAAAATAGGACTCTAATGGATGCTAATCTTGCAACAGGATCATATGTATCAAAATAATCAATACCTTCCTTTTTCCCGAATCCTTTAGCAAATAACCTTGTCTTAAAAGTATGTATTGATCCATCTGTATTGTATTTTCTATGAAATACCCATTTACATCCAATTGGATTTGATTCGCTAGGTATGTCGGTTAATTCCCAAGTATTATTAGATAGAATTGAATCCATCTTGTCTTTATTGCTTCTTTCCAGAAAGAAGCATCCCTTGAAGCCATTGCTTCTTTAAAAGTTTTGGGATCTCCTTCGATGCTTAGGACATAATTTATATCATCGATGGTATCTTTTCTATCACCTAAGAAAAGATGGACTACATCATCAGATGAAACGAAATCATGTCCTAACTCTTTAGCCTTCTGTAACACTCCACGTCCATTAATGTCACTCACCAGGGGAATGCATTAACTTCCATGGAGGTCATAAGTGAATATAGAATAGAGAAATTACAACAAGACAGATAATGAATAGCACTTGAAAATCTAAAACTTCATTTTATTGCAGCGGAAATTAAATATGTCTGTTACGTCATAAAACCATAGATCATAACCAAGTACAATATCCATCTTCACAAAAATAAAATACATAATCCCATTATAATGAATAACCATTTAAAAAGACAGATAACAAGCTGGACTTTACTTCTGCAGTCCACGCTTTCCAAGAGATAAGCGATCCAACTAGACTCCACTAGAACTTGGCCCAACCTGAGGACCTGAAGGAAAAAAAGATGGAAAAGAGGGGGTCAGACATAAAGTCTGGCGAGTATGATAATTCTACAATACTATTATCAAAATAACTGGACTAAGGCATAAGCTGGAAAACAAGGAAATGTCTATGAAAGAGCAGGTTAAGGACATAGACAATCGCTAAAGGCAACGTTATAGGCGCTCCTAAATACTAAAGGATAAACACTATACTGCACCACACCAGTCACCCTAAAGATTGATCCCACTTAGCTTCACTTAGAAACTTTCTTAATGGCTTTACGTACTCCTAGCTGACTACATAGGTGCCGCCTGCCCCTATCTCCACTAGGTGTACCCTACTTTCCATTTTTCGATCGGCTCCCTACTCGTAGATACCCGTGCTGGCCCCACAGTGGGGTGTATCATTCCCCTAAAGTGGCAACCCGATATAACGGAGATGCACGGCTTATACCTACACGATGCAACAACGTCTTACCTACCCGCCCGGGTCCACACACGCATATGAAACCCGTTGGACTTGCGTTGCCATCGCTCCCTATTTTGGCCTCTTATAGTCAGACCCAGTATCCGTGTCCCGTCCTCGACTTGGGTCGAGCCCACAAAGATACGTTTTGGGATACTGGTTGAAATGGGCCCCCATTATTTCCCACAAGCATTCCACCTAAGCTTGTCCCATTAGTCCATCCACTTAACCCACTTAGTCATGTTCATTTACATGTGTATTTGGTTAAGTCTAATCGTATTTCAAATGCCTCTAAAGGCAACCACTAGATTCCTCATGCCACCCAAGGCACCTACTTAACCCCCATGTCCCACCTTACATGATTATCTGGTTAAGTATTTCTTAATTCATTAAGGCCATAACCTCATAAAGACCTCTCACATTAGACTGGCATTTATGGCAGCTGGATTTGCCGGGCGGGTCCGGGCAGTCTTATACCATAAAAGAGTCTAACCTCGTGTCTTTACAACTTTTATGCTTTAGTTTGGGCCTAGGACCTCTCACATTGGGCCGACATTTGTGACTACTGGATTTGCCGGGCGGGTCCGGGCAGGTTTACGTCACAAACGGGTCCAACCTCATGTCCTAAGCATTGATTATTATTAATAATCCACTTTCCCCAATTTTAATAATTCCCTACTTGAATTATTAATTAATTCCAAATTCAACAATGTCCATAATTGACTCAATTATGGACATCCATTCAAGGCGTGCAAAATCATACAAAATTGCACCTAATTTATTAATTCCTAATATCACCCCTACCCCATGTTTGAACGTTTATTCGCAAAATATATATTAGACTCGAATAGTCTAACTTATAGCATAAAAGGGATTATCACAATAACAACATGTATATATGACTAAATGAATCATAATAAGGGGTGAAACTTGCATATGTACAACTTGCATAGGATTATACATGTCATGGATCTAAAGATGTCAACTTGTTCATAATTCACATAATATGATCTCAATCAAATTTCATAAACATGCATAGGAACATGTGTGAATCAACATCATCTAATCTAACAATATGGGTTTATATGGGTACACCTAACTCAATAGGCAAATTCCCATAATAAAAATTCATTTAGTCATAGATTCATGCGTATGGGTACACCTAACTTAATAGGCAAATTCCCATATTCAAGATCCAATTTAAATTGTGGATTCATGTATATGGGTGCACCTAACCTAATAGGCAAATTCCCATAATCATGATCCATTTAATTTAAAAAAAAACATAAACTTTAAACATGATCCAATTCACATAAATAACAACATCATGATTTTACAACTTGTACGATTCAACACAACTTAACATGATATCATTATCATATAACATATGGATTTCAACATATGTGTTAACATGAGATCTACAACATATATAATATTTATGACATAACATAGCATGATTTACACATAGCATAGCATGATAGCATAACATAGCATAGCATGATTTTCATCATAGCATGGCATAGCATAGGAGAATTTACAACATATAATTTACAACATATGACAACATAATAACATAACAAGAGATCCACAATATAGAATTTACAATTACAATTCACATTACTTTTTTGTGATCCATTCATAACTTAATCGAATTATTTTATAATAACATTGTGAGAATCAGCATACTCACAATTTAAAGAAGAGAAATAGAAAGAGTCTTTGATTTAATTTGTTTGTTGAGTAGATTTAGTTGTAGGCTAGGCTTTCTCCTTCTTCTTTAGTTTGTGACGGCTACGCTGAACTCCATGGCAACGACATGTCGGTAGCTCTCCAATTTTTCAAGTGATTTAGGGTTAGAGTCTACCCACTTATTTATAGATGTTAGGATGCATTTAGGCCATTAGATTTACCCTAGAATAGATTAGAGCCATTAGATTTCGTCCAGCCTTCAAAACACAGCCCGAAAACCCAACCAGATGCACCCAGGTCACCTGGGCTCGACCAAGGAGTTCGACACCCAGGTCGACTCTAGTGTCGACCTGGCCCCCCCAGGTCGACTCCCAAGTCGACCCCCAGGTCGACCTGGTCTGGGCGGGAGTTTTCCCGCCTGCCTCCATTCCTGTGTTTTTGAAATCTGTTTTAAAATTTGAATTTTCGTGAAACTTCTCGAGGCCATATCTCGGTCATACGAACTCCGATTTACAAAATTTTGGACTCTATTTCGCGTATTTTTCCGAGACGAACACAATGGCGCAGCCCTTTTCCCAATATTATTATATTTGAAATTAATTATTCTTTCATTTGTGAATATTAGTATTAACTGATTTACGGGGTGTTACATTCTCCCCTCCTCAAAGGATTTCGACCCCGAAATCTTCAAGTCAAGAAGAATGTTTAACCTAACATCCAATCAACCATCTACTCAATCATCAAACAATGGCATCCACTGTCCTTATAGACTTCTAATGCTTTTATGTTTAAATGCATAGTGTGTGTATATGTCCGTATCTAATGCAAAATCAGGCGGTTCACTGATTCAGTTGACCTCCTTGATGCAATTCATGATAGTGCCATGCATCCATTATGTATGCAAAAGATCCTAATTGCTTACATACTACTTCTATATGCGTGCACATCCATTCAACCGAATGCAGCATCTATATGATGGTACAACCATTATACATCCATTATACTAAATACATTTATTTATGCAATATGCAATATGTAGTGACTGAGCCGATCTAGTGCCTAAAGTGTGTGTATATATGCATCCACGAGCAACCACTAGCAAACACTTGCATCCATTTTGCATCCACCATACATAACATGTCTCAAACACATGTTTCAACCATAGGATTATCCTAACTAAAGGTCAAAGATACTAATGAGAGGACATACTAAAGATAAGATAAGATAAGCTAAGCGATAAAGGAGAAATTAAAAGACATACCCTCAAAAAGAAAAGGGTACAACGAACGCATCTTCTCTTCTGTCTCCCAAGTAGCGTTGCTCTCATCATCTACCCATTGCACTTTAACTAGTCTGACCTCTCGATTCCTCAACTTTTTGATCTCCGACCCAAGAATGCATGTAGGAGCTCGTCTAATTGTTGCATCACGCTCTATTTCCACCTCTTTAAGCAAGCTCGGCTCTACCACCTCCGCGGTCTTGTGCAAACACTTCCTCAAATGTGATACATGGAATACGTCGTGTACTCCACTAAGTTTCTCAGGCAACTCCACCCTATACGCCATCTTCCCAATCCTGTCTTTTATAGGAAATGGCCCTACAAACCTTGGCGCTAATTTCCCAACGGACCCAAAGCGAACAACATTCCGTAACGGAGATACTTTGATAAAAACCATGTCCCCAATGTCAAACTCAAGATCTGTCCTCCTCTTATCAGCATACGATTTCTGCCTATCTTGTGCTGCTTTCATCCTCCTTCGAATCAAATCAATCTTCTCCGAGGTTTCTCTAACCATATCGGGCCCAAGTAGGATTTTATCGGTAGATTCCCACCAACATGTAGGCGAACGACAAGGCCTTCCATAAAGAGCTTCGAAAGGTGCCATGCCAATACTAGACTGAAAGCTATTATTATATGCGAATTCTACCAACGGAAGGTGCTCTTCCCATGTACCCCCAAAGTCTAGGATACAAAGCCTTAAAAGATCCTCTAGAATACGATTCATCCTCTCGGTCTGGCCGTCCGTCTGAGGATGATATGCGGTGCTCAAACATAGCTGAGTCCCTACCGCCTCTTGTAAACTCTTCCAAAATTCGCTAGTGAAGATGGGATCACGGTCGCTTACTATACTAGAAGGAATACCGTGCAAACGAACTATCTCTTTAATGTATACAGAAGCCAACCACGGAGCAGTCCTCTTACTTTTCACGGGAATAAAATGGGCGCTCTTAGTAAGTCTATCTACTATAACCCAAATCCCCGTATTACCTTTCCTTGATCTTGGTAATCCATCCACAAAATCCATTGAGACGCTTTCCCATTTCCATAGTGGAACTTCCAATGGGTGAAGCAACCCACTGGGTTTCTTTTGTTCCGCTTTTACTCGTTGGCACACCAAGCATCTAGCGACATACTCGGCCACATCCTTTTTCATACCGGCCCAAAAGAAAACCCGCTTCATATCTTTGTACATCTTGTCTCTGCCGGGATGAATGGTCATCTTTGAGCGATGAGCATCATCAAGAATGGCCTTCCTTAAGTCTTTGTCTTGTGGTACACAAAGTCTATTATCCCTTCGTAACCAACCCTTATCGTCTAGGGTGTACCTACGAAGATGGCTAGACGACTCCCCTCCTTTGAGCTTTTCTACTATCTCAACCAACTGTGGGTCGTCTTGCTGTGCCTCACCAACTCGTCCTAGAAGTGTAGGTATAACCTCCAACGATGATAATAAACCAGGTACTAGGTCAACAGAGGGTCTAAAGTCAAACATGGAGATGAATTCTAAGCTTCGTCGTTCAACAAACAACGGACTCAAGGACAACCTTTTCCTACTTAAGGCGTCTGCTACCACGTTACCCTTGCCCGGGGTATATGCTATTTCAAAATCGTAGGAGGCTAAGAATTCCATCCACCGTTGCTGCCTTAAATTCAAATCCTTCTGAGAGAATAAGTATTTTAATGATTTGTGGTCAGTGAACAGTTCGAATTTCTCACCAAGAAGATAGTGACGCCAAGACTTAAGCGCGAAAACAATTGCGGCTAACTCAAGGTCATGCGTAGGGTAATTCTTTTCATGAACCCTCAACTGCCTTCCACCATAGGCTATTACTCTTACCTCTTGCATGAGGACCGCGCCAAGTCCCGTCCCACAAGCATTAGTATAGACGGTAAACGGTTTATTCCCGTCTGGCAGCACTAAGACTGGGGCTGAAGTTAAGGCTCTCTTTAAACGTTGGAACGCATCATCACAATCTTCGTCCCACGTAAAAACCAGGTTCTTCTTCGTTAACCGTGTTAATGGAGCTGATATTTTTGCGAAGTCTTTGATAAACTTCCTATAATAGCCAGCCAACCCCAAGAAACTTCTTACTTCGGTTACATTTTTAGGGACCTTCCAATCTTGGATGGCCACCACCTTTGCGGGATCCACTGCTATCCCTTCCTTGGAAACCACGTGCCCTAAGAACCGTACTTCTTTCCTCCAGAAGTGACACTTAGAAAATTTTGCCTTAAGGTTATGCGCTCGAAGGGTTTCCAACACTTCCCTAAGATGTAGGGCATGCTCTTCTTTGTTCATAGAAAAGACTAAGATGTCATCCACAAAGACTACCACGAATTTGTTAAGGTACTCCCTAAACACCCTACTCATCAAATCAACAAAATATGCGGGGGCGTTTGTCAAACCAAAGGGCATCACTAGCCATTCATAAAATCCGTCAGGAGTCCTAAAAGCAGTCTTATCTATACTATCCTCAGCCGCTCTCAGTTGATGAAAGCCAGTGGCTAAGTCCAACTGCGAAAACACCGAGGCGCCAACTAACTGATCAAAGAGATCGTCAATCCTCGGCAGTGGGTGTCGGTTCTTTTTAGTAAGCTTGTTTAGTTCTCTATAGTCCACACAAAGTCTAAGGGACCCATCCGCCTTTGTGGCAAATACTACTGGAGCACCCCACTCCGATATACTACGACTTATGAACCCCTTCTCAAGCAACTCCTTCACTTGCTTATTGAGTTCCCTCCTTTCACGAGGAGCCATGTGGCGCACTGGCAAAGATACGGGTTTAGCATTATCCACAAGATAAATTATAAAGTCTATCTCCCGCTTTGGAGGTAAGCCCTTCACCTCCTCAAACACATCCGGATATTCCCGGACCACCTCTACCGATCGCAGATTCTCTACAGACGCGTCAAGCGATTCAAGATAACTTAGCATAACGGAATTTATGGGATTACAAAAGATGTCGAGAGCATTACCAAGGCGAGTCACAAGCCTAACTACTCTCCTTTCACAATAAAGAATGGCCCCATTTCTAGATAACCAATCCATTCCTAAAATTAGCCCATAGCCCTTGAAGCCCAATACATAAGCATCACATCTAAATTCAACGCTAAGTATAGAGATTTTCAAATCCAAACATATCATGGTCAAATGAGCCGAACCCCCAATTGGATTTGAAAAAACCAAGGGATCCTCTACTAAACTGGTGTTCAAGTGCAGTAATTCAACTAATGATGCAGAGATAAACGAATGAGATGCGCCAGAATCGAATAAGGTACGGACAGGATGATCAAATAGAAAAACTAAGCTTTCAACAGAAATTGTTCTACCTCTTTCTTGCTGCGGTGGGGCCGCAATAGCCTGAACTTGCCCCCTTGCCTGCCCTGGTACCATAAGAGCCTGCACCTGTCCTCCCGAGGTAGACCCTGCCCTCTGCCCCTTCTTTGGGCAGTCCTTCACCAAATGTCCCGCATCTCCATAATGAAAACAACCATTCTTCTTTTTCTTTCTACAATCTTTGCTGAGATGGCCAGGCGTCCCACAATTGAAGCATCTCTTCTTCCCTTTGCCATTATTGTTTTTACCACCCTTCTTATTTTGCTGTTGGGGTTTCTTCTGATTCCCTTTCTTTTCAACTGCCTTATCCTCATGCATAAGTGCCATTTCTACTAGCCTTTCAAAGGTGGCTCCCATAAGGATGTGGGTCATAGCCAACCCTTGCAACGGTTCATTCAAGCCTCTAACGAAACTCAAAGCTTTCTTCTCTGGCGTGTTTACCAACTCCAAGCCAAACCTTGCTAACTGATTAAATTTATTGACATATTCCTTCACTGATAAGATCCCTTGCTTTAATGTCAGGAATTTTTCCATATTTAAATTCTCCTCTGCCCTTGAAAGAAACTTTGCCTCAAACCTTCGTCTGAAATCCACCCATGAATCAACTGGACGTTCCCCGTTAGTGACCTCCCACCAAAACGAGGCCTCTCCCTTCATTAACCAAGCAGCTAAACGGACTTTCCTCCCATCTTCCACTTCAAAGATATCCAACAATTCCTCAGTCTCCTTAAGCCAGTCTCTGGCCTCCACAAACGTCTCAGTCCCTTGAAAAGTTTTTCCTCCCATAGCCTTAAATTCCTTGCACGTCTTTGCAAAAGTGTCAACACGAGGAGGAATGGGTGCAACTGGGGGTGGAGGAGCATCTGTTGGGCCTGCAGTGGTGGCCCTAGCCTCCAAATATCTCCTAAACCACCCTGGAACCGTCACACCTTCTGGGAGATTAAGATCTTCAGCCATGCTGAAACGAAAAAGGAAAGATTCAAAATGGAGAATTCGAAAGATAAATATAAGGATATGGCTATTTGGGACTATGTTTTTCATAAAAACTCTCTCTAAATAACATGTTTTTGAAAGCACTTCTTCCAAAAATACTTTAGAAAAATATTTTTCTAGAAATTTTATCTGTTCTGGTAACCTTATGCTCTGATACCACGTGTAACACTCCACGTCTATTAATGTCACTCACCAGGGGAATGCATTAACTTCCATGGATGTCATAAGTGAATATAGAACAGAGAAATTACAACAAGATAGATAATGAATAGCACTTGAAAATCTAAAACTTCATTTTATTGCAGCGGAAATTAAATATGTCTGTTACGTCATAAAACCATAGATCATAACCAAGTACAATATCCATCTTCACAAAAACAAAATACATAATCCCATTACAATGAATAGCCATTTAAAAAGATAGATAACAAGCTGGACTTTACTTCTGCAGTCCAAGCTTTCCAAGAGATAAGCGATCCAACTAGACTCCACTAGAACTTGGCCCAACCTGAGGACCTGAAGGAAAAAAAGATGGAAAAGAGGGGGTCAGACATAAAGTCTGGCGAGTATGATAATTCTACAATACTATTATCAAAATAACTGGACTAAGACATAAGCTGGAAAACAAGGAAATGTCTATGAAAGAGTAGGTTAAGGACATAGACAATCGCTAAAGGCAACGTTATAGGCGCTCCTAAATACTAAAGGATAAACACTATACTGCACCACACCAGTCACCCTAAAGATTGATCCCACTTAGCTTCACTTAGAAACTTTCTTAATGGCTTTACGTACTCCTAGCTGACTACATAGGTGCCGCCTGCCCCCATCTCCACTAGGTGTACCCCACTTTCCATTTTTCGATCGGCTCCCTACTCGTAGATACCCGTGCTGGCCCCACAGTGGGGTGTATCATTCCCCTAAAGTGGCAACCCGATATAACGGAGATGCACGGCTTATACCTACACGATGCAACAACGTCTTACCTACCAGCCCGGGTCCACACACGCATATGAAACCCGTTGGACTTGCGTTGCCACCGCTCCCTGTTTTGGCCTCTTATAGTCAGACCCAGTATGCGTGTCCCGTCCTCGACTTGGGTCGAGCCCACAAAGATACGTTTTGGGATACTGGTTGAAATGGGCCCCCATTATTTCCCACAAGCATTCCACCTAAGCTTGTCCCATTAGTCCATCCACTTAACCCACTTAGTCATGTTCATTTACATGTGTATTTGGTTAAGTCTAATCGTATTTCAAATGCCTCTAAAGGCAACCACTAGATTCCTCATGCCACCCAAGGCACCTACTTAACCCCCATGTCCCACCTTACATGATTATCTGGTTAAGTATTTCTTAACTCATTAAGGCCATAACCTCATAAAGACCTCTCACATTAGACTGGCATTTATGGCAGCTGGATTTGCCGGGCGGGTCCGGGCAGTCTTATACCATAAAAGAGTCTAACCTCGTGTCTTTACAACTGTTATGCTTTAGTTTGGGCCTAGGACCTCTCACATTGGGCCGACATTTGTGACTACTGGATTTGCCGGGCGGGTCCGGGCAGGTTTACGTCACAAACGGGTCCAACCTCATGTCCTAAGCATTGATTATTATTAATAATCCACTTTCCCCAATTTTAATAATTCCCTACTTGAATTATTAATTAATTCCAAATTCAACAATGTCCATAATTGACTCAATTATGGACATCCATTCAAGGCGTGCAAAATCATACAAAATTGCACCCAATTTATTAATTCCTAATATCACCCCTACCCCACGTTTGAACGTTTATTCGCAAAATATATATTAGACTCGAATAGTCTAACTCATAGCATAAAAGAGATTATCACAATAACAACATGTATATATGACTAAATGAATTATAATAAGGGGTGAAACTTGCATATGTACAACTTGCATAGGATTATACATGTCATGGATCTAAAGATGTCAACTTGTTCATAATTCATATAATATGATCTCAATCAAATTTCATAAACTTGCATAGGAACATGTGTGAATCAACATCATCTAATCTAACAATATGGGTTTATATGGGTACACCTAACTCAATAGGCAAATTCCCATAATAAAAATTCATTTAGTCATAGATTCATGCGTATGGGTACACCTAACTTAATAGGCAAATTCCCATATTCAAGATCCAATTTAAATTGTGGATTCATGTATATGGGTACACCTAACCTAATAGGCAAATTCCCATAATCATGATCCATTTAATTTAAAAAAAAACATAAACTTTAAACATGATCCAATTCACATAAATAACAACATCATGATTTTACAGCTTGTACGATTCAACACAACTTAACATGATATCATTATCATATAACATATGGATTTCAACATATGTGTTAACATGAGATCTACAACATATATAAGATTTATGACATAACATAGCATGATTTGCACATAGCATAGCATGATAGCATAACATAGCATAGCATTATTTTCATCATAGCATGGCATAGCATAGGAGAATTTACAACATATAATTTACAACATATGACAACATAATAACATAACAAGAGATCCACAATATAGAATTTACAATTACAATTCACATCACTTTCTTGTGATCCATTCATAACTTAATCGAATTATTTTATAATAACATTGTGAGAATCAGCATACTCACAATTTAAAGAAGAGAAATAGAAAGAGTCTTTGATTTAATTTGTTTGTTGAGTAGATTTAGTTGTAGGCTAGGCTTTCTCCTTCTTCTTTAGTTTGTGACGGCTACGCTGAACTCCATGGCAACGGCATGTCGGTAGCTCTCCAATTTTTCAAGTGATTTAGGGTTAGAGTCTACCCACTTATTTATAGATGTTAGGATGCATTTAGGCCATTAGATTTACCCTAGAATAGATTAGAGCCATTAGATTTCGTCCAGCCTTCAAAACACAGCCCGAAAACCCAACCAGATGCACCCAGGTCACCTGGGCTCGACCAGGGAGGTCGACACCCAGGTCGACTCTAGTGTCGACCTGGCCCCCCCAGGTCGACTCCCAAGTCGACACCCAGGTCGACCTGGTCTGGGCGGGAGTTTTCCCGCCTGCCTCCATTCCTGTGTTTTTGAAATCTGTTTTAAAATTTGAATTTTTCGTGAAACTTCTCGAGGCCATATCTCGGTCATACGAACTCCGATTTACAAAATTTCGGACTCTATTTCGCGTATTTTTCCGAGACGAACACAATGGCGCAGCCCGTTTCCCAATATTCTTATATTTGAAATTAATTATTCTTTCATTTGTGAATATTAGTATTAACTGATTTACGGGGTGTTACACCTTCTTTGTTCTTTGACTTCTTCCACGTTCTTCTAGTATATTAGAAAATTTTCTTTTGTTAGAATAAGTTTGTTCATAATTTTCATTACCTTTATCATGGACAAATTGAGTAGGATTTGATACATGATTGGAATCACATATAAACTTATTTTCAATAAATTCTGCATCTCTTAAATCAATAATTATATTAGAATCTAAGTCTAGCACCCGATATGCTTTGGAATTCTCAGCGTATCCTTCATACACCTTTTAAGGCCATTGGTACTAATTTATTTCTTTTTGGATCTGTTATTCGATAAAGGTTAGACAACCCCAAACTTTCAAGTATTTCAATCTTGGTTTAAACCTTTCCATAATTCATAAGGAGATACTATTGTTTTCCTTGACGAAATTCTATTATGCAAGTGACATGCTGAAATGCCTCTCCCCATAAATTTCCATTTTGTTTGGCATTCAAAATCATTGCATTTGTAACACCCGTTAAAAATATACCTAAATATATTAATAATAATAATTAATGAAAATAAACTAATAAATAATAATATATAAAAGGGATGAAAAATAAAAAATTGTAGCATTAGGAATTTGGCAATGAAATTATCATAGTTAAATTCGTGGCGAGATTCCGATCAATTTTCATATATAATATGTTACAATCCGAGCCCGTATGAAAGAATTACACTTAAAAGAAGTTGAATGTTAAATATATATGCAGTAGTGTTTGAAATCCAAATTATAATATAGATAAATATATGGAATAATATACGACCAATAAATGAGTGATTGGAATATTCCATCCAATATGAATTTGTGTGAATATGTAAGTGTAAAACAAGAGGCAAGAATAACGTTTAAAAGGCAAGTTATAAATGAAATAAGTAACGTTATATAATAAAATGTTTCCAGCCCTCAACATTCACTAGGCAAAAGCATGACAAAAGGTCGACCTCCCTCGAGGAGGGGTGTCAACCGCCAGTCGACAACCCTTCTAGGGGAGTGGTCGACCGCCATGTGCGACCAGTGCCCAGTTTAGCCTGGTTTGGGTTGAGATTTTGGTGTTTGTTTATAAATATAACAGCCGAGATTTAATCTAAGTAATCCTACGTCTATTATTCACTCCCATACCTATAAATAACACCCTAAACCTCAAACGTAAACCTAGTCTTCTTATCCTTCCCTGCCTCAGCTCTACCATTGATTCCAGAAAATATATTATATGTTTTCTTCTTTCTCTCTTAAATCTATTTTCTTTTCTAATCCCTTTTCTCATAGAAATTCATAAGATTTGAATCCGAAATCATAAGATTTACATATATATATATATAAGAATTCTAACTATTTAATTCTTATATATATATATATAGATTTCTAAGGGATTGGAGTTGATGTTCGAAGGCAAACATCGTCAAATCTGCTATATTTCCATGCGGTTAAATCACTGTAAGTGGAAATAGTAATTGTTTAGGCATATTCTACGTTTTGTAGATTTTTATATTAATTAATATGCCTAAGGAGATTTGGATTCACGATAATATCAAATTGTAAAACCACAAATCTCCTATTTTTTATGTATATGTTTCGCAAGAATTGTCAATAAATGTTTGGGCCTGTGAATTTGTTTGGGTTATGAATGGTGAACATTTTTGGTGATTTACTTTTGTTTTTTTGATTTACCCTTTTTATTCAAAAGTGTTTGTGATGTAAAACATTTCATCTTTGATTTAGTTTTATTATTTGAACAGGTTTGGATTTCCATTCTAAATCGATAAATTGAACGTATTCAGTTTTGAAACAAATCAAATATCAGTATTTTTATATACAACATGGAAAATGGTAAATTGAATTAAATAGAGGTCTATGTATATATATATATATATATTGTATGGAATTTACACCTTGTTCTTGACTCATTACCTGAATTGTTCGAACAACCTAGGATGCAAGTTTTGATAGTTATGTTGTTGTTTATCTCATTACTGCTATCATTAATTATGTAATCATGCCATGTATTTAGCGCTTGATATAGGAATTAACTTGTATGCCTTCAGTATAGACCAAATTGACAACCTACACCATTAAAACGTTTCTTCATTCGAATGGAAATTAGCGCTTATAGTACATAATTAATACTATATTTATATTGCGTAATCAATGTAATAATGACGTAATAAATACATTAGAATAAGGTTAAAATTTGAAATGCCCCCATATAAATTGTTGTTTGTGTTCATATATAAAATAGCTTATCTATATATTAAATAATGACATACAGATACGAGATTAGTCATCATTTGTAGTAGAAATCTACCCGGAACCAACTGGCAAATCCAGCAACCACAAGTGGGCTTGACTAATGTGAGTTGTCTTGGTGCCATGGGTCATTTAGTTTTATACACTATGACCCGAGGTTAAGCCCACTTGTAGTAGAAGTCTGCTTGAAACCGCCTGACATATCCAGCATCTACAGGCAGACGGTTTAATGTCAGAGGTCTAGTGTATATTATACCAATATTGTGTGAAAATAGGTAGGCTTACTATGCCTTGAGAAGGTCTTAAGTGGATGACCTCCTTCTCATCTAATTTAGGTCTTAAGTGGTCAACGACTACGACCATTCAGAAGCTTTATTCCTTGGAAGTGGGCTAAGGTCATGGGACTCACCCTTATTAGATTTAAAGCTGGTCTATTGGTCCTCCTACTCTAAAAGTGGTTAGACATGGCAATAACAGAGTAAGGTAGTTTAACGGAATGTCCAATTCCTCTAGGAGCACTGTGAGTGCAAACATAGGGACATATTTTGGTATACGTGGGATGCAACATGCTATTTAATTCAGCAACTGTCTAAGGGAAGTCTTAAGCGGCATAGGCGTTCTACCGTAATTGTAATGACCCGGGTTTTCGCGATCCTGAGTAACCGGCATAAACTCAATGTTGACTATTCAAGCATCAGAAATACCAGATGGTTAATGAAATAAAATAGAGGGTGAGAATAGATAAGATAAAAACTTAGAATAGAAGAAGAAGAACATACAACATCATAGTAACACGATTCTCACAGCGGAACGAACAACATATAATAGATAACATATCTTTGAAATAAAATCAGTATATATATACAGTAACATTATCAGAGTACAACACTTACAACATAACAGAATAAAATATAACTATATAATCCTGAAGCCTCCTGCTCTAAGCTCTCCAAGTATATCTGTAAAATCCTGACTACTTGACTGCCCATAAAAATTTGGGCACCCAAGAGTTTAGGGAAAACAAAACAAAATAAACTCCGGGTCAGTCGTGGGACTGGTATGAGTAAACAATTTAAAACAGTTTGAGAAAATAAATAATATCTCATAAGACCACGCCGTATAACATAGAACGGGTTTTTCCCTTATGAGAATCCAAAACACTTGATTCAACATTCAAAAATCCTTTTGAAAGAAACGATAATCTTAATATCAAAATTCTTTTGATATTATAATAGTGTCTATCAAACACAATATAATAATCATCTACCAGAACGCTTTCATCTCACGTTCCACATACATAATATATAATCAAAAACCGCAGGTACTTATTGGTTAATGAATTCCAACTGGCAAGGTATGGGACCACCTTCCGACAGTGTATCTCTAGAGAGGAATACACCGAGTTCAACAAGAACATCTTGCAACCCAGGCTAAACATGACCGGTCACTCATTTCGCTTGAGTGTACCGAATGTATTATCACCAACGGTTGGGATCAGCAATCGTTTCCCGAAATGGACAACATCAAAATATAGAAGTAAATGGAATTTCTCTAGATCATGTGACAATACACCCTAATTGGTAGCTAACCACTTAGCCATGCGACCTACCCGATTTTATAGCATTTCTCGGTTGTGAGGCTGTGGGCCATAATGTATCTTTAACAGATCATATTTCATTTACTTTGAATGCCACATCGCCATACCCGTCAAATCACAAATTGATTTTTCCAAAAATACCATGGGTATAAGCTGAGAGAAACGAATTCCTCCTCCACCAACGTAAATATGTTTGAAACGATCAACTTACGCAATCCACGAGATATACTCTGTCAGACACTCGTCCACTCAAGTTGTCCTGGGACTGGACAACCCGAAGGCACTATTCTATAAATCCATCTTAGGCAATTTCTACTTAGGATTTACTGAACAGCCCTTGCATAACTCCGTCTTCAGTTATCTACATCATTTGATTTGTAACGCTAATGCCATACGGAGTGGTTTTCAGATAATATATCTGATCCCGGTCTCCCCGTATTGACAACGGAAATGGTCAAAATCTTTGTTAGTCGGTGATTTGACTATCAAAGGAAAACATGTGTACAAACAACGCTCATATTCCCAAATGGAAATCTTACTGATCAATCATCATTTCATTTCCCAATTTCCCATTTATCGTTTCCATATATTCATAAATTTCTTATTTTCTAAAATTAGAAAATATACGTTATTAACTTTGGAAAACGTTTCCATTTCTGATTCACGCATCAATATCTTCCCACCTCTATCAGTCTCTAACTGTAAACTAGTAAGAGAACAACTTCCTAACTATAAACCCTGAAGGCCGAAACCAACATCAGATCGATACCCAGAAAGCCACTCAACTCAACTAATTTCCATTCTGTTTCTAATTTCAGTAATTCCATTTAAATTCCTAATTCAAACCCCAAATTCCTTTATAATATTTTATTTGCAAAATATTTACTTAAATCCTTTATTCACATTAAATGTGAATAATATTTCTTCTTTGCAATCAAAACAACTTGATTTCATATTTAAAAACAATATCCCAAATTCAGTTTCTATTTATACTTCTAATTATAGAATTATTCATATAAAATCTCATTTTATTCTTCTAACACTTATTATCCCATTTATAATCATCTTTATAAATGCTGCTCAAATTCCATTTAAAATATCGATGTTAAAGCCGATTCCTACTTCTCTATATAAATTTAATTTTATATGTTCCATTTATCAAATGATAAATATTTTATTTAATTTATAAAACAATATTTATTAATTAATCTTCTCAATCTATTTGTTAAAACAAATTCCTATTTAATATCCACTTTAAACAATCTTCTCATAATTCTTTTATATCTCGTCAAATATTCCTTTTATAATTCTATTTACTTTCTAAATAAATATTCCTTTTATACTTCTATTTATTTTCTATATAAATAATCCTTTTGTACTTCTTTTTATTTTCTATATAAATAATCCTTTTATAAAATTCTTTGATTTTATAAATATTCCTTTTATAAAATTCTTTGATTTTATAAGTATATTATTTTCAATTTACACTTTGAAAATTCCCTTTTCACATTCCGGTATTTCTTATGGTATTTAAAATACCAAATAACCATGATCAACATCATCTACACACCCATAATCAATCACATATTATATATCAGATCATATATCATAATATATGAAAACAAACAGTATTATAAATATTGAGGAATCCAGTTAGATCCCTCCAATCTGTTTCCTTGCATCCACGGATGTTAAACAATATAAATAACATCGATTTCATTTCAATATGAAACGTTCTGATAAAAAGAATCAATATTTGATTTACTATTTATGTATATATATCGTTATCTATAATTTCAACCAATAAATCAGCAATTCAACCAAACAATCAACACACAACAATCAATCATCATTTATCAATAGTAGATTATATTTATAAAAATATAAACTGTATAGAGTTAGTGAGATTTACTCATTTTGCGCATTAACCGTTAAATAACGATTTGCGTCATTTGATTCAGACGAATAATTTATTTCGCTATAAATTGTAACGAGCTCCAATTCCCTCCGAATCACTTCCATTGTGTAGCCGTCATCCATACGATCCCAACATGATGAGCCGTTCGTAAAACTGAGTTCGTATGAGATAAGTATCGCTTTAACAAGTTAGCATTTTATTTAATTAAAATTAAAACTTAAATTATAAATTATTATCGGGCTTCACCTTTCTAACCTGGCCCAAATAGTCTTACCGCTCCAAAAAATACACCGTTTTCTAACATATCACGTTAGCTTCAACATGTTAGTTTCTTTGTCCAACATTATATATATATATACATATATATCTTTTTAATTTACTGGGCCTTCCAATGATTTCGGCCCATCCGTTCACTACAATATCTCCATCTCCATTAACCCAAAATTCCGCACCCAGTCACTCAAAACAAACATGCCCGAACCTTCTGAATCCATTACGTTCTCCATGTCATCATAAAAAGGAAAATACAAACCAGTGTTATCCTCCCCTTAACCAAAAACTCCAACTCAAATCCCTCTCGCGTTTCCCATTTTCGTTTCATACCCCCCATTACTTTAAACCCAGCGTCTACTACACTTCCTGCCATTCCACACTCCTTCATTATGTACACTTTCATGACAGTCCTCTTCGATCCATGGTACAATCTTCGCCTATCCCATCCCAATGCAAGAGCCATTTCCATTTTTACTTCACCATAATATCTGTTTTATTCTCTAACTTCCCACGCGTCAGTATCCTTTAAATGGTTAAACCCACTTCCCATGTTTTATCCCATACGCTTCCATGCTGGTTTCGCATCAGTCCTTGCTCCACGCTCCAGGTTGCCATTTCCGATATCATGCCATCACTTCATGGAAAACAATATCCTTCATCATCCTCACACATGGTTTGTCTTCCAAACCAAACATCCTCCAGTACGCCAAAAACACACCCCACGTCCACTATTACTTCTGCACACACTACCATGGTCCTTATTCAATAGCACATCACGCAACACCACATCACCTCCTTATTACCATCACTGCGTTTCTCACCCTCTCGCAATGCTATAGTGCATCGCTGACCCCTTCTCTCTCTTTGATGCTACTCTCGAGCGCTGTTGTGTCTTCCGGCAGTCCTTCTCGAGCACAGACATTTCCAAAGAAGAAAATGCACGCTGCACTTGGCAAAGAACAACACATGGGCGAAATAAAATATAATCAGAGAAATCCAAGCTTCTCCCCACCTGATTTATACCCACTGGCACTTCTTCTTTACTTGCCACATGTCGCCACTCTTCACAAATACAAACTGAATGTCCTCATGTCATACATGCCCTCCATTCTTCCTATCTCTTCAAAAACATGCCGCTCCTAGTCTCCGCAGTAGTGAACAAGTGATCGACACTTTACAAAAGAACATGCCCAGTCGAAGAACAAGGATAGAGTTTTGAAATATATACATTTTGGAAATTTTGATTTGTTTATTATTTATTTTAACCATTTCCTTTTCCAAGTTTTCGGTCTCTTTAAAAAGATACGAGGAAGAGTTACCATGTATTTATACAGAAAAACTCTTAGCAGCCATGTAATAGCTTTAAAGGTTGAGAGGTAGGTGCATTGGTACGGTTTAAGCTTAGACATGAAGTATTTGGGAGTAGGTTAGCTGTTGGATGGTGACTACTCATGCAAAATATATATTTGTTTTATATATATATATATAATAGAAGGCCTAATCACTAAGGAAAAGAGACAGGCATGACGCACCACGTTTTGTTAAGTTTTAAACAATTTGGCATTTTGTATACAAGGCATGCTGTGGCATATATATATATATTTGATTTTGAATTCCTTAAGTGCGAAGTAATCGGATGTACTCTGTACGTTATCCCCTTAGGGATGTGCCATTCCTTATGCCTTAAGACTCTACTGTAGCGTAGATGAGAATATATATATATATATATATATATATATATATATATATATATATATATAATATACAGGACAATGCTTAAGAACTAAGGAAAAAGCACAGTATTCGATGCGTATGAGTTTGTGAAAAGAATTGTGTGTCACACAAAGTGTGTTGTATATAACGGTGTTGTATACACAATTATATGATTTTTGTTTGATGATAACAACCAAATATATATTAATATAAATGTGTTTGTTATTGTACTATTATATAGCATCACAAAGAGGAATATAATATTTATATTTAAATAGAATACGACTGTACAGAATTTCATACATTCACACAGTATTTTATTTAAATATAAATATTATATTTCAACATTCAAACAGTACAAATTATGTGACTCCACTATTTGTACACATTCACATAATATTATACAACTTGTGTAAATAAACTGAATATAATAGACAAGTTTTTTTGACAACAATAAAATAATATTTTATTTCAAACAAATTACACCTCCTCACTATAACACTCTGTCTATATATCTCATACATATATACAATCACTCTTTTTACATTTTCATATCCATTTACATTCACTGACTCTGTCTTTAGTCTTCAGTCTTCACAGCACTCCACTGTCAGTCCAGTCATCTTTTGCTTACCTGTCAAATAAAACAGAAACACACACAGTACACTGCAATAGAAATGAAATTGAATACATAGGAATATAAATTTTATTTTAAAAATTTTATTTGCCTCAGTTTTCTGGTGTGTTTCTCATCATTTTTCATGATTTGATCTGATTTATATAGACATTGTCTCTAGAGCTCACTAATCAGCCTCAACACACCACACTGATTTGCTGATCAAAACCAGTTGGTTCTGAACAACCACAACACAATGCAGTGGTTTGCTGATATAAATTAAATTTGCCACATGTATACACACACACATATATACACACATATGTGTATATGTATACATATATGTATACATGCAGTCTATATAGTGTCGAACTCAAACCAGCAAACATTAAAGTGCCAAGGTGGTGCAACTCAGCTACTAGTGATCATCTTAGGCCGGATATTCAAGTCAGATGTGCAAATGAAATAATTCAAAATGGTAAGTGAGCAAAATCAAATGGTGTAGCAAAAGTGACAAGCAGCATGGACAGATTCAAGCACAAGTCCAGACAAGTCCAACATGAACACAAGATGTCTATGTGTACTAAACAGTGGAGTACATGATTCAAGCAACCCAATAAGTCAGAAAAATGGAAAAATCACACACACAGGTGCATTGTTGAATGACTCAAAGCAGTGTGTAAATGGTGGCTTAACAGAAGACAACATGGCCAAGTACAAGACAGTGTTAAAGTAGTTCAACACATGTTAACATGCAGCATGTGGTCAAGACAGTCGAACTCAAGGTCAGGTGTATTCATCATGGAAGTTTAGTTTTTAACAAATGCAATACAGAAAAGTTCAAGTAAGAGGAGAAGAGTATCCAAGTGTGCACAAGAAACAATGTCAAGCCAGAATGATAATGAGACACAGTGGAACAAGTGTATACTAGCAGCATGGATAAATCAGCATGGTCATGTAAGCTACAACAAAGAGGGTAAAGCATTTTCCAGTTTTAGTTGAGAAGTCATAAAAATACAGGACATGGATGAATGGTGCAATTCAAATGTGACACATGTGTAGAATGCAGCTTATTCTCATGTTTAAGTCAAGATGACCGTAAGGTGCAAACATGTTTTTGATTTCATTCCAGAAATATTCAAAATATCAGAGACATTCAATCCAAGAAATCACAAAATGTTCAGGAATGTTTTCATCAGGAATCACTCAAGCACTAAATATGTTCAGGTTTTAAATTAGCAGAAAGCCGTTTAAAAAAAAAAAAGTGCAATCAAATTTGGCAAGAACAAAAATAGCATGAAACATTTTATGTGTTTCCAGAATTGATCAAGAAATTTTAAGTAAGTTGTTTTTCTGGCAAAAATCATTCCTATTTTGATTTCCAGAAATAAAAGTATGAAATCAATTGGCATTCAAGTTTTAATGTCATTTCCAGTTTTGGAAAAATATTTTGGGAAAGCTAAACCAAATATTTTTTGATAAGGATAAATTTAAAGCTTTCCTGAAATCAATGTTTTAGACAGGACAGAATCAAGAAATGTTTTGTTTGGCAACAACAAACATCAATTCGGGAAAAATCACAGTGAATATTTTCTATGGCAAGAAATCATTTTCATGTTTCTTTTGTTTCCAGTAATACTAAAATTATTTGGGACAGAAACTCACATCGCAAGGGGCTAAGAATTCCCAAAGATCATTCAGCATTTACGGCATGATTTTAATCAAGGGGCCACAAATTTATTCAAGGCAACATATTCCAGGAATCACGCAAATACATGACAAAGCCGAGAATTTACAGATGAGCTTTTTTTTACAAAATCAGCCAAGTCATTTCATACGAAATCAGAGATCTAGGGTTTCATTTACCCTATATATTCACCAGTTTCATCATTGGCAAAAAACGATCAAAAACACAAGCCATAATTAAAAAAGGGAGCAGAATTAAATCAATTCCGGAGCGACTCACAAATTTCAGAAGTGTTCGATCGCCATATCTAATTTCCAGAGCACAGAGATTTTGGGTCTAACAAAGAAGAATAATGGGCCGGCCTATTTTTGAAGTGTGAAAGGGGATGACCCTTCGATTTTAAAGACTAGGGTTTTTATTTTATTTTATTTTATTTTGGTATTTTGTTTTTAAATTCCTTTGTCAATCATTCTGAATCAGTTTCTAGAGTTAAAAAATCTAGGTGAAATCAGTTAGGGGTTTTTTGACAGTTTACTAGTGTCTGTAAAACTAGAGGAAAATCTGGTTTAGTGGATATAGACCAGTCTAGGGTTTTGAGCGTAGGGTTAGAATATGAGCGAGAGTCGCGAGTGTACATGGTCTTGTATGCGGGATCTGTTCTATCACCTAGTAGAAACCTTAGGAATGCAGCAGTAGGTAGGATTTTGCCGAAGCTGGGTGTCTCTGTGTGTCATTTACTTTTCTGCATTTCTATTTCTGCTACATTCCGTGATCTGTGAATATTTTAATATCCCGTATTTGTTTTAACTCTACGCTAAGATATAATAAACCCTATTCACCCCCTCTAGGGTTAATCTAGATCCAACAAGTGGTATCAGAGCAGGTTATTTCATTAACTCTAGAGTCATGGGTATTCCTAGTCGTCGGTCTAGTGAGAGCCAGTCCAGGTCATCTCCAACTATTTTCAATGGAACAAATTTTTTAAACTGGAAATCCAAAATGGAATTTTATTTAAAATATGTTAATATTAAATGTTGGGATGTTGTTATCAATGGGTTTGATAGTGTTGATATTACTCTCAATGCTCGTGCTATGAAAATTATATTTGATTATCTTAGTACTGAATAGTTTTATCTTATCTGTCATTGTTTATCTGCATAGGAAATCTTGGATACTCTCAATACGAAGTACGGAGAATCTGACAATTGCAGCTCAAAACCCGAGAAAGTTGACTCAAATTCAGAGTTCTGCTTAACAGGATTTACATATGAAATTTCAGATAGATTGAATGATGGAGATTCAACAGATGACGAGATAGGAAATTTCTCATACGAAGATTTAATTTATATGTGTGTTGATTTAACTAAATCCGCTGATAAACTCCAACTGAAATACAAAACTCTGAAATCTAAAAATCTTGAGTTAACCAGCAAAAATAACTGCTTGGAATTAAAACTTGAAAATATCAGGAAATTCGAAAATTGTGATTGTGAAAATTGTTTGAAATTAAAGACTGATCTCGTTCATCTCAATAATAATATTCAAAGACTTGAAGAAGAAAATCCAATTTTGAAAGATAACGAGATTGAGCTGAAAGATGCAAACAATTCTTTAAAAAAGGAATTTGAAAATTTTAAGGCTATCAAAAATTCCAAACATGAAATTGCTGAAAATAAAAACTTGTTGAAAATAGATTTGATTTTGAAATAGCTAGAAGATGAGATTGAGAATTTGAAGAAACTTGAATCTGAAAATCAAAATCATTTTGAACTTGAAATTTCCAAATCCCAAGCCAAAATTAAATTACTTAAAAATGAGAATTTGGTTTTGAAACAGTCCAATGCTGAACAGGAGATCGCTATAAATCGTTGCTCAAATTTGATAAAAGAAAATAACGATCTTAACTCCAAAATTCAACGATTAGAATCAACTTTGGATAAATTTTCTAGTGGGAAAAATCGTTGAATATGCTGTTGCAAAACCAAGTTTCTACTGGAAATAAATGTGGTCTTGGCTTTGGAAAAATTAATGCTTTTGAAAATCAAAATTCGAATGATTTGAAAAATCCTTCAACCAACTTTAAAAGGAATCAATTTGAAAATCTGAACTTTGAAAATCGTAAAAGATTTTTGAATTTAAAACGTGATGAGAAATTGTTTTATAATAATCCATTTAAACAATCTTGGATCCCAAAAAAGAAATAAAACAAGCATCATAAAGTTCAAACAGATTTTGGTCCAAAGGGTACAAAGGTAAATTCGGATGGATTGTTATATAAACGAGTCTGGGTACCAAAACAAATGAACACAACGGTGAGTGGTTTTACAAATTTTATTAGACCACTTGATCCCTCAAATTGCAAGGTACTGGAGGAGGCTGAGGAGCTGCTTTGCGAAAGAGAAATTAGATTCAAACAGCTTCATATCACAAAATCATTCACAGTTCCTTGGCCACATCTGTTGAGTTAGAGATTCTGATTTACATTGGATTCTGGTATGATCTCTAAACTCACCTTTGTAAATATTTTTTTATTTTCTTGTTTATTTCTCTTTCTATCTCCTTCTGTTTTTTCTTTTTTGATTTATCACTGCCATATTTTCTTTCTTTTATTCAGGGCTTTCTTAAACTTCCAATTGTAGAATTCATATTTTCTAGAAATTTCTTCTCTTGAATAGAACTCTAATGTTTCTAATCTTTTCAGATCTTGAACTTAATCTTGGAAATTCCAACAATTCTTTTGAAGTTTGCTTTCTGATTCTCTGAATTCCAAACAGTGTTGACATATTTTTGTTATATCTTGAACAGTGTTAATATGAATTCTAAATTTTTTAAGATCTAAAAAACAATTGAAATTTCACACATCTCTGCTGTTCTGAGGTTCTTATAATTCATTTTAGAAAGGCTTGAAAATTTATACTCATTACAACACATTATTATTTCTCAGTTGTGATAATTTCGTTGGTTTTCAGATTGGCTTGGATATTTTTTTTGATCTGTCTTGAATCTCAGTGATACATCTTGAAATCCTTTTTATATTCATGATCAGTATGGTTGAAATTTGTTTATGTGAAATCATCTGAAATTCTTGATATTTTGAATTTCACATATCTCATAAATTTGAAATTATCAACCTTGTGTGAATAATTCATTATATCTCAAACTTAACATTGATTCAAGTGATTTCAAATAAATTATTTTTATCATGAATACCTCTCAAACTTGATGTATATGATCTGAAATTAATCTTGTACTTGTTAGAAATTCTTTTGAAAAATTCTTTGAAAAATTGGTCTTGAAACTCAGTGTTATTTCATGATTTTTTTGATTTAAATATTTGTTTGTTTAAAATCATTTGAAATTATTGATTTCTTGGATCTCACACACATCGTGAATTTAAAATCTATAATCTGGTGTGATCGATTCACTGAATATTGAGGTTTTCATATTCCTCAAATGATTTCAAATTAACGTATTTTTACTATTGGATCATGAATGATCTTATGTGACCATCATCTTAACGAGTCTGCTTTGAAACTAATTTTGTGCTGCTCTGATTAAAAGAAATTGATTTGTAAATATTTTTGATGATCGCTTGATTGGTTAATCTTGTCTGCTTGGGTTTTGTGTCAAAAATATATATTTATTTTCTATTTTCAGTGATATCCTATTTTGTCTCCAGTGTCGCCTTACAATCCTCATTAACAGAGACATCAATTGGTATCAGTAGTGCTGAATCCTTTTGTATATATTTTCCCCCCCTCTTGTGTAGTATAGATCTTTTCAATTTCCTCTTGTAATTGATTTTCAGTTTTAAAATTGTTCATTGATTATTCATTCAGAAATTGAAACCAATATCCAAATTGAACTGTATTTATAATTCATCAAAATTATTACCAGTTTTTGAAATTATGATGAATTGTGACTGCAGTATATTTCACAACAAGAGGAGACTTTATTTAAAATTTTCATGATGGTTGAACATTTATTATAATTGGCAATTATTTCACGATCATCTCCTTTATCTATCATCTTTCTGCCATCCATGATAATTTTATATTAATGTGGAGAGTTAATATGTTTTAAAATCCTTCTGAATAAACAGTGGAAATATTTGTGGTAGAAATGGTACTATGTTATTATTCAGAATTAGTGATAATTGAACATTTTCATTGATCCAGGTACAGTCGAGCATATTTCATAATATAATTAATTTAGAAATTTATTTCACAGTCCATTTCTGTACCTACCACATTTCTATCATTCATATTGGTTGTATATACCGAGGAGTTTTTTCTATTTAAAGCTGAAAACGATAAATATATAATTAATATGTAAGTGTGTCTCTAACCTCATTTAAATATCCAAGCTCTGGTCATGCATGGTTAAGAGACAACTCATAATTTAAGCTGCATCTGACCCCATTTAAAAATCCAAGCTCTGGTTATGCGTGGTCAGTGTGCTCTTAAATAAAAAATAAAAATAAAAAGGAAATAATGTGCTTAAAATAGAAATAAATCTAAAATTCTCCTCTAAGTATAAAAACCAGCCTATCAATCCATTTTCTAATCTGTGAAATGTGTTAATATTTTATGACGTATTATGATTTGTTGATTGATAGCTATTGGGATTTGAGATTATTCAATTTTATCACTTAAATTGAATTATTAACAATAGTCCAAATCCATCACAGTTTTTTTTTTTACAAAATTCTTTTGAAAAATATTTGGAAATCATACTTTTGTAACTCTCTCCATTTTATATAAAATTCATCGTAAATCTATCATTCTCTACAATGTGAAATATGCCACCTGTTCTCAGAATATTATGATTTTTGTTTGACTGATTGAGATTTATGATGACCGTTCTTCCTCTTAAGTTGATATTGTATTTTTTAGTCATTTTTCATCTATATTTTTAAATTCTATATCCTTTTGATGATAACAAAAGGGGGAGAATGGGTAGATTTTCATTTATGAGTGAATATTTTATAAATGTTTTTTAATTTTGAAAATTCAATCAATTTTCATTTTTCACTCATGAACAGTTATAGGGAGAGTTTCTTTTGTAGAGGAGCATTTAAATAGGGCGAGTTCTGTTATTTACTGTTAAACACATTTATTGTGCTCAAAATCTTTTATTTGTTTGTCTTCATCAAAAGGGGGAGATTGTTGTATATAACGATGTTGTATACATAATTATATGATTTTTGTTTGATGATAACAACTAAATATATATTAAAATAAACGTGTTTGTTATTGTACTGTTATATAACATCACAGATAGTAATATAATATTTATATTTAAATAGAATACGACTGTACAGAATTTCATACATTCACACAGTATTTTATTTAAATATAAATATTATACTACAACATTCAAACAGTACAAATTATATGACTCCACTATTTGTACACATTCACAGAATGTTATACTACTTGTGTAAATAAACTGGATATAATAGACAAGTTTGTTTGACAACAATAAAATAATATTTTATTTCAAACAAATTTGTTTAATACAAACATCAATACAATTCTGTTGTTACACAACTCCTCACTATAACACTCTGTCTATGTAACGACCCGTATTTTCCGGTAATATAATTAATCTATTTAATATATAAATAGTGATTCAGAGAATATAAGGTTGTTTAATTAAATTATATGGAATATTTAATTAAAATAATAATTAAATAATATATTTAATTCTGAAATAATCAGAAATTGCTGAATTGACAATATAATATGAACTGGGCAATTTAAAATATTTAATTCAGTTTAGAATTTAATTAGAATGACGAATATATTTATTTAAACGAAGTTTGAACGTATAATTATATTATAAATATAATCGAGCTCGAAATGGCGCAGCAGTTCATAATTTGGCGATTCGAACTTTAAACGAATATACAGAAGCCGTTTTTAATCGGATTTCTGTGAAACAAGAAACGTTTAGAGCTGGTGGAGTATATTTTTATAGTGGAAGAGAAAAATCGGGATTTCATCGTGTAGATTTTGATTTATGTCTAAATCAAATTATAGAAAAGTCGCTATGGAATTCCTTTATAATTTATAAAGGAATTAATTATATTTTTAAAAGGGATTTCATTACAAAACGAATATCGATTTAATCGGGATTTGAAAGGTCAAGTTAGAAATTCATATAGGAATATTCTGAAGCTGTATGGTATTCCACGATGAATAAATACGATAATATTTATTTATAAATATTTAATTTAATTGTTTTTAAATATATTTAGTATTTAAAAGGGTTATTTAGGGCTTTAAAAATAGCCAGTTTTGCAAACGACCTCAGAATTCGACGAAACTAATTTTGTTGGATCCGCAATATTAAATTATTTCTAGAATTCAATTTTCGTGATTTTTGAAGTTAGTATGTGGCCGTACCGATTTTTAATGTGAAATACAATCGATAATTTGACCTTTAAAAATACTCTGTGTGAGCAAACGGAGTCGGAATTCGACGAACCTAGTTTTGTTGGGTTCGTAATGTCGAACTCTAGCTACATGTCCTGTTTCGTGATTTTTGGGCATCGTGTTTGACCATACGAATTTTTAGAAGTCAGAAACAAATAATTGAAAATAAAAATAAAATATCTCAAAGCCTTCTAAGGCCTAAAACAAGCCACAACCTCATTCCTTCCAACCACACAAATAATCCCAACCCCGTTATATAATCTCCTCTTGAGTCGATAGTGTTCTTTTTCTCAACCTAAAGAAAATCTTCTTTGGAAAATCATAGAAACTCAAAGTAAATTTCTAAAATCATAGTATTTACATATCGCAATTCCTGCTGTGTCCCTCTATATGCTAGTGTGAGTTTCGATCAGTTTGAACTGGGTTTTGTTCACTGATTTTTCTTGAGTCATGAACTAGGGTTTGTGCGGTTGGAGATTTAAGGCATTTATTCATGATTTGGTGGGTATGGTTGTGTTAATAGGGTAGAGAGGGTTCAACGGTGAGTTTTTGGCTGAGAAATGGAGAAGTTTTGTTTGGTATGCTCTTCAGGCAGCAGCGTGATGGAAGCGGAGACGCGTTTCCATGGTGATACCAAGTAGCAACGAAGTCATAGGAAGTTGAAGAGAGATTGATGATGAGATTAAAGGTGATTTTGGTTTTTGGATTTTGTGAAGTAATGGAGTTGTGGTGGGAGGATGTAATCGACGGAATGGTGGTCAAGAAGCTGTCGTGTTTAGCAGATTTGGGGAAAAAAGGATAAAAGGGTGCGGGTCTGTGAGAAGGAATTGGGCCGGTTTGTTAATGGGGTGAGGCCCGAATTTAATTTGTTCTAGGTTTAAATTTAATTTAAAAGTATATGAACTTCGTAAGATCATATCTAAATCATACGTGATCAGAATTGGGCGAAACAAGATCCGTTGGGATTGTATGGACGGTGGCTACACCATGGAACTGACTGGGAGTGAATTCGAGCTCGTTACAATTTATGGCGAAATAAATTGTCCGTCTAAATCAACAGACGCAAATCGTTATTTAACGGTTAACGTGAAATGTAAGTAAATCTCACTAACTCTATTCAGTTTATATTTTTATAAACTGTACTTTATTTTTGATAAATATTGATTGATTGTTGTGTATGGAATGTTTAGATGGACTGTTAAATAATTGATTGAAAACACAGTTATGGTTATATATATATCATTAATAAATATTAATTATGTCGATCAGAATATTTCTTCTTGAAATGAAAGTGATGTTATCTATATTGTTTAACATCTGTGGATGCAGGGAAACAGGTTGGAGGAATCCGACTGGATTCCTCAACATTTATTTTACTGTTTTTCATATATTTTGATATATGATGTGATATATAATCTATTATGGATTATGTGTGTTAGAATGATGTTGATCATTGTTATTCGATATTTTTAATATCATAAGAAACCCTGGGATGTAAAAAGAAATATTTCAATGTATATTGAAATAAAGGAATTTTATAAAATCAACCGATTTTATAAATGGAAATATTTTGAAAATAAAGTATTTGTAAAATCATAGGATTTTATAAAGGGGAGCATTTATTTAGAAAATAAATAGAATTAATAAAGTAATATTTATTTAGGGAATAAATAGAGTTATAAAGGAAATATTTATTTAAATAGAAGTATAAAAGGAAATTGATCAGATATAATAAGGGTTAATCAAATTTGTTATGACAAGTTAGTTAATCGAATTAGTTAAGAGAAGTTAGTTAATTGAATCAAGTTAAGTCGAGTTAATCGAATATGGTTGGTCTAGTCGAATTAATCGAAAGGAGTTAATCGAACATAGTTAATCAAAATGGAGTTAAACAAAAATTAGAAACTGACTAGAGATTAATAAATTGAATGGTTTCTTAAGTATCGATGTGATGTTGGTTTCGGCCTTCGGGGTTTGTACTTAGGAAGTTGTTCTCTTGTTAGTTTATAGTTAGAGTCTGATAGATATGGAAGAATAGTGATACGTAATTAAGCCATGGAAATGTTTTCCAGTGTTAATAACATATATTTTCTAAACATAGAAAATGAGAATATATATATATGTTTAATGATTGGATCGATAATTCCATTTGGAAATAAAATCGTCGTGTGTACACAGACATGTTTTCATTTGATAGTTAAATCACCGACTATCAAAGTTTTGACCATTTAAACGTTGTTAATATGGAGAGACCGGTTGGATTATTATCCGAAGAACCACTTCGTATTGGCATAAGCGTTGCGAATCGAGTACACTGAATATATTGAAGACGGAGTAAAGTGCAAGGGCTGTTGTATAAATCTTAGATAATAATTGCCTAAGATGGATGTACTGAATAGTGCCTTCAGTTTGTCCAGTCCCAGGATGACCTGTATGGAAGAATGTATGACAGAGTATATCTAATAGATCGCGTAAGTTGATCTCTTCAAACGTATTCACGTTTGGTGGTGGAGGAATTCTTTTCTCTTAGTTCTATACCCGTTGTATTTTTTGGGAAATCAATTTGTGATTTGGCGGGTATGACGATGTGACATTCAAAGTGAATGGAGATGTGGCATGTAAAGGATAAGCGTAGCTTCTAGCCTCACATCCGGAAATGACAAAAGTCGGACAGGCAGCATGGCTATGTAGGTCGCACCTATTAGGGTGTTTAATCACCTGATCTAGAGTTTCATTTATTTCTAAAAATCTATTGTCGATGTTGTCCCATTCGGGAAACGGTTGTTGATCCTAACCGTTGGTGATATACATTCGGTACACTCAAGTGAAATGAGTGGTCGGTCATGTGTGGCCGGGTTGCAAGATGTTCTTGTTGAACCCAGTGTATTCCTCTCTAGAGGTACAATAGTGAAAGGTGGTTCCATACCTTGTCATAGTTGGAAATCCATTACCCAATACGTGCTTGCGGTTTTGTTTGTATACTACATATGTAGAACGTGGGATGAAAGCGTTTCTGCTGGATGATTATTATATAGTGGTTGACAGACATTATTATAATATCAAAGGTTTTTGATATAAAGATGTTTTGGGTTCTCATAAGGGAAAAACCCGTTCCATTATACGGCGTGGTCTTATGAGATATCGTTTACTTGTTCAAACTGTTTTTAACTGTTTTACTCATATCAGTCCATGTTGCTTAACTGGTACGTCTGATAGGGGGTTCTCGCTTCGTGGTTTGGTGGCGAACGGAAGACTCTTACCCCTACAGGTCCTGCAATATAGTGGGTTGGTCGAGTCAAAAGGCTGGCCGTAAAACATGGGACTGGGGTACCAATGTAAGCCACAGTGGGGTATTACCTTGCTGCTTTGGGGATTGGAGAGGATGGTTGCAAAGCCTAAATCGTCTAAAAACCAGGTCGTTGCAATTGGTATCAGAGCATAAGGTTATGTATTACCTTGGCTCTGTGGCATGACTCAGTAGAGATGGGTTTAGTAATACCTTAGATTGAGTTTGAGTGTATATATACGAGTGAACGTATTTGTAGATTTCAATATAAAATTGTTTTATATTGTGGTGATTTATTGGTTGAGTTGTTTGTGAATTATGGTTGATCAGTTTGGTCCACTGTATCGATAAGGGTTTCTAAACACTCGAATACGATGAACCGACGCGGTATGTTTTGAAAAAAAGGGTAAATGGAATAATTTTTCCCAGATTATATTTTGATATAAAGGAATTATTAATATTTGAAATATTAGTATATTGGATGTGTTGGTTGTTATTATAATCGAGTAAGATTATAAAAGTGAAACGGTTATGTAAATAACCAATTAAGATTCGTATAAGTGTTACGAATGAGTTAAATCTGAAATTAAATCAAAATTGAAATTTAAACCTGAAAACTTGGAGAAGTGTTTGTAAAAGAACATGGATTAAATATACATGAATTTTAAAATCCTGGGAAATTTTAATTTTGTTACAAGCATTGAAATGATGTTTTGAACTGATTTCAAAATGGAAGTATGTGGAAATGGTTTTGAAAAGCGATATAGTATTGAACTCTCTTCGAAAGCTGGAAATATATTCCGATGACGATCATGACATCATCGGTGTTCAACTTCGAGTTGTAAGTGACAGATTACTACCGAAAAGATTTTGTTTTGAATTGTTTTGAGAGAAACAAGTTGTTGGAAATCCAAAAAGGAATATTTGGTTTTAGAAAAGCAAAGCTGTTTAAAACTCCCAGGAAGAGACTGTTTGAATTAAAAACCAATTTAAATAGAAATTTGTGAAATCAAGCTGGAACTGAATTGAAACCAATTAACTGGAAATTGAATTGGATACGATATATCAAGTAAAATCAGATTTTGAATTGTGAGATAGAATCTAAAATGGTATTGGATTGATGATTTAAGAATAAAAAAATCGAAAATGGAACCTTGATTTGAAATCGAATTCGACTTAGGTATAAGCGAATGGTTGGATTTGTGGATAAAAATAGATTAGAATTTGATTGGGATGAACCTTGTATCTACTGAATTGATAACAGGTGGAAAGGATATAATGATATGCCGACAAAAAGGTACAAGTTTATATTTGATATAAGCATGAGATTTATGAGCCGAATTGGCAAGCCGCTTGGCTTTTTGATTTTCTTTTAGTTGAAGAAGGCCCAGAGAGGCGAGTTGGAGTTGGAGCTATTGACCAGTACAAAGGAGGTGCTGGCGAAATTTTTTGAAAAATTAAGGAGTTAGAAAATTTTCAAGATTTTTGAAAATATTCGTTAATAGAATTAAATTAGTATTTAATTGAAATTAAATCGGTTCAGTTTAAACTGAAGTTAAGAAGTGAACAAATAAGGTTAACTAGTCGTCAGGGTTTGTTTCCAACCTTAGCAATTTCGAGGACGAAATTATTTTAAGTGGGGAAGAATGCAACGACCCGTATTTTTCGGTAATATAATTAATCTATTTAATTATATAAATAGTGATTCAGAAAATATAAGGTTGTTTAATTAAATTATATGGAATATTTAATTAAAATAATAATTAAATAATATATTTAATTCTGAAATAATCAGAAATTGCTGAATTGACAATATAATGTGAACTGGGCAATTTAAAATATTTAATTCAGTTTAGAATTGAATTAGAATGACGAATATATTTATTGAAACGAAGTTTGAACATATAATTATATTATAAATATAATCGAGCTTGAAATGGCGCGGTAGTTCGTTATTTGGCGATTCGAACTTTAAACGAATATACAGAAGCCGTTTTAAATTGGATTTCTGTGAAATAAGAAACGTTCAGAGCTGGTGGAGTATATTTTTCTAGTGGAAGAGAAAAATCGGGATTTCGTCGTGTAGATTTTAATTTATGTCCAAATCAAATTTTAGAAAAGTCGCTATGGAATTCCTTTATAATTTATAAAGGACTTAATTATATTTTAAAAAGGGATTTCATTATAAATCGAATATCGATTTAATCGGGATTTGAAAGGTCAAGTTAGAAATTCATATAGGAATATTCTGAAGCTGTATGGTATTCCACGATGAATATATACGATAATATTTATTTATAAACATTTAATTTAATTGTTTTTAAATATATTTAATATTTAAAAGGGTTATTTAGGGCTTTAAAAATAGCCAGTTTTGCAAACGACCTCAGAGTTCGACGAAACTAATTTTGTTGGATCCGCAATATTAAATTATTGCTACATTTCAATTTCCGTGATTTTTGAAGTCAGTATGTGGCTGTACCGATTTTTAATGTGAAATACAGTAGATAGTTTGACCTTTAAAAATATGCAGCAAACGAAGTTGGAATTCGACGAAACCAATTTTGTTGGGTTCGTAATGTCGAACTCTAGCTACATGTCCTGTTTCGTGATTTTTGGGTATCATGTGTGACCACACCAATTTTTAGAAGTCAGAAACAAATGATTGAAAATAAAAATAAAATATCTCAAAGCCTTCTAAGGCCTAAAACAAGCCACATCCTCATTCCTTCCAACCACACAAATAATCCCAACCCCGTTATATAATCTCCTCTTGAGCCGAAAGTGTTCTTTATCTCAACCTCAAGAAAATCTTCTCTGGAAAATCATAGAAACTCAAAGTAAATTTCTAAAATCATAATATTTACATATCGCGATTCCTGCTGTGTTCCTCTATATGCCAGCGTGAGTTTTGATCAGTTCGAACTGGGTTTTGTTCGCTGATTTTTCTTGAGTCATGAACTAAGATTTGTGCGCTTGGAGATTTAAGGCATTTATTCATGATTTGGTGGGTATGGTTGTGTTAATGGGGTAGAGAGGGTTCAACGGTGAGTTTTTGGCTGAGAAATGGAGAAATTTTGTTCGGTATGCTCTTCAGGCAGTAGCGTGATGGAAGGGGAGACGCGTTTCCATTGTGATACAAAGAAGCAACGAAGTCATAGGAAGTTGAAGAGAGACTGATGATGAGATTAAAGGTGATTTTGGTTTAGGGAATTTGTGAAGTAATGGAGTTGCGGTGGGAGGATGTAATCGACGGAATGGTGGTTAAGAAGCTGTCGTGTTTAGCAGATTTGGGGAAGAAAGGATAAAAGGGTGCGGGTCTGTGTGAAGGAATTGGGTCGGTTTGTTAATGGGGTAAGGCCCGAATTTAATTTGTTCTAGGTTTAAATTTAATTTAAAAGTATATGAACTTCGTAAGATCGTATCTAAATCATACCTGATCAGAATTGGGCAAAATATGATCCGTTGGGATTGTATGGACGGTGGCTACACCATGGAACTGACTGGGAGTGAATTCGAGCTCGTTACAATTTATGGCAAAATAAATTGTCCGTCTGAATCAACAGATGCAAATCATTATTTAACGGTTAAAGCGAAATGTGAGTAAATCTCACTAACTCTGTTCAGTTTATATTTTTATAAACTGTACTTTATTTTTGATAAATATTGATTGATTACTGTGTATGGACTGTTTAGATGGACTATTAAATAATTGATTGAAAACATAGTTATGGTTATATATATCTTTATTAAATATTAATTCTGTCGATCAGAATATTTCTTCTTGAAATGAAAGTGATGTTATCTATATTGTTTAACATCTGCGGATGCAGGGAAACAGGTTGGAGGAATCCAACTGGATTCCTCAACATTTATTTTACTGTTTTTCATATATTTTGATGTATGATGTGATATATAATCTGTTATGGATTATGTGTGTTAGAATGATGTTGATCATTGTTATTCGATATTTTTAATATCATAAGAATCCCTGGGATGTAAAAAGAAATATTTCAATGTATATTGAAATAAAGGAATTTTATAAAATCAACCGATTTTATAAATGGAAATATTTTGAAAATAAAGTATTTATAAAATCATAGGATTTTATAAAGGGGAGCATTTATTTAGAAAACAAATAGAATTAAAAAAGGAATATTTATTTAGGGAATAAACAGAGTTATAAAGGAAATATTTATTTAAATAGAAGTATAAAAGGAAATTGATGAGATATAATAAAGGTTAATCAAATTTGTTATGACAAGTTAGTTAATCGAATTAGTTAAGACAAGTTAGTTAATCGAATCAAGTTAAGTCGAGTTAATCGAATATGGTTGGTCTAGTCGAATTAATCGAAAGGAGTTAATCGAACATAGTTAATCAAAATGGAGTTAAACAAAAATTAGAAACTGACTATAGATTAATAAGTTGAATGGTTTCCTAATTATCGATCTGATGTTGGTTTCGACCTTCGGGGTTTGTACTTAGGAAGTTGTTCTCTTGTTAGTTTATAGTTAGAGTCTGATAGATATGAAAGAATAGTGATACGTAATTAAGCCATGGAAATGTTTTCCAGTGTTAATAACATATATTTTCTAAACATAGAAAATGAGAATATATATATATATGTTTGATGATTGGATCGATAATTCCATTTGGAAATAAGATTGTCATGTGTACACAGACATGTTTTCATTTGATAGTTAAATCACTGACTATCAAAGTTTTGACCATTTTAACGTTGTTAATATGGAGAGACCGGTTGGATTATTATCCGAAGAACCACTTCGTATTGGCATAAGCATTGCGAATCGAGTATGCTGAATATATTGAAGATGGAGTAAAGTGCAAGGGCCGTTGTATAAATCTTAGATAACAATTGCCTAAGATGGATGTACTGAATAGTGCCTTCGGTTTGTCCAGTCCCAGAACAACCTGTATGGAAGAATGTATGACAGAGTATATCTAATAGATCGCGTAAGTTGATCTCTTCAAACGTATTCACGTTTGGTAGTGGAGGAATTCGTTTCACTTAGCTGTATACCCATTGTATTTTTGGGGAAATCAATTTGTGATTTGGCGGGTATGACGTGTGACATTCAAAGTGAATGAAGATGTGGCATGTAAAGGATAAGCGTAGCTTCTAGCCTCACATCCGTAAATGACAAAAGTCGGGCAGGCAGCATGGCTATGTAGGTCGCACCTATTAGGGTGTATAACCACCTGATCTAGAGTTTCATTTATTTCTAAAAATCTATTGTCGATGCTGTCCCATTCGGGAAACGGTTGTTGATCCCAACCGTTGGTGATATACATTCGGTACACTCAAGTGAAATGAGTGGTCGGTCATGTGTGGTCAGGTTGCAAGATGTTCTTGTTGAACCCAGTGTATTCCTCCCTAGAGGTACACTAGCGAAAGGTGGTTCCATACCTTGTCATAGTTGGAAATCCATTACACAATACGTGCTTGCGGTTTTGATTGTATACTATATATGTAGAACGTGAGATGAAAGTGTTTCTCTAGATGATTATTATATTGTGGTTGATAGACATTATTATAATATCAAAGGTTTTTGATATAAAGATGTTTTGGATTCTCATAAGGGAAAAACTCGTTCCGTTATACGGCGTGGTCTTATGAGATATCGTTTACTTGTTCAAACTATTTTTAACTGTTTTACTCATACCAGTCCCATGACTGACCCGGAGTTTATTTTGTTTTCACTAAACTTTTGGGTGCCCAATTTTGTATGGGTAGTCAAGTAGTCGGGATTTACAGATACTTGAAGAGCTGGAGTTGGAGGCTTCCGAATTATATAGCTATGGTTATTTTCCGCTGTGTCGTAAGTGTTGTACTTTAGAAATGATATGTATATTCAAGTACAGATTTATATTTCAAAGTTGTGTTATATAATATATGTTATTCGTTCCACTGTGAGGTCCGTGTTACTCTGATGCTGTGTTGTTCTTCTTCTTCTATTCTAAGTTTCTATCTTATCTATTCTCACCCTCTAATTTCTTTCATTAACTACCGGGTTTTTTCGGTGTTTGGTTAGTCGTCATTGAGTTTATGACGATAACCAAAGTCACCAAAAACTAGGTCGTTACAGTCTATATATCTCATACATATATACAATCACTCTTTTTACATTTTCATATCCATTTACATTCACTGACTTTGTCTTCAGTCTTCACAGCACTCCGTTGTCAGTCCAGTCATCTTCTACTTACCTGTCAAATAAAACAGAAACACACACAGTACACTGCAATAGAAATGAAACTGAATACATATGAATATAAATTTTATTTTAAAAAATTTATTCGCCTCAGTTTTCTGGTGTGTTTCTCATCATTTTTCATGACTTGATCTGATTTATATAGACATTGTCTCTAGAGCTCACTGATCAGCCTCAACACACTACACTGGTTTGCTGATCAGAACCAGTTGGTTCTGAACAGCCACAACACAGTGCAGTTGTTTGCTGATATAAATTAAATTTGCCATACGTATACACACACACACACATATATGTATACATGCAGTCTATACAGTGTCGAACTTAAACCAGCAAACATTAACGTGCCAAGGTGGTGCATCTCAGCTACAAGTGATCAGCTCAGGCTAGATATTTAAGTTAGATGTGCAAATGAAACAATTCAAAATAGTAAGTGAGCAAAATCAAATGGTGTAGCAAATTTGACAAGCAGCATGGACTGATTCAAGCACAAGTCCAGACAAGTCCAACATGAACACAAGATGTCTATGTGTACTAAACAGTGGAGTACATGATTCAAGCAACCCAATAAGTCAGAAAAATGGCAAAATCACACACACAGGTGCATTGTTGAATGACTCAAAGAAGTGTGTACATAGTGGCTCAACAGAAGACAACATTGCCAAGTACAAGACAATGTTAAAGTAGTTCAACACATGTTAACATGCAGCAAGTGGTCAAGACAGTCGAACTCAAGGTCAGGTGTATTCATCATGGCAGTTTAGTTTTTAACAAATGCAACACAGAAAAACTCAAGAGGAGAAGAGTATCCAAGTGTGCACAAGAAACAATGTCAAGCCAGAATGATAAATGAGACACAGTGGAACAACAAGTGTATACTAGCAGCATGGATAAATCAGCATGGTCATGTAAGCTACAACAAAGAGGGTAAAGCATTTTCCAGTTTTAGTTGAGAAGTCATACAAATACAGGACATGGATGAATGGTGCAATTCAAACGTGACACATGTGTAGAATGCAACTTGTTCTCAAGTTTAAGTCAAGATGACAATATTGTGCAAACATGTTTTTGATTTCTTTCCAGAAATATTCAAAAATACAGGGACATTCAATCCAAGAAATCACAAAATGTTTAGGAATGTTTACATCAGGAATCACTCAAGCACTAAATATGTTCAGGTTTTAAATCAGCAGAAAGTCGAAGTTTAAAAAAAAAAGTGCAATCAAATTTGGCAAGAACAAAAATAGCATGAAACATTTTATGTGCTTCCAGAATTGATCAAGAAGTTTTAAGCAAGTTGTTTTTCTAGCAAAAATCATTCCTATTTTGATTTCCAGAAATACAAGTATGAAATCAATTGGCGTTCAAGTTTTAATGTCATTTCCAGTTTTGGAAAAATATTTTGGGAAAGTTAAAACAAATATTTTTTTGATAAGGATAAATTTAAAGCTTTCCTAAAATCAATGTTTTAGACAGGACATAATCAGGAAATGTTTTGTTTGGCAACAACAAACATCAATTCGGGAAAAATCACAGTGAATCTTTTCTATGGCAAGAAATCATTTTCGTATTTCTTTTGTTTCCAGTAATACTAAAATTATTTTGGGACAGAAAATCACATCGCAAGGGGCCAAGAATTTCCAAAGATCACTCAGCATTCACGGCATGATTTTAATCAAGGGGCCACAAATTTATTAAAGGCAACATATTCCAGGAATCACGCAAATACATGACAAAGCCAAGAATTTACAGATGAGATTTTTTTTACAAAATCAACAAAGTCATTTCATACGAAATGAGAGGTCTAGTGTTTCATTTACCCTATATATTCACCAGTTTCATCATTGGCAAAAAACAATCAAAAACATAAGCTATAAATAAAAAAAGGGAGCAGAATTAAATCAATTCAGGAGCTACTCACAAATTTCAGAAGTGTTCGATCGCAACCCCAAATCAGAATAATCGAAGAAGGAGAATCGACTTATTCGAGCTTCAAGATAATTTCCAGAACATCCTTTTAATTGCGATTTGATTTTGGGGGATTTAAGAGAAACCCAAAAGGCCGCCATATCTAATTTCCAGAGCAAAGAGATTTTGGGTCTAACAAAGAAGAATAATGGGCCGGCCTATTTTTGAAGTGTGAAAGGGGATGACCCTTCTATTTTAAAGACTAGGGTTTTTATTTTATTTTGGTATTTTGTTTTTAAATTCCTTTGTAAATCATTCTGAATCAGTTTCTAGAGTTCTATAAAAATCTAGGTGAAATCAATTAGGGTTTTTTTGACAGTTTACTAGTGTCAGTAAAACTGGGGGAAAATCTGGTCTAGTGGATATAGACCAGTCTAGGGTTTTGAGCGTAGGGTTAGAATAGGAGCGAGAGTCGCAAGTGTACATGGTCTTATATGCGGGATCTGTTCTATCACCTAGTAGAAACCTTAGGAATGCAGCAGTAGGCATGATTTTGCCAAAGCTGGTATCCCTGTAAGTCATTTACTTTTCTGCATTTCTATTTTAGCTACATTCTATGATCTGTGAATATTTTAATATCCCGTATTTGTTTTAACACTGCGATAAGATCCAATAAACCCTATTCACCCCCTCTAGGGTTAATCTAGATCCAACAAAGTGTAGCTACATATGTTTGTGTACGTTTTATGGTTTCATTCACGAATGGAATGCTACCGACAAAAATAAAAATACCGCCGTGACGAGCTCGGTGTCACAATCCCAATATTATAATAATATAGGTCCATTAACTTATTCTGTGAAACCGCGAAATGTTGATATAGGGTGTAAAATACTCCAAAATAAAAAGTGCTTATTTTTCAAAATAAAAATTATAGTAAATTTCTAAAAATTAAATTATAACTACGTCTAAAAGGATTTGTCCAATTTCGAAGCCAATATTTATTTTTTATTAAATATATCGTTATGGCTTATAAACATTCTATAGCGACTAATTACAAATTTGATTTGGACACAACTCACAATCTACACAATGAAAACTCGATTTTTTTCTTCCATTAGAAAAATATACTTCACCGGCTCCAACGTTTCTTGTTTCATAGAAATCCGGCTTAAAACAGATTCTGTATATTCATTTAAAGTTTGAATCGCCAATTTACGAACTACCGCGCCACTTTGAGCTCGATTATAATTATTATACGTTCAACTGACATTTATAAAACAATTTGTTAATACAATTCAATTCTAAACTGAATATATATATATATATATATATATATATTAAATTGCCTAATTCACACAATATTGTCAATTCACTATTTCCGACTATTTCGGAATTAAATATATTATTCTATTAATTGTATTAATTAAATATTCAATATAATTTAATTAAACGACAATTTAAATCTCTAAATCACTATTTAAATAATTAAATAAATTAATTATTATACCGTAAAAATACGGGACATTACATTCTTCCCCCCTTAAAATAATTTGGTCCTCGAAATTGCTAAGGTAGAAAACAAACTCTATTAACTGGGTTAAAAAATATTTGTTTACTTCTTTAATTTCAGTTTAAACCGAACAAAAAAATTTCAATTAAAATATTAATTAATTCTTATCAACGAAAATTTTCAGAAATCCTGAAATTTTTCAACACCCGAAATTTTCGAAAAATTTCGCCAACACCTCCTTTGTACTGGTCAATAGCTCAAACTCCAACTCGCCTCTCTAGGCCTTCTTCAACCCAAAAGAAAATCAAACAGCCAAGCAGTTTGCTAATTCGGCTCATCAAAATCTCAAACCCATATATAATATAAACTGGTACCTTTTTGTCGGGCATATCAATATATCCTTTCCATGTGTTACCAATTCTGCATATACCAATGTCATCCCAATCATTCGGTCATACCCAAGCTGAATTCTGTTTTTAACTCAGATTCTATTTTTAATTTTAACTCTTAACTTACCAGTCCAATTCCATTCGGATTGTCTCTAATCCAATTTAATTCGATATTTTTTTATCTCAATTCATTTTCCACTTAACTGGTTTCAATTCAATTTCAATTTCTATTTGCTTTTACATATTCAAATTTAATTTGTTTTAATTGAAACAATCTTCCTCAGGGATTTTCAAACAGTTTAGCTTTTCTAAAACCAGATATCCCCTTTCAGGATTCAAAACAACTTGCTTTTGACAAAACAATTTAAAAACAAAATCTTTGGTAGTAATCCGTCACTTAGCAACTCAAAAGTGAGCAATAATGATGTCGCGATTCATCATCAGGGTTACTTTTCCACCTATCGAAGTGAGTTCAATACTATATCACTTTTAAAACCATTTCTAAATACCTCCATTTTGAAATCATTTCAAAATACCATTTTTAATGTTCGTAAAACAATTTAAACTCTCCCAGGATTTTAATTTTTCCTTATATATAAAATCCAAATCCATTTACAAACACTTTTCATATTTTCGCAATTTTAATTCCAAATTCTGATTTTAATCCAGATTTAATTCATCTTATTTCATACATTATACTTATATGAATTCTGATTGGCTATTTATTTAACCATTCCAATTATAATCTCATTCGATTATAATAACAACGAACACAACCAATATATTATAAAAATTCCAATTCTTTCATATCAAAACATATTTGGGTAAAATTATTTCATTTACCCTCTTTTCAAAACATACCATGTCGGTTCATCGTATTGAAGTGTTTATTAACTCCTACAGATACAGTGGATCAAACTGATTGACCAAAACTCATAAACAACTCAATCAATAAATCTCCACAATATAAAACAATTTTATATTGAATAACAAATACGCACTCATATATATACGCTCAACTCAATCTAGGGCATTTCTAGCCCTATCTTTACTGAGTCACGCTACAGAGCTACGGTAATTACTTAACCTTGCTCTGATACCACTGTAACGACCCGGATTTTCGCGATCCTGAGTAACTGACATAAACTCAATATAGACTATTCAAGCATCAGAAATACCGGATAGTTAATGAAAGAAAATAGACGGTGAGAATAAATAAGATAGAAACTTAGAATAGAAGAAGAAGAACATACAACATCAGAGTAACATGAATCTCACAGCGGAACGAACAACATATAATAGATAACATATCTTTGAAATAAAATCAGTATATGTATACAGTAACATTATCAGAGTACAACACTTACAATACAACGGAATAAACAATAACTATATAATCCTGAAGCCTCCTGCTCCAAGCTCTCCAAGTATATCTGTAAAATCCTTACTACTTGACTGTCCGTACAAATTAGGGCACCCAAGAGTTTAGGGAAAACAAAACAAAATAAACTCTAGGTCACTCATGGGACTGGTATGAGTAAACAATTTAAAACAATTTGAGAAAATAAACGATATCTCATAAGACCACGTCGCATAACACGAAACGGGTTTTTCCCTTATGAGAATCCAAAACACTTGATTCAACATTCAAAAATCCTTTTGAATGAAACGATAATCTTTATATCGAAATCCTTTTGATATTATAATAGTGTCTATCAATCACAATATAATAATCATCTAGCAGAATGCTTTCATCTCACATTCCATTTACATAATATATAATCAAAAACTGCGGGCGTTTACTGGTTAATGAAACACCCCATCTCCGTTAAGGTCACGCACAAAGGGAATGCCTTAACTTTGGTGGAGGGTTATAGGTACAAGACATAGAAAAATTTACAAGACAGATAAATTTAAGCAGTGGAAATTCAAATATTATTGCATACATAGTTCAATACAAAAGCATTACATCAAATTGTCTCAAAATAACTTCCAAAACATTACACCATAATTTCTGTCTTGATTATTTAAAATAAAGAAGCATAAAACATAGATAAATCTGCATAAATCCCCAAGTGTAGTATCCAAGAGCCATAGCCAATGCAAGAGAGTCCAAATCATACATCTACTTTCTTGAAGCTTGTAAAGAGTCTGAATAAGCTGGAGTATTCCCTCCCTGTAGACCGGGGGGACGGAAGAAAAGAAGACAAAAGAAAACGGGTCAGACAATAAGTCTGGTAAGTTCAGTGATTACTACCATTTAAACAAGGAAAGGGACCATGACAGTAATAACGGAATATAGGACAACACCCTAATATAACATAAGGTAAACATGTGATCGCACCCACTGCTATAATCTCTACACCTACTAACCATTGGCTCAACCAGCCCCACGTGTTTATACCAAACGATCCCCTTAATGATTGGCTCCAACTCGCATGCATTCATGTCCTATGTCATTCGACCCCGCTTGACTGTAGCTACCTGTGCTGGTCCCCCCATGGGGTGTATCAGTCCCTCTGGTGGCAACCCGACACGATTCAAGATGCACAGTGTACACTACTAATGCCCAGTGCCTGATTTTTCCACTCCAGAGTACGTGCACGCCCATACTCCGTCGGAACCTACACTGGCCCACCAACCGCCGATGTTTTGACCGCTTATAATTCAGTCCAGTAATCGTGCCCCACCCTGCCTAGTTTTAGGCTACCATGATACATCTATGTAGGTTACTGCTGAAATGGGTCCCCGTTACTAGGGTTTTCTAATCAACATGTTTATTTGGTTAAGTGTAACAACCCGAAAATCTGGGCCAGTTTAAAATTTTTATTTCGGCAATTTTAGTGAATTTTGCACATTTAAAATAGATTATTTTAAATAATATCAACGAGAAATTTATTTTGAATAGAATTAGAACGTATATTTTATATACGTCGTCGTTAGAATATAAATATTTATTTTAAATTATAAAAGGAATTGAAAATGGCGCGGTAGTTCGATAATTCGATTTCAAACTTCAATTGAACGTACCGGGTGCAAAACAATCTGGATTTTAGTGAAACCAAAAACATTAGGATCTATTTTAGAATATCTTTCCAATGAATCCGAGAAATCGAAATTTCATAGCGGGTATCAAAACATATGTCCAGTTGAAAATTCTGAATAGTCGCTATGGAATTCAGGCCCTTAAAAATGGAAATTTTGCAAACGACCTCGGATTTCGACGAAACCACTTTTGTTGGATCTGTGATGTCAAATTATTGCTAGATTCCAAATTTCATAATTTTTTGAATCAATATGTGAGCGTGGCAAAGGAAAACGTGTTTGACCAGTTTCAGTTGATTTTAATCGACTGGAAAATGGCCATTTTTCCAACGGTCTCAGAATTCGACGAAACTAGTTTTGTTAGGACCGTATCGTCAATACGAAGCTAGAAAATATTTTTTGGGAATTTTTAGAGTCAGTATGTGACCCCAGTAAATTGAAATGCGCGTTCAAATTCAATATATAGAGTTATATGTTGATTTTGACGAAACCTGATCGAAACGATCGAATCAGCTTATGGTACATATCCCATTGTGTTCGGAATTGGGGTGAAACGCTATGGACGACAGGCGGTGGGCCTCGTTTAGAGGTAAAATGAAAAAGTTAGCTTTTCAGGAATATAAAAATAAAATAAAAAAAATATGGCCCCTCCTTTCTTTACGTTGACCAAGCCCCCCCTTTCAAAATCATTACAGGAAATTAAAAAAAAATAGAACGACGCGAGGTGGGTGGTGACTCGCCGCCACCACGGCCAGCAGAGGTGTCGCGCCTCTGGCGCAACCACCGTCGAGCCTCCCCAGCTTCCCCCGTAACCTCCCTCCACGCGGCGCTCTCTCTTCTTCTCCCTGTAGACGCGACTCCTCCTTTCTCCTGTCGCGCGATGACCAGAGGAGCCCCATTCCGATCCCCCAAACTCCGCCTGTAGCCCCACGTCGGCCATCTCCAGCCGCATCCCGACCAGCGCCCTCCTCTCCGACACAGCGAGCAAACGCCCCCCTCCTCCAATGAACGCGGTGAGCTTCTTTGATTTCGTTTTTACATTAAAACCGAGTATTGATTAGCAAAGTAAAAGAAGGATTTTTATTCATTGATTTGCAAAGTAAAAGAAGGATTTTTATTCATTGATTTGCAAAGTAAAAGAAGGATTTTTATTCATTGATTTGCAAAGTAAAAGAAGGATTTTTATTCATTGATTTGCAAAGTAAAAGAAGGATTTTTATTCATTGATTAGCAAAGTAAAAGAAGGATTTTTATTCATTGATTAGCAAAGTAAAAGAAGGACTTTTATTCATTGATTTGCAAAGTAAAAGAAGGACTTTTACTCATTGATTTGCAAAGTAAAAGAAAGATTTTTATTCGTTCATTAGCTAGGAAAAAGAAGTGAATTTTAATAATAAAAATATGATTTTTATATAGTGGCGATAATAAAAATATGATTTTTATATTATAGAAGGGGTAAAAATATGATTTTTATATATTAAATAGCGAAGTAAAAATTCGATTTTTATATATTGAATAGCGAAGTAAAAATTCGATTTTTATATATGTAGTGAATATGGGCAACGAAAGTGACAAAGGGAGAGAACGACGAAGATTTCTACATAAGAAGAGTCGTGGAGTTAGGATAGCTATCAGTGAGAATTTCTCACTCTAAATTTCTTTTTCTAGTTATATATATATACTAGGATGCAGACGGTGCTTAGCAGCACCCGACACCCGTCATCCACACACCATGGATGGCTTGTTTGTTTGATTGATGTGTTGTGAAATTTGTTTGTGTTGTTGATGTGAAATCGATAATATAAATTAATGTGTTGAAAGGAAATAAAACATTTATATAGTTAAAAATATTTTATTGTTAAAAATATAATTTTTAACGTGAATGTGAATAAATAAATATTTATAAACAAATCGGCCGATTTGTTTATATACACTGATTTGACTGATATTGATTGGGACGATAAATTTTACACATCGCCCAACTGCACAAATAAAAATATGTGTTTGTTGATTTAAAACCCCACACGGGTGTTGGGATGATATTTGGGTACACTAATCCCAATTATTTAATTGTATGTCGATCGATTGGTCGACAGACTGAGTAAGCGTCGATTATTTTTATTTGATGCTTATGCAGTTGTGTGGTGCACTTTGGATGATGGTTGATTGTTTATCATTGCTATTATATACATGTGTTGTATGGAATCCATATAATTAACATTATATGGTGATTGATTGGGCATCATTCCAATCGGGAAAATAATGAATATTATAAAAGAAAATTCATGTGTTGAAACTATTTATGTGTTGAGTAAAATATTTTAATAATAAAATTTACATCTTAATCATATATAAAATTAGAACTACTACACGGTGGAGTCTGATTTTAAAATCAAATGATAGATACCATAATTTTATAAAATATTTTACATAATAAAAATAGAGATGTGTTGACAGTACTCATTTGTTGAGATTAGTCAAGAGTTGAAAGAAATATAGATTCATGTGTTGAATAGAATAAATATTCATTTGTTGAATAGAATAAAGAAGTTTTTGAAAAATATAAAGCCGTGTTGATTAGAGATGCGTTATTTTGACGCGAACCATATTTATATCGATTTTATTCGTTTTATAATGAATATTGAAAAGTGATTTCAAAATTTAATATTTTGAAATGAAATTCAAATTAAATTAGATTAAAATTCAAACGAAAATTGAATTGAATCAATTTGAAATGAATTCGAATCGAATAGAAAATGAATTCGATTCGAATTGAATAGAAAGTGAATTTGAATTCAAATCAATTAGAAATGAATTCAAATTGAATTAAATTGAAATTGAGTTAAAAACGAATTGAAATTGTTTTGAATGAAATTTAAAACGAACTGAAATTTAATTGAAATCAATTTGAAATGAATTCGAATTGAATTAAATAGAAGGTAAATTCAAATTGAATTGAATTGAAACGAATTTGAATTTGAATTGAATTGAAACGAATTTGAATTCGAATTAAATAAAATTGAAATGAATTCGAATTGAATTGAAATCAAATCGATTTGAAATTGAAGATGATGTTGAAATTGTTTTTGAAACGAATTTAAAACGATTTATAAAATACGTTTTAAAAGGAAATCGACGAAATATATATAATATATATATATATATAATGGCCTGAAAAGAACGCGCTGCGCCGCGACAGTTCGTGAATTTCGACCATTAACTTCGAATTGACGTTGCGGGAGATCCGACCGTCGGATTCTCCTAAAACCGGAACCGTTGGGTTCGTATTGAAAAGAGATTTCCAATGAATTTTAGAAATTTGAAATCTAACTGGTGGATTTGGAATTATGTCCAAATCAAATTTAGAAAAGGTCGCTGTAAGTGCAGTTCGATGGCCGTTGATGGAAATCGACTGTACGGGCGTTGATAAAATTATTAAAAATATCTATAATTTGTGTAAAATCATAAGAAATGATTGGGGAAAAATTGGGCGGAAGAATTCCACATTTGAAAAGATAAAAATAGATTTTTATCGAAATGAACTCGTTTTGAACTAGAATTAAAATCAATTTATTTTTGAAATAAATAAATTGAATTTGAAAGTGATTTTAAAAATAATCAATGTTCCCAATACGTGAGTTGGACTGGAGTTGAATCGAAATTATCTTCGGAATATTTCGATGTTGGATTTCGTGACTATACAGATATTGTTATGGGAATTTGAAAGATATATTTTATATCGTTATTTCCAATACGATATTTGTTGGTTTCAGAATTTGATATTGAATATAAGCCGGTTTATTTTCTATTCAGAGCCTTGTTGTAACACCCCACCTCCGCTAGGGTCACTCACGAAGGGAATGCACTAGGTTTGGTGAAGCATTATCGAGGTAAACATGCACAGAAATAATACAAGACGGAACATATATAAAACAACGGAAGTGTAACAATTTCATTACCTTATAAAGTAGTAAGGTCAAAAGCCTTTTTCATCAGAATACAACAAAACCTGTCTTGCAATAGTAAAGAAGCATAAACCATTTCATAAATTATTCCCCAAATAAAACAGAAGGTAGCCATAGCCAAGAAAAGTCCAAGCCATGCATGATGACCTTCAAGCAGAGGAAGTCCGAACTAAATAACAGTGTTTCCTCCCTGAAAACCTTGGGGGGGGGAGGGGAACGGAAGACAAAGAGGCGAAAGAAAACGGGGTCAGTTATAAAGACTGGTAAGTCCTATCTACTTCCAGTATAAAAACAGGTAAAGGTAACATGACATGCATAAACTGAAAATAAACATAAGGATGACGACAAGATAGATAAGCTAAACCAAGATAACTGGATGAACTACTGTAGCAAGATAAACTAAGGTATCATGATAAACTACGGTGTTAAGATAAATCAAGGTGTCACATCATCAGGTTTCTATCAAGTATACTATCCCAAGGTATCTATTATGTATAACATCCCACGGTATCTATCATGTATAACATCCCAAGGTATTTACCATGTATATTTGCTCTGCACCTCTCGTACTAGTATCCCAACCCGCGTCATGTTTTAACTAGTATTTCCTATGGGCCAACCTCACCCATGACTCGATAGCAAGAACATGGTCTGTTGGGAGTTCTCTGCCTTTCCGTTCGCGCACGATTGACTAAAGATGGTAGGTAATCGGCGATGTGCTATCCAGGGCAAAAACAAGTATCGTCGACTCCACGCTAATCCATCCCATTCTTTAGGTCGCTCGCATAGCAACCAAGGCATACCCTTGGCTCTTCTACCGCAGACCTTAACCTCTGTGAGGCCGGGTTTCATGGACCATCTGCCACCTCATAGAGGGATACCAAGAGTACCCTCACGTCCCCCGAAGCTACCGCTTCGTCACCCAGTTCGTTGGAGCCTTTAATCCAAGTCAGATAAGTTGCTCCTCCTCGTATACTAAGCGATGACCTACCGTATCAGGTTACTCATCTATTTATGAACTAGTCCCATGTCCTTGGCTAAGAATTATTACTTAGTTATTCTGAACTAAGGTTTACCACTTAACCTCCTTTCCCGTTATCCTTGATTAACCACGATTTTCAATCTAGTCCCCTGAGCTAGGGTTTTGTCTAATGGGTTAAGTGTTGTCATTCAAGTTCATGACTTAACCCGCCTACGAATCATGTCAAGATTGGCTAATTATTTAAGTTCAAGGCTTAGCCCTACAAGTTGGTTAAGTATACCAAGAAGCTCATGACTTAACCCTATCAAGTCAAATTGGTTAAGTATTTGTTTGTCTTAACCCTATCAGATTATCGTGTTAGATTGATTAAGCATAGATTATCTTAATCCCATCAGATTATCGAGTCGGATTGGTTAAGTATGGGTTAGCTTAACCCCATCCACAAATCGTATTACAATGGTTAAGTATATTTAAAAGGTCTTGAGACTTAACCCTATCAAGTCCGCATATTAGATTGGTTAAGTATAGGTTACTTAACCTCATCAAATCATCATGTATAATTGGTTAAGTATAAGTTACTTAACTCCATTAAATTATCATGTTAAGTTGGTTAAGTATTAGTTACTTAACCTCATTGAATTACCAAGTTTAGATTGGTTAAGTGTTTAACTTAACCCCATCGAATTACCGTGGTTAGATTAGTTAAGTGTAGGTTACTTAACCCCATCTAATTACTGTGTTTAGATTAGTTAAGTCTAAGTTACTTAACCCCATCTAATTACCAAGTCGGATTAGTTAAGTGTAAATTACTTAACCCCATCCCCTCATTGTCTTATATGGTTAAGTGTCATTAAGAAATCAAGTCCGGTTTAACTTAACCTACCCATTCGTGTCATATCGGTTAAGGGTCATTAGTCAAAATTACTTAACCTTTTCATGTGGCATTAATTAGATTAATGCACCCCAACCTCTCACATTAGACTTTGTTGTGGTTAGTAGTTAAGCCGGGCGGGTCCGGGTTGCTTTACACCACAACCTAGTCTAACCTCGGGTTTTAAGTGCTATATGACCAACTACTCACATTGGGTCCTATTGTTTGTAGCCACTAGTTAAGTCGGGCGGGTCCGGGTAGATTTATGCTACAAACTCAACCCAACCTCGAGTTGGCCACTTTCATGTTTGGTTTAGTGTCATATTACACTTACAACCCATACGTGTCTAGTTTCAAGTCCCATGTTTATCCCACATGTCATGTCCACATCTAGGTGTATCATGAGTGTCATATTTTCATGAGATCCCATGTCAAATTATCATGCCGTAATCACGCTTGTCTAACCTACCCCAAATCGTGTTTCCAACCCAAGTAAAAGCGAGTCAACATAGTAAGGATACTATGCTACATATTGGCCTCAAACATGCACGATATCAAAAAGGGATTGGCCATAAACACGCATAGTATCATTATGGAATTTGGACACAAACATGCATAGTATCATTAGGGAATTTGGCCACAAACATGCATAGTATCATTAGGGAATTTGGCCACAAACATGCATAGTATCATTAGGGAATTTGGCCACAAACATGCATAGTATCATTAGGAAATTTTGCCACAAGCATGCATGATAACATAAGGGGTTTGGGTTCATTTACATGCATAAACCCCAAAGTCAAGTCTTTGCCAATGTTTCACAAGTCAAATGGTTCCCAAAGGTTCATGCTAACATTTCATAGATAAAGATTCAAACTTGCAAGGTAAACTAGGTGAAACATAACATGAGTGGCATGATTAAGTCGCTAAAACTTAGCCCAAGGTCATAGATCATAGAAAAGGGGCAAAATTAGGTTCACATAGGCTAGCATACTTATGTTTCATCGCATTTTACCCCATGTCACATTACAACCACCATTAAAATCTACAAGTAGCTAGAACTTACATAGCGAGGCTTAGGGAAGGATCATGCATCGTATTGACGAAGAAAGGTGGCTCCTTTGTTGAAGAATCGTCATGAAACTTGCGTAGCAACGTTGATCCACTCCCTTGATTTGATGTGGCAATCTAGCACCTTTGATTTGGATTCGATTTGAATGCATAAGCCCTTGGAGTTGGAGATGGAGGCCATGATCAAGATTGATTTTGGCAGCACTTAGTTGCTAGAATGATTTTTAGTGATTTAGGTTAGGTCCTAGGGTGTTTTTATAGAGATTAGGAGCAGTTTAGGCCCTTAGATTTATCCTAGGATAGATCTGAACCCTCAAAACCCATCACAGGCCAATAGACCAGACCCAAGAGCATGTCTTGAGGAACAAGTCAGGCACACCCAGGCCAACTGGCCGACCGCCCAAGTCGACAGGGGTGTCGACTGGGCAGTCGACACCACCTGGGGTGTATCGACTCCCAAGTCGACTCCCCAGTCGACTTGGGGGTGGCGGGAATTTTCCCGCCTCTCCTGCTTGGCTGAATTTGAATTCTGAATTCAAATTTGAACTGTTTTTGAACTTGAAATTTTTTGAAAACTTTGACGGGCCATAACTTGGTCATACGGACTCCGATTTTTGAAAACTCGGACTCTATTTCATGTATTTTTCCGAGACGAACGCAATGGCACAGCCCGTTTCCCTTGATTCAGATTTTATCATTAAATTCTGCCTTGATTCTTGTCTTAGCATGTTGTAAAAATCCGGGTTGTCACATTCTCCCCAACTCAAAGGATTTCGTCCCCGAATTCTCCAAGTTAGGAAGAACGTATCCTACCATCCATCATCCATCTACTCAAAACATCATCCACAGGCAACCATGGTCCTTAAAAGACTCCTAATGCTTTATGAACACATGCAAAAAGTGTGTGTATATGTTCCTTAGCTAATGCTAATGATCAGGCCTGAATGATCTTTCTAATGCAAAATATGTTTAGTGCCATGAGTCCAGAATGTATGCAAATAGTCCTAGTCATATGAACACTATATGTGTGCACAACCATTCATCTACATGCAACATCCACATGGTAACACATTAAATTTCATCCATAAACAAGTATAAATACTCGTGCATATGCAACATGAAACGTGACCGCGTCAATCTAGTATCTAATGTGTATTCGCGCATCCACGAGCAACCACTTGCAACCATTTGCAACCATATCAATCATAACATGTTTCAAATACATGTTTACATCCATAGAGTTCTACCTAAGGTTCCCAAGATAGGATCGAGAAGATAAATAAGACAAACTCCTTACGGGGTTTGTAACAGAAACATGACCGAAAGGATATCCACCAAGCGATAACATGCAAGTAAGCTTTACAGGTGAACCAAGGATCAAAGATATACTCTTAAAAAGAGACATGATGCACGTGTCTAAGCCGCATTTCCATGAGCTTAATTCCATTGTGCCTTGACCGCCTTTGACTTCATGATTTCGTAGCTCCTTGATTCCTATTTCCAAGGTATGAGTTGGAACTCATTTCACTATCGCCTCTCGTTCCACTTTCACTTATTCTTTCCCTAGTATACTTGGCTCAACCATATCTGCGTACTCATGCAAGCTCTCCAAAATTCACTAGTGAATTCTGGATCTCGTTTACCGATGCCAATCCATGTTACCATGTGCGCTTACTAGGGTGATTCCTATAACCCATGCTCAAGCGGGATGAACCATCCGTCTTATTGGCGAACGTTACTCGATTGGATCAGAGATTTCCGATAAGTGCATCAAGAAATTCTAGGTAACTAACCATGACAAAACCCAAAAGGTCATACAAGACTTCGAGGGTATTACCAGGGCAAGTTAAGAGTTTAACTACCCTCCTTTCAAAACCGAGAATGGCATCCCTTACTGGATAACCACTTCACCCCTAGAATCCATCCATAGCTCAACAATAGAAGCATTGCTTCCAATCTCAACACTTGGCATAGACGTTCTCAAATCCAAACAAGTCATGAATAAATGGACCGACTCTCCAACCAAATTTTGGGACTAAAGTGGGATCTTCTACCATGCTAGTACTAAGGTGCAGAGACTTAACTATCGAGGCAGACTTAAATGATGCGATGATCAAAACAAAGTCTAGACGGGACGATAGAGAAGAAAGGCTAAGCCTTTAACAGAAACGGTACCATTCCTCTTAGGTACGCTAGAAATGAGAGCATACAATTGCCCTCTCGCTGATCTTGTCCTTATCTTCCTTTGTGGATCAAGCCATACCAACAAGTTGCTTATTCTTAAGCTCGTGTCCTTTATCCTTGCTCTTATTATCCCTTCTTATAACTTCGGTAACAGGTCTCTCGAGAACTTCCTCCATCGCACGGGAAAACACTTACGTAGCTAGATAAGGATTAGTCGCAGTTAAAACTACTGTGACTACAGATGGAGAAAAGAAAGGAAAAGAGGTTCAATCAAGGAAACAAAGGATAGTGCTAATGGCTTTTGGGGAATAGACTTTAAAAACTTTTCTTGAAAAATGCTTCTTTGTAAACAGTTTCTCAAATATTTTACAGCAGGTTTTAAAAACTCTCGCCCAGTCTGGTAACCTTCTGCTCTGATACCAAATGTAACACCCCACCTCCGCTAGGGTCACTCACGAAGGGAATGCACTAGGTTTGGTGAAGCATTATCGAGGTAAACATGCACAGAAATATTACAAGACAGAACATATATAAAACAGCGGAAGTAAAACAATTTCATTACCTTATAAAGTAGTAAGGTCAAAAGCCTTTTTCATCAGAATACAACAAAACCTATCTTGCAATAGTAAAGAAGCATAAACCATTTCATAAATTATTCCCCAAATAAAACAGTAAGGTAGCCATAGCCAAGAAAAGTCCAAGCCATGCATGATGACCTTCAACCAGAGGAAGTCCGAACTAAATAATAGCGTTTCCTCCCTGAAAACCTGGGGGGGGGGGGGAGGGAACGGAAGACAAAGAGGCGAAAGAAAACGGGGTCAGTCATAAAGACAGGTAAGTCCTATCTACTTCCAGTATAAAAACAGGTAAAGGTAACATGACATGCATAAACTGAAAGTAAACATAAGGATGACGACAAGATAGATAAGCTAAACCAAGATAACTGGATGAACTACTGTAGCAAGATAAACTAAGGTATCATGATAAACTACGGTGTCAAGATAAATCAAGGTGTCACATCGTCAGGTTTCTATCAAGTATACTATCCCAAGGTATCTATCATGTATAACATCCCACGGTATCTATCATTTATAACATCCCAAGGTATTTATCATGTATATTTGCTCTGCACCTCTCGTATTAGTATCCCAACCCACGTCATGTTTTAACTATGAATGTCCCTTGCCCAATGTCATGTAATGGTCCACGTCAACCTAATATATAGCATATGTAGGTTTTCCCAACTCGTATGTTTCTTTCCATGTATAAGTTCAGTCCTTTGTCGTAGGCCGTACGGACTTTCCTATGTAAATCCATACCACCTCAACGTAGTACCATTTTATCCTTGAAGTTGTTTTGGACTGCTACACTATATCTGGTTATGTTTTCTTACCATGAACTATCGCGTGTTCACTTAGGATTTATGCCACCTAGGACCACTAGGGATTATGCTACCTAATGAACGTTTCTGTGTCTCGGTTTGGGTTCAGGCCACCTAGGGCCACTAGGTATTATGCCACCCGTCAACCGCGCCCTTTTTCCCACGTATGTACCGTGAATCATTTTCCATGTCTAGACGCACATGTATCTCAATGTGCCACCCGAGTTCCGTGCCAGGGCATATCAAGAAATACGGAACTTGGTCGGGAGCTTTAAGTCGTCTGCTGATGCAGATATCAAGGTCTGTTTTTGTATCCGTGGCTATGGTCCCACGTGACCCCTCCCTCAACTACTGAAAGGCAATCCAAGAAAAATCAAGTATGAGAACTACATCCCGGCCCCACTATAGCCCCACTTTCCTATGGGCCAACCTCACCCATGACTCGATAGCAAGAACATGGTCTGTTGGGAGTTCTCTGCCTTTCCGTTCGCGCACGATTGACTAAAGATGGTAGGTAGTCGGCGACGTGCTATCTAGGGCAAAAACAAGTATCGTCGACTCCATGCTAATCCATCCCAGTCTTTAGGTCGCTCGCATAGCAACCAAGGCATACCCTTGGCTCTTCTACCGCAGACCTTAACCTCTGCGAGGCCGGGTTTCGTGGACCATCTGCCACCTCACAGAGGGATACCAAGAGTACCCTCACGTCCACCGAAGCTACCGCTTCGTCACCCAGTTCGTTGGAGCCTTTAATCCAAGTCAGATAAGTTGCTCCTCCTCGTATACTAAGCGATGACCTACCGTATCAGGTTACTCATCTATTTATGAACTAGTCCCATGTCCTTGGCTAAGAATTATTACTTAGTTATTCTGAACTAAGGTTTACCACTTAGCCTCCTTTCCCGTTATCCTTGATTAACTACGATTTTCAATCTAGTCCCCTGAGCTAGGGTTTTGTCTAACGGGTTAAGTGTTGTCATTCAAGTTCATGACTTAACCCGCCTAAGAATCATGTCAAGACTGGCTAAGTATTTAAGTTCAAGGCTTAGCCCTACAAGTTGGTTAAGTATACCAAGAAGCTCATGACTTAACCCTATCAAGTCAAATTGGTTAAGTATTTGTTTGTCTTAACCCTATCAGATTATCGTGTTAGATTGATTAAGCATAGATTATCTTAATCCCATCAGATTATCGAGTCGGATTGGTTAAGTATGGGTTAGCTTAACCCCATCCACAAATCGTATTACAATGGTTAAGTATATTTAAAAGGTCTTGTGACTTAACCCTATCAAGTCCGCATATTAGATTGGTTAAGTATAGGTTACTTAACCTCATCAAATCATCATGTATAATTGGTTAAGTATAAGTTACTTAACCCCATTAAATTATCATGTTAAGTTGGTTAAGTATTAGTTACTTAACCTCATTGAATTACCAAGTTTAGATTGGTTAAGTGTTTAACTTAACCCCATCGAATTACCGTGTTTAGATTAGTTAAGTGTAGGTTACTTAACCCCATATAACTACCATGTTTAGATTAGTTAAGTCTAAGTTACTTAATCCCATCTAATTACCAAGTCGGATTAGTTAAGTGTAAATTACTTAACCCCATCCCCTCATTGTCTTATATGGTTAAGTGTCATTAAGAAATCAAGTCCGGTTTAACTTAACCTACCCATTCGTGTCATATCGGTTAAGTGTCATTAGTCAAAATTACTTAACCTTTTCATGTGGCATTAATTAGATTAATGCACCCCAACCTCTCACATTAGACTTTGTTGTGGTTACTAGTTAAGCCAGGCGGGTCCGGGTAGCTTTACACCACAACCTAGTCTAACCTCGGGTTTTAAGTGCTATATGACCAACTACTCACATTGGGTCCTATTGTTTGTAGCCACTAGTTAAGCCGGGCGGGTCCGGGTAGATTTATGCTACAAACTCAACCCAACCTCGAGTTGGCCACTTTCATGTTTGGTTTAGTGTCATATTACACTTACAACCCATACGTGTCTAGTTTCAAGTCCCATGTTTATCCCACATGTCATGTCTACATCTAGGTGTATCACGAGTGTCATATTTTCATGAGATCCCATGTCAATTATCATGCCGTAATTACGCTTGTCTAACCTACCCCAAATCGTGTTTCCAACCCAAGTAAAAGCGAGTCAACATAGTAAGGATACTATGCTACATATTGGCCTCAAACATGCACGATATCAAAAAGGGATTGGCCACAAACACGCATAGTATCATTAGGGAATTTGACCACAAACATGCATAGTATCATTAGGGAATTTGGCCACAAACATGCATAGTATCATTAGGGAATTTGGCCACAAACATGCATAGTATCATTAGGGAATTTGGCCACAAACATGCATGATAACATAAGGGGTTTGGGTTCATTTACATGCATAAGCCCAAAAGTCAAGTCTTTGCCAATGTTTCACAAGTCAAATGGTTCCCAAAGGTTCATGCTAACATTTCATAGATAAAGATTCAAACTTGCAAGGTAAACTAGGTGAAACATAACATGAGTGGCATGATTTAGTCGCTAAAACTTAGCCCAAGGTCATAGATCATAGAAAAGGGGCAAAATTAGGTTCACATAGGCTAGCATACTTATGTTTCATCGCATTTTATCCCATGTCACATTAGAACCACCGTTAGAATCTACAAGTAGCTAGAACTTACATAGCGAGGCTTAGGGAAGGATCATGCATCGTCTTGACGAAGAAAGGTGGCTCCTTTATTGAAGAATCGTCATGAAACTTGCGTAGCAACGTTGATCCACTCCCTTGATTTGATGTGGCAAGCTAGCACCTTTGATTTGGATCCGATTTGAATGCATAAGACCTTGGAGTTGGAGATGGAGGCCATGATCAAGATTGATTTTGGCAGCACTTAGTTGCTAGAATGATTTTTAGTGATTTAGGTTAGGTCCTAGGGTGTTTTTATAGAGATTAGGAGTAGTTTAGGCCCTTAGATTAACCTTAGGATAGATCTGAACCCTCAAAACCCGTCACAGGCCAATAGACCAGACCCAAGAGCATGTCTTAAGGAGCATGTCAGGCACACCCAGGCCAACTGGCCGACCCCCCAAGTCGAAGGGGTGTCGACTGGGCAGTCGACACCACCTGGGGTGTGTCGACTCCCAAGTCGACTCCCCAGTCGACTTGGGGGTGGCGGGAATTTTCCCGCCTCTCCTGCTTGGCTGAATTTGAATTCTGAATTCAAATTTGAACTGTTTTTGAACTTGAAATTTTCTGAAAACTTTGACGGGCCATAACTTGGTCATACGAACTCCGATTTTCGAAAACTCGGACTCTATTTCGCGTATTTTTCTGAGACGAACGCAATGGCACGGCCCACTTCCCTTGATTCAGATTTTATCATTAAATTCTGCCTTGATTCTTGTCTTAGCATGTTGTAAAAATCCGGGTTGTCACACTTGTAATTAATATCAAATGTGATTTGGGTTTATCGTGAATCGTGTTTTAGATGACATTGGTTCTTTAACCCAGTTAAAGGCAAGATGTTGATTTTTGAAAGGATTAAAACTAAGTGGAGTTCTAATGAACCTTTAATTAGATTGAAAGGTGAATTGATAATTTAAATTATCAAATCTGAAAGGTGATCGAGAATGGAGTACTACCAGTTTTGCTCCAATGCGATAGTTAAATCTTTAATTATATTTGAACGTGAAATGGTAATTAATTTTACCGATAACACCGTGATGTTAGGAATGGAGTATTACCAGTTTTGCTCCATGGGATGAATAGGTTGGGATTGGGAAATAAAATAAATAATTACTTCGGTGTGGTTCGCTAATCCCGACTAGTTTAAAATGATATCCAAAGGAAGATTAAAGAATAAATTTAGAAGAATTTATCTTGGATAAAATTAATGGGAACCTTTCCCTAAGAATGTGATTTTGTGAATAAAAGAATATTCTGAATTGGAATGAGGGGTTTGTTGTGTTTGTGTAACATTTTTTTATCATATACGTGGGTTATTCGGAAAGGCCGGGTTTATACCCATTCTGAATAACCGATTCGACGAGATGTCGAAGATGAAGACGATGGTTGAAGACCGTAAGTCTTCACATCGTTTGGGTGATTACTGATGATCTCGATTGGGCTGTACACCCAAGATGAGGGAAACAGTTGGTGATTGTCCAGACGTACTTGGAGATGGATGGATATGCAAGGAAAGTGCCTCTGGTTTCGTTCAGACCCAGAACGAACTTGTAAATGGATTGTGTGTCTGACATTGGATTTTATTCTATGTTTATTGATCTCTATTAAGTATACATCTGTTTGGCGGCGGAGAATTTATTCTCTTGCTTAACGCCCTTCTCTGAGACGTACGAGATCAGAGGTTGTATATCGATGGACATCAGTCGCATGGAGTGAATTTCCAGTGTGGCACGCGTAAGTGGCAATTGATCAAGGCTTCTGTTGAAAAGCAAAGTCTTGTGGTTGATGATCAAAGCACGGCCTGTGTGGCGTAGCTTTGTGTATAATGTGAATTCGCGAGCCTCACACCTCGGTATGAGTCAAAAACGGGATAGTGACTGCAGGGAGAGCACGGCGTTTCTTTCTAGCTAGGGTGGTGTTAGTGACCTACCAGCCCTGACATTTATATACTTTTCACCTGTGTGGTTGTTGGATACGAGGCGCCTCGGATATAGGTCTGTAAGGACCGGGAAACGTGTGTTCAGGAATTGCCAATCCTCAAAAGTAAGAGAGGATCGGCCCTGAAGATCCAAGGATCATAGTGGGGTCCTGAGACATTTGCTAGAGTGTCTCGAACGCGGAGAGGAGCTTGCCCCTTGCCTCGGCTCATGATGGAAATCCAATTTCCAATATGTGATAGTGCGGTTTTATTTGTAGAACCTAGTATGGCGACATAGTGGTATGGGTCATTCGTGCCGCCTATGATTAAAATTGTTTTGACACTATACACCTATACAAATAATGTGTTTTAACGTATCAAGCATGCTTTGGCTGTTATAAGGTAAAAACCCTATCCTCCGGCTTGCGTTGCATTGTGTGATGGGACCTGGGTCTTATAACAATTTCATTTTTCTTTATTTAGCATTGCGCTGTTTGTTTTATGCACTGGTATTCTTGGGAGGAAACCCGTTCCGTGTTATACGGCGTGGTCCCTTGATTTACCAAACTTTGAAAATAAAGATTAATAACCGTTTTAGTTCTCACACCAGTCACATGACTGACCTGGAGTTTATTGTTTTATCCTAAACTCTGGGTGCCCCTATTTTCCACACGGGCAGCTAGTAGTTTTGGTTTTGCAGATTTATATTCACAGGATCCTGGTTTACAGCTGGAATGATATCCGGAAAGCTCTGTATCCGTATATCACCTTCAGTTGTGCTTTGTATTATTTTTCCGCTGCTATGTAATTTATTGTAATCTCTGATATTTATCGAATGTAATTTATTTATTTATACTCTGTATATTCTTGTATCTGATGGAATTGTTGTAATAACAATGAAATGTTCTTCCGTCTGCGTTCTGATTTGTCTTGTCCTCAACGCAATCCGGGCTTTCCTTCACGGGGAAGTTCGAGTCGTGTTAGTTGGTATCAGAGCTTTGTATTACAGAGCTCGAGAACAAGACACATTAGAACCATACGAAAGAATTCATCAGATATTGGATTAGTAATATCCAATTTGAATGACTCGTTAGAGATAAGATCAGTAGTATCCTAGAACGAGTGTGAAGAGTATATTTTTCAAATGAAAACAATTTTGTTTTTAAAATTCAATTCGCTTTATACTTATTCGAATATTTTTTTATTTTGAATTTGGACAATCGAGTATATAAAGATTTCGCGTATACACGTCATGAACGTATATTCGAAGTTTTAATATACTTGATAGATATAGAATCATACTCTAGTGGCCCGAAGATGATTCTGATGGTTGAGTACTCGTCGTCAGAATTTATTTTCGAGTGACGAAGGTGTGATTTCTATATATTTCCATTAGACTTGTGTGAGAACTAAAACTAATATAACTAGAATACATTGGTGTGAATTGGCATCAAAACATGTTTTTCTGTATATATATCAAATTATGAATTTGAAACTCTAATTCACTAATTGATTGATGTTTGTGTTGTTTGTTTATTTGTTTGATAATTTTGAACCATTTAGCCTAATTGAATCAAATATTGAATTGTATTGAAAATTGGTCGCATTTGCTTGCATATACATGTACTCACATTGAACAGGTCATAGCAAGGAGGCTAGAGCAAAGAATAAAATTTGTTTGCCCGACAAATAGGTACATGTTTACTATAATTTACTGTTTTGTTTGGGTGATGATGATTTTATGAGCCGATTGGCTTTTTCTTTTTCTTTTTCTTTTTGAGATCAGAAGGCCTATATGGCAATTTCGGGATTTTCCTGTGGCTCCCGGTGCAGGGGAGGTTATGGCGAAATTTTTCGAAAATTTAGGGTGTTAGCCAAATTTTTGAAGAATTTGAAAATTCTCAGAGATTGAAAAGTTGGAGAATGGAAGCCAGATCGAACGTAGAGTTGATTAATCAAACCACTTTCGACTTTGTTCCTTTTCGGGGACGAAAAGTTTTAAATCAAACCACTTTCGACTTTGTTCCTTTTCAAGGACGAAAAGTTTTAAGTGGGGGAGATTGTAACAACCTGAAAATCTGGGCCAGTTTAAAATTTTTATTTCGGCAATTTTAGTGAATTTTGCACATGTAAAATAGATTATTTTAAATAATATCAGCGAGAAATTTATTTTGAATAGAATTAGAACGTATATTTTATGTACATCGTCGTTAGAATATATATTTATTTTAAATTATAAAAGGAATTGAAAATGGCGCGGTAGTTCGATAATTCGATTTCAAACTTCAATTGAACGTACCGGGTGCAAAACAATTCGGATTTTAGTGAAACCAAAAACATTAGGATCTATTTTAGAATATCTTTCCAACGAATCCGAGAAATCGAAATTTCATAGCGGGGATCAAAAGATATGTCCAGTTGAAAATTCTGAATAGTCGCTATGGAATTCAGGCCCTTAAAAATGGGAATTTTGCAAACGACCTCGGATTTCGACGAAACCACTTTTGTAGGATCCGTGATGTCAAATTATTCCTAGATTCCAAATTTCATAATTTTTCGAATCAATATGTGAGCATGGCAAAGGAAAACATGTTTGACCAGTTTCAGTTGATTTTAATCGACTGGAAAATGACCATTTTTCCAACGGTCTCAGAATACGACGAAACTAGTTTTGTTAGGACCGTATCGTCAATACGAAGCTAGAAAATATTTTTCGGGAATTTTCAGAGTCAGTGTGTGACCCCAGTAAATTGAAATGTGCGTTCAAATTCAATATATAGAGTTATATGTTGATTTTGACGAAACCTAATCGAAACGATCGAATCAGCTTATGGTACATATCCCATTGTGTTCAGAATGGGGGTGAAACGCTATGGACGACAGGCGGTGGGCCTCGTTTAGAGGTCAAATGAAAAAGTTAGCTTTTTGGGAATATAAAAATAAAATAAAATAAATATGGCCCCTCCTTTCTTTACGTTGACCAAGCCCCCCCTTTCAAAATCATTACAGGAAATTAAAAAAAAAAGAACGATGCGAGGTGGGTGGCGACTCGCCGCCACCGCGGCCAGCAGAGGCGTCGCGCCTCTGGCGCAACCACCGCCGAGCCTCCCCAGCTTCCCCCGCAACCTTCCTCCACGCGGCGCTCTCTCTTCTTCTCCCTGTAGACGCGACTCCTCCTTTCTCCTGTCGCACGATGACCAGAGGAGCCCCAATCCGATCCCCCAAACTCCGCCTGTAGCCCCACGTCGGCCATCTCCAGCCGCATCCCGACCAGCGCCCTCCTCTCCGACGCAGCGAGCAAACGCCCCCCTCCTCCAATGAACGCGGTGAGCTTCTTTGATTTCGTTTTTACATTAAAACTGAGTATTGATTAGCAAAGTAAAAGAAGTATTTTTACTCATTGATTAGCAAAGTAAAAGAAGGATTTTTATTCATTGATTTGCAAAGTAAAAGAAGGATTTTTATTCATTGATTTGCAAAGTAAAAGAAGGATTTTTATTCATTGATTTGCAAAGTAAAAGAAGTATTTTTATTCATTGATTTGCAAAGTAAAAGAAGGATTTTTATTCATTGATTAGCAAAGTAAAAGAAGGATTTTTATTCATTGATTAGCAAAGTAAAAGAAGGACTTTTATTCATTGATTTGCAAAGTAAAAGAAGGACTTTTATTCATTGATTTGCAAAGTAAAAGAAAGATTTTTATTCGTTCATTAGCTAGGAAAAAGAAGTGATTTTTAATAATAAAAATATGATTTTTATATAGTGGCGATAATAAAAATATGATTTTTATATTATAAAAGGAGTAAAAATATGATTTTTATATATTGAATAGTGAAGTAAAAATTCGATTTTAATATATTGAATAGCGAAGTAAAAATTCGATTTTTATATATATAGTGAATACGGGCAACGAAAGTGACAAAGGGAGAGAACGACGAAGATTTCTATATAAGAAGAGTCGTGGAGTTAGGATAACTATCGGTGAGAATTTCTCACTCTAAATTTCTTTTTTTAGTTATATATATATACTAGGATGCAGACGGTGCTTAGCAGCACCCGACACCCGTCATCCACAGACCATGGATGGCTTGTTTGTTTGATTGATGTGTTGTGAAATTTGTTTGTGTTGTTGATGTGAAATCGATAATATAAATTAATGTGTTGAAAGGAAATAAAACATTTATATAGTTAAAAATATTTTATCGTTAAAAATATAATTTTTAACGTGAATGTGAATAAATAAATATTTATAAACAAATCGGCCGATTTGTTTATATACACTGATTTGACTGATATTGATTGGGACGATAAATTTTACACATCGCCCAACTGCACAAATAAAAATCTGTGTTTGTTGATTTGAAACCCCACACGGGTGTTGGGATGATATTTGGGTACACTAATCCCAATTATTTAATTGTATGTTGATCGATTGGTCGACAGACTGAGTAAGCGTCGATTATTTTTATTTGATGCTTATGCAGTTGTGTGGTGCACTTTGGATGATGGTTGATTGTTTATCATTGCTATTATATACATGTGTTGTATGGAATCCATATAATTAACATTATATGGTGATTGATTGGGCATCATTCCAATCGGGAAAATAATGAATATTATAAAAGAAAATTCATGTGTTGAAACTATTTATGTGTTGAGTAAAATATTTTAATAATAAAATTTACATCTTTATCATATTTAAAATTAGAACTACTTCACGGTGGAGTCTGATTTTAAAATCAAACGATAGATACCATAATTTTATAAAATATTTTACATAACAAAAATAGTGATGTGTTGACAGTACTCATTTGGTGAGATTAGTCAAGAGTTAAAAGAAATATAGATTCATGTGTTGAATAGAATAAATATTCATTTATTGAATAGAATAAAGAAGTTTTTGAAAAACATAAAGCCGTGTTGATTAGAGCTGCGTTATTTTGACGCGAACGATATTTATATCGATTTTATTCGTTTTATAATGAATATTGAAAAGTGATTTCAAAATTTAATATTTTGAAATGAAATTCAAATTAAATTAGATTAAAATTCAAACGAAAATTGAATTGAATTGAATCAATTTGAAATGAATTCGAATCAAATAGAAAATGAATTCGATTAGAATTGAATAGAAAGTGAATTTGAACTCAAATCAATTAGAAATGAATTCAAATTGAATTAAATTGAAATTGAGTTAAAAACGAATTGAAATCGTTTTGAATGAAATTTAAAACGAACTGAAATTGAATTGAAATCAATTTGAAATGAATTCGAATTGAATTAAATAGAAGGTAAATTCAAATTGAATTGAATTGAAACGAATTAGAATTTGGATTGAAACGAATTTGAATTCGAATTAAATAAAATTGAATTGAAATCAAATCGATTTGAAATTGAAGAAGAAGTTGAAATTGTTTTTGAAACGAATTTCAAACGATTTATAAAATACGTTTTAATAGGAAATCGACGAAATATATAATATATATATTATATATATAATGGCCTGAATAGAACGCGTCGCGCCGCGGCAGTTCGTGAATTTCAACCATTAATTTCGAATTGACGTTGCGGGAGATCCGACCGTCGGATTCTCCTAAAACCGGAACGTTGGATTCGTATCGAAAAGAGCTTTCCAATGAATATTAGAAATTTGAAATATAACGGTTGGATTTGGAATTATGTCCAAATCAAATTTAGAAAAGGTCGATGTAAGTGCAGTTCGATGGCCGTTGATGGAAATTGACTGTACGGGCCTTGATAAAATTATAAAAATATCTATAATTTGTGTAAAATCATAAGAAATGATTTGGGAAAAATTGGGCTGAAGAATTCCACATTTGAAAAGATAAAAATATATTTTTATCGAAATGAACTCGTTTTGAACTAGAATTAAAATCAATTTATTTTTGAAATAAATAAATTGAATTTGAAAGTGATTTTAAAAATAATCAATATTCCCAATATGTGAGTTGGACTGGAGTTGAATCGAAATTATCTTCGAAATATTTCGATGTTGGATTTCGTGACTATACAGATATTGTTATGGGAATTTGAAAGATATATTTTATATCGTTATTTCCAATACGATATTTGTTGGTTTCAGAATTTGATATTGAATATAAGCCGGTATATTTTCTATTTAGAGCCTTGTAATTAATATCAAATGTGATTTGGGTTTATCGTGAATCGTGTTTTAGATGACATTAGTTCTTTAACCCAGTTAAAGGCAAGATGTTGATTTTTGAAAGGATTAAAACTAAGTGGAGTTCTAATGAATCTTTAATTAGATTGAAAAGTGAATTGATAATTTAAATTATCAAATCTGAAAGGTGATCGAGAATGGAGTACTACCAGTTTTTCTCCAATACGATAGTTAAATCTTTAATTAGATTTGAACGTGAAATGGTAATTAATTTTACCGATAACACCATGATGTTAGGAATGGAGTATTACCAGTTTTTCTCCATGGGATGAATAGGTTGGGATTGGGAAATAAAATAAATAATTACTTCGGTGTGGTTCGCTAATCCCGACTAGTTTAAAATGATATCCAAAGGAAGATTAAAGAATAAATTTAGAAGAATTTATCTTGGATAAAATTAATGGGAACCTTTCCCTAAGAATGTGATTTTGTGAATAAAAGAATATTCTGAATTGGAATGAGGCGTTTGTTGTGTTTGTGTAACATTTGTTTATCATATACGTGGGTTATTCGGAAAGGCCGGGTTTATACCCATTCTGAATAACCGATTCGACGAGATGTCGAAGATGAAGACGATGGTTGAAGACCGGAAGTCTTCACATCGTTTGGGTGATTACTGATGATCTCGATTGGGCTGTACACCCAAGATGAGGGAAACAGTTGGTGATCGTCCAGACGTACTTGGAGATGGATGGATATGCGAGGAAAGTGCCTCCGGTTTCGTTCAGACCCAGAACGAACTTGTAAATGGATTGTGTGTCTGACATTGGATTTTATTCTGTGTTGATTGATCTCTATTAAATATACATCTGTTTGGCGGCGGAGAATTTATTCTCTTGCTTAACGCCCTTCTCTGAGACGTACGAGCTCAGAGGTTGTATATCGATGGACATCAGTCGCATGGATTGAATTGCCAGTGTGGCACGCGTAAGTGGCAATTGATCAAGGCTTCTGTTGAAAAGCAAAGTCTTGTGGTTGATGATCAAAGCACGGCCTGTGTGGCATAGCTTTGTGTATAACGTGAATTCGCGAGCCTCACACCTCGGTATGAGTCAAAAACGGGATAGTGACTGCAGGGAGAGCACGACGTTTCTTTCTAGCTAGGGTGGTGTTAGTGACCTACCAGCCCTGACATTTATATACTTTTCACCTGTGTGGTTGTTGGATACGAGGCACCTCGGATATAGGTCTATAAGGACCGGGAAACGTGTGTTCAGGAATTGCCAATCCTCAAAAGTAAGAGAGGATCGGCCCTGAAGATCCAAGGATCATAATGGGGTCCTGAGACATTTGCTAGAGTGTCTCGAACGCGGAGAGGAGCTTGCCCCTTGCCTCGGCTCATGACGGAAATCCAATTTCCAATACGTAATAGTGCGGTTTTATTTGTAGAACCTAGTATGGCGACATAGTGGTATGGGTCATTCATGCCGCCTATGATTGATATTTATGATTGAAATTGTTTTGACACTATACACCTATAATAGTATCAAATAATGTGTTTTAACGTATCAAGCATGCTTTGGCTATTATAAGGTAAAAACCCTATCCTCCGGCTTGCGTTGCATTGTGTGATGGGACCTGGGTCTTATAACAGTTTCATTTTTCTTTATTTAGCATTGCGCTGTTTTTTTTATGCACTGGTATTCTTGGGAGGAAACCCGTTCCGTGTTATACGGCGTGGTCCCTTGATTTACCAAACTTTGAAAATAAAGATTAATAACCGTTTTAGTTCTCACACCAGTCACATGACTGACCTGGAGTTTATTGTTTTAACCTAAACTCTGGGTGCCCCTATTTTCCACACGGGCAGCTAGTAGTTTTGGTTTTGCAGATTTATATTCACAGGATCCTGGTTTACAGCTGGAATGATATCCGGAAAGCTCTGTATCCGTATATCACCTTCAGTTGTGCTTTGTATTATTTTTCCGCTGCTATGTAATTTATTGTAATCTCTGATATTTATCGAATGTAATTTATTCATTTATACTCTGTATATTCTTGTATCTGATGGAATTGTTGTAATAACAATGAAATGTTCTTCCGTCTGCGTTCTGATTTGTCTTGTCCTCAACGCAATCCGGGCTTTCCTTCACGGGGAAGTTCAGGTCGTGTCATTAAGTGTCCAAGTTTACCTAACCCCGCCCATTTGTTTAGTTAACATGTTGAATCGGTAAAGTGTTTTCCTAATTTACTTAACCCTACCAATCCTGACTTAGCTTTAATTATTAAAGCACCAACCACTCACATTAGACAGTCTTGTTGTGGTCACTGGATGTGCCAGTCGGTTCCGGGCAGATTTACACCACAACTCAGTCTAACCTCGGGTTCTTTTTGGGCTTGATGCACTAACCACCCACATTAGACAGGTCTTGTTATGGTCACTGGATATGCCGGTCGGTTCCGGGCAGATTTACACCACAGCTCAGTCTAACCTCGGGTTTGGCATATTCGTCTTTTCTAAAATTCATATTTTTCTATGTATGTCAAATTTCTTTATGTGGATTAAATTTAATTTAATCATGCCATAATTATCCTTTGATTATGCTCAACATAAATGGTATATCAAATATACCATTTAACGAAAAAATCTATGCCGTGAATTTTCATATTTCCCATCGCTACCCGCGTGGAACGTATGCATAAATCACATAAAATGTTGGGCTAGTAAGTTAGCCCAACCCATAAACAAGAAAAGGGGTAATAAGCAAGAGACATGAAATAAACATAAAATAACATACATTTCAACTTGTCATGTGTAACTTGGCACAGAGGTATCATTAACTTTAATTAAATGGGTAAAGGTGAACTTGTGACTAAGTTGGGTCTAATGGTCATGTAAACTTGACAAAGGCCTAGCATGGAAGTTTAACATATAACCACAGTTTCAACCCACAACTTAACATATGATCTTATGTATGTCAAAACATAAGAAAGCTATTATAATCATTTTTAATCACAATTTAGCATGATGTTAAAAACATAAGAGGACTATAATTCCACTTTTACAACATAATTAGATTCAACCTAACATGAATATACATGAGTGTTGATCTAACATATAAGCATGTGTTTTAGATCACAAACTTGCAAATAACCACCAATTTATAGCATGACATGTTTTACCATTTAATTGGCAAAATAAATCCATTACCCAAATCATAATAGATTTTAATAACATACAATATGTTCATCACCACAAGCATATAGACATGATTAATATACAACATGTTCATCGCCATAAGCTTATAGACATGATTAATTACAACGATACTTTAAGATAAACAAGAATCAAATCTTATACATAAGCATCATTCTATATCCCAATTACAACATGTCATGATTCAATCGAAAGAATGTTTAAATCTCTGTAATAACCAACTTACAAACTAAAAGGAATTCTTGCATTCTGAAATTAGAGATGCGCGCCTTTGATGAAGATCATTGAATTAGACTCCTTTTAATTTGATTTTAGATGTAAGCTTTTAACTCGTCTTTGAATTGAAAATGGCGACGGCTACTCCAAGTTCTCTACTGATGGCATTTCAGTTCTAGGATTATTTTTCTGTGTGTTTTTAGGTTGAAGATTGAGTTGTTTATATAGAATTTCACTTTAATTATAGCCGTCGGATGAACCTAGGGTTAATCACAGCCACTCAGACCATATTAAGGCCATCCAGAAACCCTAGTGACTTAGCATCAAGTCATCAGTCATTCAAAATTTAGATCTGGCCGAGGGCCAGGTCGACCCCCAGGTCGACCTCTAGGGGGGAGGTCGACACTAGGGTCGACCCCCTGGTCGACCTGCCTGGACGGGAATTTTCCCGCCCAGCTCGCTTCTGACTTCTGTTTGAATTTGAACTTGTTTTTCGAGCTGTTTGAATTAATTTGAATTCTCTAGAAACTTCTGACAGCCATAAATTCTTCATACGAAGTCCAATTTACGCAAACTCGGACTCTATCTCAACCAAAATTCTGAGACGAACACAATGGCATAACCCGTTTCCCTTAATTCTCACATTTTAAATTAAGTATTCTAGGATTCGTTATTATAACGTTAATAGAAAGTACGGGGTGTTACAGATAATGAATTCCAACTGGCAAGGTATGGGACCACCTTCTAATAGTGTATCTTTAGAGAGGAATACACCGAGTTAAACGAGAACATCTTGCAACCCAGGCTAAACATGACCGGTCACTCATTTCGCTTGGGTGTACCGAATGTATTATCACCAACGGTTGGGATCAGCAACTGTTTCCCGAAAGGGACAACATCGAAATAGATTATAGAAGTAAATGGAATTTCTATAGATCAGGTGACAATACACCCTAATTGGTAGCTAACCACTTAGCCATGCGACCTACCCGATTTTATACCATTTCTCGGTTGTGAGGCTAGAGGCCATAACGTATCTTCAACAGATCATATTTCATTTACGTTGAATGCCACATCGTCATACCCGTCAAATCACAAATTGATTTTTCCAAAAAATACCACGAGCATAAGCTAAGAGAAACAAATTCCTCCGCTACCAACATAAATACGTTTGAAACTGTAACGTCCCATATTTTGCGGTATAATAATTAATTAATCTAATTATATAAATAGGGATTGAGAGATTGAAATGGTCGTTGAATTAAATTATAGTGAATATTTAATTAATATAAATAACAGAATAATATATTTAATTTCTAAAATAATCGAAAATAGTGAAATTCACAGTATTGTGTGAATTGGATTATTTATAATATATATTTCAGTTTAGAGTTGAATTATATTAACGAATATATTATATAAACGATAGTTGAATGCATAATTATATTATAATTATAATTGAGCTCGAAATGGCGCTGTAGTTCGCAATTTGGCGATTTGAACTTTAAACGAATATATAGAAGCCGTTTTAAATCGGATTTCTATGAAATAAGAAACGTTCGGAGCTGGTGAAGTATATTTTTCTAATGGAAAAGAAAAATCGGGATTTCGTCATGTAGATTTTGAGTTATGTCCAAATCAAAATTTTGAAAAGTCGCTATGGAATTCCTTTATAAATTATAACGATTTATTTATATTATAAATGGATTTTCTAATATAAATTGAATATCGGTTCAACCGGGATTTGAATATCGAGTTATAAATCCAAATAGAGCTGTATGATATTCTAATGTGAATATATACGATAATATTTATTTATAAATATTTAATTTAATTGTTTTTAAATATATTTAATATCTAAAAGGGGTTTATTTAAAGCTCCAAAAATAGCCAGTTTTGCAGACGACCTCCGTTTTTGACGAAACTAATTTTGTTGGATCCGCAATGTTAAATCATTGTTAGATATCAAGTTTCGTGATTTTTAGAGTCCGTATGTGGTCGTAGGCGATTTTAATGTTAAAAATAATCGATAATTTGACCTTTAAAAATATGCTGTGTGAGCAAACGGAGTCGGAATTCGACGAAACCAGCTTTGTTGGGTCCGTAATGTCGAACTGTAGCTGCATGCCAATTTTCATGATTTTTGAATATTGTATGTGATCACTAGGATTTTTAAACAGCATATATCGACAACGATTCAATAAAATGGAATATAATGATCGAATATAAAATTATTATATATATCCTATAAATACCCAATATCTTTCTAAACCTAGACTCATTTTCTCTGGTCAAATTTATAGGTACCATGTTTTTCATTTTCCAGAAAGAAAATCGGATCTTCTTAAATTCATAGAAAATAGAAATAAAATCCTTTAAAAAAAATCAAAGCTTGGATCTACGGGTTTGTGGGAAGTACGTCTTCATTCTAGGGTAATATAGGGGGTCACGGTAGTCTCCTTGTAGGGTTCGACGGGTTTTACTGAAGCAAGGGCCAGAGACGCGGTCGAGTAGGCTCCGGCAAAGAAGCGGACGACCTTTGAAGGCGTTCAGGTGAATGGTGGTGTTTCCGACAATCGAGGGTGGTTGCGTGCTCATTGGAAAGGGTCATAGGGCGTCAGATCAGTTATCAGAAGGGGGTGCGAGTTTGAAGTGGGAAGGCTTAGTAAATGGAGGAGTTGAAGGAGAGCGTTGCGGTGATATTAGTTTGGATTAATATGGAGTAAAGGAGGGGATTTGATGAGGTTTGCATCGGGTATGGCTGGAATTTTTGAACAGGTAGTTGCGGTAGAAAATAATCCAATGGGGAAGAAGGGGTTGAACTGATGCGGGTCAAATCTGTTGGGCCGAAGTCTTGAATGGGTAAATCCCATATGGAAATGTGTTAAAGTTTTTTTAAATTTAAATAATGTTTGAAATTGTGAATTTAATAACTTTATCATACAATATTGGTTTTCAGCAAAACGAGATCCGTTGGGATCGTATGGACGAGAGCTACACACTGGAACTGACAGGGAGTGAATCAGGGCTCATTACAATTTATAGCAAAATAAATTGTCTGATCCGAATCAACAACAGTTTACCATTATTTAACGATGAACTTCCAAAGTGAGTAAAACTCACCAACTCTATCTGTTCGTATTTTTATAACGTACATTTAGAACTGATAAATGATGATTGATTGTTGTGTATTGACTATTTGGTTGAACTACTAAGTAATTGGTTGAAATTATAGATCTGGTTATATATATATATATAAATGTTTATATATATATATGTATATATAAAAATTGATTCTATTTAGCAGAATATTTCATAGTGAAATGAAATTAATGTTAATTGTATTGTGTAACATCTGTGGATGCAGGGAAACAGGTTGAACGTGGATTCCTCAACATTTATTTTATTGTTTTTCATATATGGTGATATATGATGTGATATATAATCTGTTGTTGATGATGTGTGTTAGAATGATATTGATCATTGTTATTTGGTATTTTAAATACCATAAGAAATACTGGAATATAAAAAGTGAATTTTCAATGTTATATTGAAAAAGAAATATATATAAAATCAAAGGATTTTATAAAAAGAGATATTTATAAAATCAAAGGATTTTATGAAAAGGAAATATTTGTAAAACATTTACAAATAGAATTGAAAAGGAAATATTTGTAAAACATTTACAAATAGATTTGAAAAGGGGATATTCGTAAAACATTTACAAATTGATTTGAAAAGGGGATATTTGTAAAACATTTACAAATAGATTTGGAAAGGAAATATTTGTAAAACATTTACAAATAGATTTAAAAAGGGAATATTCGTAAAACATTTACAAATAGATTATAAATGGAAATATTTATATAGTAAATAAATAGAATTATAAAGGAAATATTTATTTCGAAAATAAATAGATTATAAAAGGAAACACTTGAAAAATGAATAAAATTGTATAAAAAGAGAATTTTACACTAGGAAGATTTAGACCCGTGCTTCGCACACGGGTATAACAGAATGTGAATTCAAATTGAACATTTAAGAGAAATCTGTTTTAACAGATAAAGCAAGAAGCTTAATTTATAAATAAGGTTTTATATAAATTAAGTAAAATATTTATCATTGGATTAATAGAATGCATAAGTCAGGACTTATATAGAGAAGTAAGAATCGATTTCAACATCGATATTTGAAATGAATATGGACGAAGAGTAAATTGGATAGGGTTAATCAGTTAGAGTTATACAGTTAGAGTTAATCAGTTAGAGTTAATCAATTAAAGTTAAATCGAACCAGAGTTATTCAAATAGAGTTAATCGAACATGAGTTAATAGAATATTAGTTATTCGAATAGAGTTAATTGAATTGGAGTTAGTCGGATTAGAGTTATTCGAATATAGTTTATTCGAAGAAAGAGTTATCGAATAAGGTTATTCGAAGAAGAGAAATAAATCGAATATTAGTTATTCGAAATAATTTATCGAATATTAGTTATTCAAAAGAAGTTATCGAATATTAGTTAGTCGAAAGAAGTTAATCAAATATTAGTTATTCGAAAGAAGTTATCGAATATTAGTTAGTCGAAAGAAGTTATCGAATATTAGTTAGTCGAAAGAAGTTAATCGAATATTAGTTATTCGAAAGGAGTTATCGAATAGAGAAAGGAGTTACCGAATACAGTTTATTCGAATATAGTTAAAGGAGTTATCAAATATTAGTTATTCGAAAGGAGTTATCGAATATTAGTTATTCGAATAGAGTTAAAAGAAGTTAATCGAATATAGTTTATTCGAAAGGAGATAAATCGAATATAAAATCATTTGAAGAGAGTTAATCGAATATAGTTATTCGAAGAGAGATTATCGAATATAGTTGTTCGAAGAAAGAGATTATCGAATATAGTTATTCGAAGAAAGAGTTATCGAATATAGTTTATTCGAAAAGGAGTTTTCGAATAGAGATTATTCGAAAGAGAGTTATATGTTGAAATTCGATTATATCGATTTCGGGAAAGTACTATTCGCTTTCTGTTTTTAACCAAGATTTATTTATTTATAAATAAATTAGTTAATTGGTTTTTTTGTCCAAATTAATAAATAAAAGTTATACTTAAGTTACTATATTTCGAAAGCATGGGATTATATCACCATTGTTATAATAAAATGATTTATGTAAAAGAAGTGGATTCATAAATAGAATCTGAGAGTTACGTAAGGAAGTTTTGTTAAAGATTTAGAAGGTGAACTTTGTTTATTTCGAAGTTAGAAATGTTTTTCAGTTAAGGTCTGAGAGGTAGTTATACTCTAACTTGATTGGCTTCATTTTTAACTAAGGAATGGTTAAGGTTCGATAGTAAAGGTTGGTTAAGTGAATTTAGTTAATGAAGGTAATGGGTTGAGTTGGCATAGTGATGTTTTATTTAAACATCTGTTTAAATCAAATGAATAAGTTTTGGAAACATTTTCCAAATAAAATCAGAGATATTTTTTAATTATAGAAAATGAAATGTTAATGATAAGGAATACAGGGATGACAGTGATACGTGAAAAGAGATGGAAATGTTTTCCAATGATTAATAATATATATTTTCTAAATTTAGAAAATAAGTAATGTTGAATATATGGAAACAGGAAATAAATAAATTAATGAACTAAAAAGATAAATGTTAAATGATTTTTGATCGATATAATTAATAAATAAATTGATGAACTAAAGAGATAAATGTTAAATGATTGTTGATCGATATAATTTCCATCTGGAAGTAATATCGTTGTTTGCACATGTGTTTTTCTTTGATAGTTAACTCACCGACTATCGAAGTTTTTGACCATTTGCATTGTCAATACGGAGATACCGAGATCAGATTCATTATCTAAAAACCACTCTGTATGGGCGTTAGCATTGCGATCAAATATGATGAAGATAATTGAAGATGGAGTTATGCAAGGGCTGTCCTGTTTACAAAATAGTACCTTCGGTTTGTCCAGTCCCAGGACGACCTGTATGGAAGAATGTCTGACAGAGTATATTTAATGGATCGCGTAAGTTGATCTCTTTAAATGTACTTACGTTTGGTGGCAGAGGAATTCGTTTCTCTTAGTTTTATACCCGTTGTATTTTTGGGGAAATCAATTTGTGATTTGGCGGGTATGACGATGTGACATTCAAAGTGAATAAATGTGTGATCTGTCAGAGATAAGCGTGGCCTCTAACCTTACAACCGGGAAATGACAAAAATCAGTCAGGCAACATGGCTAAGTGGTTGGCTGCCAATTAGGGTGTATTATCACCTATCTAGAGATATTCATTTGATTCAATAATCTATTATCGATGCTGTCCCATTCGGGAAACGGTTGCTGATCCCAACCGTTGGTGATATACATTCGACACACTCAAGCGAAATGAGTGGTCGGTCATGTGTGGTCGGGTTGCAAGATGTTCTTGTTGAACCCAGTGTATTCCTCTCTAGAAGTACACTATCGGAAGGTGGTTCCATACCTTGTCATAGTTGGAAATCCATTACCCAATAAGTGCTCGCAGTTTTGATTGTATACTATATATGTGGAACGTGAGATGAAAGCGTTCTGCAAAATGATTATTATATTGTGGTTGATAGACACTATTATAATATCAAAGAGTTTTGATATAAAAGATCATTGTTTCTTTCAAAATGATTTGAAAGTTAAATCAAATTGATTTGGATTCTCATAAGGGAAAAATCCATTCCGTTATACGGCATGGTCTTATGAGATAACGTTATTTTTCCCAAAACTGTTTTAAATTTTTTACTCATACCAGTCCCATGACTGACCCGGAGTTTATTTTGTTTTGTTTTCCCTAAACTCTTGGTTGCCCAATTTTGTACGGGCAGTCATGTACTCGGGATTTTACAGATATACTTGGAAAGCTGGAGTAGGAGGCATCATCAGCATTTATATAACTATTGTTTATTTCTGCTGTGTTGCAAGTGTTGTACTTTGATAATGATATGTATATTCAAGTACAATCTTTTATTTCAAAGTTATGTTATATTTTATTCGTTCCGCTGTGAGATTCATGTTACTCTGATGTTGTGTGTTCTTCTTCTTCTTCTATTATAAGTTTCTATCTTATCTAATCTCACCCTCTAATTTCTTTCATGGACTATCCGGTGTTTTCGATGCTTGAATATTCGACATTGTAACACCCCGTAAATTTAAATATTAAAGTTAACAAATTAAAGAATACTTAATTTTAAATGTAAGAATCAAGGGAAATGGGATATGCTATTGTGTTCGACTCGGAATTTTAGTTGAGATAGAGTCCGAGTTTGCGTAAATTGGACTTCGTATGAAGAAGTTATGGCTGTCGGAAGTTTTCAGAAAATTCAAATAAATTCAAACAGCTCGAAACAAATTCAAAATTCAAATCAGAAGTCAGAATCGGGATGGGCAGCAAAATTCCCTCCCAGGACCCAGGTCGACCAAGGGGTCGACCTTAGTGTCGACCTCCCCCCTATAGGTCGACCTGGGGGTCAACCTAGGGGTCGACCTGCCCTCTTCCCCCCCAGGTCAGATCTGAAAGATGAATACTTATGACTTGTTGCTGAGTCACTATGGTTTCTGGATAGTTCTGATCTGGTCTGAATGGTCTTGATTGATTCTAGGTTGATCGGATGGCCTAAATTAATTCTAAATTCTATATAAACACATGTAGACTCAAACCCTAAAACCAAATAAAAATTAGAACCATGGCCGTCAAGCTATCACCTTGCAACCTAGAGTAGCCGCCACCAACTAGAGAGAAAGTGAAGCTAATTAACTCAATTCAACTCAAACTTATAACAACAACAACGACGAATTTGTCTACTTCAAAGGCGAGCTAAATCAATTTCAGAACTCAGATTCCAGAACTCAAGACCTTCTTTGAGTTGTGAGTTCAATTTCTTTAATAATATAATTGGGTTGAGTTATAAATTAGGTTACATGGCTATGTTTGTGAAACATTGAAAAAATGTGATATTTTGTGAATGTATGCTAGTTGTTCATAATGATAGTTTTGGATCCCTTTGTATATATTCCAAATCACCTTCAACTTGATGCACGTTTGACATCATTTTATATACAAGTTTGGGTGTAGGTTATATTCTAGTTTCTATATGAATTGTACACATGTTTGTGTAGATTATATGCTAGTTTCTATATGAATTGTACACCAGTTTAAATGTGAATTAAATAAATTGACTATATGCAAGTTTAGGTAGAAATTGGATTGGATTTACATATATGCAAGTTTACACCTTTAGATTTAGATCTATGATGTACATATTTTTATGCTAGTTTGTGACTATGGCATATGCAAGTTTTGGATGAAAACTGTATTATATATATATATATATATATATATATATATATATATATATATATATATGCAAGTTCACACTTTTAGGCCTGTGTTTAGATTCATGACAATAACAAGTTTATGCAAGTTATGTTGTAATCCTTATTTGCAAGATTAGATCCATTTTGTGTGTTATGCAAATTTGTGATGTTTCTTCGCTTTTGTGTGCTAGACTAATTGCTAGTCTAATATACATATATGTCATGATAAACGAACGAACAACTTGGGGACGATGAGGGTAATATTGAATATACACATATTGAGAATTGGCCTAATGGCCTTGAAAAGGCATATAATTAATTTAAGACATTATTTGGAAAAATTGACATTCATGGACATAATTGAGACAATTATGGACATAAGTATATTTGGAATTTATTTACAAATTTTGAATAGGGATATTAATCCACTTTGGGGTTAAATAAAGATGTGTAATAATAAACCGCCTAAGACACGAGGTTAGACTCGTTTGTGGTGAAAGACTGCCCAGACCCGCCCGGCAAATCCAGCAGCCACAAATGCCAGTCTAATGTGAGAGGTCGAAGGCATGAATTAAATACATAACAGTTGTAAAGACACGAGGTTAGGCTCGTTTGTGGTGTAAGACTGCCCGGACCCGCCCAGCAAATCCAGCTGCCACAAATGCCAGTCTAATGTGAGAGGTCTTTACAAGGTTACGGTGTTAATGAATTAAAAAACACTTAACCAGATAAACATGTGGTGGGACATGAGGGGGTTAAGTGGGTGCCTTGGGTGGCATGGGAAATTAAGAGGGTGCCTTGGGTGGCATGTGAAATACGATTAGATGCACTTAACCAAGATTGAAACATGTAAGAAGACATGAATAAGAATGGGGTTAAGTGGGGAAAAACCTTAGAGGGGACCAAGCATATGTGGAAAGCTTGTGTCATGCATGGGAGGGCCCTTTTCAAACCAGTAACCCATTAAGTATCTTTATGGGCTCGACCCAAGTCGAAGATGGGACACGCGTACTGAGTTTGATTGTAAGAGGTCAAAACGGGTTAGCGGTGGCAACGCAAGTCCAACGGAGTCATATGCGTGTGTGGGCCAGGGCTGGTAGGTAAGACGTTGTTGCATCGTGTAGGTATAAGCCGTGCATTTTGGTGGTATCGGGTTGCCACTTTGGGGAGTGATACACCCCACTGTGGGGCCAGCACGGGTATCTACGAGTTAGGAAGCCAATCAAATGGGGGTAGTGGGTACACCTAGTGGAGATAGGGGCAGACGACACCTATGAAGGCAGCTAGGGGTACACGAAACTACCATTATCATTATTAAGTTCTGTAGGCGAGATCAACATTTAGGGTGTTTGGTGTGGTGCAGTGTAGTAATTATCCTATAGTGACTAGGTACGCCTTTAACGTTATCTTTGTCCATCTGATTTCCTTTGTTTGCTTTGTCATACCCATTTGTTCACAGTCATTTCCTTTTTTTCCAGCTTATGCCTTATCCTAGTTACTTAATGATTATATTGTTAAAGTTATTGCACTCGTCAGACTTTAGTCTGACCACCTTTGTTTCCACCTCTTTTCTTCCTTCCCCCCAGGTGCTCAGAGTGGGACTAGTACTAGTGGAGCTTGATTTGGACAGCTTTATCTCTTTCTTTAGAAGATTGCTTGGATCGCTGAAGTAAAAGTTCATCCTATCTTACTTATGGTTGTTTTATGTTGGGGTTATGTCTTTCATTTTATGTACTCTGATTTAGTCAAGATGGATATTATGTACTTGACTCTAGTCTTTGGTTTTTGATGATGTAATCAAACTTATTTGTTTACCGCTGCAATGAATGAAGTTTTAAATTTTTAAGCATTGTTTTATATCTGTCTTGTTGTTAAGTTTCTGTTCTATACACACTTAAACGCTCCATAGAAGTTAATGCATTCCCTTTGTGAGTGACATTAATGGATGTAGGGTGTCACAGACATAGTGTTGTATGCCGATATCCAGGATCGCAAATTTCCCATGTCGTTACAGTGGTATCAGAGCTTAAGGTTAATTAATTACCTTGGCTCTGTGGCGTGACTCAGTAGAGATGGGGTTAGCAATACACTAGATTTAGTTGAGTGTATATATACGTGTGAACGTATTTTTTGTTTGATATATTACATTGTGGAGATTTATTGATTGAGTTGTTTATGAGTTCTGATCGATCAGTTTGATCCATCGTATCGGTAGGAGTTTCTGAAACTCGAATACGATGAACCGGCATGGTATGTTTTGAAAGGAGGGTAAATGAAATAATTTTATCCAAATATATTTTTATATAAAGGATTTATATTGAAATTATTATTGTATATAGGATGTGTTGGTTATTATTATAATCAAGTAAGATTATAATTGAAATGGTTATGTAAATAACCAATCAGAATTCGTTAAGTGTTACGACATGAATTAAATCTGAAATTTAAATCCGAATTGGAGTTGAAGTCCCCAAAATTTGGAAAGTGATTGTAAACGGATTTGGATTAAATATATGAGAATTTTAAAATCCTGGGAGATTTTAATTGTTTAAAGCAGTGCAAATGATATTTAGAATTGATTTCAAAATGGAAGTGTTTAGAAATAGTTTTGAAAGCGATATAGTATTGAACTCACCCCGGTCGTTGGGAAATTAATTCTGATGATGATCCGGACATCATCGATGTTCATTTTAGAGTGGTAAATGACGGATTACTACCAAATATTTTGTTTTTGAATTATTTTGAGAAAACAAGTTGTTTTGAAATTCCAAAAAAGTATATTCGATTTTTGGAAAGGATAAGCTATTTGAAACTCCCAGGTAAAGATTGTTTGAAATACAAAATTAAATAGAAGTTTGTGAAAGCAAATTTGAAATTGAAATAAAGGCAATTCGGTGGTAATTGAATTGGATTAGAATGGTATCGAGAAAATTAGGATTGGTGATATAGGAATTTGAAATGGAATTTGGTTGGTATAAGCAGAGGATTTGGATATAAGGAAATAGTTGTGTTGAATAGATATTGATTGGAAATTGGTTGAGATGACATTGGTATATGTTGGATTGATAACAGGTGAAAGTGATAAAGTTGATATGCCCGACAAAAAGGTACCAGTTTATATTACATATGGGTTTGAGATTTTGATGAGCCGAATAGGCAAGCCGCTTGGCTATTTGATTTTCTTTTGGTTGGAAAAGGCCTAGAGAGGTGAGTTGGAGTTTAAGCTATTGACCAGTACAAAGGAGGTGCTGGAGAAATTTTTCATAAATTTCGGGTGTTAATTTTTTTTCAGGATTTTCGAAAATTTTCGTTGATAAGAATTAATTAATATTTTAATTAAAATTAATTGGTTCAGTGAAATTGAAGTTGATAAGTAAAAAAATAATTTTAAACCAGCAAATAGGGTTTGTTTTCTACCTTAGCAATTTTGAGGACGAAATTATTTTAAGGGGGAAGAATGTAACATCCCATATTTTACGGTATAATAATTAATTAATTTAATTATATAAATAGGGATTGAGAGATTGAAATGGTTGTTGAATTAAATTATAGTGAATATTTAATTAGTGTAAATAACATAATAATATATTTAATTTCTGAAATAATTGAAAATAGTGAAATTCATAATATTGTGTGAATTGGATTATTTATAATATATATTTCAGTTTAGAGTTGAATTATATTAACGAATATATTATATAAACGAAAGTTGAACGTATAATTATATTATAATTATAATCGAGCTTGAAATGGCGCTGCAGTTCGTAATTTGGCGATTCGAACTTTAAACGAATATACAAAAGCCATTTTAAATCGGATTTCTATGAATCAAGAAACGTTCAGAGCTGGTGAAGTATATTTTTCTAATGGAAAAGAAAAATCGGGATTTCGTCGTGTAGATTTTGAGTTATGTCCAAATCAAAATTTCGAAAAGTCGCTATGGAATTCCTTTATAAATTATAACGATTTATTTATATTATAAATCGATTTTTTAATATAAATTGAATATCGATTCAACCGGGATTTGAATATCGAGTTATAAATCCAATTAGAGCCGTATGATAGTCTAGTGTGAATACATACGATAATATTTATTTATAAATATTTAATTTAATTGTTTTTAAATATATTTAATATTTAAAAGGGGTTTATTTAGAGCTCTAAAAATAGCCAGTTTTGCAAACGACCTCCGTTTTCGACGAAACTAATATTGTTGGATCCACAATGTTAAATTATTGTTAGATATCAAGTTTCGTGATTTTTAGAGTCGTATGTGGTCGTGGGCGATTTTAATGTGAAAAATAGTCGATAATTTGACCTTTAAAAATACGTTGTGTGAGTAAACGGAGTCGGAATTCGACGAAACTAGCTTCGTTGGGTCCGTAATGTCGAACTGTAGCTGCATGCAAATTTTCATGATTTTTGGATATTGTATGTGATCACTGGGATTTTCAAACAGCATATATCGATAGCGATTCAATAAAATGGAATATAATAATCGAATATAAAATTATTATATATATCCTATAAATACCCAATATCTTTCTAAACCTAGACTCATTTTCTCTGGTCAAAGTTACAAGCGCCGTGTTTTTCATTTTCCAGAAAGAAAATCGGATCTTCCTGAATTCATAGAAAATAGAAATAAAATCCTAAAAAATCAAAGCTTGGATCTACAGTTTTGTGGGAAATACGTCTTCATTCTAGGGTAGTATAGGGGGTTGCGGCAGTCTCCTTGTGGGGTTCGATGGGTTTTACTGAAGCAAGGGCTGGAGACGCGATCAAGCAGGCTCCGCAAAGAAGCGAACGACCTTTGATGGCGTTCAGGTGAATGTTGGTGTTTTCGACAATCGAGGGTGATTGCGTGCTCACTGGAAAGGGTCGTAGGGCGTCAGATCAGTTATCAGAAGGGGGTGCGAGTTTGAAGTGGGAAGGCTTAGTAAATGGAGGAGATGAAGGAGAGCGTTACAGTGATATTAGTTTGTATTAATATGGAGTAAAGGAGGGGATTTGATGAGGTTTGCATCGAGTATGGCTAGGATTTTTGTACAGGTAGTTGCGGTAGAAAATAATCTAACGGGGAAGAAGGGGTTGAACTGATGCGGGTCAAATTTATTGGGCCGAAGTCTTGAATGGGTAAAGCCCATATGGAAGTGTGTTTAAGTTTTATTTAAATTTAAATAATGTTTGAAATTATGAATTCAATAACTTTATCATACGATATTGGTTTTCACCGAAACGAGATCCTTTGGGATCGTATGGACGAGAGCTACACACTGGAACTGACTGGGAGTGAATCGGGGCTCGTTACAATTTATAGCAAAATAAATTGTCTGATCCGAATCAACAATAGTTTACCGTTATTTAACGATGAGCTGCCAAAGCGAGTAAAACTCACCAACTCTATCAGTTCATACTTTATAACGTATATTTAGAACTGATAAATGATGATTGATTGTTGTGTATTGACTGTTTGGTTGAACTGCTAAGTAATTGGTTAAAATTATAGATCTGGTTATATATATATATATATATATATATATATATATATATATATATATATATGTATTTATATATATAAATTGATTCTGTTTAGCAGAATATTTCATAGTGAAATGAAATTGATGTTAATTGCATTGTGTTACATCTGTGGATGCAGGGAAATAAGTCGGAGGAATCCAACTGGATTCCTCAACATTTATTTTACTGCTTTTCATATATGGTGATATATGATGTGGTATATAATCTATTGTTGATGATGTGTGTTAGAATGATATTAATCATTGTTATTTGGTATTTTAAATACCTTAAGAAATACTGGAATGTAAAACGGGAATTTTCAATGTTATATTAAAAAAGAAATATATATATATAAAATCAAAGGATTTTATAAAAAGAGATATTTATAAAATCAAAGGATTTTATGAAAAGGAAATATTTGTAAAACATTTACAAATAGAATTAAAAAGGAAACATTTGTAAAACATTTACAAATAGATTTGAAAAGGGGATATTTGTAAAACATTTACAAATAGATTTGAAAAGGGTATATTTGTAAAACATTTACAAATAGATTTGGAAAGGAATTATTTGTAAAACATTTACAAATAGATTTGAAAAAGGAATATTAATTAAACATTTACAAATAGATTATAAATGGAAATATTTATTTAGTAAATAAATATAATTATAAAGGAAATATTTATTTCGAAAATAAATAGATTATAAAAGGAAACACTTGAAAAATGAATAGAATTGTATAAAAAGAGAATTTTACACTAGGAAGGTTTAAACCCGTGCTTCGCACACGGGTATAACAGAATGTGAATTCAAAGTGAACATTTAGGAGAAATCTGTTTTAACAGATAAAGTAAGTAGATTAATTTATAAATAAGGTTTTTTATAAATTAAATAAAATATTTATCATTGGCTAAATTGAATATATAAGTCAGGACTTATATAGAGAAGTAAGAATCGATTTCAACATCGATATTTGATCTAAATATGGACGAAGATTAAATTGGATAGGGTTAATCAATTAGAGTTAACCAGTTAGAGTTAATCGATTAGAGTTAAATCAAACTAGAGTTATTCAAATAGAGTTAATCAAACATGAGTTAGTCGAATATTAGTTATTCGAATAGAGTTAATTGAATTAGAGTTAGTCAGATTAGAGTTATTCGAATATAGTTTATTCGAAGAAAGTGTTATCGAATAAGGTTATTCGAAGAAGAGAAATAAATCGAATATTTGTTATTTGAAAGAAGTTATCGAATATTAGTTATTCGAAAGAAGTTATCGAATAATAGTTAGTCGAAAGAAGTTAATCGAATATTAGTTATTCGAAAGAAGTTATCGAACATTAGTTAGTCGAAAGAAGTTAATCGAATTCGAAAGGAGTTATCGAATATAGTTATTCGAATAGAGAAAGGAATTATCGAATATAGTTTATTCGAATAGAGTTAAAGGAGTTATTGAATATTAGTTATTCGAAAGGAGTTATCGAATATTAGTTATTCGAATAAAGTTAAAAGGAGTTAATCGAATATAGTTTATTCGAAAGGAGATAAATCAAATATAAAATCATTCTAAATGAGTTAATCGAATATAGTTATTCGAAGAGAGATTATCAAATATAGTTATTCGAGTAGAGAGATTATCGAATATAGTTATTCGAAGAAAGAGTTATCGAATATAGTTTATTTGAAAAGGAGTTATCGAATAGAGATTATTCGAAAGAGAGTTATATGTTGAAATTTGATTATATCGATTTCGGGAAAGTACTATTCACTTTCCATTTTTAATCAAGATTTATTTATTTATAAATAAATTATTTTTTGGTTTATTTATCCAAATTAATAAATAAAAGTTATACTTAGTTATTATATTTCGAAAGCACGAGATTATAAACTATTGTTATAATCAAATGATTTCTGTAAAAGAAGTGGATTCATAAATAGAATCCGAGAGTTACGTAAGGAAGTTATGTTAAAGATTTAGAAGGTAAACTTTGTCTATTTCGAAGTTAGAAATGTTGTTCAGTTAAGGTCTGAGAGGTAGTTATACCCCAACTTGATTGGCTTCGTTTTTAAATAAGGAATGGTTAAGGTTCGATAGTAAAGGTTGGTTAAGCGAATTAGTTGATGAAGGTAATGGGTTGAGTTGGTATAGTGATGTTTTATTTAAACATCTGTTTAAATCAAATGAATAAGTTTTGGAAACATTTTCCAAATAAAATCAGAGATATTTTCTAATCATTGAAAATGAAATGTTAATGATAAAGAATACCGGGATGACAGTGATACGTGAAAAGAGATGGAAATGTTTACCAATGATTAATAACGTATATTTTCTAAATTTAGAAAATAAGTGATGTTGAATATATGGAAACTGGAAATAAATAAATTGATGAACTAAAGAGATAAATGTTAAATGATCGTTGATCGATATAATTAATAAATAAATTGATGAACTAAAGAGACAAATGTTAAATGATTGTTGATCGATATAATTTTCATCCGGAAGTTATATCGTTGTTTGCACACGTGTTTTTCTTTGATAGTTAACTCACCGACTATCGAAGTTCTTGACCATTTCCGCTGTTAATACGGAGAGACCGGGATCGGATTCATTATATGAAAACTACTCTGTATGGCCGTGTAATAACCTGGAAATCTGAGCCAACTTAAAAATTTTATTTTGGCAATTTTGATGAATTTCTAATATTTAAAATGATTTATTTTAAATAATAATGATGAGAAATTTATTTTGAATAGAATTAGAACGTATATATTTATATAGATCGTCGTTAGAATATAAATATTTTATTTTAAATATAAAAGGAATTGAAAATGGCGCGGTAGTTTTAAATTTCGATTTCGAATTTCAAATGAATGTACACGATTCAAAATAAACCGGATTTTAGCGAAACCAAAAATATTAGAATCTATTTGAAAATATCTTTCCAAGGAATCCGAAAAATCAAAATTTCTTAGCGGGAATAAAAAGTTATGCCCAGTTGAAAATTCAAAATAGTTGCTATGGAATTTTGGCCCTTAAAAATGGAAATTTTGCAAACGACTTCGGTTTTCGACGAAACCACTTTTGTTGGATTCGTGATGTCAAGTTATTGCTAGGTTTCAAAATTCATAATTTTCTGAATCAATATGTGAGTGTGGCGAAGGAAAACGCGTTTGACTAGTTTTAGTTGATTTTAATCGACTGGAAAATGGCCATTTTTCAAACTGTCTCATAATTTGGTGAAATTAGTTTTGTAAGGACTGTATCGTCAATACGAAGCTAGAAAATATTTTTTGGGAATTTTTAGAGTCCGTATGTGGCCCTGGTAAATTGAAATGTGCGTTCAAATTCAATATACAGATTTATATTTTGATTTTGACAGAAACTAATCGAAATAGCCGAATTAGCTTACGAAACATATCTCATTGTGTTCGGAATGAGGGTAATTAGCTAGGGGTGACAGTCGTTTGGTGTTCATATACAAAGTCAACTTTTAATGGAAAAATAATATTAAATTATTATATTTAAACACCTCACCCCTCCTCTCTTTCTCTCTCCACTCACGTTCATTTCTATAAACAAAATAAATACATAAATAGAAACCCCTAACTATGTCGATCAGCCGCCGCCCCAGGCGGACTGCCAGCGCCTCAGGCCGTACCCCCCCAAACCCCCTCTGATCCTCTTCCTTTCCCCCGTTCTCCTTCTCCCTGCTAAGCCTCACGCGACTGAAGGACCCAGACCTTGCGCCACAACCTCATTGGCCACCGCCATACCCCCAAGGCCAAACCCAAGACCACCACCACCGGCTAGCGCCCCTCCGACCAATCTCTGGCCCCCTTTCGACAGATGAAGGTGATTTTCTTTCTTTTTTATTTATTTTTCAGTTTTAATTTAATTTTAGTTTTATTAGAAATCAGTTTGAATATTTATAGAAAATCAGTTTATATTTTTAATCATAAAAAGAATGGATTTATTTTTATATATGTGAAGGAAGTATAAAAATCGAATTTTTCTATATGTGAATGAAGTATAAAGATTAGATTTTTCATGAAGTAAAGGTTAGACTTTTATCAGTAGAAAGATTAGATTTTTAAATTTGAAAAGATAAGATTTTTATCATATATGAAAGGAAGGATTTTTATAACATGAAAGGTTGGATTTTTAATTTGAAAAGTTTGATTTTTAAACAAGAAAAGAATTGAATCTTTATGGTATAAAAAATCGAATTTTTATATTAGAAAAGTTTGAATCTTTATATAGTTGAAATGGTGAAGTAAAAATGAGATTTTTAAATATGAAATAGCGAAATAAAAATATTATCTTTATAATGTAGACATCGTGTTAAAGATGTGACTTTTACACATATGGCTTTGAAGTAGAAATATAATTTTATTATATGATTAGAATTATAGAAATATGATTTTTATATATAAAGACATAGAGAATGAAAATATAATTTTCATTGTATGTAGAGTATAAAAATATAATTTTTATATAATGTAGAGAATAAAAATATTATTTTTATATAATGAGAAGAATTAAAAATGTGATTTTTATCTCTATTAGCATTGAAATAAAAATGTGATTTTTAATGTGAACAGCGTGAAAAAGATTGTGTTGGAAGTACGAGCAAATCCAGACTGTTCTAAATTTCAGAAATAAACTGGTGGAGTGGAACCCTCTGTGAGAACTTCTCACTTTAATTCTTGTTTTCTAGTTAAAATTATATACTAGGATGCAGACGGTGCTTAGCAGCACGCGACACCAGTTGTCCACAGACCATGGACGACTTGTTTGATTATGTTGTGTGGTGAAAATTGATTGTGATGTGGAATGAATGAAAATAAATATTCATGTGTTGAAATAAAATATTATGTAGTTAAAAATATAATTTTTAACGTGAATGTGAATAAATAAATATTCATTTACAAATCAGACGATTTGTTTATGTACACCCATTTGAAGGATATTGATTGGGACGATAAATTTTACAAGTCGTCCAACTGCACAAATAATATTCTGTGTTTGTGGATTGAAACCCCACACGGGTGTTGGGATGATATTTGACGTACACTAATCCCAATTGTTTAGTGGTATATCGATCGTTTGATTGACAGACTGTGTAAGCGTCTTTATATTTAAGGCTTATGCAGTTGTGTGGTGCATTCTGGATGATGGTTGATTAATTATCGTTGCTATTATATACATGTGTTGTATGGAATCCATATAATTAACATTATATCGTAATTGAGCGGGTCTCATTCCAATTTAGAAAATAAATTATATTCATGTGTTGAATAAACAAAATAGTCATGTGTTTATAATACTCATGTGTTGAGAATACTCATGTGTTGAGAATATTCATGTGTTGAAACTATTCATGTGTTGAACGAAATATTTATATAATAAAATTCACATTTTTATCGTAAGTAAGAATTAATAAATATTCATGTGTTGAATAAAGTATATATTCATGTGTTGAAGAAAATATTCATTTGTTGAATAGAATAACTAAGTTATTGAAATATATAAAGTCGTGTTGATTACATTTGCTCCATTTTGACGCGAACGATATTTATATCGATTATATTCGTTTTTATAATGAATATAGAAAAGGAAGTGATTTCAAAATCTAATATTTTGAAAATATTATCATTTATGTATTAATGAAATGGAATATTCAATTTTGATTTAAAATTGAATATGAAGTTGAAATTGTTTTGAAAACAAATTTAAAACGATTTATAAAATACGTTTAGAATTGAAATCGACAAAATATAATATATATATATATATATATATATATATATATTAAATGGCCTGAATAGAACGTGCCGCGCTGCTGCAGTTCGTGAATTTCGACCATTGACTTCGAACTGACATTACGGGAGATCCGACCGTCGGATTCTCCTGAAACTGGAACCGTTGGGTTCATATCAAAAGAGATTTCCAATGAATTTTACAAATATGAAATCTAACGGTTGGATTTGGAATTATGTCCAAATCAAATTTGGAAAAGATCGTTGTAAGTGCAGTTCGACGACCGTTATTTGAAATCGACTGTACGAGCCTTGATAAAATTATTAAAAATATCAATAATTTGTGTAAAATCGTAATAAATGATCTAGAAAGAACTGGGGTGAAAAATCCCTTATTTAAAATGGATAAAAATATATTTTTATCGAAATGAACTAGAATTATAATCCAATGTTTTTGAATAAATAAATTGGATTTGAAGTGGTTTTAAAATAATCAGAATTTCCAATATGTGAATTGGAATGTATTTGAATAAAAATTATCATCAGAATATTTTGATGTTGGATTTCGTGATTATACAGATATGGTTGTTGAAATTTGAAAGATATATTTATATCGTCATTTCCAATACGATTTTTGTTGGTTTCAGTATTTGATATTGAATATAAGCCGACATATTTTCTATTCAGAGCCTTGTATTTAATATCAAATGTGATTTTGGGTTCGTCGTGAATGGTGTCTTAAATAACACTATTCTAGAACCTAGTATAGAAAAGAATAAATCTTTTAGTTAAGATTTAGTGAAATTGTCCGGTTAATTAGTATTTAATTGGAATTGAATTTAAATTGGTTTTTGGGGTTTATCGTGAGTGGTGTTTTGAATAACACCTGTTCTTTAACCCGATTAACAATGGAAAGTTATTTTGGGTTTATCATGAACCTTGTTTTAGATGACATTGGTTCTTTAACCCTGTTAAAGACAGGATATTGATTTTTGGGAAGATTAAAACTAAGTGTAGTTTTAATGAATCTTTAATTTGATTAAAGTGATCGAGAATGGAGTATCATCGGTTTTGCTCCAAACGATAGTTAAATCTTTAATTAGATTTGAACGTGAAATGATAATTAATATTTACCGATAACACCATGGTGTTAGATATGGAGTATTACCATTTTTGCTCCATGGGATGAATAGGTTGGGATTGGAAAATAAAATAAATGATTACTTCGGTGTGGTTCGCTAATCCCGACTAGTTTGGAAAACCTTAACATGGTTTGAAATGATATCCAAAGGAAGATTAAAGAATAAATTTAGAAGAATTTATCTTTGATAAAATTAATGGGAACCTGTCCCTAAGAATGTGAATATTTGAATAAAGAATGTCCTGAATTGGAATGAGGCGTATGTGGTGTTTGTGTAACACTTGTTTATTATATACGCGGGTTATTTGGAAAGGCCGGGTTTATACCCATTCTGAATAACTGATTCGACGATAAGTCGTAGATGAAGATGGTGGTTGAAGACCGATGGTCTTAAAATTGTTTGGATGATTATTGATGATATTGATTGGGCTGTACACCTAAGAGGAGGGAATCAGTTGGTAATCGTCCAGACGTACTTGGAGATCGATGGATATGCGAGGAATAAGGTTCCTCCAGTTTCGTTCAGACCCATAACAAACTTGTAAATGGACTGTGTGTCTGACATTGGATTTTATTTTGTGCATTAAATATATATCTGTTTGGCGACGGAGAATTTATTCTGTTGCTTAACGCTCTTCTCTGAGACGTACGAGCTTAGAGGTTATATATTGATGGATATCAATCGCATGGCATGAATTGACTGTGTGGCATGCCTAAGTGGCAAATGATCAAGGCTTCTGTTGAAAAGCAAAGTCTTGTGGTTGATGATCAAAGCACGGCCTATGTGGCATAGCTTTGTGTATGGCGTTAATTCGCGAGCCTCATACCTCGGTATGAGTCAAAAACGGGATACGGACCGTTGGGAGAACACGATGTTTCTTTCTAGCTATGGGTGATGTCAAGGACCTACCAGCCTTGACATTTATATACTTTTTACCTGTGTGATTGTTGGAATGCGAGGCGCCTCAGATATAAGTCCTATAGGACCGAGAAACGTGTGTTCAGGAGTAACTAATCCTCAAAAGTAAGAGAGGACCGACCCAACCGATTCCAAGGATCGTTGTGTGTGGTCCTGAGACATTTGCTAGCGTGTCTCGAACGGAGAGGAACTTGCCCCTTGCCTCGACTCATGATGGAATCCAATTTTCAATACGTGACATTGCGGTTTTAATTGTAGAACTAGTATGGCGACATGATATATGGTGCCTATGCCGCCTATGATTGATACATTTATATTTGAAGTTGTTTTCTTCACTTATAGTAATAGTAAAAGATGAAATTTAGCGTATCAAGCATTCTTTGGCTATTATAAGGTAAAACCCTATCCTCCGGCTTGCGTTGCATTGTGTGATGGGACCTGGGTCTTATAATAGCTTCATTTTCTTTATTTAGCATTGCGCTGTTGTGATATGCACTGGTATTCGTGGGGTAAAAACCCATTCCGTGTTATACAGCGTAGGCCATTGATTTACCTAACTTTAAAACCAAATTAATAATTGTTTTAGTTCTCACACCAATCACATGACTGACCTAGAGTTTATTGTTTTAACCTAAACTTTGGGTGCCCTATTTTCCGCACGGGCAGCTAGTAGTTTTGGTTTTGCAGATATTATATTCACGGGATCCTGGTTTATAGCTGAAGTGATATTCGGAAAGCTCTGTATCCATTTATTTATTTCAGTTGTGTTTTGTATTATTTTTCCGCTGCAATAATGTAATTTAAATCTCTGATATTTGTCAAATGTGTAATATTTATTCATACTTTGTATATTCTTGTATTCTGATGGAATTGTTGTAATAAGCAATGAAATGTTCTTCTGTTTGTGTTCTGATTCGTCTTGTCCTCAAGCAATTCGTTCTTTCCTTTACGGGGAAGTTCGGGTCGCTACATTTGGTATCGGAGCTTTGGTTTACAGAGCTCAAGAACAAGAAATGTTAGAACCAAACGAAAGAATTCATCAAAGATTGGACTAGTAATATCCAATAAAAATAACTTGTTAGAGATGGGATCAGTAGTATCCTAGAGCGAGTCGAAAGAGTATTATTTTTAAAATAAAAATTGAAAACAAATTTTGTTTTGAAAGGTAAATTCAAGTATATGTATTTGAATATTTTATTTGTATTGAATTTGGACAATCGAGTATATAAAGATTTTGCATATACGCGTCATGAATGTATATTCGAAGTTTTAATATACTGGATGGATATAGAATTACACTCTAGTCGCTTGGAGATGATTTTGATGATGGAGCTCCATCACCAATATTTATGTTCGGGTTTCGAAAGTGGGATTTCTATATATTTCCATTAGACTGGTGTGAGAATCAAAACTAGATAAGTTTATTGTTGTGATTTGGCATCAAAAACATGATTTTCTGTATATATATATCAAAATTACGAATTAGAAACATTAATTCACTAATTGATTGCTGATTGTGTTGTTTGATTATTGATTTGATTAATTATAATTTTGAACCATTATGCCATACTGGACCGAATATTGAACCTATTGAAAAATGATTACAATTGCATGTATATACATGTATATCCATTGAACATGTCATAGCAAGGAGGCTAGAGAAGAGGAATAAAATTGTTTGCCCGACAAATAGGTACACGTTTATTGCATTTCTTGGGGATTTGATGATTTAATAAGCCGATTGGCTAGCCGCTTGGCTTTTTCTTTTTCTTTTGGATTGATGAGGGCCATGGGAGGCTGTTTGAAATATCCCGAAGCTCCCGGTGCAGGGGAGGTTATGGCGAAATTTTTCGAAAATTTATGGTGTTAGCCAAATTTTTGAAAAATTTGAAAAGTTCTTAGAAACTGAAAAGTTGAAGAACTTAAGCAGTAATGAAAATAATGAAAGTTGGGTTGGTTTGTAAAACAACTTTCAACTCCGTTCCTTTTCGGGGACGAAAAATTTTAAGTGGGGGAGATTGTAATAACCCGGAAATTTGAGCCAATTTAAAATTTTTATTTTGGCAATTATGATGAATTTCGAATATTTAAAATGATTTATTTTAAATAATAATGACGAGAAATTTATTTTGAATAGAATTAGAATGTATATATTTATATAGATCGTCGTTAGAATATAAATTTTTCATTTTAAATATAAAAGGAATTGAAAATGGCGTGGTAGTTTGAAATTTCGATTTCGAATTTCAAATGAATGTACAGGATTCAAAATAAACCGGATTTTAGCGAACCAAAAATATCAGAATCTAATTGAAAATATCTTTCCAACGAATTCGAAAAATCAACATTTCATAGCGGGAATAAAAAGTTATTCCCAGTTGAAAATTCAGAATAGTCGCTATGCAATTTTGGCCCATAAAAATGAAATTTTGCAAACGGCCTCGGTTTTCGACGAAACCACTTTTGTTGGATCCGTGATGTTAAGTTATTGCTAGGTTTCAAAATTCGTAATTTTCTTAATCAATATGTAAACGTGGCAAAGGAAAACGCGTTTGACCAGTTTTAGTTGATTTTAATCAACTGGAAATTAGCCATTTTTCAAACTGTCTTGGAATTTGGCGAAATTAGTTTTGCTAGGACCATATCGTCAATACAAAGCAAGAAAATATTTTTCAGGAATTTTTAGAGTCCGTATGCCTCGGTAAATTGAAATGTGCGTTCAAATTCAATATATAGATTAATATTTTGATTTTGACGGAAACTGATCGAAACAACTGAATTGGCTTATGAAACATATCCCATTGTGTTCGGAATGGGGGTAATTAGCTAGGGGCGACAGTCGTTGGGTCTCGTTTGGTGTTCATATACAAAGTCAATTTTTAATGGAAAAATAATATTAAATTATTATATTCAAACACCTCACTCCTCCTATCTTTCTCTCTCCACTCACGTTCATTTTTGTAAACAAAAAAATAAAACCCTAACTACGTCGATCAGCCACCGCCCCTGGCGGATTGCCAGCGCCTCAGGCTGCGCCCCCACCCCCAAATCCCCTCTGATCCTCTTCCTTACCCCGTTCTCCTCCTCCCCGCCGAGCCTCACGCGACTGAAGGACCCAGACCTCGCGCCACAATCCCACTGGCCACCGCCGTACCCCCAAGGCAAAACCCAAGACCGCCACCACCGGCTAGTGCACCTCCGACCAATCTCTGGCCCCCTTTCGATTGATGAAGGTGATTTTCTTTCTTTTTTATTTATTTTTCAGTTTTAATTTAATTTTAGTTTTATTAGAAATCAATTTGAATATTTATAGAAAATCAATTTATATTTTTAATCATAGAAAGAATGGATTTATTTTTATATATGTGAAGGAAGTATAAAAATCAAAATTTTCTATATGTGAATGAAATATAAAGATTAGATTTTTCAAGAAGTAAAGGTTAGATTTTTATCTATAGAAAGATAAGATTTTTAAATGCGAAAAATAAGATTTTTATCATATATGAAAGGAAGGATTTTTATAACATGAAAGGTTGGATTTGTAATTTGAAAAGTTTGATTTTTAAACAAGAAAAGAATTGAATCTTTATGGTATAAAAAATCGAATTTTTATATTAGAAAAGTTTGAATCTTTATATATATGAAATGGTGAAGTAAAAATGAGATTTTTATATATGAAATAGTGAAATAAAAATATTATCTTTATAATGTAGACATCGTGTTAAAGATGTGATTTTTACACATAAGGCTTTGAAGTAGAAATATAATTTTATTATATGATTAGAATTATAGAAATACGATTTTTATATATAAAGACATAGAGAATGAAAATATAATTTTCATTGTATGTACAGTATAAAAATATAATTTTTATATAATTTAGAGAATAAAAATATGATTTTTATATAATGATAAGAATTAAAAATGTGATTTTTATCTCTATAGCATTGAAATAAAAATGTGATTTTTAATGTGAATAGCGTGAAAAAGATTGTGCTGGAAGTACGGGCAAATCCAGACTGTTCTAAATTTCAGAAATAAACTGGTGGAGTGGAACCCTCTGTGAGAACTTCTCACTTTAATTCTTGTTTTCCAGTTAAAATTATATACTAGGATGTAGACGGTGCTTAGCAACACCCGACACCCGTTGTCCAGAGACCATGGACGACTTATTTGATTCTGTTGTGTGGTGAAAATTGATTGTGATGTGGAATGAATGAAAATAAATATTCATGTGCTGAAATAAAATATTATATAGTTAAAAATATAATTTTTAACGTGAATGTAAATAAATATTCATTTACAAATCATACGATTTGTTTATGTACACCCATTTGAAGGATATTGATTGGGACGATAAATTTTACATGTCGCCCAACTGCACAAATAATATTCAGTGTTTGTGGATTGAAACCCCACACGGGTGTTGGGATGATATTTGACGTACACTAATCCCAATTGTTTAGTGGTATGTCGATCGTTTGATTGACATACTGTGTAAGCGTCAATTAGTTATATTTAATGCTTATGCAGTTGTGTGGTGCACTCTGGATGATGGTTGATTATTTATCGTTGCTATTATATACATGTGTTGTATGGAATCCATCTAATTAACATTATATGGTAATTGAGTGGGTCTCATTCCAATTTAGAAAATAAATTATATTCATGTGTTGAATAAACAAAATAGTCATGTGTTGATAATACTCATGTGTTGAGAATGCTCATGTGTTGAGAATATTCATGTGTTGAAACTATTCATGTGTTGAACGAAATATTTATACAATAAATTTCACATTTTTATCGTAAGTAAGAATTAATAAATATTCATGTGTTGAATAAAGTATATATTCATGTGTTGAAGAAAATATTCATTTGTTGAATAGAATAATGAAGTTATTGAAATATATAAAGCCATATTGATTAGATTTGCGCCATTTTGACGCGAACGATATTTATATCGATTATATTTGTTTTTATAATGAATATAGAAAAGGAAGTGATTTCAAAATCTAATATTTTGAAAATATATATTAATGATATGGAATATTCAATTTTGATTTAAAATTGAATATGAAGTTGAAATTGTCTTGAAAACGAATTTAAAACGATTTATAAAATACGTTTGGATTTGAAATCGACGAAATATATATAAGATATATATATATATATATTATATATACATTAAATGGCCTGAATAGAACGCGCCGCGCCGTGGCAGTTCGTGAATTTCGACCATTGACTTCGAATTGACGTTAGGGGAGATCCAACCGTCGGATTCTCCTGAAATTGGAACCGTTGGGTTTGTATCGAAAAGAGCTTTCCAATGAATATTAGAAATTTGAAATCTAACAGTTGGATTTGGAATTATGTCCAAATCAAATTTGGAAAAGGTCGTTGTAAGTGCAGTTCGACGACCGTTATTGGAAATCGACTGTATGAGCCTTGATAAAATTATTAAAAATATCAATAATTTGAGTAAAATCATAATAAATGATTTAGAAAGAATTGGGGTGAAAATCCCTTATTTAAAAAGGATAAAAAAATATTTTTATCGAAATGAACTAGAATTATAATCCAATGTTTTTGAATAAATAAATTGGATTTGAAGTGGTTTTAAAACAATCTGAATTTCCAATATGCGAATTGGAATGGATTTGAATCGAAATTATCTTCAAAATATTTCGATGTTGGATTTCGTGATTATACAGATATGGTTGTTGAAATTTGAAAGATATATTTATATCATTATTTCCAATACGATATTTGTTGGTTTCAGAATTTGATATTGAATATAAGCCGATATATTTTCTATTTAGAGACTTATATTTAATATCAAATGTGATTTTGGGTTCGTCGTGAATGGTGTCTTAAATAACACTATTCTACAACCTAGTTTAGAAAAGAATAAATCTTTTATTTAAGATTTAGTGAAATTGTCCGGTTAATTAGTATTTAATTGGAATTGAATTTAAATTGGTTTTTGGGGTTTATCGTGAGCAGTGTTTTGAATAACACCTGTTCTTTAACCCGTTTAACAATGGAAAGTTATTTTGGGTTTATCATGAACCTTGTTTTAGATGACATTGGTTCTTTAACCCTGTTAAAGACAGGATATTGATTTTTGGGAAGATTGAAACTAAGTGTAGTTTTAATGAATCTTTAATTTTATTAAAGTGATCGAGAATGGAGTATCATCGGTTTTGCTCCAAACGATAGTTAAATCTTTAATTAGATTTGAACGTGAAATGGTAATTAATATTTATTGATAACACCATGGTGTTAGATATGGAGTATTACCAGTTTTGCTCCATGGGATAAATAGGTTAGGATTGGGAAATAAAATAAATGATTACTTCGGTGTGGTTCGCTAATCCCGACTAGTTTAGAAAACCTTAACATGGTTTGAAATGATATCCAAAGGAAGATTAAAGAATAAATTTAGAAGAATTTATCTTTGATAAAATTAATAGGAACCTTTCCCTAAGAATGTGAATATTTGAATAAAGAATATCCTGAATTGGAATGAGGTGTATGTTGTGTTTGTGTAACATTTGTTTATTATATACGCGGGTTATTCGGAAAGGTCGGGTTTATACCCATTCTGAATAACCGATTCGACGATAAGTCAAAGATGAAGACGGTGCTTGAAGACCAGAGGTCTTCACATCGTTTGGATGATTATTGATGATCTTGATTGGGCTGTACACCCAAGAGGAGGGAATCAGTTGGTGATCGTCCAGACATACTTGGAGATCGATGGATATGCGAGGAATAAGGTTCCTCCGGTTTCGTTCAGACCCAGAACGAACTTGTAAATGGACTATGTGTCTGACATTGGATTTTATTCTGTGTGATTGATTTCTATTAAATATATATCTGTTTGGCGGCGAAGAATTTATTCTCCTGCTTAACGCCCTTCTCTAAGACGTACGAGCTCAGAGGTTATATATTGACGGATATCAATCGAATGGCATGAATTGCGTGTGTGTCATGCCTAAGTGGCAAATGATCAAGGCTTCTGTTGAAAAGCAAAGTCTTGTGGTTGATGATCAAAGCACGGCCTATGTGGCATATCTTTGTGTATAGCATTAATTTGCGAGCTTCACACCTCGGTATGAATCAAAAACGGGATAAGGACCGTTGGTAGGACACGACATTTCTTTCTAGCTATGGGTGATGTCAGTGACCTACCAACCCTGACATTTATATACTTTTTACCTGTGTGGTTGTTGGAATGCGAGGCGCCTCGGATATAGGTCCTATAGGACCGGGAAACGTGTGTTCAGGAATAACTAATCCTCAAAAGTAAGAGAGGGCCCGTCCAACCGATTCCAAGGATCACTGTGTGTGGTCTTGAGACATTTGCTAGTGTGTCTCGAATGGAGAGGAGCTTGCCCCTTGCCTCGACTCATGATGGAATCCAATTTTCAATACGTGAAATTGCGGTTTTAATTGTAGAACTAGTATAGCGACATGATATATGGTACCCATGCCGCCTATGATTGATACATTTATATTTGAAGTTGTTTTCTTCACTTATAGTAATAATAAAAGATGAAATTTAGCGTATCAAGCATTCTTTGGCTATTATAAGGTAAAACCCTTTCCTCCGGCTTGCGTTGCATTGTGTGATGGGACCTGGGTCTTATAATAGCTTCATTTTCTTTATTTAGCATTGCGTTGTTGTTATATGCACTGGTATTCTTGGGGTAAAAACCCGTTCCGTGTTATACGGCGTTGTTAGATCAAAATTTGGACCTAACACCCAAATTGTTCTGATTCGTATAGAATAATAACTGAAAAATGAGGAAAAAGCAGAAAACACACAAGATTTATAGTGGTTAGGCGTTAACGAGCCTACGTCCACTTTATATACTATTGATTATACTTTGAATGCTAGTACAATCAATGATTTCTCTCAAGCTCACTTTACAATTGTGATTTCTGTCAGTAATCTCGAAGTAAAACTGATAAGAAATAGTGGTATGACAGTAATGGTGGAATCAGTGCTCAATACTGCCAAAAGGCTCCTGAAAAATGCCAGTATCTGGGCTATTTATAGCTTATTCTATCAGGCGGTTCGCGGTCACACGTGGCGTAGATCCCGAGAAAATCGGATCGGATCGAGCAATGAGGAGGAATTGGTCAATATGACAGTTGTGGACAGGTGTCGCGAGATCCGTGCATTTCGGATCGCTGAAGACCAGTTCGTGGTTGAACAAGTCAGGGGCTTCGCGGCGCACCGGGGGACCGGATCGGAGCGAGGTGGCAAAGGCGGAGCGGGTCGTGCCTCCATGGATGGATCGGGTCGCGATCTGTTCTTGCGATCCGAGAAGGGTAGCGATCTGTTCTTGCGATCCGAGGAGGGTAGCAGGGCCATGACCGAATCTTTCATGAACTAAAGGAATGGATCTCCACATTTTCTTCTTGTGTGTGAACCTTGGTGGCTTGGTCAAAAAGCTAGCCAACATTTTGCCCCCTCAAAGTATGTTTTATCGAGGATGGAACATGCTTCGAAACTGCAAAAATATCTTTTCATAAAGAGATGCAAATCAATGGTTGCGTCTGTCTAAAATGTTGTGTCACTCTGGAAAGTTGTATCCTTTGGTCAGTATAAATATCAGACTAAATCATCATCATTTTCTTGTTCACTGAATAATTTTTATTTCTGGAATCTTTAGAGAAGTCGTTGTCGAATTACCAGGTAGATCTCTGAATTTTTCCTCCCCTCCTTTTCCTTTTTTTTTGTCATCATCGGGATCGGATCGCCATCACGTGATGCAGTTCGTGGGATGGAGGCTCATTGCGATCCGCGATTCAATTGTGTCTTCAGCGAAGCGGGCCGTCCCCCTTCTTTCTGATGGGATTCATTGCGATTCGAGGTGGGCTATAGCCCGCGGCCCATTCGGTTCAAATAAGGAAAGAAGAGGAAGGCTAACGGTCACGAAACCGTCTATAAAACCCGACCTCCCTCGTTCTCTTCCCTTTCTTCTTCTGTTCGCTCCGCGCCTCCAACTCTTTTCGAGAAAAAACCCTATTACTTCGCCAATTCTCTAAAATCTCGCTTGTTTCACCAAATATTTTAAAAAGGTAATCCCATTAAAACTTTCTCTCTTCGTGATTTCCGAGTTTTTCGCTGATTTGAGGAGGGAAAGGGAGGAATTTCGCCTTTTTTTTGGGTTTTGAAGGCGGTGAAGCTGCCATGGCTGATGGGTCTCGGTCACTCGAGAGTGAGGAGAGGGAGGAAGGAGAAGGAGGGAAAGGGTTCAGTCAGTTTGGTTCGTTTTGTGAACGAGGCATGAGTTTGAAGTGATGGCGAGACGAGGGGAGAAAGGACGGAACCAGAGTGTTGACTTATCTAGCGGATCGGGTCGCGAGTATAGCAAGGCGACGGATCGTGGCGTAGACGGAAAAGAAGGGGAAGAGCAAGTAGCGGATCGTGGAGATGTGACGAGGGAACGAATCGTGGGGAAGAGCAAATAGCGACCCGATCCGGAACTCTTCCGTGAATTAGCGCCTCCGCTGCTGATCCATGCTTGCTTAGCGATCCAAGTAATACGCCGCGATCCGATCCCCATCTCGCGATCCGAAGGGGTTTCACGAACCAAACAATGAACGATCCAACAAACTTGTAAAATAAGCAGTGCAACTTAATTCCAGTACATCAATGGATAGTTAGGTTAGAGCCTTCACGACGGACTTTCTGGACTGAACAAATGCATAATCTATTAGCGAACAACAACCAATGTCTTGATGATTTTGTTGACCTTCGTACTTTTCTTTAATGCACGCACAAGCACACACCGGCACTTGCACACAGGGGGGACGGGTAATTATAATCTTATTTCTCATGTTTACTCGCCTAAACAGTAATGTCGGATAATCGTTCCCCTTCAAGATCTGACACAGAGACGGATCCCGAGGTGTATAAGCATCTCAACCCCGAGGTTCTTCCAATTAATCTAGAGGGTGCGGATTCTGGATCCGAATATGAGGCGGAAACAGAATCGAATTCGTCTGAGAGTACCTCGCTTGATGAAGAGTCAGAGGTAGATGGCCGAGCTCCCGACGAAGTCCCTGGTGCAATAGAAATAGAGAAATTAACAAACTCTCTAGCTTCCAAACTTGATGACATAAAGCTTAAGAGAATTTTCTTGAGACATGGGATCCCCTGGGATGATGTGAGGACACCCGGCAGCGAAGATAAACCTCATTTGGCTCCGGAGGGGTATATGACAGTCAGCCGACTCATGTGCTGGGTAGGAGCTATTCCTCCGTTTCCTCCAATCGTCATTGAGACCCTAAAACGATTGGGTATTGCTCAAATGCAGCTTCATCCCAATGCCTACGCAACTTTATACACTCTATATATCGCATACGCGGAAATCCTGCATACCGAGTTCACATTTAAAGATTTGAAATTCTTTTACCTTTTCAAGCATCGCTCCTCGGCAACCCCAAATTTCTCTTTCTTCGAATCGGTAGCAAATAGGAAGGTTCTGTCTGACGGACACAGCAACATAGGGGATCCCAAGGCCGATTGGTTCTATATAAAGAGACAGGCTGGGTGTTCAAGAAGATGGCTTAAATCAAGTAATCTTTAAACTTTTGACTGAATAACTTGTTTAAGAAATCGAAGCATTAACATGCCCCCTTTCTTTTTTTTCTCTAAGCAGATCACGCCTTTCCCAAGACGGAAGTCTTGGTATACAATAATCGACTGTCTCTTCTTCTACAAAGCAAATCTGATTTTCTAAAAATCAAGAAGTGCATTACTGACGAGAACCTTCACAAGCACCGCCTTCTGGATATAAGGTTTGGACTTGGTGCAGGCGGCAAACCCTACAAATACGTGCCCCCGACAGCGGGAGAAGGAACGTCACGGGCAGCGGAAACGATTAAATTTCGTAAGAGTCCTTCGCCGATAGTCATTCAGGACGACGAAGATCTAAACATATATAGAGGAGATGAGGCCCGTGGTGATAAGTCTAAGGAAATCCCAGTTTCTCCATGGGGTTTCCCCTTAAGGGCCTCTCTTCCAGTTGAACCTGCTGCTCCCGATGATTTAACAGAAGAACAGCTATTTAAAGAGCTGAGCAAAATTCCTTTGCCTGATGATGTATATACACAGGGAGACTTCGAAGGGGAGCCATTTTTCTCTATTTCTGAGGAAACAACTGTTCCAGTTGGAGAACGAGAAACTACTCAGATGAGCCTGACTTCGGGCCCTGGTCTGTTAGGGGGAATTATATGGGATGCACAAATCACATGCACTGCCTGACCCCACACTTTTATATCAACAGAATTCAAGGTTTTAATATGCTCTTGTTTCTTTTGCAGGAAAGATGTCTCGCAGGCGATCTTATTCCTATCGCTCTCTCCGTGAAGGTACACCCAGCCTTCATCCAAATCCTGAGCATGCTCGCGACCTTTCTCACAAGCCTACTTCTTCACAGTCCAGGTCTCCATCAAAACCAACCTCTGGCAAGCTTCCTAGTTATTCGATGCCACCTACAGGGGGAAAACAACTTCCTAAAGACTTAACCCCTCCGAAGAGTGCACCCTCTCACAGCAGGTCATCAAAAAGACACTACGAGCCAAAGGATAAAGGCAAGGATCCAATCAAGGATTCTGAGAAGGAGAAAATTGACATTGTCCCTTCCATCCAACAAGGTTTGATTGCCCCCGGGTCACGAGATTACATCCATGGTCCTGAGACTCAGGCTAAGCTGGAAAAGTTGCGAGAACAATTCCCTGACATCTTCTTCGAAAGGATGATGTTTGTTCCAACCTTGGAACCATTCCCTAGGAACTGGGATACTGAAGTCATCGGGCACATTCGCTTTGTAGCCAGGCAGTATGAAGTGATGAAGAAACATGCTGTTAATCTTTCAGAGGTCATCTGAACGCTTGAGATGGAAGCACATAGATCCAAAGTGAAGATAGATAACAATGAAAGGGCCAGGGCAAAAATGGAGAAGGACTTAGAGGATGCACAATCTCTGCTTGCCTTGGCCCAACGAGACGCTAAAGCTTACAAAACAGAGCTAGAGGAGGCCAGGCAACGTTTCCATAACGAGCTTGATTCTAATAGCAAAGAGCGAGTGTTATTGAAGCAAGAGGTGGAAGATCTCAGGATGGCCAACTCCGAATTGAAAACAGCACAGTATCACTTCGAGGCCGAAAGAGCTGCTTGGGAGAAAGAAAAGGCAAGTTTGAAGGAGAGTTTAGCTTTGGCCGAAGGAGAGAAAGTAATTCTGAATGAGCAAGTCGCGGATGCAGAGAGGCGCGCGGCTCTCGCCGAAAAGAATGTAGAAAGTGCCATTGAAATGGCTACTGCTTCTAACGACAAGCTCCTCGAGAGAGAAAAGGATATCGAAGGGTTTGAAGAAACGATATTTGACTTCCTCGGCCATGTCCTCAAAACCCGTAACATCTCATGGATCCCGGACTACCACGTCACTTTAGCCAACATATGGGATGCCATCGTCGAGGGTGAGAAGCGGAGATTAGGAGTTCAAGAGATTGACAAAGATGAGATGATGAGGACCATTCTGAGGGATAACGAGCCCGAGGATTTGGCAGAAGGCCGGCGCCTAATTCAAGAAGAGATGGAGAAGGAGAGGACTCTGGCTAAGGGCAAAAACAAGATTGACGAAGGTTCGAGCTCAGCTGTAGAGCCCAAGGCCTCCAGAGTTGAGGAATACAATCCTGATGATCCATTAATTCCTTTGGGCCCGACTCCTTTGGTTGTCGGAGCTTCTGTAGCTAGCTTGGATGGAGGATCAACGGAAGGTATCTCCATTTTTTCTCCACAATTTGTCAAAGCAATTGTGAGTTGTCGTCGTCTGGCGGAGCAACCAATCGAATTAATAACACGTGTTCCTCATAATACAGGTGGCGGGTCCGTCGATAAGGATGTCGAGAAGAAGATAGAGGCGGATAAGATTGACGTCTCGCCTAATGCCGGTGTTGATGCACCAAAGCAGGCTGAAGGTACAACAGCGGAGAAGGGCGTCCTGGCACCCAGTGCTGATGCTCCCAAGGATGACGAAACCATCGATGCCTTGAAAGATATGGACGGGCGCCATGTAGATGATGAGGAGGATGTCATTATCACCAAAGAAGTCAAAGGCGATGACGACGAGACCTTGGCTAAAAGAAAGGCTAGGCAGGAAAAGCATCTGTCTTTAAAGAAGGTGGAACAAGAGCCTTTGAACGTAGCTCCTATCTCGGAGTTTGATCCCAAAATTGGGATGACTCTGAAACTCCTGCCCAAATCGATCACTAAACAACTTCATTTTGAGAATCCCGATGATTTCCCAGCTTCCCTTACTGATAAAAGAAAGAGAAAGAAGGAGGAGGAGGAATCTTCGGATGAACCTTCAGCTCCTCTTATAGACAAAAGGAAGAGAAAGAAGGATGATCAATCTGATATTAACAAGGCGGAGCTGGAAAAGCAAAAGAAGGAGAAAAAGTCCAAACGTAAATAGGATACTGCCGCTTGTCTATGTTTTGTCTTTAAGATTCCCACTGGCCATGAAATGTAGTTGTGAGACTGACCCTCACTTTTGTTTTAGGTTGCTTTTCACGTTGTAGGCTTGTAGTTTATGAATGAAAGTTTATTTCTTTTGCATCATCGTATACCTACATTTAATAAACTTTTCATGCTTAGTCATAAATTATTTGCTTATAACTACAAATCATTCAAGCAACAAAAAGACTTTAACAGTATTGTATTGCATCAAGATACATGTATGCATATATCTGTCCCCAATTAATCGTTAAAGATTGATTTGATTTGTATGCATGTTGCCCCCTGTTTCTGAACATGGGGGACTTGGAAATTTTTGTAGAATTAGAGTTCTTGCGGTGCCAGGCTTTTGGCACTTCGATACTCTCCCGATCCATCTACGGGTCAAAGTTCGAACTCGTGTCATAATCTACGCACCGATCCTTCAGCGGGGTAGAGATCCTGTGGGCGCTGAGTCTCCAGCACCGTTCTCAGCGCTTAATCATAGACGCTTTTATACTCTCCTAGCAGTCGCCGAGGTTAGAGTTTGAGCTCAGCAGTTATGTCGCTCCCCGATCCTTCAGCGGGGTAAGAGCTCTTTCTCAGCGCTCAGTCGGAGACGCTTTTATACTCTCCTGGCAGTCGCCGAGGTTAGAGTTCGAGCTTAGCAGTTCTGTCGCTCCCCGATCCTTCAGCGGGGTAAGAGCTCTTTCTCAGCGCTCAGTCGGGGTTAGAGTTCGAGCTCAGCAGTTCTGTCGCTCCCCGATCCTTCAGCAGGGTAAGAGCTCTTTCTTAGCGCTCAGTCGGAGACGCTTTTATACTCTCCTGGCAGTCGCCGAGGTTAGAGTTCGAGCTCAGCAGTTCTGTCACTCCGCGATTCTTCAGCGGGGTAAGAGCTCTTTCTCAGTGCTCAATCGGAGACGTTTTTATACTCTCTTGGCAGTCGCCGAGGTTAGAGTTCCGTCAAGGCGGTTCCGATCATGGTACACTGCCATGACTTATGGACATCGCCTTCATGTCCGTTATGCTCTCTCTCGGCTTTGGAGAGTTAGAGCGCTATCAATGATATGATTTACTTTATCGCACCCTCAGAGTTTTGACTGTTGATTGCATTCCATTCTGATGGAAGGCACCTATAATTATATGCTTCTGTGATCGTTGCATGGTTCACAGCCATTTCCATAAAAATAGAAAGGAAGATAAATAATAGTGCAATAAATGTAAACGACACACAATATTTTTATAGTGGTTCGGTCGAATCATGACCTACGTCCACTTTATAATTTTTTGCTTAAGAAATCGGACTATTCTAGGCAAGTCGTGCCTTGTACATGGTCCTTAATAAAGCAAAAGAACAGATCTGACATCTTTACGTTAGATACGGCCGTAAATGTTGGGCATTCCACACTCTGGGGATTTCCTTTCCATCTATGGTTGCTAGCTTGAAGGTTCCATTATCAAGCTTGCACAGAATGGAGTACGGTCCTTCCCACTTCGCACCCATATGAGTTGGGGGTGGAAAGACACGCTTCAGAACCAAGTCTCCGGGTTCAAAGGTTCGGGCTCGAACCTTTTTTTTGTAGTATCGGGCAACCTGTTGCTTGCATCTCAAGGCACGCAGGTCTGCTTCGTCCCTTTTCTCTTTGATCATATCCAGGGATTCAAGGAGCAATTTGTTATTAGTCATCAGATCGTAATAAGTCACTCGGTGAGAAGGTACTTTTATTTCAACCGGGATGACTGCTTCTGCTCCAAAAGCAAGAGAGAAGGGGGTATGGCCTGTTGCCGATTTATATGTTGTCCTGTAGGCCCATAGTGCTAAGGGTAATTCATCAACCCACATGGCTCTGGCCCGCTTCAGTCTTCTTTTCAGAATGGACTTAATCACTTTATTCGCCACTTCGACCTGTCTGTTCGACTGCGGATGCGCCACAGAGGTGTACTGTTTCTCAATGTGGTATTTCTGGCAGAAGTCTCTGAATTCAGTGCTATCGAACTGAGTTCCGTTGTCAGTTATAACGATCTTTGGAATCCCAAATCGACAGATGATGTTCCTAACGACGAAGTTGATCACTTGTTTGGTTGTGATTGTAGTCAGTGGCTCAGCCTCGACCCACTTAGTGAAGTAGTCTACAGCTACAATAGCGAACTTCGCTCCGCCCTTAGCTATGGGGAGACTTCCGATGATATCAATTCCCCACATAGCGAAAGGCCATGGGCTTGTCATCGTTTTTAACTGACTAGGAGGTGCCTTAGGTATTTTTGAAAATCTTTGGCATGCATCACACCGTTGTGCGTACTTCGCCGCATCTTTGTTTATGGTAGGCCAGAAATAACCATGCCGCAACACCTTTTTTGCCAATGTTTGCCCTCCAGTGTGATCGCCGCATTCGCCCTCATGTACCTCCTGCAGTACACGCTTGATGTCGTCATGAGCTATACACCGGAGAAGGGGCATCGAAAATCCCTGTCTTTAAAGGACTCCGCCTTGCAGAACGTATCGGGAAGCTTTACGAATTACTTTACGCCTCTCGCTCTTCTTGGTCGGAAGCGTCCCATTCCTCAAGAAATTCTTTAGAGGGGTCATCCATGACTCCCTTTCTAGTTCCGTCTCTAGTACCGGATCAATTTCCATCTGATCTATACTAGGAGACCGAAGTACTTCAACTGGGGCTAGCCCGGTCTCTTTAGGATCGTCGGAACTAGCCATCTTTGCCAACTTATCCGCCTGTTGGTTCTCTGACCGCGGAATATGAGATATGTTGTAGTGATCGAAGCCGTTCAGCAACCCCATCACTTTCTCCAAGTATAAAATCAATCTTTGGCTTTTGGCTTGGAATTTTCCAGTGACCTATTTTACAACTAACTTGGAGTCGCAAAATATGTCCAGCTTTGTGATTTCCAACTCCTTTGTGATCCTTAGCCCGGCTATCAGGGCTTCATATTCGGAGTCGTTGTTAGTGGCGTAAAACTCCATCCGGATAGCATAGGATATCAGCCGTTTCTCAGGAGTTTCAAGCACTACTCCAGCGCCGGATCTCTTGTCATTCCTAGCGCCATCAGTATACAATCTCCAAGCACTGGGATCGAGAAGTAACTTTGGTGGGTCAGCTTCTTTGTTCGCTATATCTTCCTCCGGCACAGTAAACTCTGCTATGAAATCGGCTATCACTTGCCCCCGTATTGACCGCCGGGGCTGAAAGTTCAGATCAAATTGACTCAACTCAATGTTCCATTTGAGTAGTCTTCCAGACGCTTCTGGTCTCTGTAGAACTTGCTTGAGTGGATGATCAGTGTACACGGTGATGGGATGAGCCTGAAAATAATGTCGAAGCTTTCTAGAGGCAATCAACAAACTGTACGCCAACTTTTCTATCCTTGGATAATTACGCTCTGCTGCCGCCAATTTTTTGCTGACGTAATACACTGGTCTTTGAACTTTATCTTCTTCTCTCACCAATGCTGAGCTGATCGCGTGGGACGACACTGCCAAGTACACGAATAAGTCCTCGTGATCCACCGGCTTAGATAATATCGAAGGTTTCTCCAGGTGACTCAGCAGGTTCTGAAACGCTTCTATGCAGTCAGGCGTCCATTTAAAGTGGCGTTTTCCTCGCTTTATCAATTTGAAGAATGGGATGCATTTGTCCGTAGCCCTGGAGATGAATCTGCTTAGTGCTGCTACTTTCCCTGCAAGGCTTTGCACATCTTTAATTTTCCTAGGCTCCTAAATGACTCTGATTGCTGCGATCTGGTCTGGATTAATCTCAATCCCGCAAGAACTGACGATGAATCCCAAGAATTTTCCGGAGGCGACCCCGAATGAACATTTCGTTGGGTTGAGTTTCATCCCGTACTTTCGAATAATGCTAAACATCTCTGCCAAGTTTGTAGTGTGATTGGAGGATTGCCTGGACTTAACCAACATGTCGTCGATGTATACTTCCATTGTTTTCCCAATCTGGTTATAGAACATTCTGTTCACTAACCGTTGATATGTAGCACCTGCGTTCTTCAAGCCAAAGGGCATTACCACGTAGCAATATAATCCCAGATCCGTAATGAAGCTAGTGTGTTCTTGATCTAGAACATGCATTGGAATCTGGTTATATCCTGAATAAGCATCCATAAAGGAGAGAAGTTTATGACCCGCCGTTGAGTCCACCAACTGATCGATCCTGCGTAACGGAAAACTGTCTTTTGGGCAGGCTTTATTCAAATCCGAGAAATCGATACACGTTCGCCACTTCCCGTTGGCCTTCTTTACCAGAACTGGATTTGAAATCCAGTCTGGATAGGTTGAGTCTCTGAAAAATCTATTACTCTTTAGCTTTCCTACTTCTACTTCCAAGGCAGCGGACCTCTCTGGGCCCAGCATTCGCCTTTTTTGTTTTACCGGAGGATGCTTAGGGTTAATGCTTAATGAATGGCTCATGATTGATGGAGATATCCCACACATGTCTACGTGGGTCCAAGCAAATACATCCAAGTTATCCTTCAAGAAATCCGTCAGTTCTTTAGCTAAATTCGGATTTAACTGGGATCCAATCTTAAGGACCTTCTCTGGGTCACTATCATCGATCGGTACATCCACAGTTGTCTCGTTGGGAGTTGCCATTCTTCCCCCAGGTTCTTTGTAACACCCCACACCCGCTATAGTCACTCACTAAGGGAATGCCATAGCATCGGTGGAGTATTTTTAGTGAGTATAGAACAGTAAAATTACAACAAGACAGATATAATGTAATACTTGAAAATTTAAAACATCATCTCATAGCAGCGGAAAGTAAAACATGTTTGGTTACATCATAAAACCATAACAAGAGTCAAGTACAAAATATCCATCCTGAATAAAATAAGTACATAATCCCACTACTCATAACAAATAGCCATAACAGAAAAGATAAGATAAGCTGAGCTCTACATCTACGGTCCAAGCTCCAAGAGATAGATAAAGCAAACTGATCAAAGCCCACTAGCACTAGGCCCAACCTGAGGACCTGAAGGAAAAAGATAAAAACAACGGGGGTCAGACATAAGCCTGAGTGAACCCTATCTCCTTAATAATACAATTATTAAAGTAATTAGGGTATGATATGAACTCGGTATGGTATCTTTGGGGATAATGACTACACTAAGTTGCCCACGAACACAGGACGAACTAAGATAACCGTAAAGACGCATCTACCCACCCAAGGATAATTACTAACTGCACCACACCAGTTCTACCCACCAAGAGTAATTCCTACTTAAAGGTTGATCCCATCTAAAGACTTAGAAAATATAACTAGTAGTTTCTGGTACTTATAGCTGACCACGTAGGTGCCGTCTGCCCCTACCTCCACTAGGTGTATAACTGATCACGTAGGTGCCGTCTGCCCCTACCTCCACTAGGTGTACCTAGTAATCTTACCCAGTAGTTTCGTGTACCCCTACATAGGTGCCGTCTGCCCCTATCTTTACTAGGTGTACCCACTACTCCCCATCGATCGGCTCCCTATCGTAGATACCCGTGCTGGTCCCACAGTGGGGTGTATCACTCCCCTAAAGTGGCTACCCAATACTAACGGTGCACGGCTTTATATCTACACGATGCAACAACGGCTTATCTACCAGCCCGGGCCCACACACGCATATGAAACCCGTTGGACTTGCGTTGCCACCGCTAACCCGTTTTGGCCTCTTATAATCAAGCCCAATATGCGTGTCCCGTCACTCGACATGGGTCGAGCCCACAAAGATACGTTTGGGATATTGGTTGAAATGGGCCCCCACAAGCTACTACTTAAGCTTGTCATTTTATCTAGTGCATCCCACTTAACCCCTTTTTTTTATAATCATGCCCCCTTACATGTTAAGGTTTGGTTAAGTCATCCAATTATATTACAATTGCCACTTAAGGCACCCACTAGATTTCCGCATGCCACCCAAGGCACTTACTTGATTCCCACATGCCACCCAAGGCACTTACTTAACCCTTTAATCATGTTTATTTACATGTTCCACTTTGGTTAAGTATTCTAATCGTATTTTCTATTGCCACCCAAGGCAACCCACTAGTTTCCTCATGCCACCCAAGGCACCCCCACTAGTTCTACATGCCACCCAAGGCACCCACTTAACCCCTCATGTCCCACTACATGCTAATATGGTTAAGTGTTTCTTAATTAATTAAGACCGTGATCTCCCATAAAGACCTCCCACATTAGACTGGCTGTTATGACCGCCTGGTTAAGCCGGTAGAGTCCGGGCAGTCTTACGTCATAACAGAGTCTAACCTCGTGTCTTTACCTTAATCATGTATTTAATTTATGGCTAAGACCTCTCACATTGGGCTGACATTTGTAGCAACTGGTTAAGCCGGTCGGGTCCGGGCAGTTTTACACTACAAATGAGTCCAACCTCGTGTCTTAGTCGATTAATTATACCTAATTAATCACCCCCATATTAATTATCCCTAATTAATATCAAGTTTTCCATAACATGGGTAGACCTAACTCAATAGGTAAATTCCCATGGGGTAGACCTAACTCAATAGGTAAATTCCCACTTATGGTAATTTATTTTTATGGTATGCATAATCATACCCAATCTTACATTTATTAACATATTTACTAACCCCATCGTTCCCCACGTAAATCGTCCTCATTTCATGACATAATAAAGGGAAGATTTACCACACATAACATGGGTTTAGCATATAACTTTATCATGGGTTAAGAGGATGTCAACTTGCATATATGAGCATGTATTAACCCAACTATATTCAACCCAAACTTGCATATTATCAAACATGTGTCTTACATAACATGTTGCATATGAACTTACATATCATCAAACATGTGATTTGCATAACATGTTGCATATGAACTTACATATCATCATACATGTGATTTGCATAACATGTAGAACTTGCATTTTAGCATATACTTAACTTGCATAAGCACTCACATACTTGCATAGGCTTGCATATTATGTTAAACTTGCATTTCAACATATACATAACTTGCATAAACATTCACATACTTGCATAGGCTTGCATATTATGTTAAACTTGCATTTCAACATATACATAACTTGCATAAACATTCACATACTTGCGTAGGCTTGCATATTATGTTAAACTTGCATTTCAACATATACATAACTTGCATAAACATTCATATACTTGCATAAGATGTTAAACATGCATATAAGCATATACATAACTTGCATAAACATTCACATACTTGCATAGGCTTGCATATTATGTTAAACTTGCATTTCAACATATACATAACTTGCATAAACATTCATATACTTGCATAAGATGTTAAACATGCATATAAGCATATACATGACTTGCATAAGTACTCACATACTTGCATAACATGTTTGCATAATGGATCCATATTCACTTAGTGTTTTGCATCATAAACATCATGAAACAACTTGCATAAAAATATCATGATTACATATTATGAAACTTGCATGACATAAGGCATATAACTTGCAAAACACATAATATTCACTACATCAAGCTTGCATAAATATATGGATCCACAAACATAGCCATACTTTATCACATCTTATCATAATCAATTCAATAATTGATTATTAAGGGGATAGAAGCTCACCAAAACAAGATTAGCAAGTTAAATGAAGCAAATCCCAATGATTAAGTAGAAGAAGATGTAGATTAGCTTGCAAACCCTCTTAGGATTTTTAGTGGAGGCTCTCCAATTTTCTAAGTGGTGGCATAATGGCCTTAGATCTATTTTTGGTAAGGATAAGGGGGGTATTAGGGTGTATATATAGATTAGTTAGATGTTTTAGGACCATAGGATATACCCTAGAACCAATCCTAGCCTTTAAAGCATGTCTTGGGGAAGAAGTCAAGTGTAGAAACCATTTAGGGCCCAAAAAAAAACAGCCCAAAACTCATCCCGGGCCTCAAAACATGAGCAGTTTTCGTTTTTGATTTTTCGTGAAACTTTGACGGGCCATAACTTGGTCATACGGACTCCGATTTACGAAAACTCGGACTCTATTTCGCGTATTTTTCCGAGACGAACGCAATGGCACAGCCCGTTTCCCCTAATTCAGAATATTAAATTTAATTCTGCTCTGATTTATGTTATAACAAGTTATTTAACATACGGGGTGTTACATTCTCCCCTACTTAAAGGATTTCGTCCCCGAAATCTCTAAGTCAAGAAGAACGTATCCTACCAACCAAACAACCATCTACTCAACCATCAAACACTGGCATCCATTGTCCTTAAAGTTTCTAATGTTGTATGAACATATGCAAAAAGTGTGTGTATATGTTCCCTATCTAATGCAAAATCAGGCGGTCTACTGATTCAGTTGACCTCCTTAATGCAAACCATGATAGTGCCATGCATCCAATATGTATGCGAAAGAACCCTATCGACACATACTATTTCTACATGCGTGCACAATCATTCACCGAATAAATGCATCATCCATATGATAGCACAACCATCATACATCCATTAATATAGCTACCTACACACATTTATATGCAATATGCAATATGAAGTGATTGAGCCGATCTAGTGCCTAAAGTGTGTGTATATGCATCCACGAGCAACCACTAGCAAACACTTGCATCCACTTGCATCCATCAATCATAACATGTCTCAAACACATGTTTCAACCATAGGTTTACCCTATCTAAAAGGTCAAAGGTGCTAACGAGAGGACATACTAAGGACAAGATAAGTACAAGATAGGCAATAAAGGAGAAGTTAAAGAACATACTCTCGGAAAGAAAAGGGTACAAAGAACGCATCTTCGCTTCCGTCTCCCAAGTAGCATTGCTCTCGTCATCTCCCCATTGCACTTTGACTAGCTGAACCTCTCTGTTTCTCAACTTCTTAATCTCTGACCCAAGAATGTGAGTAGGAGCTCGTCGAATCGTCGCATCACGCTCTACTTCCACTTCTCTAAGCAAGCTCGGCTCTACCACCTCTGCGGTCTCATGTAGGCACTTCCTCAAATGTGACACATGGAAAACATCATGTATACCACTAAGTCTGTCTGGCAACTCCACCCTATATGCCATCCGTCCAATTCTTTCCTTGATAGGAAACGGTCCTACAAACCTCGGTGCTAACTTCCCAGCGGATCCAAAGCGAACAACATTCCGTAATGGAGACACTTTGACAAAAACCATGTCCCCAACTTCAAACTCAAGATCAGTCCTCCTCTTATCTGCATAAGATTTCTGTCTGTCTTGCGCTGCTTTCATCCTTCTTCGAATCAAATCAACCTTCTCTGAAGTCTCTCTAACCATATCGGGCCCTAGCAAGATCTTATCCGTAGATTCCCACCAACATGTAGGTGATCGACAAGGCCTTCCATAAAGAGCTTCACAAGGTGCCATGCCAATACTAGACTGGAAGCTGTTGTTATATGCAAACTCCACCAAAGGAAGATGCTCTTCCCATGTACCTCCAAAATCCAAGATACAAAGCCTCAAAAGGTCTTCCAAAACACGGTTCACCCTCTCGGTCTGGCCGTCTGTCTGAGGATGATATGCGGTGCTCAAACACAACTGAGTCCCCACCGCCTCCTGTAAACTCTTCCAAAACTCACTAGTGAAGATAGGATCTCGATCACTCACTATGCTGGAAGGTACCCCATGCAATCGAACTATCTCTCGAACATAGACTGAAGCAAGCCATGGAGCAGTCCTCTTACTCTTTACGGGTATGAAATGGGCGCTCTTAGTAAGTCTATCAACCACGACCCAAATTCCTGTATTGCCCTTCCTCGATCTCGGTAAACCATCAACGAAGTCCATCGAGACACTATCCCACTTCCATATCGGAACTTCCAAAGGATGAAGCAACCCACCTGGCTTCTTTTGCTCTGCTTTTACTTGTTGGCACACCAAGCATCTAGCAACATACTCGGCCACATCTTTCTTCATACCGGCCCAGAAGAAAGTCCTTTTCATGTCTTGGTACATCTCGTCCCCACCGGGATGAATGGTCATCCTAAAACGGTGTGCATTATCAGGAATAACCTTCCTCAAACCCTCATCTTGCGGTACACAAAGTCTACCGTCTCTACACAAGCACCCCCTATCATCTAGGGTGTACCTACTCAAATGGCTGGACGACTCCCCCCCTTATGAGCTTTTCTACTAACTCAACCAACTGTGGGTCGTCCCTCTGTGCTTCTACAATTTGCCCCAAAAGAGTAGGTCTAACTTCCAAGGAAGCTAGCAAACCGGGTACACAATTAACGGAAGGTCTGAAATCCATCATAGAAATAAACTCTAGGCTCCTTCGTTCAACGAACCACAAACTCGAGGACAATCCCTTTTTCTACTTAAGGTGTCCGCTACCATGTTACCCTTGCCAGGGGTATACGCTATCTCAAACCCATAGGATGCTAAAAATCCCATCCACTTTTACTGTCCTAAGATTATGCGCTTGAAGAGCCTCCAGCACTTCCCTAAGATGTAGGGCATGCTCTTCTCCACCAGGATATCATCCAAAATCATCACAGCTATCCATCCCTCACGCAGACCACCCTAATCGAACTCGGCATTCCCCCAAATGCAAGCCCCAAAGGCCTAAACCAATATCAGACAAACACCCAAGGGATACCTCCTTCGAATTCAGACGACCTTCGTGAGATGATACTAGTAAAAACGGCTAAATAATTAAGCCCCTTGTCCAACCCTGGATGTCCCTGCCAGTCTTACTCCAAAACCACCGTTTTTCCCTAACTGGCTTTGCTCCTAGAAAAGACTAAGACGTCATCCACAAAGACCATCACAACTTATTTAGGTACTCCTTGAACACCCTTCTTATCAAATCATCAAAGTATACGGGGGCGTTCGTCAAACCCAATGGCATCACCAGCCACTCATAAAAAAAATCATCCGGAGTCCTAAAGGCAGTCTTCTCTGTACTATCCTCAGCCACTCTCAACTTATGAAATCCCGTGGCTAAGTCCAACTGCGAAAATACTGAGGCGCCCACTAACTGATCAAAGAGATCATCAATCCTCGACAATGGGTGTCTATTCTTCTTTGTGAGTTTATTTAGCTCTCTTTAGCCTACACAAAGTCTGAGGGACCCATCCGCCTTCGTGGCAAAAACTACTGGAGCGCCCCACTCTGATATACTTCGTCTTATGAACCCCTTCTCAAGCAAATCGCCTACTTACTTATGGAGTTCCCTCCTCTCACGAGGAGCCACGTGGCACACTGGCCAAGACACTGGTTTAGCCTTACCCACCAGATATATTTGGGAGTCAATTTCCAGCTCCGGAGGTAAGCCCTTCACCTCCTTATACACATCCGGGTATTCCCGGACCGCTCTAACAGATCACAAATTCTAGACCAACATGTCAAGCGATTCTAGATAACTTAGCATAATAGATTCTATGGGATTACAAGAGATCTCAAGAGTGTTACCCAAGCGGCCCATAAGCCTAACAACTCTCCCTCCAAAATCAAAAACGGCACCCCTACTGGATAACCAGTCCATGCCCAGAACTAACCCATAGCCCGTGAAGCCCAACAAGCATCGCATCTAAACTCAATGCTAAGTATAAAAACTTTCAAACCCAACCACACCATGGAGCCCAATTGGGTTTGAAACAACTAAGGGATCATCAACCAAACTGGTGTCTAAGTGCAGTGACTCAACTATCAATGGTGAGATAAACGAACTCGATATATCAGGATCAAATAAAGTTTGAATCGGATAATAAAGAAATCCAAATTCCAACCTAGACGGTCTTATCCCCATCTGGTACCTTAGTCGTGAGGGAATACAATTACCCCCCAGAAGATTCCATACCTTGCCCTTGCTTCTTTGGACAATCCTAATAACGTGTCCTATTCCTCTCAAAAGGATAACTACTAGCCTTCCTCTTCCCTATTCTCCACTCACAACCTCCCACCAATGAGGTTTCACCCTTCATTAACCAAACAACTATTTGAGCCTTCCTCTCTTCTTGAACCAACTTCTAACCAGATTTACGTCTGAGTCCCTTGAAGTGGTTTTCCATCCTTATCCATCTTAGAAAGATCATCTATACGCGGAGGGGAAACTCAAAATGAGAGAGAGGAAGAGATTCAAAATGGAGAATTCGAAAGATATAGATATGGCTATTGGGGATTATGCTTTTCTTTCAAAAACTTTTCTCTTAAAAGACATGTTTTCGAAAATACTCCTTTCAAAAATATTCTTAGAAAATAGTTTTTCTAAAAAATTTATCTGTTCTGGTAACCTTAAGCTCTGATACCACGTGTAACACCCCACACCCGCTATAGTCACTCACTAAGGGAATGCCATAGCATCGGTGGAGTATTTTTAGTGAGTATAGAACAGTAAAATTACAACAAGACAGATATAATGTAATACTTGAAAATTTAAAACATCATCTCATAGCAGCGGAAAGTAAAACATGTTTGGTTACATCATAAAACCATAACAAGAGTCAAGTACAAAATATCCATCCTGAATAAAATAAGTACATAATCCCACTACTCATAACAAATAGCCATAACAGAAAAGATAAGATAAGCTGAGCTCTACATCTACGGTCCAAGCTCCAAGAGATAGATAAAGCAAACTGATCAAAGCCCACTAGCACTAGGCCCAACCTGAGGACCTGAAGGAAAAAGATAAAAACAACGGGGGTCAGACATAAGCCTGAGTGAACCCTATCTCCTTAATAATACAATTATTAAAGTAATTAGGGTATGATATGAACTCGGTATGGTATCTTTGGGGATAATGACTACACTAAGTTGCCCACGAACACAGGACGAACTAAGATAACCGTAAAGACGCATCTACCCACCCAAGGATAATTACTAACTGCACCACACCAGTTCTACCCACCAAGAGTAATTCCTACTTAAAGGTTGATCCCATCTAAAGACTTAGAAAATATAACTAGTAGTTTCTGGTACTTCTAGCTGACCACGTAGGTGCCGTCTGCCCCTACCTCCACTAGGTGTATAACTGATCACGTAGGTGCCGTCTGCCCCTACCTCCACTAGGTGTACCTAGTAATCTTACCCAGTAGTTTCGTGTACCCCTACATAGGTGCCGTCTGCCCCTATCTTTACTACGTGTACCCACTACTCCCCATCGATCGGCTCCCTATCGTAGATACCCGTGCTGGTCCCACAGTGGGGTGTATCACTCCCCTAAAGTGGCTACCCAATACTAACGGTGCACGGCTTTATATCTACACGATGCAACAACGGCTTATCTACCAGCCCGGGCCCACACACGCATATGAAACCCGTTGGACTTGCGTTGCCACCGCTAACCCGTTTTGGCCTCTTATAATCAAGCCCAATATGCGTGTCCCGTCACTCGACATGGGTCGAGCCCACAAAGATACGTTTGGGATATTGGTTGAAATGGGCCCCCACAAGCTACTACTTAAGCTTGTCATTTTATCTAGTGCATCCCACTTAACCCCTTTTTTTTATAATCATGCCCCCTTACATGTTAAGGTTTGGTTAAGTCATCCAATTATATTACAATTGCCACTTAAGGCACCCACTAGATTTCCGCATGCCACCCAAGGCACTTACTTGATTCCCACATGCCACCCAAGGCACTTACTTAACCCTTTAATCATGTTTATTTACATGTTCCACTTTGGTTAAGTATTCTAATCGTATTTTCTATTGCCACCCAAGGCAACCCACTAGTTTCCTCATGCCACCCAAGGCACCCCCACTAGTTCTACGTGCCACCCAAGGCACCCACTTAACCCCTCATGTCCAACTACATGCTAATATGGTTAAGTGTTTCTTAATTAATTAAGACCGTGATCTCCCATAAAGACCTCCCACATTAGACTGGCTGTTATGACCGCCTGGTTAAGCCGGTAGAGTCCGGGCAGTCTTACGTCATAACAGAGTCTAACCTCGTGTCTTTACCTTAATCACGTATTTAATTTATGGCTAAGACCTCTCACATTGGGCTGACATTTGTAGCAACTGGTTAAGCCGGTCGGGTCCGGGCAGTTTTACACTACAAATGAGTCCAACCTCGTGTCTTAGTCGATTAATTATACCTAATTAATCACCCCCATATTAATTATCCCTAATTAATATCAAGTTTTCCATAACATGGGTAGACCTAACTCAATAGGTAAATTCCCATGGGGTAGACCTAACTCAATAGGTAAATTCCCACTTATGGTAATTTATTTTTATGGTATGCTTAATCATACCCAATCTTACATTTATTAACATATTTACTAACCCCATCGTTCCCTACGTAAATCGTCCTCATTTCATGACATAATAAAGGGAAGATTTACCACACATAACATGGGTTTAGCATATAACTTTATCATGGGTTAAGAGGATGTCAACTTGCATATATGAGCATGTATTAACCCAACTATATTCAACCCAAACTTGCATATTATCAAACATGTGTCTTACATAACATGTTGCATATGAACTTACATATCATCAAACATGTGATTTGCATAACATGTTGCATATGAACTTACATATCATCATACATGTGATTTGCATAACATGTAGAACTTGCATTTTAGCATATACTTAACTTGCATAAGCACTCACATACTTGCATAGGCTTGCATATTATGTTAAACTTGCATTTCAACATATACATAACTTGCATAAACATTCACATACTTGCATAGGCTTGCATATTATGTTAAACTTGCATTTCAACATATACATAACTTGCATAAACATTCACATACTTGCATAGGCTTGCATATTATGTTAAACTTGCATTTCAACATATACATAACTTGCATAAACATTCATATACTTGCATAAGATGTTAAACATGCATATAAGCATATACATAACTTGCATAAACATTCACATACTTGCATAGGCTTGCATATTATGTTAAACTTGCATTTCAACATATACATAACTTGCATAAACATTCATATACTTGCATAAGATGTTAAACATGCATATAAGCATATACATGACTTGCATAAGTACTCACATACTTGCATAACATGTTTGCATAATGGATCCATATTCACTTAGTGTTTTGCATCATAAACATCATGAAACAACTTGCATAAAAATATCATGATTACATATTATGAAACTTGCATGACATAAGGCATATAACTTGCAAAACACATAATATTCACTACATCAAGCTTGCATAAATATATGGATCCACAAACATAGCCATACTTTATCACATCTTATCATAATCAATTCAATAATTGATTATTAAAGGGATAGAAGCTCACCAAAACAAGATTAGCAAGTTAAATGAAGCAAATCCCAATGATTAAGTAGAAGAAGATGTAGATTAGCTTGCAAACCCTCTTAGGATTTTTAGTGGAGGCTCTCCAATTTTCTAAGTGGTGGCATAATTGCCTTAGATCTATTTTTGGTAAGGATAAGGGGGGTATTAGGGTGTATATATAGATTAGTTAGATGTTTTGGGACCATAGGATATACCCTAGAACCAATCCTAGCCTTTAAAGCATGTCTTGGGGAAGAAGTCAAGTGTAGGAACCATCTAGGGCCCAAAAAAAACAGCCCAAAACTCATCCCGGGCCTCAAAACATGAGCAGTTTTCGTTTTTGATTTTTCGTGAAACTTTGACAGGCCATAACTTGGTCATACGGACTCCGATTTACGAAAACTCGGACTCTATTTTGCGTATTTTTCCGAGACGAACGCAATGGCACAGCCCGTTTCCCCTAATTCAGAATATTAAATTTAATTCTGCTCTGATTTATGTTATAACAAGTTATTTAACATACGGGGTGTTACATTCTTTGTTCTCTCTGGGATCTATATCCTCGGGCAACTCTCTGGGCGACTCACCTATGGTTATCCTCTTTAATTGCTATGAGGTCTCTGCACTTGTGGGGGGAGAAGCGCCCTTGGTTTCTATGTCTCCTCCGTTGCGGAGTAGCTTTAGCTCTGCAATATAACATGCTCGTGCGGCAACCTGATCTCCTCTGACAATACCAACACCAGCTTCTGTAGGAAACTTCAATAACAAGCACCAGGGTGCTATACAGGCTCTGAACTTTGCTAGGGCCGATCGGCACAAGAAGGCATTATAGGGCGATTCAATACCCAAAACCACGAAGGGAAGAATTCTCACTCTCTGGCGTTCTCCTTCCCCAAGTGTAACTGGTAGCTCTACATATCCATCCCTCACAGGGCTTCAAGTCTTTTATCTCGAGATTCATCTGGTCGAATGTCTTTTTGAAAAGAATGTTGACGGAACTCCCGTTATCCACCAAGACTTTATGAACAGTGGCCAGGCCAATAGGAACTGTGATTACAAATGGATCTTCGGTCAGATCATGGACTCCAATGCTTTCTCGTTCGCGGAAAATGACGTCGTCGGACATCATCTTTTGTTGCTTTACCGGGACATTGTCCTCAGGGTTGCTACACTCTCCTACCCCGAGGTGCTGCTTAGATGCATTGACATACTGATCCAATGCCTTGAAACCGTGCCCGGCAAGATAAAGCCCTCCGATTATGGTATTGATAACAAGGTCCTTTCCCTTTTGCTGGGCAATTAGCCTGACAGCAGGTTGATTCTGGTTCTGATTTGGGGCCTGTACCTCTTGCCCCCTGTCTCTGGGTGTCACTCTGTATTCATCCAATTTTCCATCTCAGAGAAGCTTCTCGACCACATCTCTTAGGTGACGGTATTCATTTGTTGAGTGGTCGTGAATCTGATGGAAGAGACAGAACTTCCCCGTTTCCCGTTCTTTCTCCGTCGACTCTCTGGGAGGAGGCCTTTTATTTTGGAGGACGTTGTATGAATCCATGAAGATATTCTTCAAAGTATCGTTTATTGGCGTATAACTTTCAAAAGACCTGGGACGAGTCCTTCTCTGGGAGTCATTCCCTCGATTCCTCTTCCGGTTATTGCCATTACTGTTATTACCATTATTTCCTGACTGGCGACCACCCTGGTTCCGGTTTCCAACATTAACTTCGACCTTCTCCGAGCTGTCTCTTTAATGGCGACATTGCTCTGGATTTCCTCGTTATCGGCCATTTTTGCCTTTCGGTTAGCATATACCTCCTCCCAGCGTAAGTGCACGTTAGCTTTTTCGTAGAATTACTCTCTAGTATGAGGTGGCTTGCCGGCCAGGTATTTCCCAAATTCGGTGTCTTTATCTACCCCATCAATCAGGGCTGCCACAACAGTTGGCTCATGAGGATCTTTGACTTCAGTAGCGGCTAGGTTGAAACGGTCTAGATACACCCTCAAACTCTCGCCTGGTCGTTGCTTGACAAGGAATAAGTCAATCACACTCTTCGTCCTTTGTGCATAGATGCGGAACTGTTCCACAAACCTTTCACTCAACTCCCTGAAGCTGGAAATTGATCTTGCTGGTAAGTGAGTAAACCATAATAACGCTACATCCTCCAGGAATATAGGAAATGCTTTGCACTTGACAGCGTCGGAAGCTGCGGCATCGGTCATTGACCAAGAGTATCTCATCAGATGTTGGATGGGATCAGATCTACCCGCGTAACGGTTCATTTGCGGCATGTTGAAGCGCCTCGGGAACGTCACATCTAAAATGTCATCAGTGAAAGGGGTGTGACTACGGTCAATTCCCCAATCTTCATTCCGTTGTCCATGGCTACCTGCCAGAATTTGATGGATCATAGCTGCAACATTTTCACTGGTCAGCGGAGGCTCGGGATCAGCGCTTCTTGCTCGGTAGAATTCCCTAATCTCCCTTCCAGAAGCAGCCATGAAATCCGAGGCTCGGATTGGGCTTCGCCGCCCCCTGTTACCATGAGCATTTGTACGGCGAAGGGGCTGAGGTAGTCTATTCTCAACAGGGTTGTCCACGCCTCGAGCTCTGGGAGTTGCGGCACGATTATTCACATTGCGGTTTGAGGGCCCTGCACCCAGTACCTCTTCTTCCCGTGATGGCAGTGTTCCAAATCGGAGCTGCTCTATGTTTTCAGGCCTCTCATACGGTCGCCGCGGAGGTCTTGGCGATTCCTCTGACGAAGAAGAGTACTCTGGGGTGAGCGGACGAACTGGGGGCGTCCTTTGCCTTGCAAGATCATTGAGCCTTCTATCCATAGCAGTCAAGTTCTGTCGCAGCACGGAGCTCTCCTGCCTTTGAGCAGCCAATTCATCAAACAGCCTCTCCCACATTTCAGAAAAGCGAGAAAGATCTCCCTCAGTAACGGGAGCAGAAGGGTCATCTTGATCATCAACATTTTCTCTTATGCGTAGAGAACTTGAACCAGGTCGAGCAGAGGTACCGGGACGGGAAGTGTGAGCCATAACCTCCTTTCCAGGTCGAATTGTAGTTTGGTCATCATTTCGGGTCGCTGCGGATCGATGTCGGTGGCTCGTTGCGCCCTCTTGGTTCGGTTCGTGGTGACGCTGGGTAGAGGGTTCGGTGCATTGTCATGGGATCGTGTGACAACCCCTTCAGCAGTCCGGTTCGCTCCACCCTCATTATCCTGGATCGTGGCGCCCTCATCTGCTTGGATCGTGACTTGATCCCCGCGATCTGCGAGACCCACCTCGACCTGCTCGTGAACACTTTCTTCAATTGCCTCATTCGCTTGCGAAACTCGTACTTCCTTAGACTTCTTTCCAGTCATGATATCAGATGTCACTGGAATCTTCATAAATCTGAACAGTGAAGTTTTGGGACAGTTTTCTTCGGACTTTCAAATCCAAATAGTAGAATAGCAATCTGGTAGGCTGAGAATTGAACTCTCAATGAAAGCACCAAAATGTTGGATCAAAATTTGGACGTAACACCCAAATTGTTCTGATTCGTATAGAATAATAACTGAAAAATGAGGAAAAAGCAGAAAACACACAAGATTTATAGTGGTTCGGCGTTAACGAGCCTACGTCCACTTTATATACTATTGATTATACTTTGAATGCTAGTACAATCAATGATTTCTCTCAAGCTCACTTTACAATTGTGATTTCTCTTAGTAATCTCGAAGTAAAACTGATAAGAAATAGTGGTATGACAGTAATGGTGGAATCAGTGCTCAATACTGCCAAAAGGCTCCTGAAAAATGCCAGTCTCTGGGCTATTTATAGCTGATTCTATCACGCGGTTCGTGGTCACATGTGGCGTAGATCCCGAGAAAATCGGATCGGATCGAGCAATGAGGAGGAATTGGTCAATATGACAGTTGTGGACAGATGTCGCGAGATCCGTGCATTTCGGATCGCTGAAGACCAGTTCATGGTTGAACAAGTCAGGGGCTTCGCAGCGCATCGGGGGACCGGATCGGAGCGAGGTGGCAATGGCGGAGCGGGTCGTGCCTCCATGGATGGATCGGGTCGCGATCTGTTCTTGCGATCCGAGAAGGGTAGCGATCTGTTCTTGCGATCCGAGGAGGGTAGCAGGGCCATGACCGAATCTTTCATGAACTAAAGGAATGGATCTCCACATTTTCTTCTTGTGTGTGAACCTTGGTGGCTTGGTCAAAAAGCTAGCCAACAGGCGTGGTCCCTTGATTTACCTAACTTTAAAACCAAATTAATAACTGTTTTAGTTCTCACACCAGTCTCATGACTGACCTGGAGTTTATTGTTTTAACCTAAACTCTGGGTGCCCTATTTTCCGCATGGGGAACTAGTAGTTTTGGTTTTGCAGATATTATATTCACAGGATCCTGGTTTATAGCTGAAGTGATATTCGGAAAGCTCTGTATCCATTTATTTCTTTCAGTTGTGTTTTGTATTATTTTTCCGCTGCAGTAATGTAATTTAAATCTCTGATATTTGTCAAATGTGTAATATTTATTCATACTCTGTATATTCTTGTATTCTGATGGAATTGTTGTAATAAGCAATGAAATTTTCTTCTGTTTGTGTTCTGATTCGTCTTGTCCTCAAAGCAATTCGTTCTTTCCTTTACGGGGAAGTTCGGGTCGCTACAGGGCATTAGCGCTGCCATCAAATATGATGAAAATAATTGAAGATGGAGTTATGCAAGGGCTGTCCTTTTTACAGAATAGTACCTTTGGTTTGTCCAGTCTCAGGACGACCTGTATGGAAGAATATCTGACAGAGTATATTTAATGGATCGCATAAGTTGATCTCTTCAAATGTATTTACGTTTGGTGGCGGAGGAATTCATTTCTCTTAGCTGTATACCTATTGTATTTTTGGGGAAATCAATTTGTGATTTGGCGGGTATGATGATGTGACATTCAAAGTGAATAAATATGTGATCTGTCAGAGATAAGCGTGGCCTCTAACCTCACAACCAGGAAATGACAAAAATCGGGAAGGCAGCATGGCTAAGTGGTTGGCTGCCAATTAGGGAGTATTATCACCTATCTAGAGATATTCATTTCATTCTATAATCTATTGTCGATGTTGTCCCATTCGGGAAACGGTTGCTGATCCCAACCGTTGGTGATATACATTCGATACACTCAAGCGAAATGAGTGGTCAGTCATATGTGGCCGGGTTGCAAGATGTTCTTGTTGAACCCAATGTATTCCTCTCTAGAGGTGCACTATCGGAAGGTGGTTCCATACCTTGTCATAGTTGGAAATCCATTACCCAATAAGTACTCGTGGTTTTGATTGTATACTATATATGTGGAACGTGAGATGAAAGCGTTCTGCAAGATGATTATCATATTGTGGTTGATAGACAATATTATAAAATCAAAGAGTTTTGATATAAAAGATCATTGTTTCTTTCAAAATGATTTGAAAGTTAAATCAAATTGATTTGGATTCTCATAAGGGAAAAGCCCATTCTGTTATACAGCGTGGTCTTATGAGATATCGTTATTTTTCCCAAATCTGTTTTAAATTGTTTACTCATACCAGTCCCATGACTGACCCAGAGTTTATTTTGTTTTGTTTTCCCTAAACTCTTGGGTGCCCAATTTTGTATGGGCAGTCAAGTAGTCGGAATTTTACAGATATACTTGGAAAGCTGGAGCAGGTGGCTTCAGCAGTGTTTATATTGCAATTGTTTATTTCCGCTGTGTTGTAAGTGCTGTACTTTGATAATGATATGTATATTCAAGTACAATCTTTTATTTCAAAGTTATGTTATATTTTATTCGTTCTACTGTGATATTCGTGTTACTCTGATGTTGTGTGTTCTTCTTCTTCTTCTTCTATTCTAAGTTTCTATCTTATCTATTCTCACCCTCTAATTTCTTTCATGGACTATCCGGTGTTTTCGATGCTTGAATAGTCGACATAGTGTTGTATGCCAATATCCAGGATCGCAAATTCCCCGGGTCGTTACAGAAACGATCAGCTTACGCGATCCACCAGATATACTCTGTCAGGCACTCGTCCACTCAAGTTGTCCCGGGACTAGACAACCCGAAGGCACTATTCTGTAAATCCATCTTAGGCAATTTCTACCTAGGATTTACTAAACAGCCCTTGCAAAACTCCGTCTTCAATTATCTTCATCATATTTGATTCGTAACGCTAATGCCATACAGAGTGGTTTTCAGATGATATATTTGATCCCGGTCTCCCCGTATTGACAATGGAAATGATCAAAATCTTTGATTGTTGGTGATTTAACTATCAAAGGAAAACATATGTACAAACAATGGTCGTATTCACAAATGGAAATCTTACTGATTAATCATCATTTCATTTCCCAATTTCCCTTTTATCGTTTCCATATATTCATAAATTCCTTATTTTCTAAAATTAGAAAATATACGTTATTAACTTTGGAGAACGTTTCCATTTCTGATTCACGCATCAATATCTTCCCACTTCTATCATTGTCTAACTGTAAACTAGTAAGAGAACAACTTCCCAAGCATAAACCCCGTAGGACGAAACCGACATCAGATCGATACCCAGAAAGCCATTCAACTCAACTAATTTCCAGTAAGTTTCTAATTTCAGTAATTCCATTTGAATTCCTAATTCAAACCCCAAATTCCTTTATAATATTTTATTTGCAAAATATTTACTTAAATCCTTTATTCACATTAAATGTGAATAATATTTCTTCTTTGCAATCAAAACAGTTTGATTTCGTATTTAAAAACAATATCCCAAATCCACTTTCTATTTATACTTCTAATTACAGAATTATTCATATAAAATCTAATTTTATTCTTCTAACACTTATAATCCCATTTATAATCACCTTTATAAATGCTGCTCAAATTCCATTTAAAATATCGGTGTTAAAACCGATTCCTACTTCTTTATATAAATTCAATCTTATATATTCTGTTTATCAAATGATAACTATTTTGTTTAATTTATAAAATATTATTCATAAATTAATCTTCTCAATCTATTTGTTAAAACATATTTCTATTTAATATCCACTTTAAACAATCTTCTCATAATTCTTTTATATCCCGTCAAATATTCCTTTTATAATTCTATTTACTTTCTAAATAAATATTCCTTTTATACTTCTATTTATTTTTATATAAATAATCCTTTTATTCTTCTATTTATTTTCTGTATAAATAATCCTTTTATAAAAATTCTTTTATTTTATAAATATTCCTTTTATAAAATTCTTAGATTTTATAAATATATTATTTTCAATTTACACTTTGAAAATTCCCTTTTCACATTCTGGTATTTCTTATGGTATTTAAAATACCAAATAACGATGATCAACATCATCTACACACCCATAATCAATCACAAATTATATATCACATCATATATCAAAATATATGAAAACAAACATTATTATAAATATTGAGGAACCCAGTTGGATCCCACCAACCTGTTTCCCTGGATCCACAGATGTTAAACAGTATAAATAACATCGATTTCATTTAAATATGAAATATTATGATAAACAGAATCAATATTTGATTAACGATTTATATATATATATATATTGTTATCTATAATTTCAACCAATAAATCAGCAATTCAACCAAACAATCAACACACAGCAATCAGTCATCATTTATCAACACTAGATTATATTTATAAAAATATAAACTGTACAGAGTTAGTGAGATTTACTCACTTTGCGCATTAACTGTTAAATAATGATTTGCGTCAGTTGATTCAGATGGACAATTTATTTCGCTATAAATTATAACGAGCTCCAATTCCCTCCGAATCACTTCCATTATGTAGCCTTTATCCATACTATCCCAACATGACAAGCAGTTCGTAAAACCGAGTTCGTATGAGATAAATACCGCTTTAACAAGTTAGTGTTTTATTTAATTTAAATTAAAACTTAAATTATAAGTTATTACCGGGCTTCACCTTTCTAACCTGGCCCAAATAGTCCCATCACTCCAAGAAATACCCCGTCCTCTAACATATCACGTTAGCTTCAACATGTCAGTTTCTTTGTCTACCATTATATATATATATATATATATATATATATATATATATATATTTCTCTTTTTAATTTACTGGGCCGTCCAATGATTTCAGCCCATCCGTTCACTACAGTATCTCCATCTCCATTAACCCAAAATTCCACACCCAGTCACACAAAATAAACACGTCTGAACCTTCTGCATCCATTACGTCCTCCATGTCATCATAAAAAGGCAAATATAAACTAGTGCTATCCTCCCCTTAACCGAAAACTCCAACTTAAATCCCTCTTGCATTTCCCATTTTCGTTCCTTACCTCATTGCTTTAAACCTCGTGTCTACTACACTTCCTACCATTTCATACTCCTTCGTTATGTACACTTTCAAGATAATCCTCTTCAATCCATGGTACAATCTCCGCCTATCCCATCCCAATGCAAGAGCCATTTCCATTTTTTACTTCACCATAATATCCGGTTTATTCTCTAACTTCCCACGCGCCAGTATCCCTTAAACGGTTAAACCCACTTCCCATGTTTTACCACATGCGCTTCCATGCTGGTTTTGCAACAGTCTTTGCTCCACGCTCCAGGTTGCCATTTCCGATATCATACCATCACTTCATGGAAAACAATATCTTTCATCATCCTCACACACGATTTGTCTTCCAAACCAAACATTCTCCGGTACGCCAAAAACATACCCCACGTCCGCTATTACTTACGCACACACTACCATGGTCCTTATTCAACAGCACATCATGCAACACCACAGCACATCCTTATTGCCATCACTGCGTTTCTCACTCTATCGCAATGCTACAGTGCGTCACCAACCACTTCTCTCTCTTTGATGCTACTCTCGAGCACTGCTGTGTCTTCCAGCAGTCCTTCTCGAGCATAAACATTTCCAAAGAAGAAAATGCATGCTTCACTTGGCAAAGCACAGTACAAGTGCAAACTAAAATATAACCAGAGAAATCCAGGCTTCTCCCCGCCTGATTTATAACCACTGGCACTTCTTCTTTACTTGCCACATGCCGCCACTCTTCACAAATACAAAATGAATGTCCTCACGCCATAGATGCCCTCCATTCTTCCTATCTTTTCAAAAACATACTGCTCCCAGTCTCCGTAGTAGTGAACAAGTGATCGACACTTTACAAAAGAACATGCCTAGTTGAAGAACAAGCGACCGAGTTTTGAAGGTTGAGAGGTAGGTGCATTGGTACAGTTTAAGTTTTGAAGGTTGAGAGGTAGGTGCATTTGTTTATTATTTATTTTAACCATTTCCTTTTCCAAGTTTTCGGTCTCTGTAAAACGATATGAGGAAGAGTTACCATGTATTTATACAGAAAAACTCTTAGCAGCCAAGTAATAGCTTTAAAGGTTGAGAGGTAGGTGCATTGGTACGGTTTAAGCTTAGATATGAAGTATTTGGGTGTAGGTTAGCTGTTGGATGGTGATTACTCATGCAAAATATATATTTGTTTTATATATATGTATATAATAGAAGGCTTAATCACTAAGGAAAAGAGGCAGGCATGACGCACCACGTTTTGTTAAGTTTTAAACAATTTGGCATATGTATACAAGGCATGTTGTGGCATATATATATATATATATATATATATATATATATATATTTATATATATATATATTTGATTTTGAATTCCTTAATTGCGAAGTAATCGGATGTACTCTGTACGCTATCCCCTTAGGCATGTGCCATTCCTTATGCCTTAAGACTCTACTATAGCGCAGATGAGAATATAAATATAATATATACAGGACAATACTTTCAGAATTCTCGGATTATTTACGAATCCACCTTTTTAACAGAAATCATTTGATTATCACAATAGTGTTATAATTCCATGCTTCCGAAATATAATAACTTAAATATAACTTTTCTTTATTAATTTGGATAAACAACCAACAACTAGTTTATTAATGAATAATTAAATCTTGATTTAAAACGTAAAGCAATAGTACTTTCCTTAATTCGGTATAATCGAATTTCAACTCATAATTCTTTCTCGAGTAATCTCTATTCGATAGCTCCCTTTTGAATAAACTATATTTGATAACTCTTTCTTTCGAATAAACTATATTCAATAACTCTTTTCGAATAACTATATTCGATTTAACTCTGTTCGAATAACTAATATTCAATTAACTCTTTTCTTTTAATAACTTATATTTGATAACTCTATCTTTCGAATAAACTATATTCGATTATCGCTCTTTCAAATAACTCTATTCAATTTATCTCTCTTTCACATTTTGAATATCAAAATAGATTTCATCATTCCTTTTTAAAACAACTCCAAATTTCCCATTTTATATTCACTGTTGAATCAATTATCCACTGATAATTATATTCCTATTCATTTATAAACATTGTTTATAAATCACAACACTTGTTTCCATTATTAAACAAGTTATTTATTTCTAACATTGTGAAATTCCATTTCTGGTTAATTTCTATTTCAAAGATCCACTTTCCTTTATAAATGTGTTTATTTGTAAAATCTTTAATTAAATCCATTAATCACACCAAATGTGAAAAATATTTCTTTTATATAATCCATTTAGTTTGATTTCATATTTCCAAACAATATCCAAATTCCAACTTCTATTTATACTTCTATTTAGAATTATACCTACGAAATCTCCTTTTTATTTCTAACACTTAAATCTCATTTAATTCCCTTTATAAACGCTAAGTTCACATTCTATTAATAATATCGATGTTAAAACCGATTTTTACTTCTCTATATAAATTTAGACTTATATATTCATTTATCAAAAGATAAATATTTCCTTAATTTATAAACATCATTTATAAATTACTCTTCTCAAGTTATCTGTTGGAACAGATTTCTATAAAATATTTACTTTAAATCAATTTCCTATAGTTCTTTTATATCTCCCCATTCCCTTCTATAATTCTATAAATTTTCTAAATAATTCTTTTTATAAAATCCATGGATTTTATAAAATCCTTAAATTCAATATTTACTTCAAAAACCCTTTTTTCAAATTCTTTGATTTCATATAAATATATTCTTTCATATATTTCTTTACTTACTTCTTATTACTTCTATTAATTAATTTACCCAAATGCGATCTTTTAAACTTCCATATAACTGATATTAATTTTATATAGAAGTTCTTATTTAATTTTCACATATTCCTTCTTTTTATAAAACCTTTTTGATTTCATAAAATTCCTCTTTTAATATTCACTTCAAATTTCCTTTTTATATAAAATCCTTTGATTTTATATAAATATTTTATTTCAAATTATAGTTTGAAATTTCCCTTTTCACATTCTAGTATTTCCTTTGGTATTTAAAAGTACCAAATAATGATGATCAAACACACATAATCAACAACAGATTATAAATCACATCATCTATCATAATATATGAAAAACAGTAAAATTAATGTTTAGGAATCTGGTTTGATCCCTCCGACCTGTTTCCCTGCATCCAAAGATGTTAATCAACATAAATAACACGAATATGAAATATTCTGATCATAGAATCAATATTCGATTAACGATTTATATCTATATCGTTATCTATATTTTCAACCAATTAACCAGCAGTTCAACCAAACAACCAACACACAGCAAACAACCATCATTTATAAATTCTAAAAATATTTTATAAAAATATAAATTGAACAGAGTTAGTGAGATTTACTCACATTGGACGGTTATCGTTAAATAACGATAATTAGTCATTGATTTGATTCAGGTATTTAATTCCACCATAAATCCAAACGAGCTCCAATTCACTCCTGGTCAGTTCCATGGTGTAGCAACCGTCGATACGATCCCAATGGATTTGGCTGTTTGAAATTCTAGTATCGTATGACCCAGATATAACAATTACAACTTAGGACTTTATTAATCTAAAATTAAACTAAATTTAAATTATAAACACTTAAATAATTTGGGCCTTACTCTTCCTTATCAGCCCAAACCCGTTCTCCACTCCTTCTTCCTCTTCTTTGTAAAATACCGTAACTCCTCCTCTAAACTAAACACTATAACCACAACTTCAAAAATCAAGGGCTACTTCCATACTCCATTATAGATCAAACCGAATATACCATTAAATTCTCCATCACTTTCTCCATCAAACTATTCCCTTTTTATTAAACTCGCACCCTCCCTGGAATTCCCGTCGAAACCCAATTTCCCACGCACCAAGTAAAAACACCGAACCTTTTTGTAAGGGAATTTCACCAAACTTTCCCAAACCGTGCTAAATCTCAAGTTAAACCCAAATATAGCATTATAAATCCAAATCAATGCACCACAAACACCAAATAACCCAACCCTAACTCACGCTGGATGAAACCGTCGATCGCAAAAATATATGGAAGCCCACAAAATCGATATAGGATCAAAGAGAATCACTTTCTAAACCCAAAAATACTTGTTTTGGATTTTAAAAGATTTTATATGAATTTTTATGAAATTTTTCAAAGAGGATTTGTAACTAAGATGAAGGACTTCGGCGGCTCATGTTTTTGACCGTGAGAGGAGTGTGTCTAGGGTTAAGGAGAGTTGAGGAATATATATTGGGGTAAAATATTTTTATTTATTCGATTATAACATTCATTTTAGTCTATCACTGTTTGTATTAGTCCTTTAAAAATTCCTATGATCATACATGATATCCAAAAATCATGAAAATTTGCATGTAGCTACAGTTAAGGAAACTAATTTCGTCGAATTCCGACTCTGTTTGCTCACGCAGTGTAATTTTAAAGTTAGAAAATTGACTGTTTTTCACATTAAAATTCCGTACGGCCACATACTGACTCCAAAAATCATGAAAATTGAAATCTAACAATAATTGAACATTACGAATCCAAGAAAATTGGTCCTCAAATTTGGAGGTCATTTGCAAAATGGCTATTTTCTAAGGCTCTAAGTAGACCGTTTTAAATATAAATATATTTAAAAATAATCAAATTAAATATTAATAAATTAATATTATCATATATATTCACATATGATATCATACAGCTCTAAAATATACATATCTGGGTTTATAACTCAATATTTCAAAACTTCGTTTTATATCGCTATGCGATTTATATTAAAAACCTTTTATAACGTAAATAAACGTTATAAATTATTATGAATTCCATAGAGACTATTTTAAATTTTGATTTGGACATAAATCAAAATCTACACAATGAAATCCCAATTTTTCTCTTCCATTAGAAAAATACAGTTCAACAGATTCCAACGTTTCTTGTTTCATAGAAATCCGACTTAAAGCGAATTTTGTATATTCGTTTAAAATTTGAATCGGCAAATTACGAACTGCAGTGCCATTTCGAGCTCGATTATAATTATAATATAAATTATTCGTTCAACTGTCGTTTGAATAGTATATTCGTTATTCTAATTCAATTCTAAACTGAATTATATATTTTGAATTGTCCAATTCACACAATATTTTGAATTCTGTTATTTCCGATTATTTCAGAAATAATTATATTATCTATTATTTATATTAATTAAATATTCAATATTATTTAATTCAAGTTATCGATATCGCCAAATCGATATTTAATACTTAAATTAATTACTAAACCGTGTAAAATACGGGACGCTACAAATCATATATAAAAGTGATAAAATATCTATTCCCTACTCTAGTTAATATGCCATTTAATTCACATGTATCGGAATGAATTAACTCAAACAATTTTATATTTCTTTCAAATTTATGAAATGGCTTTTTGCACATTTTAGCTTCAATACATATTTCACATTCGGATGGTATTTTATCTTCATATGAAATTAAACCTTCTTTAGACATGAACTTTAAAGATTTAGAGTTTAAATGTGCTAGTCTAGTATGCCATAAATCAAGTGAGTCAAGAAAATAAGCAAATTCATTGATTTTATTGATACTTAATTTGAACATCCCGTTACAAGCATAACCTTTTCCAACAAATATTTCTCCATTTGACAATATGAGACTGTTACAATTAAGGACGCATTTAACATCTTTGCTACAAAGAAGACTCGAGGAGACAAGGTTCTTCCTATTATCTGGAACACGCAAAACATTTATGAGTACAATTTTCTTTCCTGATGTGAATTCCAATTCTATGGTACCTTTTCCAATGATATTCGATGTATTATGTTTGCCCATAGCACCTTATTATCATTGAACATTAATCTATTGTTGTAGACATGTATAGTAACGCCAGAATCGCACCACTAGTCAATATCGTTGACTTTATCGGCCATTTTTATTTCTGTCATCATATCAACGTTTAACTTTGATATCATTGCAACAATTTCATATTCGTCTTGTTGAAATATATTTTCTTTGTGAGAAAAATCAGAGTTCTTCTTTCCTTGATTTGAAGTCTGTCCATGTTCCTTCTTTTGTCTTTTAAAGAATCTAGTCTCTTTTGAAATGCCCTGCTTTTCCATAGTAATAACAACCCATTCCCTTTTTATTGGATTTTTCTGACTGTCATCCCTCTTTCATTTTCCAGATTCTTTATGCCCTTTTTGGTCATTGACTATAGTGTTTATATTTGAATTAGATTCAAATATCCTTTTTTGACGAACTCTAGTTTCTTCTTTAATACGAAGATGCTTTTGAATATGTTCCATAGTGAAATCCTCTATGGAATGCATTAGTTTTTCCTGTAATCACTCCATGATTGCGGAAACTTGGCCATAACAGCCCCAACTTGTAGAGGTTTAGGAATGTTAATTTTAACATCCTTTAATTTGTTAAATATAAACTGTAACTCATGAACTTAATCCAGAACGAATGTGTTGTCAAGCATTTTAAACTCAAAAAATTCATAAATTCAAAACTTATCTGCGTCTTGTTTTTTATTGCTATATTTGGCCTCCAAACTTTTCTATATTTCTCTCGGCGACTTGACAAAAGTGAACAAATCATATAATCGATTGGATAGAGTATTAAATATGTGACCTCTGCAGACGACTTCATCTTCTTTGCACTTTTTCTGTTGGATATAATCTCTGTGGTGTCCTTTTCAGTTAGTGGTGGTATCGATTCCAACTTGTCATCAAGCACATAAGCAATCTTCAGCGTAGTCATGAGGAACATGATCTTATCTTGCCAGCGGGTGTAGTTAATGCCATCAAAATAATCCAGTATGGTGAATTCCTAATTCATTACCTTGTATGTTGGCTCTGATGATGTCATAATAATTCCTTAAGATCGTTGAGAAAGGGTGCAATGCAAGTCAGGATTGAAAACCAAAGAACGGTATTTGGGGCATGTAGATGTAATGTTTTCCTTAAGGAATTATTCGCCCCGACTACTATAGTAATGGTAGTAAAATAGGTGGCGAAATTCCTCCAAGATACAACAAATTCATATATATATATATATATATATATATATATATATATATATATATATATATATTTACAGAAGATGCAGATAAGAAGAAGAGGAAGACATAAGATGTTTTCGTTTGGGTAAAACTGTTGCTTTTATAGGGTATGAAAAGATATGGCTATTGCAGCATTTTGAGCGGATGTGTCTTTGAATTTTGAAAAATATGACTATCGGTAACAGTCGAATCTGCTCCATATAATCATGTACGTGCTTACGTTCCCTAGGTGCCCAAGTTCTAATCTTTGACACATTAATATAATTTATAAGTAGGCCCAAGCCCACATGCGCTCATCCCTTAAGCCCTATCCTCTTTTTTCGCAATATCCTTAATAACAAGTTCTATTATATATAGGTATTGAAAATGATGTTTGACAATGCGGGACTAATAATGTTTCAATCCAATAACATCTTCAGAAGTTGACATACAAAAGGAAATGCCCATGTGTGTGAGCCATCGTCAGTGTGCGGAAATAAGTAGCGGATAATGGAAGAGGATGATGTAACGACCCGGAAAATTTGAACCAATTAATTTTTTTAAAATTGGCTATTTTAGTGGATTTTAAATATTTAAAATAAATATTTTAAACAATAATGATGAAAAGTAAGTTTGAATCGACATTTGAAAAGGAATATAATTACTTCTAATTATAAACAAGGCCTGAAATGGCGCGGTAGTTTCAAAATTTGAATTCATACTTTGCCTGACTGTAACGGGTGCAAAACAAAACGGATTTGAGTGAAACCAAAAATATTTAAATCTGTTAGTGAATATCTTTCAAACGAATCTGAAAAATCGAAGTTTCATAGCGGGAAGCAAAAGTTATGGCTAAATGAATTTTCTGAAAGGTCGCTATAGAATTTATATAGCCCGTGAAAATGGCCATTCTGCAAACGACCTCAGAATTCGACGAAACCACTTTTGTTGGATCCGGGATGACAAATTATTGCTAGATTTCAAATTTCATAATTTTTGAAGCTAGTATGTGAGCGTGGCAAAGGAAAATGTGTTTGGTCGATTTCTATTAAATTTGATCGACCAGAAAAGGGCCATTTTTCAAACAGTCTCAGAGTTCGACGAAACTAGTTGTGTTGGGATCGTATCATTAAAACATAGCTAGATTTATTTTTCGGAAATTTTTAGAATCAGTATGTGGCCCCGGAAAATTGAAATGTACATTCAAATTGAATATTGAATGTTTTATATTTTAATTTGAAGGAAAACTGACTGAAACAGTCGAATGGGCCTACGAGACATATCCCATTGTGTTCGGAATGGGGGTATTTAGCTAGGGACGACAGTCGTTGGGTTTGGATTGGAGTTTGTATGAGATAAAGGGTATTTCCGAATTTTTAAAATATATAAATATAAAAAAAATCTCATTGGTCGGTCAAACCTCTTTCTTCCCCGATACCCCTGAACCCGACGACGGAAAACCTTTCATTCCTTCTCTCTTCTTTTTCTTTTGATCCGCGCATCAAAATCAAACACTCCAGTTGGGAAATTAGTAGAGCTCCTCGAGATCTTCAAATCCATATAGGGTTTGATTTTTTTCGTTGAGAATCCAAGGGGAATTAACGCCAGGAAGTTCGCGACTTCGAACCGCCGCCGCCACCTTTACAGGGGATCGCGCCTGACCCCTCTGCCGCGTGCGGGTGCGCCTCTCCAACCTCTTTGTCGCTGCGCAGGCCGATCGTCGTATAGTTGCACGGATTGAGAGAAAAGATCAGACCTAGTTTTGAACGAAACAGCTGAGGTACGGTTTGAATTATTTTAAACTATATTATAGCAGTTTAAAGCGCTACGGTTTTTGATTTCACTGTAAAAATCATATCTTTTCGTTTGTTGACGAAATTCAGTGAAACAAGAGACAGTGGACTCGTGTGGACGTCTTCTGCATTCTAGAAGAGATCGCATATTTTTCTGAGCCTTCTGCTATTTTTGGTGGAGTGGAACCCAATGTGAGATTTCTAAACTATAAACGATATGGAAAACGATGATGTATAAATTATATAGTCGATGTATGAGTTATATAAGCGTTGTACACCTCATGTATAAGCGTAATAAGTTGTACGTTCGATGTATAAGTTATATATGCGTTGTAAAAATTATATATGTGTTGAAATGGAAGTGATATACTTTTGGATATATATATATATATATATATACACGCCCCTCGTCCACAAACCATGGACGATATTTATTGGTTGTGATTGGTGTGAAAATTAGTTGATAGCGAATGGTTGACTAAAATTGTTTATGGTTGAGATTGAATGATAGTGGTTGAAAAATACCCGTTTGTGGTTGAGAATTATTTGATTGAAACCACATAGGATTAGTTTGTGGAAATGAAAAAAATATACATGCCGCCTGCGTGCGAACTAGATGCATGAAATCCCCATTGTCAAAAGCTGCGAGGCTTTAAGGTAGAGCGAGGAACCATACTAGGGACGGCCCCGGTTTTAACTACCCTGTCATTATGCTGCCGAAATTTTGAATATTATTCATGTGTTAGAATTATTTTCATGTGTTGAAACTATATTCGTGTGTAGAATAGAAATTCATTCGTTGAACAGAAATTCATGTGTTGAATGATAGTCGTGTTTTGAAATAAATTGTTTTATAATAAAAATACTATTTTTATCATCTATATGAACTATATAAAATAGTCGTGTTTTGAAATAAATTGTTTTATAATAAAAATCCTATTTTTATCATCTATATGAACTATATAAAATAGTCGTGTTTTGAAATAAATTGTTTTATAATAAAAATCTTATTTTTATCATCTATATGAACTATATAAAATAGTCGTGTTTTGAAATACATTGTTTTATAATAAAAATCCTATTTTTATCATCTATATGAACTATGTAAAATAGTCGTGTTTTGAAATATATTGTTTTATAATAAAAATCCTATTTTTTATCATCTATATGAACTATATAAAATAGTCGTGTTTTGAAATAAATTGTATTGCAATAAAAATCACATTTTTATTATATACATGAATTGTTAAAAATAGTGAAGTGTTGATGTAACAACCCGTATTTTGGAATAACATGTTATAACATAAATCAAGGCAGAATTAAATGTTAAAATCTGAATCAAGGGAAATGGGCTGTGCCATTGCATTTGTCTCGGAAAAATACGCGAAACAGAGTCCGAGTTTTCGGAAATCGGAGTTCGTATGACCAAGTTATGGCCCGTCAAAGTTTTCAGAAAATTTCAAGTTCAAAAACTGTTCAAATTTGAATTCAAAATTCAAATTCAGCCAAAACAGACTGGGTAGGAAAATTCCCGCCCAGACAGGTCGACAAGGGGGTCGACACTAGGGTCGACCTCCCCCCCCCCCCCAACCAGGTCGACACTAGGGTCGACCTGGGGGTCGACCTCCCTGGTCGGCCTGGTGCACTTATTTTGGCTGTTTGGACCGGTTTTGTTGGCTAGTGACGTGATTTGATGGCACAGATCTGAATTAGGGTTAATCCTATGGCTAAAACTAATCCTAAACTCTATAAAAAGACCCCTAAACCTAGCCTAAACTCACACAAACTAATCCTACAACTAAGTGCTGCCAAAATCCCTCTTGATCACGGCCTCCATCCTCTTGTCATAATCTCCATCTTCATTTATATGAGAGTTTCTAAGCTTGTTTGAAAGTTTCTAAGTTTGATTCAAGGCTAAGGTTCAATCTTTCTTCACCAAAGCAAGGATCTTCTTCTTATTTATCAAGGGTCATATGCGGAGCTTGTCATTTGGGGGTCTTTAGTGTTGCTAGTGTGGCTTCGTCTCAATCTTGTTTTATTTTATAGTCTTCATATCATTGTAAGCCCTATTCTACTCTTAGATTTAAACTATGAAGTTAAATATGACATGTTGCAAATTTGAGTTTGGGCGTAAGTATGATTTGTGCTTTGAATCTATCATGTTATGCATAGATTTGTTCTATGTATATTTGTAAAGCTATCACCTTGACTTTGTGGATTGAAAGCTATGAGCTTTGTTTGGTAATGTTGCATAATGCAACATAGAAACTCTCATAACCTTTATGTTAACTTTCATATGATGTTATATGTGAATCACTAGTTATCATCCTATGCCATCTATGACCATGTATCACCTATTTGCTAAGTTTGATGTCATGCATATTTTGAGGCTTATAATGTGATATGCAAGTTCAATGAACACATTTTGTCTCATGTGCCACCATGTTTAACTTGTGGCCAAATCTTATCATCTTGTGCCCATTTTTGTCATGCTTCTAAGTTCCCTCTTTTAATCCATTTTGTGTTGTGACGAAACGTACATGCGATGGGAATGCGTATGGGTAGTTGGGTAACTTTAATGACATAAAAACATGGTTTTGAAATATGACATGTGATTATGCTTGAAAAACATGAACATGGACATGACATGTAGAAAACATGAAAGTGGCCAACTCGAGGTTGGGTTGAGTTTGTAGCATAAATCTACCCGGAACCGACCGACCTAACTAGTAGCTACAAACAATAGGACCCAATGTGAGTAGTTGGTCATGTCGCGCTTAAAACCCGAGGTTAGACTAAGTTGTGGTGTAAAGCTACCCAGACCCGCTCGGCTTAACTAGTAACCACAATAAGGTCTAATGTGAGAGGTTGGGTGCATTAAATTAATTAATGTCACATGATAGGGTTAAGTCATGGACCACTTGAATACTTAACCAATTAAACACGATGGGTTGATAGGGTTAAGTCATGAACCTTGGGTACACTTAACCAACTTGATACTTGATTGGATAGGGTTAACCACACTTAACCCGTTAGAAATCCTAGTTACGTGGCCCTTTTCACCAGTAACCCTCTTGGTTGTATCATGATACCCTAGGGACTAGGCTAGGGTGGGGCACGATTACTGGGCTGATTGTAAGCGACCAGAACGACGGCTGAGTTGGTGCGCCGGTGTAGGTTCAGGCGGACTATGGTCGTGCACATAGTCCGGAGTTGAAAAAGCAGGCACGGGCACCAGTAGGTTTAGACTGTGCGTGCTTGATTCGTGTCAGTGGTTGGCACCCTAGGACTTGATACACCCTAGGGTGGACCTAGCACAGTTTGACTACACTCCGTGATTGGGCCGTATGACACCGACACTCGATGAGTTAGGCTTATAGGGAGCCGATCGACTAGACCGAGTAATTGGACCTTGATTTAGGTCATCTCATGATATTGGGCCAAGATTGGGCCAAGGGATCACTTCTTGTTTATACTTGACATGGATTGGAATACTAGTACACTTGGTGCAACACTTAACCTTGTATATGCGATGCCACACTTGATCTATCTTGTTAACCATTCACTATGATAATTTAGTTACATCCTTATGTTCACCTCGGTTTCTCATGTCCAGTTAACTTTATTAGTTTTTATACTAATAGTAGGTAGGACTTACCAGTCTTTTTGACTGACCTGTTTTTCTTTCGCCTCTTTTCTTTCGTCCCCCCCCCCCCCAGGTTCTAAGGGTGGGAACGCTAGCACCTAGCTTGGATCTTTAGCTGCTTTTCTTGATAGCTCATGTATGGTTTGGACTTGAGCTTGCTATGGCTTTACTACTTCTACTTTGGGGATAGTTACTTTATGTTATTTTCAGTTTTCAGTTTATGTTTCTAGACTTTGTTTGTTGGAAAATAATGACCAAGTACTTTGATGTAACTTGACTATGGTTTTGAAATGCTAGTTTTATCCGCTGCTTTACTTATTCTGTTTTACTTATATGTTCTGTCTTGTGATATCTAAATGCATGATTACCTTGTCCAACGCCCCTCCAAAGCCAGTGTACTTGCAATAGTGACCCTGGCGGAGGTGGGGTGTTACATTTGGTATCAGAGCATAAGGTTTACAAGATTTGAGCAAAAGGTTTTTTTTTTTTAAAAAAAACTTACCTTTTGAAAAACTATTTTCAAAACCAATTAAGTATTTTCCAAGAAAAGTCTAGTTTTTTTTAAAAGGCTATTCCCCAAAAGCCATTAGCACTATCCTTTGTTTCCTCATTCTAATTCTTTTTTTTCCTTTTTCAGTATGGCCGATCTTAACCTTCCCGAGGGAGTAACCATTCCCGGATGGTTCCGGAGGTACTTGGAAGCTAGGGCCAACGATGCAGGACCAGCAAACACTCCCACCGTAACTGAGGTTCCTCCTCCTCAGCGTCCACAAGCGGATTTCGCAAAGATTTGCAAAGACTTTAAGGCGATGGGTGGCAAGAATTTCATTGGGACGGAGACTTTTGTTGAGGCAAGAAATTGGTTAAAAGAGACTGATGACCTCTTTGCCATCTTTGATGTGGAAGATCGTAGAAAAGTTCTGTTGGCAGTATGGCTTTTGAAAGAGGAAGCTGCTTATTG